>CM060928.1:823737741-825025241 GCA_030765085.1 Allium cepa | reverse complement strand
ACTCTCTCCATACACAGTTCATACAATCCATAAAATTTAAGTGACCCTTACACTTGGTCAAAACACCTAACTGAATCTTAACTAAAAAACTAGATGATCAATCCCTCTCCAAAAATCCTGAGCTACCTCACCAAACTCTTCTCGCTTCAAGAGTCATCTTTATACATGGTTGAACCATCAATACTGCTCCTGGGATCCAAGTCGAAAAGAAAACTCAAACTCCGATGCTGGAAGACCTCTGATTTCCTCAAAAACATCCGGAGAACCTCTGACTACTTCATAACTTTCGCCTCCACTTGAGATGCTTCAATCTCATATCAAAGAATACTCAAAGATTCCCAAACTAATCGCAAGTCACTTTTGCGATCTTACTCAGTTTCAGATTCCAAAGAACTATCTTCATCAACTAGAACAGTTTTCCAATCAAGATCATTCTCTCCAGAATGGCTCATCTACCAGAAAAACTGATAGATCACTTCCGACAAATATCCTGCTCTGCTGAGCTTCTCAAAGAAATGGACAAGCCTTCACTATCTGCCCGGTCCGCCGATAGTAGAATCCAAAAGATATCTAAATCATCCAAAAACGGACTCATGCTGCTGCTTCCAAACTTCACTTCAATGATACAGCTAAGCCAAAAGATCTTCCTCCACCAAAGCTTCTTGAAACTCAAAACTATCACCCAATTACACTAAAACATTCTTGATACGGGTAGACATCTTCTCAAGAAACTCGGCTTAAACCCATCACCAACCCCTTATCTTCTTAAGGAAAATAATGAGACCATGTCCGAAATGAGGTAACTCATCGACCTTAGTCTCATACTCCAATATAGATAAGACAACCACCCTTACTAGAGATCCAGAAAATCTCTAAACATCTGAATCTTCCCTGTAGTAGGCATCACAGTTCCTTCAATACCATCTATGGATACTGCATCTCACCACACAGCATTTCCTCCTGAAGTCACCAAGATACCATCGCCTGCTTCTGCTCAGCTAACAGATTCCATTCTTGGAAATCCCACTCACTCGAGAGCAAATCAACCTCACACTTCAAGAATATACTCCAAATCTTGAAAATACTTCCTCTGGACTCAAAGAAATCCTTTCACCAATCTACAAAGCTTATTCGAGACGGTATTAGGTCTATAATCTCGACAGATACACCTCCAACCACAACATATAAGCTTCTTCCACTAGTGGTAGTCGTGTTCCACACACTTCTACCTTATCTACCTCTACAACCTATGTTGGAAAATCCGAACAGATAACCCAACAGATTAGGTAGATATATAAATATATCTATATATATAAAAATTACAAGTACGCTCTCTCAAGATAGACACCACTCCAGAGTCTAGGTATTCACTCAACCTAACGCTCTGATACCAACTTTAACGACCCGGCTTCCATCTACCAGGAAGTCACGACGCTGATTAAGAAAGAAAGGGATAGAAGAAGAAATGAGAAAGAAAAGAAAGAAGAAAAGAAAAAAAAAACACATCAGAATCTCACAGCGGAACGAATGAAATATAATATATAACATATACATAGTATCATTTACGTCAGAGTACTCAACTATACATCTCAATTTAGACAGTTATAACATTTCTGTCTAATACAATACAAGAACAACTATACAGAATGACAACACAGCGGAAACTCTAACTATATATCTACACGCTGAAGCCTCCTGCTCCAAAGCTCCTCCAGAATTCGTCAAGAGAAAACCTGAATCACTTGACTACTCATACATAATTTGAGTACCCAAGAGTTTAATAAAATAGAAAATAAACACTCGGGTCAGACAGGGGTCTGGTGTGAGTAAACGGATTAAGATTGCTTAACTTTAGAAAAACCTTTGAAAAGAAAGGTATCACGTAAGACTTCCCACACATAAACATGGAAAAGTTTTTACCTTACGCTAACCAAAACGTTTGATAGGAAATCCAGTGATATTATAATAGTGTCTAGGGTTTTCAAGTAAATATGAAATAGCCGAAATTGTTACATCTATTAAATTCCAGCTACTAGCCACAAAAGTGGGTAATACAATCAAAACCGTTGGCACTTATTGGATTGTGGATTCCATACAATGGCAGGGCTACTGGGGTACCGCCCGTCACAGTACGTGGCCTAGATCACCATACCGAGGAGCCACCCTAAATCCCCTGCAACACAAGACCGGGACCATTCCTTACTGAACAGTCCCGAACAAGACAACCCCGGCAGTTGTTGCAATCAACTGCCCCACACAGCCGAATATAAAGGGACTTCTAGACAGGGGTAAATCTTGCTCTCCAGTGGGAGCTACCCACGAAGCCTTGCTGCACCTCCCCTGTTTTAGCCATTCCCGGTTGATGAGGCTTGAGGCTGCGATAACCTTTATAGAACACATCTCTTAGAATGCTCATCGCCCTCCTGACGATGTGCTGAAAGCATTCAATCCATACAAGTCCGTCCCGGGCTCGAACGGAACCGAAGGCACTATCTCGTTGCACTCATTTTGGAATCATCCTCAGAGTCAACGACCATAGCCCTTGCACTCTAAATCTCCATCTCGAACCTATAAGTACTATTTCCGTCAAACTCATTACGGAATCACCCACAGAGTTATACTGACGTATAGCCCTTACACCTCGAGTCTTCACTTGCTCCACTTGGATTAACGATCTAACGTTTAATTGGAATCGGTGTGGTTTTCGGATATCCAAATATTGAAACCCGATCCCGGTCTCACCGAATCCAAACGCAATTTTAATGTCCAAGTTGTACTTAAGGGATTTTAAACAGTAGACATTTAGAAATATCACTTAAACATAAATGGATGATTTATATTACACAGATAGATAATCCACTATTATCACATTCATCCATACATATCTCAAAGCAGCATAAACATCACATTCATATCACCACATATCAACCAAAGACATACAATAACATCCAATATCATTTACTCAACCAATGATACTTATTAATCAATCATTCATCATCCAAAAGGTTGATCCAACTTTAATTTTAATTCATTCTTAATTAAATCAATTTCTTACTTAAACATTTGGATTATCATCAATCCCACCCTACTTATTCATTAATTAATTACAAATTAATTAATTAATCATCACTTAATTAACCACTTTAATTAATCTCCCTTGATTAATTACTACTTAATTACTTTAAGCAATTATTTCTTAATTACAATTTTAATTAATCATCCTGATTAATTACTTCTTAATTATCCAAGTAATTACCTCTTAATTACCCTTTTTAAATTAATCACACTTGATTAATTATTCTTTAATTATCCTGATAATTATTCCTTAATTATCTTTTAATTACACCTGATTAATTACCTTTAATTAATCTCACTTGATTAATTACTTCTAATTAAACCTACTTGATTAATTATTTTAATTAATCACATTTAATTAATTACCTTAATTAAACATCTTTAATTAATTACTTTTAATTAATCACCTTTGATTAATTACTTTTAATTAATCACTTTTGATTAATTACTTTAATTAATCACCTTTGATTAATTACTTTAATTACATTAATTACATTTAGTAATTAAAACTTAATTTTAAATTAATTATTCTTTTAAATTATTAATTAACAACTAATTAATTATTTCCATTAATTAATGATTACTTCCATTAATTAAATTTCTTCTTTAATTAATTACTTTAACAAATAATTAATCATATTAATTAATTATTCTTAACCTTTCCATTAATTAACCATTAATTAAATAATTTGAACTTTTAATTAATTATGTTAATTAATCCTTTAATTAATAACTCAAGTAATTAACTTTTAATCACATTACTTAATTACTTTTATAAAGTAATTATCTTTTACTCAATTACTTTTAATAATTAACCACTAAATTACTTTTAGTTACTTTCCCAAGTAATTTATATTAGATTAATCATAAGTGATTATCTTAATTAAGCACAAATAAATTATTTAACTTAATCATTTAAGTTTAATTAAATGATTCTTAACTTTTATATTTAAAAGGGTTCTTAATTAAGAAAACAATTATCTTAATTAAATCATTTATTAACCAATAACACTTGATAATTAATAAAATAATTTAATTATCTTAATTATCTTTACAAATTTAATAATCTTTAAATTAAATCAAAGTTCTAAATTACTAAAGAAAATCTTTATTATAATTGATCTCTAAATCTTAATTATTTAACTTATTTAAAATAAAACTCTTTAGAAATCAATTTTAATTATAACAACTTAAACATTCAAATTAACCTTTAAATTTCCTAAACTTTACAAAGTTATTAAATACAATTTAATACAAACCATATTATTAAAATTCACTTATTTCATAAAAAAAACTTTTATATTTCAAATTTATAAAACTTGTTTAAGACTTAAATCTTGATACAAATTAGTTTTATAAGTGAAAATTTGCTATGCTATTGTTTTAAAACTTTATAAACATTTCAAAAATCAAATCCTATATCACTTATTTATTGTTTCACTGATTTTATAAAAATCTGGTTACTTATAATACAAACCCGAGTTAACCCCACAATTCCACTAAACTGCCCCGAGTTCTCCCACTGACTTCCCCGTGCTCTCCCCGAGTTCCTCAAACCTAAACCTTGCTTCGTGAAAAATAGCAGAAAACACGAACATACTTCGAGTCCCAACCTTTCTTCTCCCAAAACCCAAACCCCCTGATACACAACCCTGCACATCCACGTGCACAACCAACCTGGCCAACGATGAACCACTCTCCGGCCTTTGTTACGTCGCACACGACCACGGCAACTCAACGCACAGCCCAGAAAATTCCATTCGATCGAAAATCAAAATTAAGCCCTCCAACCCAAAACTTTCTGAACCACAACCATTAGAAATATGATCGTCGACGACGATCCTTGGCTCCAGTTCCCTCACCATCCAAGCTATAACACCTCCTCGATCACGTGCATCCCCCGAAGAACTCGCGATCAATTCCGATTGTCTCTATGCGTCGCAAAAATCATCAGAACCTTGTCGACCAAAACAGGTACGAAAACCCTATTAGATCGTACTACGGCCATCACAATCATTAATAAATTCCAATTCAATTTTTTTGATGATTTCCCACGTCCCCTCGACCTCCCTGCACAACCACGACGACATCTTTGCCATCGTTCGTCCCAATTTGGAAGAAATGTTCAAAACAATAAAAATTCAAATTCTCACCAATTACTGTTCTAAAATTCATGGTTCCAGCTTCTAAAATCTTGATCACTTGTTTGAAATTCGATTATAAAATCGAAACTTAAATTTGAACACAAATTTTTTTTTGTCCCAAATCAATGTTTTACTGTAAATATGAAAGATATGAGCTGATTATTCAATTTAAAATTCCATAACTATTTTTAACTGATAGATTACTTGATTTCGAACAACTTCCCTATACACATCAAAGTCCAATTCAAAACCAATACTGAGTTATTGATTTTATCATCTAAAATTTGGTGACTGTAATATACACAGAGACCATATGAGCAATACAGGCATTTCACATAAATTTAATTCAACACGCATTCAATCTAATTTAAGATATTCCAAAAATCATCATGATATCTATCACAATACCAAGTTGAAATCAAGTTTTAAACTGTTTTTTTAAAAAAAATTTGTTTACTCACCTGATTAATGCAGAGACCAGCAGTATTACATTCATTCCAGGCCTTGAATTTTTAGATGTGAAAAAGACCTTAATGCTTGCAGATAAAATCCTACTGCATGCTTCCATAGATGATGATTGTAAACTTGCATATTGAAATTGCAGTTAAAATTTGAAGGTTGCAGAAGATTTGAATCCCCCTTTGAAATGCAGGTTACATTTGTAGCTTTGATTGTTGATTTTTGAATTTCCAGCATTAGCCTCTGTTCCTGGATTTCCAGATTTTTACAGATTTTTTCTTCTTCTCATCTTTGCTTTGATTTACATTTCTTTCCAGATTTGTATTCACATTCATTTTAGTTGAAAATGGAGAAAGAATTTGCTGAAAATAAAACTCTTCTTTTTATTTTAAAATTAATTTTAAATTAAATTTCAAGAGGATGACACTTGTCTACTTAATTGCCTAATTATCTTACACATATGTATATGATTAACAAGTGCCTTAATATATATACTAAATGTTTTACAAGTGTTATTATAATGTTAAATTAATGTTTTAACAAATGTATTTAAATGTTATTTCCTTTTATTTTATAATTACTTAAGCTATGTATATGTAATTATGTAATGTATTTTAATGCCTACTTATTGATTTTATTATGTAATATTTATATGATTGTAAGTTGTTTTTATCTTATAAAAATAAACTTTAAACTTTAACAAATATTTCAAAAGTAAGTTCACATAGACATTTTTAAATAACTTATGTTTTAATCAATTTAATTCCATTATTTGTTTTAAAAACTGAGAAACTTAATTTAACTCTTTATATAAATATTTTTAAAACAATTTATCTTATGTTAGAATTAAGATGGAAGAATATTGAAAACAATTGAATATTTAATTTAAATCTTATTCAAACAAAAGCTTAAAGTATATGTTTATAATAAATAAGAAGTTATTATTGTTATTAAAAATTTAGATTCCAAATATCATTTTTAAAAGCATTAAATCAAATTAACTTTTCAAATTATATATTTATTAAAGTTTTGCAAATACTTATTAAATTCAAATTAATACAATTCCTATTTCAAATATATATATACACAAATATATATACATATTTCAAATAGAAAAACATTTTATCATTAAATTAGAAAATTACTGTGTTGAATTTTAAAACACCAACCAAATCATAATATATATATTCATATATATTACAATTTGAATATAAAGTTTTATTACATTAAAAACTTCTTATTTACCAGAATAAATATTTCTAAATCAAATTATTATAAACTTCAAAAGAATTAATCTTTCCTATTTATATTATTAAGAAAAATGTTTATAGTTATTAACAAATTATTATCATTAACCTTTAAAATAAATTTTAACTTGCCAATTATAATATAAAATGATCAAATCAATTTAATTATTATCAAAGATTATTAAATTGATATTGCTCAAAATTTCGGGTCGTCACACCAGTGCCTAGTCATTAGTTGGAAATTCATTCTCCCTACGAGCCTTGTATGAGTTTTGTTTGTATTACCCACTTTTGTGGCTAGTAGATGGAATTTAATAGATGTAACAATTTCGGCTATTTTATAAGTATTTGTATATGTACCCTATTATAATATCAAAGGATTTGTAACGACCCGCCGCTCTAACCGCCCCCAGTCGGTAATTAAACCAACTTGAGACGTTCAAAATGACGGATTGTTATTCAGTTTACAGAGTTTAAACAGAAATAGCCACAGAATCACAGAATAATCATAATATTTTACATAAATAAATTTTTATACATATATCAGAGTTTGTACAATGCATTATATTTATATAGCGGAATATTTCTTTTAGTACAAAAATTCTTCGAAAAGCTAAAGTGAAGCAATTTCCCCAACTCTCTCTAAACTTCGCGGCCTGAAAATCTTCAAGCTGTAAAATTACTTGGTCTGACCCGAGTATTACATTCAAAAGAAAATAATACACAGGTCAGTCTAATTCAAACTCAGTTATTAGTGCATAGAGGCAATAATAATTAAACAGCAATTAGACGACAGTCAAATATAAATTTACCTATCCGATCCTTTAACAAGAAATCGAATAACGGTAAATACAACACTTATCAGTGTTAAACAAAAAATCAATAGATTCAAATTATCAATGAGGATAGATGAAGGGATTATTGATGAAGATGATTTAGAAAACAATCAAAATCTGCCTAAACGGCATTTAACAACAAAATCATCAAAATCGATTCAAAATATATTGAATTGTCAACTTAAAACAATTTTCATCAAAATGAAAACATCATTTAAAACATTAGATTTGGTAGGGCTGCAGTATACACACGCGTATACGGCCTTGCCACATTTTTAAAATGTTAACTCCGTGTGGCTGCAGTTCACGCTTGCGTGCACTGCCTTGCCACTATCGTGATGACGTACTCAAGAAAATCAACGAACCAAAATCAATGAAGGTTCAAATATCGATTCAAAATGTCGATACTACGTGGCTGCAGTGCACGCACGCGTGCGCTGCATCGCCACAACAACACGTAAAATAAAACAAGTTTCCAAACAACTTATTACTGCACATTTCAACAAGTACAAAATTTTCATAAAAATGAAACTGCGGCCCCACTTTGATTTTAGAGCAAACAGCAACAAGAATGCAGTCACCACCAAAATATAAGGGCAAGATTACCACAAACAATAATGAAACCAAAACAGTGCAGTGAAATGCACACTGCAGACAATGTCCAAGTACAATCGAACCAGGCGACACAGCATGGTACTATGCAATTGAATTTGAAACAAGTCTCTATAGCACAAAGATTCCAAGCTTTCAAGCTACCACTCTAATGAACACAGAACAAATGACATGATAAATCAGAGCAACTTAAATGAGCAAATGCAATCAGGGAATAGCTGCAACATGAGTACAAATGCAGAACAACATAGTGAAACAGCAGTTTCATAAGTGACAAAAGTCAACACCAATGCATATGAATAGTTTATCTGACTCAATGCAACTGAGAGAAACAAATTCAAGTCGAAGTGAAATAGAGATGTACTCAGGGAAGAATATGAAAAGTGCACTGTATTTACTTACTGCAACTACAAATGGTCTAGTGTCAACATGAATACACAGTTCAAATACAACAGGGACTACAACAACTGAAATGAACAGAATGAATGATTCAGTGGGTCTACAACATCAAATCTTCACAAGTAAGGCTACTTGAATCAGACTCGAGCAAGTGCACAAATAAATTATAATGATTTCCCAGTATGAAACTGTAGTTCGATACCACAGCAAAATAATTCAAGCTTGGTACAAGTTCAGCCATATATGTACACAAACATACACATGTATGCATGTACATATATGCAGATTTGAATAACAGGTGCACAGTCATTCCTATTCATATACACATTCATATATTCAGTAAGGCATACTTATATACATGCGTATGCAACAGATAATTAGCAACTTAAGTTTTAATCAAAAATGCCTACTCACATATGTTTATATGAATATGCACAGCACACAATACTATAAACAACCACTTCAGATTTCACTTATGTATATACATACAATACTTATTCATTTCAATGAGGTAGCTTGCAACCAAATTTACTTAAGTTTTAAAAGGTACTCGCTTGCAAAACTTGATGAACAGAGATGCAACATAAAACAATTTTCTTTCAGCTTTCCAGGCAAACAGTTCAAGTTTAAATACATATAAAACATTTGTCCAGTTAGTAACTAAATTTACTTCGGCCCACACATATCAAATCTTCGAGTAAATTCTCATATTACTCGAGACAATATGCCGACATCTTCAACCAACAACAACATCAGATAACAAGTAGTGTCAACAAATGTATAGCCACACAAGGCAGAACTACTTCAAATAAAGGTCAAGCTGAACAGACTACAAGACGGTTCAAACGAGGCACAGTGCATTTAGTACAGGCAAAGTAAAACATGCCAGAGAAATCAAAGTTGCATCATCATCAAATGCAATTTCAAAAATAATCCCAACCGTGAATTCATACATTTATACGACTTGGTAAAGTCAGAAAACATCAAATATTTGTATATAAATGAAAATCAAAGAATTCAAGGCCATGGAAATCACCAAATCACATTTATATTTCAAGTGACTGAAGTCAATGTAAAGCCTGCCGTGGTTATGAAACCAACATGCCCGCAGTTTATCAGAGAAAGCAAGGCCGAAGCCAACAGAGAAAATGATATAGTAAAAAAAAATGTCATAGAATCATAACAGTGGTAGCATGTTCGAGCAAAGCTCGATAGCACGCGGTTGAAGTAAATATCAAAGTCATCAGAATTTTCACGAAACTAAAAATGCCAGAAATTAGAACCACCGATAGCCAAGAAATCAAGCCGTGACAAGCAAGCAATTTATACAAATTGAAGAAATCAGTAACCATCAGAATTTGAATCAAATGTGAGTGATGAGAAACCACTCACCTTTGCAAAGTGAAGCCGAGGCGAACTCGACCAATTAGAAGCCGCCGAGCATCTCAGAGACGAGCGAGCAACGAGGACGAACAGCCATTAATTTGTGAAGCCCTAGCTTTTGGAATGATGAGGAGGAGACGAGGCCGCCATTTTCTTTCTTTGTTTCGTTTGAAAGGTAGGGTTTTGAATGAATTGGGGTAAAGGGGTAGGGTATAAAAGAGAAAAGGAAGAACGTGTTTTTAGCGTAGTTGAAGGCGTGATGAAAGGCGTGAATTAGGCTGATAGGGTAAGGCAGTGTATACTTATATTATATATATTATTATATTTTTATTTTTATTTATTTTTTTCTTTTCAATTTAAATTCAATTTGTTTTGTATAAATTATTTTCTTTTACTTTGTTTTTGTTTAATTTTGTTGTTAAAACTTTAACTAAGTGTATTTATTTATTTGTTTTGTATTGATTAAAATTTATTCCTTTTTATTTTAAAAAGAAGAAAATATTATTTAAAACTAACCATCCTTTTTAAATTTAAATAATAATTCCTGTATCTAAATTATTATTTTTTCCTAAGTCATTAGTTTGAATTTAAAATACAAATTCAATATTCAATTTCCACTCCAAAGTCGAATTCAAATTTTATTCAACTTTAAATAAATTAAATTCTAAAATTTAATCGCCAATTTATACTGAAAATTTGAAATTCAATTTAAATTCTCATTCAAATATTTAAAATTAATTTAATATCTTTATTTTTAAATTGTTCAAAATTCAGGGCCGTTACAATCTTCCCTCCTTAAAAGAATTTCGTCCCGAAATTATAAGTTAGGAAAAACGATTGCTAAAATCTCACCGATATTTATACCCTACACAACTTTTGCCAAGTTCCAAACTCATAAATAAATATAGGATTCATTCCATTTATTTTATCTCACTAGTTTTGTTCATCGATTTCAATAATCAAGACACAAAAGTCTTTTACCAAAATTTTCGACTTACAAAACTCAGATTTTTAAACTTGAAATCTTCCATGCTAAATATTTGTATATTACACCTTTTCCAAAGCTGTGTGCTTTCAAGATATTTTAAAATTTTTCTTCCTTAATTCATTAGGTTAGAATTATGTAATTCTAATTTCAGACTATTGATTTTCTATTCAAAGTTTGAAAATACTTGCTAACTCGAAGTTTAACAAGTCCATCGTCGTTCTTACAGACATTAGGCATACGCTGGCCAGGCGCAAGACTAAAAATCTCCAAGTACTAAATATACTTGCTTCAACTTCCAGTGAAAATACTTTTTAAAAATTCTTTTAAAAATGGATATGGAAAGCACGTTCCCCCATGGATCACAGTTTACCCGGTGGTTACGCTACTATACCAGTAGAATCGCTTGTAACTGTAGATTTCACATCTCTCTTGAATTTCGCCATGGTTGTTGCCATAGATTGCGGTTCACACGGCGGTTACGCTACTATCCCAGTAGAATCACTCGTGACCGTAGGCATCACGCCCCTCAAATTACGCTTTGGTTTCTAGATCGCAGTTTACACGGCGGTTGCGCCACTATCGCAGTGGAATCGCTTGTAACTATAGGCATCACGCCCCACGAATTACGCCAGCATCAATTCACCTAATCCCAAACACGATGATCCATCGTGGGGGATCCCAGTCAGTCCCAATGGACATTCCACTAATGGAAATTCTACGTAGCTACGATTTCCAATGGACACTCCACCGAGTTCCAATCACCTTCACAAATAATAAATGGAAGGTACATTTCCATATCCTCGGTTTTTAGAAAACATATGTCATATACATATAGTACTTCATTTCACATTTCGTACATATCATACCTATGTAAACCTACATAGGACTTTTCATAATAATGTCTTTCCAAACTGATGGTTTTTCGAATTATTACATTCACATATATAAGTTACGAAAACTCAATTCACATTCATAACAAATAGAGGATTTCTAAATTTTCCATCTTGTTTAAAATTTTCCTCTAAATCGATTTGAAAATTTAAGGTTATCTCAAAACTAATTCACATTCATAATCCAATTCATTATCGACTTCACATTCGATTTGGATTTCACGTTACATCGTCAATTCTCAACACATAATTGATGTCTACCGATATATAACCTCTAAGCTCGTACGTCTCAGAGAAGGGTGTTAAGCTAAAAGAATAAATTCTCCGCCACCACAGATATATATTTAATAAAGATCAATTGCTATGTCATCAATTCACAATGTTAGACATACAATCCAAATCGACTATCCAAAATTCAAAGCTCAACTTATATTGTTTTTTGATGTCAAAGTTAAACTCAATTTAACTCAAGGTTCAATCTTCTTGGAAAATATTCAAGTTGAACTGATCGTTCAAATTTCCCAAAAATATCTTTACAAGATATATATAATTTTCCAACTTAACCATTTGAAACAAATTTCAAATATTCATTTTTCAATTTATCTTTAAAAGATAAAATTTCAAATCTTTCCTTTCATATTGGAAAACATTTCCATACTTATTTAATAATAAGTATTTCACAAATCCATTTATTTTCAACACGGAAAATATTCAATATACTTGAATCAAAATTAAGTATATATTCCATTCTTTAAAGAAATCATTCTTTTAAACACATTTATTTGAGTCAAAACGAATGTTACGTAAAACATTGTTACAACAACTCAAATTCACTAGTATAGGGATTCGAAATTTAAGATAGATATATAAATCCCAATACTATAAACAACATTTCCTTTCGGAAACCATTTACTATAACAATAGTGTTATAGTAAATGGTTTCCTTATTTTTTTCGAAAACGTCTATTTCAACAATTGAATGTTGGAATCTATGTATTCGATACTTAATGCATTTTAAAACATCTTTAAAACCATTAACTTTTTCAATTTCAACTTCAACTTAATTCATAGTTTGAATTCCTCAAACTTTTCATAATATTAGTTCTAAACCAATTTCAAACTTTTCAATATTAAGTTTTTCACTTAATTTAATTTTCCACACGTTTAAATTCAAATTCGTCACTGAATTTATTAAACCTATAATGGATTATCATGTTGACAACTTCAAATTTGAAATCTAGATCTCATTTGAACTTTGCATTTGCCTTTCTATTCCTAAAAATAATCAACTAGTCCTTTAGTAAGTCATCCATCGACTTAGTTCCATTAAATTTATATTTCCACATTAACCACATTTCATAATATCACTTCCCTAAAACATATCTGTTTTATTCCATAATATATTCACTGTCCAAAATCGTGAATATACTTATCTATTCAATTCAGTGTTTCTACACTTTTTATTTAAAAGATTATCCACTGTCCAAAATCGTGGATATAATTCCCAACCAACATTTACTATCACAATATCTAATATAAAGGATAATTCGCTATCCAAAATCACGAATATATCTCCTTTAATAACTTCTATTTTTCATTTATCAAATTCAATTGGTTTCGAATTTATAAACAATCTTTACAAATTCCATTTCTATTTATAAAACTTCGATTTATAAATCTTCTTTATTAATTCAATTCAATTTATATAACTCAATTATATATCAAAAGTCCATATTATAAGTTAAATACTTATAATCCATTTATTCACTAAATCGTTCTTCAAAACATTTGAAATTAATTTTCAAAAGAATTCAGAATCAAATTCCCAAGTTATAGTTTAATTATCCTCTTGGCTATAACTAAATTGAAATATCATTTTATTTCACAATTATTATTTTGTAGATATTCAAAATATTCGATTCAAACCAATTCATTAATTCACTTCACTTTAATTTTATTTTCACAAGTCTCAACAATTTGATAATGAGTTTTCGAATGAGAAACTATCGCAATCCTAAATTTAGAGAGGGGAATTTTCGAAAAAATTTGAATTTTCAAAATACCTTTTACTTTTCAAAGAAAACAATTTTATACTTCTTTTAAATTTGAAAAACATTTTCCTTTAAAGTGATCCTAGTAACTATTCATATTAAACATCATAAACTGAGCTTTGTGTAAACCAAAGCTCTGATACCACTTTTGTAACGACCCGCCGCTCTGACCGCCCCCAGTCGGTAATTAAACCAACTTGAGATGTTCAAAATGACGGATTGTTATTCAGTTTATAGAGTTTAAACAGAAACAGCCACAGAATCACAGAATAATCATAATATTTTACATAAATAAATTTTTCTACATATATCAAAGTTTGTAAAATGCATTATATTTATATAGCGGAATATTTCTTTTAGTACAAAAATTCTTCGAAAAGCTAAAGTGAAGCAATTTCCCCAACTCTCTCTAAACTTCGCGGCCTGAAAATCTTCAAGCTGTAAAATTACTCGGTCTGACCCGAGTATTACATTCAAAAGAAAATAATACACAGGTCAGTCTAATTCAAACTCAGTTATTAGTGCATAGAGGCAATAATAATTAAATAGCAATTAGACGACAGTCAAATATAAATTTACCTATCCAATCCTTTAAAAGAAATCGAATAACGGTAAATACAACACTTATCAGTGTTAAACAACAAATCAATAGATTCAAATTATCAATGAGGATAGATGAAGGGATTATTGATGAAGATGATTTAGAAAACAATCAAAATCTGCCTAAACGGCATTTAACAACAAAATCATCAAAATCGATTCAAAATATATTGAATTGTCAACTTAAAACAATTTTCATCAAAATGAAAACATCATTTAAAACATTAGATTTGGTTGGGCTGCAGTACACACACGCGTATACGGCCTCGCCACATTTTTAAAATGTTAACTCCGTGTGGCTGCAGTTCACGCTTGCGTGCACTGCCTTGCCACTATCGTGATGACGTACTCAAGAAAATCAACGAACCAAAATCAATGAAGGTTCAAATATCGATTCAAAATGTCGATACTACGTGGCTGCAGTGCACGCACGCGTGCGCTGCATCGCCACAACAACACGTAAAATAAAACAAGTTTCCAAACAACTTATTACTGCACATTTCAACAAGTGCAAAATTTTCATAAAAATGAAACTGCGGCCCCACTTTGATTTCAGAGCAAACAGCAACAAGAATGCAGTCACCACCAAAATATAAGGGCAAGATTACCACAAACAATAATGAAACCAAAACAGTGCAGTGAAATGCACACTGCAGACAATGTCCAAGTACAATCGAACCAGGCGACACAGCATGGTACTATGCAATTGAATTTGAAACAAGTCTCTATAGCACAAAGATTCCAAGCTTTCAAGCTACCACTCTAATGAACACAGAACAAATGACATGATAAATCAGAGCAACCTAAATGAGCAAATGCAATCAGGGAATAGCTGCAACATGAGTACAAATGCAGAACAACATAGTGAAACAGCAGTTTCATAAGTGACAAAAGTCAACACCAATGCATATGAATAGTTTATCTGACTCAATGCAACTGAGAGAAACAAATTCAAGTCGAAGTGAAATAGAGATGTACTTAGGGAAGGATATGAAAAGTGCACAGTATTTACTTACCGCAACTACAAATGGTCTAGTGTCAACATGAATACACAGTTCAAATACAACAGGGACTACAACAACTGAAATGAACAGATGAATGATTCAGTGGGTCTATAACATCAAATCTTCACAAGTAAGGCTACTTGAATCAGACTCGAGCAAGTGCAAAAATAAATTATAATGATTTCCCAGTATGAAACTATAGTTCGATACCACAGCAAAATAATTCAAGCTTGGTACAAGTCCAGCCATATATGTACACAAACATACACATGTATGCATGTACATATATGCAGATTTGAATAACAGGTGACAAAGCAACTACAAATGCACAGTCATTCCTATTCATATACACATTCATATATTCATTAAGGCATACTTATATACATGCGTATGCAACAGATAATTAGCAACTTAAGTTTTAATCAAAAATGCCTACTCACATATGTTTATATGAATATGCACAGCACACAATACTATAAACAACCACTTCAGATTTCACTTATGTATATACATACAATACTTATTCATTTCAATAAGGTAGCTTGCAACCAAATTTACTTAAGTTTTAAAAGGTACTCGCTTGCAAAACTTGATGAACAGAGTTGCAACATAAAACAATTTTCTTTCAGCTTTCCAGGCAAACAGTTCAAGTTTAAATACATATAAAACATTTGTCCGGTTAGTAACTAAATTTACTTCGGCCCACACATATCAAATCTTCGAGTAAATTCTCATATTACTCGAGACAATATGCCGACATCTTCAACCAACAACAACATCAGATAACAAGTAGTGTCAACAAATGTATAGCCACACAAGGCAGAACTACTTCAAATAAAGGTCAAGCTGAACAGACTACAAGACGGTTCAAACGAGGCACAGTGCATTTAGTACAGGCAAAGTAAAACATGCCAGAGAAATCAAAGTTGCATCATCATCAAATGCAATTTCAAAAATAATCCCAACCGTGAATTCATACATTTATACGACTTGGTAAAGTCAGAAAACATCAAATATTTGTATATAAATGAAAATCAAAGAATTCAAGGCCATGGAAATCACCAAATCACATTTATATTTCAAGTGACTGAAGTCAATGTAAAGCCTGCCGTGGTTATGAAACCAACATGCCCGCAGTTTATCAGAGAAAGCAAGGCCGAAGCCAACAGAGAAAATGATATAGTAAAAAAAAAATGTCATAGAATCATAACAGTGGTAGCATGTTCGAGCAAAGCTCGATAGCACGCGGTTAAACAACAACAATGTAAAAGCCAATAAAGTTTCAAGTAAAAATCAAAGTCATCAGAATTTTCACGAAACTAAAAATGCCAGAAATCAGAACCACCGATAGCCAAGAAATCAAGCCGTGACAAGCAAGCAATTTATACAAATTGAAGAAATCAGTAACCATCAGAATTTGAATCAAATGTGAGTGATGAGAAACCACTCACCTTTTCAAAGCGAAGCCGAGGCGAACTCGACCAATTAGAAGCCGCCGAGCATCTCAGAGACGAGCGAGCAACGAGAACGAACAGCCATTAATTTGTGAAGCCCTAGCTTTTGGAATGATGAAGAGGAGACGAGGCCGCCATTTTCTTTCTTTGTTTCGTTTGAAAGGTAGGGTTTTGAATGAATTGGGGTAAAGGGGTAGGGTATAAAAGAGAAAAGGAAGAACGTGTTTTTAGCGTAGTTGAAGGCGTGATGAAAGGCGTGAATTTGGCTGATAGGGTAAGGAAGTGTATACTTATATTATATATATTATTATATTTTTATTTTTATTTATTTTTTCTTTTCAATTTAAATTCAATTTGTTTTGTATAAATTATTTTCTTTTACTTTGTTTTTGTTTAATTTTGTTGTTAAAACTTTAACTAAGTGTATTTATTTATTTGTTTTGTATTGATTAAAATTTATTCCTTTTTATTTTAAAAAGAAGAAAATATTATTTAAAACTAACCATCCTTTTTAAATTTAAATAATAATTCCTGTATCTAAATTATTATTTTTTCCTAAGTCATTAGTTTGAATTTAAAATACAAATTCAATATTCAATTTCCACTCCAAAGTCGAATTCAAATTTTATTCAACTTTAAATAAATTAAATTCTAAAATTTAATCGCCAATTTATACTGAAAATTTGAAATTCAATTTAAATTCTCATTCAAATATTTAAAATTAATTAAATATCTTCATTTTTAAATTGTTCAAAATTCAGGGCCGTTACAGGATTTATATAAAAATTGTTTAGCTATCGTAAGGTAAAAACCCGACATGTTTATTTGTGGCGTGGTCTTACGAGATGCTTTTGTTTTCAAAGGATTTTTGAAACTTTAGTAATCAATTGGGTGTGATTTTCTCACGCTAGTATTCCAGACTGACTCGGGTGTTATTTAACTATAATGCTCGGGTCAGACCGAGTATTATAGCATACAGGATATGATGTTGTGGAGCCCAGGAGATGAGCAAGATGACGATACGTACTCCCGTACTTGTTTATATATATGTATATTTATTCCGCTGTGTTTGAGTTGTCGTGTATCTTGAGTTGTCGTGTATCCATTGTATGATATTGATGTTGAGCTGTGATTGATGTACTCTGATGATGTAATATATAAACAGAGATATTTGATTTTTGAGTAAAATTATTATTATCTATTATATTTTATTCCGCTGCGATGGTTAGATTCTGTTATTGTTTTCTATTTTCTTCTTCTACCTCTTCTTCTTTAACCCAAATGGTTCGTATTTCTATACAACTTGAGTTGATTATTGTAGAATAGTGTTGACTCAAGGGGTACGGATTTGCGGGTCGTTACAGTTGGTATCAGAGCTTAGGATGGTGATAACCTTGGCTCTGGTGGGAAATTACTCATTTAAAATAGAGTCCGTAGTACTCTATAATGAGTTTGAGCGTATAAATAAATATAAGCGCGTATTTGTTAGTGAATATAAATTGTTTTAATATTGTGTTGATTGGTTTATTGAGTGGCATATGAACCTTCGTCGGCACAGTCTGTACAACTGTATCGAAGGGGTTTCTAAACACTTGAATAGAACAATTGACACAATATTGTTTTAAATGTGGGTGAATGAAATAATTTTACCCAAAAACATATTTTGATATAAAGAATAGTTTTTGAAAACTATTTAGCTAATATATGGTTGCTTGGATGTTAGGAAGAATAATATTAAAATATTATCATTGTTAAGTGAAAATTTAACTAGAAATTGAAAACATAACAAAGATTAAGGAAATAAATTAATTATGAAATGAAATTTATAAATATGAATTATAAATGTAGTTTATGAATTGAGTTACAATCAAATGGAAATTTGTATAAACATAAAATGTACGAATGAATTACAGTTAAAATTTATTTAACAAGGCTTTGGAAATTTAAAATCCCAGAGATTTGGAAGTGTTTTAAAGATGAATGATAGCATTATTGTTTTGGGGACATATTTCTGAATGGGAATTTGTTTTAAATGGATTTTGAAAGGGATGTAGCATTGAAATCACTTGGATTATTGGAAAATAATTCTGATGATGATGGCCGCATCATCAACATTCATTTTTGAATTTCTAAGTGATAGATTGCTGCCAAAAATGTATTTGCTCAGAAGAGCTAGTTGTTTTTGAAAATTTCAAAGGAAATTTGTTGGGAATAAAATCAAGGTTGGTTTAATTTTTGAGAAATTTGATTTTGAGATTTTGGAGATTTCAAAATAATTGGAAACCAAAAACCGGGTATTTAAAAATCCTGATGAGATACTTGTAAGCTTATAAGTTAAGATGATTTTTATATCAGGAAGGAAATATAAGCTTTGAATGTTGGAATTTGAATTAAAAGTGTAAAGTAAAAAAAAAAGTTAAAAAAAAATGAAAAAAATGAAATTAACTTGGATTGAGAAATAAATTTAACTGGATTGGAATAAATTGAATAAGCTGGAAATTATATCCAGTTGTATTCAAATTAAGTTAAATCGAATTGAGTTAAATTAAACTGAGTTGAAATAAAATTGAATTGGAATAAGAATTCAATTGAATTATTGAATGAAATTAGATTCTTACCTAAATAAATGGAAATTAAATTGGTTAAGGATTGGATTGAGGTGAATAAATTAGAATATCTTGTGAAGGAATCAAAATCTATGGAACAGGATATGCTTGAGTTATAAATAAGCATAAGGCTTGAGTTAAAAATAAAGGGAGAATATATTCAAGCCTATAATAAATGGAATTGTGAAAATAATAAGTTGTGACTTATTAAATTTGAAAGGTGGGATAGAAAATCCAAATTAAATATTTTTTGATGTTTTGGATAATAAAACGAAGTAAAATCCAAACTTGAAAAGAAAAAAAAATTGAACTAAGAAAAATTAAATGAAGTGATGTTTGGAATAAAAAAATCAAGTTTTGGATTTATAAATTGGGAAAGACTATTTAGATAATAAATTAGATAATGAAATATGTAATAAGAACCAATGCAGTTAAGTAGAAGTTAAATTGTAAGCTAATAATGAAGATTGGAAATAGAACTCAAGTTATAAATCAAATTCGACTTGAATCATTAGTGAAGAAAATATAATTGAAGTGGCCTTGCAATTAATTAAGTGATTTGTGAATCAAATTGCAATGTAAGTTAATAAAATTGGATGGTAAATTAAAAAGTGAATGGTGGAATTAGAACTTGAGTTATTAGTTTAAAATTTAACTTGAAGTGTTAACAAATTAGATATAATTAAAATGTATCGGAAAAAAATGGAAATGGATTTAAATAGTAATGGTATGGTTTGCAAATAAAATCCAAATACGTAGAAATAAATTGAAATGACCTTGTAATTTATTTAAGTGAACTGAGAATGAATCGAACTTGGAAAGTTGAAATTTATAATAATTGATCAAATAAATTTGTAGTTGGAAATGGGATTGGATTAAAATAGAATCAAGTTAAATTGAAAAGAGAACTTTGTTTGCAAAATGAGAATGAGCTTAAGTGTAAAATTTGAATAAATTGAAGGAAATTGACCTAAGCTAAATGAATGAAACTGCGTTGAAATGAATTCAAATTAAACAAAGTTTAATAATATTGGATTGGTTTTAAATCAAGTGAAAATAAATTTTTAAATCGAAATAAAATTCAGTGAGTTATAAATAATATTAATGGAAATGAACTTAAGTTATTGACTTAAGTAAGTGTTGAATAAAATACGAACTCAAAATGAAGTATGGTTTAAATGAGTTAAGAAATAATTATTAAATGGGATAGCTTGGATTGTTTTCGGGCTAAATAAAATAGTTTGGAATAAACAAATATGAAATGAAATGTAAATGAATAGATTGTGAATGGAATTCTAGAATAAATAATTGTAAACCATTAAAATTATTAAGGAATTGAAATAACTTGAGACAATAAGAAAATAGAATGTTTCGAATTTAATAGAATGGATTTAAATGAATGTGGATAAGAAATGAAGTATAAATGAGTGGACTGTGAATAAAAATTTAATAGGTAATGAAGATGAACCTAAGTTGTTAATGGTTTGAATAAACAAATATGAATTGAAATGCAAGTGAATGGATTCAAATTTGAAATGCAATGAAAATGAGAATATATGGATTGTGAATAAATTGAGTTGAAATCCATTTAAAATGGTTATAAAACATAAATACTTATTTATTCACATAAATCTCGTCAAATTGCAAGGAATAAATTGATATTGAATGTAAATAGAAGTTATTACAATGCCTTGGATGGGTAGGAGTAAAATAAATTGATTTTGAGAATAATTGGATTAAATATATGTTTGGGTTGCTTGAAAATAAATTTGATGTAAGCGATTGAGTTTTAAACCATTCAAAATTGAATGAAAATGGTTTGTAAATTAATTGAAATAGTTGAATTAGTATGGAATTGTATAAATTGCTTACGGAAAATGTTGATGTGCATTTCTTTTGGAATTCATATGTTTTAACCATTGTAACTAAGTGAAATATGGTTAAACTGCATATATTTGGCCCTTACATGTTTAAATTGAGTAAGTACAGGTGCCGGGAAGCCGTGTGGCTGGATTTGGTTATGTTATTTGCTAAAAATAATAAGTCGCTTGCTTAACATGCTAAATAAGGTACGCCTACGCAATAAAAATAGGAAATATGAACTGTTTTTGGTTTTTCTTACCGTGTGGGTCGATGTATATATATTTATCTCTTTTGTCAAATTGCAAAAGCTCCTCCGTACAAAGGAGACTCTGCCAAAAAATTTCAGAAATTTTGGGAGTTAGAAAATTTTTGGAAAATTTTGTTAACGACAAAACGATTTCAAATTGGAAATGGAAATAAGTTAGTAAATGAAACTAATTAAAATAATGACATGAATTAGTAATAAATGACAAATAAAATTTATATATTCAGAGTTAAAGATGAATTGAATTCATATGTAAATGAAGGAATCAACTTGAATAGAATTAGATATAAACTAAAGTGGTAAGATGAAAGTAAATATAAGAAACATATAAAATGCTTATGTTAACTTAAGTATGGAATGGTGCATTCTTAATTGGACATTGAATATTACAAATATATTCTAAGATGATATTTGGATTAATAGATATTGACATTGGTAAGGAAGTCAATAAAATGTTTTAAGTTGTGTTTGTATATTAGTGTTAAGCAGGATATGCAGGTAATCTAAAGGGAAAGGAGATATGGCTTGTTTTCAAATGATAAAATTTGGAATGCTCGACAAAAAGGTATGTATTTAATTTTGGTGTGGAATTTGATTGGGATTTGGATCGAGCCACTTGGCTTTTTGTTTTCTTTTTGGATTTGAGAGGCCGTAGAGCCATTTTGTAGTTGTACCGAGCTAGCCACGCAAAGGAGACGCTGGCGAAATTTTTCGGGAATTTAGGGAGTTAGAAAATTTTTGATAATTCAAAATTTGGTTTTAAATTGAAACTTGAATGGTTAAACAAATAGTATAATTTGAAATTAGGGAAAGTTTGACAAGTTAATAAGAATGATAATGGGTCTTCTATATAGAAAATAGTTGGTAAGATGTTGATTTATTAGGAACCGTTTGGTTTCGGGGGAAAAAGTAAGTGGGTATTGGGCCATTCTTCCTAACTAGTAATTTCGAGGACGAAATTCTTTTAATAGGGGAAGAATGTGACGACCCGGAATTTTCAAGCATTTAAAATCGGAATATTTAATTGGTTTTAAATATTCAATAAATTAATTTTAACTTGAATTACGAATATCACAATTTAATTAATAATTGAATTATTAAATTAAATAAGTAAAGTTGGGTAAATTGTTGAATCTAGAATTTTAAGCCTCTTAAAAATAATTTGAAGGCTTGTAAAATTTATATTGATAATAAAGAGAATAATAGAAGTTTTAAAATTGAAATTAGCAGTGGTTTGTTCCGTTTTGAAATTTTATATTGTTTAAATTGAATAAAAAAATAGCCTTCCGAGGCACATTCTCGGAATTTGACGAAATCGGTTCTATTGGATCTGTAATAGTGTATTATTATCGGATTTCAAATTTCGTTTTGATCGGAGTTAGAGTATGAGTGTACGAAATATAAACGTGCTGGAAATTTAATTGATAAATAATCTGGTGAAATTTAATTTAAATAGTCGAGCCTTCTTGTATACGTTTCCTTTCTTTATTTCAAATCACGTCGCCTTCTTTTCTTTTCAGCTGAAATGTTCGGATAAAAAAATAAAATAAAAATAAATAATATTAATAAAATAAAGGTTAGCTTTGCTCGTAAGCTAATGAACAAAGATTTTAAAACGTGTTCCTCACTGTTCTAGCCCTACCGCTTTAAAAAAAAGGGATAAGGATCGAAACCCTTTCCTTTTCAAAACTGAATTCGTTCGAAGTTTTACAAAAAAATGGCAGATGTATATGGATGAATCGAATTCAAATTCGATTTCGAGGCAAACCATCTCGATTTGGAAGAAGAGAGCTCATGCTCTATTTTCGTGTTCGCGGAGGGGAGGGTGCGGCGGCTGTGTTGTGCGCACGCGAGGAGATAGAGTGTTAGATTAGAGCTCGCGTTCGTGCGCCTCAAATCGATTGGCTGCGATGTTAGGGTTGCGGCATGAGTGGCTCGGGAAGGTGGCGCACGCTTTAGGGAAGGTGGCGCGTGTTGTTATAGTGGCGACCAGGAATTCTTGGCATCGTCGAATTAGGGTTGGAAGCTTGGTTGGAGGTTTGCCGATGGCAGTAAGGTATAATTTTAAAGTTTGTTTTAATTCAAATTAATTCATATATAAGTATTCAACTCAGTAATCGAGGGATCTAAAAAATATTTTAGGTAAGGTTTAGGTAGTAGAGAACTTTTAAAAATGGCAATATCAATTATTATGATTTTTATAAGTATATATATAGGCTAAAATAGGATTTTTATTTTCTTAAGAATTCAATTAAATATGTTTTCAAAAGAGAAATAACTTTGTAATTTACTCGTTTAGTTAATTATTTATGATAAGTGATTATTCAATTAGCCTAAATAAAAATCATTTGTTAATTTAATTCAATTTAACAAATGGAAATTATTTGTTCGATTTATTCGGATATTAACAAAATAATTAGTGAATTAAATTTATTGAATGGTAATTGAATATTCAAGTGGTCCAAATGTTAATAAAATCATCTAATGTTTATACAAGGTAAAAATTTGAAGGAAGCAAGACGAATTGGGTCGGATTGCAAACGTTAAAGTTGAGTTAATCTCACTAAGTGAACTTAAATTTAAATTTAAATGATCAAATTTAAATAATTGTTTGAGTGGTTGAATTGATTAATGTGCTGTAGTATGGTATAATTTGGGATTGATAATTATATTGTGCTAATGTCTGTGGATGCAGGGCAAACAGGTTGGAGGGATTCAACTGGGTCCCTCAACATTTATTTAAAATTATTTAATACCCTCCGTTGTGATTATTGGATATTCTATGATGAACTTTATTGAAATATTGAATGTTGTGGTTCGATTGAATATAATTGTGTAAAATAAACTATCAAAATAATAATAATAATAATATATATAAATTGGATTTTGGAAGGAAAATAAATGAAGTAAATTTGTAAGAAATAATTATAGAAAATTTGAATAAGTTTAAGAATGAATGGGAAAAATAAAGTGACTTGAAAATTTTAATAAATAGAACTAGAATATAGAAAGGAAATTTTGAATGACAGGAAGTTAATGAATTGTAAACTGTAGTGTTATTATTTAAGAGAACAAAACATGTATCTAAAATTTAAGATTTAAATTATTGAAAGGAATAAAGAAGAATTGAGAAAGACCTGAATTTGTATATTTCAGTTAAGAGATTTAAAATCAAATGGGAAATAATAAAAATAATAATAAGTCTATAATTAATGAATCTTTGAGACGAATTGTGTAAGTAATGAAATTTATCCCAGATATAGTAAATTGGAAATCAATTTGGGAAATTGATTTAAGTGATGGAGATTGGAAATTTCTCTCTGAATAACCAAGTACGTTTCAAAGTAAATTTTTAAATTAAAAGTTTTAAATGGTTTAAAGAAGTATGTTTTGACAAATTTATTATTTCTAAATATTTAAATTCTAAAGTAAGTATTTCTTTTAGTCTATTATAGCAGTAATTATTTTAAAGAGTAATTTAGTATTTTGTTTTAAAAGTGAAATCTAGTTTTATAGTTTATCAAGAAACCATATTTTCAAAACATTCATATAGAATGTATTTATAACAAATTATTGAAGTAATCTTACCTTAAATGTTTTAAAATATATCTCAAAGTAAAGTATTTTAAATTGTTTTAATAATCTAGTTTTGTGCTTGATAATTTCAGAGGAGACAGAAAATATTTGGGGAAGTTTATTCTGAAAGAAAGATGGTTTTGAAACTGTTTTCAAAAGGTTTGAAAATAGAAATATATCTAGTGAAGATATTTTTGAGGTTAGTAGATAATTTGGGGAAATTATTTATTGTTTGATGGAAGTTGTGAATATTAATTGATAGTTAAATAACCGACTATCAATATTCGACAAATGCGTTGATCGTTTCGAAGAGACCGGGATCGAGATTAATTTCTCGAAAACCACTTCGATCCGGTTTGTATGTTTTCGTGAAAAACGATTTTGGATTCGAAGATGGAGCAGTGAAGTGCAAGGGCTAGTCGAAACTAATCCTGAGGATATTTCCAAAATGGATGTAGTAGGAATAGTGCCTTCGGTTCCGTTCGAACCCGAGACGGACTTGTATGGATGAATGCTTGCGAAACATCGTCAGGTGGACGATGGGAATTCTAAGGGATATGTTCTAAAAAGGTAACGCTTAGCCTCAAGCCTCATCAAATGGGAATGACTGAAAATCAGGGGTTATGCAGCAAGGCTGAGTGGGTAGCACCCTAGCAGGGTGAGGTCATTCCAGTCTAGATGTCCCTTTTTAATTCGGCTTAGTGGGCGGTTGCTGATCCCAACCTTGGGGTGATCTCACTCGGGATTATCCAGTAAGGGGTAGTCCCGGCCTTGTGTTGCAGGGGAGCGGGCGTACTCCTCGGTACGGTGATGTAGGCCCCGTACTGTGACAGGTGGTACCCCAGTGCCTAGCCATTAGTTGGAAATCCATTCTCCCTACGAGCCTTGTACGAATTTTTTTTGTATTACCCACCTTTGTGGCTAGTAGCTGGAATTTAATAGATGTAACAATTTCGGCTATTTTATAAGTATTTGTATATAGACCCTATTATAATATCAGAGGATTTCTATAAAAATTGTTTAGCTATGGTAAGGTAAAAACCCGACATGTTTATTTGTGGCATGGTCTTACGAGATGCTTTTGTTTTCAAAGGATTTTTGAAACTTCAATAATCAATTGGGTGTGATTTTCTCACGCTGGTATTCCAGACTGACTCGAGTGTTATTTGACTGTAATGCTCTGGTCAGACCGAGTATTATAGCATATAGGATATGATGCTGTGGAGCTCAGGAGACGAGCAAGATGACGATACGTACTCCCGTACTTGTTTATATATATATGTATATTTATTCCGCTGTGTTTGAGTTGTCGTGTATCTTGAGTTGTCGTGTATCCATTGTATGATATTGATGTTGAGTTGTGATTGATGTACTCTGATGATGTAATATATAAACAGAGATATTTGATTTTTGAATAAAATTATCTATTATCTATTATATTTTATTCCGCTGCGATGGTTAGATTCTGTTATTGTTTTCTATTTTCTTCTTCTACCTCTTCTTCTTTAACCCAAATGGTTCGTATTTCTGTACAACTTGAGTTGATTGTTGTAGAATAGTGTTGACTCAAGGGGTAGGTCGTTACACCAAACCACTAAGTCGATGGGGAAAATTGACTCAATTCACCAGGTCGATAATGAAATCGACCCTAACCTTCTAAGAACTGACGTTACTTCAGCAATATTAGGAATGTTCCAAACCACCGAGTCGATGTGGAATATCGGCTCAAACCATAAGGTCGATGGTGAAAATCGACCCTAATTTTATGATAACAAGCATTGTACCAGCAATGTTGGGAAGTTCCAAACTGCCGAGTCGGTAGGAAAAATCAACTCAAATCGCCGGGTAAAAGGGGAAAATTGGTCCCAGGCTTTTGAGAACCGACATTGCTCTGGCAACATTGGGGAGGTTCCAAACAATCGAGTCAACAGGCAAAATCGACTCAAATTGTCGTATCGATGAGGGAAATTGATCCCAACAATCTAAGAATCGGCGTTGCTTCAGCAACTTCGCGAAGGTTTAAAGCCATCGAGTCGAGGGGAAAAATCGACTCAAACCTCTAGATCGACGGTGACAATCGATCCCTGCTTTTTAAATACTGGTGTTGCCCAGGCAACTATAGGAAACTCTTAACTACCGATTCAACTGAAAAGTCAACTCAAACCCTTCGGAACTTGACATTGCCCAAAGGTAGGCAATAACAAAAGGAATTAACCAAAGCTTGAAGAGAGGAAATGTTAAAGAAAAATCCAAAGAGTTGAACTGTTTATGTAAAATTTCTAAAGATAGAAACTGACACCCGACTGGATCTCAACACTGAATTTGGAAGAATATTTTTTAACGAAAGATGGCGATGATGCATCTTTACAATACACACATCCAGAATGACATTGGCTTATGATGTCAACTTGGAAGAATTTGAATATAGCTAAAGAATTGGTGGCATGAAAAGTGTAGTGCTTGGAATCAAGCTGTAGAGTCAGCAGTTCCCTAAGACAGGAACTATCACATGAACCAGAATGGGGGAAACCGAATGAATTGCCTAGGATGTTTAATCCCTTATAAGATGTCTGCATCTTAGCATTCGGCCTTGTGTACAGGGGCTTGCACACCAACACTTGGTCAAAAAGAATTCGACCGTGTCTGAGTGGGAATAGTTGCAAAGTTGGCAAAAAAATAGTTCTATTGTGCCAACCAGAGTATTTTGGTGATAAAAAGCAGAGCTAAGTAATAGAATATACTAGAGAAATTGCAGGAATATTATTTACCTATACGAAATTGTAGTAACTAAACATAATGCATAGAAGTAGATGTATATGATACAGGAAATTGTAGTACAAGCTATCATGTTATATATAGAGACAGTCAAACATGAACAGGTACTGTATATGAAATAAAAAGAGTGTACAAGAGAGATTACAATGTTAAAGCTAATCTTTCATTACTACTAAAATCTTTTATGTAAAAGACAAGCACCGCGGGTCATGCCCGCATAATATTGGCCTATTCCAAACACAAAAAACAAAATACAGAATTGATCTTGACAACATACCAAAAACCAAACGTAGTAATTATCGCTTGGGTCCCTTAACCGTATGTAGCCGAAGCGGGAGGAGGAAAATGAGGTTGACCTATAAGTTGGCAAAAAAGCAATAAAGTTTAATGTTGAATTCTCATGAGAAATGAATTTTCTCAAAGACTGGAGAAACAAGAGATATACTAGTAGTAGGATCCCGTTGGAATATAATGAATTCACCTGTTTTAGTCCCAAGCTCGCCAGGCTAGACCACAACGGGATGGATGTATTGTTTGTGAGGAGTACCCATTAATGAAGCTAGAAGAACGCGAGTAGGTGCAGAGCTAACTCTTATAGAAGCATCGATAGTTGCTGCCGGGTCTTGAGATTTGGAAGTGGATATTTCGCCCTGACCTGAAGAGCTCAGGCCAGCAAGAACTATAGCAGCATCAGTGGTAGTTTAGCAATGATAGCTTTTCCAATAAAAAGAGATTCATCATCTTTAGCATCAAGATACGTGGCCATCAGCTCCTCTTTATAATGATTGTCTCTAATATTCGTAGATCTATGTATGACTTCCTTCCAAGTGCCAGCAAGAGCCTCAGGGTAGTCGTTCTTCAACCATTTTAGGTTCATAAACATGACTACATTAGTATAGAAGTACAGTATGTTGGCATCAAGCTCGGAGAGGATCTTGGACTTCTCATCTTGAAGCTCTCTGAACTCTTGCGTTGAAATTTCAATCTCAAATTCATTGCCGAGCTTTTCCATTGGACAGATCATCCACCACCTCAGAGAGTTTTTTTTTCTTTTCATCAGCAAGGTTTTGATTCTCTTCATGGAGTCTAGTGAGTTCAATGGCTTGCTCCACATTAGTCAGATCCCTAGTTAGGATGGTCTGGTCCTTAGTGGCAAGTTGCCTTTTCAACTAAGCACCCTCCTCATATATGAGCTTTAAATTGTTGTGCGTTACCATTTTAGTTCGCTCACGAACGTGCTTCAACTAATATCATCAGACGATCAATATTTTCTTTTTCTTTTTGTATGAGATCTCTCTCTCTTGTAGCCTTGAGCAATCATCCTCCCACTCCTTAAGCATTGACTTGAACGCAGCTCTCTCAGACTCAAAGAATTGGAGGTTTGTATAGTTTATCTTATTAACTTTGGAGAGAGAGCTTTGCATAGTTTCTTCCATTTATACACTTCATCGACATCCTACTTGACATTCTTTAGACTTTACATCACCACCTGTTTCGGTGTGTTTGAGATATCTTGATCGAACTTGACACTATGTAGAATGAGATTAGGGAATACGACCGATGAGCATGGAGTACTAGCTGGAAGAGTAAATGAGGGAGAGTAAACATTCCCCTGGAGGCATGCAGGATGGTCACAATTATAGCTTAGGAGATCGGAGCTTATTGGATAGAAGAAATTTGAGCCTCTATACAAAGAGGAATATTTGCAGAAGTAGGTCCATAGCGCTTTGAGTAATCTCTAAGGTGCCTGGTAGAGTTGTGAGATAGCTCGCCTTCAGAATCTCACTTCTTTCTCTCCCTATCTCTCTCCTCTTCTGATCTATCAGTCCTATGAGTCCCATCAAACTTACAGTCTTCCCATCTTCTCCTTTTTCCTTAGATTTATAGCGATGCAGTGGGTTTGGATCAATAGCTCGGCCTCTATGTTCACTGGCATGCCAAGAGAACTTTTTTTAATATCCACAGCCTATGGAATCTGAAATAGAAATAAATAGAAATTAATATTGAAAATACGAAGCTAGATTCAATGCCAGAATGAGTATCCATGATCCTAATGAAGTGTATGTTTCTAATGATCCCTTAAATATTATACTAATTATATGACAAGGAGCTAAAGTGGAAGTCTCTCCACCTACGCTTACGAAGCACATTAGAAAAAGAGAAAATTCTAAACCAGCACCCCCCCAAAATATCGCCAACGATGAAGTTGATCTCACCAATGTCACTTAAGACAACGAATATGTTGCCAATAGGGTAAGATCAGGGTGAAATATTTATTGAAGGAAATGCAAGTTGATCTCTGTCCATCTTGGAAGTTTCTACGATAATTTGTTCCTGGCGAGGCAATTGGGGAGGTCAGGACTCATCACAGTAACTCACCAAAAAATTCATCTGCTTCCTCGCTAATGTGGTATTCTCTATAATCACAGTCAGCATCCTCTCCTTCCTCCTCCTCCTCGATCATCTTTTTTCCTTCTCTCCTTGCAACTGGTCCATCTTCATTTGGAATCGGGGGCATTCTAGCTGCTTTTCCTCCATCTCTTCGAACATCTCCTCCTCTAAACTCCTCGGTCACACTCTCAGGCATCACTTCAGCGTGTGCCTTGCCATTGGAGCTACGAATGAGGGCAGAGGAATGGGTATAAGTCCTGGAGCCGCTTTGCAATGGATACTCAGCAACAGCAAGTCTGTCCTGACAAAGCAGACCATACCAGTGATTATTTTCATTTGTAAAAAGGAATGCAACGGTGCATCTATTGGGTCTGACTACCTTTGAAACATTGAGTGTTCTTTCATGTTCATCACTCTTATCTTGGGTCGAGATGCCTTTAAGGAAATACATATTAAGTTAGAAACTTAGAAACTCTAACATGGGGAAGATTAAAGAAAAGAAACATACATCCAGATAGTCAGAGCCGTTTGAATCCGACTGGGCATCGCACGAAGAAATATTTGTTCTTGAAATAAGAATGCTTATTGTGAAGCTTCTTAGTCAATATCCCCTCCGAGCTTCATTTAATAGATAGGATGGGGAATCATGCCTTTTACTAAATCGAAGGAGATGTGTAAGCTCGTTGAATCTCAAGGGACGGTTAAATGTACTCATAAAGAGGACGTACAACGAGCTCAATAGAGAATATCCATTTGAATAAACTTGGAATGGAACTAGTCCTAGTTCTTGGAACACCATCTAAGGAAAGGATTAAATGACAAGGCAACATTGGCTAAGCATATGTATCAATTGCACATTGTGAAGTCAAAAAGGGGATTGTGAGCAAATTCAGCCCTTGTCGGTAGGCGTACATCACCTTTAGGGATGTCGTGTTAAAGACATAAATTTTTGTGCAACCTAGCAGAAAGGATTTAAGCACCTACTTCATTGGGTTATTTAAATTCTCAATCTTGGAGGTGACTGATCCAATACCGGCTCAACTAGAACAATTTGGCTTTGGGATTTAGACATTTCAAGATGACCTAGCCGATAGGTATAGATGGCAAAGAAAGAGTTTTAGAGGACCCAACCTTGAGAGGAGTAGACTTTCCTTTACCGAACTTATTGAGTCATTCTAAATAATAAAACTTTGTGTTTGACACAGTCAATTATGTTTACTTTGACTAATAAACCCGTGTGACCAACAGCCGCAATCTAAAGGATGTCGATGCATGCTAACTAATCGAATATTGAGCATTGATTGGGGCAAATGCAGTGTGTTAATCTGTGCAGTGTGAGTATAGTGTTCCATACACCATGAACTGGCCATCATGTGTAGATAGCTCTCTCATGCTAGAAGAATGAGTTGTGTCGTACTTTGAAATTATATTTCAAAACTTACCCATTATCGATGAGTGATCGATAATGGAGCCACTTTCCAAAGCAACGCGGAAAGCTTTTCTTTTCTGGATCACTAGAAGGGCAGAATCGGGAAAAGTGATATGATGAGATCATCTTCTATGTTTGATTTTGGAATAAACCGTCGCACTAGAATTCAATTAGCGATCGGGACTTAGCTAATGGTGGTTAGAAGCTCCAGAAAATGGCAGCAGATGATTGTAGCGGCAGGAGTTGATCGGCGGTGGTTTTGGTTGGGTCGGTGGAAGTTGGATTGAGTCTTGGAAGGCAAGAAGGCTCGACAGCAAGTAGCTTAGGTGAAAGGCAAGCAAGTAGTTATATAGCTTGGTGCCTTGTTGTTTTTCTCCTCCACACATCACTTAAGAGGCAAAGAAAAGAGAAGGTATGCTAGTCTAAAGTGTGAAGCGATCTTTGTAGTGCAGACCACGTTCTCAAATGTAGAAGAATGAAGTTCCAACTATAACTAAAGAAAATAGTTAAGGAAAATCCACCAGGTGATACTACATCTCGAGACATAACATGATCAATAAACCAGAGCTTATGGTATAGCCATCCAAAACTTGTTTTAGTCCAGAACACTCTTTGTTTTCAATGAAAGTATACTCTACGGGGCAAGTGTTAACCGGGTTGTTCACTAAGCAGAAGCCAACAGAAGTTAGGATGATAAGACAAAGACAAAACAACTTGAAAACATGGGAAAGCACTTAGAAGAGCTAGAGAAGTGACTTGGGAAATTTTCACCCAATTTGGAGCCAAGCACATACTTGGTACCGAGCTATGATGGGTCGACATCAACCTAGATTTTTCCTGTATTCATCTCCCAAACTCCATACTCTCATACGCTTCTCTAATAACTCATGATCAAGTGGCTTTTCCCGTATATAGACGGCCAATTCTAAGTTTGATAAGAAAAATCCAAGAAATAATGATAACTCAAATGACAGAGAAAATGTTACTAGAATCAACCAAAAGTAAACAAAACGAGCTTGAACCTATCAACTAGAACATAGAAGAGTGGTGTAAGAGTTGAAGTTGGATTTGCACCAACATTTATAGCTCGGTACTGACCTACAAGGTCAGTACCGACCAATCTCCTTTGGTCGGGGCACTCTAATTTCTCCTGTACGACATTGGGTCTTTATCTAGACTCCAGTGCAAGAAAGCTTCTGACCCATCAACTCTATTTCCCTATAAATACCAACCTAACTTCAACTACATAGAAGCTCTGCTTCTTCTTCATCTCTTACCTTAACACAATAGTCATCTATGCAGCTACTCTCGGTAATTTTTAGCCGTATAACTTATCAAACCTTTATACTAATGACTTGTACTCTCTTCGATTCTTTGTAATCCCAAAAAAAACCCTATAAAATCAACCAATAAAAGCTATAAAGTGGATGTAGGATTAGAGGTTTCCGAACCACTATAAAAATCTTGTGTCTCTCTATTTTATCTTTATTTTATTTTATTTCTATTTACGATACTATCAACTAGATGTAAGTCTCATAGGTTCCCTACAATTCAATCTTAGGTGTGGGCCAATTTTTGGTGTCAACAAAAATAATTCAATTGTATATAAATTAGATTTAGAATTCAAATATTAAGGAAGAGTAAAAATAGAAAACGTATATCTACATAAACCTATTACCTTTTTCCCTTAGAATTGAATTCTTGAATCTAATCGAGGAAGAAGACTGATAGAGTTTCACTAGCATTTCCAATAATTTTGTAAATAAAAGTGAGGGGGTTAGCCTCTTATTTATAGTGGTTAGAATGTTCCATAACCATATGATTCATGTCGGTTTAAAATAAATAATCCCAGACCTTTCATAGCCTAAATTAACCCCCGCTGCAACTCACTAAGCGGTCGATTCGTTCACTCTTAAGTGGTTGACATTTAGCGGTCAGTCGATGTAATAACCTTGCATTGAGCACTAATCAATTAAAAATAAAAATGGTTACTTAATTAATTAAAATGGATTTAAAATATTTATTAAGAATGATTTGCATTTATTTGTATATTTCTGATTTTAGAATGATTTTGATATGATAAAGCGATTATACATTTTATAAATTTAGTATTATTAATAAATGTGATTAGAAATAGATTTTAAAAGAAAAGAAGTTTTATTCTATTTAAATGAATGGTTTGGAAAGTATTTAATAATTGAGTTTGAAATGCAATTAAGAAATAATTTAAAACAAAATTACTTAAAAAATGAGAAAAATATTTTATAACCTCATATATGGATAAGAAATGAAGATTTATGTTAGTAATAAGAAAAGATTTGAATTGGTTTTGATTAATAAGTAATTTCTTATTAAGTGGACAAAAGTAATAGTTTTGATTCTATTAAATCAAGTGAAGAAATTTATGAATTTTTTTTGTAACAATTATATAATGTTGAGTAAATGTTTAGTGAGGTGAATATGGATTTTACTTAAAGTTATACTGTGTTTCGCATTGATTATGAAATGATTTAAACAGGAGAAGAATAAAAGAAATTAGAATGGGCTTGAGTTTGTTTAAAGAGATTGCATGAAACCATATTTAGAATTTTCATTTTCTAGACTATTCTTTATATTGCTTTGTCTTGTAAGCCAACTCCATAATGTCAAAAACAATTCACGTTTTATTGATTCATCTTCTTTCTCAAGTTCCACGAAAAAAAATACGAAACCCACTTCTTAATTTATTCAAAATAAATTCAAATAAAATTTCATAAATTTCAAGATTAATGTATGATGCTCCGAGTTAATCATTCAGTCGACTGATCGTGGGCATTTCTAATTTTTATGAATTGATTTATTTTTTATATTATATATATATATATATATATTAAATCTTATTCTTACATGATTCAAAAGCATGATTATAAGTGTTTACTTAACAATGTATATTGTATTAATACCTTTCTAAATATATTAATAATATTGATAATTTATTTATTATAGTTAAGATGTTATTTTAAATTTTATTTTAGATATTTACTTTTACTTAATCTATATATACATTTGAAATTAGATTATCTTTGAAAATAAATTACAAAGCAATTTTCATATATTATCAAATGGTTTTAAAATAATATTGAATGATTTGTAATATTTATATAACGGGATTTGAAATAAGTCCTGATTTCAAACGTAAAGATATTATATTGAAGCTATTCAAATTAACCAAAAGAATTGTTTAATTATAGAAAATTTTAGAAATTATTTCTATGTTATATTAGACTTATAAAGTGATTTAGAAATTAAAGTAAATATTTATTATATTTATATTAGTTTAAGTAATATTTTGTTATATTATTTTTATTTCTTATTCCTTTAACATTGAATTACTTACTATGGATGATTTAATGTTGATATTGATTTGTGATATTTTAAGATGATACAATGATGACATTTTTGCTTGATTTATTAATATTTATTCTATGTGATGAGAAATCTAAATAAATGGATTAGTGATACCATCTAGTATGGGACTTTCGATAACACTTTTACGATTATTCTTTGGGTTAGATATGTAGAATAAAGAAGGGCGAATGTGATGTGTAAGCAGCAAGTAAGCAGACTAGTAACGTGGTGGTATGGGACACCATTATGTTATTTATTCAGTTATTCTTTTGCTTGTGGGTGACATTCAATATAGGGGTATGTTGTGTGATACTCATTGCATTAATTATTTAATATTCATGTGGTAACTTATTTGAGAGCCATGCGATGGCTATTGTGTATATTCTATGTGTTTATCTACCTTTGTCCAACTCCCCTTCGTGGTTGGGAGTGATCCAAATTGGCCAGTATCCATCCTAGCAGCTTGATCGTGGGGCAGTCCTAGATCCACGACACCATTGTTATATTATTTTATTGCATGCATATCATAGTAGTTAGATAGATGTCCATAGCCCCTTATATCACTTAAGCTAGCAGTCTATTACTTATAAGGGCAAAGCAGGGTTGTGATCGAGGCTACGCATTGACGAGTCATTGATGGGTATGAGTCATGATTTCCATAGAGATAACTAAAACTGTAGGAACAGATCTGGCTACACTGCATATGCTAGTAGACCCTTGATTTCTAGAGTAGCCATACGACCATCAGTCTCCCGTCGGGTTTTGACTTGCATGTGATAAATAAGCATATATGATATGAAATTATACATGAGACTGTGTCCATAGTATGGTCAACCCCCTATCCTTCTTTGGCAGATGTCCTAGTTATTATTGATTACATTCGGGCATTGTTATGAGTTGGCTCAAACCTTTATTATTAAGTTTAGTGATTTGATGATGGTATTTCATATGAGAATGAGTGATATTATGGGCATTGCTTTATCATTGCCCAATTTTACTTGAGGATATCTCATTATTGATAACTAATGGACCTAGACGATGATTTCTGGATATGGATTTGGATGATGATTTCTGGATATGGATGATCCACCCATTGGATATGATTTTCTGGTTTCGTACTGGTTTAATTTATATGGGTGATGATGCTTTTCTATATGATTTTATTTTGTATGCTGTTTTGGAGATCTTTTAGGACTGTTCTACTATTACTATTATCCTTTTTATATATTATTACCGTACACTATAATACACCTATCATTATAGGCATAGTCCGACTTATGTGTTATTTATAATACTCGGGTAGTTCGTGACATTTCAGGTTCAGGGATGTAATGACTATTTTATGGATGTTGGGCATAGATGGAGGATAGGTTATCATTATATCTGAAGTCATTGTATACTATTGAGATGTATTTGGACTCATGTATTGGATGATTTAATTACAATGTATATTTGATGTATGATGGATTTATGTACACACTTCTATTATAAATTATTGCTGTGATTCTAACTCTATACTCTCTTAGTATTTATTATATATTGTGTATTGTTCTATCCTGGTGTTACATATTAAATGTTCTGAAAGTATTATTATATAATGCTCTTAGATAGTATGGGTACAGAGGTGGGGGTGCTATAACCGGTCGGGTAAGGGAGTCGACCGGTTCCCTAATTTGGGACGGGAATTAAATGTTTCCATTTAATTTTTATTTACTTCCCATTTCCTTACTCTAGTCACTACAACAAAAAACACTTTAATAACGTTTAAAAAATGCTACAAAAGGCTATGACAACGTTTTTACAAACATTGTATATTAGTATGTTGTAATAGGTCAGGGACCTATAATAGCGAAACCAAAAAAACTATATATAAGGACTTTTGCTAGCGTTTATAATATGCTATGAATTAACTTTTTATGACGTTTTCAAAATGTAATAAAAGGCCCCTTATTTAATCAAATGAAGCCACCCTAATTTCAAAAGCTATTTCTACCTTTGATAGCGTTTCTGAAACGCTGTTACTTCCTTTGTAGCCTTTCTAAAAGGCAATTAAATCCTTTAAAGCATTTTTCAAATGATATTAAAAACCTTTAATTAGACACTATTAAAAATCATTTTTTACTACGTACATATCTATTACCACACTATAATCGATAGATTTACATAGACACAATGTAACATTTCACACAATCATATTGATTACATTAAACAAAAAATAACTAACCATTCCATATTCATACAAAATAATGCATAGTATGTTATAATATTTTATGAACATTATGTTAAAAGTGTAAAAAATACAAGTGATAAAAGATCGTACTACACATGATGATTAAATATGAAAGCCAACAAAGTTATTACTTCAAAAGAACTTCAAATCACAAATATATCACAGTTGCCATTTGTATATCATCGATATGTAATTATCTACAAAACAGAAATTCAACAATTATCAATTATACAACTTATATTAAAAAACAAGTAAATGAACTTAATTAATATAGTTAGCTTGATTAATTTTTATAAACTTGGATAATTTTTATAATCCTAGTTAATTTTCATAAGACTTAGATAACTTAGTTAAATTTATATAAAACTTAATTAATTTATATAAACTTAATTAACTTAGTTGATTTTTACAAAATTTGGTTGATTTATATAAACTTAAGTAACTGTTAATTTTATAAAATTTAGTTAATTTATGTAAACATATGGAATTTCCTAAAATGGATGTACATTTTGTTTTAAATATTTTATTCAACAATTGCATGTCTATTGTTACAAACTAATTAATTTTTATAAAACTTAGTCAAAATTTATAAACTTGTTTAATTTTTAGAAAACTTAGTTAGTTTACATAATTATTATAAAACTTAATTAACTTAATTAATTATTTTAAACTAATATAATTTATTATTTTTATTATTGTTGTTATTAAACTTAATAAATTTTTATAAAACATAGTTTACATAGTTAATTTTTATAAAAATTAGATAATTTTGTTAAAACTTAGTCGATCTTTATAACAATTTAACAATGATTTCAAAATAGAGAACATGATTTTTATAAAACTCACTTAATTTTAACGAACAGTTAATTTTCATAAAATTTATTTAACTTAATTTAAAAAAATTAGTTAATTTTATAAAACTTAATTAGCTTATTTAATTTTTATATAACTTAGTTAATCTTTGTATAGCTAGTTAATATTTATAAAACTCACTTGATTAACTTAGTTAAAAATTTATAAAGCTTAATTTATAAATTTATTAAATTTTTATAAATCGGGTTAATATTTAGAAAATTATTAATTTTCAAAAAACTTGGTTAGCTTAGTTAATTTTTATAAACTAAGTTAAATAATATAAGAACTAGTTAATTTTTATAAACTTTTAGTTAATCTAGTTATATTTGTATAAAACTGATTATTTTTTATAAACTCGATCATTTCTTTATAAAAGTTAGCTAACTTAGTTTTAAAAAATTTAAAACTTTGTTTCTCTTTATAAATGTGTTTAATTTTAATAAAACTTGCTTAACATATTTTCTCTAAAAGTTAGTTAATTTTTGTAAAATAGATTAATTTTTATAAAAATTCACTTAGTTAAATTCTATAAAACTTAGTTAATTTTCATAAACTTATCAGATTCCGTAAACTTCTGATAGCATCTCTTTTGCGCGGTTAGTGCTTTCCCACACACCCCAATTCAATATATATTTACATTATTAAAACAAGATTGGATTCATATCACATATAATAAAATATACTCCATGACAGCATATACATTTAAATGCATAAAAACTTACCTTTTATTAGCAATTTTAGCTAGCAATCTTCCATATAACAAAGCAACATTCTGACTTATGTATCGAACGTAAAGGTAATGATTAGGTTGCAAATAATGAACCACTATGTATAGATGAACTACGCCGTCCTCCAATGACATGTTATACTAAGTAGCATTTTGCAACCCAGTTTGCAAACTGAGTTACATTTGCAGCTAAGTTTTTCAAAATTGGAGTTGCAATTTGCAACTCATTTGAAAATTGGGCTGCATTTGCAATTAAGTTTCAAATTTTTTTAAATTCATAATAATAACTATATACTTCAGTCAACTTATTCTCATATTATTTGACACAAAAAATTCATTGGCTTTCTATCACACTCAAACTTCGTATACAATTTTGATCCGCGTCCAATTCAAAATTGGAAAATTCAGTTGTGAAAGATCCCAAACTCGAAGAAATATATCATAAGTTTTGAATCCGATCATAGATTTAGTTTTGGATCGGATAAGCTTCTAAAAATGAAAAGTATCTAGAAACTAATAGAAAAAGTGACAACGAATATTTACACACCTTGCGAGTTGAAAAAGCAGCATGATCTTACATGAATAAGAGTTATACGACACTGAGATTATGAACTAGTTATAAAGTATCCAAAAAAACATAAACGTGGATACTTGGTAACTCATAACTATAAGTGCTTCCATTTTCAAAAGCATCATCATCATCTACGGCATATCAATTCAAAAAACTATCATCTGTAAAAGATAAACATACAAGACCAAAACATGCATTCATCCATTAAAAACAGTAGGAAATATACACTTACGTCCGGATACTAAGTCATTCCATGACTTTGTTGAATCCTTTAACTTAACAGGTTTTATGACTGCTATAAAGGATTCAGTCTGCAAGAATAAAGGTAATCAAATAAGTAGTTAACATAAATAAAAATACATTTATCTGTTGGATATGGCCAGAAAATGTTGATAGATATTGGGTTTGAGACTATTCATCACCTATATCAGGAAAGATTGCATCAAAACCATGGAATTGTCAAATGCTCAGATGTTCTGATATTGAGTCCTACAATTTAGAGGCATGATAATGAAGTATCGTTGGAAAAAAAAATTAAGATACTAAAATTTCTTTACTCAAACCAAAATGCAAAGTAAGTACTAACGATTATAATTACAGAATATGTGCAAGTGGAGGTTTACAAGCTGAGATGATGCAGGTCAAGCCTAAATATTTATTTCATCATAAACTGAAACCAAGAAAGATTTAGTGAATCTAATTACTATGAACATCATATTACAGCAGGTTGCAACGATATAGGATAGCCAAGTACCATTTTACATATATAAAAAGAACCTGGTACATTTTCAAACTGAAGGATGCAAATTAATTTGTTTACAAATATTGTCAACTCAGATTATATGTAGGCATCTTGGATTTAAAAACAGAAACCATGCTTTAGTTTGATATAAGTACAAACTGGGGCATTGCCTTTCATAATTATTTTATAAATGGAAGACGTATTGCTTTTTTGTTTGTTAAACCGAGCTAAGCTCAGTTTTCAAAACTAAGCAAAATTTGAAATGCGCTAGATCATGGTACTAACTAGTCTTGCAAAAGTGAAACGTATTTATCACTACCCGAACTTCAAATACGTTATGATTTTTGTTAACATAAAGTATGCTAGTTGGTCGTGCAATAATTTAAACCAAATCCATAATGGCAGTCCAAGTTTTTAGATCTCTGTAATTGCGTTAGAACTAATGATGTAAGATAGCTTCTGAATTAAGCAGTAAATGAGTCAACAATTATACACAAAAACAAATATAACATAAAAAATAGAGACATATGAAATTAATGGCTTAAAAAATAAATTTCAACACTGTCAAAATGAGTCATTTTACTTCTTTTTTTCAGATGCTTTGAGATTATTTATCTACATTTCTATACATTATCTAGTTTGAAACAAAAGTAATCCAAATCTTCATTTGGAAGAACTTTCTAGTTATAAAGAGGATTTCATTTTTCAATTCTATTTTAAACAAAATTTATTTAAAGTAACATCAGTTTATCGTGAATGAGTCCTAAATTTTATAACTTTTTGTGATTGCTTTGATTCCAAGAATTCACAATGTTATTTTTAAATAACAAGAACACTAAAAAAAGGCATGATGTGATCTTCAGATTTTATTTTTGGTTGTTGCATCGCTTGAAGCCTTGACCATTTCTCTTTTTGTCTCCCTATTGGAGGTGTCGCCATTCCTCTCTATCTTTCTTGTGTACTTCTCATTCGTAATGGTTTTAGTCACATTCTTGTTTACATCACTTGTCATTCAAGTACTTGTATCTGTAAACCAACTCTACTCTTTCATTCTGAAAGGCTAACCTCTTTCCTCCAATCCACTCCCATTAATATTTTAGATGGTTTATTTAAACAGCCATACTCTGTTTGCCATTCCACGATGAGGGAAGGTAGGACTTAGTAGATACACTGTGAACATATTGTTATTAAACTATATATTCCCTAAATGAACAATGCTAATGACAAAAATGAATTTACTGCCACCTTGTTACACTTAATTCCTAATATAGTTATTCATATATAATGCTTGTAGTTATAATAACATTTAGACATATTACTGGAAGTTCTGCCCTTGTAATAGCTATACGCTATAGGTCAAATTTCTTGTTTAATTGCAACTGTCACCAGCATTCAATTTCATATACTGCAAAGTGATTCATTTTCTAAATAAATAATTAAGCATGTTATATTTTGTCATATGAGGAGCATTGTTATAGGATGTACAAAACTAAAAAGCAAAGAAAGTCAATGTTAACATATGATTATTTATACTAAAAGACTTAAAGTAGCAGATATCGACCTTATTAGTTAATTCAAATATAATGAAATGGAAATATACTTGAACATTACTCTTCAACAACCTTATATGAGTGATGATAGCTTTGAAATACATTAAAATTTCCAAATTTTGGGTAAAACATTAGCACATGATATAGTAAGGGGAATTCAGAATCTAAAATATCTCTACGGTCATGAAAGAGTACATAAGAATCTAGATCATTGTTTTAAGTTATACCAAAACAAAGAAGTCATGAAAATGGAGCCTCGATAGTGTTGTTGACAATAGTGTCTCTTCATAAGCTACTAATTCAACATTAAAATTTTGTAGATGAAAAAAATAAAAGCAAGAGTGAAAGATATTTTTCCTATTTTGCAAACGATTTAAGTGAAGATGAAACACTGGGGTGCATTACAATAACTTACAATAACTACTCTAGGCTTATTCACGCATATCTCTAAGTCTCAAAATGGATCCTGGTATATTTTAGACTAGTATAAAGAGCAGGATTTGTCTCATTGCTCTTTGATTGTAAATTGATGATCTGCTAAAGTGATATTTGAATCCAAATACACTGTCGAGCATGATTTCTCAGTGTAATATATGTTGTTAATGGTTAAAAAGAAAGGATTTATTTGAAACTAACCTTGCCATTGTAATACCAAGGGTACCAGTTAGCAATTGTTGGAAGCTTAAATGCACTGATCGAGTATCTTATAGCTGTTACGGGTACTGCAACTTTTGTATCTCCATTGTAATTTAACAATATATTATTACAATGATAAATCAGAATCATATGTCCATAGTTCTTACAAAGATTTTTGGTATTCAAGATATTGTGAAGCCTACTAGTTGCACATTAACAACTATATACATCAATCGATGGTTGATACAGTACAGTAAGAAAATGGTACCTAAAAACCCATATCCTTATTCCAGCAACAATAAGCTCTTCATAAATAGGAAGCATTGATAAAGGAGAGTCTACCTAATAGTTTCCTACTATATCACTACAAACATATGCAAAAGAATATATGTCATCATACTGAGATGTCAAACAATAAATATGGATTAATTAATATTAACAAGACAAGCTGCATGTATCTCATGGGTATTCAATTCTAGTAACATTACTATGAAATGCTCTCTGCACTTCAGTGTGATTATAACATAGTTTTGAGTGTCTATTTATGCATTGACCATATGCTCTTAGCATCCATGGTTGAGAGAAAAAAAAGCAGTTTCAACTCCAAATTTTGTATAAGGGTAACAAATTGAATGTACCTACAAAAAAATTTCATTCTAAAAATATTGCAATAACAAAACGGGGCTATAAAGTAGTGCATAAGCGAGGATTTATGGATCCTTCCTTATGTATACACACATTAAATGCATATAGATAAACATACATACACACACCAAAGAGAATTATAGATAGAAATATTAAGATAAATTTTTGATCCTTTGCCATTAATTTGTTCATAAGATCGAACAGAAATGCTCAACAAATTTAGCATTACCAATTTATGTATTGTAAAAATTAAGTGTAGAATCGGCTATCATAGGGGTTTCTACGAACTGCTCATTTGGACCAAAGTGCAATCTAACAGAGAGTTCAAATATAAATCAAAGTTCAATCAAGCACAAAGTATATGAATCGGGGTTCGATCAAACTTTAGTTTTATTTTGAAAATATCAAAAAATAAATTCATTTGAAACCTATAGTACAATTATAAAATAATAATTATAGGAATATGTATTATTGTATAAACAGAGAAGAAGATAAAAATCAGCAGACCCGAGTTAAAATTTTCATTAGTCCATTAATTCGGAGCTTGGATTGGAAATCAAATCTATGTGAACTATATTCTCAACAGTTTTTACATTAAAATATTAGAACAAATCATACAATTCTAGTTTGGGTTTAAATATGTAGAAAATCATTAGAACAAATACATAAATCGAATATGGCCTAAGGATAGGTTAGAGCATACTTTATCTATAGAAAACAACAAATGAATGTTTTATCAATGCAATTAGCACCCAAAGCAGTAGCTTAAGTTATAGAGAACATGCAAGGTTATTAAACATTTAAATAAAAACAATTTAAAGGGGAAAGATTATGAAGAAACTAACCTATCAATTTTCTAGTGTGAGGTAAAGTAGCGGGGATAAAAGAGTGACATAGTAATTGCACTTGAGCAGAGAAAGTTGATTCAAATATGGAATCGACATGGATAGATGTGAACTGTGATTTGATTTTCAATTAGAGTAATCGTTCAAACATATTAAGATCAGCAACGCATATTTGAACACGAGAATATAATACTTGTAAAAGATTTCAAATGATGACTTCATGGTTGGAATTTAGGGTTATTTCGCCGTTGCAGCTATGGATTTCGCTGCTTCAACATTGCCACTACTGTGGAAGACACCGTCGCGCTATGGATGTCTCCACTGATTTTAAACGAAGCTTTTTAGTTCCATGCTCCATTATGTATGTGGTGGAAAAGGGTGCTATCAGCTCCATTTCAATATCTTCAACTTCTAACTGATTAGATTCTACTATGGGTGGCAGTGTCCTGAAGGCATTTACTTAAGTGCAAAACATGAAAGACCTTATTGACTCTTGCGAACTATCTGGAAGCTCTACTTGATATGCAAGATTCCCACCTATTTCAAAATTGGGAAAGGCCTAACAAACTTTGGCACCAACTTCCTCTATGTACCAAACCTCTTAACTTTCCTAAGAGGGGAAACCTTAAAAACACACTGTGTCTCCAATCGAAAACTCCATTTCATTTCTTCGCTTGTCAATGTAGGACATCTAAGGGTCCTGTGTGGCCTTTATTCGCTGCCTAATAATTTCTATTTTTTTCGAGGTCTCAGGATTAAATAGGGTCCAAAGAATTTTGTCGGTAGTTTCCCACCATCAGTTAGCGATTTACATAGCCTCCTGTATAATGCTTCATAGGGTGTCATGCCAATTGTTGATTGGTAAATATTGTTGTTCATGAACTCTACCAAGGGTAAATGCTACTCGAAATGTAGTCCAAAATCCATGATGTTGGCTCTCAACAAATCTTCCAAAATCATGTTTACCTTTTTAGTCTAACCGTCAGTCTACTGGTGGCAAGTGGTGCTAAGATTCAGCATTTTACCTAGAGCTGACTACAAACTTCTTCAAAATTTGCTAGTGAACAAGGGGTCTCTATCACTGAAAATAATAATCAAAACTCTGTGCAATCATACCACTTCTTTGATATAGATTTGCACTAGAGATGCTGCAATCCTATTACTCCTTACGGGAACAAAATAGGCACTTTTAGTAAGTCTATCTATTATAACCTAAATAGCCTCATTGCCCCTTTGACTCCTAGGTAACTCGTCCATAAATTCCATCAATATTGCTCCCACTATAACAACCGGCCCCAAAATGGACCTGGTTTCTTCTCAATAAAAGCCTACTGAACCTTAGGCTCATCTCAAAGCAAGCTGTTAGGTTGTATAAAATTGAAACTATACACAGTACACTGAGCTATCTACCTATGTTTTAAAATTGTACAGTGGAATAAATAGAATATAATATTAGAAGCAAATACCTATTTCATAAAGAATAATATTTCAAAAACATTACATGTTAAATATTATAACATGTCTACATAAAGCTTTCATAGTACAATATTCAAAAATAACAAAACTGTCTGAACTGGGGCAATACAAATATTTAAAAAAACATAAATAGATAGATAACTATCATAAGTCTTCATTTCCACCTTTGTCGCTAAAATCAACATTATCTCCTCTAACTTGTGTGTTGTAATGAGGGGTGAGTTAGAACAATAGATGTCTAGTGAATAAGAATATCTGGCTTTACCGTAATTATATTTGGACGGTATCACTTAGATAAGAAAACTTGTCTTACATATTTAAAACTAAACCATACTAATAACTTTAACTATAAGCCCAAAGGCCTTTCCGGTCCAATTCCAAAATTAACGCAACTATCATTTGTGATGCAAGAGAAAGCATCCAAATCACCTAGTACCATTTATTGGGGATTAGGCAGATCCTAACCATTTAATACCTATAAAATAGGCAGGCACAGTCATATAATACCTAACCCATTTCCAGTCCTTTTCCAAATTCTAACGCAACTATCATTAACGATGCAAGAGGGAGAGCCTCCAAACCACTTAATACCTTTTTATTAGGAATTAGGTAGTCTCTGACCATTTAATACCTATAAAAATAGGCAAGCCCCCGTCATGTAGTGCCTAATCCAAGTTGGGTCCATACGTGGTCCTCACTAACTGACATCGTAAGAAATCCAATCAGATCACTTTATATTTCTCCTAAAGGAAAGAGGAAAACCCTACAATAGCCACTTAATATCTCAGACACCTTTAAAGATTTATCCTATCATATTAATAGCATGATTATAACCCATAATCCAAACCGTGACATCTTAGATTTATCCGATAATTCGTAGAAACTAGTAGCCTGATTGACCGGGTAGATTACCCTACAAACTTGGGACTAATCTCACATCCACTAGGGGTATTCATTACAGGAGATGTCCCACATTAGTCCAAGTTACACCGTTGGTTGAGAAATTTAAATGGATTTACTTCAATGTAACTTCAGACTAACCTCGCATCCCTATAACTCAGACATACTTCATATGTACACCAATTGCATACTGTACACTATCCTACACAATTAATAATTAATGCCATATAAGGTAACCCCTTATTACGCCTTTAATTATGGAATTCCCATAGTTATCATTAACTACTTTCCTGAGAAATTAATGATATTTACTACCTTATTAATTCTAATAAATACGTTCAATATGCTATAATCATTACGTTATTAATAATCATATTAATATTATATATACACATACACATGTACGAGATCTGAATAAAATATCCCTAGTCATACCCAAAAAAATGCTAATTAATTTAATTGTCAAACTCATATAAGTCCCAAACTCCAAACAAAAATATAGCCAATATCCTTGGCCAACAACTGACTTGTATACAAAAATGAATGATACCAAACTCGTCTCATATATTAACACAGTAGAATTTACCTCCTCTATTCAAGGAAACCAATTTTTATAATTTAGAACCTTTATATTATGTTAAACTTTTACACATAGCACCTTGAAGTGAAAAAGGGTCCATACATGTTTAATTTATGGAAGTAGGCAGTGGAAACTATAATATTATCAAATTCATACTTTGCACACCATTTCTAACAATGTTTTCTTTTAGAACCCTGTTTTACAAGTGAAATCAAAAGAAATAAAGTGGAATAGATTATAAATTATCTAAATCTCAATTACAAATCCGATCCTACTATGTTATTACAAACAATTGAAAGTCAACCATATTCAAAGATTGACATTAATTCAGGGAAATTTTGGGTGTTTTGGATGTTATGTTTTCGTTTACCAAAATTTCCTAAGGCATACATCAAATTTAAATAAGAACTATTCAATTACAAATATATGAAAAATATGATATTTCAACTCATAGAGATTTGTTTGCTTCCTAACTAGATTTGATTCCACCACGCTTAATTCTCTTTCAGATCTCCTTTTTTTTGGAATATACAACAAAGTGAATTGTGTATAGAAATTAGATTTGGAATTATAAACTAGAGAGTAATAGAATCATAAATGAAAAGAATTAAACATCTAAACCTCTTACAATAAAATCCTAATTGATTCTGGAATCAAAAGAAGAAGACATGATCTGATTTATACCGCTCCTAATTCTCTGTTTGATCTTCCCCTTTTTGAATATACAATATAGATAGTGTATGTATAGATTAGATTTCAAAAACTAGAAGATAGGGAGGAGGATTGAGAATTTAATTTGAGTTGGAGATTAGACTTACTTATCTGAAATCTTACTATTTCTAGACACCTAAGGGGAAAGAATTTGGCAGAGCTTCATTGACGACATTAGACTTTCATCAAGAGAAGTAGAGGTCTAGGGGTATATTTATAAAGGCGAGAAGGAACCAGAACCGTTAGATTTAAATAATAAATCAGGGTTGTTCATAACCTCTAAAAGCTTAGCTGCCACCATTAGAACTAGTCGATCGCTGACCACGAGCGGTCGACCGCTTACACATAGGTGGTCGACCAGTCTTCAATTTTTCACCCTATATTATTACTCTCTGTTTCAATATGAATTAATTACATTTAGTGACTCATTAACTCACATTAATCCAAATATTTCCTTAAATATTAAACCCTAGCCAACTTTTAAATTTTAAAATTCAAACTTTTAAATTCAAATTTAAATACTTAGTTTTAAATTGAAAATCTCAAACATCCGTAACTTCTCCTTTTGAACTCCGATTTCAATATACTATATATGGAAATTGATTAAAAAATCACCACGGACACAATGGTGCAACTTCCGTGACCAAATTTCGATATTTCTAAAATTCCATTTTTAACCTTATTTCAATTATTAAATTTTTCCGGGATGTTACACCCACTCACAAGTCAACCCCTCTGATCGCAATAACAGTCCCCCAGGATTTCCTTGTTCCTCCTTAACATTTTGGCACGTCAAACACTTAAAGACATACTCCGCTACCCTTTTCTTCATTCCCGACCAATAGAAAATCTAGTTCATATCCCTATACATTTTACCTCCATTGGCATGAATAGTCATCCAGATTGGCGACACTCCGCTAGCACTTTTAATAAACTTCCTCCACCATCGGAACATATAGGCGTCCATCTCTCCTTAGCCTTCCCTTGTTGTCTATTGCAAATCTACCGGCATGGTGGAAATGTTCTCCGCTACTTAGCTTGTCCAAAATATCTACGTTTTTCACATCTTTCTTCTATTCTTACCCAATGTGGTCCATCAATGTTGGCCTAACTTCCATCCTGCCAAATAGCCTAGAGTGGGTTCTATTGGCTACTTGAATTTGAATTTTGAGAGGAACTCCAACTGCCACCACTCATGTATAGCACCAAGAGTAGCATGCTTCGATCTAAGGGCGTCGACGATAACTTTCTCTTTTCCAGAGGTATACTATATCTCAAAGTCATATGATGCTATAAAATCCATCAACCCTTGTTGCATAAGATTCAAATCTTTTTGGAAAAATAGGTATTTAAGGGATTTGTAGTCAGTGAATAACTCAAACCTTTCTCCCAAAAGATAGTGCCTCCATATCTTCAAAGAAAAGATAATATCTGCAAACTCCAAGTTATGAGTTGGGTACCACTCATTATGGTCCTTCAATAGACTACATGCATAGGCTATCACTCTACCTTCTTGCATAAGAATAGGTCCTAACCTAGTACAGCATGTGTCGATGTAAATCGTGAAAGACTTCATCCCGTCGGGAATGGTTAGTACCGGCGCACTAGTCAGAAGCTCCTTTAGTTTCATGAATGCTTCCCTGCATTTCCCAACCCATGCAAAGACTAAAAAATTTCTTGGTCAGGTAAGTTGGTGAGACCTCTATTTTTGCAAGGTCCTCTATGAACTTCCTTTAGTAACCCACTAACATAAGAAAACTCCTAATTCGATGGCGTTCTTTAGAATATTCTAGTCTTGAACGGCTTCAACTTTTGCCGCATCCATGGTCCCTTCTTGGAGATAATATGACCAAAAAATCTCACATCCTTCTTCCAAAAGTGGCATTTAGAGAATTTAGCTTTTAGTAGGTGCCTTCTCAAGGTTCCTAGTATCTCCCTTAAAGTAATTTTCATGCTCTCCTTCACTTTTAGAGAACAATAGAATATCGTCTACGAACACTACGACGAATTTATTTAGCTACCCTCTAACGACTCTACTCATCAAATCTATAAAATATGTAGGGGGAATTCGTCAACTCAAAAGGCATTTCTTTTAATTCATATAATCCGTCAGAGTGCGAAAAGAGATCTTCTGCTTGCTATCCTCGGCTATTCTCAATGGGTGAAATCCGATAGCTACGTCCATTTGAGAGAAGATTTAGGCTCTAACAAACTGGTCAAATAAGTCATCAATTCTAGGTAAGGGATACCTATTTTTCTTAGTCAACTTATTAAGCTCTCTATAGTCAATGCAAAGCATTAAAGTGTCATTTACCTTAGTGGCAAAGACAGCTGGTGCTCCCCATTCTGAAGTAATTCGACAAATAAATCTCTTCTGCAAGAGCTCCAAAATCTTCTTGTCCAACTCTCTCCTTTCTTTTAGGGCCATATGCCTTAATGTAGCGTGATATGTCTAGCGACCTTCTCCAAACCAATTCTAAACTCAATCTCCCTTCAGGGTGGGAGACCATAAACTTCTTCAAAAATGTCTGGAAAGTCTCATATTCCGGCCATGGATGAGAGCTCATCTTGTAATAGGCAAAGAGAATAAAATGACTTAATTCAACTAAGTTTTAGAGTGTACAACGAACATTAATATCTCGTCATTACAGCTCCTTACACAAACGATCCTCCTATCATAATCTAGACATCTCCATAGTAAGATAACCAATCCATCCCTACGATAAGTCCATACCCCTTAAAACCAATAACATACACATTACATGTAAAGTCATTGTTATATACATCCATGACTAGGTCTTTACAAATCAAACAAAGGTATATCCAACCCCCCATAGGATTCGATATGACTATTGGGTTGGTGACAACTTAGGTATTTAGACTCATGGATTTGGATACATTTGTAGATATGAATGAATGTGAACCTCCCGAGTCAAATAAGATACAAATAGTATTTTCAAAGATAATAGTTGTACCTTCCAATGTAGCTTTTCCTTGGTCTCTAGGAGAAAGTCTACTCGAGACAAGTACCACTTCGATTACATAAGATTTCCAGCTTTGGCCCTTTTGCTAGCTTTGGACATCGATTCGTGTATTATGATTTATGACTAATATTACGATTTAAGGCTAATATTATGATAGCTCATCTGGTATTATAATTTTTTCACTATTTTATAAATTCGAAATTAAAAACAATATTTTGAATCTAGTTTCAAAGTTAGGAAGGATTTAAAACTAATATTATGATTTTACATAAAAGTCCATTTTATAAATATTAAGTTGAATTGATACACACATATACATATACCAAACATTTTGATTATATTTCAAACCTCAAATAACATGTATATGTATAAAATTTATGAAATCTAATACATGCTTTGAAAATCAAAGTCTGAATTTAATTTAAAAGAAAATAAAATGACTGGTGATATTTACACAAAAGTTCAGTTATAGTAATTTAATGATTTCCTTTTCTAATAACTTTCAAAATATTGAATAAGCAAAAATTGTATTCAAAGCAACAAAGACAAATTATATGTATAAAATTTCCAAAGTGAGTTCAGATAGAAAACATATGTAGTTTATTCAAATTTGTATATGTAATTATTAATAGAATAACGTCATTAATCAAAATTAGGTTTCAATTAAAAGCGTATTTTTAACAACATATTTAAAAAATAAAATAAAACAAATAAGATAAATCTGGCACATATTTATTTGTTGCAAAGGTTTCAGATCTAAAATATATAAACAATATGAAGAACTAATTAAATGTGAAATCATATGGAAAAGATCTAAAGAAGACAAGATGAACATGTAGTCAATCCAAGTATATCTTAAAATGGATTCAAATTAAAATAACATGGTGAACAAATGTCATTAATTAAGATGTCGGAAATGAGGATCTAGTCTTTGTAACCGAATAAACAATTATACATATGAGATGCGATATATAATGGATCTAATTCAAAAGAACAAGGTGAATGATGAAAAAATGGAATTAGAATTATTCCCTTGAGATGTAGCCAAAAATAATGCATCTTGAATGATGAGATAGCCCCTAGATTTGGAAATCAACCGTCGGATGTTATAGATATCAAAAGGTACAAACCACTTTCAATAAATAGATTTGACTTGCATTTGATTTTGGGAATCTTGGAGCCATAGAAGCCCTCATATTTTTTGGCCATTAAAGAGGAAGGAGAGAACCAAAAAGTTATGAAAGTAATAAAATAAAAAAGATAATCAATATACTTAAAGATAGAGATATTTTCCTACCTTATATTATTCTTTTCCTTTTTTAATTAATTGAAAACTTATCATATCCCACCCTTTTGTGGTCAGCCAAACAAGGAGACAACATGGGCCTAAATGATGCCAAACCCATCTAACATTTATTTCATTCAAATCCAATTTAAACAATCTATTGATACCATAGATCAATGCACACATTTATAAATTTTATAATAAACTTTATTTGTGACGACCCGGAATTTTTGGATATTTGAAATAGAATATTTTATTGATTTTAAATATTTAAAAGGTTAATTTTTAACTTGAATTTCAAATGCCACTATTTATTGAGTGATTTAATTATTTAATTAAATAATTGGAAATTTGGTGAACGGTTTAATTTGAAATATTAAGCTTGTTAAAAATAATTTAAAGGCTTGTAAAATTAATATTGATAGTACTGAAGATATTAAAAAGTTTTAAACTTGAATTTAAAACGGTTTTGTTCAGTTTTAAAAATATATCGATTGAATTGACATTTAAAAATAGCCTTCCGAAACACGGTCTCGGAATTCGATGAAACCAATTCCATTAGATCCGTAATTGTGTATTATTATCGAATCTCAATTTTTGTAGCGTTTTGGGTTGTCGTGCAATCGTACGATAGATAAACGCGTTGAAATCTATATCAAAATTTTAATATAATAACTGGGTTCAATAGCTATCTTCTCCATACGATCAAATTAGGACCCAAAACCTTTTCCATTGCGTCCGGAATAAGGATATAACATTATAAACACCTAGCAGCATGCCTCGATAGGAGGTCAAGATTTTGAGTGCATTTTCGAGAAAATTTGAATTTGAATTCAATTCAATTTAATATAATATGTATATATATATATATATATATATATATATCAACATTCAAATCTGCATTCCCATCATCTCTTTTTCTACTATACTTCAAAAACACTGTAGTCCATTCAACATGTGTTCTCCCTGGTTTAACACACGGCGTTATAAAAAAGAGAATATGTATCGCGATCGAAGTAGCTACTTTGGGAGGGCAAATCGCATTGCCTAGCACTTGTGGCTCCACTGTTCGTAAGGATAGTCGAGCAAGCTAAGCAAGAGGGTCGCCGACTTTGATTTCTTCAAGAGGGAAGAGGTCACATTGCATGGGTATGCATGGCCGACGTCGTAGGGATGGGGGTTCGGTGATATCGCGATTGGGGTGGGGCGACATATGATAGTTCGATTTAGGGTTTGGGCTAGGGTGTCTGAGCGTGCTTGAGGTGGGATGTTCTGCGACCAGTGAGGTATAGAGTAGTTTTATTTTAATTGAATTTTATAAATTTATATACAGATTTGAAGGAAGAAAAATTACAGTAAAGAAATTATTCATTACTGAAGAAATATACATATATACACACACACCTGCCAGTATAAACTAATTTTATATAGGTAAACAAGAAAATTTATATATATAGAATTGATGTTGGAAAAGATATATAGGAATTTTAGATGTTAAAGAGTTTTACATAAAAATTAGATTTTTGAATCTATATAAATAAATTTTTATAAGTGAATGGGTCTTAAAGAAATTATATATAAATGTAAAATTTTCTATATAAATATATATATATATATACACACACATATGTTCACTTACTAGTTTATTTTAAATAATGTATTATGGAGATAGATTTGTTTAATAAACTCATTAAATTAATTTAGTTGCTTAAAATATTTTAAAATTATACTATTACTATAAAATAAAATCATTGGTTACTTAAATTTATCAAATGTAAATTTAATTGTTCGATTTATACGAATATTAATAAAAAACATCTATTGTTTGTATAAGGTCTAAAATCATGGAGAAACAAGCCGGTTTGGATCAGATTGCAAAACAAAAATCCAAGGTGAGTTAATCTCACTCATTTGGATTACCTTTTAAATTTAAATAGTAAAATTTAAATTATTGGTAGATTGATTGAATTAACTAGATGTGATATTATATAATATTGTATATATATTGGAGCGATCGATATTCCGCATTATATAGCGGAGGAGACCCTATGCCCCTCGCATAATAGCGGATGACCCTATATACCGCGATATCTCCCTCGAAGTGGAATTGGTATTTTATTTGTTGACTAACATCTGTGGATGCAGGGAAGCAGGTTGGAGGTATCCATCTGAATTCCTCAAAATTGTTGAATTTATTTTCATATTCAGTTATATGAAGTGTGAATAATTCTGTGATATATTCTGTTGGAAAAATTATTTATTTGATGTTAACCTATTGTTGGATATGTTGTGGCATTTTAAAAATATTGAAAAGGAAAATTCAAAGTAAGAAGTTTTACTAAAAATGGACAAATTTAAAAGAGAAGAATTTGAAAAATTAATCGTTGATTCTTTTAATTCCTATAAAAATAAATTCCGAGATATGGGGAAAATAAGGATTTTGAATAAATGTGAAAGAAAGGGATTTTTTAAAATAAGGACTTAAGCTATATTATTTGAAAGTACGAAGAAATATATTTTTAAAATTCAAGATTTAAGTGAGTTTGCAAAATAAAGGGATGATTTCGAATAAAGTATGCAATTGGCATAAAAAAGGTTTAAATTCAAAATAGAAGGGTAAAATGGGAATTAATAGATTTTGAAATAAATTTAGATAAATCAAGAACAAGTTTAAATGGAATTACTTCAGAGAATCGATTGGGAAATCGATTAAGTGATTGGAAATGTGATTTAAGGGTGATTTGTGTTAAAAACAAATAGTGGTTTATTTTTAAAAAGTGTGGAAAAGGAAATTTACGGGTTTTGGATGTAAATTAAACTAGAAATAAATCGAGAAGGATTTATAAATGATTAGACGGTTCAATTGGAATGGAAAGTGTATTTCCCTGAAAAGCCAAGTATATTTTCAAAGAAAGATTTCCAAGTATAAGTTAGAGGGCTTAAAGTGATTTCTAAAGAATGTTTTAGAAATAAATTATTATTTAGTGGTTTTAATTTTTCTTAAAGTAAATATTTGTTAAGTTAGTTATGTAAGTAAAGTATTTTAAAGGTTTAACTAGCATTATGGTTTAGCACATTTATATAATAGATTTTTGATCATGATCAAAAATCTATTATATAAATGTGCTCTTATTTTAAATTTAGTTTTGGCTTAAGTTTTACATCAGTAATTATTATAAAATTTCATAACTAATATTTTAAATAAAGTGTTTTAAATAGTTTTTATTTTTAGTGTTTTAAAGTATATGTTTTTGGATAAAGTGATTTAAATTATTTAAAAATCTAAAGTATTAAAACTTGGTTATTTTCAGTAGAAATAATACAATTGGTGGAAATTTATTCCGCGGGAGAAAAAGTGATTTGGAACTATTTTCAAAGGGTTGAAATGTAGAGAAATATCTTGCGAAGATATTTTAAAATAAATAATTCGGGGAATTATTAAGGTCTGATGGTTGTTTGTGAATGTTATATGATAGTTAAATAACCTACTATCAATATTAGCCAATACGCTGCTCGTTTCGAAGAGAACGGGATCGGGATTAATTTCTCAAAAACCACTTTTATCCGGTTTGAACGTTTTCTTGAGGAAAACAAGAGCTTGGAGTCGAAGATGGAGCAGTGAAGTGCAAGGGCTAATCGCGAATCATCCTAAGGGTGATTCCAAAATGGATGTAGTAGGGGTAGTGCCTTCGGTTCTGTTTGGACCGAGAACGGACATGTATGGACGAATGCTATCAGAATATCGTTAGTGGGGACGATGAGCATTCTAAGTGTATGTGTGCTAAAAAGTAACGCATAGCCTCAAGCCTCATCAGTCGAGCATGGATAAAACAGGGGAGGTGTTGCAAGGCTAAGTGGCTAGCAACCAATTAGGGTAAGGTCATCCCTGTCTAGATGTCCCTTTTTATTTGACTGTATGGGAGGCTGCTGATCCCAACCACGTGGTGATCTTATTCCGACTATTCAGTATGGGGTAGCTCCGATCTTGTGTTGTAGGGGTCAAGGGGGATCCTCGGTACTCTGATGTAGACCAGGTACTGTGACTGGCGATACCCCGGTATCCCTGCCATTGATAGAAACCCTATCTCCAATAAGTGCCTTCGGACTTGTTTGTATACCTATTATGCTGGAATTTAATGAATGTAACAATTTCGGCTATTTGAATAAGTATTTGTATATAGAAACTATTATAATATCATAGGATTTGATATAAAATGTTTTGGTTGTCGTAAGGTAAAAACCCGGCATGGCGTGGTCTTACAAGATACCTTTGATTTCAAAAAGTTTTGCAACTTTAATAATTCAATTGAGTGTGTTTTCTCACGCTTGTTTTCTAGACTAACTCGGGTGTTATTTTGCTATAATGCTCGGGTTAGACCGAGTATTATAGAGTACAGATTCTAAATGGACTGCTATGGGCTCGGGGGATATGCTGGATGGCGAGACGTATCACATGTATCTGTCTTATTTCTGTTGTGTTTGGTATGTTGTGTAGTCATATTTTGTGTAGACAAGTTATTATAACTGTCCAGTATTTTGCTATTGATTGTGTTGTACCCTGATGATGTAATGTATAAAACAGGTATATAGTTCTTTCTGTATAAAGATCAGTCATTTATCTATTATATATTGTTCAGCTGCGTTTGTGAGATTTTGATGATGTTTTCTATTTCTTCTTCTACCTCCTTTTTCTTTCCCTTATGGTCAGGTTTTCTGGCATTCGATTGTTCGGCATTTCATACAGTGGACATATTTATGTCGATTTTCGGGTGTTGAAAAATCGGGTTGTAACAGTTGGTATTAGAGCTGAAGGTTAAGCGAGAACCTTGGGTCTAGTAGGGATTACTCATTAGTGATAGTGTCAACAGTACTCTAGAATGAGACTGAGTGTATTAGTAGGTGTGAGCGCGTATTTGTTAGTGAATATAAAATTGTTTTATGTAGTGTTGATTGGTTTGTTGGGTAGTTTATGGATTCTGGTCAATACGAGTAATTAACATTATTGATAGGGATCTCTAAACACTTGAATAGAACAATTCGACATAGTATTGTTTTAAATAGGGTAAATGAAATAATTTTGCCCAAACTATTTTTATATATATGAAAGAAATAATTTTCCATAAATTATTAAAGCTATAGATGGTTGCTTGGATGTTAGGAAGTGATAATATTAAATTATTATCATGGTTAAGTGAAAATTGAAAAAGAAATGAAATTACAGCCACTGTTAAGGAATTAACTTATATAAGAAAATGGAGTTTGTTAGTGGGGATTATAAATATGATTTCTAATTGAAAATGAAATAAAAATTCCAGAGTAATGTTTGAATATTAATTGAAAGGATTTGAAATTTGAATTATTGAGAAAATTTTATTTCCTTTGAGTTTGAGAATGATTTTCAAAGTTTTATAGAAATAATAGTGATATTATTTCGGAAATATTTTTGGATTAGATATGAAATCTGGTGGGATTTGGAGTTTAAAATATTTGAAAAGGTTTTTGAAAGAGTGAAAGCATTGAACTCTTTCCGGTCGCTGGAAAATAACTTTGGTGATGACTACAGCATCATCGATGTTCATTTTGGAGTTTCCAAGAGAGGGATTGCTGCCAAAATGTTTTAAATTGGAGTTGTTTGCAAAAGTGGGTTTAGTTTTAAAATTCAAAGGATAATTTGATATGCAAATGAATTATGTATTTATAATTGATTTCAAAAAGGATTCTTGGAATGTTGAGTAATCGTTTTAAAGACTCTAGAATCTTGTTTGAAATGCTTATGGAAAAATAAATAAGTTTGGGAACTTATAATATTTGAAATTTGAAAGAAAAAAAAAATCTAACTTGAAGAGTTAAATTAAAATAAGTGTGAAAACGAAATAAGTTAAGAAAGTAAGTGTGATAATAAAATAAAGTGGTAAGTGAACCAATTAAATGAAGTAAATCTAAGGAGATTAGTAAATGGAACAGAGATAAGTTGGAAAACTTATAGAAGTTAAAAATTTGAATTAAATTGAAATGTTACCGAACTAACTTAGATAAAAGTGAATTTTGAGGAAAGCGTCTAAGTTAATTAAATGGAATAACCATTGAAATAAAATTTATTATGTTGGAAAAATAAATGTGTAAATGAACAAACTAATTCAATTGGTAAATAAATGAAATTGAAATTGAATACTGGAATCAATTTAAATTATATAAGTAAATTGAGGTTATAGTATTAATTCGAAGTGGACTAAAAAATAATTAAAGTTTGGAAATAAAATCCATTGAGAATTAAAATAAATTAGTAAGTGAAACTAATTAAAGAAATGACTAATTAAATATGGTTTGAGATAAGATGAATAAAATTCAATATTCAGAATTTGAAGATAGATTGAATTCAAAAGGAATTGAAAATGTAAATTGAATAAAAATAGATATAAAAGCTTAAGTAATGAAGTAAAAATAAATATTAAAGTATATAGAATCTTTATAATAAACTTAAGGAAGGTAAATGGTGCAATTCTCAAGTAAAAATTGGTAGTGGAAAAATATTCCAAGTTAATATTTGAATTAAGATAAAGTAAAGGGTGAAATGGGATAATTGAGAATAGGAGCATGGAAATCAAATATGAATAAAAAAAGAATTGATATGGCTAATAATCAATTGGAATGAATACGTAGGATGTACGTATATTATTTTATTCGTATGGCGATTTGATCCATATTCGAGCATAGAATTTCGAGGTAGTTATACCGATCCGAGTTGGGATTTTTCACTCGATTTTCGACGGCGAACCCTAGATATGGATTTTGATTGATTATGGAAATTCTCTATCATAGTTGTGGATATGCAAGGGGAATGACGGTTTCTGATCAAGAAACCGGATCTGAGTCCGCATTAGGAAGTCAGGTGGATGATACTAGTTCGAAAGTGAAATTTGTGTGGTCAAGTGAGCGATCGAATTTGGTATTACATACGAATTGTATGTGTACATCGTCCGAACTTGAAGGAAATAGATATTGAAACTTTTTTAAAGAAATATATAAAATGATTTTGAATTCTATGATTGGATATTACAACTAAGTAGGATATACATGTGTTTTATAAGCAAGGGAAATTAGTGTATTTGGATTTCAGAAGATAAAATTTAATGGCCCGACAAAAAGATATGTATTTAAATTGTCATATGAAATTTGATGGTATTCTGATCTAGCACTTGGCATTTTGTTTTCTTTTGAAATTTGGGGGCCCAGAGAGACATTTTGTAGTTGTACCGATCTAGCCGCGCAAAGGAGACGTTGGCGAAATTTTGTGAAATTTAGGGAGTTAGAGAAATTTTGATAGTTTAAATTTTGGTTTTAAATTAAAATTTGAAATGGTTGAATAAGTGATATTGTTTGAAACCTATGAATGATTTTACAAAGTTAGTAAGAGTGATAGTATCTTTAATAAAAAGATTGTTTTAGGAAGTTGTTAGAAACTATTTGGATTGGGGAAATAGTTAATGGGTTATGGATCATTCTTCTTAACCAGTACTTTCGGGGATGAAATTCTTTTAAGGAGGAAGGAATGAGAGGAGCCAGAATTTTTGGATATTTGAAATTGGAATATTTAATTGATTTTAAATATTTAAAAGTTAATTTTTAACTTGAATTTCAAATGCCACTATTTATTGAGTGATTTAATTATTTAATTAAATAATTGGAAATCGGGTAAATGGTTGAATCTGAAATTTTAAGCTTGTTAAAAATAATTTAAAGGCTTGTAAAATTTATATTGATAGTACTGAAGATAGTAAAAGTGTTAAACTTGAATTTAAAAGTGTTTTGTTTAGTTTTAAAAATATATCGATTGAATTGACATTTAAAAATAGCCTTCCGGAACACAGCCTCGAAATTCGACGAAACCAGTTCCATTGGGTCCGTAATAGTGTATTATTGTCGGATCTCATTTTTCATAGTGTTTTGGGTTGTCGTGTGATCATACGATAGGTAAACTCGCTGAAATTTGTATCGAAAATTTAATATAATAAATGGGTTCAAAAGTTATCTTCTCCATACGATCGAATTAGGACTCGAAACCTTTTCCATTGTGTCCGGAATAAGGGTATAACATTATAAACGCCTAGCGGAAAGCCTTGATAGGAGGTCAAGATTTTGAGTGCATTTTCAAGACAATTTGAATTTGAATTCAATTTAATATATATATATATATATATATATATCAACATTCAAATCTGCATTCCCATCAGCACTTTTTCTACTCTACTTTAAAAACACTATAGACTATCCAACACCTGTTCTCCCTTGTTTAACACACGTCTTTATTAAAAAAAGAGAAGATTTATGGCGACAAATTCACAACTTAGGGAGGGCAAATCGCGTCGCCTGCCACGCATGGCTCCGCCGTTCGTAAGGATAGTCGAGCAAGCTAAGAAGAAGGGTCGACGGCTTTGATTTCTTCAAGAGGGAAGAAGTCGCGTTGCGTGGATGGGCGCGGCCGACGTCGTAGGGATGGGGGTTCGGTGATGTCGCGATTGGGGTGGATCAACATATGGTAGTTCGATTTGGGGTTTGGACGAGGGCGTTCGAGCGTGCTTGAGGTGGGATGTTATGCAATCAGTGAGCTATAGAATATTTTTATTTTAATTGAATTTTATAAATTTATATACAGATTTGAAGGAAGAAAAATTACAGTAAAGAAATTATATATATATACACCTGCAAGTTTAAACTAATTTTATATAGGTAAATAGGAAAATCTATATATATATATATATATATATAATTGAGTTGGAAAAGATATATAGGAGTTTTAGATGTTGAAGAGTTTACATAAAAAATTGGATTTTTGATTCTACATAAATAAATTTCTACAAGTGAATGGGTTTCAAAGAAAATATATATAAATGTAAAATTTTCTATATAAATATATATACATATATATACATCTGTTTACTTGCTAGTTTATTTTAAATAATGTATTATGGAGATAGATTTGTTTAATAATCTTATTTAATTAATTTAGTTGCTAAAAATATTTTAAAACTAAATTATTAGTTTAAATAAAATCATTGGTAATTAAATTTATCAAATGGAAATTTAATTGTTCGATTTATTCGAATATTAATAAAAATCATCCAATGTTTGTACAAGGTCTAAAATCATGGAGAAACAAGCCGGTTTGGATTAGATTGCAAAACAAAAATCAAAGCTGAGTTAATCTCACTCATTTGGATTACCGTTTAAATTTAAATAGTTATATTTAAATTATTGGTTGATTGATTTAAATGACGGATATGATATTATATAATAGTGTATACATATATATTGGAGTGATTGATATTCCTGCATTATATAGCGGATGAGAACCTATGTGCCCCACATAATAGAGGATGACCCTATATACCGCGATATCCCCCTCGAAGTGGGATTGGTATTTTTTTGTTGACTAAACTCTTTTGATGCAGGGAAACATGTTGGAGGGATCCATCTGGATTCCTCAAAATTGTTGAATTTATTTTCAAACACAGTTATATGAAGTGTGAATAATTCTGTGAGATATTCTGTTGGAAAAATTATTTATTTGATGTTAACCTATTGCTAGATATGTTGTGGCATTTTAAAAATTGGAAAGTAAAATTAAAGTAAGAAGTTTATACTAAAAATGGATAAATTTAAAAGAGAAGAATTTGAAAAATAAATGGTTGATTTTCTTAACTCCTATAAAAATAAATTCCAAGGTATGGGGAAAATAAGGATTTTGAATAAATGTGAAAGAAAGGGATTTTAAAAATAAGGACTTAAGCTACATTATTTGAAAGTACAAAGAAATATATTTTTAAAATTCAAGATTTAAGTGAGTTCGGAAAATAAAGGGTTGATTTTGAATAAAGTATGAAATTGGCATTTTAGATTTAAATAAGGTTTAAATTTGAAATAAAAGGGTAAAACGATAATTAATAGATTTTGAAATAAATTTGGATAAGTCAAGAATAAGTTTTTAAATGGAATTAATTCAGAGAATCGATTGGGAAATCGATTAAGTGTTTGGAAATGTGATTTAAGATTGATTTGTTTTAAAAATAAATAGTGGTTTATTTTTGAGAAGTGTGGAAAAGAAAATTTAAGGGTTTTGGACATAAATTAAACTTGAAATAAATCGAGAAGGATTTATAAATGATTAGACGGTTGTATTGAAATGGAAAGTGTATTTCCCTGAAAAGCCAAGTATATTTTCAAAGAAAGATTTCCATGTATAAGTTAGAGGTTTTAAAGTGATTTCAAAAGAATGATTTAGAAAGTAATTATTATTTATTGGTTTAAATTTTTTCAAAGTAAATATTTATCAAGTTAATTACATAATTAAAGCACTTTAAAGGTTTTACTAGTATTATGATTTAAGATAATTATTTAATATTTATACTTTATAGAATAACTTCTATTTTAAATTTAGTTTTGGCTTAAGTTTTAAATGAGTAATTATTATAAGATTTCATAACTAGTATTTTAAGTATTTTAAATAGTTTTTATTTTAAGTGTTTTAAAGTATATATTTTTGTATAAAGTGATTTAAATTATTTAAAAATCTAAAGTATTAAGACTTAGTGATTTTCGGTGGAAATAAAACAATTGGTGAAAATTTATTTCGCGAGAGAAAAAGTGATTTGGAACTATTTTCAAAGGGTTGAAGTGTAGAAAAATATCTTGCGAAGATATTTTGAAATAAATAATTTAGGAAATTATTAAGGTCTGATGGTTATTTGTGGATGTTATATGATAGTTGAATAACCGACTATCAATATTTGTCAATGCGCTGATCGTTTCGAAGAGACCGAGATCGGTATTAATTTTCTGAAAACCACTTCAATCTGGTTTGAACGTTTTCGTAAGGAAGACATGAGCTTAGTGTCAAAGATGGAGCAGTGAAGTGCAAGGGCTAATCGCTACTAATCCTGATGGTGATTCCAAAATGGATGTAGTAGGAGTAGTGCCTTCGGTTGCGTTCGGCTCGAGAACGGACTTGTATGGACGAATGCCATCAAAACATCATCAGAGGGGACGATGAGCATTCTAAGTGTATGTGCGCTAAAAAGGTAACGCATAGCCTCAAGCTTCATTAACCAGGAATGGCTAAAATAGGGGAGGTGCAGCAAGGATAAGTGGCTAGCAACCGATTTAGGTATGACCATCCCTGTCTAGATGTCCCTTTTTATTCGACTGTGTGGGCGGTTGTTGATCACAACTGCAGGGTGGTATTATTCGGGCTATCCAGTAAAGGTTAGCTTCAGTCTTGTATTGTAGGGAATCAGGGGGATCCTCGGTACTCTGATCTAGATAAGGTACTGTGATGGGCGGTTACCCAGTAGCCCTGCCATTGATGGAAATCCAATCTCCAATAAGTGCCTTCGGACTTGTTTCTAAACCTATTATGCTGGAATTTAATGTATGTAACAATTTCGGCTATTTGAATAAATATTTGTATATAGACACTATCATAATATCAGAGGATTTGATATAGAATGTTTTGGTTCTACTAAGGTAAAAACCGGACATGTTTATTTGTGGCGTGGTCTTACGAGATACCATTGATTTCAAAAAGTTTTGGAAAATAATGCAATTGAGTGTGTTTTCTCACGCTGGTTTTCCAGACTGACTCGGTGTTATTTTTCTATAATGCTTGGGTCAGACCGAGTATTATAGAATACAGATTCTGGATGTACTGCTATGGAGCTCAGGGGATGTGCTGGATGGTGAGAGGTATCACACGTATTTTTCTTATTTCTGTTGTGTTTGGTATGCTATATAGTCGGCTTTTGTGTGGACAAGTTATTATAACTGTCCAGTATTTTGCTATTGATTGTGTTGTACTCTGATGATGTAATGTACAAAACAGGTATAGTTCTTTCTGTATGAAGATCAGTCATTTATCTATTATATATTGTTCCGCTGCATTTGTGAGATTCTGATGATGTTTTCTATTTCTTCTTCTACCTCCTTTATCTTTCCCTTACGGTCTGGTTTTCTGGCATAACATTGTTCGGCATTTAATACAGTGGACGTATTGATGTCGATTTTCGAACGTCGAAAAATCGAGTTGTGACATTATTATATGCTAATATTCACAAAAATAAAATATAAACTAATAATGAATGTTTTAAGAATTATTAATTAATTTATAATGGTTATTAATTAATTAAATCGTGTGGCTTATTCAAAGTATTCATCATTATCGTTGTGCGACTCAAATGTAGATTCATGTTATCGAGAACTACAATTTTGATATATAATATGTCTAATTTGAAACACTTTTGCATTTCACACTTTTTAAAAAGGTTGTGATTACCATCGGCTAATTATAAATAAAAAAATCACTTTGAAATTATCTAGCCATGACACAGTATGCCCTAATCATGTTTATATAAAAATCTATTTTTAAAATTTAAATAATCATCATTTGTTATGTGATTTATGACCGTAATGGATGAAATACTCTATCTTACTAATTTATACTCAAATAGGATGAATCCTATTCACCTATTACTCATACATCCTCTTTGATTTGACGAAAATCCTCCTTTTCTTCCCTGTCTAGAAATTCCATGCATTTAAAACTCCAACTTTCACAATAGAGTAAATTTATTTGCATTGCGCTCTTCATGGTGATCGGTTTCATATATAAATTGGATTTGATTTGATGGATTTGGAATTGTATCTTCTTAGCTTGGATTTAAGTTAGGAACTAGGGTTTTATAAATGAAAGCAAGACTTTTATAGAAAAAGAAACAGAGTTAGAGATGTATTTATAGGCTGAAATCAACAATATGTGGGTTTAAATTTCGTAATATATTACGAAAATGTCATTGAGTTTGACTTCTTCTAGTTTGCAGTCCCTTTAACCAAATTCAGCAAGTTATATATGTTTTCTTAATATAAACAACATTATGAATGCAGTGGAATAGGCCCCAAAGTCTAATTCCAACTTCTAAAAAAATTTACTATTTTCTCTTTGCGTAAAATTACAGTTTTACCTTTCTAATTTAATTATGTAAAATTAAGGGGTATTACAACGATGAACAATCAAATTTGTAATATACGGAATTTTGATGAAATTGTTTTGAGTAAACCATTATACAAAATCATGTGTTCAATGTGATTGAATACAATGAGGATCTTGTTTTGTTGGAAAAAACACTAGACCAAGGACTATTGATAAACATAAGAATTCAACCATTGAAATGTCGTTGTAGTTTATTCAACCTCCTCAATGTGTTAATTAATGATCGGTGAACACTTCTTTATAAAGCAATATAGTGTATTCATGTAGTGAAGGATTTTTTTTATGAACGTTTCATCCATTTAGAAAGAGAGAGTGAAAGTGTGAGAGCGGTAAAAATGTTACTACCATTGGGATGAAGAGGGTAAATGGTCATTTTTGCTTTATGAGAAGGAATTGAAAATGAAACTATGAAATATTTGTAGACACTTAATAAAAAAGAAATTTGACTTCTATTTCAAATGTATTTTTCTTATAAAAATATTGTCTATAAGATTTTTTTTTATTGAGTTGGAGATATTTGATCCAAAACACTCAATTTTAAACTAATTATAGTGAAAGAAAACAAACCATAGTGATTGAATGAAGCTTCGTGTTTCAAATTTTGTTGTTATAACTATGTAAATGTGGGTGCATCCATATAACAATTGCTAACAGATACATCAAGTTTTTAAAATTATTTTTGTGTATTAATTATTGTTTATGAAATAATAATTATTTTCAGTTTTGGTTGAAAATAGATGCAACTTTGTTTCAATATTAATATTAATAATATTTATTATAAAATAAATCTATTTTTTTTATATCAGCGATGATATTTAATTTTAATAACAATATTAATGTGTTGGCTATAGAACATACAAAAGCATCTAAACTGTATCTTTGAGAAATTATTCTTTAATCATATGATCATGAATCATATGGTACTAAAGCCAACTAGTCATAATCCTACCTAAGCTACCAATGGTAGGGACTAAAGCCCAACCTATATAATAGGGTATAGGATGTTTTGATTTTATTTTTTTGTAATAAAATAATATCTATCGTACATTCTTTAATAGCATTCTTAGAATTTTATGGAACTCCTAGGCCTTTAGAATTCTAGTTAAGAATCTTTATTTAATATATAATTTTTAGCCCTTTCTAATTCATTGGCTTAAATGTATTCAAAGTTTATGTTATTTAAGCTAAATTCGAAACTGCTTCCTTTTTAAGTAAACATACTTTTGTAGCACTATTCGACTCCGAGTTTTTACTAATTTAAAAGGATTATTATTAGAGTTAGGGGTATTCCCTAGAGGAAATTATGTAATTGTCACATATATCTAACTCAATAATCAATCTAGTTCGAAATAAAGGCGTCTTATTTTTATTATATACTTGATATAATATGTTGTATATTAATTAATTTAATTAAAAGTATATTTAATAGAAAATCCATAAATGATATGTTTTGTGATAGTAGTTACAATGCGTTGTGAGCATGAGTGATTTATCAAAATAAATAAACATATTGTTTTAAATATTCCTTCACAAGGTTTATCCAGACGGGATAACGATGCATCCTTTGAGACTAAATCACATAGTGCTCTCCAAATGTTGGGCAATGTATTGCTTATGGCTATTAAGGGCACTATAGGGTTACATATTGATAGTTATTGGATAATTATGGAATGACGTACTCGATAGTTTCATGTTGGTTAATATAACTAAGGTCAAATAAGAAATATCGATGTGACAAAATTACATAGTTCTCTTGACTTGAGAATACTTTTGATCTTCAATATGGAAGCTCTGCTTTGATTGTAGTTAAATCGTGGCATAACGTCCATCGAACGACTATGGTTGGGTCAAGTAAAAGCATTGAAAGTGAAACAATATTCGAAAGAAGATTCGTCTCCTTAGTTATATGAGGTTAGTATCACGGCCGACTAAAGTTAACTCAAAGTCAAAGTCTCTGGCTAGAGCAGCTTAATTAATAATAATTGATATTATTGAACCAAAAACTTTGTGTTTGTACCAGAGAGTTGAATATGACCAATAATGGAATTTTGGCTATTACTAAATTCCATAAGTCCAAAATGATATAGTTTTGATGCAAAGAATTGGCGTATATAATCATCACTAGCAGGTAAATCTTAACAAGGTAAAAATGGATTTTACCAAAACCAAGTAAGTGATAAATTTGATCAAAATGTCACACCACCTGCTAAGTGATTTTTGAAATCTAATATTCGAATTGTTCGATATTAATCACTAACCAAATTTATACCTAAGAGTCACACTACCGAAACGATGAATACCCCTTTTATCATTCGATTTAATTAATTTCTAATTGTTGTAAATTAATTAAACTATTTAATATTTATAAACTATTAATTAAAAAAATTGTATTTGACGTATTGTACAATGTTAAATAGTGCATTTATATTAGATATAAATATATTAATCGATATACTATACCGATACGCATCTAAATTTAGAATTAAATACAATGGACGTGGTTTGGGCTAGAACTGGCTTTAAGGAAAATATGGAGCATGCAAATTTTGGCCCAAATAGCTTGGATAGGCCAGCAACATATTGGCAAAAGAGGGAGGCTTTTGAATGGTTTAAACGAGCAGAATTGGTAAGAGAGAGATAAGAATAAGATCCACTTTTCACTCAATTTGACTTTCCATTTGTATATAACTCTCTACACCATTCTTTTTTATACTTTCTCTCTCTTTTACGTCTGCAAATTTTGACCAACAAACCACATTTAAAACCAAATGAAATCCAAGCTCAAATCACAATTTTGCATATGCATATGTATATTCATATTTATGTATTTATTTATTTATTTATATGTACGTGTATGTATGAATACATATAATTAAATATAAAAAAGTTGATTTTTACACAACTTTGCAGCAGCATTCAAAAAAATTAAATTTGTTTTATATTAGTTATTAAATGATTTGTTATTAAATATAAACAAACATTTGTTCAAATATATTTGAGTGTGTATATGATTATATTTTACATAAATATAGTAATATATATTTTTTGATGCTTGCACACGTATACACACAGATACATGCACACATACATACATACATACATATGTATGTATGTATTCATTTAGGCAACACATAAAATACTAAAGGTGCTAAAATGCCCATTGTAGTGTAAATCCTAACACAAACATACATAGGCATGTCAAAACATATACATTTTATTATATTGCACGCGCATGTACACATGTGTGTATATGATACGCATATTCAATACCATAAAAAACTATATAAAGCAAAACTTTATCAATAAAATAAAATAAGATGATGATTTTATTTAAAAGGAACTTAGAAAAATTCTAAATGAATTAGACTTCAAAGGCCCAATAAAGTCCAAATGGTAATTTTTTTGAAATTTACTCATTTCATCCATTACGAGCATGCCCAATGCCAATATCTATTACTTGCATATGCAAATAACGAATTACTAAAGTGTTGTTGCCTAGGATCGAACCCTCTCTCCCTCTATTGAGGTGCTAGAGCCTCTGCTTACCACACTAAAGCTGGGGACCAAAATTGCTTTCTTTATCAACATGATAAGCTTTTTTAAGTGATAGTGTAGAATAGAAGGAGTAAAAATAGTGTCTAAGGGAACATGAGCACTTGGGGTGTTTAAGTTCAGAGGAAAGCCAAATCATATTGACCCTTTTAATAAAACTATTAAATGGGTTGGGTCAAAAAAATGAATTGGGTCAATTTTGACCCAATCCATTATATCCTAACCCAAGCCTTTGGTAGGTCTATGCACAACTAAGAACGGTTCTACAAAAACTTCCAGTTTGATTTCTATTCATTTAGCAACCCACTAACGGGAAGTGTACTATAGAACCGGACATGGTGAAGGGTGCTAGTTTAGACCATAGTTGACTAAGTGTATGGAGTCGATAAACTTGTAGGCAAATCCCGAGCAAGAGAGTGATTGGTAGGTGAATCTTGGTTTGGATAGGAAAAATTTAGCTTAAGAACATCACTAATAGTGGACCACAATGTTAGATCCATAAACATGGTATCATCAAGAACAGTTAAAGTACCAAATTAGCAGTTTTCAAATGATAAAGAATTCATAAGAATGGCCTCTCAATTAAGAGGAGTAGTTGAGGTAGAACATTATTTTTAACCAGTTCACTAGGATGGATTGGATGGATCGGCTCGGCATAATACCTACGATGATCAACCTGTAACCTAGTATTGGGAATCGATAGGTGATTGTTAACGCAGAATGATGAGGTAAGAGTGAAGAATAATCGAAATAACTCTTCCATCGAACTTAAAATTGGGCAAGAATTAAATGTAGGTAGAGCCTTGAATCGTGAATTTAATATACAAGAATTTCTCAATAAAAAAGAAGCAGACGCCGTTAAAAATAGACTAGACTTGGCGTTTTGCATTCTTTGGAATTTCAATGCACAAATATTCTTATGATGCCCTATAGCCCCACAGTAAAAATAGCTAACTAGGTACTAAGAGACTTTGGCTCTAAGGTTTAAGCCTCCTCATCGAAAGTATAAGGAATAGGAAGGCTAACACTGGATCCAAAATATGAAGGGCTTAGGCATCTATTATGGACAAGCAGTGAAGAGCCGATAATTAATGGAGATATAGCTTTCTGATTTCAACAAAGAAGTAAACAAATGTTGCGTGACAAAGTCGACATAATAAAGCCTCTGGTATGGCGGTTGATACGAAAGGTACTTAACAAAGATGGAGCTTTCTAATTTCAACAAAGAAGAAAACGAACGTTGTGTGACAAAGTCGACATATGAAGGGCCCTGGTATGGCGGTGGGTAGGAAAGGTACTGAACTAAATCATCGATGGTCGGTTAGATTTGTAGTTTGAAGAGATGTGAAGAATTGGAGGAGCAATGGGACAAAAAAGTTAGCCGTTGAAAATGAATTTAGGGTTTCATATATTGTCTTCATTTTTTAATTTAATTTTAATATACTTGACTAGTTCATTTTTTAATAACAAATATATATATGTGTGTGATAAAAGTCAAATGAAAATATAATTATGTGCAAAATATATTGTTTCATTTTTCAAATGATAATTTTGTCATTTTATTTAATTATTCATATCCAGTTCTAATATATATTATTGTTTTCATTATTAATTTGTAGAGTATTTGGAAAATCATTTCTTTGAGAAAACTTATGTCAAAGAGATTGGTTGACTTATGTCGAAAAGAGAAATATGGCATAACAACTGTTCAAGAATCAACAACTACTACTGATCAGGGGATGTGGAACCCCATGAAACGAAAACAACATATTTTGTATCCATAAAAGTATGTTTTGTTAAACAAGTGTTATAGGCGTTTTCATCCATGATAGATTAAAGATAGAAAGACATCAAGAGAAAAATGAATGGTCAAAAGACCCGTAATAAGTTTGTCAAGGAATGAACAAGTGGGTAAGATAGAAAAATGTGAAGGTTTAGAAATGGTCAGAGCGAGAAAAAAGGGAGAAAACATGGCTTAGTAAGGGAATCGGTTTGGCACCAGTCAGAATAAAATGTTTGATATCCAATAAATTACTATTGAACTTCAAAATCGGTTCATTAGTCATGCTTTGATCATATTTTAGTTTCTTTTCTTTTTCTTGAGAAACCATATGTACAATGGTTGAAAATTTGGTTAAGAGTTAAGTACCATGTCATTTTTTTGGCAGTTCATTGTCGGTCAGTACTCTACGGATTCACGAAAATGGATTCCCAGTGGTACTTTCGACAAAGATGTGCATGAAAGAATTGATGAAAATATGATTTTATTGAATCTTGAACATGAGTGTTTTTGTACAGAGAAAATTACATTATACTTGTACAATACAGTTTATATTTATAACAGATACAAGTGTTGATATATACTTGTTAGGCTGAGTTAAGGCCCACTACCCGGAATGTTTGCTTAACTTGATGCGGTGCAGTTGATTTTTTTTTCTCCATTATGTTATGTTGCACCTTTTCATTCTTTACCTCCTTCAAACCTAGCTCTCGGTAGGGTTGCAAATCGTTCCCAATTGTGGGTCGCCATAAAATTAAGTTAAATCGAGGCTAAGATCTTTTGAAATTCAAGAGCTTTTTAACTTAATCGAGTATTCTAATGATGTTAATGCTTGACTCAGCTGCCTTTGTGATTCATTCTCAATTCTGAGCTGCCATCAAATTAAGTTAATTCAAGGTTTGGATCTGTTGAAATTCATGAGATTTTCAACATCATTTGATGCGATATGACAGTGAGTGAAGCTACATCGTGACTTTGCTTGAGTTAGCTGAAAGATCAAATTTTTCTTGGCCGTCTAGGTTTGTGACTTTCAACTTCTCTCTGAATCGTATGAAATTGGCTTTTGACAAAGGTATTGTTACGATGTCCGCAACTTGGTAATTTGCAGGTATGTGAATGATATCTAGTTTTCCTCTTGTTACTTGTTCGCAAAAAAATATAAGTCTAATTTCATACGCTTAGTAATGGAATGTAGAATTGAATTGACTGTAAGTGATACTGTGCTAAGGTTGTCACACCATATTGTAGTTTTTCTTTTCCTGATTTGTAGTTCACTTAGTAATGACTCTATCCATATTATTTCAGCAGTGACATTAGCTACACTCCAATATTCGGCCTTTGTGCAAGATCTGGAGATAGTTGGTTGTTTTTTCAGCACCAGGAGATAGGATTTTTACCTAAGTAAATACAATATCTAATCATTGATCTCATTAGGTTCGGTGCACCAGCCAACATCTGCATAGCCAGTGATACTGGTAATTTTGAATGATTCAATTGTCAAACCATAGTGTAGTGTTCCTTTGAGATATCTCAGTATTCTATTTATAGCTTTTCGGTGTTCATCTGTTGGATTTTGCATAAATTGACTTACTTTATTCACACTAAATGAGATTTCCAGTCTAGTGATTGTTGCTGTTAATACCTTAGGTGTTGATTTTGATGACAACAACCACATAAATATTACTACTAACGTAACTTCGAGTTATGTAGTCGTATCAGATATATTATGGCGACATTTATCGAGATAAACAAGAATATAGTGGAAGAAAATGAATTATAGAAGAAGGTTAATCAGAGCAATTGAAGAACAAAACCCAATTAGAGAAGAATGCTGAAGGATAAAGGAGTTTGAAGTGATGAGGAGTTGTTGAACCTTAGAATATCTTGTGATCTCATGGCAATTATGCTTGAAGATCATCATCCATTGACCTAAACCAAATCAAAAAAATCCACAAATATAAGGTAGATTGAAATGCTGAAAATTTGTAACACTTATTAGTGTTGCTGTTCATTTTTGCAATAAACCGATGTCGACATGGGGGTACCTAGGATGTCGACATGCTAGTCGTTTTTCAGAATTTCAAGTTTTAAATGAAGAGACATTTCCCCCCACCTCTCCACCAAAAGACACGTCTCTTCGACCATTATATAAAGGCCTTTGAAAACGAATTTTATCATCAAGAATTCTCATTTTCTCTTACTCTTTCTTCTTCAAATATTTGCAAAAGAAATCCATTGCATACTCTTCCAATCTCCTTGAAAATCGATACGTTTTCACTCCAATCCTTCACCGATTTGCAAACCACAAAATATCAGAGAGTTGTACTTGAATTTACCTTATTCTCTATCTAATTTGATCCTATTTCTCAAAGAATTCAAAGATATATTTCCATTGGAGGTCTATAGGATCATTGTACCGAATCTGCAAGAATCTGTATTGAAGATACGACTACTTGCCATAGTTTGTTGTTGGTGATAAGGAGAAGGTGTTCTTGTAGTCTGAAAAATCATGAGGGTGTGTCTTATAGCCCGTGAAACCAAGATTGTAAAGGTGTTCTTGCCACCCATGGAAAGTAAGCGCTTATAATGGAGTTCTACACAATAGAGTGCATGACTGAACGTAGGATTGGTTAATCCGAACCAGTATAAAAATTCGGGTGTTATTTACATTATTGAATTTTACTTTATTACTTATTCTCTGATTATTTCTTTCTGTTTGCAAGTTGAGTAAATACAATTTTATATTCATAAGAAAGTAGTTAATATACATTTCACCACTTCTAGTGTCTTAATAGCCTTAAGATAAAACAATATGTTATGGACACTCAAGTTTCCAACATTTGGTTTCGAAGCATTGGTTTTCAAAAAATATAAATGGCTAATGACACTAGTAACACATTTTGCAACACTTTTGTAGAAGGGCAATCTACCATTAGACCCCTTCTATTTGATGGCAGTAGTTATGCATATTGTACTTGTAGAATGAAATGTTATTTGCAGTCTGATGGTTTGGATATTTAGAACATTACCCAAATAGAGTACATAAAGCCTCAAACTGAATAACAAAATGGACACTAGACCAAAGGACACATGCATTTAATAACTCTAAGGCCATGAACATTTTATTTTGCTCCTTAGATAGAATTGAATTTAATCAAGTGTCTATTTGTAATTCTGCATATGAAATTTGGAGAATACTACAACTCAAACATTAAGGAACCAGTAAAGTAAAACAAACAAAGATATCTGTGCTAACTAACCAGTTTCAACTCATTCAAATGAAACCAAATGAATTTATTTCGGATATGTATTCTAGATTTCAAGAGCAGTACATGCCTTAATATCATTAGAAAGAAAATGAAAAAAATTTACTGAAGAAGACTAAGTCAGAAAGATCTCGAATCACTTCCTAGTGAATGGGATCAAAAATACTCTAGCAATCGAAGAAGCTAATGATATTAGTACTATGAAAATAAAAGATTTAAGTGGAAACCTAATGTTTTATGTAGTAAAGTTGCAGATTAGAAAAGAGAATCAGGAAAATGAGATGAAATCAATAGCACTCAATGCTATGATTGACAATGATGAACCAGATGATGATGCTGTCGATGATGATACCGATTTTATGACCAAGAAGTTCAAGAAATTCTTGAAGTATTGGATAACAAACAAACTTTGAAAAACTAAAAACAATAATTCTAGAAATGGAAATGTTGTTAAATGTTTCGAATGTGATAAAGTCACTCATTTGAAAAGAGACTATCCCAACATGAATAAATCAAAGTACTTTTTAAACACTTTCAATAAGGAGAGGAAACTGGCATTCAATGTAAAATGGGATGATTCAGGAACAGAAAATGCCAACATGTGCTTCATGGAAATAGATGACCAGGTATGGAATTTTAATAAAGAAATTACTAATGTTTTGAATGATATGTATCAGGGATATAAAATATTTATGAAAGAGTAAAATAATAGTTTCGCAGAGATAGATAGATAAATAGATAAAAAATATTTAATGAAAGGTTAACTGAAGAAAAACAATGTCTAGAAGATGAAATTGAAAGATTTAATGGGTATAATGATGAAAAGGATTAGAGATTGGTAAGTTTTGAAAAACTAAAAAGTGAAAATGAATCCTTAAAATCAGAAAATCTTTCAAAAAAGTCACAAATCACTAATCTGAATGATAAGATAACATCTTTGAACAACGTTATTCTTAACCATAATAAGGTTTTTGACTAAATGAAAACTGATGTTGATAAATTTAACAAAGGGAAGGATAATCTAGAAAAATTATTATTTGCATTTAAACACACTAGGAATAAACATGGGCTTGGATACACCCCTAAGGCTAAATCAAAGAAAAATAGTACTCAAAGTACTAAGTTTGTTAAGGCAACCAAGTTCAAACCAAAACCTAGGAAATTAAAGTTAAAAATTGGATGATATTGAAAAAGAATAATATATTGATAATTTTGTTAATAAGGTTCATTTATCTAATGGTTATTTTGAAAGGACATTCAAACTCTTCATGGTTTTGGCATCCCAAAACTTAACGCCATGGACCCCAAAATTAAAAGGGTACCAGTGCGCATCTTTTATAAATTTTCAAGTGCTAAACAATATATACCAAATAGCGGATGCTCAAAGCATATGACAAGAAATCTATTGAACTTGGGATGAATCTGAAAAGGATTTATTATTGGCATCGGCAAAGTCAGTAACTCTAAAACTCATCTTATTATTAGATAAATTTAATTCATTTTTGAATTGATTTGGTTTCCCCTCATGTGTTTTATTTTTAGGCATTTATCTCTATATACAAACTCCACATATTGTCTAGAAGTGATTTAAGTGACTCTTTTTTTCCTTTTTGTTGACGATAAAGGGGGAGAAAAGCTACAAATATACTAGGCAAAATGATAGGGGGAGTGCATAGAGTTAGGAGGAGTCAAATATAAAAGTATAATATTTTATGTCTCAAATATTTATATGGTTGTCATCATAAAAAAGGTGGATTGTTAATACCTTGGATATTGATTTTGATGACAACAACCACATAAATATTACTACTAATGTATCTTCTAGTTATACAGTCATATCATATATATTATGGAGACACTTACAGAGATAAACAAGAATACGGTGGAAGCAAATGAATTATAGAAGAAGGTTAATCAGAGCAATTGAATAACAAAACCCAATTAGAGAAGAATGCTTAAGGATAAAAGTGTTTGAATTAATGAGGAGTTGGTTCTTATAATATCTTGTTTAAAATCTCATGGCAATTATACTTGAAGATTATCAACCATTGACCTAAACCGAATCTAGCAAATCCACAAATATAAGGTAAATTGAAATGCTGAAAATTTGCAACACTTATTAGTGTTGCTATTCTTTTAGCAACACACCCATGTCGACATGGGGTACCTAGGATGTCGACATGCTAGTCGTTTTTTAGAATTTCCAAATTTTAAAAGAAGATACATTTCCCTCCACCTCTTCACCAAAAGACACGTCTCTTTAACCACTATATAAAGGCCTCTAAAGACAAATTTTATTATCAAGAATTCTCATTTTCTCTTAATCCTTATTCTCAAAACATTTGCAAAAGAAATCCATTGCATACTCTTCCAATCCCTTGCAAATCGATACTATTTCACTCCAATTCTTCATCGATTTGCAAACCACACAATATCAGAGAGTTGCACTTGAATTCACATCTTTCTCTCTTCGATTTCATCATATTCCTCAAAGAATTCAAAAATATATTGTCATTGGAGGTCTATAGGATCATTGTACCGAATCTACAAGAATCTGTATTGAAGAAAGGACTACTTGCCATAGTTTGTTGTTGGGGATAAGAAGAAGGTTTTCTTATAACCTATAAAATCAAGAGGTTGTGTCTTGTAGCCTGTGAAACCAAGATTGTAAAGGTGTTCTTGTCATCTATGGAAATCAAGCGATCATTGTGGAATTCTACACGATAGAGTGCAGGATTGGATGTAGGATTGGTTAATCCAAACCAGTATAAAAATCCAGGTGTTATTTACATTACTGAATTTTACTTTATTACTTACCTATTCTATGATTACTTCTTTCTTTTTGCAATTTGAGTAAATATAGTTTTATATTCATAAGTAAGTAGTTAATACAGATTTCACCACTTCTAGTGTTTGAATAGCTTTATGATCTAACATTATGTTATAGACACTCCAGTTTCCAACAGTTGCGTATTGCAGTGCTCCTACTATCCTTCTGTACTGACTACCATTTTCAATTGTTTCTTCTTTGGCTTTTGATAGATGTGTATTTGTTACCACAGGTTTGCAAATTAAGTTTAATTGATCCATTCTTGCTCTAACCAGAATTTCACTGTTGTATTCTTTTCTTACTAAGTTGAATCATTGAGCTTGATGGTCATTTTACTTCAATTCCGAGGAAGTAATTCAAGCACCCAATGTCTTTGATTGAGAACTCCTTGTTTAAGTGTTGGACAATATTGTTAATTTCCATTTTATTATTACTTGTAATAATAAAATCATCAACATAAATTAGTATATAAGTGATAGTATTAGAACTGAATTTCGTAAATAGCAAGCTGTCTGATTTTGTTGAGTTGTAGCCTAGTTTGAATAATGTTGACTTTAGCTTTTCAAACCAAACCCTTGGTGCTTGCTTGAGACCATAAATTTCTTTATTCAATTTACATATGTGCTTTTCATTTCCACTTTGATTGAATCCATAGGGCTGCTCCATATAAACTTCTTTCTGCAAAACACCATTCAAAAATGCATTATTTACATCTAGTTTCTTCATGTTCCAATTTCTATGCAGTGCAATAATAAGAAAAATTATAATGGTATAAGATTTCACAACTGGTGAAAAAGTTTTGTTAAAGTCAAAGCCATTTTTGTTGTTAATAACCTTTTTCCACCAATCTAGCCTTTTACTTAGAAATTGAACCATCTGCATTTCTTTTCAATATGTACGTCCATTTATAGCCTGTAAAAATTTTATCAATAGGCAGAGGGACAAGATCCATGTCTTATATTTCATAAGAGCTTCATACTCTTCATTCATGGCTATTTTCCATTTCTCGTTTTGTATTGCCTGACTATAAGTGCTTGGTTCTTCATTTTCTAGAACTATATAATATAATTTTGGCTTGAATATGCCACATTTTGCTTTTCATCATATGATGTCCAGTTCTTTCAAGTATGGGTTGATTACTACTATTATCCATTTTAGTCTCTTGTTGTTCATTAGGTGGTTGTGAACTATCCAATGATTGACTTGGGCTTAATTATACTTTAGTATCTGACTGCTGCACTTGAGCTAGTATATCAGTTGACTCAGTTTGCTCACGATCTAGTTCTAAAGAGGACATAGTGTGCTGTGAGTACTGATTACTTTGAATTCCTTCTTCTATGATGTGAACATGCTTGCCAACTTGCACAGGTATGGATGATAAAGAACACTTTGCATTGTATACCTTTTGAGATGTTTTGATTGCTGAGTTGCTAAAAGGAAACACTTGTCCATTAAAGATAACATGTCTAGAAATAAATATTCTACCATTGCTACCTAAACATTTGTGACCATTTTGGTTTGTAGCATAGCCTAAGAATGTACATGGCGATGATCTGAAATTGTTTATGAGAATTATATGGCCTAAGATAGGGAAAACATAAACACCCAAACACTTTTAAACTTTGATAGTCTAGTTTGATATTATAGAGAACTTCTGATGGAATTTTAAATTTCAAGATCTTTGTGGGAAGTCTATTAATTAGAAACACTGTAGTAGCAAATTCATTAGGTTAAAATTTTAATGGTAATGATCCATTTGCTTGTAATGTTAGACCTATTTCTATAATCTGCGTATGCCATCATTCTGTCAAACCATCCTGTTCAGAAGTATATGGACAATTTGTCCTATGTATGATACCTTTTTTTGAAAGTACCCTCTCAATGGTAAAAATTCAATGCCACCATCAATTTGCATTACTTTTACCTCGCAATTTGTTTGCTTTTCTGCCTGCACTATAAACTTTGGTACTGCATTGCATGTCTCGAATTTTGATTTACATATCTTGAAAATGCACCAACAAATGAGACATAATGCTTGTACCCATAGTCAGTTCGTATGGATGTTGGACCTCATAAATCAGTTTCGACTAATTCAAGTGCTTTGTGGTAACTATTTTAGAGTCTAAAAATGGTAATTTATGACTTTTACCTATTTGGCAATAAGTACAAATATATGGTGTTTAAATCTTACAAATGGAAATATTATTTTCATTCAACGCATGTTTTACAATGTTTACATTAGGATGTACAAACTTACAATGCCAAGTATCAAAGATCTTATAGCAATCCACATATTTGATTTCAAAATTATTACACCATTTTTCTTTATGTCCAGATTTTCTTAAAATAGCAACATTGAAAGTGTACAATCCCTTAAACTCTCTCCTGCAAAAGAATTTCTTTTGTTAGAATATCTTTGAAAAGATAATATCTTGGGTAAATTCAAAATATACACTGTTATCTTCGGCAAATTGTGAAACACTTAACAAAATTTTCTTAACCGATGGTACTCTCAGCAAATTATGCAAGTATAATTGCCATTTTCCTGCTATGTATGCATTTCCAGTGTGTGCGATTTTAACCGATTTTCCATTACTTGTAAGCATTGGTTGTGTACCTTTGTATTCTTTGTTGCCAAGATTTAAATTTCCCAAGCTGCTTGTCACATGATTTGTTGCCCCTGAATCAGGATAACAGTTAATGTTATGGATATCTTCTATTCTTGCAATATCATTGTTAACATTATCAATTTGACCATTGGTATCTTGTTGTAGATTTATCATGTTTGCACTGAGACTGTAGTTTCTTAAATTGTTTCCACTTTATTGTGATGGTGTGTAGTTGGCATCAAATCTGAAGTAGCATTATTTGCAGTGTGACCAAACTTCTCATATATTTGGCATCTAGGTCTGTTGTTGCCATTTTTGTTATACCATCTTCCACCTTTTCCTCTAGATCTAGAAGATTAACCACCTCTTTAGTTGTTGAACTGTTGACTTCTGTTATTGAATCCTCTTTCTTGATTCTTGAATTTACTGTTGCTAGTAAAATTGATTGACATGTCTGATATGATTGGTTTCTTTTGTTCTATTCTACCTTCATGAGAAAGAAGTATAAAATGATAATATTCTATTGATGATAGGGTTTCTTTTGATGATATTACGGCTACCACTTCATCATATTTGGTATCTAATTCTCCTAAGATTGACAGCATAAGCTCTGTATCAGTGGCCTTATGTCCAAATAATGCTAATTGATCACACAATGTTTTTACCTTTACAAGATATTCTCTCATTGGCAGATTTTCATTTTTGACATTTTGTAACAGCCTTTTGTAGTACATTATTTTGGCACTTGGCCGAGTGCTGAAATTTTTTTCTACTGTTGACCAGATTTCATGTGTTGAATTACATCCAATTAATTGAGGAAGTAGATTTTCACTTCTGGAGGATATTAACCAAGAACTAACTAGAATATCTTGTCTCCGATGTGTTATGAATTCTTGATTGCTAACTAGCTTCCCATTTTTATCTGCAATATATTTTGGGGGTGTGATTAAAGTGCTATGAACATATTCTTCAAGCCCATATGTTTTGATTGTAATTTTATTTCGGAATTTCCAAAGCAAGAAGTTGTTTTCATCAAGTTGGATTGAAATTAATTGGATTTGAGGCTTGATTATGTCGTTTAGCAGTTCTTGAGTTGAATTTATTCTCGTTTCAGTTGCTATATTTGATGAGGCGGAGTTGTCTAAGTCTCCTTCAGCTATTGTTGTCGAGACCAGAAAGTATGATTATTGATGATCTGGGATGCCGAGGGAAAGAAAGCTTGCTGTATAGCCAATAATTATTGGGTGATGAGATGTTTCTGATGAGAATTTTCTAGGCAGGGCATAGCAAGGAGATTTAACAGAAAGAAAACTGATGAAACAGTTCTAAACCATGCTCTCTTGACAGGTATTATGATACCTGAACAAGAAACTAATGATGAGAATTCCTTAATTCTTAAATGATTCCAAAATGCAGCCTAATCTTGAAATGATGATGCTTAATCTGATCAGATTACTCGCATGGAATTTGTTGTTAAGCATATAATGCTTTGATACCATATGAAAGAATTGATGAAAATATGATATTGAATCTTGAACATGAATTTTTTTGTACAAATAAAATTACATTATACTTGCACAATACAGTCTATATTTATAACAAATACAAGTGCTGATATATACTTGGTGGGCTGGGTTAAGGCCCACTACCCGGAATGTTTTTTTAACTCGATGCAGTGTGGCTGATATATTTTGTTCTCCATTATGTTATGTTGTACCATTTCATTCTTTAGCCTTCTAATTTCTTTGAAACATAGCCACTACTAGAAAAGCCTGAAATACCGATGACAGTTTGCGACGGCTTCCGATGGCCTATTGTGACGGTTTTCGATGGCTTTCAACGGGCTGTCATAAACCATTTGAAAGACGCCGTCAGTAGTCGTCTAAAACAACCAAAATATTCACATTATACATGTCTCAGCTGAGACCTTTCTTCCTCAAATGAATTGAACGAATTTATCTTCCAAAATCTCCAAAACTCAATTTTCAAGCTTCCAAACCTTAAATTCAAGCGTTCGGATCTTACACGGCTCCTGAATCACTCTCTATGGCTTTCAATCTCAGGTATAACCTCTATTTTTTGCAAAAAACCTAAATTTTAACCTAAATCTAGAATTGTCTAATTTAATAAATTAGGGCTAATTAGTGATTCTAATTATTTCTAATAGCCTAATGATGGTTTATAGTATCCCACGGAATATCTATTACATTTGTTAGCTTTAAATTGTGAAATGCAGGTATAATTCGTGAATTTGTGTATACGTGCAAACCATTATATATATGTAATTTTTAGCATTGTCTTGTGTTAATTGGGGTGCTTATGTTTTCATATATGTGTATATATGTGCTAATCATTATACACACACACACACACACATATACTAATAATCAAATAAATTGTTTTCGATCGAAAACGTCATAAAAATAACATATTTACTGTAATACGCTGAATTAACCTTGTCTAATAAAATACGCGGAATAATGTGGCAAACTAATAATTTTTCGAAGGATATAAAATTAGAAAATTTTCAATCGTTTGCAAACGATAATATATTATATAATAAGTAAGAAGACAAACTACAAAACATCCAATTTTCGTATAAACTACTTTTTTATTACGTCCCCTAGAGAGTTTTTGGACCCTTCGACAAGTGTTGTACATGATCGTTATATAAATATTCGTTTTTGTGACAAAAATAACATTTATATTTATCTGGTACAATACTTACTAGATTTGTCCCTGTATTGGACAAGTTATAAACACGGCAAACAATTACATTTCGTACATTATTTTGTTTTAAACGGTTCACAGAATTTCACCGTCACTTTTCTTTTTTGTTCCCTATGTATACGCATTTGTTTAAAGTATATGAAATAAATGGAAAGTGTTGCTGAAATTTTGTTGAATCATTTAAAATGAAATAATTTACGAAATGTAATTGTTTACTATGTTTGTAATGGGAAGTAGGATGACTAACCATCAAATTAGAAAACCATAAACCAACTTTTCGATATTGTGTTTTTAAGTTGGGTTAAATTGACACATATAAGATTATGTATCAATACATTGAAAAATAAAATCTCAATTCGTAAAATGGCCAATATTTCTTTTTGAATTTGTGACATAGTTTTTTAAAATAGAAAAAATGATCGTTTATTTTGTTGACCAATGGAGATGGACGCATCAAAAAAGAGGACCGAGAGGCTCAATAAAGGAAGATTCTTATAATAGTATAAATGTATTTTTTGAATTCTCTTTAAGTAATAACGGAAACGATGTAGAAATTCGATGTCCGTATAGTAGGTGTAAACATTTGAAGTATTTGTTACCAGATACTGTGAAAGTTCATTTGTGCAAACAAGGTTTCATACCGGATTATTATGTATGGAATTGTCATGGAGAAAATGTAGCACATACTTTTGCAGAGTCTGAATAAGAGGTGGCTGGTAATGAAATTATTATGACGAATCATACAAAATATATGGTTGAAGATGCAGCACGATCAATGTTTCCTACAGTTGAAGTTGATGGCGACAATGTAAATGTTGAAGAACCAAATGTTGAAACAAAAAAATTGATGATTTATTGGATGCTGCTAAGAAACCTCTTTGGGATGGTTGTAAAAGCGGCAGTCAGTTATCAGTAACCGTAGAATACATTACGATGAAGCCAGAATACAATATCACTGAAGCTAGATTTACAGCTGTTCTACAGGCTGCAAAACGACATATGCCATCCAATAATTTAATGTGTGAAAATCATTATAATGTTAAAAAACTTATGTCGGCGTTTGGTTTACGATATCAAAAAATAGATACATGTTTAAATGGCTTCATATTGTTTTGGAAAGAGGACATCACTCTTAGGAAGTGTAGAATATGTCGGTTGTGAATCATAAAGGGGAGAAGCCGAACTAGATGGGAGCGAGTGTGTGGGAGGATTGGCTGGCGCATTGGGATAGCGACGAAGCGAAGGTTAGTGTGCTAATATTTTATTAATTATTTGATTGATATGTAAATACCAAAAAATATTTGGTAAGTAAATAATATATTATTTATCTAAAGGTACAGACAGAGTTGCAGAGAAACTCTGCAAATAGGAACAAGAATCCTGTCACTCATCGAGCAGGGTCCAAATTGTTCCAACAATATCGTAGGAGTTGGTAAATTTATTGACTGTAAATTGTAAATAGTTATTATGCTGTATAATTTTGAATATGCAATAATAGTACATAATAATCAATTTCAGGAAGCGGAGGCGTAGGTTCCCATATCGTATATGCATGTATTTACCCGTACTCATGCCGTCGAGCATGTAAATCCAGACGGGACTGTTTCATATACATGGCAAGACTATAAATCGAGGAAGAGTCATGTAAGCATATTCTAATTTATATACCATTAGCAATTATTTAATTATTAAAGTATAATGAATTAAGATATTATGCTATTAATTTCAAATGTAATTTTATTTGTTCATGCAGGCACGGTTTATGGAACAAAGGCAGAAACTCCTGGAGGAAACAGGTCGATAGCAGCTGACTACGAATAAGAAGGATGTCATGTTTGAGTCGGTCATGTACCCACCTTCACGGAACAGAAGTTACAGTTTTGACAATCAAGCTGTAATGAATAATATATTTAGATATAACAATTTAGTAATCTTTCAGTTTTAATGAACTTCATATCGCTGTTGTTTCAATAATAAGTTTATAGATATAGTAATTAAAATATTATGTTGTAGCTTCGATGGTAAAATTATAGTACTTGAACTTTTACTAAATTAAATAAGTATTGCAAGATAGACAGAGGAAAAAAGAGCCAGCCAAAAAGTAGAGCTTAGATCGATCTAGTAAAGATCAAGGAATTGAGAGCTAAAGTGGTGTAGCTGGAGGAGCTGAACCATCGGCAGACCATTGAGATGACACAGCTGCTGGACCAGCGTATTGCTGAGTACATGCAGCAGTATGGTGGCCGCTTTCCATCTTCAGCTGGTTCCGAAGATTCTGATGGTGATTAACAGGAGTAATAGGTTTTTGTTATTCGACATTGTTTAGTATTGTTTGATGGTACATTGAGATTTGTTATGTATATTATTTGATGGTACATTTGGTGATGGTGAGTTGATGGTGATGAGTTGTTGATGATAATATTTGAGTTGTTGCGCAGTGTATATATTGTATGATGATATATATGTATATTATGTTACCGAAGTTTTGGTTGGTTTAATGTTATGTGAGTTATGTTTGGTTTAATTTTCTTTATGTGATTTGAGTATATTTGTATGATTTGAGATTACATTGAACATCTGGATTCGACATGTGGTTGTGTGTGACTATATTATATTTTTGAATTGTGTATGTGAAGCTAGCATGTAGTAGAATTCTGAAAAAATGCTTTAGGTTTTTTGACGATTTCCAACGGCTAACGATGGCTTACAAGTCAACATTTTCCGATGGATTTCGACAGCCAACCGCGGTTTTGTTGCTTCCTCTTGATCGGCAATGTGTCTATGTCGGTCGTCTAGAGTCGTCGGGTCTTCTGTAGACAACCATCGAAAATCGTACGAAGGATGCTGTTGGAAGCCGTTAGAAAAACTGTGCGGTGATGGGACAACTTTCGACGATTTTTTTCGTCGGTTTACGACTGCTGCCGACGGTTTTCAGTCGTTGGAAACCGTACGATTTCTTGTAGTGAGCATCACCAATGCATCTAATGTCCAACGAATCCTACCGGCCATATCATGCTGATTAGTTTCAGGTTTGACCGTCTTTGGTGTCTACGTTTATGGAAAGCAAAATTCAAGCCAGATGATATCTCTAAGTACCCTAGACGTGAACAGAAAAGGAGCTCGATTTTCTTCTCATAAAATTACCTGAATGATAAGATCTATGTAGAAATATCAACCCATAGTTTACATGTTCTTTTTCCTACCATGCTTCCTACACTATCTCTAAACGGTACCCGCATCTGGAAATAAAAGTTTTCAGGCATTTCCAATAGAGTTGTACCCCTCGAAAACGTAAGCAGTAGATCACACTCAGGGTTTACACCTCTTTGTACTCCTAGAAAAACTAGATTTATAAATAATGTCAAGGAAACTTAAAAAATAGAACTGTATGTAAAACTCTGATCATGCAAAAATAATATATATTAAATGCATAAAAGGAAGAATGTGGAAATGAGAGACATAAGATTAACTTTTGATAAAACCGCAATTTTTGTACTGAAACATCAAATAGAAAACAAAATATTTCATGCATGGTAAATTAATCACAGCCTTAAATCTTGTATATATTAAATGCAAGAAATGCAGAATATGGAAATAAGAGATATACGATATAACTTTTGATAAAACCGCGGTTTCTATACTGAAACCTCAAGTAGAAAACAATACATTTCATGCATGGTAAATTAATCACAGCCTTAAATATTGCTTTAGTAAAATCGATTAATTTTTTTACGGATACATAAAAAAGAGCACGGACTATAATTAAAGAAACCAGTTTTGATGCCATTATCACAATTTGAATTCAATTTGCATGGTCCTTGAGGAATCAGTGGTTGATAATTCAATTTTGATGGTCCTGACATTCACGTCCATTACGTTCAAACAGTGAAGAGCATTGATCATTGAATCAAGCATATTTTTCATGACCGTGCCGTGCCTCGAACCATGATAATTGAAGGTTTAAGGTTTTGACGTTCAACCGGCCGAACAATCGAAACTGTGATTTATTTTTTCGAAAAATTTGCTCATTTAACTACAGACTATACATAAAAATATTGAAATAACAATGCTATGTACACAAGCTGTAATGGTCTTCAAGATCTACAACAGAAGTCGTATGTTGTTACAGTGCATAACTACAGCTTTGTACATAGCAGAGTAGTGCACAACGATAGAAGTTTAATGACGATAAACTTGACGAATCTTATAATGACATTAAAGGAGTTTGTAGCAGTGAAAAACAAAGTGATGAAGTTAGTGGCTTAGATTTTGGAACGACTATGATTTTTAAAATATATATATTTACTTATTTTCTTTAAAGCAATGCAAAAGATGAGAATGAGAGAGAATTACACAGCGAGAAAATAGGAAAAAAAATAAAAGAACCGTGGTTCAAACGGGTAAAATTGATGGTTGGACCGTTGGTTTGAAGGTCCGATTAAGGTTCATGAATGAATGAGGTCCGATTGAGTTTCGAACCGTGGTGGTCCAAGGTTCAGGGTTATTCGAGGTTGGACCGAGATAGGGTGCGGCCATGAAAACACTGTGATCAAGAGCTAGTATTGCGGTTATGTTTATGCAAATATCATGACTTTCTCCTCGAAAATCCATTTTGATCAACCGTTTAAATTAAGCTCGGTGTTGCTCTTTAATAGTCCGTCTTTCTCAGCTTCAAGGTGTTTAATGTATGTTATGGCCGATTGCACCACCGAATTATTGTCCACCTACATCGTTTAACCTTCATATCAATATATATGTTCGTATACCTATTATTGTAACACTGAAAGTTTTAGAAATATAAAGTAGATACATTCAATGCGTATGGATTCACGGTGTAAATTAGCGAAACGTTGGCTCAACTTCTCCCTACTTTGTCTCTCTTTCATCATGTGTTCGAAGCTTTTGCTACATTCTCCTTTTGCTTCGTCCTTTACCATGTTTAAGCATTCAGCCACCTTTTCTTTCTCTTTACCTTTATCGTATACAGAAAATGCAGTTTTTGAGGAGTTTGGTGAGTTTGCTAATGGATCTTGTTTATGAATATCTAAAAGGGAAGCACTACTATAATTCTGGGATTGGGATTCCGAAGGTAGGCCCGATGATAGAATCTCCTCTTGTATCTTCCGTTGTTCTTTCGAAGTTGAAAGCCATGGAATAGAAGGATTCATTCTTTCCTACTAGCTTGAACTGATTATCAGTTTCATAGCTGCTTTCGCTCTTTATATAGGTAGGTGGTTAAAAACTAATGATTAACCACGTTGTGAATTTGTTTATATCGGGCTTGGTCAATTTCGCATCGCACGTGAGGGAACAAATTGCAACTTGCCTGAGGTTATAAATTTTGGCAGCTTCTTGTTAACTAAGTTGACTAGAGGTGCCATACATCATATTTCTGTTTCTTGACCATTTCAGACAATAACGTTTAGGATACGACTCCACTTGCAATAACTGTTGTGAAGTTTTCGTTCTATGGGGTTTGGATCAGCGTACGGCTTTACTATACCCTCCTCAGACGTTTACCGACCTACAGGATTCTTCTGGATTTTAAAAGAAAAAGGAATATCAAAAATCAACACTTCTTATATACTATTACTATAAACTAGCAGAAAACTTATCGTTCGATTAGATAACTTAAAAAAAATTATATTAATTTCAGTTAAATATAAATTATAATATGTTGGAAAAAATATATAATTGAAATTATTTAAAAGACATTTGTGCAGAGAACAAAGTAAACAACATTAATTTTGTTTTTCATTAATTTTAGTTAAAAATCAAATTATAATATGCTGCAAAAAAGTTTAGAATTGAAATTTTTTAAGAAGATATTTGTATAGAGGACAAAGTAAATAACATTAATGTTGTTTTTCAATAATGTTAGTTAAAAATCAAAATATAATATGTTTAAAAAAATTAGAATTGAAAATATTTAAGGAAACATTTGTGTGGAGAACAAAAACTAAATAATATTTAATAGATTTAATTAATGAAACATGTTAAAAACACGTTTCTATTTTTTTTGCTTCATACTATCAGATTTTGTAAAACAACAGTAAACAAACCTTTTTAACGGTATATGGAATACTTTATGTAAATGTTAGTAGTTTACATGGAGATTATCAGTTTTCTTGAGCTAATGCCCATCAAGGATGTACTACTGCTTCAACTCATCTATGTTGCCAATACTCAAATTTCATTGGAAGAAATTGTTCAATGGTTAGAGCTATAAATTCTAAATTTGCAACTAATTTTAGAATGCTTTTGCAATTACCTATTTTAATGCATATGTTATGTTTAAATAAAGTGTTGGATAAATTAAAGCAGTCCAATAGTATAACTATGTAGTCCACTGTAGACACATAGACCACTGATCTTTTTGTAGCGTCTTCGCAACCGGCTGTGCCAACATCGCTTGATATTCCCGATCAATCCAACATGCATACGCAAGTCATAATGCCTACACAGTCACAACAAATGAGATTTTCATAATTTACTGGTACATTTCCTCATTTTAAATATTAGTATATTTTTACTCACAATTTCTATTATTCTTAGTGTTGAGTTTCAGCACTCCATCGCATCCCCATGTACGTGCACTTCATTATGTGATGGCTCCACCTAACAAAGCTTCCATGTGCCAACATCCCGCTTGAGCATCCCTTCATCACCTCCCAACGAGCGTATACATGGTATTCGCAATACTTACTTATGACAAAAGAAATCTCCAATGTTACATACTATCAATCTCATGTATAGACACCACATTATACGCCATGTTTCTTGCGATATAGGACTTACCAGTCCAACCCATGCACCTACAATGCGAGTCACACTTACAATACAACAAAATAACCATATTACAACTTTTACTTTACAACTAGCACTAATAGACAGTTGTAATAGGCACTTTTTAACAACTGTTTATTTTCAGCAATTGTAACAAAGGTACTTTTAACAAATTTTTTTAAAACACGTACTTTATTTACTAAAAATGAAACATATACTTACATGATAAGCCTTGTCAAAACCTTGCAACCCCCCTAACTTAAATAGGTGCCTTGCAAGGAAAAGGAGTACATATCATTTTCATATATTTACCATTCCAGACAACAATGTTTAGGATCAGAGTACACTTGCAATAACTGCTGTGAAGTTTTTGTTCTTCAAGCTAAACGAATATCAATCTGCAACACTTCTTATATACTATTACTACCATACTAAACAAATTATCGGGAAATTGATCGTTTGAATACATAATTTATAAAAATGGTGTTTTTTTTAAAATTTTAGTTAAATATCAAATTATAATATGTTGCAAAAAAATATAGAATTGAAACTATTTAAGAAGACATTTGTGTAAAGTACAAAGTAAACAACATTAATGTTGTTTTTCATTAATTTAAGTTAAACACCAAATTAAAATATGTTGGAAAAAAATTTAGAATTGAAAATATTTAAGTAAACATTTGTGTAAAGAGCAAAATAAACAATATTTAGATTTAATTAATGAAACATGTTAAAAACGCGTCCCTATTTTTTTTTGCTTCACACTATCTGATTTTGTAAGACAACAGTAAAAATACCTTCTTAACGATATATGGAGCACCTTATGTAGATGTTAGTAGTTTACACGGAGATTCACAGTCTTCTTCAGCCAATGCTCATCAAGGATGGACTTCTGCTCCAACTTCATCTACGTAGCCAATATGCCATTGGAAGAAATTGTTCAACGTTTGAGCTACAAATTATAGATATGCAACTAATTTTAGAATAAAGCTTTTGCAAATATCTATTTTAATGCATATTTTATGTTTAAATAGATTGTTGGATAAATTAAAGCAGTCCCTTAGTATAACTCTGTAGTCCATACGCAGACCACCGATCATGTTGTAGTGTCTTCGCAACCGGTTGTACCAACATCGAATTATATTCCCGACCGATCCAACATGCGTATGCAAGCCATCATGCCTACACAAACCATAATGCCAACACAGTCACAACGAATGTGATTTTCACCATTTACGGGTACATTTCCTCATTATAAACATTAATATATTTTTACTCACAATTTCTATTATTCTTACTGTTGAGTTTCAGCACTCCATCGAATCCCCGTGTATGTGCACTTCGTTATGTGATGGCGCCACCTAATGAATCTTCCACGTGCCGACATCCCGATTGAGCAGCCCTTCATTGCCTTCTAACAAGCATATACATGATCTTGGCAACACTTACTTGTGACAAAAGAAATCTCTAATATTACATACCACCAATCACATAAATAGACACCACGGTATACACGATGTTTCCTCCGATGTAGGACTTACCAGTCCAAACCACGCACCCACATTGCGAGTCACATCTACACTACAACAAAATAACCATATTACAACTTTTACTTTACAACTAGCACAAATTGACAGTTGTAATAGGTACTTTTTAACAACTATTTATTTTAAGCAATCGTAACAAAGGTACTTTTTACAAATTTATTTGTACAATATAGTAATATATGTTTATAACAACTGCTTTTTTTAACCGTTGTAAATGTTTAAATATAACTACTGTTTATGCTAACTGTCTTTTAAAAATTCAAAACATCTCCTTCCAGCTTAATAAAAATTTCAAATTCCCTCCATACATTTCATTGGCCGCTTAATTATTAAAAACTAAACTTAAGCTCATTGTCAAAATTCCTAAACCTAAACCCTAACACCACCATGTTGTGCTAGCGCCTTGCCATCCACGAAGCTAAACCTGCTCGCCGTCATTGCGATCGCCACCGATGTGCCCGCCGTCGTTATCATTGATAAAGCTAAACCGCTTGCTGTCGCTGCCATCGACGAAACCCGCAAACCCTAACCAGCTACTCTCCGCTAAGCAGTGCTCTACTTTGCAAACGCTAACCCGCAACTCTCCGCCATCTGCTTTGCTCGCCGTTGCTGCTGATATGGGTATGGTATTTGAATTCATATTTATTATTATTGTTTTTATATCTATTGCTAGTATGCCGATTTCATAAATCAAATGATATTATATGATAGAAAGACAATCCAGTAGATTTACTGTTTGGTTATTCAGGGTGAGCTATTTGGACATTATGTAATAAAATTGATGCATTTAACAAATATATACCAGATTAAACAAAATTTGATGAATTACTCAATTTTTTCACTCAGTAATTTATCTTTTAGAAATTTAGCGAATCTTTGTGTGGATACTTGAGTGCTGAAATATAATTTGCGCATTTTATGGGAGTAAGAGATGCTCGAGGAATGGAAGAAACATTGCAAGTAGTAAGAAGAGCGTGTATCTGAATCTATATGAAAATTTAATGCTACTAGAAAGAAAATGTTGCACTTCATATTACACATTACTTGTGTTATAATTACGCAAGTGCCATGGCTTTATTTTGCTTTTTAACGTTTTTGGTCGGTTACTCATTTTCATCTTAGCAAAAGAATTTTTTTTATAGAAGATAAGTTATGAACTAGAGAAAATGTCACAATTATTATCTAAGACATGGCATACAAGTGTATTTTCATTTTGTTCCTCCTGTTGAACTTTAAATGTTGCCGAATTGCTAAAGTCGAAAAAAAAGTTAAGAGGAAACTATGATACTAGTTTGTGATTGGTTTAATACTTTAAAGCGATAAGTAGACGCAGTTGGGTCAAAAATGCGATGTTGGAGTTTACATGAGCCTATCCAAACATAACATGAAATGAAATTTTATTCATTATAGATTAGTAGAAATGTACAATTATGAAGAATTCTAACCAATTTGTATGTAAACTATTACACTGTTAATATACAAAATAAGATCAGTAGATATACTCGGTGTATTTAGTCAATAATGATAGGTTATTTTCATATCCACTATCGTTTACAACAGGTCGCTGCAGATCAACCATCCATGCACCATCCACAGTAAATTTGATTTGAACAAAAATGAAAATGAACTTTTCAATTAACAAATACAGAAATAGTCAAGAACCTTGAAAGATGATAAAAGACAGTGGATACCAAAAACAAACATAATAAAAGAAGAATGTGACAATTAAAATGGCCTTATCCGATAATTTTTTTATTTACTTGAGTTTTTGATAGTAGCATATCAAAGCAATTTTATATCATATCGTACATGGTTGTTTACATATGTGTTTGATTCTATACATAGTCGTTACATACCAAAACAGTCCTATAATTAACATATTGTTCTAATTCTTTACATATTATGATTTTTTTCCTCTAGGTTGATCAAAAAAGAGCTTGAACTTGTTGCATCCATGGGTAAGAATAAGAAACATTAAGAAGAGGTAATTTTTATCAAGTTATTTTGTTTGTGAATTGCATAAACCTGTGTATGTAAAATACATACACCGTAAAGTGATGGATATCCATAGAAACTACCAAGCTGATCATCTCCCTTTCACATAGACATAAAATGCTTGCTTGGTTAGATAAAATTTAATTGCTGAATGAGAAGAAAATGTGAAAATAAAACTACAAAATTTTAAATCATATAAAGGGGAAAAAAACTCTTACAAAATTGATTTAACTGATCTTTGATTGATAAAAGGTGACTTGTATATGATAACCATTTTAAGATAAAAATGCATGAAAGGTACAACTACATATATAAAGTACCAAATGTATGGTAGACTCGATGTTAATTTTAGATTAAAGAAAACCATGTGATGTCTAAAAAAACTACTATATGTTCCATACGCATGTGTAATCTACACTGAGTCATTTAAGGACACTCTAGACATACTGGTTGACTCAATGTAAATGAAGATAAAATGATACAAACATAAGCTTTACATCTTCCTTGAACAGAGGAGCTTTGACATAAGTTTCAAAAAAGAATAGAAGTGCAATTTGCCAAGCAAACTGCCTATGGCCATAGCCTTCTACCCAAATTGCCATGCTATGTTATACCATGTCAACAACATGTAGTGGTTACATAGGCAATTGCTAAACCCTTCCTAAATTGTTGTTTTTTTGTCGAAACTTTTTAATTTTATTTCCTATGATTTATGGTATTTATGTAAAAGCCCCTATTGGTGGAAATATAAAAAAAATACCTTTTTATTACTACAAGGAACACGTATTCTTACTATGTATCCTGTCATAGGCATCACCTGCAACTAGAATGTAATATGCGTTGATATGATTTAAGTCGTTTTGAGTGGCTTATCCGACTTGCAAGCATGAGAAACCTAAACTGTAGCTTATCAAGACCTGATCTGACCTGCAAGCAGGGAATCCTAAATTGCAAGCATTGATACATTATATGCATTACTATGTATCCTGTCATAGGCATTGCCTACAAGTAGAAAAAAATAAAAACATGGCTAGCCTTACTGCATGCATGAGAAACCTAAACTGTAGCTAATGCTTTGAGAAATATCATTTTTAAGTTTATCGGAACAGATAAGAATATTCTCAACAATATCATTTTGATAAACACTCTGTTCCAATAACATTTAGAGTTAACAATATCATTTTTATATTTTTAAATAACACTCTGCATGCATATAAAAAGGTAGGAATGTTATTGTACTTTTTTTAGCTTAACAATATTTTTCATGATATAACTCGGTGCCCAATTTGAACATCAACAAACTGTTTGAATGTAGATTAATTGCCTGTTATGTCAACTACTACTTCATAGGCCAGCATATTCTTTTGCTAATCCACTAGAATTTCATTTATTGTTTAGCTAAAAGCTTATGCCATCGAATGAATAGATAGAAACAAAAGATCATATAAGTCTTTTCAGAGAAATCTATGTATTGTATTTGTTTTTATATAATTTGAAAAGTCAATTAATGCATGCTTATTATCCTTGTACCATATGTTAGAACCTACATTCTTAGTTTCGATGACAACAACTATACAAACACACATATACAATATAAATATCATCAATATGTAGGTACAGGCAACAAGATCATGGCTAAAAGACAAGCAAGGAGAGACTATTACTAGTAAGGTCATAGCTAGGAGAGACTATTACTAGTAAGGTGGTATTTAATCTTAGATAAAATATGTAAAATATCCTTGAGTGATTCGCAGAACATAAATTCGCATTTTGAAATTAAAACAGAACTTATCTTAAGAAAACACAAATTCACATTTTCAATCTCTATAATGATAAACATTTCCGATTATCCACAGACATCTGTGGTGTTATTTTCGAAACATAATGGTTATTTTTATGAAAGACTGCTTCCTTTTGAATTTTTCAATACACTGAATTTACTCAAACATTGCTACCCTTTGAAAGGTAACGGTTGCTTCTCTTCGAGAAACAACTCTTGAATCTTATAAATAGCACTAAATGATTGAGGCTAACCTTACCTTGATTTCTATACTCTTATTCTATATTCTTACTTTTGTGTTATCACTGATTCAATTTTCTCAATAATTCAAATAACCAGAATTTATATTTTGGTTATACTGCTTCCTAAAAATCAAAGTGCACATAAATAATATCACTCAAAGGAGATTATAAGAAGAATTGTATTGTATAGTCAATATCCGTGTTATTCAGAACACATAATTTTCAACAAAATACTTATGTTTTAAGTTTGTTCCTCTAGGTGAAGTGAGTGCTGTGTTTTTTAGTTAGTGAATACCAAAGGGGTGCTTCGAAAGTGGACGTAGAATGGAAGATCCGAACCAGTATAAAAACTCTGATTTGCACGCTTTTTATACTTTACTAATTATTGTTTAATATAGCATTAGCTCATGCACTTGCATATTATATGCAAGTTAGATAATATATGATCCATTAGACTTTCATCTGGTATCGTAGTAAGGATTTTTCATTTTTACAATAACTTGTAATTGAATTTTGGTTAATATGGTAAGTACGTTTCAAAAGGACAATCAACTGCACATCCTCCACTATTCACTGGATCAAACTATCCTTACTTGTTAACATGTACGAAATTTTTTATGGAAGCTAATGGTCTAGAAATTTGGCAAACTACACAAACTGGATATGAAGCACTCACTGCTGATATAAATACTTGGACTGACGCATAAAAGAATTTAGAAACCAATAATGCAAAAGCTATGAATGCTCTATTGTGTTCACTTAATAGTAATGAATTTTTACGAGTTATGCTTTGTATTACTGCTTATTAACATGTATGCTAGATTTCAAACTATACGACACGATCTTATGGCACTAGGAGTTAAATTATTTGATTTTGATTTAGTCACACGAATTTTGAACTCTCTGACAAATGAATGGGAACGAAAAGTTTTAGCCATCGAATAAGTTAACGATTATTCCCAACTCAAAGTCGAAGGGTTAATAGGAAATCGGATGTAGTATGAAGCTAATTTGCAGGTAAGAAAAGAACAAAATAAAGAAAAGGAAAACATTGCATTTCACGCAAATAATGACAACTCCGACTTGGAAGAAGATGAGATTATTTTCATTGTGAAAAATTACAAGTTCAAGAAGTTCAAAAGGATGATGAAATTTTCAAACAGCGGCAACACAAATTCCACAAATCAAACATCAATGATATGCTTCGGGTGTGATAAATTTGGCCATATGAAGAAGAACTGTCCACGACTTAACATTGATAAAAAGAAAAACAAGTTCGAAAATTTCAAGAAAAAGAGAGGAGCGTTTCAAGTAACTTGGGATGACTCTGACTCTTCCTCTTCATCCGATAGCGACAGTGATTCAAAACAATGAAATGTTTGCTACATGGCTAGCACAGATAAGGTACATCTTCATTTACATATGATGAAATTATTAAAATTAGTGTGTAATTAGATGACAAGTATAAAGAATAAAATAAATAAAGAAAATATAGGAAAATTAAATAGAGCCGAACTGGAAATTGGATTATTCAAACATGTGAAAACTATTTTAGAAGAAGAATTAGAATTAGCACAAAAAGAATATAAAAAATTATCATCTTAAAATGCTACTCTAACATATGATATAGAGAATACATGAATAGATAATAACAAACTTGAAAAAGAAAAGTGTGAATTGAAACAAAATTTAGAAATAGCTAGTATAGAAATTTCTGATCTCAAAAAAAATTAGATAAAATAACTAACAATGTTTCAAATTTAATAAAGGAAAGCAAAGTCTGGAAAATTAAATTTCAAAACCATCAGGAAATGGGAATGGATTAGGATTTAACAGAAAAAATCGCAAAGTTTCAATAAATAATTTGGTTTCTAATAATAATCGAGAATCTAAGAAGTATGGTACATTATATACTAATTTTAGAAAACCAAAATCTAAATGTGAAAATAAAGGATCAAAAATGATTAAAATATGGATTCCTAAAAAATGACAAATTGATTAGACAAAAACACATAGATGTATATTTAAAAAATATAGTTCATAGTAAAATTTACATCACTAAAGGTCCCAAACCCTCATGGGTATAGCTACCTTCTCTACTAACAAATAGGACCCTAACAGAGGAAGAGGTACCAATTAAAACTTTTATTATTTTGCAGGTACCCAAAAAAATATTAAAAATAAGGAGAAATGGATACTCGGTAGCGGATGCTCCAAACATATGACGGGAAATGCACACATGCTAACAAACATCACTTACATGGACAGTGGCATGGTGGCCTTCGGTGATAATTCCAAAGGATATGTTATTGGGATTGGGAACATCATCAATGTCGGTACATCTACTTCTATTATTTCAAATGTCTTATTAGTTAGAAACTTAAAAAATAATTTACTAAATATAAGTCAATTATGTGATAAGGGATTTAGAATTGATTTTGAAAGAGATTAATGTAATATCTTTGATCAAAATAAAACTTTAATTTTTGAAGGAATAAGAAATCGAAATATTTATGTTCTAAATATGAATATGAATATTAATCATAATAATGATTTATGCTTAGTGGAAAATCATGATGATCTATGGACATGGCATAAAAGACTTTGTCACATAATTTCAAATATATAAACAAATTAGCTAAAAGCAATTTGGTAAGAGGATTACCCAAAATATATTTCAAAGTTAAAAATCTATGCGAGGCATGTCAATTTGGAAAATCAAAGCAAAGCTCTTTTAAGTCTAAAATGGAAATCTTTACTAAACAGACTCTTGAGTTACTTCATTTGGACTTATTTTGTCCAACTTAAGTATGTTCGATAAATCATAATAAATATTTTTTTGTAATTGTAGATGATTTTTCAAGATATACTTGGACACTATTTTTAAAACATAAAAGTGATACATTTGAATGTTTAAAATTTTTGCTAAATGAATTATGACTCTAATTGATTTAAGAATCAAATGTATAAGAAGTGACCATGGTGGAGAATTTAAAAATGAACTATTTACAAATTTTTGTAATAAAAAGGGAATTAGCCATAATTTTTTATTTCCACAAACACCACAACAGAACAGAGTAGTTGAAAGAAAAAATCGCACCTTGCAAGAATGTGCTCGAACGCTTCTAAATGGCAGTGGCTTATAAAGAATTTTTGAACTGAAGCAGTTGCTAGTGCATGTTATGTATTAAATCGTGTAACCCTTAGACCTATAACTAAAAATACATATTATGAAATGCTTTTCAAAAATGAACCAAAAGCATCACACTTTCGAATATTTGGATCAAAATGCGTAATTTTAAATACAAAAGATAATCTTTGTGAATTCGATCCAAAAGTCGATGAAGGAATTTTTGTTGGTTATTCCGATCGTAGTAAAGCATGCATAATTTTTAACAAACGAACAAATGTTATAGAGGAATGTCTTCATGTCTCGTTTGATGAAGACTTTAAAAATATAACGAATAAAGATGATGAAGAAATTTTTGACACTAATCAAAATAAAGCTATTGATATTATAGCTGAAAATAATAATGATAATCAAAATAGCAATGTTTTTAATCACCACCCCGTATTTTAAAAGATCATCCTATGGATAAAATAAATGGAAACCTAGATAACAAAGTTTCGACCAGAAGTCGAATAAATCAAATGAGTAATGTTGCATTTACATATAATTTTGAACCAAAAAATTACAAGGAAACATCAAATGATGATTTCTGGATTTTAGCAATGCAAGAAGAACTTAATCAACTTGAACTAAATAATGTTTGAGAACTAGAACCAAGGCCAAACAATCAATCGATAATAGGAACAAAATGGATATTTAAAAACAAATCAAAAGAAAATGGAAATATTGTATGTAATAAAGCAAGATTGGTGGCACAAGGATATAATCAAGAAGGAATTGATTATGAAAAAACTTTTGCACTGTGGCACGCCTTGAAGCCATAAGAATATTTCTTTCTTTTGTGTGTCATCATAATTTTAAGCTATTTCAAATGGATGTTAAAAGTGCTTTCTTGAATTGTTTTATAAAAAAAATGTTTACGTTGAACAACCACCACTATTTGTTCATGAAAAATATTCAAATCATGTTTTTAAACTTAAAAAGGCATTATATGGTTTAAAACAAACACCTTGTGCTTGGCATGATCGATTAAAATCGCATTTAATAAATTCTGGTTTTCAAATTGGTAAAATAAACACAACATTATTTACTAAAAGAGAATAGAAGGGTATATTAATTGTTCAAATTTATGTTGATGACATTATATATGGATCTACTACCGAAAATTCCTGTAATGAATTTTCTAAAATAATGATAAACGAATTTGAAATATCTCATATGGGTGAATTAAATTTCTTTTTAGGATTACAAATAAAACAATTAAGTAATGGAATCTTTATAAATCAAGAAAAATATTGTAAAGAATTACTAAAATATTTTGAAATGGATAGTACATTAAGTAAACCACTCTAGTGAGTACTACTATTCATCTAAATAAAGACGAACATGGAAAAGATTTCGATCAAAAACTATATCGAAGCATGATAGGATCTTTACTACAATTAATAGCTAGTAGACAAGATATTATGATGAATGTTTGTTTATGTGCAAGATTTTAAGCACAACCTAAGGAATCACATCATCGAGCGGTCAAACGGATTTTATGATATTTAACCAACACAAAATTACGGTCTATTTTATTCGAAAGGAAGTTCATTTGAACTCGTATCTTATAGTGATGCGGACTTTGGTGGATGCAAATCGAATAGAAAAAGTACAAGTGGTGCATGTCACTTTATTGGTCAATCCTTAGTTTTGTGGTTTAGTAAAGAGAAAAATTGCGTTTCTCTTTCGATATGTGAAGCCGAATATATTTCTGCTGCCTTAGCTTACACTTAAAGACTATGGAAAAATAATAGACAAAGCTCCAATATATTGCGATAGTACTAGTGTTATAAACCTATGTAAAAATCCAATTAGTCACTCACGAACAAAGCATATCAATATTTGTCACCATTTTATAAGAGATAATGTTGAAAAAGAAATAATCACTCTTGAATTTGAAAATAGCAAAAATCAAATAGCCGACATATTTACGAAACCATTATGCGAAACAACATTTATCAAACTAAGATGAAATTTAGGAAGTTGCTCGTATAATGAATTAGTAAATCAAAACTATATAATTCATAGCAAAACCTCTAATATACTAAGGATACAAAGATAAAACACTTTAGTATGTTAGTTCAGTTAAAAATAAACTTTAAACCTTTTAACCACTAACTTTTTAAATAGAATTCTTTTAATGTTTTTAGTGATCATAATGATTTTCATCACAAATATTGTATACATAAATTTAGTAAATTTAAGGAATATTTAAGGAAAAAAGGTTGCTAGTTATAAATATCAAACTACTTCATTTTTAAGTATTCTCTAAGATCCACCATCTATAGTGTGAATTCAACATGTCTTCGAATCATGATTCAACATACTCCGGTTTAGACTTTAGCTCAACGTCACCAAAAAGTATACACGTCTCTCCAAAAACTGTGACTGCTCCATCGAATAAATCTATGTCTAAAAATGTCTATATAACTAAATATTCACCAAAAGGAAAGAAAGTGAAAAGATCCATTAATCTTGAATCATCATCTTTGGAAAAGTTGACAAAATCTTCCACTATCAGCAAGAGATAATAGGAGTACAAAGAGAAATGTACTACGAACAAAAATGACAAGGATGCCATTTAAATTTCTAATAAAGATGCACACTGGCTATTTATGGCCACTCTTCAACTAAGGATTGTCTCCACAAAAAAATCATCTCGACTAATAGAAACACCAGTTAGACTGCATAATATCACCCCTTGAAATATATGGGGAGTAGGTTCGTCTAATCAAGAGCAAGCACCACATACTCCATCTCACTCATTTTGGCCTCTTCCATCCGTTTGTTGAAAATAACATGATAGAGGGTTCATATGATACTCCGAGTTGGTCACTAGTAAAATATGAACCAAACACTTGGGTGTTTGGATCATAGGTTTTGATTGCTGACATGAAACAACAATTTACGAATCTACGACTATGACAACATACGGACTCAACGACTCAAAGTATGGTCCATATAGTTATATATTTTAACAAGAGTCATCAAGTATGTATATTTATCACGATTTTGAGTCATTGTTATGTGAAAATATTGTTCAAATCATTCCTCAAGTAGTCACACACGCACACAAATAGTTTTAAATTCAAATACAAATTTTTAAGTGTGATCTGTGTAATATAGCAGAGGTCAAACGACTGACTCAGATCATCCAGTTGACTGACTTGTGGCAATGCACAGATATTTGCATAAACATATATATTTTTGAAATTCAGTCGACTGGCACTTCTAATTCAGTTGACTAACCGAAAAATAACGGCTATTTGATTGAAAAGACACGATCATTCGCAAAAGGTTATCAATCCAATTTCAAGAGGAACGGATGCAACTTTTGATTGAGATCCTTCATGAATTATTGCATCTATATATCCTCTATATAAACATGTTTTGATTCATTACACAAAGATCGAATTCTTGCTTTATTCTCTAAATCTATTCTTTCTTTATGTTCTTTTGTAATTCAAAGCAATTATAAACTCTATATCGCTTGAATCTTCTAGTTAATCTATACATACTTCGATTCTAAGTGATTGTCTTCCTTTCAATCAATACACACACAAATACTCTTGAGGATTCAATTATAAGAAGGATGTTCTTTCAAGACATATTTATGTTATCAAGAACATACTAGTCAACAAAGTTTTCTATATCAAATAGAAGTCCTGTTCTGCTGCTCAGGCATTGTGAAGTCCTCTTCAGTTGCCGAGGTATCCTGTTCTGCTGCTCAGGAGTTTGCTGTTTTACCTATTCCTTCGAGTTAAGTGAGGTTTATTGTTTTAGTAACATTTTAGAAGGAGTCTGGGACTAGACGTAGGAATGAGCTTCGAACCAGTATAAAAATCTCCGGTGTTATTTTTATTATACTGCATTTATATTCTGCACTATTAACTATATAGCTATCATCATTATACTATGCATTATTGTATATCCATATTATATGATCCATAGCACAGTCTCCCTTTCATTTGGTATCAGAGCTTGAAATTCTATCAATCGTCACAACATCATAGAATAATGACTAGAAGACAATCCAATCGAAATAAAACAGGCAAAATCCATGTCAAAGCCACCAGTGAGGACTACAAAAAGGTACTTTCTGACTTACAAATTTCAGTAAAAGATAATAATGAATTAGTTAGTATAAGCAATAAGATTTCAAAGCTTAATTTTATTATTTTAGAAAATATGAAATCTGTTGAACTTGAAAATGAGAAATTGAAAAATGAGAAATCAGATTTAGAAATTCAACAGGATGTTTTGAAAAATAATTTTGTGGCTCATAAAGAATTTCTAGACGAACAAAATACAATGTTAGAAAAAGAAAAAGAAAATTTTTCAAAAGAAATTACGGATTTGAAAAGACAAAATGATTTATTACAATCGTCTTTAGATAATTCAGAATCTTGAATTTTTCTTCTCGAAAATGAGAACTGTAAGTTAAAAAAGAGAGAATTCTGAATTAAATAAACAAATTGATATTTTGAAAAACAATAGTACTTCTTTTGAAAATAATGATAGTGACTTTAAAGCTAAATTTGATAAACTTAATACTGAAGTTATAAAATTTAATAAAGTTCAAAACGATTTAAACATGATTTTATCCAGTTCTAGACCTTTACATGACAAAAGTGGTTTAGGATATAATAAAACTAATCGTAGAAATAGCACTAGATACGCTTTCATGTATAGTAAATATGTTAGTGCTAGTATTGGATTACGAGTAAAGTCTAAATCGAATTTTTATAGAAATTCAAATACTGCTATGACCAATAATGTTTATAATTTCTATAGAAATATAAAATCATTGACGGAAAATATGAATAAAAATTATCTAAGTACTTGGGTTCCTGTTAATTGGAAAAATAGAGAAAAATACATTGATGATTATTTTGATATGGTAGTTAATAATGAAAATTATATTTATAAAGGTTCAACCACACCCAAATGGTTATGATTTCCTAAAAATTAGGAAATTATAAGAACCTTGGGTATCACATGCTTTAAATGTTAAATTTTTTTGTGATACATTTAATTATAAGTAGTAGTTATTTTTTTAATATTGTTCTATGTTATACACTTATGTGGAATATAACTTATGTCATCATATAAACTCTTCTTTTTGTCGATGACAAAGGGGGAGAAAGATATTGCTCTAACGCTATTTGAAAGAATAAATGACGAAAGCACGGATTAAGGGGGTGAAAAGATAAATTATTTACAGGAATATATAGCATAGATTCAGGGGGAGAAATTTATAGCGCAATTACAGGAATATATTCCGAGGGAGAAATAAGTCAACACAACTTGTCGAAGATTCGTCCGTAGCAAGTGGAGTTGTCATCATCAAAAAGGGCGAGAATGTTGGATCATAGGTTTTTATTGCTGACATGAAACAACACTTCACGAATCTACGACTACGATAACATACGGACTCAACAACTCAAAGTATGGTTCATATAATTATATATTTTAACAAGTGTCATCAAGTATGTATATTTATGGTGATTTTGAGTCTTAATTATGTGAAAATATTGTTAAAATCATTCCTCAAGTAGTCACACACACAAATAGTTTAAATTCAAATATAAATGTTTAAGTGTGATCTGTGCAATATAGCACAGGTCAGTTGACTAACTCAGATCAGCCAGTCGACTGACCTGTGCCAATGCACTGATATTTGCATAAACATATACATTTTTGAAATTCAGTTGATTGGCACTTCTGAGTCAGTTGACTGGCCGAAAAATAATGGCTATTTGACTGAAAAGACACGATCATTCGCGAAGGGTTTTCAATCTAATTTCAAGTGGAACGGATGTAACTTTTGATTGAGATCCTTCATGAATAATTGCATTTATATATCCTTTATATAAACATGTTTTGATTCATTACACAAAGATCAATTCTTACTTTATTCTCTAAATCTATTCTTGCTCTATATTCTTTTGCAATTCAAAGTAATCACAAACTCTATATCACTTGAATCTTCGAGTTAATCTATACATACTTCGATTCTAAGTGATTATCTTCCTTTCAATCAATTCACACACAAATACTCTTGAGGATTTGATTATAGGAAGTGTGTACTTTCAAGACATATCTGTGTTACCAAAAACATACTAGTCAACAAAGTTTTCTGTATCAAATAGAAGTCCTGTTCTGCTGCTCAGGCATTGTGAAGTCCTCTTCAGTTGCTGAGGCATCCTGTTCTGCTACTCAGGAGTTTATTGTTTTATCTATTCCTTCGGATTAAGTGAGGGTTATTGTATTAGTGAAATTCTAGAAGGAGTCTGGGATTGGACGTAGGACCGAGCTCCGAACCACTATTAAAATCTCCGGGGTTATTTTTATTATACTGCTTTTATATTCCGCACTATTAACTATATAACTATCATCATTATACTCTGCATTATTGTATATCCATATTATATGATCCATAGCACAGTTACTTTCACTGGGATTTACAAGAACAAATAAACTCAAACTCGGATGAAGACAAATAAAATATCTCTACAGTACCCTACCTCTTCGATTATAATTATTTAAATAATTTTAAAATTATATTTTAGTTTTATTTACTTCAACCTTGTATCAAGGTCAAATACATAATTAGTGATTGTATCCTATCAAATATTCAAACATTAATCACGATCACATACAAGTAGAGCTCAGACGTCTATGGAAAACCATAGACGTCTATGGAAAACCATAGACGTCTATGGCAAGATTTTAGAAAATATTTTCGTGCAACCACGAACGTCTATGGAAATCCACAAACATCTTGGCTATGATCGAGCAATTGTTCTACGTACCTCTATATAAATTATTTTACCACCATCCTTTCATTTTTTACCAACCTCCACTCATTCTACTCCAAATTAAAAATCATAAAACTTCAAATCCCTAAATTTTCTACAATCGCTCCCCAACAACCCTTTTAGAAAAGATCAAAACATGCCTAATCTTCTTTCGGAGCTACTCAAATTACGAATGAAGTTCAAATCACAAATTGGCTAGGAAATAAGGAAATTGCCATCAATAAATTTCAAGCTTGAACCAACAAAGGATTTCATACAGGTCTGTTCTATAATATATATGCCAATATAGAATATGATATTTATAGCTTGACTACCGATGCAGGTTGTAGAAATCTTATTGACATTGAATCAACTAAGGTAATAATAGATCCTTTAGCAATTTATCTCTTCTACTCAAGTCTTTGTAGTGAAAAGATTTGGAAACCTGAAAATGATAATGGAATGTTATGAACGAGTGTATACGGAAAGCTATAAAAATTGATGTATTTACCTTAGGACGAATCCTTGAATGTTCGTACGAAGGTGTAGACTTAGAAGAAATTCCCGACTATAGTATGCTACCTAGAAACGAAATAACTCATCAACTTTGGATAGATGAAATGCCCCAATGGAGGTCAATCTATCTTCGACCAAGAGCTCGTCTACTAAGTAGAATGATAATTAACACCATTATTCCTAGATTTGGTAGTCATGAGAAAATTCATAAAAATGAGCATAAAGCATTATATGCTATATATGCTCAACTTCCTATCGATTGGGAAAAATTCATACATGATCGAATAAAAAGTTTTTGGAGTCAACACAAAAGGACTGATCTCTATGCTTCGTACATAATGAGAATATTAAGAGATTTAAACGTGCCTTCATATATGTCACAATACGAGGAAATACCAGTCAAGGATAGTGGGAAGATATTTGTGTCCTTAATGCAACACCTAACAGTTCCACCTTCCATTATTCCATTTGAACAATGCAAACTCCAAAACGAACGTCGATAAGAAAAGGGCCCGTATTTTCTTCTGAGCCTTCTACACCTCATTCTCCTTAGGAATACCATTTAGATCCAGACGTCTTAGAAGCCCAAACTTCCCTTAGTCGCATTGAATCAGTCGCGGCGTAGTTTTACAGAATCAGGGAATCATTACCAAAAATCAAAAGAAACTGGAGTAGAGAATGACTGGATATAACGATCTTTTTCGACTCGTATGACTAAGGTTGAAAAGGCTTTAGAAAATGTAATTTTTGGATTAGGAATGTTCATTTTGACAATGTCAAAGGGGAGAAAAAATATGCATATATACAGGCGGGTTACATACTTAGGGGGAGTAAAAATATAATTGTACATTATTAGTGATTGTATAGTTGTAATCATCAAAAGGAGGAGTATGTTAGAACCTCCGGTCTTTGTTTCGATGGCAACAACTATACAGACATACATATACAATATAAACATCATCAATATGCATGTACATGCAACAAGATCATGGCTGGAAGAAAAGTAAGGAGAGACTATTACTAGTAGTGTTGTATTTAGTCATAGATAAAATATATAAAATCTCCTTGAATGACAAACGTTTATGATTTTCCACAGACGTCTGTGATGTTATTTCTGAAACATAACAGCTATTTTTATGAAAGGTTGCTTCCTTATTAATTTTTCAATATACTGATTTTACTCAAACATTGCAACTCTTTGAAAGGTAATGGTTGCTTCTCTTTGAGAAACAACTCTTGAATCTTATAAATAACACTAAATGATCGAGGCTAATCTTACCTTGATCTCTATACTCTTATGTTATATTCTTACTTCTGTGCTTTCACTGGTTCAATTTTCTCAATCATTCAAATAAACAAAATTCATATTTTAGTTGTATTGCTTCCTAAAAATCAAAGTGCACGTAAACAATATCACTCAAATAATATTATAGGAAGAATTGTGTTGTACAGTCAATATCCATGTTATTCATAACACACCATTACCAACAAAATACTTCTATATTAAGCATGTTCCTCCGGGTGAAGTGAGGGTGTAACACACCATATTTTTGGTACATTATTTAGGATATTTAATAAGTTAAATAAAATAAAATAATGTGTTTATTAGAGAGTTGAGATTTGATTTTATTAAGGGGTAACCGTTCCATTCAAAATGAGTTAAAATGAGAGTTAACATGAAATAGATGAGGTAAAATGGAAAAGAGGCCATTCTTATACCACTAAACCCTTGGCTATGTATCCGATACATGTTCATTTTCATTCATAAAAATTTTAAAACTTGAGGTCGGCCACCATTAACAAGAAAAAAGGGAAGAGGATTAAGAAAAGCTAAGGAAGAAGATAATTAAATCAAATCTATTCTCTTTAATCTCTAAAGCTAGGGTGAATAATGTTTACATCTCATATTTCTTTTGTTTTTGGTTTTAAGATGAAATCCAAAATATTTCCCATTAATTTAACATGTTTTTGAGTGATGGAATGATTATATATGGATTTTGATGATTTATGCTTGTTCATATAAACTTTATGACGTGTTTTGATATGAAAACCCTATTAATTGATATTCTTATGCCTTGCAAATTTTTATACAGAGTAGAAATATTATTCTCAAGATGATTTTCAATTTTCAAAATTTTTGAACTTTTGTGGAATTTATATTAATTTTCTAATAAAGAAAGTATTAATTTGGGTTATAAATTATTTACGGTTAAAAATTAGAAGGTTTGGGTCTGAAATTTTCATATATTGGGAAACATATAAAAAGAGATTTTTTGGAATTTTTGTAAAATTTTCCTAAGTGTTTTAATGTGTATATAAAATTATTTAAAGTATGAGACCTAAATATTTTATATATTTATAAAGAGAGAATGGGCTTTTTGTAAATAAATTTAAATTGTTAATTATGGAAAATTTACAGTACTTTTAGAAAAGAGAAAGTTGCAACCAGTTACAATTTGACAAACAAGGCAGATTTTCTATAAAGAAATAGTTTAGAAGGACAAATAAACATGTTCTTCACTGTTTCGATGCTTTCGGCACAAGGTTTTGCCTCCTTACCTTCGCGTCCATCTTTGTCGAAACTAATGAACATGGTATCGGTTAACTGGTACATAGTGAATTGGATATAGGCAGAAGGTATCAGGTCAAAACCAAGGGTTCCGAAGGGGTTGAGGCACTACTTTGCTTTTCATTGAAATGCGCTTGCTTGCTTTCGACTAAGTAGCTTTCGGCTTGGTTAGCTTTCGACTAGGTCAAACGATTTTAAAGAAATGGTTTTGATTGGGTTGCGCTTTTGTTTTTAAATAAACACTTTTGACTAGGTCAAATTACCTTAGTTGCCACCTTTTTACCTTACGACCCAGATTGGTTTCGAAAGGGTTGTTTTGCTTTTTGAAACTTGGACACTTCTCTAAAGCTTTTGAAGGGATGGTTTCGATACCATTAATTATCTACTGAGAAATGATTTCGAAAGGAATGCTTTTGATTTTAACGGGTTTCTGATCCTTTTTCTCTACTTGAAGGCATAACCCAAATGGTTTAGACGAGACAATTTTCGAAGGTTTCGAAGGAGTAAATTTTTGAATGGTTTCGAAAGGTTTCCACATGTTTTCAATTAAACCCAAATGCTTTCAAAAGGTAGATTTTGATGCTTTCGAAAGGTTTTGATGAATATCTCGAAGGGATGGTTCCCTAGGGTTACGAAAGGGTTGAATGGAAAGACGATGATAGGGACCGTACTTGGAAGATTGAAAGCAGGATTAGAGATACTTATCCTGATTTATTTGATCGTATATTTTACCTCTTTGATTGATTTGTTGTGTCCTTTACTGTAATTTTGAGGACGAAATTGTTTAAGGAGGGGAGTTTGTAACACCCCATATTCTTGGTAACATTATTTAGGATATTTATTTAGTTAAATTAAAATAAAATAATGTGATGATTAGGGGATTGAGATTTGATTTTATTCAGGGGTAGCCATGCCATTTAACCAATGAATCAAAATAAGAGTTAACATGAAACGGAAAAGGGGTAAAATAGGAAAGAAGCCATTCTTATGCCCTAACCCTTGGCCGTGTATCCCATACACATTAATTTTCATTCATCAAAATTTTAAAACTTGAGGTCGGCCACCATTAACAAGAAAAAGGGAATGAGGATTAAGAAAATATAAGGAAGAAACTAATTCAAATCAAATCTATTCACATCTCAATCTCTTTAATCTCTAAAGCTGAGGTAAATAATGTTTACATCTCATATTTCATTTGTTTTCGATTTTAAGATGAAATCCAAAATATTTTGCAATGATTTGCCATATTTTTGAATGATGGAATGATTATATATACTTGTTGATGATTTATGGTTGTTCATATAGACTTTATGACATGTTTTGATATGAGAACACTATTAAATGACATCCAATTGTCTTGCGAATTTTTAAATAGACTAGAAATATTGTTTTGGAGGTGGGTTTCAATTTTAAAAAATTTATGAATTTTTAAGAAACCGTTAATTTGGTTTATAAATTATTTACGGTTAAATAATAAAAAGTTTGTAACTGAAATTCTTATATGTTAGAAATCATATAAAAGAGATTTTTTGGAATTTTTGTAGAATTTTCATAAGTGTTTTAATGGGTATATAAAATTAGTTAAGGTTTGGCACTTAAATGTTTTACATATTCATGAAGAGAGAAGGGGCATTTTGTAAATAAATTTACTTTGTTAATTATGGAAAGTCGATAGTAATTTAGAAAAGAGAAACTTGCAGCTTGCAGCCAATCACAATTGGATAAACAAGGCAGGTTAGGTACAAAAAAATAGTTTAAAAGGACAAATAAACATGTTTTTCCGAGTTTCGATGCTTTCGGCACCAGGTTCCACCTCTTTACCTTCGCCTCCGTCTCTTTCGAAACCAATGCACATGGTATCAGTTAACTGGTACGTAGTGAATTGGATATAGGCGGAAGGTATAGGGTCGAAATTAGTATGGCGGAAGGTACAGGGTCGAAAGTAGGGGTTCCGAAGGAGTTGAGGCACTTCTTCGCTTTTAAATAAAAATGCACCTGCTTGCTTTTGACTAAGTAGCTTTCGATTTGGTTAGCTTTCGACCAGGTCTGTAACGACCCGTGTAAATACGATGTTTAAAATGAATTTAATTAATAGGATTTTTATTTTAATTTAGAAAGAAACAGAAATCTTATTTATTTATATGAAAGTGAATGTTGAAATTAGATGTATCAAGGGTAATTAAAATTTACAAATTGAATTATGTATTGAAATTAATAAGTGTAATAGTGGAAATTGTTGCGATTGGATATTAAGTTGGAAATAAATAAAATAAAGGCAAGTATTGAATTCATCAATGAAAATAAGTTTTATCTGATACAAGCCCTGTATTTGTAAACTTTTGTAAGGTGTTAATGAATTATGAAAATTTAGAAATAGATTCAGTTGTATGTTAGATAATCAATTGCAATAATTTAAGATTAGTAATTTATATATTGGGGGAATGATTAATTAGATGTAGAATCTTAATTTGTATGTGTGCATATATTTATAATGGAGAACAAAAGGGTAAATAATAATATACAAATATACTAAACATTAAATAGTAGGATTACTAGAAAATTCAATCATTTACCAATATAGATAGTTGATGCGCCTTAATTGTAATTAAGAAACAACGAAAGGTGTAAATGAAATTTTTTAGAGTATAAATTATAATTGGACAAAGATTTTAGTATAAAATGTTAATGCAAGGAAATTAATGCTGAATTTAAGGCAATAGTAATGAATAGTAATTTATTTTAAAAAAAAATTGTAACACCTATCATAAAAATCTATCTGCTTATTTGTTAATGGGATTAGGATCGGTAATAGGTGGTAATAATTAAATGAATATTACACTAATTGAAAGTGGAGTAACGTTCGTTTAAAAGTTGAGAAATTATAGGAGCATATTTATTAAGCGTTACTTTAAAATTTATGTTTGATTGTGAAATTTATACGAGAAGTTGCAAAGTAATAATTAAGAAAGAATACATATAAATTGTTTATAACCTAAAACTTAACGTAGTTAAATGTTGAAATTGAATGTTATCAATTGGAAACTTAATTAAATTGGGTTCAATGTAAATAAAGGATTATTTTAAGAAATTGAAATAAGTATTATAATTGGCAAATTTAGTTACTTTAAAGTGAAACGGAAAATATTAATGCAATATTTAATTCATCTAATTTATATTAAAGATTCGTTAGATTAATTTAATAGAAATTTTGGGACATTTAATAGATAATTGCTGATTTTGAATGGAATTAAAGGAATTACTGAAATCGAAATTTAGCAACTTTTAAACCTTTGCAATTGATTTTGAATATAAAGAGTCAATGAAAATTTGTGGATTAATTTATGAATTCATGAAATCAGTGTATTGACTTAGTTGTAACTATATGTAAATGTACGCAATAAGGTTGTGCAATACCAATTATTTGGATTCAAATTTATATTAAATATAATGTTGGTAGCAATTGGAATTTACTGTTTTACAAAATAAATGAGGAATCAAGTCAAATGTAAATTATATCGTAAAAGATAAATTCATTTAAACAGTAAGATTTTTAAATAAATAAACGTTTCACTTAGGTTTCATTTGGATAATTTATGTAGTTTAATGGGAAAGCAATTGAAATTGAATACCCTAAATTTGTGCAGTTAGGGTAGTTTTGATTTGTCACTTAAGATGGTAAATTCTATAAAATGTGATAAATGTAGTTTTAATTAAATTATGGCGATTGGGTATTTAAGAAGTGATAAACCAAAATTTATTGATTTATTTGAAATTAAATTGTGGATTTATTTCAAATAAGTGAAATTTATGTTTAACTATTACATCAATAGGAATTAATCTAATTTAAGGATATGTTAATATAAATTGGGCAAAAAGGGTGTTTGGACTAGGGAATAATATTAATCGGTTTTAGAAACCTTAAATATAAAATGGGAAGTAGACAAGATTTAACGTTACAACCATTTATACAAAATCCAGGATGTGTGTAGAAGTATTTATGGAATAAAACGTAAACAATTGTTGGATAAAAAGAGTAGGAATCAACATTTATTTATTTAATTGGATATAACTACGATAGTATGATTTATTGCATATAAATGAAATCTAATATATAGAACATTGCCTAAAAAGGAAGAATAGATAAAATTAATGATAAATCTATATACTATATAAGATTTATTGATTTAAAGACAAAAGGGGCAAGATGTATAAATTAGATTAAGTGCAACCTTCAGTAAATAAAATTTGATGGAATAAGAACATTTGGGTAATTTATTTCCTATTAAATCAATTCACGTTTCAAAATTTAATGCTAGTTTATTACATATATGTTTATGCCTAAATTTAAACTTATGTTTAGATCCAATCCGATCCATCTATTATTTTTCAGCCTTGTCTATATATAACCTGTTATAAACCCTAGCCACTCCTTATTTTCATTTTTCTATACGTAGATCTCCCTCTCAACTCCTCATTCTAATGGCAGAAAAAAAAACCTAATTCTCAAATTCCAAAAATAATAATTTCAATTTCAAAAAAAAAATAAAAAAAATAAAGTTTTCGGATCTGCAGCAGCTTCTGGTCGCGCTTCAGGTTTCAGGGGAGAAAACCCTAGAGCAACTTCGGGTCAGGAAGAAAATGACTCGGGTCGCTCCGGGTCGTTTTGGCGAAAACTCCAAGCAAGCACCGGGGAATTGAGGCGGCGCACCGAAGTCGAACCCGAAGTCGACTCAGGACCAGAATTTTCCATTTTTCAAATTTTCATAACTTTTGCATTAGAGCTCGGATTCGCGCGCGGTTTGTTTTGATGGGATCGTATCGGAATATCTGACGTTTTGGCACTAGTTTGGATGAATTTGGAGACTGTCCAAATTTTGGGTTTAAATTGGATTTGAATTCAATTTAAATTCAAAAAGGTGAGTGTTTAAACCTACTCACAACTACTAGAAGCTTTTATGTTTGTTAAATTAATTTTAGAAATGAATAGAAATTTATTTAGGAGTATTTGGCATGTTTATTTCACTCATATTTGTTGAATTGCATTTATTAAATTTAACTGTTAATTTAATTTATTTATTGCGTATTAATTGATAGTTAGAATTTATTTGTTTGCCTATAAACTGCTAGTTAACAGTTATATAGATTATTACTGAATATAAACTGTTAGATTAATAGTTGTTAAATTTAATCTGAATAAAATTGCCAGTTATTACCTGTTATATATTATCAAATATAAATTGTTATTGATTGATATTGCTTGATGATTGTGATTGGATGATGGGTGATGTTGATGGATGTTTTATTGTATATCATTAAATTGCAAATTATCATGTATATTTCCTTTCATTCGGGATTGTGGTTTGAAATGATATACAACCGCAAAATTTTATATCTTTTAAATTGCGGATTGAAATGATAAATATCTGTATCACTTGACCATATGATAGAAAATTATATACAGGCACCGCGGTCTATATATAACTATTTTAATGTGATTTCTATGGTTTGGATGGAATACGGTTTATAATAATCTTAAATTTTATATTGTATAAATATTATTCTTCCATATATATATACATATGAAGTTGAAAATTTTGAAATTAAAAGGTGTATAAATCTCTTTATTAAAAATGGAAAAAAAATTTAAGAAAATGGAGTTTGATAATTTATATCATATGTTTAAATGTTAAGTTTGGAAATTTTAAGATATGATATTTATAATTGGATTTTTCCCAAGATAAATTGAAATGAATATTCTAGTATAATTTGAATTGAAAAAAAATATATATTTTATTACTAGAAATTGGAGTTTTTATTTATTTATGGATTTTATGTGAATATTCAAGACTAATTAATAGAACATTCGATTTGTTGAAAGAATAAAATCCAACTTTAGTTTGAAATATTAATACTCCAAATGGATATACGTATATATATATATAAATTGAAGTGGTTTTGGAACTTGAGAGAGATAATACAAATTTTGGTTTAGACTTTAATAAAGAAATGTATTTGTAAAGCCATGAGAACTATTTTCTTTACAAAGTAACATTTAAGTTAAACCTTTTAATTCATATACCGTTGAATATCCAAACCATTCAAGTTTTAAAAGTTATGGTTTTAAATTATGAATTTTGAAATATTATGCTTTGAAAGGATATTTGGCTTTCAGACGTTATAAATTTTAAAGCATTTGGATTTTTGAAAAGGTTTATATTTGGGATAAAGGATATCATATTGTTTTGGGTTTTAAAATGATATCGTATTTATAATTTTAAAATGGAAATGTATATTCTGGTTTTAAAGTATAAACTATTTTTAAATGATCGCGGTGTTATAATAACGATGGGTTGGCAAAGAGACCGGGATCGGATATGGACATACTCTCTGTCGATACCGAAAACCACTTTGACTAACCGTGTACGCGGTGGAGATTCCAGAATGAAGTAGGTTGGTGACGGCGTTTCCTGTAAGGTAAATACGTGGACCCGACTCCCGTGAGTTGGCATAAGGTGGCTAAAACAGGAGCGATTCTCAGGCCAATGAGGTCATTCCTCTGATCGGACCCTCCTCTTCGATATTATACTTTGACTTGGATTGATTCAGTGGCCACTTCTATATTTTGATTTTGGGGAGTTAGTCCGAGGTGGGCGGTAACTGCGGCTACGCGTTTCCACCAGCCTAGATAGCAATTGGTATATCTACCCTGCCATTGCCTAGTTGTGCCGTGTCACCTACCATACCGAGCCTTTACTACGAGTTTCTATTTGTGTCGTACCTATGGAGTATACTCTAGTAGCCTCCCGGTCAGGAGGTATTACGGTACTGTATAGACTATTGGCATTTTACGTGTTAAGGTGGAAAATGTAAAGCCTTAACGCTATTTAAAAGTAAGTTTATTTTATGAATAGACACTATTATAATAGCGCAATATACTACATAGTAAATAGTTTAACGGATCCTTAGGAGATGTAAATCCCGAACATCTCTTGAGTTACTGTACTCATATTTATTTCTGTTAATTTAACTCACATAAGGTCTTTTAGTCTGACTCGAGTGTTTTTGTCTTTTCAAATTCGCTCGGGTCAGTCCGAGCATTTCAGGATCGAAGATTTTAGCTTTGAAGGACGAAGACGAAGGAGTCGTATTATTATTATCTATAGTATTGCACCACACTCATACTGTTCCGCTGCATTGATTATATTGGTATGTGTAACTCTGATATTTATTGTATAAAGCAAATCAAGTGTTTGTAAACTGTTTTGAACTGTATATTTATTATTATATTTTATCATTCCGCTGTGAGATTCTGTTTTGTTTTTATTTCTTCTCTGTTTTTCTTATTTACCCCATAACAATCCGCCCTTCCGTATGGTTTGAACTGGCATGTGTGTCGGTTTAAAGTGTGCGAAAAGGCGGGATGTTACAAGGTCAAATGGTTTTAAAGAAATGGTTTCGATTGGGTTGCACTTTTGTTTTTAAATAAACGCTTTCGACTAGGTCGAAACCTCTTAGCTACCGCCTTTCAAACTTTCGACCCAGATTAGTTTCGAAATGTTTGCTTTGCTTTTTGAAACTTCGCCACTTCTCCAAAGCTTTCGAATGGGCAGTTTCGACACCATCAATTCTTTACATAAGAATGATTTCGAAAGTAGGGATGCTATCGATTTTAATGGGTTACTGACTCTTTTGCTCTACTTGAAGGCATAATCCAAATTGTTTAGACCGAGATAATTTTCAAAGGTTTCGAAGGAGTAAATTTTTGAATGGTTTCAAAAGCTTTGTACATGCTTTAAATTAAAATCAAGTGCTTTCGAAAGGTTTTACTAAATGGTTTCGAATGGGTGGTTCCCCAAGGTTTTGAAAGGGTTGAGAGGAAAGGTTTTTCCTATGTTTCTGAAAGGCAATATTTAAAGGTTTTAAAACAAAGATGTATAGGATTTTAAAGACTTTCAAAGGAAAGGTTTTTATGCTTTTGAAAGGAAGAATTTAAATGTTTTCGAAAGGAAAGATTTGGTATTTTGTCCTAGGTTAAGTAAAGGGTTTTACTTGTTTTTGGAAGGGTTAATTTCAAGTGTTTCGAAGTTGTTGTTTAACGGTTTTAAACAAAGGTTTCGAATGTAATAACTAGGTAATATAGCCAAGTGTTTTTAAGTTAAAAAGGGTTTTAACTTATTCTGAGGGGATAGGAAAGCCTCATTTAAAATTCGTCAACATTATTTTGAGTAAAGTATATATAACATGGCAAAATAGCTTAGAGTAAAGTTAAGAATATATTTTCCTTGTGTAAGTATGATTTAAAACGTTAAATCATTTTGAAAAGGTTTTCAAGGAAAAAGATGAAGGGTAATTAACCCTAAGAAAATGATTCGGACAGATAGTCCATTCTGATTTGGACAGTTAGTCCATTTTGCGGACAATTAGTCCAATTTGCAGGGAGTCGGTCTAATTTTTTGAATAGATAGTCCATTTACATCTTGTGGACAGATAGTCCATTATTTACCTGATTATACCTTAACGGACATAACTTTTGTTATCATTATTACAATCGGTTGACTAACCAGTTTGGTTGTAGGAAAAGATTTTCAAAACATATGTTTTAAAGAGGATATTAGTGAGGGGAAACCCGTTCCGCTAAGCGGCGTGGTCTCACTTCATAACGGAAAACTGAGATGTAACAGTATTATTCACACCATGCTTTATGTCTAAGTCGAAGTTTTTGTTTCCTCTTAAACTCTCGGTTGCTCAAAATTGATTTGAGTAGGCTGAGGGTTGGGGTTTATAGGTTTTAATTTTGGCGAATAAAGCTTCCGAAAACAGGTAGGTGGCGGATGGATTGCCAATTAGGAGTTATTGTTTATTTTGCTTTGATTCCGCTATGTATTTTAAGTCAGATATGACTAAATTGATTCTGATCAACCAAAGGGGCATCGTCATATGTCGCTCTTGGCGTATTTTTGTAATGATTATAATTAATCTTTACCTGGGAAATGATATGGAATTATGTAATTTGGATATGAATTTGTTTTGGAATTTCATCACTAAAATGCTGTTTCTTGTATCTGTGATTTTGTTCATATTCAAGTGCTTCTGATATTATGGATACCATTAGCATTATCGTATTTAATATTATGGATGATTGCACCATTTGTGGTGCTTAGCTTTTGGCCTCTAAATACGGGACGTTACAGAGGGTTTTTGGGTTAGTAAATACCAAAGGGGAGCTTCGAGACTGGGCGTAGGACGGAAGGTTCGAATCAGTATAAAAACTCCAATTTGCACGCTTTTTATAGTTTATATTTATTGTCTACTATAGCAGTAGCTCATACACTTGCATATTATACACAAGTCAGATAATATATGATCCACTAGACTTTCATCATGTGCATGAGAAACCTATCAAAAGACCCCTTTCTTCCATTGTTCAGCTTATTTTCCCTTGTTGGCCTTTATGAGAAACTTCTGATTATTTTCCATCTACTAATGCTATATTTGTTCAAATAATTTCAGAGAAGAAGCGGTTGGGACGACTGTTGCTTGACATAAAGAATTTATCTCCTTAGATTAGTACGCATCTGTACTTTTATTGACGTATGTTATGGATTTAGTTTTTTTTTTTTTTTACCAGAGTTAAGAATTTACAAATGATGTAAACTTGAATTGTTTTCAATTTTTTTGAATGTGAATGGTTTGTATTGTTTCCAGTAACGTGAACGATTGTGGTTATTATTAGTGAAATATTTGTTTCAATTATAACATCATGAAATTTGTGGTTAATTGCTGTTATGAAAGGATGAATTACAACTGTTCGTAGATGTTGTAAAAAAAATTATTGCAACAGTTGTCGTTAGTTGTAGTAGAGTCTAAAGCGGTTGAAGTAGACCATTTTGCAACATTACAGAAAAGTTGTAAATAAGACTTTTACAACTGCCAGCAGCAGTTGTAAACGTAACTTATAACTACTATTGTTGCAAAACTTTACCACAACAGCTAGTAGCAGTTTTAAAAACTTTCTTTACAACTGCTTTAAGCAATTGAAAAATGGTATTTACAACTATCTCTAGCGATTGTAACTGCCAAGGACTGTTATAATAACATCTGGTTCCATTACAACTACGAATGTAACGACTGTCCATCTTCCGTTTTGAAAGAGAGTGATTGGTAGGTGAATTTTGGTTTGGACACGTAAAATCCAGCTCAAGATCATCACTAGTAGTGGAACATAAAACGTTACACCCATAAACATGGGATCATCTACAATAGTTAGAGTAGGAAAGCGGATTTCAAACGACAAAGAATTCATAAGAATGGCCTCTCAATTCAAAGGGGGTAGTCGTGGCAGAACGTTGTCTGTCACCAGTTCACTAGGATGGATTGAATGGGTCCGCTTGGCACAATCCCTCTAAGGATCAACTTGTACCACAGTATTGGGTTTCGATGGGAGATTGTTAGTGTAGACTGATGAGGTAAGAGTGAAAAATAACCAAAATAACTCTTCAGTCGAACTTAAAATCGGTTGAGAATTAAATATAGGTAGACAATTCTGGATCGTGGATTTAATATACAAGAATTTCTCAACAAAAAAGAAGCAGACACCATTAAACATAGATCTAGAATTAGCGTTCTGCTTTTTAGGGAATTTCAATGCACAGATATTCTTATGATGCCCTATAGCCCCACAATAAAAACAGCTAATTAGATACCAAGGGTCTTTGGCTCTAAGGCTTGAGCACCTTCATCGAAAGCATAAGGAATAGGAAGACTAACACTGGATCCAAAGAGTGAAGGGTTTGCGCATCTATTTGGGAGAAGCAGTGTAGAGCCGATGATTGGTGGAGATGGAGCTTTCTGATTTCAACGAGGAAGCAAACGAACGTTGCATCACAAAGTCGAAATACGAAGGGCTCTGGTATAGTGTTTGGTAGAAAAGGTACTCACCTAAATCATCGATGGTCAGTTATGATTTGCAGTTTGAAGAGATGCCGAGAATTAGAGGAGCAATGGGATAAAGAAGATGGCCGCTGAAAGTGAATTTAGGGTTTTTTTTTTTTTTTTTTTTTTTTTTTTTTTTTTTTTTAAACTTGGTAAAAAGAGGGCCAGGCCCAAATAAGTGAGGCGGGTAATAATACCCGAAAACAACTCAAAACGACATTACAACGAAACAAAACCTAACCCTAGGCAAACAGCACCTCCACTATCACTAAAGCATTGAAAAGAAGTGAAAAAATGACGGAAACATCACTAATGGCAATAGGCCATACGAGACACTGTAAGAATAAGAGAAGAAGCTCAGAGGGGCTTCCAATCCCTCTTGTCTTTGCAGCGCTAACTAGCGAGCTTGAGATTTTGACTCGTATGAGCAGTTTTAGCGTCATCTTCTTTGTTACTGCTGTCGGCTGTAAGATTATGAGCAGTATACTTCATATAGCTATGATTCTTGTCTTGATAAAAACGAGGATCCTCGATGTCGAGAAAAGGCGATTCTTTTTTATTGTAGGATCTGCTTTTAAGATTGAACGAGATTGGCTCCTCTTGAAAGCAGTAATTGTTGGAGCTACAATCCCATATTTCCCATCCAGATAAGTGATATATCTGACTGTTTATGTTGCTTCTGTAGTGGTTATCATCTACAATCTGATTATTGATAATCAGATGCCAATATTTGTCCATTTGTAGATTATTATCTGCTAGATCTCCAATATTGGATGCGCGGTAGCTTTTGCCCCTATCAGGTAATTTATGACAAGTATTAATATTCAAATTTTTAATAGTTTTAGCGCAATAAGTATTAAGATTATGATAACTTCCCTTTGTGTTGTAGGAAAAATTCCTATTGAGTTGGTGAAAGCTGCCCCTTTCAATATTGAGAAGATCTCGAGTGGATGCAAAGTCAGTCATGGGTTTTTTCGTCCAGCTGCAGTCTTTGAGATGAAGCAAATCAATGCTGGGAGAATCATCAATGGTTTTCCCATACTGTAAGAAAGTTTCAAGATATTTTTCATGTTTATCCATTTTCCAGTTTGGATTTTCTGATTGAGCTCTTTGATTTCTGTGGTTTCTAAGCTTGTTGAGAATGATTTGACTGTCCAAATCAATTTTTTTCCATAATTGAATGCTATCCGTTTCCTTATGAGTGTGTAGCATTTGATTTCTTTCTTTCCAGATATGAAAAATGGAAGTTGTGAGCATGATGCTAGCTTTTTTGAATTCCTTGGATTTTTCTTTAAAGTTATGTTGGATATAACTGATGCTTTCTCTAATGTTTTGGACGGCTTGATTTTGATTAATTTTGAGATTAGTTTTGACAATGAACCAAATATGCTTAGAATGAATGCAATCAAAAAACAGATGATCAATACTCTCTGTCTCATTTTTACAAAGTAGACAAATTGTTTCTCCTTTTTTATTCCACTTCAGACATTTGTCTCTGGTGGGAAGTCTATTAATGATTGCAAAATAGGCACAGTGAGACATTTTTGGACAGTTAGATTTATTCCATATAACATTGTGCCAATCAACCTCTGTTTCAAAGCCTTTTACAAACTCCGATGTTTTTTAAAAGAGAAGGTACCTTTTGAAGATAATTTCCATTCCCATTTGTCATTTTGGAGATTTGGATCTATGGATAAATTTTGAATGGCAGACATAAAAATAGAAGTAGCTGGATGTGCCATAGCATTCCATCTTCCATTTTGGATAATGATATTAGCTCTCCCAGAGACTTCACCAAATGTATATAAATTATTCCACCACACAAGACTAATTAGCGATTTTTCAAAAATCCATGGGTCAAACCATAGATCTGTTTGATCACCATTTTTGATTTTTCTTTCCAGAAGTTTAATTCCAGTATCCCTGCTTTTGAGGATGTTTTCCAAACAAAAGAATGATGGTTTTCAATACCAGTTGTCCAAAAATTCTTGTTTTTGAGGTACTTTGCTTTCATCCATTTTGCCCACAGTGAATTGCCATTAACAAATCTCTAAAATAATTTGAGATTGCATACTTCCTTTAAATCATTGATATTCCTTATTCCTAAGCCACCAGCTTTCTTTGATTTGCAAATTTTGTCCCAAGCAATTTTATGATGCTTTCCATTCCAAATAAAATTTGTACATATTTTTTCGATTTTGTGAATTGTTTTTGCTGGAATGTTATGTGCTTGAACCCAACACATAATGATTGCAGTGATGACAGTGTGAGTAAGTTCAATTCTACCTGCTGTTGACAAAAGTTTACAAGCCCACCCTTCAAATCTAGCATGTATTATATCCAATAATCTTGTGCAGTCTTGATCATTAATTTGATTAGCACTGAGAGGAAGACCCAGATATTTGACTGGAAGATTACTCTCTTTAAATTTTAAGATGTTTAAAATGTCCAATTTATTAGCACAGCCTTTGCTAAAATAGATTTTGCTTTTGAAATCATTAACTTTTAGACCAACATGCTCTTCTAATTTGGCAAAGATGTTAGCTATAGATTTTGCACTTTGTGTGTCTGCATTTAAGAAAATAAGTAAATCATCAGCATATAATAAATGAGTAATGCATGGTTTGGTTCTGTTAATGGGTTTTATATTTTCTTTTATTAGTTCTGTTTCCATAAGAATTATGAAATACTCCATAGCAACAGTAAATAGATATGGAGACAATGGGTCTCCTTGCCTAATACCTCTGTTGCTATGAATAAACCCATTAGGAGAACCATTAACCAAAATAGAGTACAACACATGGCTAATACACTCAAAGATAAGAGCACAAAATTCATTACAGAATCCTATTTGTTTCAACATGTATATAATAAACTGTCTATTGATTTTGTCAAAAGCTTTATGTAAATCTATTTTAACACACATATGATTTTTGTTATTATGATTGAAGTTCCTAATTAATTCATGAGCTAACAATGTATTTTCAGCAATGAGTCTACCACGAATGAATGCACTCTGGTTTTTAGAAATTAAAAATTTTAAAAATATTTTTATCCTGCTACTAAGAAAACTGGAAATAATCTTGTAAATAAAGTTGCAGCAGGCTATAGGCCTATAATCTTCTAAGCTGTTAGGAATGGGAGTTTTTGGAATTAGAGTAATGAAGGTATGATTAAGATTTTTTAAAAGTTTCCCATTCCTAAAAAATTCAGTAATTAAATCAAATAGAAGATCTTTAATATCAACCCAATGAGTTTTATAAAATTTAGCACCAAAGCCATCCGGGCCTGGACAATTATCATTATTTGAATTAAAAATGATATTTTTAATATCCTCAATACTAATTAGGGCTAAAAGAATTTCTTTACTGTTTTCATTTAATTTGAATTTGGGCTCGATATTAGGAAAATCATTAGAAGAGAAATTACAGTTATAAAGAGAATTGAAATAAATAATAGCTTCTTTCTCAATATAAGACATATTATTTATAGTAGTACCATTAATATCAATTAATTTCCCAATATCATTTCTATGTTTTCTATTAGTCATCTTAGCATAAAAGAATTTACTGGCTTCATCTCCATGATTTAACCAGTCAATTTTAGCTTTCTGTCTTAGATTTAAAGAATGCACATGGAGAGATTTGGTTAGATTATTTTGGGCTTTGAAGAATCTGTTGATATTATCACTGCATGAGCAGTCATTATCCAAAGCATTCTGTCTAATTTCACATTCTTCCCTTAGAGACTTAATGTCATTTTTGGTTCTGTTTTTGTTCCAGATTTTTAGTTTGCCTTTGGTAATTTGAAGAAGTTTACTAAATTTGTATTGGGCAGTACCCACTACTTTTGTAGATAGACAATTTTTAACAGTCTCTCTATAATTATTCTCATAAACCCAGCCATTCACATACCTAAAAGGGAAATTCTTTTTAGTATTATTATTATTGCAATCAAGTTGAATTTGGATAGGAGTATGATCACTAGTGGCTTGGGGAAGAGTAAGACATTTGAAATCTTTGAAAGTATTTGTGAATTTTCGGTTAACTAAAATTCTGTCTAATTTACACTGAATTTTTCTAAAAATACCAGATTTCCAAGTATATTTATTACCAAAAAGAGTTGGTTCATAAAGACCAGTTTTATTGAAAAAATTATTGAGTTTTTCCAATTTTTTGAAGGGGATAGGAATACCCTTTTTTTTTCAAAACCATGCATAACCGTGTTAAAATCACCCATGATAATCCATGGATTTATCATGTTTGCATTAATTAATTCAAGGCTATTCCAGAGTGAATCTCTTTCAATTTCACTATTAGAAGCATAAACAAAAGTGATTTCAATTTGAAAACCACCATTATTTGAACATTTACAATGTATAAATTGAAAATTAATAAATTGTTGATAAATGTCCCAAATATTTGGGTCCCATAAAACCATAATTCTACCATAACCTCCCATTTGATTATTATTTATAATACTCCAGTTATTAAAAAAAAATAGTTGAAAAGCAGTGATTTTTGAATTATCCAATTTATGCTCAAGTAAACCTACTATACTAGGATTTGTTGCCAAAAGAAGATTAGACAAGTCTAATCTTCTAATAGGGGAGTTAAGCCCTCTAACATTCCGAGAAATAATCGTCATATAATAAACAGAGAGATAGAAAAAAAGAGATACACAAATACAAAACAAAAAGGATACATAAAAGGATACCAAAACAGCATCAACTTAAGCACTGTGATTGCCCTCTTCTTCAAAAGCCTCAATCTTCCTTCCTTTCTTTTTGTATGGGTTTTGTTTAATGTTTTCAGTTGATCTTCCCACTTGGAGTTTTTGATAATATATCTCCTTTTAAATTCACTGTCTTATGTTTCTTCTTGACTTCCATTTTCAACAATTTCCTTTATGCTTTTCATTTTGCTTTTTCCTTTTTCTTTCACTTCTTTTTTATTTTTCCTTGAGGAAGAGGCTGGATTTGAGACTGAATTGATAGCATTCTGAATACAAAGATCTGAAACGGTATTTTTGTTAGTAGAAGATAAGTGAGAAGCTAAATAGCTGATGTGATTTTCTGGAGGTTCCTTGCTAAGTAAATTGTTAATAATGGAACTATCATCCAGGTTCATTGCAGCTATAATTGGGGTCCCCTCTGCTGACTGATTTTTAATAACTTCTGCTTGAATAGCCGAATCTTCTATGTTTGAAAATTGAGGCACAGAGATAATTTCAATCTTTTTTCTTGGTGCATCTGATGTATCAGAAGAGATGCCATCATCCTTACTAGTTTTTGATTGATCTTTGCTGCTTTCTTGAGATTCTTTTTTTGAATTTGTTTCTTGCACATTTGTAAAATCCTCATTATCCTTATTGTAAAGAAGAGCTGCTGTGATTGCAGCCTCATTTTTATTTTCTGGAAGAATGTTGGGGTTAACTGTAGCTTTTCCTTGTATACTTTGTTTTTCTTTCCAAATCAATCTCGAATCACAATTTTCCAGAGAATGACCAAAACATAAACATGTTTTACATCTAGGGGGAATCCATTCATATTCAATATTTTGGATCAAATTTTCACCATCATGCAATGTTATTGTAGCCTCATTTGGCAAATTAGAATCTGCTTTTATTTCCACAAGAATTCTAGCGAAAGAAAGCCTAGTTTCTTTTGCAGTATGTTCATCCAATTTAAGGGGAGTGCCAACTACACTAGCAATTGCACTTAAAACCTCACTATCCCACAATCTAAGATTTAACTCAGGCAGTTTGATCCAAATAGGCATAGAGGATAAAAGATCTTTGTCAAGATTGATTTTACTGTTCCATTTTTTCATAATAATCAACTTTCCATTTATAAAAAATGACCCACCGTTAATGGCATTATCACAATCAGAAGTATTGGAAAATCTAATTAAAAAGAAACCATTATTTCTAGTAAAAATATCGAAATTACCCGTGGGTTTGCAGGATTTCGCAATAACAGCCTTGAAATGATGATAAGCGGGTCTATTGCCGAAAACATAGGCAAAAACTGAGAAGTTCCATTTGCCTCTCTGCCCTTTTGCTGGCCTCCACACTTACCACCACTGTCTTCTTTTCGTTGATGGAGAGAGGAGCGGTATTCTTGAGGTCAAAATCAGTGTTTGAACCTCCTTTTTTGATCATCTCTGCCCATGAAGAAGGCTTAGTCTGGTTAGTAGTTATTTGCGATGTTGAATTCTCCCTAAAATGAGGGTTTCTTGAATAATTTCTTGAATTTCTGAAATGATTTTCTGCATACATCTCTTTTTGGCTGTTACTTGTAACATTTCTTAAAGGGATTCTTTCATTCACATTGTTTCTTGAGTTATATGTCCCCTGATTTGTGTTTCTGGAATACTGTCTTGATTGATTCACTTGCTTTAGGTTGTTCTGCTGAATGTTTTCTGCATTGCCAGCCCCTTTATTCAACAGTTTCGATTTTCTTCTATGGACTGTTTGAAAGCCTTCTTCATCAATGGCAGAGCTTATTTTATCAAGAAGAGGTGGTGGTGACGGCACTGGAATCGGCAAAGGTGGAGGAGAGTTTGATGGAGAGGAACAAGAAGACCCCTCAAACTGATCAAGGTTGAACATTGGATTATTCAACAGATTTGTAAAAGCAGCCATTTTATTTTTATACAATAATGGAATTAAAATGTTTTAGCTGACTCTGGTGGTTTTCATTTTCACTTAAACCGTTTATGACTTATTGATGTGAATTTAGGGTTTTATTTATGTATTGTCTTTTTTTTAAAATTAATTTTAATAATTTACTAGTTCATTTAAAAAAAACTAATATGTATGTATGTATGTATATGTGTGTGATAAAAATCAAATGTAAACATTATTATGTGCAAAATATATTATTTCATTTTTCAAATGATTAGTTCGTCATTTAATTTAATTATTAATATCCAGTTCTAATATATATCATTGTTTTCATTAAAATTTTGTGGAATATTTGAAAAAATCATTGCTTCAGAAAACTTGAAAGTTTACGTCAAAAAGATTGGTTGACTTACGCTGAATAGAGAAATACAGCATACTAACTGTTCAAGAATCAATAACTATTACCGATCAAGGGATGTGACATCCCATGAAAGGAACACAACACATTTTGTATCTATAAAAGTATGTTTTGCGGAGCAAGTGTTGTAGGCATTTTCATCCACGATAGATTAAAGGTAGAAAGACATCAAGAGAAAATGGATGGTCAAAGACACATAATTAATTTGTAAGGAATGAACTAGTGGGTAAGATAGAATATTGAGAAGGTTTAGAAATGGTCGGAAGGAGCGAGAGAAATGGGGGAAAACATGACTTAGTAAGGAAATCAATCTGGCACCGGTCAGAGTTCAATGTCTGATATCGAACAAATTACTACTAAACATCGAAATCGGTTCATTTGTCATGCTTTGATCATATTATCTAGTTTTTATCTCTTTTTCTTGACTTGAAAACCATATGTACAATGCTTGAAAAATTGGTTAAGCGTTAAGTACTATGTATATTTTTTTGCATTTCTTTACCGGTCAGTGCTCTACGGATTCGTGAAAATGGATTCGCAGTGGCAATTTGGAAAAAGATGTGCCCTCTCATTTCTTTGAAACATAACATGACCAATACATCTAGTGTCGAACGAATCCTAAGAACGAATCCTATTGATCGACCGTATCGTGGTGATTAGATTCAAGTTTGACCATCTCTTGTGTCTACGTTTATGGAAAGCAAAATTCAAGCCAGATTATATGCCTAAGTACCCTAGGCATGAACGTAGATCGAATTTCTTCTCATAAAACTACTTGAATGAGTACATAAGATCTACATTAAAATAACAACCGATAGTTTATATGTTCTTTTTCTTACTATGTTTACAGCACTGTCTCCAAATGGTACTCGCATCTGTAATAAAAGTATAGTTATCGGGCATTCCCAATAGAGTTGTACTCCTCGAAAACGTAAGCAGCAGATCATACTCAGGGTTTACAACTCTTTGTACTTCAAGAAAAGGATTTTTTTTTTCAATTTGGTTTCTATTGTAAAGTAATTACACAAATAGCTCACTTCAAAAACTAATATTATTTATAGCTCTTTTTTGGCCAAAACGAACGGGTGCCATTTCAAATGGTGTCAGTATAACGCATTTTATTATTAGGATAAGCTGGGACGACTTTGGAAAATTCACTCCAGCATATCCAAGTGATAAAAAAGATTAACGTTTTGAGCGACTTTTCAAAACTTGTCCACTGGCGACTTTTCAAAACTCGTCCCAAAAATCCTAATAAAAAAATTAATGTAAAACGGTGCCATTTGAAGTGGCGTCAACGTGTTTTGACCAAGTTAGCGCTGAGGTAGTCAAAACAAGGCTATAAATGGTATTAGTTTTAGGACCGGGCTATTTGTATAACAGAAAAATAGGCACGGGGAGGAAATTACAAAAAAAAAGGTAAGTCTCTAGTACAGCAAGTTTGTTTTTTAGTCTGAAGTACAGTTTATAGTGTAAATAGAAAATGATAGTTGCAACTATCATTCTGTGATTTACACTGTAAAGTGTATTTCAAACTAAAAATAAACTTGTTCTCTTTGATATTGAATTTTTTACGACTTATTTTCTGTTTTCAAAAACCCCTTTGTATAATTAGTTTACAAAATGAGGTCAAAACTAAAAAAATTCCCCTAGAAAACCAATGTTTATAAATAATGTCAAGCAAATTTAAAAAAATAAAACTATGTGCAAAACTCTGATCATGCAGAAAATAATATATATTAAATGCCAAAAATACAGGATATGGAAATGAGAGACAGTAAATTTAAAAAGTAATACTGTGTGCAAAACTCTGGTCATCCATAAGACCGCAATTTCTGTACTGAAACCTCAAATAGGAAACAGAACATTTCATGCATGGTAAATTAATCACAGCCTTAAATCTTGCTTTAGTAAAAACAATTAAAAAAAATTACAGATACATAAAAAAGAGCACAGACTATAAATAAAGAAACCAGTTTTGATGCAGTCATCACAATTCGAATTCAATTTGCATGGTCATTGAGGAATCTGTGGTTGATAATTCAGTTTTGATGGTCCTAACTTTCTCGTCCATTACGTTCAAGGGCTGGTATTGCGGTTGTGTTTTACAGGCAAATATCGTGACTTTCTCCCTGAAAATCCATTTTGATCAACCGTTTAAAATTAAGCTCGGTGTTGCTCTTTAATAGTTCATCTTTCTCGGCTTCAAGGTGTTTAATGTATGTTATGGCCGATTGCACCACCGAATTCTTATCCACCTACATCGTTTAGCCTTCATATATATATATATATATATATATATATATATATATATGTGTGTGTGTGTGTGTGTGTGTGTGTGTGTGTGTGTGTGTGTGTGTGTATGGATGTGCGTATACCTATTATTGTAATACTGTAAGTTTTAGATATATAAAGTAGATACATTCAATGCGTATGGATTCATGGTGTATAAATCAGCGAAAATTTGGCTCAACTTCTCCCTACTTTGTCTCTCTTTCATCATGTGTTTGAAGCTTTTGCTACATTCTCCTTTTGTTTCGTTCTTTACCATGTTTAAGCATTCGGCCACCTTTTCTTTCTCTTTACCTTTACCGCATTTAGAAAATGCAGTTCTTGAGGAGTTTGGTGAGTTTGCTAATGGACCTTGTTTATGAATATCCAAAAGGGAAGCATTACTATAATTCTGGGATTGGGATTCAGAAGGTAGGCTCGACTATAGAATTTCCTCTTGTATCTTCAGTGGATCTTTCAAAGTTGGAATATCCTCTTGCAAGGATGCATTATTTCCTACAAGCTTGAACTGATTATCAGTTTCATAGCAGTTTTCGCTCTTTATATAGGTGGTTAAAAACCAGTAACTAACCACGTTGTGAATTTGTATAAATCAGGCTAGGTCAATCTCGCACGTGAGGTAACAAATTGCAACTTGCCTGAGGTTGTACATTTTGGCGGCTTCTTGTTAACTCAAGTTGACTAGAGGTGCCACTTGAGCATACATCAGTATTTCTGTTTCTTGACCATTTCAATCACTGTTGTGAAGTTTTCGTTCTTCAAGCTAAACGAATATCAATCAGCAACTCTTCTTATATACTATTACTACCATACTAAACAAACTAGCGAGAAACTGATCAATTGATTGCATAATTTAAAAAGAAAATATTGTTTTTTTATTAATTTTATTTAAACATCAAATTATATTGTGTTGCAAAAAAATATTAGAATTGGAATTATTCAAGAAACATTTGTGTAGAGAACAAAGTAAACAACATTAATGTTTTTTTATATTAACTTTAGTTAAATACCAAATTATAACGCGTTGCAAAAAAATTGGAATTGAAAATTTTTAAGAAGACGTTTGTGTAGAGGATAAAGTAAACAACATTAATGTTGCTTTTCGTTGATTTTAGTTAGAAATCAAATTATAATACGTTGGAAAAAAAATTAGGATTGAAAATATTTAAGAAAACGTTAGTGTAGTGAACAAAGTAAATAATATTTAATAGATTTAATTAACGAAACATTTTAAAAAAACGTTTCTATTTTTTTTCACACTATTTGATTTTTTAAGACAATAGTAAGGAAACATCCCTAACGATGTATGGAGCACCTTATGTAGATGTTAGTGGTTTACATGGAGATTCTCAGTGTTCTTCAACCAATGCTCATCAAGGATGTACTTCTGCTCTAACTCCATTTATGTAGCCAATGCTTGCTCAAATTTCATTGGAAGAAATTGTCAATGGTTAAAGCTATAAATTTTAAATATGCAATTAATTTTAGAATGCTTTTGCAATTACCTATTTTAATGCATATGTTTTGTTTGAATAGAGTGTTGGTTAAATTGAAGTAGTCCCATAGTATAACCATGTAGTCCACTGTAGATACACATACCACTGATCATGTTGTAATGTCTTTGCAATCCGCTTGTTGAATATGCGATTATATGATTTTTGATTGATGATAATAAACATGTATATATTCGTATAAATGTATTTGTTAATGTACTATTTTATTTTTCATAGACTAAATAAATATTTTCTGAATAAAAATAAATAACACAGAATTTGAATTCAAACAGAATTTTTATTCAAACAAATATTTATTACAATCTTTGAACAGTACAAAGTTCAAGCTCTCAATATTCAATTACAGTACAACTTTGATTACATCACAATTTCACATTTACAGTTAACCTCACTACATATCACTCACACTCGTATTTATCTTCAACTTTATTTCAAATTGAATCCAGTATCTGAGCAATCTGCAAAAATAAATATTGACGCAGTAAAATTGAAAAGAAAATATTTTGCAGTATAAAACAAAATGTGGATTTTGAAAATAATATTTGCCTCAGTTAGTTGGGTTGTTCGTCATCATTTAATTTTCAATTCATCATACACGAACAAGTTGTGACATACACAGTGTATCACTGTATATGCCACAAGGCCGTGCACACCGATATATACACTTGATAAATTTACAGGGACAGGTGAGCACGGGTCAAACCCAAAGTACCGGATTCAACTCAAGTGCAATAAAATAATGTCACAACTTTAAGCACAAGGTCAAATCCGAGCTACAAGCTGGATTCAACTCAGGTGTAATTCAAAAAACAAATCCAAATGCAATAAAATGGTCAGAGCATCATCAATGCAACATGACAATACAGTCTCAAGTGAAAATGCTCGATCAAGTCAGTGACACTACCTCAACTGTAAATACATAAGCACATGCACCAGTAATGCCAGCAAAGACCACAAGTTAATCCTAACAACTACTACAATGAACCAGCACTGTGAAAAAGGGCAGTGGACATGACAAGTGCAAGTATCATACTCGAGAACAAAGGCAATAGTACAACTCAATTCAACTGTAAGCGCAACCTCAAACTAGAACAACATATACATGACTGCAACAACCAAATGAAGGCAGAAACCAAAATTAATGCAAACAGTTCAAAGTTAAAGTGAAGCATACAAGGCAAGACCAACAAGTATACATATACATGCTAACAGCAACTACAGAATGACAACAACCAAAACTGTTGCAACATGATGAAATTAAAGCCATGGAAAACCCAATATGCAAACTGCCTCAAAAATGAATCAGAAGAATGAACACAACCGTACATATAAAACCTATAATGCAACTGATCAGAGAGTATGCAAACTGTCTCGAAGAATGATACCAGAGACTACAAAGAAATCAAGTGCATGAAGACTGCATCAAGTATACAATTCAGATGCAATCATACATATATGCAGCAGACTCGAGTACACCCTGAAGAATACAAGTTAAAACTGCAACACCTACTACAAGCAACAATACCATGGGAGTATGACAGTATGCAGCGCGAACACAAAATCAAGTTTACAGTCGAAGACAACTGCAGTGCAAAGTCAAAACCGTGAGCTATTGAACGAAGTCGTGGATTCACATACACAAAATCAAGACCGAAGTCAAATGAAAATAAAACCGTAATGGCCAAGGATATTGAACAGCTCAAAATCAAAACCGTGTCAACCAAGTAACACGAAAATATACAAATTTGATATAGTCAGATAAATCATCAACATCCAAACGAAATCGAACGGCCGAGCAAATCAATTGACAAATTCAAACAAACATATACGAACGCAAATAAAGGAGACCGAACACATATAAAACCCACAATCATCATCGACAATTAATCATCGAGTTCAATCAAGCATAACAGAAAAGTAAAAAGGAATGAATTACATATCGAAGCCATCTCGAACTCGATCAAATTCGAACCAGTCGAAGCAAATCACGAAGACCATCGATTGACAGAAAAGGGACGCCAAATCATCTATTCAATCAAGCAATTAGAATCGGCATCGTCGAATTTCACGAAAAGCCCTAATTTTTGAAGAAAGAGGAACGAACAAAACTGCCATTATCTCAAACAAAAGGAACAGGCCAAATATTATAAAAAGGGAAAAAGAGAGCCGTCCTTTTATTTTAAATTATAAGGGTTATAGTTTTAAATTAGGGTTTATTTGTTTTTAAATTGTTTTAATTTGTATTTTGCTTTTAAACCGTTGTAATTTCTAGTCGTGTGACTAGGGGACAAACTACGTGGCGTAGTTTGAGAATTCATAACTCAGTGACTGAGTTATGGCAGGATTTTGAGCGTAGAGTTAGGTTAGTCAGTAGCGGGTGTCGCGAGTTTATGTGTATAAGCGTGTGACTACTTAATTTCTAGTAGAAATCTTGAGGGCAGCATGTAGGCAGAGTTTTGCCGAAGCTGGGTAAATTCTGCGTCGTTCTATTTCTGCATTTATTATTCTGCTATTATCTGTACTGCTATTATTCTGTGATCTGTGTTGAAATTATTCTATAAGCTTCCGCAATTAATTTTTATAATTAATAGCATCACCCTATTCACCCCCCTCTAGGGTGAAATCGATCCTACAAGTGGTATCAGAGCTAGGTGCAAAAGCCATTTTCGTTTTAAAAAGTTTGATTTTTCAAAAACCAATTTTTGTTTTAAAAATTTGAATTTTTAAAATGTCTAATTTTGCTAAGGGTCCTTCCAATATTATTCCTCCTATTTTTGATGGAACAGATTTATTGAATTGGAAATTAAAAATGGAATTTTATTTGAAATCTGTTAATATTAAATGTTGGAATATTATTAAAAATGGGTGTGATATAACCGACAAGAAAATTATCTCGATTAATGCTATTGTTATGCATTTATTATATTATCATATTAATCAAGATAATTTTAATTTCATCTCTCATTGTGAAAATGCACAGGAAATCTGGAATACTTTCGATGCAATATATGGTGCAAAAGTCAACAGCAATGAGAAGTCCTCCACAACCGACTCAGTTAAAGAAATGTGCTTAACATGATTGGTAAAAAGCAGTTGTGATGAGGATGATGATGATGGAGCAGCTGAGCTGGCATTATTAATGAAGAGATTCAAAAAGTGGAATCATAAATACGGAAATACAACTCTAAATCAAAAATTAAAAAGCAGAATAATCAAAGTTCTAGATAACACAGAACAACAAGAAATCATCGGTCATAAGTGGAACAAACCTGAACACATCAAGCCCAATTGTCCTCGACGTCAACACGGCTAAGAAAAGAGTCAAAAAGGAAAAGTTCTGCAGCCACGTGGAATACAAGTGATGAAGATAATCAAAGTACTAGCAGTGAGAGTGAGAAAGCAGATATGTACCTTCAAGGAAATATAACTGATAGCGACGATGATGAGCCAAGCGAGGTATCAAAACTCACTCACTCTAAATTACTTATTTATTTCCACGAAGTAAATGGCTATTTTGAACGACTTAGGGAGAAGTATGCCAACTTGAATCACAAAAAGATACTTTGATAGAATTAAATGAACAACTTGACCAATTAGTTAAAAACTATCAAAGTAGGATCCCTAAGTGTGATAAGTGTCCAACATTCGAAGAAAAAATTAAAAAATCAAAAATCAATATAAAATCACTTGAAAATGAAATTCTGATTTTGAAAGAAAGTGAAAATACTAGGAGAGAGAATTCTATTAAAAAGTGCACACAATTGTTGAACGAAAATGAATCTCTCAAAACACAAGTCCAACAATTGTCAACGACTTTAGATAAATTTTCCAAAAGTGAAAAATCGTTGAATACGCTCTTAGGGAAACAAACTGTTAATACAACTAGACAAGGACTTGAATATAATCAATCTAAAAATGTTAGAAATGAGATTAATCGAGAAAATTCAATGTGCACAATTTGTAGAAAATTTGGACACAATCAAAATAGTTGTTAGTATAGACCCAAACACGTGAAAACTATATCGATTTGGGTTCCAAAAGGCACAAATATAAAATCTCTCAAAGTTAAACAAATTTGGGTGCCGAAGGGAACAATTGTAAATAGTTTTGGGTCTCCACAAAATTATTTTTCTAAATGTTCTGCAATAACAACCATGGACCTATGAAAACAAATAGGTCACAAAAATCTTTTCCCGTGTAGGTGTGGTGGCAGGCTAAGGAACAACAACAGTGTTCTCTGGATTTTGGCTGTTCCAGAAACACAACGGGCGACAAAGCAAAGTTTCTTTGCCTAGTATAAAGGTGCCAGAATCACAATGGACAATAATGAAAAATATCGTAAAGGTAAAAAAGGTAATGGTATATTTATTTGAACGATATATTAAATGTGGTAATCTGCACCATAATCTAAGTAAAATCAGCCAATAATGAGATGATGAAAAAATGATGATTTTGATTCTGACTAATACAAAATTGTTGGCCAATTATATTCTTATGCCAAAAACACTATAAAAATCTCTAGATTCTTTGAATTACTTCATATATATTAGTTTGGATTAATAATAGTGTTTTGTTGGATGATAATACATTTGGTTATAATACGGCTAACTCTATATTCACGGTTTTTGATTATTTATACGGTTTCAATTCAAATTCAAGAGAATGTCATTTAAAATACTGTTAAAATTGAGTTTGAAATTTTTGGTGCATACTTCATGATCTGGTCTATCAAATTTAATTAGTGATAATTTCGAGTGAAAGAAAAATTCAGATGCAGATCACACTGGTAATCTAGTTGATAGAAAACTTACTAGTTGAACATGATTTTTGTAGAGACATTTAGTAACTGCATCGTTTTATTTAAGAAAATATCTGCATATTTTTTAATTCAAACAATTTTCAAATAGCAGAAATTTTTCTCATATAACCCCTTCGAGAAAATCATTTTTGACGATGTTTTCAGTTCTGTCATTTTTAGAAAAATTGATTTTATAATTATTTTTGAATTTGATTTTAAATGATTACATTGACTAATCTGACTCCCTAATGATTATCGAAAAGATGAATAGTGATTGAAAAAGTGATGAGTGTTAATATTAATCATACATTATAACTCGAGATGGTATAATTAGTAAATTTATTTAGAAATTTAAACAAGAGTTATAAAACTTTTTGTTGGTAAAAATTCCATGACCATCTCTATTTCTATCATATTTCTAACAACCATCACTCATCAAAATTCAATATAGTTTGTCGATATGTGGTACTTTAAACAGGAATAATTCGTTTTTCATTTTATATTTCTTTTTAAAAAAATAATAAAATAAAAGAAAAAATAATAATAAAATAAAATAAATAAATACCAAAGTATTCACTCTCATTTAAAAGTCTTCATGGTTATGCATGGGTGAATTGCTTGGAATTTGTTATGTGCTTCCATGCTCATTTAAAAGTCCTCACGGTTATGCATGTATGGAACACATATCAAAAATTGAGTTTTAAAATAAACAAGTTAATTCTAATCCCATTTAAAAGTCCTCACGATTATGCATGGTCAGAAGATACATGAATTCATTTTTTTTTAAATAAAATTAGAATACTATTAATCTCATTTAAAAGTCCTAACGGTTATGCATGGTTAGTAGATATTCAAATTCTTGATATAAATATACCACAAATAGACACAACTGTATGGTTTTATATGATGACATCATTCCCATCATTCTAAAAGTGGAATATGCGCCTAATAAAGTATTTATGATTTTTGTTTGATTCTTTATTGAAATTTAATATTTATATTCAATTGAGTTTTAATGTTGGATTAATATTGATCACTTTATCTCTATTTTCTCTAACAGTATTACTCTTTTGCTGATAACGAAAGGGGGAGAGAAAAGTTAAGATTTTGTCAAATAAAATCAAGCAAAGGTCAAATATTTTCCATTTGCATCTAGGCTCATTTGCATATTATTTAATTGTATGCATATTTGTAGGGGGGCTTTGTGTAGAGAGGAAGCATTTAAATAGGGGGAGAAATTAGAGCATATCAATTATCAAATACATTTAACATATTCAAAATCTTAAATATATGTTTGTTATCATCAAAAGGGGGAGATTGTTGAATATGCGATTATATGATTTTTGTTTGATGATAATAAACACACACACACACACACACACACACATATATATATTCGTGTAAAGGTATTTGCTAATGTACTATTTTATTTTCCATAGACTAAATAAATATTTGCTGAATAAAAATAAATAACACAGAATTTGAATTCAAACAGAATTTTTATTCAAACAAATATTTATTACAATCTTTGAATAGTACAAATTTCAAGCTCTCACTATATATATTCAATTACAGTACAACTTTGATTACATCACAATTTCACATTTACAGTTAACCTCACTACATATCACTCACACTCATATTTATCTTCAACTTTATTTCAAATTGAATCCATCATCTGAGCAATATGCAAAAATAAATATTGACGCAGTAAAATTGAAAAGGAAATATTTTGTAGTATAAAACAAAATGTGAATTTTGAAAATAATATTTGCCTCAGTTATTTGGGTTGTTCGTCATCATTTAATTTTCAATTCATCATACACGAACAGCTTGTGACATACACAGTGTATCACTGTATATGCCACAAGGCCGTGCACATCGATATATATACTTGATAAATTTACGGAGACAGGTGAGCACAGGTCAAACCCAAAATACCGGATTCAACTCAAGTACAATAAAATAATGTCACAACTTTCAGCACAAGGTCAAATCCGAGCTACAAGCCGGATTCAACTAAGGTGTAATTCGAAAAACAAATCCAAATGCAATAAAATGGTCAGAGCATCATCAATGCAACATGACAATACAGTCTCAAGTGATAATGCTCGATCAAATCAGTGACACTACCTCAACTGTAAATACATAAGCACATGTACCAGTAATGCCAGCAAAGACCACAAGTTAATCCTAACACTACTACAATGAACCGGCAGTATGAAAAAGGGTAGTGGACAAGACAAGTGCAAGTATCATACTCGAGAACAAAGGAAATAGTACAACTCAATTCAACTGTAAGCACAACCTCAAACTAAAACAGCATATACAGGACTGCAACAACCAAATAAAGGCAGAAACCAAAATTAATGCAAATAGTTCAAAGTTAAAGTGAAGCATACAAGGCAAGACCAACAAGTATACATATACATGCTAACAGCAACTACAGAATGACAACAACCAAAACTGTTGGAACATGATGAAATCAAGGCCGTGGAAAACCCAATATGCAAACTGCCTCAAAAATGAATCTGAAGAATGAACACAACCGTACATATAAAACCTATTGTGCAACTGATCTGAGAGTATGCAAACTGTCTCGAAGAATGATACCAGAGACTACAAAGAAATCAAGTGCATGAAGACTGCATCAAGTATACAATTCAGATGCAATCATACATATATGCAGCAGACTCGAGTACACCCTGAAGAATACAAGTTAAAACTACAACACCTACTACAAGCAACAATACCATGGGAGTATGACAGTATGCAGTGCGAACACAAAATCAAGTTTACAGTCTAAGACAACTGCAATGCAAAGTAAAAACCGTGAGCTACTGAACGAAGTCGTGGATTCGCATACACAAAATCAAGACCGAAGTCAAATGAAAATCAAACCGTGATGGCCAAGGATATTGAACAGCTCAAAATCAAAACCGTGTCAACCAAGTAACACGAAAATATACGAATTTGATAAAGTCATAGAAATCATCAACATCCAAACAAAATCGAACGGCCAAGCAAATCAATTGACAAATTCAAACAAATATATACGAACGCAAATAAAGGAGATCGAACGCATATAAAACCCACAATCAGCATCGGCAATTAATCATCGAGTTCAATCAAGCATAACAGAAAAGTAAAAAGGAATAAATTACATACCGAAGCCATCTCGAACTCGATCAAATTCGAAGCAGTCGAAGCAAATCACGGAGACCATCGATTGATAGAAAAGGGACGCCAAATCATCTATTCAATCGAGCAATTAGAATCGGCATCTTCGAATTTCACGAAAAGCCCTAATTTTTGAAGAAAGAGGAACGAACGAAACTGCCATTATCTCAAACAAAAGGAACGGGCCAAATATTATAAAAAGGGAAAAAGAGAGCCGGCCTTTTATTTTAAATTTATAAGGGTTATAGTTTTAAATTAGGGTTTATTTGTTTTTAAATTGTTTTAATTTGTATTTTGCTTTTAAACCGTTGTAATTTCTAGTCATGTGACTAAGGGACAACTACGTGGCATAGTTTGAGAATTCGCAACTCAGTGGCTGAGTTGAGGCAGGGTTTTGAGCGTAGAGTTAGGTTAGCCAGTAGCGGGTGTCGCGAGTTTACGTGTGTAAGCGTGTGACTACTTAATTTCTAGTAGAAACCTTGGGGGTAGCACGTAGGCAGAGTTTTGCCGAAGCTGGGTAAATTCTGTGTCGTTCTATTTCTGCATTTATTATTCTGCTATTATCTGTGCTGCTATATTCTGTGATCTGTGTTGAAATTATTCTATAAGCTTCCGCAATTAATTTTTATAATTAATAGCATCACCCTATTCACCTCCCCTTTAGGGTGAAATTGATCCTACACGGCTGTGCCAACATCACCTTGTATTCTCGATCAGTCCAACATGCCAACGCAAGCCATCATGCCTACACAAACCATAATTGCTGCTCACCTACGTTTCTGCTCACCTCCGTTGCCTTACTGTTGACGAAGCTGTTGGTATGTTGGAGTGTGCAAAATATTTTCTATTTTGTTTTTTTCCATCTGTGCTATAATATATTTTCATTGTAAGTTCTAAAATTTCATTCATAGAATTTTTTTAAATAATGGTGATTATAATTGACTGTCTATTAAAATATTTATTTGTAGATAATATCATATTATTGCAAGAAAAGATGCATAACTCATTAGTTTTAACATTTACAGTTTTATTAGATGAGAAACATCCAAGGAGATTGTGGTTTTTGTTTATGCTCTGGGATTTGGTATTCTACAGTTTTGGAATATATAGTTTATTTTAATATTATTTTAGTTGAAAACTAAGCACATATAAAAAACAACTAAACATGTGTGTGTGCTTCTGTGTGCAACTCTGTGCATTTGTGCGCACATAGGTTAGTATGTGTGTGCAGCCTGTTTGTGAGTGTGTATGAGCTTGTGCATGTGTGAATATACATGTACGTGTGTGTTTAAGCCTTTGTGGGTTTGTGAGCTGCTGTGTGTATGTGCTGGTCAGTCCGTATGTATGCTTGTCCATGTATGCATGTGCAGTGTGTGTTTCCAACCAGCCTTAAAAAAATAAAAAAAAATCATTTTCTATGTTAATGAAAAGAACAACATCGTTTATGCATTGTACTAGTACAATATCTATTGTCGCAGCATGAATTTGTTCTAGTTAAAAATAACAAAGTAGTTTTAGTTAAAAATAATAAAGTAATTCTTTATTGATTTAGAAACCTATACATATATGATTCTGTTGACAAATAAATTATGTACTAATGGCATAAATTTAGGATATATTAGATTATAGACTTAATTTAGAATGAGCAAGCTATGACATTAATGGCTATAGGTTATGGATTTGCATTTTTCTCTATATTGTCATGTATCTTTGTTTTATATTTTGTCTTACATGGGTTTGTATGAATTAAAATCGGATAAAAATACACAGAAAATAAAAAATCATGGGTGTGATACTTCATCGTACTAATAGAAAATGCATTAAGTTTATTTCATTCTACAAAATATTTAGGATACAATACATACAATATATTATGCATGGGATATTCTAAAAAATGGACATGAAAGAGCTTGGATGAGAAGAAGCTCTTTTTTCTGTTAGGAAACTATGAGAAATGCAACAAATTGGAGCTCTGTCACTTATTTGAATACCAGTTAGCTGCATTTCCCTAAAGTGCAAGGCTTACTTATTCAAAACACACTCAATTTTGTGATTTTCTTTCTGATATTTCTACTAATTCTACTTGATGTTATTCTTATGTTAGCAAATATATAATCTTGCATGCATAATCTATTTTGTTTCAATTTTCCCTGTACAATTACCATGTTACAAGCAAGTTTAGAGGTCTTTTTTTCGTTTTTCTTTTTTCACCCAGTTACTTATAAGGCTAATGTAATAATGAAATTATCTTGAAATTATAGAAACTGAGAGAGAAAGAAAATAGGGTAGCAGTGCTATGCTGCTATAATAGCACTATGAACAACTGTCGCAATATGCAACGGCGATGAAAAATATTAAAATTTACTATATGTGTTTTGAACATGATTTGAGTAAAGGCAACAGATTTTGTTGTCACGGCAAGTAATCCAAAGCTTAGAACCAACTCTAGCAACTATGTTTACAATTTGACAGAATTAAAACATTCACAATTGTAAGTTGGTGTGCATTAACACATGGCTACCAGTCCATTATTCGGTAAGGAAATTTTGATAGCAGATACGATATTCAATTTGATTACTGATGTATGAATGATAAATTAACTTCCAATCTAACAATTTTTTTGCAGTCTTAACATGAATTGCTAGAAGGTTAAGTAACTTGAATTTGTGTTGTAGTCTTAAATTTTAGATTTCTAAATAATATTCTGTAATAACTTTATATGAGGCTAATTTTGTGTTATAATATTAGTCCAATCTTTTGCCTAACACTATATTACTAGACAATTGTTATTGTTAATATGTGTTCTATGACTTTCGTTGTGTATATAATATCTTTGCATTTGAGTATACTGACCATTTTCGGCGATATAGATCTTAGGGTCATTATATTTCATCTATATATATGTCAACAACTCCCTCAATCCATACGGGACCATATATATATCCGTGAACCATGCTATAAAGTATGATGAAAATCAAATTAAGTAAATATTAAAGAAGATCAGTGGATCTATATAGTTTAAGTTTTGACAGGCATGCTAAAACTATAGTGTAGTATAAGTTCCTTTTTTGCATGTAACTAAATGATAAACCATAATTTGTTGTTAAAGTACATGTAAAAGAGGGGACTACTTAAAACTTATTATTTTCTTTTGCCCTTGTAGTTACTAGTTTCTTTTGCATGTGCGTCTAGTTGGATCCATACAAGATATGGACAAAACATGGGTCAATCAGCCAAGGTTTTGTAATTTTTGATTATTACTTTTATAGTTATAAGTATGTAAGAATGAGTATTAATACATTTATTGTTCCGCAAAATGATAGAATAACGTAAGTACGCCATTTTAAATTTTGCATACAAGCATGCTGGAAGTGAAGGAAATCCGAAAACAAAATTTATGCCCCTGTTTTGAATGTAGGAATCTAATATGGCAAATATCAAGGAATGTTGTGTCACACTTGATTTGTTTTGGAATTGGCCCAACTTATGATGTATGGATTTTTCATGGGGAAAAATTCCCTTAACAAAATAAAATCTTTGAACTGACAGATACATACATAATGTTATTGGATGCACAAATTTGTGATGAGGAGATAAAAGCTAATGCTAATGAAAGGCACAGGGAAGGTATTAAGAAAATGATGGAGAAAGTTGAAATTCCTTTGTACCTTGGCTGTGCAAGCCACACAAAGTTGTCTGCTACAATACTTCTTTACAAGCACAAAGAATGAAATAGTATATTTACACGGCATTTACATAATTTCTTAAACTTCTCAAGGATATGCTGACAAAAGAAAACATGCTTCCTGATTCGACATATGTAGCAAAGAAGTTTCTAAAATCATTTGGTTTAGGATATAAGTAGATACATGCATGTGTAAATGATTTTCATTTATTTTGAAAAGAGCTTGCACATAGTGATTTCTGTCCTAAATGGGATAAGTCCTCTTGGAAGAAAAAACAAGACCAATGGGATGGGAAGCAAGCCAAAATACATGTGAAGGTTTTGAGATACTTCCCACTGATATCAAAATTGAAATGAATGTTTACATCACCAAAAACATCAGAACAACTATGATGGCATAGTAGCCACATGAGTGAAGATAGTAAATTGTACCACCCAGTTGATTCTTCTCAATGGGCTATGATTGGTAGAATGATCCTTCTGTTGCTTTCGATCCACGAAATTTGTAACGACCCACTATTTGGGCCATTCAAATCGACAATAAAACCATACATGTTGGACTTGAATAATTTAAAATAATAGATTGTAATATAATTTGGAGCAAATAAAACCAATCATAGTATCATAAACACAGATAAATCAGAATAACTTACAGCGAAAATAAAAATAACAATAGTAGTTCATGAAGCTACTACAAATACAGTCTCAAACACAGTCTCAAAACAAGTACAAAATACCATAGCCGGAAAAGTAATTACAACAGAAATTCCAATACATAAATGTTCACTAGTACATAAGCTGAATAGAAAATACTGAATGGAAATAGATAACAACTAGATAGATAGTCTCCAGCAAATCCTAGCTCCATAAGGTGAAATCCAAAGCTGATACTCAGGCTGACCCAAGCATAAAGCAAAACACAAAACGCTCGAGTCAGGACATACATACTTATACAATGTAAACCAACTCAAGTAAACTATAATAAAATGTGCAAGTAACTTAAAGGATGCTTGGGACCGCCCATCCTTTAAGGATCTGTTAAACTATCTACTATGTAGTAATATACGGTATTATAATAATGTCTAAAGTAAAGTATAATATACTTGAAAGTAGCGGTAAGGAGTTACCCAATATCCCCCTTAACACATTTATATATTCCCATAGTTTATACAGTACCTTAATCTCCTCCATACCGGGCGTCGTCAAAGGACACTCCATAGGTATGGTACAAAACCAAAATCGTATAAGGCACGGTAGGGTAGGTGAAAGGCACAACTAGGCAATGCCAGGGTAGATATACCAATTACGCTTCTAGACCGGTGGTAACGCATAGCAGCCACTTCCACCCACCTCGAGCCACACTCCCAAAAATCAAAGGTGCGCACCAATCAATCACAAAGTAATAGAATGCCATATGAAGGAGTGTGTCTGATAAGAGGAGTTGCCTCATTAGCCCGTCAATCGCTCCTGTTTTAGCCACCTTATGCCAACTCATGGGAGTTGGGTCCATGTACATACCCCAAAGAATGTCGCTACCATCCTACTTAATTCTAGAAACTCCACCGCGTACACGGTTGTTAAAGTGGTTTTCGGTATCGACAAAGAGTATGCCCATATCCGGTCACGGTCTCTTTAGCAACCAACCGTTATTATAACCCGTGGTTATAAATTTCAAAAATGGTTTATATTCCAAATCTAAATAATTCATTTAAACCATTTAAATATGAAGTCGTTTTCCTTTTAAATCAAATATTCAATTTCTAGAATTATAGCATTTTCTAAGTTCATTCATTCAATTATAACAATTTCAAAACATTGTATTTTTCAGAAACAAGAGCACTGTCACAGTAGATATATAAGTATTTCAAAACAGTTCGATTTCAGAAACCGTCGTACTTTAAAAATGCTACTGTAGATATATTAGTATTACAAAACAGCTCAATTTTAGAAACTGCAGCACTTTAAAAATGCTACTGTAGATATATTAGTATTTCAAAAACAGTTCAATTTCAGAAACTGCAGCACTTTAAAAATGCTACTGTAAAACCACAACATTTTGAAAATGCTGCCAATACAAAACTATGATTTATTGTAACATTTCAAAGACATTATAATTTCAATTTTTCAGCATTTTTGACTTATAGAACATATCTCACTTTCCAAAAATATTTGGATATCATTTAACTTATGGTTGAATAAAATATTTTTTTTTATAATTATCCAAATTAAATTATAATTCATGTATTAAGTCAAATGTACATTATTTTATTTAACTTTTATTTTTAACAAATAACTTACCACTTTATTTTAAAATACCCATTTCATAAATAAAATATTCTTATTACTAAGTTAAGCTTAGAATTTCCATTTGAAAACTAAATTTTCAATTATCAAGTTAAGTCATATTTTAAATTACATTTTAACCCATTTATTTACTTATACATTTTTAACTTATAAAAATCAGTATAACATTTATCTAAATCATTTAAATCCAATTTAAGTTAAAATTTCATATTTTGAATTTCAAAAATACTTAATAATCTTCAAAAAAAATCTAAAATTAACCACGGGTCTATATATAATTTTCTAACCTAGTTCAAGTGATACAGATGTGTATCATTTCAATTCGTAATTTAAAAATAAAAATCTGGGTTCTATCATTTCTAACCCGTTATCCCAAGTCAAACAAAATAAAATAAAAATCGCTTGAGCCTATCATTTTAGCTCATAACAATTTTTCCTTATTCCAATGTCCTTTCGGGTATGTTTCATTTCAACGCATAGTGATTCTATTCTACAGGGAACTTGCAGTGTAAGAAACAATAAATAAAATAAATAGTATAATATGGCATATCATATCAGGTGATGTAACAAATAAATATAAGGTTATAACATCATGAAATATCATGTCAAAGGCATATATACTTATCAACATAGCATATCTATTACTACATATCCACTTGTCATCGTTTCACAATTATATAAGTACGAAGGTGAGAGTGATAAACTCACCTCTACGGCTAGGGATCAAATTGAAAACACAAATCCAAACTCCACAAAGCATGAAAAGGCACGACTTAGATTCGAGGGGATGGAGAGCCAAAATTAAAGTCTTGTATACAATAAATAAAATAACAAATATAAGTATATAATCCAACACAAGACCATAAATCAAAACAATGAATAAATATGGATCAAAAGGAAGTAAAATTTGGCTTAACCAATGCAAGTGGCTCGGCCAAAACATAAAATGGCTTGACCATCATCAAGCAAGCTAGGCCATGATTGGTTTGAGGCGTCCAGGCTCGGCTATGGTCACACCAATGCACAGCTATGGAAAGAAATTTGAAGGAATGGCAGGTTCAAAGAAATAGGAAGGCAAAAGGCATGGATCAAGTGATGTTTTAGGCTCGACCTATGGCTATGTTGCTCGGCTTGGGTTAGTTTTGCTTGGATCAGATCTGGTCACAATTGGATGGGCTTGGAGATGGGGATGATCACGACAAAGCAAGGCAAATGTGGTGGCAAAAGTGGTGGCCGAGGCAAGTGAATAGGGATTGGATGAAGTGATGGAGATTGGCTAGGGTTTGCATGGCTTTTGTTGATGGTTTGGATCTAGGGATTCACGACAGCAAGGAGATGGTGGTGATGTGATGGAGGCCGGTCTTAGGTGGTGGATGTGAAGATGGTGTGGTCGGCTAGGGGATGGCCGAGCATATGCTTGTAGAGAAACAAATGAAAAGAGAAAGGAAAATGCAAGGAGGAGGACATGAGAACTTACTGTAAAAGTTTTCTCTAGGGAATAAAATGAGAAGGAGATGTGAGAAATTCCTTTTGTACGTGAATTAAAAAAGGGAAGTGGCGACTAGGGAAAAAGAAAATGAACGGCTAAGAGATGTAAATGTTTTGAAAGGCTAGGAATTAGAAAGGCTTACTTGATTTCCAAGAAAAGGAACTTAAGGCTCTTTGAATTTCCAAGCCAAAAATCAAATAAAAATCAAATAAAAATCACATTAAAAAGTCCAAACAAAATAGAAAATATAAAATAAAATAATAAGTAGAAATGAAGTAGAAAAATATAGAATATAAAATAAACAAAAATATGCTGAAAATAATCCCGTGTAAAATGCTGTATTTCGTCAAATTTTAAAAGTATAAAACAACATTTGACGAAATGAAAAGCAGCATGAATATCAGAATCAAATATAGTTTCAAAGAAAAGATTATAAATTAAAAATTCAAATTTAAAATTTTCAACTAAAATTCAATATTTGACCACAGTTGACCAAAATATAAAATTTTCAGAAAATATTTGTTTTATTATATTTGGAAATTAAATTTTAAACAAAATCCAAAATTACATTGGAAAATTCCAAAATTTCAAATTTTAAATAATTAAAAATCAAAGTTTTCAAATAAAATTTTATTAAAAATTTTGGTTTGTTACACTCTCCCCCACTCAAAACTTTTCGTCCTTGAAAAGTAACGAGACATGAAAACGGGGAAAGATAAGATAGAAAAGCAAATAGTACCTGAAACAAACAATTCTAGATTCGAAGCATGCATGCTCTCCTTCGTCTCCCAGGTACAATCATGATCATCTGTACTCCACTGCACTTTGACCGGGTTGACAGATTTCCTTCTCAGCTGCTTCGTACATCTTTCGATAAGACGAAGTGGCTTACTCTTGATAGTCAGATTAGGCTCAATATCCAAACTCTCGAGAGCAGAAGGCTGGACAATCAAAGATGCATCATGTAGATATCGACGAAGATGCGAAACATGGAATACAATATGCACTCCAGCAAACTTCTCAGGCAAATCCAGATGATAAGCTAAAGAACCAATCCTCTCTAAGACACAGAAAGGACCAACAAACCTAGGAGCAAGCTTCCCTCTCTGACCAAACCGAATCAAATTCCTTAAGGGAGAGACCTTAAGGAAAACCAAAAGACCAACAGAGAACTCCAAACTCCTCCTACGCCGATCAACATACTTCTTCTGCCAATCCTGAGCAATCCTCATCTTCCTCTTAATCTCTGCAACCTTCTCAGAAGTCTCCAAAATCACATCAGGACTAAGAACCAAATGATTGTCGGATTCAATCCAGCAAGATGGAGATCTATAAGTTCTTCCGTAAAGAGCAGCAAACGGAGACATTTCAATACTAGCCTGAATTCAAAGATGAAATGAGACAGATAAAAGATTAAGATAAGATTAAAATAGAAGATGAAAATATACCTGATCACTGTTGTTATAGGTGAATTCAACAAGATGGAGATGATCTTCCCAAGATCCCCCATAATCAAGAACACAAGCACGAAGAAGATCCTCAAGAATCTGATTCACTCTTTCCGTTTTACTATCGGTCTACAGATGGTAAGCAGTGCTCAGATTCAGACGAGTACCAGAAGATTCCTGAAAAGCTTTCCAAAACTGACTGGTGAAGATAAGATCCCGATCACAAACAATGCTGATAGGAACACCATGGAGACGAACAATATCCCTCATATAAATCTCAACCGGACTGGAAGCAGAACGGGTAGATTTGACCGAAATGCAATGAGCTGATTTGGTCAATCTATCCACAATAACCCAAATACTCTCATCACCCCTTCGATTCCTCGACAATCCATTAATAAAATCCATGGAAACCTATTCCCATTTCCAATTGAGAACCTCAAGGGGCTGCAATAAACCAGGGGTCTTTTGATGATCTGCCTTGACTTGTTGACAAGTCGCATACCTACTAACAAAGATAGAGATATCTCGCCTCATACCTCTCCACCAATAAAGCTTCTTCATATCCTGATACATCTTTGCCACACCAAGATGAATAGAAAGTCTGGATTGATGATGTTCCCGAAGTAACTCTTGCCTAAATCCATCAACATTCGGGACACAAATCCGATTATTAATCCTTAAAATACCTCTATCATCGATTTGGGCTCCATTACCATCAGGACTACTACCACCAACTATGCTACAAACACTCTCCTTCATATGCCTAAGCATCTCATCCTCATCCTTCTTAGCAATGATATGATCCTAAAGAGGAGAAGAGGAAACAACAAGCTGACACAACATAGCCTTCTTCTGACTCAAAGCATCAGCCACAACATTAGCTTTCCTAGGGGTATAGCTAATTTCAAGATCATATGAAGCAAGAAACTTAAGCCACCTAACCTGCCGCTGATTCAAATCCTTTTGGGTGAAGATATATCTTAAAGACTGATGATCAGTAAAGAGCTCAAATTTAGCACCAAAAAGATGATGCCTTCAAATCTTCAAAGCAAAGACTACAGCAAGCAATTTCAAATCATGAGTTGCATATTTGACCTCATGGATCTTCAACTGGTGACTAGCATATGCAATCACCTTCGCATCTTGCATCATAACAGCTCCCAAACCCTCACGATTAGCATTAGTGTATACCGTTAATCCCTCATTTCCATTTGGAACGGTAAGCACTGGTGTGAAAGAAGCTTACACTTCAACTTATTGAATGCGGCTTTACGCTTGTCACTCCATATAAACTTCGCATTCTTACGAGTCAAAGCAGTGGGAGGTGTAGAAATCCGAGCAAAATTCTCAATGAATGTCCGATAATAACCGGCAAGGCCCAGAAAACTGCGAATATTAGATAGAGTCCTAGGAGTTTCCCAATCCTGTAACAGAATAGGGAGAAATAAGGACCACAAAAAAGATAGAATGATCAAATTACAGAAAGAGAAGAAAGGAAAGACTGACATTGATTGCAGCGATCTTGACTGGATCAACAGAAATTCCATTACTAGAAACAATATGTTCAAGGAATCGGACTTCATCCTTTCAGAAATGGCATTTCAAGAATTTAGCTTTCAACTAATGACTCCTAAGAGTCCCCAGAACAAAGCTCAAGTGGGATTTATGCTCTTCCTCGGATTTGGAGAACACAAGAATATCATTAACAAAGATTAGAACAAATTTATTAAGCACATCATGAAAAACATGGTTCATCAAATCAACAAAGAAAGCAGGAGCATTATTCAAACCAAAAGGCATGACTAACCATTCATATAAACCATTCCCAGAATGAAAAGCAGTCTTGGGGATACTTTCCTCGGCAACCCTGAGCTGGTGAAAACTTGTGGCAAGATCAAGCTGAGAGAAAACAATAGTTCCATGGAGCTAGTCAAACTTATCATTAATACGAGGCATATGATATCTATTCCTCATAGTGAGCTTGCTTAGCTCCCTATAATCAACACACATCCTCAAAGAACCATCAGACTTAGTGACAAAAACCACCGCTGCTCCCCATTCTGAATGGCTAAGTCTGATTAGACCCTTAGAGAACAAGTCCTCAATTTGCTTCCTCAACTCAACCTTCTCACGGGGTGCCATTCTTCTAGGAGGAAGAACCACAGGTCGAGCTCTAGGACATTTTATATATTCTCATAGTCTATACAGTACTGTAATCTCCTCCGTACTTGGCGCCGTCAGAGGGCACTCTATAGGTATGGTACAAAACCAAAATCGTATAAGGTGCGCTAGGGTAGGCGACACGGCATAACTAGGCAATGCTATGGTAGATATACCAATTATGCTTCTAGACCGGTGGTAACCCGTAGCAGCCACTACCGTCCATCTCGAGCCACACTCCAAAAATCAAAGGTGCACACCAATCAATCACAAACTAATAGAATGGCATACGAAGAAGTGTGTCCAATGAGAAGCTACCTCATTAGCCCGTCAATCGCTCCTGTTTTAGCCACCTTATGCCAACGCACGGGAGTCGGGTCCACACACACACCTCAAAGAATTTTGCCACCATCCTACTTCATTCTGGAAAATTTACCGCGTACATGGTTGTTTAAGTGGTTTTCGATATCGACAGAGAGTACGCCCATATCCGATCCCGGTCTCTTTAACAACCACCGTTATTATAACCCACAGTTATAAATTTCAAAAATGGTTTATATTCCAAATCAAAATAATTCATTTAAACCATTTAAATATGAAGTCGTTATCCTTTCAAATCGAATATTCAATTTCCAGAAATATAGCATTTTCTAGGTTCATTCATTCAATTATAACAATTTCAAAACATTGTATTTTTCAAAAATAGCAGCACTTATAAAGTGTTAAAGTAGACACATAAGTATTTCAAAACAGTTCAGTTTCAAAAACTGCAGCACTTTAAAAATGCTATTGTAGATATATTAGTATTTCAAAACAGTTCAATTTTAGAAACTGCGGCACTTTAAAGATGCTACTGTAGATATATTAGTATTTCAAAACAGTTCAATTTCAACAACTGCAGCACTTTAAAAATGCTACTGTAGATATATTAGTATTTCAAAAACAGTTCAATTTCAGAAACTTCAGCACTAAATGCTACTGTAAAACCACCGCATTTTGAAATGCTGCCAGTACAAAACTATGGTTTGGTGTAACATTTCAAAGACATTATAATTTCAATTTTTCACTATTTTTGACTTATAAACATATCTCACTTTCAAAAAATATTTATTTGGATATCACTTAACTTATGGTTAAATAAAATAATTTTTTTTATAATTATCTGAATTGAACAATAATTCATTTATTAAGTCAAATGTACGTTATTTTACTTAACATTTATTTTTAACAAATAACTTACCAGTTTATTTTAAAATACCCATTTCATAAATAAAATGTTCCTATTGCTAAGTTAAGCTTAGAATTTCCATTTGAAAACTAAATCTTCAATTATCAAGTTAAGTCATATTTTAAATTACATTTTAACTCATTTATTTACTTATACATTTTAACTTATAAAAATCACTATAACATTTATTTAAGTCATTTAAATCCAATTTAAGTTTTTCATATTTTAAATTTCAAAAATACTTAATAATCTTCAAGAAAATATCTAAAATTAACCATGGGTCTGTATATATTTTTCTAACCTAGCTCAAGTGATACGAATATGTATCATTTCAATCCATAGTTTAAAAATAAAAATCCGGGTTCTATCATTTCAAACCCATAATCCCAAGTCAAACAAAATAAAATAAAAATCGCTTGAGCCTATCATTTTAGCTCATAATGATTTTTCCTTATTCTAATGTCCGTTCGGGTAAGTTTCATTTCAACCCATAGTGATTCTATTCTACAGGGAACTTGCAGTGTAAGAAACAGTAAATAAAATAAATAGTATAATATGGCATATCATATCAGGTGATGTAACAAATAAACATCAGGTTATAACTTCATAAAATATCATATCATAGGCATATATACTTATCAACATAGCATATCTATTTACTAGATATCCACTTGTCATCGTTTCACAATTACACAAGTACGAAGGTCGGGAGTGATAAACTCACCTCTACGGCTAGAGATCAAATTCAAAAAACTAATCCAAACTCCGTAAAGCACGAAAAGGCACGACTTAGATTTGAGGGGATGGAGAGCCAAGATTCAAGTCTTGTATACAACAAATAAAATAACAAATATAAGTATATAATCCAACACAAGACCATAAATCAAAACAATGAATAAATATGGATCAAAAGGAAGTAAAATTTGGATTAAACAATACAAGTGGCTCGGCCACAACATGAAATGGCTTGAACATCATCAAGAAAGCTCGGCCATGATTGGTTTGAGGCATCTAGGCTCGGCTACGGTCACACCAATGCATAGCTACGGCAAGAAATATGGAGGAATGGCAGGTTCAAAGTAATAGGAAGGCAAAAGGCATGGATCAAGTGTTGTTTTTGGCTCGGCCAATGGCTATGTGGCTCGGCTTGGGTTACTTTTGCTTGGATCAGATCTGGTCACAATTAGATGGTCTTGGAGATGGGGATAGTCATGGCAAAGAAAGGCAAAAGTGTGGCAAAAGTGGTGGCTCTGGCTAGTAAATAGGGATTGGATGAAGTGATGGAGATTGGCTAGGGTTTGCATGGCTTTTGTTGATGGTTTGAATCTAGGGATTCACGACAACAAGGAGATGGTGGTGATGTGATAGAGGCCGGTCTTAGGTGGTGGATGTGAAGATGGTGTGGTCAGCTAAGGGATGGCCGAGCATATGCTTGCAAAGGAACAAAAAAAAAGAGAAAGGAAAAGGTAAGGAGGAGGACATGAGAACTTGCTATAAAAGTTTCCTTCAGGAAATAAAATAGGAAGGAGATGTGAGAAATACTTTTTGTACATGAATTAGAAAAGGAAAGTGGCGGCTAGGGCAAAAGAAAATGAACGGCTCAGAGAGGTAAATGTTTTGAACGGCTAGGAATTAGAAAAGCTTACTAGATTTCCAAGAAAAGGAACTTAAGACTCTTTGAATTTCCAAGCCAAAAATCAAATAAAATCAAATAAAAATCACATTAAAAAGTCCAAACAAAATAGAAAATAGAAAATGAAATAATAACTAGAAGTGAAGTAGAAAAATATAGAATAGAAAATAAACAAAAAAATGCTGAAAATAATCGCGTGTAAAATACTGAATTTCGCAAAATTTTAAAAATATAAAAGAGAATTTGATGAAACGAAAAGCAGCATGAATATCAGAATCAAATACAGTTTCGAAGAAAAAGATTAGAAATTAAAAATTCAAATTTAAAATTTTCAGCTGAAAGTCAAAGTTTGACCACAGTTGACCAAAATATAAAATTTTCAGAAAATGTTTATTTTAGTGTATGTGGAAATTAAATTGTAAACAAAATCCAAAATTACATAGGAAAATTCCAAAATTTCAAATTTTAAATAATTAAAAATCAAAGTTTTCAAATAAATTGAATTAAAATTTTTATTAAAATTTTTGGGTTGTTACGCTCTCCCCCACTTAAAATTTTTTCGTCCTTGAAAAGGAACGAGACACGGAAATGGGGAAAGATAAGATAGAAAGGCAAATAGTACCTGAAACAAACAATTCCAGATTCAAAGCATGCATTCTCTCCTCCGTCTCCCAGGTACAATCTCGATCATCTATACTCCACTACACTCTGACCGGGTTGACAGATTTCCTTCTCAGCTGCTTCGTTTCTCTTTCGATAAGACGAAGTGGCTTCCTCTCGTCAGTCAGATTAGGCTCAATATCTAAACTCTCGAGAGTAGAAGGCTGGAAAATCAAAGACGGATCATGTAGATATCGACGAAGATGCGCAACATGGAATACATTATGCACTCCAGCAAACTTCTCAAGCAAATCTAGATGATAAGCTAAAGAACCAATCCTATATGAGATACGAAAAGGACCAACAAACCTAGGAGCAAGCTTCCCTCTCCGAATAAACCGATCCTTTAGGGAGAGACCTTAAGGAAAACCAGATCACCAACATAGAACTCCAAACTCCTCCTACGCCGATCAACATACTTCTATCCTGAGAAATCCTCATCTTCCTCTTAATCTCCGCAACCTTCTCAGAAGCCTCCAAAATCACATCAAGACCAAGAACCAGACGATTACCGGATTCAATCCAGTAAGATGGAGATCTATAAGGTCTTCCGTAAAGAGCAGCAAACAGAGACATCTCAATTCTAGCCTGAATTCAAAGACGAAACGAGATAGGTAAAAGATTAAGATAAGATTAAAATAGAAGACTGAAAATATACCTGGTCACTGTTGTTATAGGTGAATTCAACAAGATGGATATGATCTTCCCAAGATCCTCCATAATCAAGAACACAAGCACGAAGAAGATCCTCGAGAATCTGATTCACTCTTTCCATTTGACCGTCGGTGTGCGGATGGTAAGCAGCGCTCAAATTCAGACGAGTACCCAAAGATTCCTAAAAAAGCTTTCCAAAAATGACTGGTGAAGATAGGATCCCGATCACAAATAATGCTGATAGGAACACCATGGAGACGAACAATTTCCCTCATATAAATCTCAGCCAGACTGGAAGCAGAACGGGTAGATTTGACCGGAATGAAATGAGCTGATTTGGTCAATCTGTCCACATAACCCAAATACTCTCATTTCCCCTCCGAGTCCTCGGCAATCCATCAATAAAATCCATGGAAACCTGTTCCCATTTCTAATTGAGAACCTCAAGGGGCTGCAACAAACCAGGGGTCTTCTGATGATCTGCCTTGACTTGTTGACAAGTCGCACACCTACTAACAAAGATAGAGATATCTCACTTCAGACCTCTTCACCAATAAAGCTTCTTCATATCCTGATACATCTTCGTCACACCAGGATGAATAGAAAGTTTGGATCGGTGATGTCCCTGAAGTAACTCTTGCCTCTATCCATTAACATTCGAGAAACAAATCCGATTATTAATCCTCAAAATACCTCTATCATCGATCTGTGCTCCAATTCCATCAGGACTACTACCACCAAATCTGCTACGAACACTCTCCTTCATATGCCTAAGCATCTCATTCTCATCCTGCTTAGCAATGATATGATCCAAAAGAGGAGAAAGGAAACAACAAGCTGACACAACATAGCCTTCTTTCGACTCAAAGAATCAACCACAACATTAGCCTTCCTAGGGGTATAACTAATGTCAAGATCATAAGAAGCAAGAAACTCAAGCCACCTAAACTGCCGTTGATTTAGAGCCTTTGGGTGAAGATATGTCTCAAAGACTGATTATCAATAAAGTGCTCAAACTTAGCACCCAAAAGATGATGCCTCCAAAGCTTCAAAGCAAAGACTGCAGCAAGCAATTCCAAATCATGAGCTGCATAATTAGCCTTATGAGTCTTCAACTGGTGACTAGCATAAGCAATAACCTTCCCATCTTACATCAGAACGACTCCCAAATCCTTACGACTAGCATCAGTGTATACTGTTAATCCCTCATTTCCATTTGGAACGGTAAGCAGTGGTGCGGAAGTAAACCTACGCTTCAACTCATTGAATGCGGCTTTACACTTATCACTCCATATAAACTTAGCATTCTTATGAGTCAAAGCAGTGAGAGGTGCAGAAATCCGAGTAAAATTCTCAATGAATCTCCGATAATAACCGACAAGGCCCAAAGATTTACGAATATCAGATGGAGTTCTAGGAGTTTCCCAATCCTGTAATAGAATACGGAGAAATAAGGACCACAGAAAAGATAGAATGATCAAATTACAGAAAGAGAAGAAAGGCAAGACTGACATCGATCGCAGCGATCTTGACTGGATCAACAGATACTCCATTACTAGAAACAATATGTCCAAGGAATCAGACTATATCCTTCCAGAAATGGCATTTTGAGAATTTAGCTTTCAACTAATGACTCTTAAGAGTCCCCAGAACGAAGCTCAAGTGGGATTTATGCTCTTCCTCAGACTTGGAGAACACCAGAATATCATCAACAAAGACTAGAACAAATTTATTAAGCACATCACGAAAAACACGGTTCATCAAATAAACAAAGAAAGTAGGAGCATTAGTCAAACTAAAAGGCATGAATAACCATTCATAAAAACCATTCCCAGTACGAAAAGCAATCTTTGGGATACTTTTCTCAACAACTCTGGGCTGGTGAAAACCGTGGCAAGATCAAGCTGAGAGAAAACAATAGCTCCATGGAGCTGGTCAAACATATCATTAATGCGAGTCATAGGATATCTGTTCCTCATAGTGAGCCTTTTCAGCTCCCTATAATCAACACACATCCTCAAAGAACCATCAGACTTAGTGACAAAAACCACCGCTGCTCCCATTCTGAATGGCTAGGTCAGATCAGACCCTTGGAGAACAAGTCCTCAATTTGATTCCTCAACTCAACCTTCTCAATGGGTGCCATTCTTCTAGGAGTAAGAACTACAGGTCGAGCTCCAGGAATAAGATCAACACAGGACTCAATTTCCCGCTTAGGAGGTAAAGAAGCGACTTCACCAAATACATCGAGATAGAGTCTAGCCATAGGAGTAGAATAAGATCATCCGGAGAAGAGTCAAGAGAATAAATAAAACTGCCGGCATAATCCTGAGGCATCTAAAACTAAATCATCAAAGAATTACTAAAATCATCAACAAGAGAAATAGTCCAGGTTTTACAAGAGATAACGGCATCATGCCTCTTCAGCCAATCACCTCCAAGCAATAGATCAAAAGCATCAAAACCCAGAACATAGAAATCACCAGAAAACCGATAGCTAGAATGGAAGAGTTTCACATTTCTACAAATCCTACTAAGGTTCGTAGGACCACCAATAGGATTTCAAACACATAAAGGCTCCGGAACCAAATCCGGAGAAAGAAGATGCTCAAATTTATTACAAAGATCCATAGAGATAAAGCTATGGGAAGCTCCAGTATCAAAGAGAACACGAATAGGAAAATAAAATAGAGAAAAAGTGCCCAGAAGGGTTCCTTGGTTATCACTATGAGCAGGAGAAGGTGCAGGAGGTGGAGCAGGTGGAGAAGCATAGGTGATAGCAAAAATACCAGATGACTTGCCCTTCTGCTGAGTGGGACAGTTGTTCTTGAAATGGCCAAGCTGCAGACAAATGAGATAGAGATCACGGCTGGTCAACTGAGCTGGAGGAACCGCAGCACCAAATAAAGTAGGATAACTGTTAGCATAGTGTCCCTTCTGATTACATCTGAAGCAAGTAATGGAGGATAGATCTATCGACTACTTCTGAGATGAAGAAGATACCAAGCCATCTTGTTTCGATTCTTCTAATGATGAAAGTTGGGCTTTCTCTTCTTAGGGTTACTAGAAAAAGACTAGGATGAAGCTGAATGAGTAGCTGTAGGATCCTTAGAAGTAGGATTCTCATATTCAGATTAGGGCCAAACTTAGAAAGTTCATTGAACTTCCTCTCATACTCAGCAAAAGACATATCACCTTATTTCAGATCCATGAATTCCCGATACAGCTGAGACTTTCCAGCCTTGGGCATCCATTTCACAACAAAAGCATCCCTAAAGCACGATAAAGAAACATAAGACAGATTTCAAAAGAGAGAAAAATTGAACCAAATTCAAAACAAACAGAAGATGATACCTAAACTGCTCCCAGAAAATGTCAGCCTCAGCAGTGTGATCTGTGACAGACACCCACCAATCCAAGGCTGCTCCCTTCAACTGCCAAGCTGCCAAATGACGCTGCTGGGCATTAGTGTTCTCAAGACCGGAGAAAATCCTCTCCATATCCTTCAACCACTGTTGAGCCTCAATAATTCTCTTAGATTCGGTAAACTTAGTGCCACCAAGTTCAGTGTATTCCTTACAGAGTTTAGTGAACCTAACTGGTGTAGCAAGCTCAGGAGCTGGGGCAATACCATGTCCCCCACCTCTAGCATTCCTACGACTCATCTCAAAAATCAAGAATAAATTTTATGACAGAGGTAATTGAGAAACAAAGACAATATTAGATAAGATAAGATAAGATTAGATTCAACTTGAATGAATATCCAGAACAAAGAATTTACTAACAAGGTGGATAAGAAAAGAAAGGAGTTAAGAAAATTTTGATTTCAAAACAAGAAAAGATTTATATCAAAATACTCTTTAAAATCCTTTGAAAATCATTTGAAAAATCATTTTATACTTTAAAATACGCTGTCTCACAAAGAAAGGATTCTAAGATTGATTTCACTCATTCTAGGGTATTTCTACCCTATCTCTAATGAGTTTTTGCTCCACAAGCTAAGGTTTGCCTAAAACCTCGCTCTAACACTAAATGTAACGACCCACTATTTTGGACCATTCAAATCGACAATAAAACCACACATGTCAGACTTGAATAATTCAAAACAATATATTGTAATATAATTTGGAGCAAATAAAACCAATCACAGAATCACAGACACAGATAAACCAGAACAACTCACAGTGGAAATAAAAATGAAAATAAAAATAACAATGTAGTTCATGAAGCTACTACAAATATAGTCTCAAACACAGTCTCAAAACAAGTACAAAATACCATAGTCTGAAATGTAAATGCAACAGAAATCCCGATACATAAATGTTCACTAGTACATAAGCTGCATAGAAAATACTAAATGGAAATCGATAACAACTAGATAAATAGTCTCCAGTAAATCCTAGCCCCAGAAGGTGAAATCCAAAGCTGATACTCAGGCTGAACCGAACGTAAAGCAAAACACCAACCACTCGAGTCAGGACATACATACTTATACACTGTAAACCAACTCAAGTGAACTGTAATAAAATGTGCAAGTAACTTAAAGGATGCTTGGGACCGCCCAACTTTAAGGATCTGTTAAACTATCTATTATGTAGTAATATACGCTATTATAATAATATCTAAAGTAAAGTATAATATACTTGAAAATAGCATAAAGGAGTTACCCAATATCCTCTTTAACACATTTTATATATTCTCATAGTCTATACAGTACCGTAATCTCTCCCGTACTCGACGTCGTCAGAGGGCACTCTATAGGTATGGTACAAAACCAAAATCGTATAAAGTGCGCTAGGGTAGGTGACACGGCACAACTAGGCAATGCCGGGGTAGATATATCAATTACCTTCCGGACCGGTGGTAACTCTTAGCAGCCACTACCGCCCACCTCGAGCCACACTCCCAAAAATCAAAGATGCGCACCAATCAATCATAAAGTAATAGAATGGCATACGAAGAAGTATGTCCGATAAGAGGAGCTACCTCATTAGCCCGTCAATCGCTCCTGGTTTAACCACTTTGTGACAACTCATGGGAGTCGGGTCCACATACACACCTCAAAGAACATCGCCACCATCCTACTTCATTTTGGAATCTCCACCGCGTATATGGTTGTTAAAGTGGTTTTCAGTATCGACAGAGAGTATGCCCATATCTGATCCCAGTCTCTTTGACAACCAACCATTATTATAACCAATGGTTATAAATTTCAAAAATGGTTTATGTTCCAAATCAAAATAATCCATTTAAACCATTTAAATATGAAGTCGTTATCCTTTCAAATCTAATATTCAATTTCTAGAATTGTTGCATTTTCTAAGTTCATTCATTCAACTATAACAATTTCAAAACATTGTATTTTTCGAAAACAGCAGCACTTATAAAGTGTTACAGTAGATATATTAGTATTTCAAAACAGTTCAATTTCAGAAACTGCAGCACTTTAAAAATGCTACTGTAGATATATTAGTATTTTAAAATAGTTCAATTTCAAAAACTGCAGCACTTTACAGACGCTACTGTAGATATATTAGTATTTCAAAACAGATCAATTTCAGAAACTCCAGCACTTTAAAAACGCTATGGTAGATATATAGTATTTCAAAAATAGTTCAATTATAGAAACTGCAGCACTTTAAAAATGCTACTGTAAAACCACAACATTTTGAAAATGCTACCAATACAAAACTATGGTTTATTATAATATTTCAGAGACATTATAATTTAATTTTTCACCATTTTTTACATATAAAATATATCTCACTTTTCAAAAATATTTATTTGGATATCATTTAACTTATGGTTAAATAATTTTTTTATATATAATTATCCAAATTAAACTATAATTCATTTATTAAGTCAAATGTACATTATTTTACTTAACTTTTATTTTTAACAAATAACTTACCACTTTATTTTAAACCCGTTTCATAAATAAAATATCCTTATTGCTAAGTTAAGCTTAGAACTTCCATTTGAAAACTAAATTTTCAATTAGCAAGTTAAGTCATATTTTAAATTACATTTTAACCCATTTAATTACTTAAACATTTTTAACTTATAAAAATCACTATAACATTTATTTAAATCATTTAAATCCAATTTAAGTTTAAATTTCGTATTTGAAATTTCAAAAATACTTAATAATCTTCAGAAAAATATCTAAAATTAACCATAGGTCTGTATATAATTTTCTAACCTAGGTCGAGTGATACAGATATGTATCATTTCAACCCGTAATTTAAAAATAAAAACCCGGGTTCTATCATTTCAAACCCGCAATCCCAAGTCAAATAAAATAAAATAAAAATCGCTTAAGCTTATCATTTTATCTCATAATGATTTTTCCTTTTTCTAATGTCCGTTCGGATATGTATGATATCAACCCATAGTGATTCTATTGTATAGGGAATTGCAGTGCGAGAAATAATAAATAAAATAAACAGTATAATATGGCAGATCATATCAGGTGATGTAACAAATAAATATTAGGTTATAACATCATGAAATATCATGTTATAGGCATATATACTTATCAACATAGCATATCTATTACTACATATCCACTTGTCATCATTTCACAATTATATAAGTACGAAGGTCGAGAGTGATAAACTCACCTTTACAGCTAGAGATCAAATTCAAAACATGAATCCAAACTCCTCAAAGCAGAAAAAGGCACGACTTAGATTCGAGTAGATGGAGAGCCAAGATTCAAGTCTTGTATACAACAAATAAAATAAAAAATATAAGTACATAATCCAACACAAGACCATAAATCAAAAGAATGAATAAATATGGATCAAAAGGAAGTAAAATTTAGCTTAACCAATACAAGTGGCTTGGCCACAACATAAAATGGTTTAACCATCATCAAGCAGGCTCGGCCATGATTGGTTTGAAGCAACTAGGCTCGGCTATGGTCACATCAATGCATGGCTATGGAAAGAAATATGAAGAAATGGAAAGTTCAAAGCAATAGGAAGGAAAAAGGCATGGATCAAGTGATGTTTTGGGCTTGGCCTATGGCTATGTGGCTCGGCTTGGCTTAGTTTTGCTTGGATCTGATCTGGTCACATCTGGATGGGCTTGGAGATGGGGATGGTCATGGCAAAGCAAGGCAAAAGTGTTGGAAAAAGTGGTGGTCGAGGCTAGTGAATAAGGACTGGATGAAGTGGTGGAGATTGGGTAGGGTTTGCACGGCTTTTGGTGATGGTTTGGATCTAGGGATTCACGACAACAAGAAGATGGTAGTGATGTGATGGAGGCTAGTCTTAGGTGGTGGATGTGAAGATGGTGTGGTCGGCTAGGGGATGGCCGAGCATATGCTTGTTGAGAAACAAAAGAAAAGAGAAAGGAAAAGGCAAGGAGGAGGACATGAGAACTTACTGTAAAAGTTTTCTTCAGGGAATAAAATGAGAAGGAGATGTGGGAAATGCTTTTTGTACATGAATTAGAAAAGGGAAGTGGCGCCTATGGCAAAAGAAAATGAACGGCTAAGAGATGTAAATGTTTTGAACGGCTAGGAAGTAGAAAAGCTTACTTGATTTCCAAGAAAAGGAACTTAAGACTCTTTGAATTTCCAAGCCAAAAATAAAGTAAAAATAAAAATAAAATCACATTAAAAAGTCCAAACAAAATAGAAAATAAAACAATAAGTAGAAAAATATATAATAGAAAATAAACAAAAAAATGCTGAAAATAATCGCGTGTAAAACGCTGATTTCGTCAAATTTAAAAGTATAAAACAGAATTTGATGAAACGAAATGCATCATGAATATCAGAATCAAATACAGTTTCAAAGAAAAAGATTAGAAACTAAAAATTCAAATTTAAAATTTTCAACTGAAATTCAAAGTTTGACCACAGTTGACCAAAATATAAAAAGCTGGGAAAATATTTATTTTATTGTATTTGGAAATTAAATTGTAAAAAAAAATCCAAAATTACGTTGGAAAATTCCAAAATTTCAAATTTTAAATAATTAAAAATCAAAGTTTTCAAAAAAATTGAATTAAAATATTTATTAAAATTTTTGGGTTGTTACAAAATTTAAGGCTTGGTCTTGATCTGATGGCTTTAATCCATTTGGTGATTGGAATTGTGCATATAGCTGTTGTCCAGTGTTTCTTGTTGCTTACAACTTTCCTTTGTAGCTTTGAATGCACAAAGATAATATGATGCTATCTTTTTTAATTCCTAGGCCGCGACAACTGGAGAATGATATTGATGTATATATACAACCGCTTATTGAATATTTGAAATAATTGTGGGATAAAGGTGTGAAGGAGTATAATTCTTATACTCATAGTGACTTTAGATTAAATGCTATTTTGATGTGGACAATCAATGATTTTCTAGCTTATGGAAATTTAGCTGGTTGCACTGTAAAGGGTAAGAGAACATGTCTTATATGTGGCGTCAATAGCTATTCAGTATGGCTGCCATTTAGTAATAAGAACTGTGAATACATGGGTCATAGACGATTCCTTGAACCTGACCACAAATGTCATCAATGGAAAAAATTATTTGATGGAACCATAGAGAATAGACAAAGGCCTTAAATACAAACTAATGTTCAAATCTTTGATAATGTTAAGGTATAGTAATGATTTGGGAGAAAATCAAAAGAGGAAGAGAAAGGTGAAAGAAAATGAAAAGGACAACTAAGATGAAAATTGGATGTAAGATGTGGAAAACAAGGTCCATTTTCTTTGATTTTCCTTATTGGAAGGTAAAATTTAACTAGAAACAAATTTCTATTCATTTTCTATTCATGTTCACTACTTAGTACTTTACTATTGCTTAGTCATATGTGTTTTCACAATTTCTTAGACATCCCCTTACGGCATAATCTAGATGTGATGCACGTTGGAAAAAAATACCGGTGAAAGTATTCTCCGTACAATGCTTGATATCGAAGAAATATCGAAAGATGGCTTCAAATAACGACAAGATCTAGAAGCGATTGGTGTTGGAAAAAAGTTGCATCCCATAGACATTTGAAATAAAGTATTGCTCAAAGCCGTGCCATGCACCTCAAATGATTCAGAAAACGAGATCTTTTACAGTAGAACGATGAATTTGAAAGTGCCTGATGGATATAGCTCAAATATTGGGAAATGTTTCACATAATATGAAAAGATTTCAATTCTTATGTTCCATGATTATCATGTTTTGATGCAATAACTGTTGTCTGTAGCATTAAGAGGGCTTCTACCTATAGGGATAAGAAATGCACTATTATGACTATTGTGATGACCCGCACTCGACACCCTCAGAATCCAACAATAAACCACACATGTCTAACTTGGAGTGCACCGATTATAGTTGATCATGAGAAAGAAAAGAGAGGTTGAGAAGAAAGAGAGAAGAAAGATGAAGAGAAGAGAAGAAAAAGAGAGAAGCAGAACCAAAAAAATACAGAATCTCACATCGCAGAGGAATAACATATAATATAGCTAAATAATCTTTTCAAAGAGAAACTGTAAGATACATAAATCAATACCAAAGTACACAATAAATAATGATCAACTTGGACAATTATAATAATATGTCCTCACAAATGCTGACAATTTACAACAACAACAATGCAATGTAGCGGAAAAATAACAGATACGTGTATACGACATCAAGATCTCCAGCTCGCCTTCTGAAGCTCCAAAAGCACCAAATCCAAACCTGTAAATATACTCGGTCTGACCTGAGCATTGAAAGGGAAAAATGTCCGGATCAACCTTGTAAACCAGCGTGAGAAAAACATCTCAATTGAATTTATAAAGTTATTAAAACATTTCCTTTATCAAAACAAAAGGTATCTCGTAAGACCGAGCCGCAAATAAATACCGACAAGGTTTTTACCTTACGATAACCAAAACATCTCATATAAAATTCTCTTATATTATAATAGTGTCTATTGCACACAAATAATAATAAAATAACTAAAATTGTTACATTATTAAATTACAGCATACACCTTGTAATACAAGGCTTTCGACAATAGCAAATGGCAGCCACGTAATGGATTTTGGATTTCCATACAAATGACTAGGTGAAGGGACTACCTTTCCGAACTAACACAGTACACCTCTAGAGGGATGTATCTAGGACGTAGATACTGACCGCCTAAGCCAACACAAAACTGGCCTACCCCTCACACTGGAAAGTACTGAATATGTCATCACTCTGGTCATTACCAACCTATAATCCATGGCCACGAGCATACAACAACAATAATCAGATACACGACGTCAAAGCCTGTAAAGATATATCTAGAAGAGTGATGACATCTCCTAATGGGAGTGACCCATTTTAGCCATGCTGCTTCTATCCCTGTTTCAGTCATTTTCCAAGGAGTAAGGCCAAAGAGTTATCAATTACCATTCACATATCGCGTATCACAAATCACATCACTATGAATGCCACATTGCCATTTCCATGATTGCTAATTGCCTTTCAAAAAAATACAACCCTTGATCTCTTACTTCTCAAGGAGGGTGTTAAGCTAAGAGAAGTTTCCCTCTCCGCCACCACAGATGTATGTTTGTAAAAACCAATGTACGTCATCTTAGAAATGCAATGTCAAACACTCGTCCATACAAGTTGACCAGGAACATGACAAACCGAAAGTACTTTCCAACCACATCCTATCGGGAAATCCCTAGGACTAGTAGCGAATAGTCCTTGCAATGGATATTTCATAACGAAGAGACTACTGCTATTGGATTTATATTGGGATTTTAACCCCAAACGATCAACAAGCAGTCCTTCACTATGAAAATCCTAAATATCAATATCATCGACCAACCTATACAATCGTCGTATAAATGTTGGTTCGAAGTGGTTTTCAGATAAATCTGATCCCAGTCTCTTCGCACCAACAACGCAAAAGCATTTCTCGACTTCACACAGAAACTATGTCTTATAGACTTATCATGTTCCCAACTTTCAACTTGCTATCCTTCGGCCAGGAAGGAACCTCGGTAGATTGGAGTAATCACTCCGCATTACACGAATCAACATTCTCAACACAAACGATAACCAAGCCTACGCAGTCAGTTATGTACTAAGTGTATGACTAATTAGTTTCCCCCATGAAGTTGAGAGACTAAAATGGCCAAACTTGATAGTCGGTTATTTAACTATCAAAGCAACAAACAAAATCTAGCACTTAAATAATTACTGGGCCTGATTTTAGTAATCGTTTATAAATCAAATCACTTTCCAAGTATCCACTTCAAAGTATCTTTAAAAAGATAATATTTAAAATCATTTCACTTGTTGGATATTTGGAAAACATTTTCATATATTTATTTTAATAATAAATAAATTCACAACTTATATTATTTTCAAACCATTTAAATTTCCTTTTTAGAATATCACTTTCCAAAATATCCTTTTAATTTAAAGGATTATTCACTGTCCAAAATCATGAATACAATTCCGTTACCAAATTCATTACTTTTACACATTTAATTTAAAGGATTATTCACTATCCAAAATCATGAATATATTTCCTTTACAAAAATCCATATTTAGCTTTCAAAATTATATTGAATTTAGATTTACAAAAAAGCGTTTGCGAATTCTATTTATAATTTATAAACATTTCCATATATAAAATTCGTTTTTTAACAAATTTCCATTCCGATCTCAATTATAAGTCAAAATCCAATTATAAGTTAGTTTACTTATAAATCTCTTATTTACAAATTCATTCTTTTTATAAATCCATAATTTTATAAATCTTATTGACTTATAAGATTCAACTATAACTCCATTTTAGCACTTACAAAATTCGTTTATAATGCCATTACTTTTTCTTTATAAAATATCAATTTTAGAAGTCTTATATATATAAACATTTGTAATAGTTCAAAATCCCAATTTAACTTATTTTAACAATTTTATAAATCTTATGAATAAACCATTTATAATAAATTCAAAATTCTCAATTTAGATTATTTTTAATAAAATAATTAACTTCAAATTTCAAAAATCATATTTTGATTATATTTCACAAAACTATAATTTTTATAACATAAAACTATAACTTTTTATTTATTTAAAATAAATCCATTTCTTTAACAATTCAAAATTTATTACTTTCAAAATCACTTTGAAATCCTTATCAAAATGAAATCATCAATTTAATATATTTTTATTAATTTCCAAAATATGGTCCAATGCTGCAAAAGCGCTAAATAAGAGAATTCACATCAATCATGGCATCCAACCATCATAATCACATGATAACAGCATATACAACAATATTTGTAATAAAAATCAACAATGGTGAGCAATCCAATTGGATCCCACCTGTAGCGACCCGACTTCCTATCTCGAGTGCACACAAACGTGCATGTGCACCTATCCACCAACTTCGGCCGCCGACGACCAATGCGACCATCCCCATCGATCCCATGAACCCACGCGAGCATGAATTCGAACCCAGTTCGATCAAACAATCACTCGAGTAAAAATTCAGTCACCAGCTCGAACAGAAAACAACCTCGACTCTGAAAACCCCTTGCCGCCGACCATCTCATCACTCTTGAACCCCGCCCTCTTCACCAACGAACGCCATGACCTCAAACTTCAATCTTCCCCAACGCGATCGAACTCGATCCTCTATCCGAGTCGCAAATGCCTCAGTACCCAAGTCAACAAAAACTAACTCCAAACCCTACTTTATTCGAATTTGAACAATTTACACATTAGAAAAATTAATTTACATTTTTCCCATGATCAACAGTCTAAGCACAAGCTACAATCCGATTTTCAAATCAAATTAATGTTTGAATAATCGGAATTTCACAAAATTCCCAATTTTGAATAAAACCCAAATTCACCATATTTACACCATTAAAAATTATGATTTCTACTTCTAAATTCATGTTTTCATGCCACAAACACAATCATATTCTTTCAAACAAAAATTAGGATGGTTAAATTTTTCCTCTAAAGTTTGGTTTACTGTAAATATCCTATATTTACATTCCTGTAGCTAAAAACAATATAAAACAAATTTTAAAATTTATATGAAACCATAACATACACTTTCCATTTATACAAGTCCAAACAGGTTATAGTTTTGAAGGATTTGGGTTTTAAAAAAAATGAAAACCCAATTCTGCATAACAACAGAGTTTAAATTTAAAACTACAGAGACTAAGTACTTATGATAATCATGCATTCTCATAATCAAACATTCATTATCAAAACAAGAATTCACTTGCATGCATTATTATTTAATCAAAGATTAAGCCAAACTGTTTTTAAAATGATTACTCACCTGATTCAAGAATGCAGAGCAGAGAAAACTTTTACTTCCCAGGCTCTAAAAATTTGAAAAAGGCGGTGTCTTGATCTTGCTTTACTGAAGAAATTTTTGCATGCTTCAATTAGTTGTTTAAAACTTGCTGTTGAACAGATGAAATCCCCTTTTTAATTGCATATTTTGCTTTACTTTTTTTTAAATTCAAGATTTAGGTTTGAAAAGCTTTCTGGTTTTGAAGTTGCAGGTTGATCAGAAATGTTGAACTGCTGATCTTAATCCCATTTGAAAATGTGGGTTGTAAATTTGCAGGTTTTATCTTTACTTTTGGTTTTAATTTCAGATTTGAGAAAGTGGTTTATTGTTTTGCCATTAAAACATTTGAAAGAAGATAAACAAAGAGAAAAAGAAAAAAAAGAAAAAGTTATGTTTATATAAAAAAAAATAAAGACACTTGTTCTCAAAGAATAACACTTGTCATTAGCATGTTTTTTTTTAAAATTACAAGTGTTATAAAGATGGCTTAAAATGTTCACACATGTACATAAGTGTTTTTAATTAAATTTTTATTTAGTTTAAATGTAAATATACTTAATTATTTAATTTAAAATATATATAAATACTCTAAAGTTAGTTATAATATACATCTTATACATGTTATCTTAAACCTTAAACATTCATTTTTAATGTAAACATTTTAAAAGAAAACAAACAAAGCTTGTTTAAATTCCTTTGAAACTATTCTATTTAAAAATAAATAACAATCTTATATTTGAAACAATTGAATTAAACTAAATTATCTTTTGAAAAAATCTTATTGAATTTGAAATAAAGCTTTAAAATTACAATATTCATTCATACATCAATTATTGATAGATTAAATTAAATTTTCAAAACAATATCAAATTATAACATATGCTTACATATATTACAATTTGAAAATTTAACTTTTAATTTAAAACAAAAGATATTCCCATTCACAATATATATCAAACATATATATTATAAATAGAATAAAATTTATTAGCTTTTGAAAAACAATTCTAACCAATTTTTAAATTGTTAAAAGATATCGATCACACTTACCAGATTAACTATTTGTTATTCTATAAAAGATTAATTTCACCAATTTAAATTTAAAATTACAAAGAAAATTTATCAAACCAATTAAATTATTATTACAGATTATTAAATCGATATTGCCCAAAATTCCGGGTCGTTACAATCCTCCCCCCTTAAAAGAATTTCGTCCCCGAAATTTAAAAGCAAAGGTAATTTAATAATCCAACAAAGATTTTAATTCAATTAGTAAAGCATTCCTAACAATCAATTACTAACAACCAAAGCAATCAATCACACAAACAAACTTAACAAATTATCCTAACATACGTCAGAATAAAACTCTAATACTCTCTCGAGTTTCCCAAGTAAAAATAACCAGGAGACTCGTTCTTCAAAAGCCAATAAACTAACTTCACAACCAAAATCCAGAGCTCCTCTCATCTCTAGATCCACCAATCTGAACAGAACATCAGATTATACTCAAATTCAACTCAACATCCAACTCCAACTGAACTACAGATTCAACAAGCAACAATGAATCATACACGTACTCCCTCAGAGATGCGTGAAATATAATGAATCCCAAATGCCTCGGAACTACCCATCTAATCTTATCCAATATTAGTCCTCTTAACCAGAGAAATCTTAACAACAATGAAGTCTCCAACTTCGAATACCAAACTCCTTATCTCATATCAGCATAACTTAACAGACAATCCTGATCCGCCAATCCTCTTCCTGGTCAGCTCATCCTATGCTGATATTTCCAGAAACAACTAGACCAAAGCAAACTAGCTTCTGGATCCTATTCAACAGAAAAGTCTTCTAAAATCCGTCGAAATCCAGAACAAAAACTCTACCATACAAGCAATAGCAAAAGAACTTGCTTCCTTCCTTGCACAGCTGCTACCTTGCTTCCGCTGCACAACTCTGATTCAGAAATAGAGGAGAATACTGTAAATCAACACGAATACAACTTATCCACTAAATTCGGAAACTTTGTTCATCAAATCCATATAACCATAGTGACACATCCGACTCGGTCACACAACCTTACTACAGAATCCAATCTCAAAAAGCTAGATCTAACCAATCCAAACTCCAAAAATAAATTCCTGAGCTGCTACACCAATCTCTATTTCTCCAAGAACCATCCTACAACCAGGCAACTACCAAATCACTTCTAGAACCAAATAATATGGAACTCAACTCCAGATGCAGACAACCTTCTGATTACTCCAGCAGCTCCTACTTCCTCATGAGAATCCTCAGTCTCAAACAAAAGAATGCTCAAGAAAATTCCAAACCAATCGCAAATCACTTTTGCGATCCAACCTAATTAGAATTCCAAAGAAACTGTCCTCTCTTTACCAATTAGAACAGCTATAAGCTTTTCCAAACAAGGTTAATTCTTCAAGATAACTTCCACCAACTGCTCGAGCTGCTAAAAGAATAACCAATAAGATTCCCAAACCATCGGAAAAACAAGCTACACTGCTGCTTCCAAACTCAACTTCGATGATACTGCCAAGCCAAAAGACCTTCTTGTCAGCACATCAAACACTTCCGAGCTGCACTGCTACCACAGCTATCCAAAGACTTCTAATCCAAATGCTTCTCGAAAACCAAAACCATCTACAACCCAAAAGAAACTCGGGCTCCAAACCAAGCATCAACATCTCGCTCTCCTTAAGATACGACAAACGAGACCATGCCGAAGCGAAGCAACTCATAGACCTTAGTATCATATTCCAGAACAGCCAACCTCCATACTAAAAATCCAGATAACTTCACACAGACGAGTCTTCCCTACAGCAGGTAAAGACTGCACTTCAACTACTTCCAAACTACAAATCTCACTCGAGACGGTATTAGGTCTACAGTCTCGACAAATACTTCCAACCTCAACATAAGGACCTCTTCCATCAGTGGTAATCGTGTTACACACACAAACCACTATTCCATCTACCTCTAAAACTTATGCTGGAGAATCCGAACAGATAACCCAACATATCAGGTAGATATAAATGCATATATATATATAGTTATATAAAAATTACAAGTACGCTCTCTCAAGAAAGACACCACTACAGAGCCTAGGTATTCACTCAACCTAACGCTCCCTAAAGAAAGACACACTTCAGAGCTTAGGTATTCGCTCAGCCTAATGCTCTGATACCAAAATGTAGCGACCCAACTTCCTATCTCCAGTGCAGAAAAACGTGCATGTGCACCTACCTACCAACTTCCAGCCGCCGACGACCAACGCGACCATCCTCATCGATCCCATGAACCCACGCGAGCATGAATTCGAACCCAGTTCGATCAAACAATCACTCGAGTAAAAATTCAGTCACCAGCTCGAACAGAAAACAACCTCAACTCTGAAAACCCCTCGCCGCCGACCATCTCATCACTCTTGAACCCCGCCCTCTTCACCAACGAACGCCATGACCTCAAACTTCAATCTTCCCCAACGCGATCGAACTCGATCCTCTATCCGAGTCGCAAATGCCTCAGTACCCAAGTCAACAAAAACTAACTCCAAACCCTACTTTGTTCGAATTTGAACAATTTACACATTAGAAAAATTAATTTACATTTTCCCATGATCAACAGTCTAAGCACAAGCTACAATTCGATTTTCAAATCAAATTAATGTTTGAATAATCGAAATTTCACAAAATTCCCAATTTTGAATAAAACCCAAATTCACCATATTTACACCATTAAAAATTATGATTTCTACTTCTAAATTCATGTTTTCATACCACAAACACAATCATATTCTTTCAAACAAAAATTAGGATGGTTAAATTTTTCCTGTAAAGTTTGGTTTACTGTAAATATCCTATATTTACATTCCTGTAGATAAAAACAATATAAAACAAATTTTAAAATTTATATGAAACTATAACATACACTTTCCATTTATACAAGTCCAACCAGGTTATAGTTTTGAAGGATTTGGGTTTTAAAAAAAATGAAAACCCAATTCTGCATAACAACAGAGTTTAAATTTAAAACTACAGAGACTAAGTACTTATGATAATCATGCATTCTCATAATCAAACATTCATTATCAAAACAAGAATTCACTTGCATGCATTATTATTTAATCAAAGATTAAGCCAAACTGTTTTTAAAATGATTACTCACCTGATTCAAGAATGTAGAGCAGAGAAAACTTTTACTTCCCAGGCTCTAAAAATGTAACGACCCAGAATTTTTAGTAATTAAAATTTGAATATTTAATTAATTTTAAATATTAAGAAGTGAATTTATAAGTCGAATAAATTTTTATTTGAATTATTGGATTTAATTGAATAATTAAATCAATAATTTAATATGTCAAATTATGGAAATAATTGAAAATTGAGTTAAATATGATTGAAAATGATTTGGGAAATTTTATTTTATCATGTTGAAGTTAGAATGATATTTTAGAACTTTTAAAATCGAATTAAAAGTTAATTTGTGAAAATTGAATATTTTAATATTAAATCGACTAGTGAAAATAGTCAATTTTTGAACAGTCTCAGAATTGAACGAAACTAGTTCCATTGGATCCGTAATAGTTAGTTATTACCGGATTTTAATTTTCGTGTCAATCGGAGCTATCGTTTGAGCGTGGCAGCTCGAAGCGCATCGAATTATTTTTAATTTTAATTTGGAATTGAATAATTAAATCGATAATTTAATATGTTAAATTATGGAAATAATTGAAAATTGAGTTAAATATGATTGAAAATGATTTGGGAAATTTTATTTTATCATGTTGAAGTTAGAATGATATTTTAGAACTTTTAAAATCGAATTAAAAGTTAATTTGTGAAAATTGAATATTTTAATATTAAATCGACTAGTGAAAATAGTCAATTTTTGAACAGTCTCAGAATTGAACGAAACTAGTTCCATTGGATCCGTAATAGTTAGTTATTACCGGATTTCAATTTTCGTGTCAATCGGAGCTATCGTTTGAGCGTGGCAGCTCGAAACGCATCGAATTATTTTTAATTTTAATTTGGCGAGTTAAAATAGCCATTTTTCAAAAAGTCTCGGATTTCGACGAAACCAGTTTCATCGGATCCGTAATGTGATATTATTGTAAGGTTTCAAATTTCGTGTCAATTGGATTTACCGTTTGTCCGGTACAAATTAAAACGCCTAGAAATCGATTTAAATCGGTTTGATTTAAATTGAACGTTTATAGCCATAAATCGCACAGATGTCCGAATTAGCTTCCAAAACCTGTTCCATTGTGTCCGAAACGCGGCGTAAACCGTAGAAACGCTGGTTACGGCGCGTAAATCGGAGTTCGGAATTTCCGGATGAATAGTGTTCGTTTTTTTCCTATAAATAGCCCCTCACTCTAAAAATAAAAAAAATAAAAAAACCTAACCCTAAACCTAATTCATCAGCCGCCGCCTCCATTGCTATGAACGACCATAAACGTTCGATCTTCCCTCTCGTTTATCTCCTCATCCATCGACATTTACCAAAAACTTTCAACTAGAGAAATGAAGAGGGCAACACGAACTACAAGATCAACGGTTGTGATTGGAAACAGAGCTGTAAATCGATGGGATTTTTGCTATGAAGTACGTACGGTCGGGCACGAATTCCCATGCAATGGGGCGACCGAGTTCCCCCTTGTCGCAGCCGAAGGTGGCTCTGGGTGATGGCGTTCGTATGGGGGTGGTTTGATGAAGTTTCGTCGAGTGTTGGGGGAGCAAAAGCTAACCCTAGTTCGGCCTATATGGGTTCTTATGCGCGTATGATTATCTGGAACGTGATAATGAGAGGGTGGAAGATGAAGGTGCGTACGGCTATGATGGAGAGGAGCTTGGATCCAATGGCCAGAAACTGTTATAGGTTTATAATATAAAAAAAATGTTGTTTTATTTATATTTAAATCGTGTAAACTTATAAAATGCATAACTTTTTCATACGAGGTCGAAAACGCGCGAAACCAGTTGCGTTGGAATCGTATGGACGAGCACTACGCGATGAAGTTGGATTGGAGTCGTTTGGAGTTAGTGAGAATTTCGGGTAAAATTAAACGTCCGTTTAATTTTATTCGAAATAAATCGCTAAAACGAAATTAAAATCAAGGTGAGAACTTCTCACTCAATCGAATCAGTTTCGATTTTATTTTAAATAGTTAGATTTAAAATATTTGAATGCATGTTTGAATGATGATTGTTATCTATTGATTGTTAAAATAGACATTATACGCCGTTAGTAAGCGGATGTTATTTAATAAAAACATATACCGCGAATATTTCATAAACAGTGAAATTGGTATTATATATAATAGCAATATATATATATTGGCATATGTATATATTGGAGTTATTGATTTCCCGCATTTTTTGTATAGCGGATGAGACCTTATTGCGCCGTCTATTAAGCGGATAATATTTAAATCCCATATGCCGCGATAATTTCGTACTGGAGCGAAATTGGTATTGTGCTAATGTTTGTGGATGCAGGAAAACAGGTTGGAGGGATCCAACTGGATTCCTCAACAGTATTTATTTGATTTCAGATATTTTGATATTTGATGGACTATCATATCGATATATGATGTCGTTGTTGTCATGATTGACTATTTGGTATGTAGCATCATTGGACCAAATGTTGGGATTTTAAAATGATTTTTAAAAGTGATTTTTAAAAATATACTATATGTTTGGAAATTGATCCATTTTAAATAAATAAACGTTATAATTTTTAAAGTTATAAAAATTATGATTTTGAGAAATACGGTTAAAGATTGATTTTTGAGAAATATAGTTAAAAACTGATTTTTGAGAATATGATGCTAATGATTTTATAAAATAGTTTAAATCGGGATTTTCTGAATTTATTATTGAAAGTTTAAATATAGGATTTATAAAATTTAATTATTTTATAAATCAAGAGAATGATGAAGTTTTTAAAGGAGTTTAAAGACGTTTTAAAAGAATAATATAAATTGATTTATATTAAGAGATTTATAAATGGATATTTATAAATTGAAATATGGACATTATAAAACGAGTTTTTATAAGTGTTTGAATGAAGTGAAAATGAATTTCATAATTGAATGGAATTTATAGAATTTTATACGGTGAAGTTATAAATGGAATTTTATAAGCAGTAGGTTTATAAAATTTATTAAGTTATTAAAATAATGGTTTTGAATAAATGAATGAATCTTATAAGTTATAAGATTTATAATTTGGGAAGTTAAAAAGAACGATTTTGTAAAATAATCGTTTTATAAGCATTTAACTTATAATATGAACCTTTAGTTTATAATTGAGTTATAAATCGAATAGATTTATAAAGGAATTTATAAAAGGAAGTTGTTATAAAATAAATAGAAATGGAGTTTATAAACGTTGTTTTATAAATTCACAAACGGCTTATTTTGATAAGAAAATTGTTGAAACCTATTAATGGAGTTATATTCACGTTTTAGACAGTGAATAATCCTTTAAAATGAAACGTATAGAAATGAAAAAATTGTTAACGTAGTATATTCACGTTTTTGAATAGTGAATAATATGTTAAAGAAATTGTTTTGAATGTGATATTTGAAATAGAATTAAAACGATCCAACGATGTTTTAAAATGTGTTAAGATTCGAAACCATAGATTTCAACATTTATTGTTGAAATAGACGTTTTCGAGAAATAAAAGGAAATGGTGGACTATAACACTGTTGTTATAGTAAATGATTTCCGAAAGGAAATGTTTTGTATAGTATTGGGATTTATATATCTATTTTAATTTCGAATCCCTATACTAGTGATTTTTGGGTTGTCGTAACGATGTTTTACGCAACATTCATTTTGGCCCAAATAAATATGTTTAAGAGAATGATTTCCTTAAAGAATGAAATATATACTAAATTTCGATTGAAGTATATTGAATATTTTCCAAGTGTTGAAAAATAAATAAAATTTGTGAATTACTTATTAAATAAGTATGGAAATGTTTTCCAATATAAAGTGAATATTTTGAGAATTTATCTTTTTGAAGATAAATTGAAAAGGAATATTGAAATGAATAATTGAAATTGTATATGCATGGATATTGTGAAATATAAATTCATTATGGAATTTATGAATGAAGAGGGAAGTTGTTTAAAAATAAATATTGATTTATTTTTGAAGTGTGAAATTATATATCTTGTAAAGATATTTTGGAAAATAAATAATTTGGAAAATTATTTGGAATCTGGTGATGTGTGCATATCAATTGATAGTTCAATAACCGACCATCAATATTTCCCTTTGAATGGGTATTTGATGTGATTTGATTGAATTTGAATGCCACACTTATTTTTGAATAAGAGCTCACTATTCGGGTTAACCGGGAAAGGACCATGGGGTCGTATGATCCATTCCGAATATGTGATACGTCGTTGTGAATTGCATTGAAGATCGGTGTTGAAGACCGAGTATTTGCGAAAGCGATAGGATGACCTATCGATTGTCTCTGCACTGGGTAGCTCCTGGTATAGAGATCTCCTAAGTGATGGGAAATTCGATCGGGATTGTGAATACCCGGATTGCAAGGGCTTCGTAAGAAGTGCCTTCGGTTTTGTTCGAGCCCGGAACAGACTTGTATGGATTGTATGTCTGACATTACAAATTGAGATATAAAGCCGATTTCTTTCAAATATATTTCTGTTGGTGGCGAAGAATTTATTCTTTTAGCTTAACACCCTTCTCTGAGACGTACGAGCTCAGAGGTTATGTAGTTGAATGTTATCAGCGATATATTCCCAATTTGGTAATGTGACATGCTGAGTGTTGTTGTAAATGATCATTGTGTTGATTATTTGTGATAGGATCGTTTATTTGATCGTCTATCTTGGTGATCATTTCTATGATCATTTGTTGACCCAAAGCATGGCTTTTGTATAAAGTATGTTTTTGTGGACGTGACTTCGTCGAGCCTCACACCCCGTGAATGGTCAAAACAGAAAAGATGCGGCAAGGTTATAAGGGGTAGCGCCCTTTAGGATGTGTGCATTTCCTTCTGGAAAAGGGTGGTATCATGGTATGGAGCCCAGATACTTACTCTTGTTGAAAACACTTTGTTATGATTGTGTGAATTGATTGCAAGCGCTCGGTGAAAGGTCCCAAAGGACCGGGGGATGGCATATTCGGTCAGTTGTTACTCAGTTAGGGGTAACCCGGCCTTGTGTTGGTAGAGATCCGGTTTGGTTCTCGGGGATGTCCATCCAGAGGCATTCTCATGTGGCAATGGGAAGTTCCTTGGCCTGATCATTCGTTGGAAATCCAAAGAAACAATACGAGACTTGTACGGTTTTAGTTGTATAACCTGTTATGGAATGTGGCGGTAACCTGCTATTGAACATAGTTAGCTATAGTAGGCATAGTTCGAAATGTCTATGTTGGCTAAGATTTATATTCTACTTTCGAAATGAATTTTTTTCTACACTATGCACTAATAATAATATCAAATGTTCTTTTTAATGCGTATCAAGCATCTTTGACTATCATAAGGAGAAATCTCCTCCGATTCTGCGTTTGCATTGTGTGTGTGTGCGGGAGGCCTTATGGTAGTCTCATTTTTAAAAGCATTGCGAATTGACTTTAAAAATATTTCTCTATTTTTGATTTTAAAGATAAATAAACTGTTTTGAGTCTCACACCAGTCACATGACTGACTCGGAGTTTATTGTTTTCCTTCCTAAACTCTGGGTGCCCACCAATTTCCACACGGGCAGTTAAGAGTTAGGTTTATCAGGATATTCTGGATATTCTGGAATTGCTGGAGGCAAGCTGGATGTCATGGCGTATTACTAGTATATAGTATTTCTTTTTTCGCTGCACTATTTGTTGTTGTTGTACACTCTGATGATATGATGTAATGTAATGAAATGTATAAAAATGTAATAACTGATATAGTTCTTTGTTTAAAGATTATTCATTTATTATTATATGTTGTTCCGCTGCGAATTGTGAGATTCTGATGTTGTTCTGTTGTTTTCTATTCCGTTCTATTCTGTTCTATTTTCTATCTTTCTTTTCTCTCTATTTTCTACTATCTTCTTTTCTTTCTTCTTCTTTTCTTCTATCTTAAACCCATAACTTTTTGGATTTCCAGCCTTCGATTTCTCGGCAGTCGATAAAGTGAGTATCGATGTTGAATTTTCGAAAGTCGAAAATTTTCGGGACGTTACAAAAAATTTGAAAAAGGCCGTGTCTTGATCTTGCTTTACTGAAGAAATCTTTGCATGCTTCAATTAGTTGTTTAAAACTTGCTGTTGAACAGATGAACTCCCCTTTTTAATTGCATATTTTGCTTTACTTTTTTTAAATTCAAGATTTAGGTTTGAAAAACTTTCTGGTTTTGAAGTTGCAGATTGATCTGAAATGTTGAACTGCTGATCTTAATCCCATTTGAAAATGTGGGTTGTAAATTTGCAGGTTTTATCTTTACTTTTGGTTTTAGTTTCAGATTTGAGAAAGTGGTGTTATCCCGCTTTTTGGCAAAGCCGCGATACCAAAAGAGCGATTGAAAAGGAAGGACCGTTCGCCTCAGAGGTTGATCGTATTTCCTTTCGCCATGGATATCACTGAATTTTATCCGAGTCCAGAATGAGCTACAATTGATGGGACACTGCAAGAAAGGCCACAGGAGTCAGCATCTCAAATTTCAAGTCAATCCGAGTTCGTATGCTCAAGTTATGATCGGTTCAACTTGGAGGGAACACACTGGTTTCGAACCCACCATGATGGGTGCCTTCGAACCCATCATCATGCACCATTCGAAACCATCACTTCGAACCCATCAAGTTCGAAACCATCACCTTCGAAACCCTCGAGATGCCTCGACCTCGAACCCATCAGAGAGTAGCTGATTCGAATCCATACTCGGCTGCCTCATTTCGAAACCATCGGACATGCATGCTTCGAACCCATCCATAAGCTTCGTTCGAACCCATCCCTGAAGTCATGTTCGAACCCATCATAGGGCCATGCTTCGAACCCATCACAAAGGCCTTCTTCGAACCCATCCTGTGTTGCCTTGTTCGAACCCACTGGGTCAACCAACGTGTCTTCCATCAGTTCGAAATCACCGAGATACACGGAGTCGAAGCGGTCAACACGGAGTGAAGTCCGGATCGATTCGAAGTTTGCGCTCCACGTCACCACGAAGTCGCGTGCCATGATGGATTTGAAACCATCGTTTCGAATGCAGGGGTTCGAACCAGACAGCCGTGCCGTGAACCCTATTTCGAACCCATCATATCTCCTAATCTACTGATCCAAATGCCACGAAATTTTCAGAGATGTTTGCATACATGTTGAAGAATGTCCGCGCCAAATTTCACCTCGATTGGATGAATTCTTGATCGGTTCGAATGGAGTTCGAACCGATGCCAAAGTGGGCCCAAACTTCCCGAGACCGTACGTGTGGGCCCCCTCACGTGCCAGAAGTGGTCTCCCGAGTTTTCAGCAAGATACCAGCAGCCTACGCCTATAAATAGAGCTCCATAGCCAACAGAAAAGGGATCTTTTGACGCTGGGACGCCGAGATTCTGCCGGATCAAGATCTCCATCATCCTACATCATAATTCTATTGTTGATTTCGAATTTCCAATTGTAACTTGCTGTGGATCGCTGTAACAACTTGTAATCATTGAAAGAGAATCAATAAAACATCAAAAAACTTCATAGTGGACGTAGGCAACACGCCGAACCACTATAAATCGCTTGTCTACGCATTTACTTTACTGTTGATTGGAGTTTTTGTTAGATAATATCTGTTTTGAACTCGCATTCTTGACTATTATCTCTTCAACGACTCCCGAAGAGTGTTGTGCCCAATTTTGACACAAACACTTTGGTGCTTTCACTGAGAAAACCCAGATTTTCTCCTGCTCGTTGGATCTGTCATCGATATCGGATTGAATAAATCTAAGAGAGAGATCCAGATTGTTAAATCCAACTTCCTTCCCTTCTATTCAGATTTGCATAAAGTCTAGGAAAGGAACTCAACTGTAAAAATGGTTAGCACAAGAACCACCTCGAACGCCGTCAATCAAGAAGGACAGGATAGACAGAATCCTGCCCCTCTGCCTCCACCTAATCAAGATGCCGCTGGGCACTCAGAACCGTCGGGTCCGGTTACCCGACAAGAATTGCAGTTGTTACTTCAAGAGCTGACCCGGAGTCGGCGACAACTAGAAGAACAGCTACGCGCCAACGCTGAGCTAATCAACCAGCTGGATCGCCAGAAACGAAAACGATCCATGAGAGATCGTGCTTATCGCTCTTCTAGCGAAAGTTCTTCATCTTCTGATTATCATAACCGACCCCCACGACCCCGGTTAGATGAGGGTCGTATGCCATCCGCTGGAAACCAACCGATATTGACCGTTGGACAAATAAGAGTTGGTCCGTCAGCCAGCTTCCAAACCGGACCCTCCTCCCGAGGGGGTGCCATTCCTCACCACGCCGCTGAATACCGCCCCGCTAGCGTTGCGGCTGAACCAGGGGTCGACGCTCGAGATCAGTCGGACCCGGACCGTCGTCAAAGCGGTCATACTCCTGAACCGTACGTCCCAGAGGACTATGAGCCGAGAAGGCGAGATTTGAACCGTCAACGATATCCGGCTCAAACCCAAAGTATGGAACGTGACCATACTCCGGCGCAAATGCCGGATCTATCAACTATGATACGACAGATGATTCGTGAGAGTCAGGGATTCACAAACGACGATTGGGGGGTTTCCCGAAGTCACACTCCCTTTACGGACGACATTCTTAATGCTGAACCCCCACGGCGATTCCGAATGCCCACTCTGCCCATGTATGAGGGAAACTCCGATCCCAATCAACATATTCTAAAATATGAATGGTCGATGACGGCTGCCAGAGCCGACGACGCTGTGAAATGTCGTAGTTTCCCCATATCCCTGGGGGCATCGCCACCATGTGGTTCACCCGATTGCCTCCTCGATCCGTCTCCTCATTCGACCAGCTGGCCACAAAATTCGTTGAGCAATTCCGCATGCACGTCGCAAGGCCGAAAGATGTCAACACTCTATCTAGTGTCACGCAAGCTCCCGGAGAGACGCTCAGACACTACTTAGAAAGATTCCATACTGCATGTGCGGAGATTAGTAATCCAAATGATAACTCCATCCTTATGGCGTTAACCAAGGGCATCGACCCCGATTCTGAATTCGGCAATTGGCTAGCTGGAAAACCACCTGCGTCATTGGACCGTTTCCATGCCAAAGCAGCTCAATTCCTGAGACGGGAAGACGCGAAACTGTCTAGGAAGCAAACTGACGCAGGATCAAACGCGGGAGGAACCCAAAGCAATGTTGCAATAAAACAATCCGGTGAGAGCTCCGGAAAAGTTCAGTTGAACATTAAAAATAAACAACCTCGGCGAAGAGAGAGCGTGAATCAAATTAAAAAACAAGATCAAAATAGTGGTCCGCAACGCAAAAATCCGAAGTTCGACAGTTATACTCCTTTGAATACTTCATTGGAGGACTTGTATTTACAAACCCGTTGTACAATTCAATATGAAAAACCTGCTCCGAGACCGTCGTCAGAGAGACAAATCCAAACAGGAAAGTTTTGCAGGTTCCATGAAAGCTACGGGCACGATACGAACGAGTGTCGTCACTTACAGGACCTCGTTGAAAAACTGATCAGGGAGAGGAAGCTTGATCGATTTGTGCGGACACCGCAACCCAGGGAAGCAGGTCCATCAAATCAAAACAGTGAACCCGATCGACCGAGGCATGAGGACTCCAATGGTCCTCGCGGGAGATTGGTGATAAACGCCATCAATGGCAGACCGACTTTCTCAGGAGCCTGGAACGACGAGGATCTTCGTCACTGTCACACATGACAGGCTCATTCAATCTATGAATATTTTGCAATTTCATTTACATTCTGAAATTTGATTTTGTAATAAGGCACTGACTTTGCCATATTTTCTCATTTCAGCAATAAAACATTATCTCTTCAAGCTAAAGCTGTGATTCATCGAATACAACATTCAACAATCACGACACACGAAGAGCTAAGTTCCATCGAACAATGGAATTTATTCAAATAGCGAGTGATTGCGTTACAACCGGCCACTCACTAAGTGAAACCCCAGCTCGGGGGCAAGCCAACACATCGAAGGCTGAACTGGACCAACACACGACAGTCCATTTAATAATTCGTTCCCGGAGTGCGAACGGACTCCAAAATTCTCGCAGCATGAATTGGAGTATAAACATTTAACAATTCGTTCCCAGAGCGCGAACGGACTCCAACTTCCCACAGCGTGAATTGGAGTATAAACATTTAACAATTCGTTCCCGGAGTGCGAACGGACTCCAACTTCCCGCAGCGTGAATTGGAGTATAAACATTTAACAATTCGTTCCCGGAGTGCGAACGGACTCCAACTTCCCGCAGCGTGAATTGGAGTATAAACATTTAACAATTCGTTCCCGGAGTGTGAACGGACTCCAAATTCCCAGAGCGCGAATTGGAGTATAAACACTTAACAATTCGTTCCCAGAGCGCGAACGGACTCCAAATTCCCAGAGCGCGAATTGGAGTATAAACACTTAACAATTCGTTCCCAGAGCGCGAACGGACTCCAACTTCCCACAGCGTGAATTGGAGTATAAACATTTAATAATTCGTTCCCGGAGTGCGAACGGACTCCAACTTCCCACAGCGTGAATTGGAGTATAAACATTTAACAATTCGTTCCTAGAGCGCGAACGGACTCCAGCTTCCCACAGCGTGAATTGGAGTATAAACATTTAACAATTCATTCCCGGAGTGCGAACGGACTCCAACTTCCCGCAGCGTGAATTAGGAGTATAAACATTTAACAATTCGTTCCCAGAGCGCGAACGGACTCCAACTTCCCGCAGCGTGAATTGGAGTATAAACATTTAACAATTCGTTCCCGGAGTGCGAACGGACTCCAAATTCCCAGAGCGCGAATTGGAGTATAAACACTTAACAATTCGTTCCCAGAGCGCGAACGGGCTCAAAATTCCCGCAGCGTGAATTGGAGTATAAACATTTAATAATTCGTTCCCACTGCACGAACCAACCCATCAATGCGGACTCCAAATCCCCAAAACATGAATTGGGGTATGAACATAAGTTACGGGTTCCCGGAGCGCGAACCGAAGCATCCGTGCAAACTCCATATTCCCGAAGTGCGAGTTGGAGTATAAATGTCAATTCCGGGTTCCTGAAGTACGAACCCAAACATACATGTTTTATCCAAGCTCCCGGCATGTGAATTGGAGCACCAACACCAAGTCAAAGTTCCCGTAGTGCGAACTAAAGCGTTAATACTAACTCCGAGTTAGTAGAGTGCAAGTTGGAATGTGAACACCATTCCCAAGTTCCCGGAGCGCGAACCATGTTACAAGCATCAATAACTCTTGAACTCCTGGAATGCAAACCAGGTTATTGATCTCAAATTACTCTAAGTCCCCGGAAGGCGGACGTGTACTTAAGATTTGCAACAAGTGCAATCGACTGCCAAAAATATAAGTGTTGTTCCCCAAGACTGGGGAGCACGAAAACTAAGTGTCGATCACTCACCGAAGTGATACAACGTCCGAAGTTCAACTCATTCATCAATCACAACTTGTGACCAAGGTTCTCAGGTGTGGTAAATGAAACGAGCTCTACTTAAACGGTAAAAACACCACAAGAACTCCGGACCGAGAGCAAGACACTGCAAATACTTAAGCACAAATAGAACAAGAGTTGAAACAAAGAAACTAAAGTTTATTTCAACTAGCTAAAAATGAGGGCTTACATATGAAAAAGTTTTCCCAAAAACAATCCCTGCTAGCAGGGGCCGAACCTGCATCTATACACGGCTTACTAACAAAAAACAAGAAACAAGTACCTATCTACCAAAACATCTACTTGTAAAGCCAGTCTATTTCTTCCTCTTTTTCGTCTTCCTTATTAGTGGTTCATCATTATCAGAATCACTAGCGACAGAAATTCTTTTTGAGTGCCTCCTCTTCGGCGGTGACTCTTCGGCTGGGGGCATGATATCGATGTCCTCCTCAGAGCTCGAATCTACAGGGAGGCTTCCCGCCGGAGGAGTAGGGGGGACTGGATCTATGACAGAAGATGGGATAGTGCCACCCGACGACACTACCCTAGCAGACGTTGGACTATGCGCCGTCGTGCTGTCACCGGCGCTACCACTGTGCCCCGCAGCTTCTATTTCAGCGCTGATTTCAGCCAAAATTTCCTCTTCTCGAGTCGCTTGGGCTTGGCTGGGGGCATCCGCAGCTTGCATCGAAGAGCTTGAGGTCTGCGGGGGATCACTGACGATGATAAACGGTAAGTCCGTGGAGAAACCGCCCGGCTCACCGAGCAGCTCGCTCACCATCTGTTCCTCGAGAGATAAACCACTCCCCTGTGCCGCCTCGGTCGATATCGCAGCTACAGCAGTGGTCTCGGTGGCGATGGCCTTAACCTTTTGGCTTGATTCTTGAGCCGTGACTGTCGGCACAACCTCCGTCACTAGGCAAAAACAATAAGTTATCAGTAACTTCTTCAAAACAAACTCTCTATTTGGAAAACGCTTGAGATAACTTAAGAATACCTTCCCCAGTTTGACTCGCAGACGGCTGAACGACCTCGGAAGTGTGCTCATGGATAGGAGATAAGTGCGGCCGCTCCGGGTCGTAAGCAGGAACTGGTGGCAAGCTGACCGCAGATACAGGCACTGACGAAGGCGATGTGATGACTTCAGTAACTTCAAAATGGTGCTCAACGCCCGGTCCCTCTCCGACTTCCAGGGAATGACCACCCATCATCTCCTTCTCATGAGCAATGATAGCATCATGAAGGACCTTCTTTTCATCCTCAGTCAATAGCCGGTTCTCAAGCTCGAATCGGTCAACCGATTCGCCCGGATGCGCTTCCCCCTCTTCCTCGACCAATCGTTCCCAAGCGCTGCGAAGGTGAACGGGATAATCTTGAAGCCAGGCTAAATTTCGGTGTTTTAACACGTTGGCGTTATAAGTTATAAGCAGATCTTCGATATCGGCCTCTAGCCTGGCCTCTGCTTGTTGAACTTTCTCCTCCACCTCTATCTCGACCACTTGAACTTTCGCCACCGCAGCATCCCTTTCGGTGCGAAAAATCACAGCTTGTTCACATGCCTCCTGAGCTGTGCTATTCGCATCATCCCTTTCCTTGGCGATTTCAGCAAATTTTGACTTAAGCTCGTTCAACTCCTTCAGGGCTGCGTCCCTCTCTGCAGTAACCAATGTGTTTCGATGACCCATGTCCTCAACCGTGGCGTAGTGTTCGCGTTTCATCCTATCCATGATTGCCTGGGCTTCATCGGCTTTTTTAGTGGCCTCTATTTCGGATTTACGGGATGATTCAGCCTCAGTATTCAGCACTTGAATGATGCGATCTCTTTGTGCTAACTCGGCTTGCAATTTTTCAATGGTGGCCGCTCGTTCGAAAGCCAAGGCCGATGCTTTTTCAGCTGCCTTATACCACACCTTATACTGTGCGTAGAAGTCGTGCACATAATCAAGCGCCCACCGCTCGGCCTCCGGTGGGATTCTTTTCAAGTTCGGGGGAAAGACATAATTGTCAAAGCAGATATTCGGGAACTCTCTCTTCAGCTGCGCAAGCCTAATCGCTCCTTCTCCCGTGATTTCAGTAGGAGGTTCCTCCGCAACTATCGGCACCGTCACCTCAGATCTAGAAGCTTGAGAAACCGACACGTGTCGAGAAGAATCACGAGGGACACGAACGGGAGGTTGTACGGAATCTCTGCGAGGAGGAGGGGTACGCGATCGAGATCGACGCCTATGCCCCTTGTCCGAATCATATCTCTCATGACTAGAATATCCGGAACGTCCCTGGTCATGATACCCGGAGTGTCCTTGGTCATAGTCTCTATCCCCCTCTCGCCTGCGCGAATCATAATAAGAAGACTTGCGGGCATGTCGAAGACTCCCAAGCATTGAACCTCGTTTAGACATAGTATCTGCAAAGCAAAGTAAAATCGAATTAGTCACTCTTCGAATCAGGTAGTTTATAATCAAAAGTTATGCAGTGTCGTGAAGTGTGTGTGAATATGCATTCCCCCCCGACCAACCAGAAATGTCGACCTCGCTAGTAATAAGAGGCTCGCTCAATTCTAGATTACGATGGAACTCCTCCAACCCGGCATCATGTTGAAAAGACACATCTTCCGGGATTGGAAGGTCGGCAAGCCCTTCGTAGAGACTTTCAGTACGCGGAGGAGACATCTCAGAGATTCTAACTCCGGAAGAGGACCGGGCAGTGACAACCGATTTCCGTCTCCCCCACTTAGTTGACTTAACCATGGCAGCCTTGCCTTTTCTCTGCTCCGCGACATCCGAAGCTACATCCGTAGGCTCGATCAGCGGCTCATCGTCAGTATGAGTTCTTTCTGAGTCAGCCTCCTCGGCTATGACAACTTTGGGCTTCTTATGTTTGACTCGTTTCTTAGGAACGATCCTTTGTGCCACCTCAAACCTTATACTCTGTCCTCGTTCAATCAGCCCAAAGGTCCGGAGATTCCTATCGGTCAAAAGCAACTCGATGTCCCTATCTTCGCTCGGGACTTCTCGAAGTACTCGCACCATCTCCTTAAACTCTTCACCTTCGGGTCGCGGGATCGTTGCTGTAAAAAGAAAAAATTAATATAAGTTCCACTTCGGCAGCAATTGTCGTAGTAACTATTTAAGAACTCGGTTATACTCACGTCTGAATAACCATTGTCGGGCAAATCCTGGAGGACATCTGACATAAAACCATTCTGTCCTATAGTAACTCAGCCTTGTCCAGGATCCGGTGACCACTTGACAATTTCTCACCGCCTCCAGAAATGTGAAAGAAGGATAATCACCACGAGTTTTGAAGTTGAACAAGTATCTAATTTCGATTGGAAGCGGCGGTCGATGGAGACATTCCATAAATGCAATGAACAAGCTATTGATCGACGCATATCCGTTCGGATGCAGCTGAGATGGGGCGATCCTCAAAAACGACAATACTTCTCTTATATACTCGTCGAATGGGGGAAGTGTCCCGGCCGCACACGCGTGGCGATTAAATGCTGTATACCCTTCTGGCGGATTATGTGGTCTATCATTCGGCCCCGGCAGTAACACATCGTCCAATGACAAGTCGTGCCTCAAACAAATTCTTCCCAACATGTCTTCAGAGATATTCGATGGAACGGAATCTGATGGATTGGCAATGAACGACGCATCAGGAAGTTCGTCCGGAGCCGGACCGATGATCTCAGGATCTATATCCGGAACTTCTAGCCTTGGAGGGGCTGTACCTTGAATCTCCTGCTGCTGTGAACTTGAAGGTTCCTTAACTAGCTAACTCAGGAGAAACCATCGTTAGACGACAAAGAACCCGTGTGTTCCCCAGTGTAAAGTGTATGAATGTGTGTGGTACCGTGCCATGCATTACTTGAACAAATGTTGCAGAGTTAAAGTGAACATTCAAACGATAAAGCTACGAAGTTCAGCTATAATGACCGTCATCGCTGACCGTCATCACTAAATCGTTTATATGATGGAAGTCGGTTCGAATAGAAGTTGTCATAGTTCCATCGACGAGCTTCAAAAGGCAATCAAATATGCAGTTCAATATTCAAGTCCAAATATGCAGGAATGAAGCTCGTCGGAGTTGTGCTTGAAAAATTTCAAATTTTGGAATCCATCATATAGGGTTCGAAATCATCACAGAGGCTTCGTTCGAACCCAACCGAACACCTCTTCCTTCGAACCCATCCAAACTTCGTTCGAACCCATGCGTTCGAAACCATCATGACAGTGCTTCGAACCCATGCGTTCGAACCCATCCTGACATCGTTTCGAAACCATGCATTCAGGCGCGCTTCGAAACGATGGCCAAATGACAAATTCGAACCGATACAGAAACCCTTAACTTGACATCGGTCGCGTTCGAAACGATCCACTTCGAATCGATACGAGGTTGTAGACTTCGAAGCGATAGCCTATGGGTTCGAATCCATCGATTCGAAAGGATCCCTCGAATCCCCCAATCGGTGCGAACTACGCATCCCAACAAGGACATTCCAAGGATCGATTCAAAATCCAATGGAAACACACCACCGTCATCACTTCGAACTCGAGCCCACACATCGATTCGAATCCCTCCCAAACCAGATCTGGTTTTGCCAATCTCGAAGCTATGCAATCGATGAAGAGAAATGGGTTCAAAATAACTTCGTCGCTTGAATCCGAAGCTAATTACCTAGTTTAAGCAATGGATTCGAGAGATTTAAGTCTTAAATCTTGATGGATTCGAAAACGCGACGCAGTGTTTTCTCCTTGGAAGCTTCGAAGCGATGAAGAGTGCAGTGAAAAAGTAAAAAGTGAAAAAGTGGGAGGTCCACTGCTATTTATATGGAGGGTTGATGATGACCGGGACGATTCGAGTTCCGGTGAAGTTGACCGATTGCAACAGGTCAGAATGCAGAATCGTTTCGAAACCAATCTTCGAACCCATACGCTTGAGGCTCCATCGTGTGAAGCACACGGACCACTGCCGTGAACAATGGTTTCGTACCCATCCAAATCATCGATTCGAAGATCATTTTCGAAACCACAGGAACGAACTACTAATTCGAAACCATCCTTTCACATCGGTTCGAATGACAATTTCGAACCCATCACCACACAAGTATACTCCATACTTTCAGACCGTTTCGAATGCCAATTTCGAATCCATCAATGCTCCAATGCATCGATTCGAAATCTCATATTCACACAACCCATCATTGCACGGGCATACCGCGCCCATACAAACATGAATTTCGAACCCATCAACGCTCAAGTGCATCGGTTCGAAACATTACACTTGCGCAATACAAATTCTATTTCTTCAACCTTCAATATCGGTTCAGGAGAGGATCGATACGGAGGAAATTTCCACAACAACCGCCAAGCGTTGTCTCAATTCAAATTTCAAAATCGGTTCAGGAGAGAATCGATACGAAATTCTGCAGCAAACCTAACTGACAACGACTCGTGGACACACGACGTTAACAAGGTCCAAATTAACATATGTGCATACATGTCGGACTAACATTCGATTTTGAATATTCACAGGGACCAAACACTATTACCGTTACAGATGCGACAGCCAACGGCTAAGCACTATTATACATCAATCAATCATATCAACGCAAGGTTACGGCAATACAGCATACGAGTTTCAACAAAAAAGAGAGCAATGATTGTTCAGATAGAAATGACAGCTATTCAAAGCACGTCATGTTCCCACAAGACGTACTTTGGGGGGGAAAATGTTATCCCGCTTTTTGGCAAAGCCGCGATACCAAAAGAGCGATTGAAAAGGAAGGACCGTTCGCCTCAGAGGTTGATCGTATTTCCTTTCGCCATGGATATCACTAAATTTTATCCGAGTCCAAAATGAGCTACAATTGATGGGACACTGCAAGAAAGGCCACAGGAGTCAGCATCTCAAATTTCAAGTCAATCCGAGTTCGTATGCTCAAGTTATGATCGGTTCAACTTGGAGGGAACACATTGGTTTCGAACCCACCATGATGGGTGCCTTCGAACCCATCATCATGCACCATTCGAAACCATCACTTCGAACCCATCAAGTTCGAAACCATCACCTTCGAAACCCTCGAGATGCCTCGACCTCGAACCCATCAGAGAGTAGCTGATTCGAATCCATACTCGGCTGCCTCATTTCGAAACCATCGGACATGCATGCTTCGAACCCATCCATAAGCTTCGTTCGAACCCATCCCTGAAGTCATGTTCGAACCCATCATAGGGCCATGCTTCGAACCCATCACAAAGGCCTTCTTCGAACCCATCCTGTGTTGCCTTGTTCGAACCCACTGGGTCAACCAACGTGTCTTCCATCAGTTCGAAATCACCGAGATACACGGAGTCGAAGCGGTCAACACGGAGTGAAGTCCGGATCGATTCGGAGTTTGCGCTCCACGTCACCACGAAGTCGCATGCCATGATGGATTCGAAACCATCGTTTCGAATGCAGGGGTTCGAACCAGACAGCCGTGCCGTGAACCCTATTTCGAACCCATCATATCTCCTAATCTACTGATCCAAATGCCATGAAATTTTCAGAGATGTTTGCATACATGTTGAAGAATGTCCGCGCCAAATTTCACCTCGATTGGATGAATTCTTGATCGGTTCGAATGGAGTTCGAACCGATGCCAAAGTGGGCCCAAACTTCCCGAGACCGTACGTGTGGGCCCCCTCACGTGCCAAAAGTGGTCTCCCGAGTTTTCAGCAAGATACCAGCAGCCTACGCCTATAAATAGAGCTCCATAGCCAACAGAAAAAGGATCTTCTGACGCTGGGACGCCGAGACTCTGCCGGATCAAGATCTCCATCATCCTACATCATAATTCTATTGTTGATTTCAAATTTCCAGTTGTAACTTGCTGTGGATCGCTGTAACAACTTGTAATCATTGAAAGAGAATCAATAAAACATCAAAAAACTTCATAGTGGACGTAGGCAACACGCCGAACCAGTATAAATCGCTTGTCTACGCATTTACTTTACTGTTGATTGGAGTTTTTGTTAGATAATATCTGTTTTGAACTCGCATTCTTGACTATTATCTCTTCAACGACTCCCGAAGAGTGTTGTGCCCAATTTTGACACAAACAAGTGGTTTATTGTTTTGCCATTAAAACATTTGAAAGAAGATAAACAAAGAGAAAAAGGAAAAAAAGAAAAAGTTATGTTTATATAAAAATAAATAAAATAAAGACACTTGTTCTCAAAGAATAACACTTGTCATTAGCATGTTTTTTTTTTAAAATTACAAGTGTTATAAAGATGGCTTAAAATGTTCACACATGTACATAAGTGTTTTTAATTAAATTTTTATTTAGTTTAAATGTAAATATACTTAAATATTTAATTTAAAATATATATAAATACTCTAAAGTTAGTTATAATATACATCTTATACATGTTATCTTAAACCTTAAACATTCATTTTTAATGTAAACATTTTAAAAGAAAACAAACAAAGCTTGTTTAAATTCCTTTGAAACTATTCTATTTAAAAATAAATAACAATCTTATATTTGAAACAATTGAATTAAACTAAATTATCTTTTGAAAAAATCTTATTGAATTTGAAATAAAGCTTTAAAATTACAATATTCATTCATACATCAATTATTGATAGATTAAATTAAATTTTCAAAACAATATCAAATTATAACATATGCTTACATATATTACAATTTGAAAATTTAACTTTTAATTTAAAACAAAAGATATTCCCATTTACAATATATATCAAACATATATATTATAAATAGAATAAAATTTATTAGCTTTTGAAAAACAATTCTAACCAATTTTTAAATTGTTAAAAGATATTGATCACACTTACCAGATTAACTATTTGTTATTCTATAAAAGATTAATTTCACCAATTTAAATTAAAATTATAGAGAAAATTTATCAAATCAATTAAATTATTATTACAGATTATTAAGTCGATATTGCCCAAAATTCCGGGTCGTTACACCACCAACCTGTCACCTGTAATAAATTTACATCTAAGAAGATATGTAGAACGTCCGCTTCGAGGTAGATGCGCATACAAAAGGTTATCCGCTCATACATGGAAAAATATAAGGTCTCATCCGCTAAAATATGCTGGAATATATCCAAACCAATCAATGTGTGTGTGTGTGTGTATATATATATCATATATCACCCAAACAATCATAATCAGCATAAATAAATTATATTCTCACTTATATAAAAATATAAGCGTGATAGAAAGAGCGAGTTCTACTCACACTGGTTGCAGTCGTCGCAATAGCAATTTATTCCGATTAAAATTAAACAGGAGTTTAATTTTAACCAAAATATTTATTAGCTCCAAATCCATCCAAACTAGTTGTAAAATGTAGCGCCTGTCAATACGATCCTAATGCAATTCGTTTTGTGCAATTTTGACCTCATATGAAGAAGTTACACGATTTATAAGATTACATGAATTTTTATTAATATAAATTACAACTTTTTACTTTCTCTTTTTTTTTTAACTTTAGTAAAATCAGGGTCATTGCTTTTCGAATATGGGAATCCTGGCTGCAACCCCTTTCTTCTCCCTACTCACATACATCCAAGCAAGTCATGAATGAAATGAAACCCAACATTGTTCAATTTTTTCGATTCCTGCCCTCCCCTCAATCGCCTAGAAGTTGATCCAAGACCACCAATGATGCGCCTAGGTTATCTCCAACCCCCAGCCCACAAGTGGCCGAGCACGGTGGCTCCTTCTTCTCAAAAATGTGAACAACTTCAAAGCATAAGTGGCTCGATTATGGCCTCAACATCGCGAGTTAACCCATCATGGCTGTTGATCTTAAAGAGCATGACGAGCTGTACATCTTCTTAGTTAAAGCCTTGGCCTAATTGTGGATAGATGAAGAGAAAATCGAGGATGAAAGCTCGATCATTTCTGTCCATAGAAAATAAGAACGGTGGCGTCTGATGAAAGGCTAGGGTTTCGGGTGCGTGGTTGTGTGTGTATGTGTGTGTATGCATATATTTTACTATTCAAAAACCCTTTTCACACTTGATATTTTTCCCAACCTCAAAACGAAGCATGCCACCTAGCATTTCTAATGTTTTACCCTATTTTGAACGCAATGGACATGTTTCGAAGGCCAATTCCAAAGTTTTTGGAAGATAGCTTTTTGAATCGAATTATTTTAGCTAGATTTACTTAAATAAATTTCTACGCGTTTCAGCTTCGCACCATCAAACCGTAAGTCTGATTGACACGAAATTTGAAATCCTATAATAATATAACATTACAGATCTAATGAAACTAGTTCATCGAAATCCAAGAGAGCATAAAAAATGACTATTTTTACACATTGATTAAATATTAAAATTTCCAATTCCCATAAATTAACTTTTAATTCAATTATAAAAGTTAATATCACTAATCTCTTCCAAGTAGAATTCAAAACAGCTTTATACATTATTTTCATTCACATTAAATTCAAAATCAAATTATTTACACAATTTCAAAAATTGAATTAACAATTTAATTATTCATATAAATCACTATATTCGAAATACAAGTTATTCGACTTATAAAATTACTTTTCAATATTTAAATGCAATTAAATATTCCAAATTTAAATGACTGAAATTCCGGGTCGTTACATTCTTCGCCCTTTAAAAGAATTTCGTCACCGAAATTACCAAGCAAGAAAAGATGCAACAACTCCATTAACTTTCAAAATAATTTAGTTGAAATAGATTATCAAATTATTTTAAGTGTTTAACTTTCACAAAATCAATTAGTTACAACCCTTTTTAATACTTTCCTAAGTTTCAATTCAATCTTAGTTATTAACTAATACCATTTCAAAATCAAGTAATATCATTTCAAATCATAACTCAAAATCAAATTTTTTTTAGTTATAGATTTTTTTCCAAAAATTCCAAAAATTATTCCTATGACGTGAATTTTCAGAAAAATTCACCAAAGCCTCCTTTGCGCGGTTCGTTCCGAAAAAAATCACAATATATATAATATCATAAATATACATCTCACCTTCGAGGATGAGGCATCCCGTAGGGAAAAACTGTAAAAGTACGATATGTAATCCGAGATATGTGCCTTATATATTATTAACGAGCATATATGACTAATGCAGCATGAAAGCGAACTCTGAATACGAAGCAAACGCCATCCACACCTACTGAACACTCAGCAAACCATAAAAACACATATATGGAAAGTAATATCAACATATATAACATATACCATACAGCTATCATATGGAAATGAAACATATGCAACATAAACAATCATCAAACAACTAACATCCAACTAACAACCATCAACAAATTTACAACCAAATTGGTTCATAACCAAATCAATAATTATTCAAATTTTATCAACATTCACTTGATTTGGTTTCCAATTTATTCACATTCATTAATCACAATTGATTATATTCAATTTAGATTGAATTCAATCAGCTACCTTCACTTTAAATTCAATTCATATTTACTTAGTTTAAATTCAACTAATTTATATCCAATCTAATTCAAATTTATTAACATTCATTTGTTATTTACATTCAACTTCATTTACAATCACATTCATTACTTAGTATAATTCTTATAATACTAATAACACTTATGATTTATTTTCACTTCCTTAAGTTTATTTCCAATTTTATCCAACAACATTCAACTTATATCCAATTCATTTATATACTAAGTTGAATTTCATAAATTAACACAAGTTCATATTCATTTTAGTCTCTTCACTTAGCTCATTCAATTATTTCATTTAAATTAAGTTAGTCTTCATTTATTTAAATCACACTTAAGTTACATCCTATTACTTCAATTCATTTACTTACTTTCGATATCATATTTCAATTTCATTCTACATTACTTAAGTTAGATTTCATTTTAAAAATTCATTTTATTCTTCTTAACATAAATTTCAACTTATAATTCAAATTTAGATTTCATTTACTATATTCAACAATAGAAAAATTGTTTTAACTCACTATTCTCAATGTTATAAGGTATAAACTTAGTTACTTAAGTTTTCATGAATATTTACTTTAGTCTACTTCCATTCACACTTTATAATTTCAAATAATTATTATATAATCATATTGTAGCTTAAGTTCATATTTTGTTCTATTCAGTTCATTTCAAATATCAATCTAATTCATTTCAAATTCAATTAGATTTCTTTAACTTTTCTTTAGTTAAATTTCAAATCATATAATTCATTTTACTAACTCAATTTTATCCAATTTTTACTTAAGTTAAAATTTTAATTTCATATCTCAAATTGAATTTTCTTATTTATACTAATTCCAATTATAAGGTCAAACTCTTTTCACTTATATTTATCAATTTCAAATTGGATTTTAAATTCAAATTTGTTTATCACAACAAAACTTAAGTTTTGAATTTACTAATGGTAGCAAATCAATCACATAAAAGCTTGAAAATGATACTGATGATGTTGTAGTCACCACCCTTATTATTTTCCAACAACGATAGTGAATTCAGTGCTTTTATTACTTTAAAATCCATTCATTTATAATACACATTCATAAATTTGTACTTATATAATTTCACTATTTTACTTCACTTATATAAGATTCATTTCAAATTTATTTATCTTATTTAGATTTATAATAATAACAATTTTATTAAACATAACAAATAACAAATGATAATAATTAAATGTTACCTTTCACTAACAACCAAACAACTTATATACTACTATATAAAATATAATCAAGGTAAAATTATTTCATTTACCCAATTTCGAAAACAATATTTGTCTAATATCCATGTTCAAGTGTTTAGAGATCCCTATCGACAACGTTAGCCACACGCAACGATCGAAACCCATAAGCCACTCAACAGCTTAATCAACACAATATAAAACATTTTATATTCACTAAAAAATGTACGCTTATATGTATAATATATTCAAACTCAATCTAGGGTGCTACTACCCCTACCTATATTGATTACACATCAAAGTCCAGAAATATACTAAATCTAAGCTCTAACACCACGCTGTGACGACCCACACTCGGCACCCTCTGAATCCAACAATAAACCACACTTGTATGACCCATATTGCACCCATTGTAGATAATTATGAGAAAGAAAAGAGAAGGTGAGAAGAAAGAGAGAAGAAAGAAGAAGAGAAGAGAAGAAAATGAGAGAAGCGGAACAAAAACAATACAGAATCTGACATCGCAGCGGAATTATAATATAGATAAATAATCTTTTCAAAGAGAAACAGTAATATACATAAATCAACATCAAAGTACATAATAAATAATCAGCAGCTTGGATAGTTGTAATGACATGTCCTTACAAATGCTGACAATTTACAACAACAACAATGCAATGCAGCGGAAATATAACAGATACATGTATACGACACGAAGACCCCTAGCTCGCCCGCTGAAGCTCCAAAAGCGCCAAATCTAACCTGTAAATATACTCTGTCTGACCCGAGCATTGAAGCGGAAGAATGCCCAGATCAATCGGGTAAACCAGCGTGAGAAAAACACCTCAACTGAATTTATAAAGTTATCAAAACCTTTCCTTTATCAAAACAAATGGTATCTCGTAAGACTGAGTCGCGAATAAATACCGACAAGGTTTTACCTTAAGATAACCAAAACATCTCATATCAAATTCTCTTTATATTATAATAGTGACTATTGCACACAAATAATATTAAAAAGGCTGAAATTGTTACATTATTAAATTGCAGCATACACCTTGTAAAATAAGGCTTTCTACAATAGAAAATGGCAGGCACATGTTGGATTTTGGATTTCCATACAAATGACCAGGTGAAGGGACTACCTTTCCGAACCAATACAGTACACCTCTAGAGGGATGTACCTAGGCGGTAAATACTAACCGCCTAAACCAACAGAAGACCGGCCTGCCCCTCACACTGGATAGTACCGAATATGTCATCATTCTGGTCGTTACCGACCAATAATCCATGGCCACGAATATACAGTAACAATAATCATATACATGATGGCATAGCATGTAAAGATACATCTAGAAGAGTGATGACATCTCCTAATAGGAGAGACCCATTTTAGCCTTGCTGCTTCTATCCCCGTTTCAGTCATTTTCCAGAGAGTGAGGCTAAAGAGGTATCGATTACCTTTCGCATATCACATATCACAAATCACATCACTTTGAATGCCACATTGCCATTTCCGTTGACTACTAATTGCCTTCCACAAAAATACAACCATTGAGCTCGTACGTCTCAAGGAGGGTGTTAAGCTAAGAGAAGTTGCCTTCTCCACCACCATAGGTGCACGTTTGTAAAACTAATGTACGTACTCTTAGAAACGCAATGTCAAACACTCGTCCATACAAGTTGTCTAGGAACAGGACAAACTGAAGTACTTTCCTCCCACATACGGTCCGGAAATCGCTAGGATTAGTAGCAAATATTCCTTGCATTGGATATTTCATAACGAGGAGACTATTGCTACGGATGTATATTGGGATTTTAACCCCAAATGATCAAAAAGTAATCATTCACTTTGAAAATCCAAAATATCAATATCATCGACCAACCTGCACAATCGTCGTATAAATGTAGGTCTGAAGTGGTTTTTAGATAAATCTGATCCCAGTCTCTTTGCACCAACAACCTAAAAGCGTTTCTCAACTTCACATAGAAACTAAGTCTTATAGACTTATCACATCTCCAACATTCAACTTGCTATCCTTCGGCCAAGAAGGAAGCTCGATAGATTGGAGAAATCACTTCGCACTAAATGAATCCACATTTCAACACAAACGATAATTAACATTCATATACTTAAAATTAAAATTAATAAAAAAATTATTAACTAAAAATTTAAATTCACCTATTCCTTCAATACCTCCTGCGCTTCTTCCTACCAGGCTCAAGCGCGATTTCAATTTTTCTTCTTTTTTTATATCGACGATGATCGCCAGCACCTCCACCAAAACTGCCGCACCGCCGTCCTCCCCTACCCATGCGCCACTGCCGCCATCGCCCATCTCCACCATGCATGCGTGCTCAGCCGTGCATGAGAAAACCCAAAACCGCACCGAACGTCGACAACCACACATCACCGCCGGACCCACATCCAAGCCCGCCACGGCACGCATCCATCTTCGAGCCACCACTGCTCAAGTGTGGCCCCCTCCGACGCTACCATCGTCATGCAATTCAAGAAACCTACGTGAACTTCCTTGGCTAATTCTTGCGAACTCACGAGCTTCCGACTCGATCCAACCGTTGGATACATAGAGCTCAATGAGATCGCACTTTTCCTTTTGGAGTCACTCGATTTCATTGAGTGGATTGAGAGAAAACGAGGAAGAAAGGGGGATGATTTTCAGTCATTGAAACGATATGGGCGGCTGTTGTATCTAAGTTAGGGTTTAACAAATGAAAGGATGGTGAAGCTATTTATAGAAAACTTCTACGGCATTATTCATACATGAAAATTTCGAACTCCAAATGAAGCGTGCCGTTTGGCGTTCTATAAGTTATATCCCTATTGCGAACATAATGAAATATGTACCGAGAGCCAATTCCATCATATTAAGAAAATAGCTTTTCAGATCGAGTTATTTTAACCTAAATTCCTTTAAATTCTACACGTTTCAAGCTCGCACGACCAAAGGATAAGTCGGATCACTATAAAACTTAAAATCCTATAATAATTCACAATTACGGATCCGATGAAACTAATTTCATCGAAATCCAGGATAGTGCCCAAAAAGACTATTTTTTACACGTTAATTAAAACAAGTAATTTCCAAAATCAATTTAATCGCTTTAAATTTAATTTAAAAAATTAACAATTTTCATTCTTTTTCAAATAAAATTTAAAGCAACGTTTGAATCATTTTCATTCATATTAAATTCAGGATTCAATTATTTAAAAAATTTCCAATATTAAATTTAATAAGTAAACTGTCAAATAAATCACTATATTTGAAATATAAGCTATTTAACTTATGAAATTAACCTTTCAATATTTAAAATTAATTAAATACTTTTAAATTCAATTTTTATCTTAAACTATTTTGTAAACTTAAATGTTTGTTCAAAATTTATACAACCAATGCTCTTACATTTAAATTCATAAACAAATTCACCTTTAAAATAAAATGTTCGTTCAAGTCTAGAATAATAAAAGTTCTTACACTAAATACAAAGATTACACTTCATAAATCAAAGGCCTTGGATAATTCAATCACGACGAATTATCTAAATAATTCAACATTTATTATTCAATTCCAGCTATTGATTATAAACACATTCAATACATGGATTTTCATATAAATAAATTTATCCTTTTACTTTTAAATGAATATTCATTCGACTCTTTATTTACTTAACATTAATTAATTCAATTTATGTTATCAATTACTTACAACTTAGTATTATTTAATTTATTTTCTAATATATGTTATCATTTTTTCCCATATTGAGTTTTGTTATTTAAAAATTTATCTAAGTTCATATCCAGTAAATTACATTAGTAAATCATTAAATTTTATTTTTAACCATTTTACTCAATAATTATATTAAATTTAATAATTTAAAATAGTTAAAAATACGGGTCGTTACAATCTCCCTCACTCAAAACTTTTCGTTCTCGGAAAGGAACCAAGTAAGAAGTTAACATACGATATATTTTACTCAAAATAATCAACATATAAAACATAAAAATATTATTTGCAAAACCTTAATTACACTTCCACTATGCCACCCTGATAATGGCTTATTTGCAAACAAGTTATAATATTTTAAAGTCTCAAAAATTTTCTAACACCTGAATTTACAGAAAATTTCAGCAACGTCTCTTTTACGCGGCTCGATCGTAAAAAAATACACATATATCTACCAAATATACATCTCATATCAATGATGAAGCATCCCGTAGAGAAAAATCTTAAAGTATGTTATATAATCTAAGATATGTACCTTATTATTATTAATATGAGTGAGTTCGCTCATATTAAAGTAAGCAAAAGCGAGCTAAAATGCATATATGTCCGAATGAGCTTCAAATGTACCTATCTCCACTCAATTTGAATATTATATGCTTATAAAAAGTTATAGAAAACATGCATGTGTTTGACAGAACTATATAACATGAATTCTAAATCCAAACCATAAGCATAAGCATCAATACACAACATAACAATCATATGCAACCAAAGCGGTTATAACAATGATTTGTAACAAAAGAAATCATCCAACAAATAATATCCATCCAATTAATTCATATCTATTTCATTGATATTCAATTTTATTCAATTTCAATTTATTTCACCATGTTTAACACACAATCAACCAATTCACATTTATAATGAAACATAAAACTACATGCAACCAAAACAACATAACATCATTAAAATAAAGCAATCTGATATAACATGGTAATATTATGCAACAACAAGGATGATGCAATTCTATATAAAATTATAATGATGTAAAAGCTATGTGTACATAATGCAACCGATAAGGATGATGTTAAACTGCATATAACCAAACAACATAGCAATCCTAAGTGAGAAACAATCATAGCTAACAATCACAGCATACAATCATTTTATTAAAATCCATTACGATTTATATATGACATTCGTACGTATAACAATTTTGATCTCTTACTCGAGTACGTAATTTTATTTTCCAAACTAGTATTGGAAACCCGACTACTCTAGTGCGGACTCCAATCCCACTTCTTGATTAGAAATTTCCATCCCTTTACATAGTAATAAACTATGATATAGAACTTTAGATTTGTATCAAAAATCGATATCAACGTTTGTCATCAAGTATTGAGCGAACAATCCTAAATCGGATAAGTGTGAATCACCTCAAAATCATGTATTCAAATCTGAATCAAAACCGTAAATGCAAATAAAATGGTCTTCAAACAACTTATGTATTTATTCCATTGGTTTCTTAATTACACCAATAGATAATTCAAGTGGTTTTTATATTCAATTCTTAAATGTTTGAAAATTTTCTTTGCTACAAATTCCTTTATTACAAAATACTTCTATATCGAAATAATTTTATATTGAAAATACGTTTGATAACTCGATGTTTCAATAGGTTTATCCTCGTTCTTACAGAATCTAGAAATACGTTGATCAGACGCAAGGCTAGAAATCTCTAAGTACTCAGTAGACCTGTTTCAACACCCAATGAAAATACTTGAAATTTTTTTAAAAACAAATATGGTAAATGCCAATCGAAAACCAATCATGGATCGCAGCTACATAATGGTTACGCCCCAATCCCAGAGGAAATATCTGTAACTTTGAGTAATCTCTACCCAGCGAATTACGCCATGCAAATCAAAATCAAATCACCAATGGATCGTAGTCTACTTAGCGGTTATGCCCAATGGTTATATCTCTATCTGTAACGATCCCAGTTTTGAGTCAACTTAGATATAATAAATAATATAAAATTTTGGATTAAATTGTGAATTAATTTGAATTTTCCAAATTAAATAAGATATGTTCCTGTTTATTTATATAAATAGATTATAATTCGAAATTTGAATTTGGATTTTTCCAAAATAAATAATATATGTTGTTTATTGTGACGCCCCACCTCTATACCCACGCTAGTCAAGGACACTATGGTGTAATGCTGTCAACTAGCACGGAGAATAAGGCTGTTGAGGAGCGGCCATACGTAGTTAGGTCTTACACTAGTATTGGTTACCTCGATAGGAGTAGTATATATTTTTATTTTTTCATCTCTTATTTATTTACTCCCATCGACGTATCCAATTCCAGTATAAAATGAACTACGATGGTTCATAATAGTTTAGGACAATATATATAATAATAACACAGATAAACTAAATGCGGAACACAGATAACAAAAGTCTTATATATATATAACTGATGTCAGTTACAATACATGTGATACAGTATATATGATACAACTACACTGACTACTATACAATGACGACGACTACTCCAAAAGATATGAAAAGACTTCATAGCTCTAGCACCAATCCAAAGCAGGATATCTAAAACCTGTAATAACTCGGTCTGACCCGAGTATTACATTCAAAAGAAAATAATACACGGGTCAGTCTAATTCAAACTCAGTTATTAGTGCACAGAAGCAATAATAATTAAGTAACAAATAGACGACAGTCAAAATAATCTTACCTATCCAATCCTTAAATAAGGGAATCGGATAACGGTAAATATAACACATAACAGTGTTAAACAACAAATCAGCAAATTCAAATTTTTCAACAAAGATAAATGAAAGTATTATCAACGAAGATAATTTAGAAAACAACAGAATTGCCCAAACGACAATTAACAACAAAATCCACTTATTAAATAAATAATTAGAAACTCATAATCTAATTATCAAAAAGATAATTAGATATCAACAAAATCATCAAATTTAAACCAAATCGAAATACAATTCAAAATATTGAATTGGACACACAAAACAATTCAAACAATTGAAATATCAATTAAAATTCCAATTTGAGTAGGGCTGCAGTACACGCACGCATGTACTGCCTCGCCACTACAGTGATTAAATACACAAAAGATCAATAATTCAAAAGAAATAGAATATCAATAAAAGCAATACCGTGTGGCTGCAGTACACGCTTGCGTGCACTGCCTTACCACTACTGTGACGACGTACACGAAAGCTCAACGAACCAAAAGCAATTGGCATCAACTCAAATCAAACTATCAATGACCAGTGGACAATGACAGTGCCGAAGTCCTCCAAGTCAGGGACATAAGGGCCGAAGCCAATACACAAAGAAAACGTCAAGTCAAAGTCAAGTACGGAATTCGCTACCGTAACGACCAAGGGAAGGCCGAACGGTTCTGAAACCCCGAGCAGGTGGTATAATACCAATCCCGATAAATGACAACACTACGTGCACATGTATAACAACAATGAATCCGTGTAGGAAATTAGAGAAGTGAGCTTTTAATACGATTTGAAGAGATCATTTTATACAAACCCGTGTAGGAAATCAAAAAGGAATCATCAAAGTCAAAATGCGATAACAACTAATTGGAATCAACCCGAATCAATAAAAGTTGGAATCACAAGAAAATAGGCAAAATAGACCAAAACAAGCAGGTCAGTCGATTGGTCCTCTGAGATCAGTCGACTGATCCAGAAACATGAAAATCTCATTTCCTGCAGTCAGTCGACTGGTTACAGAGGGTCAGTCGACTGATTGCAGAAAACAGAGGCTCCTAGCCTCTACAACCAACCTCGAAACCCTCATTTGCTATAGCCAGTCGACTGGCTGCAGAAGGTCAGTCGATTGACTGAGCTTTGAGGCTGTACTTCAGCCTATCAAATGAAGGAAAAATTCCTCCAAAATGCAATCGAACGAGCAATGACGCTAGGGATTTATGCCAATCGATAACCTAGCCCTATTTTCTCTTTAATACACCTCCAAAATCATGATCAAACATCAAAATTATGACTTTCAAAGATTTAACTCCAAAACACCAAAAATTGGAATATTCACCAATTCAATCCAAGCCAAGAGCAATTGCACAAGAATAAGTGTTAGGAATTCATACCTAACAATCAAAGATAGTTTGGACATAGATGTGAGATAAAAATCTCACCTTTTAACTCACAAACAAAGATGAGAAGCTCAAATGCAAAGAAAAGACTAACCACTCTCCACTTTAACTCTACAAGTTTCAATCTAGGATCAAAACAAGTGTTTCCTAAGTTAAGTTTAGGAAACTTTATTGAAGAGGAAAAGAGTTGAAGAAGATGAAGAGAGGGCTTACCAATAGCTTCTCTTTGATTTTGGAGCAAGAATTCAAGTTTGCAAAGTAAACTAGGGCTTGGAATTTCTATTTCCCATTCTCTTCCCCCATTTTCGGTTGTGCTTGAGTTTTATGAAATGAAATGAGTGAGTGGAGAGGAGAGGGGGCTGAGTTGAGGTATAGGATGAGTTGGTTGAACCCAAACCCAAAAGCCCACTTAGCTAATAGCAAAATTCGACTTACTCCAAACATATCAAACTTTATACTCAAAAAGATCGCAAATGCCATTTCGAACTCAACGGTTGTGGTTTCGAGTTCTAATTCGGCTGTTTGCAAAAAGTAACATTTCGGACCTAAATCCGACTAACAACGCTATATTTAAATAAAACATTTAACTATATAATCGTTAAATATGCAGGTTGTTACATTGGGGGTCCAGATATATGCTACGAACGGTTAGTTATCCCTTCAAACCAACCAATGCCATGTATATCTTCGTAGACCTGGTGACCTGAGTATCTTGTGAAGTATTGAACAAGTCGTTCTTGAATTTATTGTTGATATTCTGATTTGGTAAGCCAAATGTAGAATAAATATTCAATTTGATCTGGAAAGATATTTTTCTATCTTCCATTTGTTCTTTGTTGTCTCCCTAGCAAATTTCGAGGACGAAATTTTCTTAAGGGAGAATCTGTAACATTCCCAGATTTTAGCCAAATATAATAAAGTGATTAATTTAATTTTTGGAATTAAATTGTGAATTAATTTGGTGTTTTCCAAATTTAAAATAGATAATTATTTGTTTATTAATATAAATATATATATTAATATGATTTTAAATAGGATTTCTAATTGAAAATTCAGAAATAAATATTTTGAATAAATATATTTATGAATATACATGGACTAAAAGTTCAATTGTAAATAAAATTTTGATTTTGGAAAATTCAAAATGTAAATATTTATAAATATATTGGATTTGGAAACTTTAAAAAAAATAATACTAATAGGAAAATTTGTTTTGTATTTATAATATGATGATTTGAAAATTTTATTTTGAAATTGATTTACAAAGCTATTTACAAAGTTAAATTCAGATATATACATATTTTACATTTATTTATTAATGTTTAGTTGATTTTAAATTATATTTGAGAATAATATAACAATTTTCAAGAAGCCATTTGAGGAATTGAATTCAAATATATATGAATTAGTGTATAATTAATTATTAAATTTTATTGTTTAAAGTTATAAATATATGTAAATAGTACAAGAGGAAATACAAATGGAAAATTACATGAAAATATATTTAAAGCATTAATATATAAAATAAAATAACATAAGGGTTTGAAAATAAAATTTATAAATTATTTAACTTAAGGATATAAACATAAAAATACAAATTATGACATTTGTGAGGTATTTAAAGCATGCACATACATGTGTTGCTTAATTATCATTTGTAAATACAAGTGTTAAAATATAATTACAAGTGGCAATTTGTTTTTCTTTTAAAAATTATAAAATATGAATAAATGAAAACCATATTTTATATATGTACCACTCTCCTTTTTTTCAAAAGCCTTTATGAAAATTCAAGGTAGATTACAAAACCTGGAAAAGAAAAGCAAATGTAAACAAACCTGAAAAGAAAATTTTCAAAACTAGAAAAAAAAGAAATCAAAAGCAAAAAAACAAAAAAATCAAATTCAACTTAATAATCATCAAAGCAAAGAAACAAATCATCAACAATCAAGTAAGGGTTAGATCCAAACAAATCTGAAAGCAAGTTTCAGATCCAAATACAAAAGCCTGTAAAATCTGAAGCTTGGAAAGAAATCAGAAAAAAATCAAAACAACCTGGAAATCAAAGCAAAGATCAAACAAGATTCAACTCAGTATAGACCAGATCAGGTTCAACTCAAACCAAATCAACATTCATCAAGCAACAGACTAAAGTTTTAAATTAAATTTAAAATGCATTTCCAGATTTCTCAACATCTTTTCCCAGGCTTTGTGTCCTCTGTCTTCATCCCTCAGGTGAGAAAAACTAACCATTTAAGCTTGAATTTGTGAATTGTCTTGTGACGCCCCACCTCTATACCCATGCTAGTCAAGGACACTGCGGGGTAATGCCGTCAACTAGCGCGGAGAATAAGGCTGTTGAGGAGCGACCATCTGTATAATCGCTTTGTGCGAGTACCATATGCCAGATAAAAATACAACTTTAAGAGGAAATCCGACATACCGATGCAAACTCAAGACTACTAAACAGTGGCTAACAAATATAGAAATAAGTATAACACAAATCAGTCACAGATATCCATATCACAAAGGGGGAAATAGATATGAATATAACACATGGAAGTGTTCATCAAAGTAGTGGTCTAACAAGATCCACAATATCACAAAATAATAGATACAAGTGCTTGACAAAAGAAAACTTATACATCAAGGTGTCTCTATCTTGAATGTATACAAAACAAAAACTACTAATCTAAGTAGTTTGCCAAAAGTCAGGATAATAATCCTAGAGGAGGAGTCAAGTAGAAGCACCTGTAACATATCGGTCTGACCGATTAATATTTAATAAGAAAATAATAAACGGATCAGTCTAGCTATAATTATCAGATAAAATGAGATAAAAGAAGAGATATGATAAAAACGTATGATAACAAAAATGTCATACTACGACAAGTATACATTAAATAACAACAAAAATCATACAATATCTCAAGAAATCTCGAAGCACTAAAAAGAATGTCATATTCTTTTCTTTTATTCACCAAACCATAAATATTGACAATTATATCAATGCCAACCACAAAAGTTAATGACATGCAAATTCACCAATGCACAAATATTGATCAAACTTATCAATGTAAATCATGAAAATTGGTGTAAACACAAATTCTAGAAATCATCAATGGAAATCCAGAAATCATGAAAAAGGGGAGGCCTATCACAAAACGGGAGCATGAAAACTCACCAACACGTGTATCACAAACAATTCGGAACGTCGATGCAGTACAAACGGTACATCAGATGAATCGAAAAGCCGAGACATCGATGTAGTACAAATGATACATCAGATGAATCGAAACACAAAACAATTCAGAACATTGACGCAGTACAAATGGTACATCAGATGAATCGAAAAGCCGAGACATCGATGTAGTACAAACGGCACATCAGATGAATCGAAACACAAAACAATTCAGAACATCGACGCAGTACAAACGGTACATCATATGAATTGAAAAGCAGAGACATCGATGTAGTACAAACGGTACATCAGATGAATCGAAACACATTAAAAGTACATGGGTCGCTAGCCTACAAAGAAATGAGACGAAGCTCAATAAAATGAGGTACAGTCCTCCACGTGGACAAAGAGACATTGCACATTGCTAGTCTAAACCATAAAATGATCATCATCGATCATCAAAAAGTGTCAATTACACTAAGCTAGTAAATATATGAGTTTAGCTTCATGTCCCATAACCACTAGCTTAACTTAAATATTTACGAACAAATTGTAGATCTCCACTAGAAAATCTGTCACAAGAGATTCAATCGAACAAGTCCAAGAATAAACCGACGAAGTAGACGCAAGCGTTTCATACCACTTGTTTTACTAAGTCGTTTAATTAGATTTCTCATACGAGTGCGGTAAAGGTTTGTATATACTAATAGATTGGAAAATGGTTTTATAAATGAGCTTTGTATTAAAAATAGAGTTTGAAATCATCTTTGTAAAAGAGTTTGATTATTTACTACTAGTATAGAAACTTTTGTATTTTAAAGTGCCAAATCATAAAGTTGATTGTAGAATAATAAATCACCAAAATTCCACATTCGAAGACGTGAATTAATTCCAGAGAAAACGATTCCAAACCCATCAAATTGGATATACCCAGAAATTCCAAAATAGAAGTCATCAAGGTCGACAATAAATGATAAAAACAAATCGGAAAACCACGAATCGATTAAAAATTGGAAATCAACAACAAAATAGGCTAAATAGGCAAATAGAAGCAGGTCAGTCGACTTAAACAGAATCTCGAAAATTTCATTTCATGCAGTTAGTCGAATGATTACAGTGGCCAGTCGACTGATTGCAGGAAAGAGAGACTCCCTGTCTCTGTAAATAGCCCCCGGAGCCATCATTAGCTACAGCCAGTCGACAGACTGTAATTGGTCAGTCGACTGACTGGGTGCTGGGCTGTTTTTTCAGCCTATTCAATGAAGAGCAACTCTCCCAAATTGCAATCGAATGAGCAACGACGCTAGGGGTTTACGCCAATCAGCAACCCGGCCTTATAGGCTCTTCAATGCATCACCAAAAACATGTTTAAACATCAAAGTTAGGATTTTTGAAGATTTGGCTTCAAAACACCAAAAATTGGAATATTCACCAATTCAATCCAAACCAAAAGCAAATGCACGTGAATAAGTGTTAGGAATTCATACCCAACAATCAAAGATAGTTATAGACATAGATGTGAGATAAAAATCTCACCTTTAAACCCCAAATCAATGAAGGAGAAGCTTTTAAAACAAGCGAAGACCAATTCCTCTTCAATAACAACTAAGGAAGCTTCAATCTAAGCTTAAAAGGAGAACATTTCCTAAGTTAGGTTTAGGAATTTCTGAAATTGAAAGGATAACGAGTTTGAGAAGAAGAAGAGAAGGCTTACCAAAGCTTCTTCTATGAATTTGGAGCTAGAACTTGAATTTGCAAATGGAAACTAGGGCTTGGATTTCCTAATTCTTTTTATCTTCTCTCATTTTTTATGAAGCTTGAATTTATTGAAAATTACGAAGGAATGAAGAGAAGTGGGTTGGAGCTAGGTTGATAAGTGGGGTTAATGGGCTAAAACCCAACCCAAAGCCCTAAGTGAAAAGTAGCAAAATTCTACTAACTCCAAACATATCGAAGTTTATACTCAAAAAGGTCGCAAACGGCATTTTGAACTCAATGGAAGTGGTCTCGAGTCATCTTTCGACTGTTTGCAAAAAGTAGCTTTTCGGACTAAAATCCGAAGAACGATGCTATATTTAAATAAAATATTTAAATATACAATTGATAAATATGCGGGTTGTTACATACTCTCCTCCTTAAAGAAATTGCGTCCTCGTAATACTTAAGAAGAAAATAAAGAGTAACAACCATAAAAGCACATCAACACAAAAGAAAATTTGAAATAAGAAGTTCATCCTAAAGGGCACAAGAGAGTATGTTGCTCATAAGTCAAATAGGTGAAACTCCAGTTTCTTTAACAACACCGGGCTCAAGAATAAAGGAACCGAAATCCCAAAGGCATTTCCGTAGTTTGAAAGATGTGGAAAACGTCATGAATAGCAGAAAAATCGAGCCGGTTCAATGATGTAGTTCAATAACGGTACGACCGAGGAACTAGAAACTCGAACAATTTGGATCAACGGCGTAGTACAATAACGGTACGCTAGAAGAACCAAAGTTCAAATAGTTCGGAACACTGACGCAGTACAACAGTACGTCAAATGAGCCGACCAGCCGGGACATCGATGTAGTACAATAACGGTACATCTGATGAACCGAAACTCAAACAATTCGGAACATCGACGCAGTACAATTGGTACGTCAAATGAACCGACATGCTGGGACATCGATGTAGTACAATAACGGTACATCCGATGAACCGAAACTCATAAAAGAACATCGGATGCTAGTCCATATAAGAAATGAGATGAAGCTCAATAAAACGAGGTACATCGAAACATCCGATGAACTTGGTAAAAAGGTCATTCCATACGGACATCATCAAAGAAACGACCACCTGCTGCTTACGACTAAGGGCATTGGCAACACGGTTTCCCCTTTCGGGAATATAGAAAATATCAAGATCATAAGATGCAAGGAACTTGAGCCAACATTGTTGACACGAATTAAGTTCCTTATGAGAAAATAAATACTTCAAATATTTACGATTGGTATAGAGAACAAATTTCTCTCCTAAGAGATAATGACGCCAAATTCGAAGCATGAATACAATATCCGCGAGCTCTAAATCATGAGTGACATATCTTGTCTTGGCTAGCTTCAATTACCTAGAAGCATAAGCAATAACACGTTCTCTTTGCATAAGAATGGCTCCCAAACCAACACGACTAGCGTCGGTATAAACAATAAAGTCTTGGTTTCCTTTGGGAATCACAAGAATAAGAGTATCGGAAAAAAATTCTTTTAAATAATCTTCTTTTCCGAAAAGCTAAAACTTTCAAAATCACAATTATGTTTATGTAATTAACTTTTCTAGAAAAAAATTCATTTTTACAAGTTAATATATTGTGTCAAATTGTCTTATCAAAGCATTTAGGAAATTCCTATCGACAACGTTGATCAAGCGCATCGACTAGAATTCTTAAAGCACTCAATGGGCAATACAATCACAAAATCATGTTCTATAGGATAAAGATACCTCTTAAAAACTTTACGAATATTCTTTGTTCATTTCAAGAACAAAAATCCAATCATACTTATAAATAAATCTTATGAAAAAAAAATTTGCAAAATTTTAAATTGCAGTTTTCATCCAAAATCAATAAATACAAGAATGGAGTCATTGAGATATTCGTAGAATACCCGATTCATAAAATGGATGAAATAAGCTGGAAAAACTGAATGACATAATAATTCATTCATAAGAATCATAACGAGTGCGGAATGCGGTAAGTGGAATGCTAACTTCCGCAACTCGTAGCAAATGAAAACGGTGGCAAGGTCGAGCTGAAAAGACCTTAACACCACTCAAAAGATTGCTTAGGTGATAATCCTAAAACAAGCTCAAAAATACCAAAAAATTTATAAACTACCCAAATGAGAGAAATAACATTTCCTCAACATGTGGGCTAAAGAATAAAATGACGCCATCAAATTGGAATCGAAATCACAAAGAAAAATAGAAATCTGCTTAACAGATTAAGAATGTCGAAGATAAGTAGTCCACTAGGGACATAGGATATGGCTTCATAATAATTAAGTCAACCCCTTTTCAAAAATCAATTCTGAAACCTAAGTAAAAAAATCGGCTTGGAAAGAAAAATCACATAAAATAATCTCGACATCCAAACAAAGCAAATTGAGTGTTGCGGATCCACCAACCGGATTCGCAATTCTCCAAGAAGTCATCAAGCCCAAAATATTTTAAAGAAAAAGAATCAACAAGTTCTTTTGATATAAAAATAATGAGATGAACCCATATCAAAAAGAACTCAAATAAGAAGATCATGAAATAAAACAATGTCATCAAGGATAGAATAAAAAGTACCTCTTTCTTGGAAGTTTGGGACATGTAGATAAAAGATGACCCGAACCTTTGCAATAACGACAAAAGAGTGGTCTCGGACACCTATTAGCATAATGGTCTGTGGAACCACAATTGTAGCATTATCCTCAACTAGAGGTAGGATTCTTTGCTACCGGAGTTTGTTGCTTCCCTTTCTTGTTGGGAGTGGGGCCTTTGAATATAATAGGCCTCTTCATGTTATTGTTGAAGTTCTCTTGGGCACCGACAACTTCAACATCACCCTCATTATCGGCCTCTTCAAGTCGAAGAGCGATATCAATAAGCTGATCAAAAGAAACTTCTAGTTTCAGAAGCAAAGGCTTTTTGAGATTCTTATTCAAGCCATAGAAGAATCTCTGATTTTTGTTCAATGGGGTATTAATGTATTCAAACCCGTATTTAGAAAGAGATTCAAAAGATGCGACATATTCTGCCACAGAAGATTCACCTTGAACAAGGTCAATAAAACGACGGGCCAAAGTCACTTTTTCAGCTTCCGGCATAAACTTTGATTCGAATCTTTCCCGGAATCGCTCTCAAGTAAGATCCGCTTCAATAAGTTCAGAAATAAGAAGCTCATACCAATCTAATGCTCTTTCTAGGAGCATGCTAGAAGCCACTTGGACTCGATGTACATCAATAAGGTTTATGCGAGAAAAGATGCGATCGCACGATTTGAGCCAAACTTGAATTTCTATAACACTCTCGGATTCCCTTGAATGGCCTTCCACCCAAGTCGGTATAATCTATGCACAAACGTGCAAAACTGGATTTTAGGTGAGTAGGCTCTGGAATGGGTCCGGCAGACTGAGCATTCTTTACAAGAGCAAGAAGTTGTTGTGCAGACATAAATACTCCATCCTAAGGAGTGGCACTAGATTGACCGGCGCTGGGACGGCCAGGTCTAACCATTTCTCTTCTTTAAGAAAGAAAGAAAGAAGAAGAAAAAGTTATTCCCAGAATGAATATCAAACAAACACGATTGATAAAACAAGGAATCATAAAAGAAAATCGGAGAGAACGGGTCCAATGACTCGGATAAATCCTAAGGCACGACTCCTAAGGAAGACTTAGGACAATGATCCTCGCTGGATTATTCCATATTGTTCCCAATTTTGGCTCTGATACCAAGCTGTTACGCCCCACCTCTATACCCATGCTAGCTAAGGACACTACGGGGTAATGCCGTCAACTAGCACGGAGAATAAGGCTGTTGAGGAGCGACCATCTGTATAATTGCTTTGTGCGAGTACCGATATGCCAGATAAAAATACTACTTTTCATTACAAGAGGAAATCCGACATACTGATGCAAACTCAAGGCTACTACACAGTGGCTATAATATCCTCGGAAACAAATATAGAAATAAGTATAACACAAATCAGTCACAGATATCCATATCACAAAGGCAGAAACAGATATGAATATAACACATGAAAGTGTTCATCAGAGTAGTGGTCTAACAAGATCCACAATATCACAAAAGAATAGATACAAGTGCTAGATAAAAGAAAACTTATACATTAAGGAGTCTCTATCTCGAATGTATACAAAACAAAAACTACTAATCTAAGTAGTTTTCCAAAAGTCAGGATAATAATTCTAGAGGAGGAGTTAAGTAGAAGCACCTGTAACATCTCGGTCTGACCTGAGTATTATTTAATAAGAAAAAATAAACGGATCAGTCTAGCTATAATTATCAGATAAAATGAGATATAAGAAGAGATATGATAAAAACGTATGATAACAAAAATGTCATACTACGACAAGTATATATTAAATAACAACAAAAATCGTACAATATCTCAAGAAATCTCGAAGCACTAAAAAGAATGTCATATTCTTTGTTTTTATTCACCAAACCATAAATATTGACAATTATATCAATGCCAACCACAAAAGTTAATCACACGCAAATTCACCAATGCACAAATATTGATAAAACTTATCAATGTAAATCACGAAAATTGGTGTAAACACAAATTCTAGAAATCATCAATGGAAATCCAGAAATCATGAAAAGGGGGAGGCCTATCACAAAACGAGAGCATGAAAACTCACCAACACGTGTATCACAAACAATTCGGAACATCGATGCAGTACAAACGGTACATCAGATGAATCAAAAAGCCGAGACGTCGATGTAGTACAAACGGTACATCAGATGAATCGAAACACAAAACAATTCAGAACATCGATGCAGTACAAATGGTACATCAGATGAATCGAAAAGCCAAGACATCGATGTAGTACAAACGGTATATCAGATGAATCGAAAAGCCGAGACATCGATGTAGTAAAAACGGTACATCAGATGAATCGAAACACAAAACAATTTAGAACATCGACGCAGTACAAACGCTACATTAGATGAATCAAAAAGCCGAGACATTAGTACAAACGGTACATTAGATGAATCGAAACACATTAAAAGTATATGGGTCGCTAGCGCACAAAGAAATGAGATGAAGCTCAATAAAATGAGGTACAGTCCTCCACGTGGACAAAGAGACATCGCACATTGCTAGTCTAAACCATAAAATGATCACCATCGATCATCAAGAAGTGTCAATTACACTAAGCTAGTAAATATATGAGTTTAGCTTCATGTCCCATAACCACTAGCTTAACTTAAATATTTATGAACAAATTGCAGATCTCCACTAGAAAATCTATCACAAGAGATTCAATCGAACAAGTCCAAGAATTAACCGACGAAGTAAACGCAAGCGTTTCATACCACTTGTTTTACTAAGTCGTTTAATTAGATTTCTCATACGAGTGAGGTAAAGGTTTGTATATACTAATAGATTGGAAAACGGTTTTATAAATGAGCTTTGTATTAAAAATAGAGTTTGAAATCATCTTTGTAAAAGAGTTTGATTATTTACTAATGTATAGAAACCTTTGTATTTTAAAGTGACAAATCATAAAGTTGATTGTAGAACAATAAATCACCAAAATTCCACGTTCGAAGACGTGAATTAATTCCAGAGAAATCGATTCCAAACCCAGCAAATTGGGTATACCCAAAAATTCCAAAATAGAAGTCATCAAGGTCGACAATAAATGTTAACAACAAATCGAAAAACCACGAATCCATCAAAAATTGGAAATCAACAACAAAATAGGCTAAATAGGCAAATAGAAGCAGGTCAGTCGACTGGCCCTCTGCAGTCAGTCGACTTAAACATAATCTCGAAAATTTCATTTCCTACAGTCAGTCGACTGATTACAGTGGCCAGTCGACTGATTGCAGGACACAGAGACTCCCTGTCTTTGTAAACAGCCCCCGGAGCCATCATTGGCTACAGCCAGTCGACTGACTGCAATTGGTCAATCGACTGACTAGGTGCTGGGCTGTTTTTTCCAGTCTATTCAAAGAAGAGCAACTCTCCCAAATTGCAATCGAATGAGCAACGATACTAGGGGTTTACGCCAATCAACAACCTGACCTTATAGGCTCTTCAATGCATCACCAAAAACATGTTTAAACATCAAAGTTAGGATTTTTGAAGATTTGACTTCAAAACACCAAAAATTGGAATATTCACCAATTCAATCCTAACCAAAAGCAAATGCACATGAATAAGTGTTAGGAATTCATAGCCAACAATCAAATATAGTTATAGACATAGATGTGAGATAAAAATCTCACCTTTAAACCCCAAATCAATGAAGGAGAAGCTTTTAAAACAAGCTAAGACCAATTTCTTTTTAAATAGAACTCAAGAAGCTTCAATCTAAGCTTAAAAGGAGAACATTTCCTAAGTTAGGTTTAGGAATTTCTGAAATTGAAAGGAGAATGAGTTAGAGAAGAAGAGAAGGCTTACCAAAGCTTCTTCTATGAATTTGGAGCTAGAACTTGAATTTGCAAATGGAAACTAGGGCTTGGATTTCCTAATTCTTTTTATCTTCTCCCATTTTTGATGAAGCTTGAATATATTAGGAAATTATGAAGGAATGAAGAGAAGAGGGTTGGAGCTAGGTTGATAAGTGGGGTTAATGGGCTAAAATCCAACCCCAAGCCCTAAGTGAAAAGTAGCAAAATTCTATTAACTCCAAACATATCGAAGTTTATACTCAAAAAGGTCGCAAACTGCATTTTGAACTCAATAGAAGTGGTCTCGAGTCATAATTCGACTGTTTGCAAAAAGTAGCTTTTCAGACTAAAATTCGACGAACGATGCTATATTTAAATAAAATATTTAAATATAAAATCGATAAATATGCGGGTTGTTACATGTCTTGATGTGATTGCTTGTTGTTATTGAGATAAATGCCTACATGTATAGATATACAAATAAATAATGGTGTGCATATCTATGGATATATGTTTCAAACTCTGTTCTTTAGTTTTCCAGTTTAACTCAATAAAAATCCAATGCATATCTCAACACATATACAATATTAGGTTATGATATATGAAAGATAATTTTTTTATTTGATATATGTTGTTTTTAAAAATATTTATTAGTGAAATCAGCAAGTAATTTTACTAGAGGAAGAAAATACAGTAGAAATTGGATCAAGTCAGTAAAAATTAATCGCCTTAAATTCAAGTTTTGATCAAATTAACAAATTCAAATTTGAATATGACGACTTTTAACAACATTATCTGGATTTTTAAGTATAGGGTTGTGGTGAATTTCTGTGTTGACCTAAATTTGGGTTTTCATCAATTATTGATGAACGGGGAGGTAATAATGTTCAAAATCAAGGTTGGAGGTAGAGTGATGGTTGATGATTGTGGGAAAAATAGTGGTAGATTTTATAGTTGAATGTGGTGGCTGTTCATAGTCAAACCAGGGTTCGAAGACTCGTTTTGGTCGAGTTAACTTATGAGCTTCGTGCAGCTTCGATAGATCATCGGAGGCATTCGTTTGTGATGGGATCGAAGCATTGCGACGTGATGAATCTCTGGTGAGGTTGGCGAAGAGTCTCGAGGTTAGGATCGTCGGCGTAAGGTGATTTTTCCGATGGGTTTTGGTTTCAGTTTTTAGTTCGAGAGGCTCGATTTTGTTTTCTGGCAAGTTCATCAGAATGGGGTGATCAGGAGGTTAGGGTAGGTTGTCGACGGTATGTCGAGGGCTTCAGTGATGATTGAAATAGTGGCGTTCATCTGTACAAGTGCACATGAGATTTGTGTGTCAGTGATAAGGAAAGGGAGAAGAAGAAGGATAGGCTGTGGGGTTGTCTCGAGGATTTACGAGTTTGGCTCGGGTATGGTGATGAGATAACTCGAGCATTACAGCGGGTGATTCAAATTGTTTTTACAGATTTAAAATTTAAATATACAGCAAAATTTTAAAAAGGAAAAAAGGTAGCTCGGGGGTTTTAAAGTTTAACTCGGAGGGTGTTTCGGGTACAATGGCATCCGGCTCGGGTTTCACTCAAGTGGCCTCATGTTTATGATTTTACAAGTTTTAGAAAGGTTAATTTACTTAAGGGTTTACGTTAATAGAATGATGATAATTTGTTTTCAAAATTTATGGAGTAATAAATAAAGATAAAATGGTTTATTTTTTTAGCTAATTAAGATCTTAAGTTGTTAATGATTTATTAATTAATGAAAGTAATTAAGGACTGTTACTTAAATGGATAATTACTTAATGATAGTAATTAATGGATTAGTTACTTAATTACTCACAAGGAGTTAAGTTATGGGATTTATTAATTAATGGGATAAATCAAAGGTTATTTAGATAAGTAAAGATTAACTACTTAATAACTAAAGGTTAACTAATTAATTAATAATGATAATTGATTAATATAATTAATCAAAGATTGACTAATTAACATAAGTAATTAAAGGTAATTAATTACTTAAAAATAATTACTTAATTATAAGTAATTAATTAATTATTAAAATTTATTTATCAAGTAATTAAAGAATAATTAATTTAGGGTAAATAATTAAATAGTAATTAATTAAGGATTAATTTATTAGTTGTAATTAATTCAGGATAATTAATTAAATGGTAATTAATTAAGGGTTAATTAATTAATGTGATTAATTAATATATAATTAAATAATTAAAGGTTAATTAATTAATAATAAAAGGTTAATTAATTTATTATTAAAGGATAATTAATTAAAATAGTTTATAATTAATTCATGTTAATTAATCTGGATAAGTAATGAATCTGATTTAAATCAATCGGATGAGCAATTAATCTTACTTATGGATGTTTGAATTGTATGAAATGCTTGTATTGTTTGATATCCCTGATATGTTATGCTTTGTGCTATGAATTGTTTTGGTGTGATCTGTGACGAATGTAATTTATTTATCTGTGATAAATTTATATTATTTACCTATAATGAAGATAAGCGTTACAAATTATGCCGCTTATCGATATTAATGTGTTTGAATCTGTAATGATTGATATTGTTGCACTATTGTGTAAAACCCCTGGACACCATACACACACAAATATGGATTGCACGAGGAAATTAGTTAAGTCGCAAATTTTTTAAATGGTTTTAAAATTGAATTTTGAATCCAAATGGTTGTGTAAATGATATTGGGTTAAATATTAAAAGCTTTTAAAAAGGATTTTTGAAGATAAAAGTTATATTGAATAACTCGATAAAGTTTTGAGATTTAAATAGTTTAATTTGAATTTGAATTCAAGATTTGACATTGAATTCTATATTTGGAAATTAAGGTTTAAAAAGGGTTATACAAGTTATAAATGTTTTTATATGGGTTTTAAACCATTTAAAAAATATTATGTTGGAAATTTGAATTTAACCCAAGTTTTATACTTGTAGGGCTTTAACTTGTGCGAATGTAATTTGGATTTTTTCGAAACGAAAACTATTTGGTTTTCAAATAATAATAGCTTTCATATAAAAAAAGATTTCCAATTTGTGTTGAAAATATTTCAAATTTGGAATGAAAATTGTTTTGAAAGCTAATGAATCTTGGCTAAAAATTAGTGAACTTTGTTTCCAAAATTAGAGAATCTTAAAGTGTATCTTTCGTATAAAAGATTTGAATTGTGAATTGTTTTGAAAGCTATAATTGAAACCTTGTTAAAAGATTGTTGAACTTTGTTTTGAAAAGGACCTTAAAAGGTATCTTTTGTATAAAAGATTTTGGATTGAAATAGAATTGTTTTGAAGGGCTTTGAATGAATCTTTGTGGAAGATTGGTGAACTTTGTGAATTGAATATTTTGTTTAAAGTTTTGTAAATGGTAATTTTTTTAAACCGTTTAAAGAAAAATTTTGGGTAATAAGTTGTGGCTTAACCGAGATCCCAATATTCATATGTTTTTAAATATTGTGCTCATTATTCGGTTTAGCCGGGAAAGGACTTTGTGTCATATAACCCATTCTGAATAATGATACAACGTTATGGATAGCATTTGAAGACCGGTGGTGAAGACCAGAAATTTTCTAAAGCGAAAGGATAACTTGTCGAATGTCTCTGCACCGGCTGATCCCCGGTATAGAGATTTGATCACCCTGTGTGATGGGGAGTCCGGATGTGATTAGGAATTATCCGGATTTGCAACGGCTTCTTTGGAAGTGCCTTCAGTTCTGTCCGAACCCGAAACAGACTTGTATGGATGTATGTCTGACATTACACTTTGAGATGTAAAGCTAGTTTCTATCAAATACATTTCTGTTTGGTGGCGGATATTTATTCTCTTAGCTTAACACCCTTCTCTGAGACGTACGAGCTCAGAAGTTATGTAGTTGTTGGTTACTAGTGATACATTCCTAATTTGGTAGTGTGGCATGCTGAGTGCTGCTGAATGTTGCTGATCATTTGTTGATCGAAGCAAGGCTTTTGTGAAAAGCGTAGCTTTGTGGACCAGACATCGTCGGACCTCACTCCCCGAAAATGGTCGAAACAGGAAAGATGCGGCAAGGTTATCAGGGGTCACGCCCCTAGGGTATGTCCATTCCTTTTGGAAAAAGGTGGTATCATGGTATGGAGCCCAGGTATTTAACCTATGCGGCTACTACAAATACATTGCTTTGTGGTTTTTGGTGTTGAGGGCCCTTGGATAAAGGTCTCAAACGACCGGGGATGGAATATCTATAGGTGTTACTTCCGGGCAAGGGTAACCCGGCCTTGTGTTGGCAGAGGTCCGGGTAGGTTCTCGGGGCGTCCCTCCAGAGGCGTTCCCATGTGGCAATAGGAAGTACCTTAGCCTGACCATTTGTTGGAAATCCAAAAAAATACACGCCCTGGACGGTTTTAGTTGTATAACCTGCCATGGAATGTGGTAGTAACCTGCTATTTAACATGGTAGCTATAGTAGGCATAAAATAATGGTTGTATGCTGGCTAAGATTTATATTATACTTTCGAAATGTTTTCCACTATGCACTAATAATAATATCAAAATGGTTTTGTGTATCAAGTAAGTTTGATTATCATAAGGAGAAATCTCCTCCAATTCTGCGTTTGCATGGCGTGTGCCGTAGGAGGCCTTATGGTAGTTTCATTTTCCAAAAAGCATTGCAGATTTCTTTTAAAGTCTTTTGTTGTTTGTTTTAAGGATAAAACTATTTTTGTTTGCTCATACTAGTCCCATGACTGACTCGGAGTTTGTTGTTCCCTTCCTAAACTCTGGATGCCCACAATTTTCCACACGGGCAGTCTAGAGTTGTGTTTTTCAGATAATCAAATAGTAGGTGTAGATTCGATAGCATTCAATCTTTGGATATTGACAATCGCATTTGGATCAAGTTGCTTCACTTCAGCATGGATGGTAGTTCTCGCTTTTAGCTTTTCGAGTCTTTCTAGCTTTGGAGCTTTGGCAATGGAGTCGCTAGATGTTGGATTCTTGCTTTCTCACTTGGAAATTCTATTGGAGTTATCTTTCCGTTGTTGATGGTTGCGAAGTCTAGACCATCCGGTTGTGCTATATCTCTCCACTATTATGTATCTCTGATTATGTGATATTCAATGTATCATCATTGTATCAAAGTTTTGTGTATCAATGATATTATTATTTTTCTTCCGCTGTGTTGGTATACTTAGTGTGTTATAAGCTCCGACGTGAATTGGATTTCAACGGTTGAATCTTCGGCATTCGAGTACAAGTGAAGTACGGGTGTCGATTTTCGAACACCGAAATCCAGATCATTACACAGCACATTAATTATAAACTACTTAAGTTATGACATAAAAAGTTAAAGTCTAAAGTCCACTGTAATATTTACAACAAGTCAATAACCATAGAGTAGTCTATGCCAACATTCACAAAAAGCTATAACTAGGTAAAAGTATGTAAATAAATGTTGTAATTATAGCAAGAAAATAAGTTTTTGGTTATTTAGTAAAAACTTGAATTAAAAACTATCCTAAATGTATCATGAATCTTATGTTGAACAAACAAAATTAATGTTGAATAAATAGAGTGATATCGAATGTTGCATTGAAACACTATAATACTATGATGTAATGCCGCAATCATACCCACTGTCAAGCTAAAAAATAACTGAAATTAATAGTAATGTCGACACAGTATTTTTTACAAAGAAAAATACATTTTCGTACTTTGTACTAACTGCATAAGCAATCCATAAATTTACTACAACTATATGGCAAAGAAACAATGTCATAGGATTTGAATTAAAATGTTTAAAATGGTTACCAAAAAAGAGCAATCACATACAGTAAGGTTATCAATATCAAATGATAACCCCATAAGTCAATACCAAATTTGTACGACGATGCTTTTAATTAATGTTCGATTCATGTATGTCATATCAATAGATGATGTCTGATATAAAACTTCTCATGACGATAACTCTTTGGTTTTTAAATTGATCATCGCACGTTTGTTCAGTTATCGACGACATGGGAGTTTTGCACTATAAGTTTTCTAAACTTCGGGATTGGTTATCAGAATAATGAGCAAATAAAATACCTACTTTATACCTAACATAATAATAATATCGTAAATCATTAGTTTTGATATAGGACAACAGGATATTAGAGTCTATGTCACCTAACTTTAATTAACCTAATAAATCTTTTAGCAATATAGTAAACCAAAATTAATTCCATTTTGAAAGTATTATAGATCATTATCTTAGCTAATTAATAATTTGAAACCTAGTTATCAAAACCTAACATCTAAACATAAACTTTGAATCAAAATCGAAAGAAAATTCAAATTAAACCATGATAATGATTCCTATATAAATTTTCCTAATTCAAAATAATCGACGAAATTAGAATTGAAAATCGAACCTTAATAATAGCTCGAATGTTTGAGATATAAGATTTTGTATGATTTTGAGAATTTGAAATTTTCTTTTGCTTTAGTTTGAAATGTTGGTAAAAGTGGAATAAAGAAGAAGCCTGAGCATTTAAAGGAGCAAAAAGATGGACATATGCTGTTGGATTTAATTTAAATGAACGAATAGATTCAACTGGAATAACAATAAGCGAAAAGCACCATTATCGAGATATTGACTTGAAAAGTCAATGCTTCATTCATGTTGGGAGGCAAATGTTACTACTATTATTCCCAAGGAATATAACATGTCGGCATTACCGTAATCTCGCATCAACAAGTGATATCGAGAGTATATAGATAGTATGTCATTAAAGCCAATGCCAAAGGCCAACAACGCCGCCCTACATCAACTAAGGTTAATAGACAATGTCGCAAGTCATCAACGAATCTGAGGCCATAGATTTCTATGTCGAAAGCCATCAATGTTATAGTGACATGATATATCATTGATGCCACATCCCATCAATGTAGTACTTCCTTCATGACGTCAGAAGAATAAATGTCGCTTCAGATTTATGTCGCGTCTCTCCAATGCCACCATACTCTAGTGTTATCCTTTAAGTGATGTCGCATCTTATCTACCGCTTCCACATTGATACAGCCTCTTATCAGTGCTGCTTTCTTCTGATGTTGCTCCACTTTGATGTCGCTCATCGCGTATGCTGCCCCCGTGTTAATGTCACCTCTGGTTAATGTTGCCTCCCAGGCAATGCCATATACTATCAGTGCCATCCATTATCAATACCGTCTATTATCAATGTCGCGCCTTAATGAGGCCATGATTCACAATATATAAAGGGATGCCACATGTTGTCAAAACAAAGCATAAGAATAGGCAACATCAAAATGGTTAATATTGAAGGTCAAGCATGCTGCATGGACATGTGGCAATCATTCTGCACCTCTTAACCCCTATAAATATGGACTTAGTGGCATGAAGGAAGGGGCGATGCATTCTTTTCTCATATTCACATTTTCAATTTTGAAACACTAAATTGATTTGGAGATTTTTTTTTGATTGTATCACTCGAACTTTGTATATGTAAGGATTGGAATGTTAAACGTTTGCATAGCATATCCCATACAAGCAATACTCTTGACTCATGAAATCACTTATGACTTGCATATTGAATAAAGAGAAAAAACTTGGAATCTTGATTCTTATGCCTTTTATGATTTTCGGCATGACTTTAACCTTGAAACTATACAGACATAAGACTATCATGGATTCAACATGGAGCATATGCCTTCCTAGTAAATCTACCTAGGATTGTCTTATCTTTTCCGTAACCCAGTACACTTTCCTTACACTTTTTTAGGGTTGATAAAGAAATTCGTTAATAATATCATTGAATATTGATAAAGAAATTCGTTAATAATATCATTGAATCAAAAGGGTGGTCATAGAGAGATGGTTGGTTATGTGTTCCTCGCATTATAGATTTAATCAGTATGGTACTAGCGGAGTCTCATTGCTTAGGATGACCATTCATTCCGACAGAGACAAAATGTAACATGACATGAAGAGAGTCTTTTATTGGCCTGGTATGAAGAAGCATGTTGTAGAATATGTAGCTCGATGCACGACATTCCAAAAGGTCAAGGTAGAGCAGAAGAAGCCATGAGGATTATGGATATTCTACATTGGAAGTGGGAGTGTATTTATATGGATTCATCAATAAACTACCTAGGAGTAGGAAAGGGAATGAAAGTATTTGGGTTATAGTCGATCGACTAAACAAATGCGCTTATTTTAGTCCAGTTAGGAGTACGAGTACTGCAGCGTCTTTGGCGACACTATACAAGAGAGAGATCGTTAAGTTATATAGAGTTCCTTCTAGCATCATTAGTGATTGTGATCCGTTTTTCACTAGCAAGTTCTGGAAAAGTCTACAAGAGGCTTTAGGCACCGAGTTGAGCTTAAGTACCGCTTATCACCCATAGATGGATGAATAAATGGAGAGAGTGAATCAGGTGTTAGAGTGCTTACTTCCAATGTGCATGTTAGATTTTGGAACCTCTTGGGTGGATCACTTGTCACTAGTGGAGTTTACTTATAACAGCTATCAAGTGAGTGTTGGGATGGTACCATTTGAGGTGTTATATGGGAGACCCTATAGATCACTGTCGTGTTGGTGGGACACTACTGATAGGATTATTCTTGGGTCGGACATGGTGAGGGAGACATCAAAGAAGGTAGGCATGATATGTAGGAGGATGAAAACCATATAGGATAGTCAGAAGTCTTACACTGACAGGAGAAGCATGGAGTTGGAGTTTGCAGTGGGAGACAAGGTCTTTGTAGAGGTCTCACCGCCTAGGCATGTTATGAGATATGGTAGTTCGGGAAAACTAGCACCAAAGGTTTGTAAGGCATTTTCTGATTACTGGTAGATTTGGGAAGTTATCTTATAGGATAGAGCTCTTAATAAGTTAACGGGAGAACATGACGTTTTCCATGTGTCGCACTTACGAAAGTGCTTACGTGATATAGCTGTCGTAGTTGAGCCGAGTCGACTAGAGGAGGTAGAAGTAGTGAGGGATTCACTTATTCAGTATGCATCTCCTCATATTCCTGAGCATATCATAGAGTGATTCCAAAACAAGGTTATCAAACTTGTTAAAGTTCAGTGGGGAGACGATCTAGCAGAGAGTACATGGAAGCCTGAGAAGAGCATCGACGCTACCCACCCACAACTATTTTTTGGTACATTTCCATTTTAATCAAATAAGCATAGCCTATTTATGTGTCAGGATTTAGCTTAGTATACCCCATGGGTAGAGACCATTGGATGTTAGGAATGGTTGTGAAAATGTCATCACGACATGTTTTGGATGTTGGACACTAGTTGATGTATTTATGAATGGTTCTTTGCACACATAGACAATGTATATATTCTCGAGTTGGTATACACACTTACAACATCACTTATTCTATTTTATTGAGTTATATGCATATGGTTATTGCACATGGGTTGAATGGTTGCACATTCATGTAGAATTGCAAGGATATTCTCCTAGGATGTTGCATACATTTTATACTTGGCATAAGCACTTACATTTCAGGAAGTCAATTAGATCAAGAGACTGCTAAATCTTTGCATTAGTATAGGTTCAATATGCATTCCACTCTTGAATGTACATATTAAATTAGAAAATACCAAGGATAATGATTACTAGACGATGATGGATGAGTAAATGATTATGGTTATTGATTTTGTACATATGAGTTACATTTTTCAGTCCTTGGAATTTTCGAGGACGAAATTCTTTAAAGGTGGGAGAATGTAACACCCTGAAAATTTAAGCAAAGAATTTAATAAAATAAATAAATTTAAATATAAGAATAGAAAAAAATGGAATTTTGCAAACTTCTGAATCTAGCTATAAAACTTGTGACATTGTATTTGTAGCAATTATTTGAACGATTTTCATATATAACATTTTTTAATCGGAGCTAATATGAAAAAGTTATAAAGGTTTGAAAACTCGCAGCCAAAATTAATTAAATAAACAAAATGGAAATAAATATTAATAAATAAGGAAACCCACTGGTCGATAGCAGGATGGGAATCGGTCGACCGGCCTAATCAATAGCGGTCGACCGGTAGTGTTATATCGGCAAGAGTTTGGGTTGGCCAATGGCCCAGATTTGATGATATATTTTTCTTGGCAGAAAAATATACGTATAGTGATTAGGATGTAAATAAATATCTTTCTAGTGTCCATCGACGGTCCATATTAATTTACAACCCTATAAATACATGTATAATGTAAACCCTAATTCTTAAGGAATTAATTTGTCCACCCAAACTATGCTAATTTCTTTTATCCTTAACTTACAAAAAATAAATAAAAACAATAGTAGAGAGATCTATTGTGGTCAAATCAAATGAAGAGATAAAGAACATGGGGGATTTCAGACGAGATTCAAAGGGAAAAGCTTGGATCTGAGGTAATGGGTATATTTTCAATATGATGATTTACATGCAGATAATTTTCCTATACTCTATCTGATATATATTGCTAGAAACTAAATTGAGAATCATAATGTTTAGATCTAAGATTGAATAATAAATGTAACTTGGTGAGAACCTGGTAAATAAAAATTAATTTATGCTAAACCCATTTTCTAATTAAGTCTGAGTTCATATAACCTGTTAATATTGATGTTTATAAACCTATTAATACTGATGTTAATAACTACCTAAATTGAATTCTTTTTAGTGCAAATTGGTAAACTAAATTCGAATAAGAAATTTTCATAATTGCAAACCTAGTTTCATTATAAAATGAAACTATAAATTTCTATGGAAATTTAGGAACAAACCTATTTAACCAAATAATTAAAAACCCTAAAAACAACGATAATCTCTAATTAAATAGCAACGATAGGTCGACTGCTTTTACATGAGCAATCGATAGTAAGCGGTGAGTGCTCTATTATATAGTGGTCGATCGGTTGTTGCTAGATCCCGATGCTAAATGGTGTTATGTTATCATTGAGAGGTGGACATGGATGCAAATGACGAAATATTTCGACGAGTCCACATTGCGGGCTCCTCCTCAATGCGTAACTAGGTTATATGTCGTCGTAGTTATGAGAAACTCAGTCCAAAAGTAGAAATTGTAGGAAAATCTATGTTGGAATAGTTATGTGCAATCGTAATATAGGAAATAGTAGGGAAATCCTATACGAAATGTTCCAATAGCTATTAGTCGATCATTAGTTATCTAAAGGTTTGACTAGTTATTCGATCCTAGTATGAGCCTGCATAAGTAGTTAGTGTGGGTTGTATTGAGTTAAACCCCTTAAATAAAAGAAATAAGCAGCTCACGAACAGTTGTAGGATATTCTAAGTCACATAGAGTATTATAAAATCAATTGCATGTGATTACCATATATAAATGATTTACTCATTCGCTAGACTTTTGTCTGACTCACCCCTTTTTCTTTCTTTTTCCCCACCACAAGAGGACATGGCGGCAAGTGATATGCCGGAGACCAGTACATAGCATTGGAGTTGCTATATATTTTTCCATTTCTCTTTATGTAGTTACTTACTGTATTCAATACTTAGTATATATCAGATAATATCGTGTTTCTATGTACTTTGGATTTGATTACATACTATTTTTCTAGGACTGTGTTTTAAGATATTTTTTGAGATGGTTATTTTCTATATCTATGTTTTGTTGCCTTCCCTTATGAGATCTTAAAATATATAATATCATTGATCATATCTGTTTAATTCTTAGTCTTTGTAATGTTTAAAATCCCTGATAGCTCGCATTTCTCAGCACCGTCGTAAGTCCAAAAGTTACCCTAGGCTTTGGATCAGTGTATTGTGAGGTGCATGTTGTCACATTTCTACTTAGGATGTATAGATACTAGATATCGATACATTCATTGAGACTAAAGTACATTATGCTCTCCGATTGTTGGACAGGGTATTACTTATGGCTACTGGGGACCCCAATGTATACGTACTGATAGTTATTTGATGACTATAGAATGACCCACTTGACAATTTTCTATGGGCTAATATAACTTAGGTCAAACAAAAAATATTGATGTGAAAAAATTATATAGTTCTCTTGACTTGAGAATACTGTTGATCTTCGATGTGGAAGCTCCGCTTTGATTATAATTGAATTGTGGCACTGTATCCATCAAACGAGTATAGTTAGGTCGAGTGGAAGCATTAGAAGTTAAACAATATAGGTTTGTCTCCTTAGTTTTATGAATGATATTAGAAGTGAAACACTATTCATCCCAATTAACTAAAGTCAATTCAAAGTTAAAATATCTGACCAAAGCATTTTGGTTAATAATAATTGTTATTATTAAGACAACAACTTTGTGTTTGGACTACAGAGTTGAATATGGATGATATTAAAATTTTGACTACAACCAAATCACATTAGTCCAAAGGGATATAGATTTGACGAAGAGAACTGGTGTAAATAATAGTCACAATCTGGTAAGCTAAACAAAGTAAAATTGGATTTTACCGAAATCAAGCAAGCTATAAATTTGGCTAAAATATCACAGCACCTACCAAGTGAGGTATGAATGTTAATATTCAAGTGGTTCGATGTTATCGCGGACCAAATTTATACCTACTCAATTACACAACCGAAACGATGAATACTCCATTGACTAAAAGATTTAATTAATTTATAATTGTTATAAATTGATTAATTAATTAATGCATATGAAAAATCGGTTACTAAATTTTATTTTGATTTGATTAACAAAATATTATTAAAAGTATTTAAAATAGTTACAAATATATTAATCGATATAAGATGATGATACACGTTTTAAATTTGATTCAAATGCAAAATACTTTATTCGAACTTTAAATGGGTTTGAAGTTCATATAAGACCTGGTTGGTTCGGCGTTGATAAAGCCTTGAAGGGTGGGGCCATATATGGCATTAAAGGGGTTTGATACCGATGGTTAGGATAAAAGAGAAATTGTATATGATAAAGGTGATCTAGATCCTAACTTATCTCTAATCACTCCTCTATATAAGCATCTCAACCCACACCTTTTGAAGGACCTTCTGAAGCATCTTAATCCCTTACATATGGCTGAATTCTAGACCCCTCCCCGCATCTCTTCATTTCCAAAGTCAAATAGAAGTAAACAGACATTATTCAATAGCTGGTGGTCATCGGTTCATGGACTAGTACTCTATTAGATTGGAAACAAGTACAAGGAGTAGATTTCTTTGTTTCAAGATGTACTTGTAGGTATTAGTGATAAGGTAAATTACTAAACTATTAATGATTATTGATATGTGTGTGTAATTAAATTTCATAATACCTTCGAGATTTTACTGGAATAATTTGATTTTGAAATATTTTGTAAAAAAATAATTTGTATATCAATTTGTATATCAATTTTTCCATACTGAAATATCTATTTATTTATTTAAAAACTAAAAAAGAAACATCATTGCCTTGAGCTATATAATTGCCATGGATATATATGTGTATGCACGTATGTGAGTATGTGTGTATGATTTCATTTTTTTTTTATTTAAGTATATTTATATGTGTATGTATATTATTAATTTTATAAGATACTAATACATATATAATATTATTATTTCAGATTTTGATTTTGAATTTCCAGTGGAATAAATAAATTTGAATATACATATACATACATAAATTCACACACACACATATATATATAATAAGTTATATATATTAATAAAATAATTTTAAAATTATATATAATATATGTTGCAATATTTTGTATACATGAATTAAAGTATACAAACATACACCTGGATAATATATCTGTATATTAGATGAGCTAACATGTCTATTGCAGTGTAAATCCCATCACTTGTACATGAGCATGTTATACCTTGCATGGATTGCTATGTTACACATGCACATACATGTATGTGAGTATATGATGCATGTATATATAGAATAATATTAATTACATAGTACAAAAATTTATTATAAAATTTAAATTAAATGATGATTTTATTTAAAAAAGTTAGAAATGTTCTAAATAATTTGGACTTCATAGGCCCAATAAAGATTCAAAACGGTAAAAAAATTGAAATTTACCTATTACTTGCGCTGCGGGCTGGCTTAGTTCCAACATAACGTTCCTAAAATAACATTTTTGACTACAATCTCTGTTCATTCAAATCCTTCCACAATCATGTATAAAGACCTCGGTTTCCCTAAAATCGGTTGCAAAATAGGTAACACTAACATTAGTCATGCCATATTTGATCTTCCTCCAAGTGTTATTCTACTGCCTAACACTATTTATTATCAGCTAGGACTAGGGAATGTAATTCCAACCAACATCACAAATGAACAAGCCGATCAATCTGTTGAAAAGCTTGTGGGCATAGTTGAAGATGTTTTAATTTAAACCAAACAATTTTACTTCCTTATCGATTTCGTAGCCCTAGAGAACTAAACCAAATTCTATTGGAAAATGAGGCGTCTTAGAACAATGTGGAATAGATCTTAAGGAAATTTGAACAATTAAGGGGGTGAAGTGTATATTTAAATTATTTAGAGCTAACTTATGACTTTAATACTATATCTAATCAAATTTCTAATAGAAAACCAATAATCATAGATTTAGTAAATAGTAAAGTAAAATGCAATAAAGTAAATAACATCGAGATCTTTATACTGGTTCAAATTAACCAATTCTACATCCAGTCCTGAACTACACCGTGCAGAATTTCACTATAATCGCTTGCTTTCGATGGGTGGTAAGAACACCTTTACAATCTTGATTTTACAGGCTACAAGATACACCCTCTTGATTTCACAGGCTACGAGAACACATTCTACTTTTCAAAAACAACAACAAGTATGGCATTTAGTCATATCCTCAATATGGATTCGTGCAGATTCGGTACAATGGTCCTCTAGATCTTCAATGGAAAAAAATCTTTCAATTCTTTCAGCAATAAGATGAAATTAGAGAGAGAATGATATGAATTCAAGCAGAAACTCTATGGTATAATGTGGTTTGCAAATCCTTGAAGAATCAAAGTGAAATGGAGTGGATTTGCAAAGAGAATGAAAGAATATGCAATGAATTTATTTTGCAAACGTATGGATGAAAAAGAGTATGAGAATGAAGAGAGAATTGATTAGAAAATTCATTTTCCAAGGCCTCATATAGTGGTTGAAGACGTGTCTTTTGGTGAAGAGGTGGCGGGAAAATCCATTGATTTAAATTTTAAAAAACTGACCAAGGAGAAGTATGTCGACATTCTTGATCCCCATATGTTGACGTATAAACATTTCCAAAGAGAACGTCAACACATTAGCAATACCAATAAATGGTGCAAATTTTAGATTTAAAAGTACTTCTATTTTGGGGATTTTATGATTCGGTTGAGGTCAGTGGTTGATGATCTTCAAGCATAATTTCCATGCGATCTTTAACAAGGAATTCTAAGATTTAACTAACTACTCATCACTTCAAACACTTCTCTACTTTCAGCATTCTTCTTCAATCTGTTTTTCTCTTCCATATCTTTGATTAACCTTCTTATATAATCCATTTTCTTCGATTAAGTTACTGTTTATCTCTATAAATATCTCCATAATATATTTGAAATAACCACACAACTCGAAGATACATTAATAGTAATATTTATATGGTTGTTCTCATCAAAATAAATTCATAGGGTATTAACAATCTCCCTATTTTTGATGATGACAACCATATAAATATTTAGGAGATAAAGTATAATATTTTTATATTTGACCCCCTCTAACTTTTTTCACTCCTCCTATCATTTTTCCTAGCATATTCATACATTTTCTCCCCGTTTATTACAAAAAAAGGGGGGAAATAGAATCGCTTATGCATAGCTAGACAATATGTATAAAGTTTGTATATAGAGATGTATATAAATGCATACAAATGAAACTCATGAGGGAAATTAGAATCAACATAAGGCATGAAATAAACTTATCAAGTAAAATAATTAAAATATGCGCACTGGTGCCGACGTTGCTGATGTTGCTGATGCAAATAACATATCCTTTTGATATTTATCCCAAGATCAATGGATTTCTTGTCATACACTTTGAACATCCGCTGTCTGATATCCATTGTCGGTACCTGAAGGAAAAAAAATATGCGCACTAGTACCCTATTTTAATTTGGGTCCATGGGTTTAAATTTTTGGGAAGCCAACACAAAAAGAGTTTGAATGCCCTTATAAAATATAATCATCAGATAAATGAACATTATTAATAAAATTGTCAATATTTTTTTTCAATACTATCTAACTTTCTAGGAACCCATAAATTAATGAACCTATTTGGGGGTTCTAACTTCAATTTTCTAGGTTTTGGTTTGAAGTTGGCAGCCTTAACCAACTTTGTACTTTGAGTAGTAATTTTCTTTGATTTGTGCTTAGGGGTGTATCCAAGTCCATGTTTATTGTTCGCAGGTTTAGATCCAGATAATAAATTTTCTAGATTATTCTTTCCTTTGTTAAATTTATCAGTAACAGATTTCATTTTGTCGAAATCCTTATTACAGTTAAGAATAACATTGTCTAAAGATGTTTTTTTTTTATTTAGATCAGTGATCTCTCATTTAATTGAATGATTTTCCGATCTTAATGCTTCATTTTCACTTTTAAATTTTTCAAAACTTTCAAGTTTTGAATCATCAATGAGTCCATTAAGCCTTTCAATTTCATCTTCTAGACATTTTTTTTCTTCGGTTAACATTTTGTTAAACATTTTAAATCTATCTATCTCTGCTAAATTATTCTTGTACCCTTTCCTAAACATTTTATATCCCTTATACACATCATTTAAGGCAATAGTAATTTCTTTATTAAAATTCCATACCTATTTATCCATTGCCATGAAGCACATATTAGCATTTTCTATCTCTGAATCACTACCACTTGATGATGTATCTAAATTATCCCATGTCGCCTTGAAAGCATGTTTCCTCTTCTTATCAAAATGTTCGAAGAGTACTTTGATTTCTTTAAGTTGGGACAGTCTCTTTTCAAATGTCTGGGTTTATCACATTCGATACACTTAACAACATTTTCATTTTTGGAATTATTGTTGTTAGTTTTTCGAAGTTCGTTTTCTAATATTTCAAGAATTTCTTGAAATTCTTGGTCATAAACTTGATATCATCATCATCAGCATCATCATCGGGTTCATCATTGTCGTTTGTAGCATTGAGTGCTAGTGATTTCTTCTCATTTTCCTGATTCTCTTTTCTAACCGGCAACTTTACTTCATAGTACATTAGATTACCAATTAAATCTTCTATTTTCATAGTACTAATATCATTGTCTTCTTCGATTGCCAGAGTCTTCTGATCCCATTCGCTAAAAAGTGAATTTATGATCTTTCTGACTTAGTCATCTTCAATAATTTTCTTTCCTAATGATATCAATGCATGTAATATATCCTAAAACCTAGAATACATATCAGAAATAGACTCATTTGGTTTCAAGTGAAAAGGTTGAAACTGATTAGTTAGTATATATATCTTAGTTTGTTTTACTTTACTAGTGCCCTCATGTGTGACTTGCAACATTCTCCAAATTTTATATGTAGATTTACAAATAGACACTCAATTAAATTCATTTCTATTAAGCAGCAAAATAAAATGTTCATGGCCATTGAGTTACTGAGTGCTTGTGTCTTTTGGTCTAGTGTCCATTGTGAATAGTTCACTTAGGGCTTAGTGTACTCTATTTGGGTAATGTTCCAAATATCCGAACCACTAGACTATAAATAAAATTTCATCCTACAAGCCCAATATGCATAATTACTACCATCAAATAGAGGGGGTCTAGTGGTAGATTGCCCTTCTATAAAAAGTGTTGAAGAAAGTGCTACAAGTGTCATTATCCATTTATACTTTTCAAAAACCAAGTTATGAATTTTCTAGAACCAGTGCTTTGATACCAAATGTTGGAAATTGGGGTGTCTATAACACAATGGGGAATAGATCTTAAGGCTATTTAAACAATAGATGGGGTGAAGTGTATATTTCAATTATTTAGAATTAACTTATGAATTTAACGCTATACCTAATCAAATTGCAAGTAGAAAACCAATTATCATCATAGAATAAGTAAAATGCATTAAAATAAATAGCATTCGAATTTTTATAATGGTTTAGATTAACCAATCCAAATCCAGTCCCGCATTACACCATGTAGAATTTCACTATAATCTCTTGCTTTCCATTGGTGGCAAGAACACCTTAATAGTCTTGATTTCACGGGCTACAAGATACACCCTCTTAATTTCACAGGCTATAAGAACACTTTCTTCTTTTCACAAACAACAACAAAATATGGCAATTAGTTGTATCATCAATACGGATTCTTGCAGATTCGGTACAATGATCCTATAGACCTCCAATGACAATATATCTTTGAATTCTTTGAGGAATGGGATGAAATCAGAGAGAATGATATGAATTCAAGAGGAAACTCTCTAATATAAATCAGATTGACATGGCATGGATTTGCAAAGAGATTGAAAGAATATGCAATAGATTTCATTGAAAACATATGGAAGAAAAAGAGTATGAGAATGAAGAGAGAATTGATTGGAAAATTCATTTTCCATGGCCTTTATATAGTGGTTGAAGAGACGTGTTTTTTGGTGAAGAGGTGGTGGAAAGTCCCTTGATTTAAATTTTAAAAAATCGACAAATGAGAAGTATGTCGATATACTTGACCCGTATATGTCGACATATAGACATTTCTTAAGAGAACATCTTCACATCAGCAACACCAATAAGTATTGCAAATTTCAAATTTCAAAAGTACCTCTTTTTGTGGATTTTTATTATTCGTTTGAGGTCAATGGTAGATCATCTTCAAGTATAATATCCATAGGATCTTTAACAAGGAATTCTAAGACTCAACCAACTAATCATCACTTCAAACACTTCTATCCTTTTAGCATTCTTCTTCAATCAGTTTTGTCCTTCCACAGCTCTAATCCATTTTCTTCCATTGAGTTCTTATTTATCTTTGTAAATGTCTCCATAATATATCTGAAATAACCACACAACTTGGAAATACGTTAGTATTAATATTTATATGGTTGTTGTCATCAAAATCAATACCTAGCATATTAACAAATTCAAATTCAAATGGAAAAATTCCCTTGATATTAGGCCACCCCTTCTTAACAACCTCGAACGTTATCATAAACTGTAGAAATGGTCGACTTTGACATTCTTTTGGTCACTTAGCCATTGAACTAAATATTTTTGATCTTAATAAAAAACTACGAGATTTTGAAGCAGAAGAAGTTGAGATGATTCAAACAATCGTAAAAGATATATTTAGTGATGTGTTAAAACTATTTGTTTATAAAACTTCACTTACTTCAGTAGATGTATCTAACATATCTTTGGAGAACTATTTGATGATGGGCTTAATTTTTTAAATAATGAAAATGAACCTTTGGAGCATCTCAAAGATATTTTTAATTCCATATCATCAAAAGAAATTGTGCTCTAACTTTTAACTTATGGGATTTCAATGATCATTATCTAAATGGTATAGAGCACTGTTGTGAAAATTCTTTATGGGAAGATTTTAATTAGGGAATTCATGGATGGTTCCTATGTAACTCACAAATCTAGTGATAAGAAATCATCACGCATCATTTTTACTAGAAATAAGAATGGAGGGAAAGGAAATATCATTCTTTGCAATTCTTCCATGATCTACATATATATCATTTTTCATATAATTTGCATTCGCATATGGTTGTTATATTGTATTTCATTTTACAAATCATATTACATCTCATTCATCTATGGGTACTCTCATTTATGTTAAGGAAACATTTTTATAGTGCAGACACTATCTAATTCTAGTGTGGGAGGAGTCTGATTGCACTACATTTTTTTTCATTCCTATTCTTTCTTTGACTTACATATGAATTTAAATGGGAACCTCGTGCATTTCATGTCAAAGCAACATGCTTCTTTTTTAAAAAATCAATTTTTTGTGCTATAGTCAATCATTGAAATAAGGATAAGTTGAAGTATCATGAGTTAGTTCATTTGCACAAACATCAAGTTTTGGGTGATAGGAATAAATTTAAACTATTCTTTGAAGTATAATGTGTCTTTAAAGATGTTATCTCAAAACTGGCAAGAAAGCTACTCGTATTTCGATAAGACTGATGTTAAGGGCTAAGTGTTGATCATGTTAAAACACGTTTTGAATGTGTAAGTAAAAAATAACCAAAAAAATTGAAATGCACACAAATACATGTTGGAAAATTATGTAATGAGCCCCTGGTATGCATATTATTTTCTTTTGGCAACATCAAATTCTAGATCAACTTTTCTAAAAGGAGAAATGACTCGGTAGCTTTCTTCTTTAATTTATCCATGTTAAACCGACCCAAGTGAAGTCGATTTCGTCCATGTTTTGACCAAAGCAAATCTTATATTGGTATGCTTATAAAACCTTGTTTATTATCATATGATTTCTAAGGTTATGCACTTCATAAAAAATACCAACATTACCTTATCAATTTTTGTACTTGGATTTAAAATAAATAATCATCACCATAAGAAAAGTTGTTTTTCATAACATCAAAAAATAACACTTTATTCCATAGTGTTATTATTTGTTTTAATTTGTTTTATTTAAAGTACGGATTGGCTATATAATGCTCTCAGAATGCTTTCTCCTCAAATCATTTTCATGGTTGGCCCTTCCTCAAATTATTCCCCACTTCCTTCTTCCTCAGATTATTTCCTCAAAGTTTCAAACACAAAATATCCTCCCTGATCATCGCCCCTGCCCATAACTCCTTCTACACACCGGATAGGGAAACCCTCCTCTAAGGGAAACATCACACGGTGTAAAAAACCGTAAACTATTAAACACAATACGCGGCCTGCTCTTTATTTAAATCACATGACATCGCTGATAGCTAACGGCGACAGCTGCTCCTCTAGACTTCGTGCCTACGAGCTAGTTGAGTCTATTCTCTAACTCAAGCCTCCTTTCCTATGTGATTTGCTGCTAGTTTAAATGATTATCCCAAGCTTAAAACAAATTGTAACAACCTAAATTCCAGTGGGTTCAGATTTTTCGCAAAAATGCTAAACCCAAGCCTATTAAAACCCTAGTTAGGAATCTGGTATCCTGCAAATAGGCAAAGACAAATATATCAGAGCTCGATTAAATATCTCACATCGGAATTGACTAAAATATAGTAGTAAGTAAATACTCACCAATATAATAAAACTTTCTAAACAAGTGTCTTAAAGCTGGGAAGTCTCTGCCATCTACCTAACCAATAGGATGTTAGGAGGAGGGGGTCAGAACAAAAGTTCTGGCGAATGAATAAATTATATACTTCTAGGCTTAATTCTACATATATCATTTTATTTCCATTTAATCTTATATGAGGTTCATTAAGTTACAATACTCTCACCTCTGTTCGTGAACCGTGCCTATCTACTCCATAGTAGATTAAAACCTAATAACTAGTATATACGTATATGTAGCTATATGCCCAATGACCATATTGGTCCTAGGCATCACCCATGGTACCTTCCGTATCCTCCTCGAAAAGGGCTCCATCGTCTTACTACGAGAGCGTTCCGTAACTACATTTGTAAAGGACTGCTTCGTAAGGCCTACAATACAAATGCTCCATCGTCTTGCTCCGTAGCTATATCTATAAAGGACTGCTTCGTAAGGTGTAATATCCCGGAAATTTGGACAATTTAAATTTAATAATCTGAGTTTAAATTTAAATTGAATTGATGAATTTTGTTAATAAATTTGTTTTGGATTAAATAATCTTCTTTATTTAAATATTTAATTTGTGAATTTATTAATAAAATTATTTTCTATTTAATAATGTATATGTATTTATACATATTTTAAATAGATAAGTTGTTAAATTAGTATAGCATGATTTTAATGTTTTGAAAATAGAATTGAGATTTATTTTTAATTTAAGCATTTCAAAAATTTTAATAAATACTCTATGATTTTAAACATGTAAGTTAAATGTTTTAATTGGTTTAAAATTCATTTTTACGTAAGTATGTATATTAAAATAAGTTGCAAACTCTTTTATAAATTTATTTTAATTGTTTAAAAGTATAAGAACTAATTAATTTAATTTAAACATTCATTAACCTTAATTTAAATAACAAAAACATTTATTAACATTTAATTAAATAACAAAACATTTACAAATACAAGTGTTAAGTGTTTAAGATAGGTAGTCAACATGCGTCCATTCTTTTTACATGTGTCAAATTTTGTTTTTCTTTAATTTTAATTTAAATCAAAATATTGTTATATAAAACATTACAATACTCATTCCATTCCTCTTTCTCATTTTTCCATTTCTGAACAAAAGAAATCTGAAATTAGTTAAATTTGCATTTCTCAAAATACAAGCCAGCATATCCCAAAATCTTATTCAATCTGCAAGAATGAAAACATGCATGCAACAATTTCAAACAAGTAAAATCTGTAAACATGCATTGCAATCAAACTCCTCTTTTTCAAACTCTACAAGTATGCATGTTTTCAAAAACTATAATCAAACTCCTCAAAAAGCAAAATCAAATCACTGATCCACTTACAAAGGACCTGCATGTAAAAGCTGGAAACAAATGCAAGTTGTATTTGCATCTGCAACCTGCATTTGATCTGGAAACAAAGGAAGGCCTGCATGAATCTTCAAACTGGAAGCATGTATAAAACAAAAGATTAGAAAGCATTAAAAAAAAGGCAATTTTAATCAAATGAAGCCTGCATGTATTCAAAAAGCAACCTGGGGGGGGGGGGGGGGGAATTTGCATCTGCATTCAAGCTACTACATGCTAAAATCCGGGGTCTGCATCATTTTACAAGTGAGTAACTTAACCCTTACAAATTAAGTAGATAAAAGTTGTTCATACTTTTATTTAGAAATGACTTAACATTTTAATTTTCTGTGTATATATTTATATGAGTTGAATTCTGTTTCACTTAGGTTCTGGCTATTACAATGTATGTTCTAGCTGATAGAACTCTCTTTTATTTTGATTTGTTTGCTGTTGTGTTTTAATCTACGAATGAAACTTGCTTATTTCTAAATAAAGTAAGCATTAAAAATTATATAAGTTAAAATAAAACTCTGTTTTACCTGAAAGTAATATAACAGAGTAAAAATTTATATTAAGTGAAAATTCAAATTATAGGAATTCATGTTTCAGGTTTATTAATTGAAACAACAAGTGAATTCTTGAATTTTAAATCAAATATTATAATTTATAGTGTTATGAAACAAGCGCAGTAATGAAATTACTGTATTTCACAATTTGGTTGAGCACATTTGAAACTTGCATTGGTTCTGGATGAATTTGATTCTTAGGATAGAGTAGCCATCAATGATTATGGGAAAAATTCTAAATTGGATTTAAATTACATGTTGATGTTGAATTTGGGATTTATATGTATGAACCCTAGTTGTTTTTGGGCTGTGGAGAATCGAACATTTCTGCATTTATAATGATTCGAGTACAAAGATCCTTTGAGTATAGATAGAGGATGTGTAGATGGAGTTATTGCCGGAGTTGGAAGTGTGGCGGTGGTCAGAGGTGATGGGTTGAAGCGTTGATAGGCTAGGCATTAAAAAGGGGGGGTGCTGTTCCAGGTTTTGTATAAAACTTGAATTCAAATTTCAAGTTGTATTATGGGATTTTGAAGGTTGAATGTTGATATAGGGATTTTGGGTCAATAGGGGATGGTCATGGATGATCGCCAGTGATGCCGGAGTAGGGGAGTGGATGCACAGAGGTGTTGTGCATGTTGGTGATGATGGGGTGTGTATTTGGGTTGCAGGGTTATTAGCCAGTGATTGTCTCGGGTATTTTGAGATTTGACTCGAAGCAGGGAAGCATGGGACTCGAAGTAAATAATAGGGTAACTCGGATTTGTTTAGTGCTTCAGGTTTTAGTATAGGGACAGAGTCTTATGTCCAGGTTTTTAAAGATCAAAAACCTGTTTACAGGTTTTTAAAAAAAAATTATTAAGAGAAGTGGAAATGCAAACTTAAAATTGAAAACTAGCTTGTAACCTGAATTTAGATATAAATTCAAATAATTTGAATCTTGCTTTTGTAATTATTGAGTTTTTTTTTTAAATTTAGTTTGGGTTTTAAACAAAACAGAACTGTTTTTTGTTTTCAGATCTAAAAGTAAATTTAAAATTTGTAAAATGAAGTTCAATCTAGAATTTTTAAACCTGGAATTTAATTATGAATTCAGTAATTTAAATTTTGGTTTTTGAAACAGTTTGAATTCAAAATTTAAGATGTTTTAAAATTAAAACGGAAAACTGTTTTTCTGATTTAAATTTAAAGGCAGATTTTAAAAATGCAACTGAAATTTTAAATAAAGTTTAAATCTGGAAAATTGAATTTTTGAGTAAATGAACCTGAGTTTTAATTTAAAATTTGAAATTTAAATTTAGATTTTAAACTTTACAGTATTAAGGAACCTTGGTTTTTGAGTTTGAACTATAAGTTTAAATTTATGGAATAAGGTTTAAATAAGTTTAAATTCAGTTTTGAAATCTGGGATTTGACTTTAATGTCAGTTTTCAAAATTTAAATAAGTTTTTAAATTTGAATTTGTTTTAACTATTTTAGGAAAGGTTATATGATTTGAATTTAAAAATGGAGATGGAAAAGTAAGCAATGTTTTAAATCTTTAAGTTTGAAAAGAAAATTTGAATTGTGTTTCAGTTTGAAATTTAAAAAGAAATTTTAAATTGAATTTTGTTTTGAAACAGAGTGTTTAAATTATTTTGTATAAAGAAGAATGTTTCTTAATTTTGAATTTAAGGAAATTGGTTTCATTTAAATTATTAAGTTAATTTAAATGGAATATTAATTATTTAATTAATCAACAATGTGGATGTTTAATTAAGTAATTAATAATTTTGAAGTTAATTAATTAAGTTTTGAGATTAATTAATTAAGGTTAATTAGTCTATAATTAAGGATGGTTAATTAAATTTTAATTAATGACTAAGATTTACTTAATCAAGTGATTAATGATAATTAAGATTTTAATTAACACTTAATTAATTAATAATTAGAGATTAATTAAATGATAATTAAATATTATTTAATTAATAATTAATAATGATTAATTATAAGTTAAATTCTTAATTATGTAATTAAGAAGGTTAATGAAGATCATTAACATAAGATTTTTTTTAACAATTAATTAATGTGATTAATTTTTAATAATTAATTAGATTAATTAATTATTAATAATCAATTGTTTAATTTTTAATTACTTAATGAAAGTAATTAATGAATTAATTACTTGGTGTAATTAATTTGATTAAGGTGATTAGTTTAGATTAATTAAGTTTAATTAATTTAAACATTTATGGATTATTGATAATTACTTTTGTAATTAATAAATTTGTAATTACTTAGAGAAGTAATTAATTAATAATTACAGGATGTAATTAAAAATATTTATTATAGAAGTAATTTAAATTTAAATTACTTTGAAAATTAATCAAGTGATTAATGAAGATTATTAATTGAGAATAATTAATTTATGGGATGAGTAATTAAAGTAGTTAATTACTGAATGGTTATTAATCATGGGTGATTAATAAATATGGTTTTAAATTGTAGATTAATTACTTATGTAATTAATTTATATTTAGAGATTGATTAATTGTAGTTACAAATCATTAATTAATTAATTAATGATGTAATTTGGAATTGATTAATTAAGGTATGATTAATATTAAATGCTAATTACTTATTGTAATTAGAAATAGTTAATCAATAATGATTAAGTGAAATGAATATTTAGATGATGATTTATAAAATTGATTTGTAATCAATTAAATATTAAGATAAGCAGAATTTTAATGAGGAAGTAATTAATTTAATTCATTTTAAATTAATTAGAGTTTAGGTAACTAATTTAATTCATTTTAAATTAATTATAAATGGTGTGATCATTAGATAGTTGCTTATGTTTGATGATTGGTATTGGTTGCCTGGTATGGTTTGTAATCTCAATTATGAGATGAGTAGTGTATGTGATGTGGATGCATTGGTTGCTTTTGGATGATAATATAGATTATCTGATTATGATATGAATTATCTGTTGATAATGATAGTGATGATTATCTATCGTGTTATAAATTATCTATCTGTGTATATTTAGATAATTGAATTGAATTGTTTTAAACTTAAAACAACTTGGCCCTAATAAGACACGCTTTGGATTTCGATGAGACCGGGATCGGGTTTCCATATTTGGATCCGAAAACCACATCGATTCCAAATAACGTTAGGCCGTGAACCCAAAATGGAGCGAGTGAAGACTCGAGGTGTAAGGGCTATACGTCAATATAACTCTGTGGGTGATTCCGTAATGAGTTTGACGGAATAGTACTTATAGATTCGAGATGAAGATTCAGAATGCAAGGGTTATTGTCATTAACTCTGAGGGTGATTCCAATACGAGTGTAACGAGATAATGCCTTCGGTTTCGTTCGAACCCGGAACGAACTTGTATGGATTGAATGCTTTCAGAACATCGTCAGGTGGACGATGAGCATTCTAAGTGATATGTCCTATAAAGGTAATCGTAGCCTCAAGCCTCATCAACCGGGAATGGCTAAAACAGGGGAGGTGCGGCAAAGCTTCATGGGTAGCCCCCACTTGAGAGCAAGATTTATCCCTGTCTAGAGGTCCCTTTATTTTTCGGCTTAGTGGTGCGGTTGCTGATCACAACTGCGGGGTTGTCTTGTTTGGAACTGTTCAGTAAGGAACGGGTCTGGCTTTGTGTTGCAGGGGATGAAGGGAGTAATCCTTGGTACGGTGATCTAGGCCACGTACTGTGACGGGCGGTACCCCAGTAGCCCAGCCATTGATGGAATCCAAGATCCAATAAGTGCCAACGGTTTTGATTGTATTACCCACTTTTGTGGCTAGTAGCTGGAATTTAATAGATGTAACAATTTCGGCTATTTCTTATTTACTTGAAAACCCTAGACACTATTATAATATCATCGGATTTCCTATCAAATGTTTTGGTTAGCGTAAGGTAAAAACTTTTCCATATTTATGTGTGGGAAGTCTTACGTGATACCTTTTCTTTCAAAGGTTTCTCAAAGTTAAGCAACTTTAATCTGTTACTCACACCAGACCCATGTCTGACCCGGAGTTATTTCTTTTTTTCTATAACTCTTGGGTACTCAAATTTTTACGAGTAGCTAAGGGAATTCAGGTTAGGATTCAGGATTAGCTTTGACGAATTATGGAGGAGCAAATGGAGCAGGAGGCTTCTGCGTATAGTTATATAGTTTTTCCGCTGTGTTGGTATCTCTGAGTGTTTCTATTTTGTATTGAGTTGTAATAACTAGACAGGCGTTTATAACTGTCTAGTATGTGTTGTATATGTCTGTGTAACTCTGATATTTGATGTATACTATGTAATACTTTGTTATTAATATAATTTATTCGTTCCGCTGTTGAGATTCTTGTGTTGTTTCCTCTTTCTCTCCTTTCTTTTCTCTTTTCTATCCCTTTCTTTCTTAAAGATGATGCGATTTTCCGAGAGTGGAAAGTCGGGTCGTCACATAAGGCCTACAATACAGATAGTCCATCTTCTTGCTCCGTGAGCATTCCGGAGCTACATCTGTAAAGGACTGCTTACTAAGTCCTACAATATAGATGCTCCACTACTTACTATGAAAACGTAAATCGCGTCTGCACTAGTCTATGCCAGTACTCGGACATCTACAATGCACCAGCTAGTGCTACATTGAGGACTACGTAATCGTTCTACCTTCTATATGAATCCTGCCAACAAAGTCTACCTTGTATGGAATTCAGCCGGGGATTTTCTATATCTGTAAAGGACTGCTTCGTTAGGCCTACAATACAGATATTCTTACTGGCATGTCTCTTTTTCTTCATGGCTATGGCCTTATGCAGCCACCCCTCAACTAACCAAAAAACTTCCAAAGAGTTAAGTGGTCATGCACTACTTCAAACAATCTAACATCCAAATGGTGGTGCCTCATTCAATGTCTCGATAGTGAAAGAATCATTGGCCTGATGGTTTAACTCTAGTCTTTCCCAAAATCGCTCTTGTTCTTGATGCTGGCCGATATCCGCATGCGACTATCCTTAAACTTACCTGTAAGTACTGGACATATGAATACCCTACTCCGAACACCAAGCCTTTCTGACAGCTTACAAAGGTCTGCTTTGTTAGGCCTACAATGCAATTGCAGTCAAGGCATACTCTCTTGATGGAACACCTACAAACCTGCCTCCGCGGATGCAGCTCCGTTAGACCTGCCTAGAGTGCCATCCTAGAGTATTCTCGCATCCCATTGAAGTCTCGTACTTCCTTCTAGCCCAAAATAACTAAGTTGGAAGTGCTTCTCCTTTTCTGAAATCTATGATGAACTACTTCATTAGGCTCTTCATCGTTTGGGCTACTCCAAATGCATCACACTCTTTTACTAGACCCTAAGTCTAATCTTTTAATTTGCGTTTAGTTTACTTTTCGTATTCTGTTGGCTACTTATTTACCCTAATTAGCATATTCTTGCCCTCATCTCATCTCTATCTATTATGAGATTTCTACTTATTTAATAGGGAATGTTGTTGTTATGATCCACATTCATTATCTTGCTTATTTAACTTAATATAATCTTAAGTTCATTAAAATAAGTCTCTTTTGTCATTCTTGCTTTATTTGCTTATTGATTTAATATAAATTATTTAAATAAGCTTCTACCATTATCATTGCGCATTAATTTATTCAAAGCCTCAAAATAATCTTTTCCGTTCTTATTACTTAATTATAACCTATGTTATAATTCTACCTGTAATTGTCATTTTCTCTTCTTTTATAGTCCGTACATAATTCCAGCATTTCTTTTCTGTTCTAATCTGCCTTCATTTATTATGATATAGAATATTATTTTATTCTCTTGTATCATATTATTCACTCATAATAATAACTATCTTCTTAAATAGTCCGCGTAGTGAATGTAGACCTAGGTTCATTATCGTTTACAGCTTCAAGTTCTTATCTAATAATATACTTGATTAATGTCATACTTTTCTTTATTATCTTCTATTCTAGGAAGTAATTCTATTTTATTTGGTTGGTTATAAAACTATATTTTAATAATCCATTTCCATATTTTAATATTATATAATACTATAAACAATAATCCATAACTGAAATAGATATTTCTTTTACTATTTTAGAATAGTGTAAAATACAGTGGTTTCTCTATATTACACTAATTCTCTTTTTCTTTCTTTTATTCTAGCATTTACGTTCATTATTTTCTTTTAAATATTATAGAAATGTATCATATTTTCTAAACTAACCAATTAACCTTTTAGTTACACCCAAATCAAGTTGCTAGATTAATTAACTTTTCTCATTTTAACGTAAATTATTATAGTAATTCCATTCCTCAAACTTTTATTACTTTACATATTTTTCCCTTCATTTCAGTATTCTTAATTATTTAATCCATATTCACATTTAATCTATTCTAATCCATATGTGAAGAAAGAGGAGAAAATAGAATAAGAATGACGCTTGCAATGAAATCCAAAACGTAGAAACAAATGTAAATAAATAATAATTAAATAAACTGTAAATTCCTTATAGTTCAGCACAACTTAATTAATTAGGTCGATTATTGAATAAAATTATCTAAACAGGAATTTAATGATAATATATCTTAAACTTAAAAGATATATAAATAAATCCACTCACATTACTAACTTTTCAAATCTCCCTGTTTTTATTTCAGATCTGTCCCTAACATCTATATTCACCTCCCTTGTAATCCCTATTTGGAATTACAATTGATATATTTACAGATCTATAATATTTGAAAGATAAAAGGAAGAGATTTGGATTAGAAATAGCAAATAAAAATCAGATCTAGGGTTTTACCTTTAACACGGCCTTCTGATTTGAACCAATTTCCTAATTAATTATATTCTCTTTCTATTTAGATCTAAATTCATGTGAATTAGATCTAAAAAAAATTATTAAGAAAGTGTAGAAGAGATTAAAAAATGGCAGAGCTTCTGTAAGCAATAGAAAAATAATGAGGATCAAAATGAAGCTCTGCATCTATATTTACAGTGGTTCATATCAATGCTAACCATTAAATATAAAATCATAAAATCTAAAATGTACGCTCAGTCTGTGGACATTAAATTATTATGTTTTCTTCTGCGGTTGTTTTATTTCAAATTGATTCTTCAACAATCTTTTCATTAATCACTTTCCCCTTCCCTCTCGCAATCTATGGAAACATATATTTTTAAATGTGACGTTTCTTTTAAATAAGATTACCATATTAATCACCTAATTAGTAGATATCATAAATACCTAGAATTAAATTTACTATCCAATTAATCCCTGCATGCACTATGGTTTCTTACCAAACTAATATGCCAATCAACATCATATTAATTCGTCACATATATGCATATTAATTTATTTTATACCCATAATTATTGAATGCATATATTCTACAATTGAATTTTGAATCACAATCTTAATTATATATGTTACGTTAAGTCTCCATCTTTATTAATTGACAATTGATTACTTGCATAAATTACTCTTCATCCATTTTATTATCATGCACTAACATATATGTTTCTAATCATATCAATTAGTTGCTACAATATATGTTCCCTTTCTTGTCAGTTCCTATCAATTAATCACCTCTACTAACTAATTGAATACTAATTTCCCTTTTAAACAAAGACAGTCGATTAATATTCCTTATTAATTTAATTTATATAATTTCTCTCCATAATTTATTTGTTATGTATTCCAAATAATATTTATTAGTTGCCCCATTTATAAGCATTTCTTTGTTTTATAATTTCAAACGTATATAACTTAATTAAATTATTTGCATATATAATTGTAATTTAATGCGGGTTGTTTCACAAATGAAAACTAAAAAGGTAACTATTTTATTATATTGATGATATTGATAAATTATATATGGAAAAACCTAACTGCCTTGATATCAAACTTCAATTGATTAGCACCACCAATTAATGTCGTCGTTCACGCAACGTCTACCCCCACCAATGAACTCTACTTACTAAGACGAGACGAACTACACCATCAAAAACATATACGACGTTGTTGTCCCCTTGTTAGTGTCGTTTTCATCATGCCATTCAGTTACTCACAGCTGGTCGATTATTTTGCGACGTACCAGTGCTCACCTAAACCTATTTGATTTGGTGGAATTCATGCATAGCATATCAGTGCATTTGATGAGCTGCACATGACTATGAGGAGAAAAAAATAAATTTATCATTTTTTAGTTTTATAAAATAAAATATGTATATGTAATATACTTATCCATAATAATTTTAAGATAGAATTATTTTAATTAAAAATATATTTTGTTTAAGATCCTCGATAATCCAACCGATCAATTGAATTGTGAACCATAGGTTTGTCCTCTGAGAGAACTCTTTCTTAATTCAATGGTTGAATTGGAAAATCCACCATTAAGATATAGTTTATTTTGGAGATAAAATAAAATTCTTCATGCATAGAATGAGATATCTAGGTATATCTATAGCAATAATGAACAATATATAAAATATCTTACCCTGATCCACTATGGACCATCTTATTTCAATGCATAGAATGAGGCTTGTTCATAGATTGTGTATAGAATGAGGCAGCTAAATTGATGTTAAATAACTGAACACATTTAATTGTTCAAACCTACACGTATATTGGCAAGCCTTAATTTATGACAATTTGAAAATTTTTGATTACCAAAATAACATACAAACACACTCTATTTATTATATTTAAATAATTATATTAGCTTAAAAAATAATTAAATAAATTTATAAAAACTATATATTCTATTAATTAACTTATGTCCTTTAATAATATTAAAAACAATAATAAATTAAATAATATAACTATTACATTGATTTCTTTATAATGGTAATTTTTAATTTTATAAATTATTTTGATAAAAAGGTTCGACCAAAATTTGAGAGTTGCGGTTGTGTGACTCTTAGGTGTGAACTCAACCCTTGGTAATATATAAGCATTTTAAACATTAAAGCCTATAAGGACTTGTTGAATCACTACAATGGATACAAGTTTAGTTGCTTAAAGATTATCTAAGTGAAATCTAATTTATTGTCTTTTAAAAGGACATCTTTAAGCTTCTATATATTGTGCATATTTTCTCTTCTTCATCAAAATATCACATAGATATCTAGAGCTCGATCAATGGCCAAAAATCTAATAATATCGATATTTAGTTGCGATGTCCAACTATAGACCACATCGTTCGATTCGATAATAATTATCGATTAATTGATTTCATAATGATCATTAATTTACACATGTATTTTTATTAATAAATTGTCAATAACTATAAATCATAAAGTAATAAACTAAAACACATTTTGAATATCATAATGATTTAGATGTTATAGTTATTACTATTGTGCAAATCTTTTGAATTGGTCAGTTTAGAGTATAAGTTCTATAAATTTGGAATTATGATTCTAAAATAATAATTTTACAATGTTTAAATAAGATATATAGTCGCTTTTGGGTCCAACGATAATAAATGACCAAATCGACTTAACTATATACAAAAATATACTTATCAAACTCTAGCTGCCAGCTTCCACTCGAGAAAAGTCTTCTTAAACCCAAAACTTATCACCTTGTGTCAACCTCTTTTATTCAAATGTGACAAAATGTTGAATAGCGTATACATCAAGCAAATTATATATTGAATTGTTTATCTTGATAAGAAGAATCAACAAAAAATAACTATTTGTAGCTAAAAGGGATGTTTTGACAAGAATTCGCAATTAAAGTGGAGAATGATGAATCATTCTCAATTGTTTATGGTGATCAACGGGGAAACTTTGATGATTGGGGAAAGGGAGGACACCAGATTATCGAGAATTAAGAGTGGAATCAATCAGGTGTATTCGATCTATCTGATAAATGTTAAGATAGCCTAAAAATTGAAGAATGGGCACAACCTTAGCGGTGGCAAGAATAATATCATGGTCGTAAAGGAGGCTGCTAAAACAACGATAATGAGACGAGCACAACTGTGGTCTCCCATCTGTGTTGATGGCTCCCATCGAGAGAAAAAAAATAGAGGACCGTTGTAGTGGGTAAATTTACATTTAAGCCCCTTAAAATATTATATTTATGTAATAAACCATACATCTTCTAATCATCATATCTTTTACATGTGAACCCGGATTCGACTGAACCCAACAACGTTGGATTCATATTGAAATTTTGGAAATTTTCTTATATTTAGATGGATTTGGATGTTATTGTAAAAACGATCCTATTGGTGCATTCTTTCCTTATCTATTTTTTTTAATATGTGATGTTTATATTTGATATTATATTAATATATTAGTTAAATAGTGATGTTATGTTATAATTTTGTATTTTCCCATTATTACGCACCATAGTTTACCGAGTCATTGTTGATTGGTGATTAGACCTTTATTTTAGTTATTTATAGAATATGATAGCATAAATAAATAGCTATGTATATTAAAGAGGAATTGATAATAATATTATTATTTATGAATTATCGAAAAAATTCGTAAATAATTGTAGTAAAATGTTGTGAATTAAATTTTGGAGAAATTTTCATCATTTATAAAATACGAGGAAAATTTGATAAACAAGGATATTATCATTTAAAAATAATTGGACTTTAATTATTATTTTGCAAATAAAACAATCGTTATAATATGGTTGTTATTATATCAAGGTAATCAATAGTAATGTATAGTATTATTTTTGGAAGGATATTTGGAATAGATTTTTTTTTTTTTAAATGTCTAGGACCACTAGCATAAGTGGCAGTGGTATGACATTATAGCTAAGGTCTTATAGATCATGGTTTCGAACCGCTGAGACGTCAAAACGAATGTACTAATTAAATAAAGTGACACTCTTATTATTACAAAAGGATAAATAACACCGTTAGAGGAAAGTATTGTTCTTTGGAAGTAAATAGTAATATTAATATTTTTAAATCTTGAGATAATAATAATGAAAATGAGTTTACAATTTTATGAATTTAGATGAAATATCATGAATAATATTTGGAAATTGATTCTAAAGGTGTAAACACACAAATAGATGTGTATATATAAGAATGATTTTAATCCATGAACTTATGAGGAAACTCATTAAAAAAATGGGAAAAAAATTATATTCATTTAGAATATATTCTTATTATTTATAAATTTTAAATAATTAATTATAATGTTGTTTTGGAAATGTCCATGGTATATTTTAAATGTATTACATATGTGATGGTTGTTTGAGCACCAAGGGGTTACGTACTGATCTGTACTAATCTCTACTGCATAGGCATCATCGTCTCCATCAAATATACTGCATGTCCACCATTGTTGGTGTTCCCATATGTCCACCATTGTTGGTGTTCCCATACAGTAGGCCGCCAAACTGGTGGCAAATGGGATTGAATGTCACTGTCCCCTAGCTAGGATAGATCTAGCCTACCTTATCTCTAACCTCGTTTGATCAGTTCATTATATTTTGTTACTACAATAAACCTTCCTAACTTCTTTTAACACACTATCGGCAGGGGCTATTAACTCAATTCAATATTCAATACACTCGATATCAAATAATATCCTATACAATTACTTAAAAGAACAACTTAAGAAATATTATCCAACGTCCCATACCACTTGTAACGACCTATAAATTTTAATGGTTTAATAACGTAATAAACTGAAATTTTATTAAATTTTAAATAATAAATTTTTGTAATGAAAATTTGATATTTGACATAAGTCTATTCAAACATAGCAAATGGTAAATTTTCATCGGATAATATGGAAGTTTATTTTATTGCATAATTTTATTTAGATTTAAATCTGTTAATACCTGATGATAATTTAATATTTAATGAAACCTGAATATTTTACATAATAAAAATGTAAACTATTTTCTGAGTGAGACGTCATATTCTGTTTCGTCAAATTTGGATTGCTATTGCTCTGTTTATCTTATTTTCAGCGTTTTAGTAGCATTTCCGGTACCGTGTATCGACTTTTGATAGGATGGTCATATCGTTGATATCTATGTACCGCTTTGATCGTCTCGTCATGCTTATCCCCGTAATATATTCACTTGTGCATTTTGGTGTCCGGTATGCGGAAAAAACCACGAAACAATTAATCAAACCGATACCCATTTCTGAAACCTTTGGTTTTATATGTCCATTCATTTGACCTCCGTGAGAAATCTAACAACCACAAATTTAATGTTTTGACGTTCTCTATTCAACCGGTTGCTTTTATTTCTCTGGCTCTAATGCATTGCTTGACTCTCGTCCTTTTATTTCTTTGTTCCCTCTTCATTCAATTTGAAAAATATAATAAATATAAGAGGCGTACATTTTTTATAAACTTCTCTTCTTCTTTATTCTACTAAGCTTGTTCATCTTTCTTACGTTAGACTTCTTCATTGACAAAAAAATAGAATAATATAAATATAAATATAAAGCAAGTTATATATTGGTTTCCAGAGATTGGCACATCCTTCTCTGTTCTCTTTAAGCTTGCCTGCCCTCTTTGTAATTTGTCAACCTCTCCCTGCCGAACATACCTAACCACCTGGCACTCGAAGGCCACCCTCCTCCTCCCAGTGCTAGCATCCAAACCTATCCTTTTCTCCTTGAACTTCACCCACTCACCCATCCCATACACCCTCTGCCCTCACCATCGTGCACCAGCACCTATAGCCTCACGTGACACTACTGTCCCCACCACCCTCTCTCCCTCCATGCCTGATCGACAACTACCCCCTTACGTCCATCGGCAATGATAGCCCAAAACTAGTACCTCACACGTCAATGCCTTACGGCCCGATCTCCCCCTCAAATGGTCAGTTTGCCCACACGCTCAGCCTTCCTCCACCTTCCCTTCACAACCATGTGCTCCATTTCCTTCTCTAGTTCGGCCAGCATGCCTTTTCTTCTATCCATATCGAAGCTTGCATAAGTATATATCTTTGAATATATATATATATAGTTTTATAATATAATAATCTATTGTTTATATATAAGTTATATATAGTTGTTGTTCGTATATATATTATTTACATACCTTAGTTATAAATGATTTGCTGAGTCCATATATATGTAAGTTTTATATTCTTATATTCTATATATGTTGTGCGTTTGTTTGTTAGTTATATATATATATATATAAGGATATGCGGGTTTGGTTTTCAGATATGTAAATGGAGATCGTATATAATATGATTAGGAATTTTATACTATATGTTGAAGAGGTAATTACTAGTTGCAGTTATGAAATGGATATTGTATTCAAATATAGTATATACGTATACTATATATTGATTTATCGCATATTATATTATGAAAGCATTATATATATGATATTGTAAAAAGTAATATATCGATTTGCAAGTACTTACCTCATTTCTATATCTCTTACACTTCATCTGTATATGCGTATTATTATAAGTTGTTCGTGGAATTATAAATATAATTGGTCTAATATATATATTATATATACGTATGAATTTGTTGATATGGGGTACTGGTTTGAAGGATTTATGTATATAATGGTTAAAGTACATATATTTAAATCTTTGTTAATATTTTTAATGTAATAATCCTTTGGCAATTTTTGAAAGGAAATATGTGGTTTATAAATTTTTATTTGAAAACAAATATATTTATTCCATATGTATATTTTCGTTTCCACTTATATCAAGAAATTTGATTTGTCTCGTCAATACCAAGTTATCGGCTTCGTTTCCATCAATCTATAGCTTATCTTGATTTGTTTCCATCGATTCCAGTAGTAGTTGGCTTTGCCTTGCTTGTGTCTATATCCATGTGCATGTCTGTTCCACTATCTCAGTTATCGTTGCCTCCATAGCCTCGAAAGGTGAGCAATCACTCACGATTAACATTCTTATATTTATTCAATTTGATTTCATTTGAAATGACAATTGAAATATACTGCTAGATTTAACTGTTGATTAGTTAATTGTTATATATGATATGCCATTATCTGTATCTGTTCACCTGTGGATATGACACCTTATCCTGTTATTTATGTTTTATTTATCACTGATGATATATGCCTGTTATTGATATGTTATATTTATTCCCACTCTGCAAGTTCCCTGTTAGTTTAGAATTCCCTATGGGTTGAAATGATACATACCTAAACGATCTTGTAGAATAGAAGAAAATCATTATGGGTTAAAATGGTAAACCCAAGCAATTTTCATTGAAGTTTGAATTTTTAGGATTGCGGGTTGAAATGATATATATATACCCGTCGATATTTAAATTGCGGATTGAAATGATAAATATTCGTATCACTTGACCATAGGATAGAAAATTATATACAGACACCGTTGGTCTATATATATTTTGCAATGATTTCCAAGGTTTAAAAATAAATATATATAGTTTTATATAAATATTGATTTTAAAAATATTATACATATAAATTTTATTTTATAAATATATATATATATATATATATATAAATTCTTGATGTTTAAAATTATATGTTTGTAAATTTTAAAATTATAAGTTTTTTTTTGAGAAAAATGTGTGATCCTCTGCGCATAGAGGAGAGCACACATGTGAATATATATATAACACGAACATAAGGAGCTGCCAACATGCCTGGCCGGTAACAAGAGCAAAAATACATATAGCTAAACTCAAGTACTCCTAAGATGAGTTCCGGCAAGGCCACCACCCATCACACCTCAATATCAAGCTCCGACATGGCCACCGCCCGATATTAAGATGTTAGAAGTACCAAAAAGGCTAAATAAATAAAAGCTCCAAAAGACTGAAATAGAAGAAGTGAACAAGCATCTGCTCTGAAGAGGATTTGTTGAAAAGAAAGATCACTCTGAAGGCTTTGAATAAGAAGAAGGAGAGTCAAACTGAAGAATAGAACATCATGAAAAAGTACTCCGTAATGAAGATAGCAAAATCCTATATCTAAGGGGATAACTGCAAGAAGTCCTGGATGAAGAAACTCTGCTTTGATGACCTCTCTACGATCTGAAATCCAACAATCTGACGACAAGAGAAACCTGCGAGATGAACCTGATATCCTATCTCCCAAAACCTGTATCTGAAACAAGACTAGGGAAAAAATTAGAATGATACATATATATATGTATATTTATATAATAAATATACATATATATGTATTTAAAAGGAAACAAATAAAAAACCTAAATAAGTCTAGCAGGACAAACACTAAAGGAACGAATAAACTGAAAACAAAAACCAAACAGAGACTAGAACAAAAATTGAGACTGACCGGACTAATATATCATAAATCATAAGCAAGCTATGATTTAAAGTGAGATTATCATATAAATTTGGAAAAAAATTAATAATATTATTATTAGTGCAGTAAAAGTTATTGTTATGTTTAAAAATGTTAATATTATAACTAACCTTGTTAAGATACCGTTCGAAAAGGATATTTTTAGCTAATTTATATTTGTGATTAGAAATCCATTTAAAACAAAATGTAGAAATTGAAAAAATCAATATGTTAAGATGACTATTATTATTATTAAAAATTATTTGATTTCTCTCAAACCAAATAAACCAACTAATAATAATAAATAAAGTGTCTAGTAAAAATCTAATATTTTCATTGAATTTGAATCTATAATTTTTCCAGTAGAATTCACAATCCAAAATATTAGTTATTATATTAAAGTTAAAAATTTAAAGAGTATTAATTAGGATGTAATTAGTGTCTAAACAATCATGATATATATGATTTATGTCCTCAAGATGCAGATTGCAAAAATAACATTTATTATCATTTTGAATGTTTTTTCTCTTTAAAAATTCAATTGTATTAAGTTTTCCATGAAGAATTAGCCGTATGTGAATTTTGGATTTAGGAGGAGCATTAGATTTCCACATATATTTAAAAGAGTTATTAATAGTACCCGAAAAATTAATAAATCTATAAAAGGAATTTGGAGCATATTTCTTACTCTTATCCCATTCCCAACTAATAAAATCATTATCATTAGTATAAGTATAAATTTGTAAGTTAATTTTGAAATTATAAATTTTAAGAATTTACTTATAATTTTTACTATTTTAAATATTTATAATTTTGTTTTAATATCAAATAAATTTACTTATAAGTTTTTTTTTGAGAAAAATGTGTGATCCTCTGCGCATAGAGGAGAGCACACATGTGAATATGTATATAACACGAACATAAGGAGCTGCCAACATGCCTGGCCGGTAACAAGAGCAAAAATACATATAGCTAAACTCAAGTACTCCTAAGATGAGTTCCGGCAAGGCCACCACCCATCACACCTCAATATCAAGCTCCGACATGGCCACCGCCCGATATTAAGATGTTAGAAGTACCAAAAAGGCTAAATAAATAAAAGCTCCAAAAGACTGAAATAGAAGAAGTGAACAAGCATCTGCTCTGAAGAGGATTTGTTGAAAAGAAAGATCACTCTGAAGGCTTTGAATAAGAAGAAGGAGAGTCAAACTGAAGAATAGAACATCATGAAAAAGTACTCCGTAATGAAGATAGCAAAATCCTATATCTAAGGGGATAACTGCAAGAAGTCCTGGATGAAGAAACTCTGCTTTGATGACCTCTCTACGATCTGAAATCCAACAATCTGACGACAAGAGAAACCTGCGAGATGAACCTGATATCCTATCTCCCAAAACCTGTATCTGAAACAAGACTAGGGAAAAAATTAGAATGATACATATATATATGTATATTTATATAATAAATATACATATATATGTATTTAAAAGGAAACAAATAAAAAACCTAAATAAGTCTAGCAGGACAAACACTAAAGGAACGAATAAACTGAAAACAAAAACCAAACAGAGACTAGAACAAAAATTAAGACTGACCAGACTAATATATCATAAATCATAAGCAAGCTATGATTTAAAGTGAGATTATCATATAAATTTGGAAAAAAATTAATAATATTATTATTAGTGCAGTAAAAGTTATTGTTATGTTTAAAAATGTTAATATTATAACTAACCTTGTTAAGATACCGTTCGAAAAGGATATTTTTAGCTAATTTATATTTGTGATTAGAAATCCATTTAAAACAAAATGTAGAAATTGAAAAAATCAATATGTTAAGATGACTATTATTATTATTAAAAATTATTTGATTTCTCTCAAACCAAATAAACCAACTAATAATAATAAATAAAGTGTCTAGTAAAAATCTAATATTTTCATTGAATTTGAATCTATAATTTTTCCAGTAGAATTCACAATCCAAAATATTAGTTATTATATTAAAGTTAAAAATTTAAAGAGTATTAATTAGGATGTAATTACTGTCTAAACAATCATGATATATATGATTTATGTCCTCAAGATGCAGATTGCAAAAATAACATTTATTATCATTTTGAATGTTTTTTCTCTTTAAAAATTCAATTGTATTAAGTTTTCCATGAAGAATTAGCCGTATGTGAATTTTGGATTTAGGAGGAGCATTAGATTTCCACATATATTTAAAAGAGTTATTAATAGTACCCGAAAAATTAATAAATCTATAAAAGGAATTTGGAGCATATTTCTTACTCTTATCCCATTCCCAACTAATAAAATCATTATCATTAGTATAAGTATAAATTTGTAAGTTAATTTTGAAATTATAAATTTTAAGAATTTACTTATAATTTTTACTATTTTAAATATTTATAATTTTGTTTTAATATCAAATAAATTTAATAATAAGCTTTAATTTAATAAGATTTGATTTAATTAGTATATAATATGGTTTGAGTAATTATTTAAAATTATATATATATATAATTGATTTTTATAATTTTAATAAATTAAGGGTTGGAAAGATAAATTTGAAACTGATTCGAAATTATATCTGTTTAATGATTTTTCTTAAATGAAATTGATTTGGATCTTATTAAATTTGAGATTTTGAAGATATGATTTTAAACTTGATTTTGGTTTATGGTGATTAAATGAATATTTTGAAATTTAAAAATAAATTCAAATGGGATATTTTGTTTATTTGTAATCTATGGTTTTATTTAAACGGTATTGGATTGATTAAGTGAATATTTCAATTTTAAATAAATACGAAGTTACATTTGAAATATAAATGAATTTATCAAATTGAGTTATTGTAAAGGTTTAAAAAATTTAAACTTTGAAATCTATTGAAAGCGAAATGGTTTATTTTTGTAGTTCAAATCTATATTTGAAATCGATATAAAATAGTTTATTAAGATTCCAATTGAAATGAAATGGGATTTTGATTTTAATACGATTTTGGAATTTGAGTTGATTTGAATTGATTTTGTGAACTTGGGGAAACTTTTTTATTATATAAACCATTTTAGTATATATAAAAATATTTTATTTATAAGTTATTTTAATATATAAACTATTTCAAATAGAAACAAATTTTAACATACTAATTATTTTAATATAAACTATTTTAACTTATAATTATTTTAATATATAAACTATTTTATTATATAAACTATTTTATTATATATTACTATTATTAATATCTAAACTGTTTAAGAGAAAAGTGTTATGATTTTCAAAGTTATGTTTTCAAAGTGTTATGATTTCCAAAGTTATGTTGCAAATGTGTTATGATTTCCAAAGTGTTATAATTCTAAGCTTATAATTTCGAAAGTGTTATCACTTTGAAAGTGCTATGATTTTGAAAATGGATATATTTGAAGTGAATAATGATATCGTATTGATATAGTTTTGAAATGCATATTGTCAGCATCAAAATTGATCACTAACACCCTTGAGTAGAGAGATTAATGAAGAGAGTAAATTAGAAAAGAAAATTAGCGTAATTCGATGCAAAAAGAACAACAAAAACGAGAACACCAGATTTATAGTGGTTTGGCATAATTTCCTATGTCCACTTTGAATTGAATACAGATACAATCTGTAAACCAATCACTTGAATACAAGTGTGAATTAAAAAGAGGAGAGTATCAAATATGGCAGGGTCTCCCCAGTGTTCTGGAAAAAGGTCCATTTTCACTGCGCCCCTGCCCCTCTATTTATAGACGAAGATAGGCTAGTCTTCCTTCATGGGCTCAAGGCCTAGGTGACTCGACCCATATCGGGCGGTCTCGAGCTGGCCGGTCCATTCTTGTCGAACGACACTTACTGGTCCTCCTGGACTGAGCTGCTTTTGAATAGGACTCCTCGAGACCAAATGAGAAATGTCGAGCCGTCTCGACCGAACGAGGCATCTCGAATAATCCAGACCGAACGAGGCGTCCTTTTCTTTGACCGACCCATATGTTACTCCACTTCGTTTGGCCGAGCAGTACATGCCGGGCGACGATGACTCCATTAACCGAACGAGGCTTGCCAAGCCATCTGGACCGAGCGACATGCGCCAAATCGCACTTGTCGAACCGTACCTAAATGCCAAAACATTGCGACTGCATCTAACCCATATATCTTCAGGCTTTTCTTGGTCAGAATCATGTCTTGTGCTAACGATAATATCTTCAACTGTTGTTTTGTAGCTGGGCCAAAGTGTCGGGTAACACATGTGATATTTTGATTTTGAAATATAAATTATTTGAAATGAAATGACCACAGTGTTATAATAACGTTTGGTTGTTAAAGAGACCAGGATCGGTTATTATCATACTCTCTGCCAATACCGAAAACCACTTTAACAACTATGTATGCAGTCGAGATTCCAAAATATATGAGGTGTTTACATGGACCGGACTCCCGTGAGTTTGCTTAAGGTGGCTAAAACAGGAGCAATTGACGGGCCAAGTGAGGGAGCTCCTACGATCGGACACATTTCTTCAATACCATTTTATTACTTTTTGATTCATTGAGCGCATCCTTGGATTTTCGAGAGTGCGGACGAGTTGGATTGTAGCTGCGGCTATACGTTACCAACATCCCGGAAGCGTAATTAGTATATCTACCCTGGCATTGCCTAGTTGTGTCGTGTCACCTACCATATCGAGCCCACTTCTAGTTTGTTTTATGTCGTACCTATGGAGTGCACTCTGGTAGCCTCCAGTTTATGGAGGTATTACGGTACTGTATAGACTACAGCATTATATAAAAATGTGTTAAGGGGGATATGAGTAACGCCTTAACGCTATTTTAATACTTTTACTTTACTATAGACATATTATAATAGCGTATTGTACTACATAGAAGATAGTTCCATGGATCCTTAGAGGATGGAAATCACAATCATCCTTTAAGATACTTGTATTTCAGTTGACATTCACTTGAGTTGAATTTATTAATATAAGAATGTTAATCCTGACTCAAGGGTTTTGTGTTTTGCTTTATGCAAGGGTCAGACTGAGTGTCATGGCATTTGAGACTCATTTGGGAAGTTTGAAGCTTCGTTTGGAGATCCATCTATATCTATCCAACTTTTAGTTATCCAGTTATTTTGTTCAGACTTGACATCTGCTGTATTTGAGACTACATTGTATTTGAGATATTCTGTTGTATTTTGTTTTAGACTCTGATGTTCTATAGGAGCTTCATGAACTACTATTTATCTATTTCGCTGCTTATTGTTATGTTACTCTTTTTATGTGATTCTGTGATTGATTTATTTACCATATATGCTGAGTTTTTCCAAGAATAAAATTAACAATCTGTTGTTTTGAGCAATTCAAGTCCGACACGTGCGAATGCGAATGGTTCAAAATATCGGGTCGTTACAAGTGGTATCAGAGCTCTAGTTTAGGCAAACTTAGCATATAGAGTAAAAATTAATTACAGAACCATATTCGTTTGAGCTTGAAATCCTTTGTTAGGATTCCCCTAGATTAGGATTTCATTCGAATTTTGGAACTCTTCCCTTTGTTCTGAAATCCATTCTTTCTCTTCCTGTTCATGTTCTTCTTGATTCTGGAGCATCCCAAAGCTCCACTTCGGTTGATCTCTATAATGAATCGTTGGTCCCACCAATCGTAGTATGACTTGTAAATGGGTGAAACTTTTTTATAATAGGCGTTGGTTCACCATAGATTTCTACATCCTCGGTTTACGATGCTGTTATTCCTTGCAAAGCCCGAACCGACTCTAGTAGACGATCAGGTTAATTCCCTTGTAATCTTCACTCCACTTCGATAATCAGAGATTATTCTGATATTGATATTGGGTGAAGTCACTTCTCTCCCTCTTAAGCGGGAAATTGAATTTTTGCAACGAACTTTTTCTAGAATCTTGGTTGACTCGGTTAAGGTCACCCGCGGTTAATATTAGTCTATCCATCTTTCCTCTTTTGTAATCTATCTACCTTATCTTCCTTTCGAGCCTATTTACTTAGTTAGAAGTCTTCTGATTAGGATCCCTATATATTTGAATCTCCATCCTTGTTCTAAAATCCAGTGTTGAATCATCCTGTGAGGGAGTGTGTTTTTTAATTAATATAAAAATGTTTTATATTGTGTTGTTTGAGTTGTTAAGTTTGAATTTTGAGTTTTGATCGATTCATCTAGCTAACGCTATCGATGGGAATTCCAAAACACTTGAACAGAGCAAACTGACATAATATTGTTTTCAAAATTTGTAAATGAAATAATTTTGTGTATGATTATATTTTACATATATAGGTATAATCTTTTGAAATTATATAGTTAAATAATTTGGTCGTTAGGAATGATAATACAAGATTATCATTTATTGTTCGTCAACTCTACTAAATCATTTTCTATTGTTATATGTCATAAGGTGTTGGAATTTTATAAACATGGTTTATTTCATTTGAGAATGAAATGAATTTAAATCAAGGGTTTGAGAATTTAATTTTCGGTACTTCTCAAATTTGGTTTTCAAAGTTTTGGAAAATATATTATTTGAAGGTATTTTCGAATAGGAACCGTTTTCAAAGATTTTTAAAAGAAAAAAGTAAGTATTCTCCTATTTGTCGCTGGAAAATAGTTTCGGTGATGACTGCAGCATCATCGACATTTATTTTCGAGTCTTAAATTGGAGAGATCACATAGCAGCTTTGTTACACTTTTGTTTTGGACAATGAATTTTGTTTGAATTTCTTGTGTATAATTTGAATTTCTTGTGCATAAATTGATTTATAAAATATATTTATATAATTATTTCAAAATAGTTTGAACTGAAATCGAAAATTTGAATCTTAAGCTTTATATTAAGAAATGGTTTCAATTATTAAAATAAAGCGAAATTTTTGAATAATTGGAACATCTAAAATGATAAATGAAATTTAACCAACTTGACATAGTTCAATTTAAATAAAAACTTATTTGTATAATAATAAATTGCATTCTAATATATATAATTTGCCTAAGCTATTCAAAAGTTAAAATGTTAGGGTATAATTAAAGGTTATAGAAGAAGAAAACTTAAGTAATAAATTGTTCAAACTAAAATCTGGCTAATATAAATGTTGTAAATAAAAGGAAAATGTGTATAATATTTAATTACGCTCAGAACCTTAATATAACTTACCTAAAAATAGTTAAATGTTAATGAGAATAGGTAATTGAATAATATACAGTATAAATGTGAGCAATAAGATGTCCAAAATGAAGAAAATTTATAGATAACAAATTGAATAATAAAAAGAAAATTTATTTGTTATATAATATATGGTTATAAAATGTTTATACATTTAATATATGTTGCAAAAATATGTTAAGTGAAATAAATTAAATAAAGAAAAGAAAATTACTATTTAAGTAAATAAATATGGACTTAAGAATAGTTAAAATTGCATTTTGGTGGAATCAACCTAACTGAAGATGAATTTGATTTAATAAATGAGTTAAAACAAATAAATTTTGTTTTGAATGAAATTTTGTAACAAATATTAATAAATTGAAACAAATCAAATTGAATGAAGTTAGCTTGAAGTGAAATTCAACAAAATATGAATATAAATGGATTTTATTGAATAAATAAAATTGATTAAAATCAATTAGTTGAATATAAACCAATTTAAAATAAATGAAATTTATATAATCTTGAATTAATTGTTTACTTTGCTTTTCAATCTATTTTTTCTCTAATTGTTTCTATTCTCCTACCTCCTTCCTTTTCGAGAACGAAAAGTTTTGAGTGGGGGAGAGTGTAACGACCCGTAAATTTTAATGGTTTTTATAATGTAATTAACTAAAAAATATAATTTTAAATAATTAATTTTCGGAATGAAAATTTGATATTTGAAATACGTCCATTTAAACATAGCAAATGGTAAATTTTCATCAAATAAGATGGAAGTTTATTTTATTGTGTAATTTTATTTCGATTTAAATCAGTTAATACCTGATGATAATTTAATATTTTTCGAAACATGAATATTTTTACATAATAAAAACGTAAACTATTTTCTGAGTGAGAATTCATATTCCGTTTCATCAAATTTGGACTGTTATTGCTCCGTTTATCTTATTTTCGGCGTTTTAGCAGGATTTTCGGTACTGAGTATCGCCTTTTGATAGGATGGTCATATCACTGATATCCGTGTACCGCTTTGATCATCTTGTCATGCTAATCCCCGCAGTATATTCATTTGTGCATTTTGGTGTTTGGTACACGGCAAAAACCGCGAAGTAATTAATCGTACCGATACTCATTTCTGAAACCTTTGGTTTTATATGTCCATTCATTTTCCCTCCATGAGAATTCTAACAGCCACAAATTTAATGATTTGACTTTCTCTGTTCCACCAGTTGCTGTTATTTCTTCGATTGCAATACCTTACTTGGCTCGTCCTTTTATTTCTTTATTCCCTGTTCATACAATTCGAAAAATATAATAAATATAAAAGGCATTTTTTTTTTGTAAACTGGTCTTCTTCTTCATTCTACTGAGCTCGTTCATCTTTCTTTCATTTGAATTCTTCATTGACAAAAAAATAGAATAATATAAATATAAATATAAAGCAAGTTATATATTGGTTATATAATTTGCCAACCTCTCCCTACCGAACAAACCCAACCACCTAACACCCAAAGGCCACCCTCCTCCTCCCAGTGCCAGCAACCGAACCCATCCTCTTCTCCATGAACTTCATCCACTCACCCATCCCGCACAACCTCCGCCCTCACCCTGCCGTGCACCAGCACCGATAGCCTCACGTGACACCCCTGTCCCCACCGCCACTCCACCCTTCTCCCTCCGTGCCTAATCGATAACTACCCCCTCACGTCCATACTCCGACGCAACATAAAACCCAACGCCATAACCCCCTACCCATCGGCAACGATAGCCCAAAACTAGCACCTCACACGTCAATGCCTTGCAGCCCGATCTCCCCCTCAACCGGTCAGTCCGCCCACAAGCTAAGCCTTGCTCCATCTGCTCGCCATGACCATGTGCTCCATTTCCCTCTCCGGTTCGGCTAGTGTGCCTTTTCTTCTATCCATATCGAAGTTTGCTAAGTATATATGTATGAATATATATAGTTTTTTAATATAATAATCTGTTGTTTATATATATAAGTTATATATAGTTATTGTTCGTATACATAGTTTACATACCTTAGTTATAAATGATTTGTTGAGTATATATATATAAGTTTTATTTTCTTATATTCTATATATGTTGTGCGTTTTTATGTTAGTTATATATATAAGGATATGTGGGTTTGGTTTTCAGATATGTAAATGGAGATCGTATATAATATGATTAGGAATTTTATACTATATGTTGAAGAGGTATTTACTAGTTGTAGTTATAAAAAGGACATTGTATTAAAATATAGTATATACGTTTACTGTATATAGATTTGTCACATATTATATTATTAAAGTATTATATATATATATATATGATATTGTAAAAAGTAATATATCGATTTGCAAGTATTTACCTAATTTCTATATCTCTTATACATCACCTGTATATGCATATTATTATAAGTTGTTCGTGACGTTATAAATATAATTGGTTTTACATATATTATATATACATATCAATTTGTTGATATGGGGTATTGTTTTGAAGGATGTATGTATATAAATGGTTAAAGTACATATATTTAAACGTTTGTTAATATTGTTAAAGTAATTATTTTTAAATAATCCTTTGGCAACTTTTGAAGGAAATATGTGGTTTATAAATTTTTATTTGAAAATAAATATATTTATTCCATATGTATATTTTCGTTTCCACTTGTATCAAGAAATTTGATTTGTTTCATCAATACCAAGTTATCATCTTCATTTCCATCAAACTATAGCTTATCTTGATTTGTTTCCATCGATTCCAGCAGTAATTGGCTTTGCCTTGCTCGTGTCTGTATCCATGTACATGTCTGTGCCACTATCCCAGTTATTGTTGCCTCCATAGCCTCGAAAGGTGAGTAATCACTCATAATTACATTATTATATTTATTCAATTTGATTCCATTTGAAATGACAATTGAAATATGCTGCTATATTTAACTGTTAATTAGTTAATTGCTATATATGATATGCCATTATCTGTATCTGTTCACCTGTGAGATATGACACCATATCCTGTTATTTATATTTAATTTATCACTGATGATATATGCCTGTTATTGATATGTTATATTTATTCTCACTCTGCAAGTTCCCTGTTAGTTTAGAATTACCTATGGGTTGAAATGATATATACCTAAACATCTTGTAGAATATGAGAAAATCATTATGGATTCAAATGATAAACCAAGCGATTGTCATTGAAGTTTGAATTTTTAGGAGTGCGGGTTGAAATGACATATATCCTCGTAGATATTTAAATTACGGATTGAAATGATAAATATCCTTAACACTTGACCATAGGATAGAAAATTATATACAGACACCGTTGGTCTATATATATTTTGAAATGATTTCGAAGGTTTAAAAAGAAATATATATATATATGGTTTTTTTTAAATTTTAAAATATTATATATATATATATGTATGTATAAATGTTATTTTATATATGTTTGGAAATTTTAAAGTTATTACTTAGTTTTGAAATTATAAATTTTAAGAATTTACTTATAATTTTTACTATTTTAAATATGTATAAATTTGTTTTTAATATAAAATAAATTTAATAATAAGCTTTAATTTAATAAGGTTTAATTTAATTAGTATATAATATGGCTTGGGTATTTATTTAAAATCATATATATATATATAATATAGATTTTTATAATTTTAATAAATTAAGGGTTGGAAAGATAAAATTGAAATTGATTTGAAATTATATTTGCTTAAGGATTTTTCTTAAATAAAATTGAATTGAAACTTATTGAATTTGAGATTTTGAAGATATGATTTTATAACTTGATTTTAGTTTATGATGATTAATTGAATATTTTGAAATTCGAAATAAATTCAAGTAGGATGGTTAGTGACGATTCTACCTGAGGTATTTACGTGGTCCTGACTCCCGTGAGTTAGCTTAAAGTGGATAAAACATGAGCAATTGACGGGACAAGTGAGGTAGCTCCTTCGATCGGACACACTTCTTCGATACTATTCTATTACTTTGTGATTGATTGGGTGCACCCTCGGATTTTTGGGAGTTTGGACGAGTTGGGCGGTAGTTGCGGCTTTGTCTTACCAGTAGCCCGGAAGTGTAATTAGTATATCTACTCTGGCATTTCCTAGTTGTGCTGCGTCACCTACCATATCAAGCCCACTATGAATTTGTTTTATATCGTACCTATGGAGTGCCCTATGGTAGCCTCCAGTTTACGGAGGTATTACGGTACTGTATAGGCTACAACATTATATAAAAATGTGTTAAGGGGGATATGGGTAATGCCTTAACACTATTTTAATACATAGTAGATAGTTCCACGAATCCTTCGAGGATGGAAATCCCAACCATCCTTTAAATTACTTGTATTTCAGTTGACATTTCACTATAGTTGAATTTATTAATATAAGAATGTTAATCCGGACTCGAGTGTTTAGTATTTTGCTTTAAGCTCGGGTCAGAGTGAGTGTCACAGCATTTGAGACTCACCTTGGAAGTTTGGAGCTTCGCTTGAAGATCCAACTATATCTATCCAGCTTTCAGTTATCCAGTTGTTTTGTTCATACTTGTCATCTATTGTATTCGAGACTACATTGTATTTGAGGTATTCTGTTGTATTTTATTTCAGACTCTGATGTTTTATAGTAGCTTCATGAACTACTATTTATCTATTCCACTGCTTATTGTCATATTACTCTGTGTCTATGATTTTGTGATTGATTTATTTACCATATATGCTGAGTTTTTCCAAAAATAAAATTAACAATCTTTTGTTTTGAGCAATTCAAGTCCGACAAGTGCGGATGTGAATGGTTCAAAATATCGGTTCATTACACCACTGGTATTATAACTTTGTTTATTTAAAACTCTCATTATATGGAGGTTCACACATCTTATATTATTTAACCATTTATTGATATTAAAGGGGTTTTATTGTATGATTCTCATTTCCAAAATATTAAATACAATTTCAAATGTAATACTAAATTTAGCGAGGTTTAATTCGAAATTATAGAACTCTTATTTAAACCTTATATAAATTTTTTAATAATTCAATCTTTCGATATTTTTTCCTTCGGATTTCAAATCACCCAACTCCTTCAAAATAATTTCCCATTATTGAAAATTCCTCTTGAACACTACAAAACACTAATAATCGAGTTCGATAACTCCAAGAATACCTTATTACCATGTAATTTAAGTTAGATTATTTTTAGACCAAAATATTTTCAAAGGTTGTAATGACCCAGAATTTATATTAATTAAAATTTGTATATTTAATTAATTTTAAATATTAATAAGTGAAATTTATAAGTCGAATAAATTTTTATTTCGAATATTGGATTTAAATTGGTAATTAAATCGATAATTTGATAGTTGGAATTACAGAAATAATTGAAAATTGGGTTTAATATGATTGAAAATGATTTGTAAAATTTTATTATATCATATTATAGTTATAGAGATGTTATAGAACTTTTAAAATCGAATTAAAAGTTAAATTGTGAAAATTGAATATTTTAATATTTAATTATCGACTGTAAAATAGCCAATTTTCGAACAGTCTTAGAATTGGACGAAACTAGTTCCATTGGATCCGTAATAGTTTGTTATTATCGGATTTCAATTTTCGTAGCAATCGGAGTTGTCATTTGACCGTGGCAGCTCGAAACGCATCGAAATAGTTTTAATTTTAATTCGGCGTGTTAAAATAGTCATTTTTCAAAAGCCTCGGATTTTGACGAAACCAGTTTCATCGGATTCGTAATGTGATATTATTGTAAGGTTTCAAAATTCGTGTCAATCGGATTTATCGTTTGTCCGGTGCAAGCTAAAACGCCTAGAAAATCGTTTAATCGGTTTAATTTAAATTGAACGTTTATTGCCATAACTCGCACATATGACCGAATTAGCTTCCGAAACCTATTCCATTGTGTTCAAAACGTGGGATAAACCCTAGAAACGCCGGTCACCGCAAGTAAATCAGAGTTTGGAAAATCCAAAATGAATAGTGTTTTCGATAAAATTCTATAAATAGCCCCCTCTCTTCACAAAATAAAAAAAATTAGGGTTTAAAACCCTAGCCGCCTCCAATAGAAACCGAAGGCCAGAAATGCGTGATTTTCTCTCTTCAATCTTTCTCAATCCATTCAATATTATCGAGTACTTCCTAAAGCAAAATTGAAGAGCTAAACGAGATCTTCAGATCTATACGGTTATGATCGTTTTCTAAGCTACCAATCGATGGGAATTTGCATCTAAAGGTCGCGGGTTTGTAGGCGTTTTTCTCAGGCAAGATGCGGCCGAGCTCTAGGTGGTCCTGGCCGGTGGTGGCTCTGAGGGAGGCGTGCGAAATGATGGAGCTTGATCGACGTCACGTCGTCGATAGGAGGTGCGGCAGTTAGGGTTTGATCGACGTTGTTGGGTTACGGCTGCGTTCGTATAACCTGGAAGAAAAAGGTAGATGCATGGGAGGGCCAAGATTCATCAGGGGGAAAATGGATGGCCGTGATGAACTGTGGGTAGTTTAAAATAAAATAAATGTTGTAATATTTATATTAAAATCGTGTAACTTCAAAAATACATATCTTTTTCATACGAGGTCGAAAACACGCGAAACTAGTTGCGTTGGAATCGTATGGACGAGCACTACGCTATGGAAATGGATTGGAGTCGTTTGGAGTTAGCGAAAATTTTGGATAAAATTAAACGTGCGTTTAATTTTATTCGAAATAAAAGCTGAAAACGAAATTGAAATCAAGGTGAGAACTTCTCACTCAATCGAATCGGTTTCGATTTTAATTTTAAATAGTTAGATTTAAAATTCTTGAATGTATGTTGAATGATGATTGTTATCTATTGATTGTTAAAATAGGCATTATGCGCCGTTAGTAAGCGGATGTTATTTATTAAAAACATATACCGCGAATATTTCATAAACAGTGAAATTGGTATTATATATAATAGCAATATATATATATATATTGGCATATGTATATATTGCAGTTGTTGATTTCCTGCATTGTATAGCGGATGAGACCCTATTGCGCCGTCTATTAAGCGGATAATATTTTATAAATCTCATATACCGCGATAATTCCGTACTGGAGCAGAATTGGTATTGTGCTAACATCTTTGGATGTAGGGAAACAGGTTGGAGGGATCCAACTGGATTCCTCGACTGTATTGATTTATTTACAGATATTTTGATATTTGTTGATTATCATATCGATATATGATATTTGGATGTCGTGATTGACTATTTAGTGCTGTTGCATCATCGGATCCATTTTTTAAGTTTAAAAATAATGATTTTGGTTTTAAAAGGAATTTTAAAGTGATTTTCAAAAGTGTACGTTTTATTAAATTTTGAATTGTTAAAAATAAATAAACGTTAAAATTTTAATGTTATAAAAGTATGGTTTTCATCTGGGGACTAGGGTTTCATCAATCTCTTCAATTTCTTCTAGTTTCTTCTGTATTTTCTGCATGGGATCGCGATGAGGAAGGTTGGGAGGAAGTCAGGAGGAAAAGAGGCAAGGCCCCCGCAACTTCGGGTCCGGATACCAGACTCAATTTGGGAGGCACATCTGGCAGATCTGGGTCGTTCCCAGACCAGAGCGGAGGGAGAAAGCCTCAGGCGGCTATCTCTGGTCGGAATTCTTATAAAGCTCAGAAACCTATAAAGAAAGATTTCAATCAAAAAGGGAACAATTCGAAAATCAAATTCACTGTTTCAGAAAATGCTAAAAAAAATTCATATAGTGAGGCAGTCAAAATAGGAGCAGTCGGAGACTTAGGAAACCTAGATCTTGAATGCATTGAGCCAAAAATTACTGATGGCAAAAGGATTGGTTCACTTTCATCCGAAGCCATTAAAGAAGCGGAGGGAGGATGGGACTTATGTATTTTGTTGTATGTTGTTGGCTATAAACCATGGCTTAAAACTTTCGAAGGGTATGCTAACAGAGTTTGGGCAACACAGAAACCGTTCTCTGTTCACCCAAGGAATAATGGTTTTTTTGTGGTAAGGTTTGGGTTGGAGGAGGATTGCAGTAAGATCTTGAAATCAGGTCCTTGGTTCATGGACCGAAACCTGATTATAATGAAGCGACTATCACCGGAAATGAAGACAGATAAAGATTTGCTTACATCTTTGCCTATGTGGGTTAGGCTCCCAGGATTGAGTTTTAAATTATGGGGCAATAAGGCCATCATTGCCCTAATGAGCACAATTGGAGTCCCGATTAAAATGGACGAGGCCACGAAAAAGAAAACTAGGCTGGCATACGCCAGAGTATTGATTGAAGTTAATGTTAATTATGGAATGCCAAACATCATAGAAGGCACGGATGAAGAAGGGAGGAGTTTTTTTCAGGAGGTAGAATATGAGAATCCTCCTCCCATTTGTGACAAGTGCGTGTGTTTTGGACACGCAGTAGGAGATTGCCCAATGACTAAGTCTTGGGTTCCAAAACAAACTATATCAGTAGACCTGGAGAAAGAAAACAGAGAGGAACAAATTCAGATTGGAGGATTGGAAGTAGCAGGAGAGGAAAATGGAAAAGACAACAATAAGGAATCGAGCAGGCTAGAGATCGATGGACACCCTGAAGTCCCAAATACAGATCTTCTGAAGGACAGCCAGTTAATTGATGGTGAAAACTGGCTTTGCGTGGAGGATGATACAAGAGCAAAGGTTCAACCCCAGGAACAACAAAAAGATCTAGAAGTAAACGATATCTACTCCATTGTTGAAAAGTCTTAAGAGGGGAACAAGACAACAGATAACTCGCTGGAGTTGGCAAATAGGGGTACTCATATCCTCGTGGCCGTGAACGATAACCTCATTAATCAAGAAAATTCTGAGACCATCAATCTTGAGGAATCAACGGTCTCGTCTTCCAGGGACCAGTGTCTACCAACTCAGAAATCTCCTTCAACCCACGTCACTATTCTAAAACGTCCCTCTACATCATCGGACGTTCCTTTAATTACCGAGTCTTTACTTTCTAATGAAATATGTATTGAAGATTGTACAGTTAACAATGTTAATTTTAAGAGAGGTACTGAGCCTTGTATTGATATACAGGTACAGGAGAATCTGGGACAAGTTGAAGGAATATCAGAAGTGGCAGAGGATCAGATCACATATGATAATGTAGATCCAGTGCAGGAGGAGCACCCAACTCCAAAGGTCCAGAATAAAGAGATAGAGAGCAGTCAGAAAGAAAAGCTAGTTTGTAAGAACCCCAAGTGGGTTCAGATGTTAGGCATCCCTGATGAGGACAAAGGGGAGTCCACTAGCAGCAAGCTGTGGAGGACTCGCAGTAACAGATGTACATAATGTCGATCGCTTGTTGGAATGTCAGAGGGTTTCATAACCCTAACAGAATGAAAGAAGTGAAACATCTTATAAATAAGTTCAAAATAAGCTGTTTTGGTGTCTTAGAAAATAAATTGTCGTTTTCGGACATTAAAAAGCTTGAAAAGAATGTGGATTATGGATGGAAAATAATAAGCAACGTATCATGTTATTATAAGTGCAGAATTCTAGTTTTCATTGATGGAAATTCTTGGGATTATAATTATATTAGTATGAGCGAACAACATATTACGTTAGAATTGATCAACATCTCGAGCTTCAAATGCAATATATCCTTTGTATATGCACAGAATCATGAAAAGCTAAGGAAAAGATTATGGACTAACTTACAGGAGGATGCTATCAGTATATTTAGACCCTGGCTTGTTCTCGGGGATTTCAACTGCATTCGCAGCCCCACAGATAAAAAGGGAGGTAACCCAGTAGCGTTTGGGAACTTGTTTGAACTTGAAGACATGTCCAGATACACAGGCCTTAATGAGATCAATATCAAAGGGTATGAATTTTCTTGGTGGTCTGGCGCTAGTCGTAACATATTCTCAAAGATTGACAGGGTTTTCGCCAATTTAGAATGGATCAATTCCTTTTCAGACTTTTCGGCTGAATACATTCCCCCTTCGGTGAAAGATCACAATGCTATTGTAGTCTCACTTTACAGTAATCGTAGGGATAAGAATAGACCATTTAAGTATATGAATTTCTGGACAATGTGTGATCAATACTTTCCCCTGATTGAGAAACTTTGGAAATCTAATCAAGAAGACCGTCCTTTATACCAAATCATTTATATCCTTATGAACATCAAGAGAGAACTTAAGCTCTGGAGTGCCAAACTTCGGAATACTAAATCGGAAGTAAAAGAACAGAGAGAGAACTGTTCTAGACTTCAATAACTTTTGGAAAAATCAAATGATCCCAGTTTAGCAACGGAGTTCCAAAATGCAAAAACCAATTTAGAATTGGCACTTAAAAAAGAATTTCTGGATACACAGCAAAAGGCCAAATGTGACTGGCTCATGATGGGGGATGAAGCCTCCTCCTTTTTCTATGCAAGAATGTCTAGCAGAAGAAGTAGCAAGTGTTTGACCAGAATAGAAATAGATGGAAAGACAATTCCAGAAGACAAGTTCGCGGAGTCAGCCATTGAATTCTATAAACGAGCTTTCAATCGTCCTGTAGGAGACTAGTTTCCAGAAGTCATTTGTAAAACGATCATTACAGAATATGGTGCAAATTTTTTGAACGACAGAATTTCTATGGAAGAAATCAGATCGGCACTATGGGAAATAAAGGATACAACATCCCCGGGACCTGATGGTTTTAATTCCAAGTTTTTTAAAATTCATTGGGATGTATCGAAAAATCTAATATGTAAAGCCTTGAATGATGTCTTCCAGAAGGGTTTAATCATAAAAGAATGGAACCATACTTTCCTGCACCTGATCCCTAAAAAAGTCCATTCCACTAGTATCCAAGACTTTAGACCCATTGCCTGTTGCAATACCCTGTATAAGGTTTTCACAAAAATTTTATGCAACAGACTTGTTCCTTTCGTGGATAAGTTGGTGTCACAGAACCAGATGGCATTAATCAAAGGCAGAACTATTGGGGATGGTCTCTTACTTGCACACGAAATTAGTAGGGGACTTGGGAGAAAGAATAACAAATACATGTGTATTAAAGTTGATTTAAAGAAAGCTTACGATTCGATCAACCGATCTTTCGTAACACACATGTTAAATAGCATGGGTTTCCCGAGGAAATGGGTGAGAGTCATAGAAAACATCATATCAACACCTGTGTTCTCAATTATTTCAAATAGGGAATCGCATGGTTACTTTGAGAGTTCAAACGGTCTTAGGCAAGGAGACCCCCTTTCCCCGATTCTCTTCACTTTGGTTATGGAATACTTTACACTTTTGATGGACGAAAAAGTCAGGGAAGGGCTAATTTCTCCAATCTTAGAATTTAATAACAAATTGACGCACCTTATCTATGCTGACGATATAATTGTCTTTACTAAAGCAACTACGCAGACAGCAACAGCTATATGGGAAGTCTTTAATAACATGAAGAGAATTACTGGTTTGGAATTAAGTTGTGAAAAATCTAATGTTTTCTTTGGTAAAGGGGTAGAGCTTTGCAATAATATCAGTATCATCCTCAATGTTCAGCAATTAGAACTTCCAGTACGATACTTGGGCATTCCTCTGTCAAGTACTAATTTGAGGGATAAAGACTGTGTTTCTTTGATTGAGAAGATTAAATTAAAAGTAGGAGGATGGGAAAACAGAATGCTCAGCTTATCTGGAAGACTCGAGCTTATTAAATATACTATCTACCCTATAATTCAATTTTGGATGCAATGTTTCCGACTTCCAGTCTCTACGGTTCAAAAAATAAAACATCTGATTCTTAATTTTCTATGGAAAAGTCGTAATAGTAAGATCCCTTGGGAAATTCTCTGTAGAGAAAAAGAAGAGGGAGGAATGGGATTGAGGAACCTCGAAGAGTTGAATCGAGCGTTATATGTAAAGCTGATATGGAAAATTATAAACGAAGAAGGCATCTGGGCCAAATACATGAAGCGTAAGTATATTGGCAACAAAAGCTTTTGGGAAATTTCTGAAAGATTGGATGATTCGGGAGTGTGGAAATTTATTTTGAAAAATAGACAGGAGGCTCGAAAATGTCTTTCCCTCAACATCATAGACGGTAAAACCACGTCCCTTTGGTATGACCCATGGTTAAATGGTAGTTCTATAATGGAGCGTATCGGCAGAGACGCTGCAATTAGAACTGGTACAGAAAATTTGTTTCTTTGTAAGATCATTAAGAATGGTGTGTGGAAGTGGGGTGAGTTCAGTTTTCTTTATCAGATACATGCAGAGATTGAAGGAGTAGCGATTCATAAGGACAGGGAGAGGGACTACTGGTCTTGGAAATGCACTAGGGACGGGTTATACCAATTCAAGAAAGTCTGGAATTCGATTAGAACCAGCTTTGAAACTAAAAACTAGTCGACAGTAGTATGGAATAAAATTCATGTACCCAAAATGGCGGTTTGCCTTTTTAAAGCCATTAATGACTTTTTACTTACCAAAGAAAGGATGGTGCAGAAACAGATAATTGTGGACCCTATTTGCGTTTTATGTAATAAACACATTGAAACCATAGATCATCTATTTTTTCAATGTGACTTTTCAGAGAAAATTTGGTTGTGGAGCTGTAAAAAAAATTTCACCCATCCGAAAAGAATGCTCTCATTTTATTTGAAGGATGATTTACAGAAAATAGTCTCTTCAACTAGAGCTAAGAATCTAACTTCAGACTTACTTCATCTTTCGATATCAGTTTGCGTGTGGCATATTTGGAGGGAAAGAAACGAAAGAATATTTCAGAACAGATTCACCGATCAAACACTGATTTGTACTAAAATATTTCAGACTATGAACATCAGAATGGTGAAATCTAAATTCTACAATAACATCACAGATACGAAAGACACAATTGCTAGGAAATGGGGATATACCTCCCAACGCTGAATTGGGGCATCTTCATTATCATATGTGCTGACCTCCTGCTTCTGAATCTTTGCTCTTGGTCTGAGGTTCTTTCTGCACCTGTTTTAATTTACATTGACCTCAATCCCTCTCATTTAATTACATATTAATTTACAATCAACAATATATATTGAACTAGTCTGTAAGTGTTCAGCTAGCAGGAATCTCCGAAGCACAGGTTACCGAAGCAAGAATCTCTGTGACCAATTTTTGTTCAGATCTCGTCTTTCAGTTCTGGAAGAAGCACATGAAAAGAATCTGATCTGGATGTACAAACGTAAAGAAAATGGTTAGATTCTTGAGTTAAGAAAGAAAACACAACTTTAAGAGTTTCAAAGACGTATCTTGCTCAATTTGGTGGAAAGTCTTTCGCTTTTCTATGCTTGTCAACTGCTAGTTCCAGTGAATCCTTCATTCCTGTGGAACACTGACCTCTGATTCCCGAAGAGATATGAAAAACTTAATTAGATTGCTATAAAAGCTTAAAGCTAACATCTTTAGGGAATCAGAAGAATTACCTGTACTTTCTGGAACTTCGAACGTCTGCTGATGGCCTTTTGCTTTTTAAGCACTGGAATTTGTACAGATCTGGAAGAAGTTGCTGATGCTCCCCCGATGCTAAGGGTCTCTTCTTTATTTTGAAGTGATCCCCCATTTCTACTCTGAGCAACCTAGATCTGTGCTGATTCGACTTGAAGGGGAGTTTATCTCCCAGTCTTGCTGTCAATGGACATCATCTGCCATGTAATGTTGCTTGGCCGTGGATACAGTAGCTAAAAAGATGAGAATTGTTGATATCGAAGAGTAAACTGAGAAGATTTTCTCTATTCTCATTTCGCCGCCATGAAAGTAACAACTCTTAGATAATTAAATGAAGTAACTGGAAGTGTTCGTATTGCCCTTTTTGTTTGTAGGGTTATCTCAAAGCTTCGAATAAATGGGCCAAAATGTGTAGGCTTCGGGTATTTTCGCATTAGTTTTGCTGGCCTGTTTAGCTTTTTAATTTTTTTGTGATATTGAGAATATGCCTTATGGCATTTGTAAATATTGATACTATTGATTTAATAGAAAAGTTTGAACCCATTTTCAAAAAAAAAAGGTATGGTTTTTATGAAATGTAAGTGAAAAGTGATTTTTGAAATAAATAGATAATAAATTTATGAAATGGTTTAAATTGGAAATTTTTGGACTATTACAAACAATTTTTATAAAAGATTTATAAAATTGATATTTTATAAATTAAAAATATTGGAATATTAAAACGAGTTTTTATAAATGTTAAAAATGAAATAAAAAAATGGATTTCATAAGTGAACGGAATTTATAGATTTATAAATTGTGAAGTTATAAAATGAATAGATTTTGTAAAATAGAAGATTTATAAGTAATTATCATATAAATCGGATTTTGGCATTTAAATGGGATATAAATGGAATTTGTTAATAATGAGATTTATGAATCGAAGCATATAAATAGAAATGGAATTTATAAACATTGTTTATAAACTCGAAATCAATTTAATTTGACAAATTGAATAGTGAAGTTTATTAAAGGAAATATATTCACGATTTTGGACAGTGAATACATTATTGAATAAAATAGTCATGTTTGGCAAAATGAATATTATAGAATGAAGTTAATTATTTTAAAGATGTTTTAAAATGTATTATGAATCGAAACCATAGATTTCAACATTTATTGTTGAAATAGACGTTTTCGAGAAAGAAGGAAATGGTGGACTATAACACTGTTGTTATAGTAAATGATACCCGAAAGGAAATGTTTTATATAGTATTGGGATTTATATATCTATCAAAATTTTGAATCCCTATACTAGTGATTTTGGGTCGTCGTAACGATGTTTTATGCAACATTCGTTTTAGCCCAAATAAATGTATTAAGTGAATGTTTTCCTTAAAGAATGAAATATATACTTAATTTCGATATTAGTATATGGAATATTTTCTAAGTATTGAAAATAAATGGATTTGTGAATTACTTATTAATAAATAAGTATGGAAATGTTTTTCCAATGTGAAATGAAATATTTTGAGAATTTATCTTTTTGAAGATAAATTGAAAATGAATAATTGAAATCGTATATTCATAAATATTTTGGAATGTAAATTCACTATGGAATTTATAAATTTAAAGGGGAATTTGTTTAAAAATAAATGTTGACTTATTTTTGAAGTGTGGGAATTAATTTACGGATTTCGAGCGTAAATATAAAGTAAATCGTTAAGGATTTATTTAATTGGTTTAAATGAACCGTGTTCAGCTGAAAGTATTTCGCGTAAGGAAATGTTTGAAATTTGTTTTCAAAAAGTGATAAGGGTGAAAAGTGATTTGAAAATTTGTTTTCAAATGGTTGAAGTGTGGGAAATTATATATCTAGTAAAGATATTTTGGAAAGTAAATAATTTGGGAAATTATTTGGAATTTGGTGATGTTGAGCATGCCTATTGATAGTTAAATAATCCGACTATCAATATTTACCTTTAAATAGGTATTGTTGTGATTTGTTTGAATTTGAATGCCACACTTATTTTTGAATAAACGCTCATTATTCGGGTTAGCCGGGAAAGGACCTTGGGGTCGTATAACCCATTCTGAATATGTGATACGTCGTTATGGATTGCATTTGATGACCGATGTTGAAGACCGGGTATTTGTGAAAACGGAAGGATTATCGTCGAGTTACTCTACATCGGCTGATCTCCGATATAGAGGTTTTATCACCCTTAGTGACGGGAAGTCCGGTCGTGATTAGTGAATATCTGGATTGCAAGGACTTCTTTGTAAGTGCCTTCGGTTCTGTTCGAGCCCGGAATAGACTTGTATAGATTGTATGTCTGACATTACAAATTGAGATATATAGCTGATTTCTTTCAAATATATTTCTGTTGGTGGCGGAGAATTTATTCTCTTAGCTTAACACCCTTCTTTGAGACGTACGAGCTTAGAGGTTATGTAGTTGAAGGTTATTAGTGATATACTCCCAATTTGGTAGTGTGGCATGCTGAGTGTTGCTGTGAAATGATCATTGTTTGATCATTTGTGATAGGATCATTTATTTGATCATTTATCTTTGTGATCATTTCTATGATCATTTGTTGACCTAAAGCACGGCTTTTGTATAAAGCGTGGCTTTGTGGACGAGACTTCGTCGGACCTCACACCCCGGAAATGGTCATAACAGGAAGAATGCGGCAAGGTTATTAGGGGGTAGCACCCCTTTAGTGTATGTCATTCCTTCTGGATAGAGGTGTTATCATGGTATGGAGCCCAGATACTTAACCTATGTTGTTGCTGCAAATTTTGTGGTTGTTGGAAATCGAGGATCCTCGGATAGATCGGTTACGATCGGGGGATGACATATTCGTGTCAGTAGTTACCTAGTTTGAAAGGTAACCCGGCCTTGTGTTGGCAGAGATCCGGTTAGGTTCTCGGGACGTCATTCCAGAGGCATTTCCATGTGGCAATGGGAAGTTCCTTGGCCTGAACATTTGTTGGAAATCCAATTCCAAATACGAAACCCTATACGGTTTTAGTTGTAGAACCTGCCATTTACTTATGGTGGTCACCACTGTTTAGATGGTAGATATAGTAGGCATACGATAATGGTCGTATGTTGGCTAAGATTTATATCTTTACTTTCGAAATAATTTTTCTACACTATGCACTAGTAATTATATCAAATGTTCTTTTTAATGCGTATCAAGCATCTTTGACTATCATAAGGAGAAATCTCCTCCGATTCTGCGTTTGCATTGTGTGTGTGTGCGGGAGGCCTTATGGTAGTCTCATTTTTAAAAGCATTGCGAACTGAATTTAAAAATATTCCTCTATTTTGATTTTTAAGAAAAATAAACCGTTTTAGTTCTCACACCAGTCACATGACTGACTCGGAGTTTATTGTTTTCCTTCCTAAACTCTAGGTGCCCACCAATTTCCACACGGGCAGTCAAGAGTAAGGTTTATCAGGATATTCTAGAATTCAGGAGTTGCTGGAGGCAAGCTGGATGGTATGGCATATTACCAGTATATAGTATTTCTTTTCCGCTGTTGATGTTGTTTGTTGTTGTACACTCTGATGTAATGAAATGTAATGTAATGTAATAACCAATATAGTTCTTTGTTTTAAAGATTATTCATTTATTTATTATATGTTGTTCCGCTGCGATTGTGAGATTCTGATATTGTTCTGTTGTTTCTGTTATGTTCTATCTTTTTCTCTCTTCTTCTATCTTTTTCTTCTTCTTAAACCCTAATGGTACGGTTTTCCGGCCTTCGATTGCTCGACAGTTGATACAGTGGACGTATTGATGTCGGTTTTCGTGTGACGAAAAATCGCGATTGTTACATTTGGTATCAGAGCATATGGTTAAGTGACAACCATGGCTCTGTTGGGAATTACTCATTAGAGATAGAGTCAGTAGTACTCTAGAATGAGTTAGAGTGTAATAATAAATACGAGTGTGTATTTGTTAGTGAATATAAATTGTTTTATATTGTGATGATTGGTTTGTTGAGTGGTATATGGATTTTGGTCAACACGAGTAATTAACGTTGTTGATAGGGATCTCTAAACACTTGTACAGAACAAATTGACACGATATCGTTTTAATAGGGTAAATGAAATAATTTTACCTTGATTATATTTTGTATATAAAGGAATAATTTTTCGGAATTATTAAAGTGTATATAAGTTGATTGTTTGGTTGTTGAATAAGTTGTTTGAATAAGTTAAATAAAACTTATTGTAAAAGAATAATTGTATAAGCAAATGAATTATAAGTATGGAACTATAATTAATATGATTACAATTGTGAAATAATCTTGTATATATATAAAGTGAAACCCTATAAGAACAAGATTTATAAATGTCATTTATAAATGAAAGGAAAATTTTTGAAAGAATATTAAGCACTGAATTCACTATTGTTACTGGGAAATAATAAGGGTGATGACTGCAGCATCATCAGTATCATTTTCGAGTCTCCATGTGATAGATTTGCTACCATAGTAATTTGGGAATGATAAATGAGTTGATAACTTATACGATTTGAATTTTGATAGAATAAATTTAACTTAAAGGATGAAGTTAAATTAAAGGAAGTATAAGTAAATCAATAAAATCCAAGTAGTAATTGTTGAATATAAGTTGTATAACTTATAAGATGATGAATATAAGTGAAATAAGTTTTGAACTTATGATAGGAGTTAATAAATTTAGCTTTGGTAGAAAAGTTAAATAGGATTGGAATTTGAATTGGATTAATAAGTGAAAACTTAAGTTAAATTAAACAAAAGGTGTTTGGAATGAAATATAACTTAAGTGATGTTGAATGAAGTTGAATTTTGGTATCGAAGTAAATTAATAAGTGAATTAATGAAATGAAGTCATTAAGAATGTGAACTTGAGTTATATAAATGAAATTCAACTTTAAATTGTTAAAGGAATTAGCAATTGAATTAATAAATGGATTGAATGTTAATCAATTGAATGTAAATAATTGATATAAAATAATGAATGTAAGTGTTAATTCATTTAAAGCTAATTGAATAAATTGAATGTAAGTCAATTTAATATCAACCAATTGGATTAAGAGTGTTGAACCAAATTGAATGTAAATTAAATAATTTGGTTATGTTGAATATACATTGGTTGTTATTCGATTGTTAGTTGATTGTATATAATTTATTAAGTGTTAATGAAATTGAAGTAGCAAAATTGGAAGCTATGTAATTAAACTCAAATGGATAATATATAAATTTGAATAGAATTGAATGTGAATCGGATTTAATTAGTGAATGCAAACTAATTAAAATTGAATATGAATGAATGTTAGTAAAATTCCAATGTTAATAAATCAAATGTGATTTAAATTGAAAACCAATTCATTGAATATTAATGAGAATATGAATGAATATTGATTTGGTTATGGATGATAGTTGGTTGATGTTTGCATTTGTTGTTTTGTTGCATTTGCTATGTTGGCACATGTAGTTGTTATGTTGCTATATGTTGTATATCGATACTATTGTCTATATACATGATTCTCATGTTGTTTGTTGAGCGTTTAGTAGGTGCGGATCGCGTTTGCTTCGCATTTGGAGCTCGCTTTCGTGTTATATTAACCGTATATGCTCACTAATAATATAAATAAGGTACATATCTCGGATTACATGCTGTACTTTTATACTTTTTCCCTGCGGGATGCCTCATCACTTGATGAGATGTATATTTGTGATATATATACTGTCATTTTTTTTTCGGATCGAGCCGTGAAAAGGAGACTATGGCGAATTTTTCCGAAAATTTAAGGCATTAGAAATAATTTGGGAATTTTTGGGAAAATTTTGAAAACTTGAACTTTGATTTGGAGTTGAAAGTTAAACAATAGTAGTTGTTTTTGAAAAGATAACTAAGTATGATTTGAAACTTAGTAAAGTATTGTAAGAAGTTTAACTATGGATTTTGGAAAAGTTAATTGATTCCGTAATTTTTCTTACTTGGTAATTTCGAGGACGAAATTCTTTTAAGGGGGGAAGTCTGTAATGACCCAGAATTTATATTAATTAAAATTTGTATATTTAATTAATTTTAAATATTAATAAGTGAAATTTATAAGTCGAATAAATTTTTATTTCGAATATTGGATTTAAATTGGTAATTAAATCGATAATTTCATAGTTGGAATTACAGAAATAATTGAAAATTGGGTTTAATATGATTGAAAATGATTTGTCAAATTTTATTATATCATACTATAGTTATAGAGATGTTATAGAACTTTTAAAATCGAATTAAAAGTTAAATTGTGAAAATTGAATATTTTAATATTTAATTATCGATTGTAAAATAGCCAATTTTCGAACAGTCTCAGAATTGGACGAAACTAGTTCAATTGGATCCGTAACAGTTTTTTTATCGGATTTCAATTTTCGTAGCAATCGGAGTTGTCATTTGACCGTGGCAGCTCGAAACGCATCGAAATAGTTTTAATTTTAATTCGGCGTGTTAAAATTGTCATTTTTCAAAAAGCCTCGGATTTCGACGAAACCAATTTCATCGGATCCGTAATGTGATATTATTGTAAGGTTTCAAATTTCGTGTCAATCGAATTTATCGTTTGTCCGGTGCAAGCTAAAATGCCTAGAAAATCGTTTAATCGGTTTAATTTAAATTGAACGTTTATTGCCATAACTCGCACAGATGACCGAATTAGCTTCCGAAACCTGTTCCATTGTGTCTGGAACGCGGGATAAACCCTAGAAATGTCGGTCACCGCAAGTAAATCGGAGTTTGGAAAATCCAAAATGAATAGTGTTTTCGATAAAATTCTATAAATAGCCCCCTCTCTTCACAAAATAAAAAAAATTAGGGTTTAAAACCCTAGCCGCCTCCAACAGAAACCGAAGGCCAGAAATGCGTGATTTTCTCTCTTCAATCTTTCTCAATCCATTCAATATTATCGAATACTTCCTAAAGCAAAATTGAAGAGCTAAACGAGATCTTCAGATCTATACTGCTATGATCGTTTTCTAAGCTACCAATCGATGGGAATTTGCATCTAAAGGTCGCGGGTTTGTAGGCGTTTTTCTCAGGCAAGATGCGCCGAGCTCTAGGTGGTCCTGGCCGGTGGTGGCTCTGAGGGAGGCGCGCGAAATGATGGAGCTTGATCGATGTCACGTCGTCGATAGGAGGTGCGGCAGTTAGGGTTTGATCGACGTTGTTGGGTTACGGCTGCGTTCGTATAACCTGGAAGAAAAAGGTAGATGCAGGGGAGGGCCAAGATTCATCAGGGGGAAAATGGACGGCCGCGATGAACTGTGGGTAGTTTAAAATAAAATAAATGTTGTAATATTTATATTAAAATCGTGTAACTTCAAAAATACATATCTTTTTCATACGAGGTCGAAAACGCCCGAAACCAGTTGCGTTGGAATCGTATGGACAAGCACTAAGCTATGGAATTGGATTGGAGTCGTTTGGAGTTAGCGAAAATTTTGGATAAAATTAAACGCGCGTTTAATTTTATTCGAAATAAAAGCTGAAAACGAAATTGAAATCAAGGTGAGAACTTCTCACTCAATCGAATCGGTTTCGATTTTAATTTTAAATAGTTAGATTTAAAATTGTTGAATGTATGTTGAATGATGATTGTTATCTATTGATGGTTAAAATAGACATTATGCGCCGTTAGTAAGCGGATGTTATTTATTAAAAACATGTACCGCGAATATTTCATAAACAGTGAAATTGGTATTATATATAATAGCAATATATATATATATATTGGCATATGTATATATTGCAGTTGTTGATTTCCCGCATTGTATTGCGGATGAGACCCTATTGCGCCGTCTATTAAGCGGATAATATTTTATAAATCCCATATACCGTAATAATTCCGTACTAGAGCGGAATTGGTATTGTGCTAACATCTTTGGATGCAGGGAAACAGGTTGGAGGGATCCAACTGGATTCCTCGACTGTATTGATTTATTTACAGATATTTTGATTTTTGTTGATTATCATATCGATATATGATATTTGGATGTCGTGATTGACTATTTGGTGCTGTTGCATCATCGGATCCATTTTTCTAAGTTTAAAAATAATGATTTTGGTTTTAAAAGGAATTTTAAAGTGATTTTCGAAAGTATACGTTTTATTAAATTTTGAATTGTTAAAAATAAATAAACGTTAAAATTTTAATGTTATAAAAGTATGGTTTTTATGAAATGTAAGTGAAAAGTGATTTTTGAAATAAATAGTTAATAAATTTATGAAATGGTTTAAATTGGAATTTTTGGACTATTACAAACAATTTTTATAAAAGTTTTATAAAATTGATATTTTATAAATTAAAAATATTGGAATATTAAAACGAGTTTTTATAAATGTTAAAAATGAAATAAAAAAATGGATTTCATAAGTGAACAGAATTTATAGATTTATAAATTGTGAAGTTATAAAATGAATAGATTTTGTAAAATAGAAGATTTATAAGTAATTATCTTATAAATCGGATTTTGGCATTTAAATGGGATATAAATGGAATTTGTTAATAATGAGATTTATGAATCGAAGCATATAAATAGAAATGGAATTTATAAACATTGTTTATAAACTCGAAATCAATTTGATTTGACAAATTGAATAGTGAAGTTTATTAAAGGAAATATATTCACGATTTTGGACAGTGAATACATTATTGAATAAAATAGTCATGTTTGGAAAAATGAATATTATAGAATGAAGTTAATTATTTTAAAGATTTTTTAAATTGTATTATAAATCGAAACCATAGATTTCAACATTTATTGTTGAAATAGACGTTTTCGAGAAAGAAGGAAATGGTGGACTATACCACTGTTGTTATAGTAAATGATTCCGAAAGGAAATGTTTTATATACTATTGGGATTTATATATCTATCTAAATTTCGAATCCCTATACTAGTGATTTTGGGTCGTCGTAACGATGTTTTATGCAACATTCGTTTTAGCCCAAATAAATGTATTAAGTGAATGTTTTCCTTAAAGAATGAAATATATACTTAATTTCGATATTAAGTATATGGAATATTTTCTAAGTATTGAAAATAAATGGATTTGTGAATTACTTATTAATAAATAAGTATGGAAATGTTTTTCCAATGTGAAATGAAATGTTTTGAGAATTTATCTTTTTGAAGATAAATTGAAAATGAATAATTGAAATCGTATATTCATAAATATTTTGGAATGTAAATTCACTATGGAATTTATAAATTTAAAGGGGAATTTGTTTAAAAATAAATGTTGATTTATTTTTGAAGTGTGGGAATTAATTTACGGATTTGGAGCGTAAATATAAAGTAAATCGTTAAGGATTTATTTAATTGGTTTAAATGAACCATGTTGAAATGAAAGTATTTCGCGTAAGGAAATGTTTGAAATTTGTTTTCAAAAAGTGATAAGGGTGAAAAGTGATTTGAATATTTGTTTTCAAATGGTTGAAGTGTGGGAAATTATATATCTAGTAAAGATATTTTGGAAAGTAAATAATTTGAGAAATTATTTGGAATTTGGTGATGTTGAGCATGCCTATTGATAGTTAAATAATCCGACTATCAATATTTACCTTTAAATAGGTATTTGTTGTGATTTGTTTGAATTTGAATGCCACACTTATTTTTGAATAAATGCTCACTATTCGGGTTAGCCGGGAAAGGACCTTGGAGTCGTATAACCCATTCTGAATATGTGATACGTCGTTATGGATTGCTTTTGATGACCGGTGTTGAAGACCGGGTATTTGTGAAAACGGAAGGATTACCGTCGAGTTACTCTACATCGGCTGATCTCCGATATAGAGGTTTTATCACCCTTAGTGATGGGAAGTCCGGTCGTGATTAGTGAATATCCGGATTGCAAGGACTTCTTTGGAAGTGCATTCGGTTCTGTTCGAGCCCGGAACAGACTTGTATGGATTGTATATCTGACATTACAAATTGAGATATAAAGCTGATTTCTTTCAAATATATTTCTGTTGGTGGCGGAGAATTTATTCTCTTAGCTTAACACCCTTCTCTAAGACGTACGAGCTCAGAGGTTATGTAGTTGAAGGTTATTCGTGATATACTCCCAATTTGGTAGTGTGGCATGCTGAGTGTTGCTGTGAAATGATCATTGTTTGATCATTTGTGATAGGATCATTTATTTGATCATTTATCTTTGTGATCATTTCTATGATCATTTGTTGACCTAAAGCACGACTTTTGTATAAAGCGTGGCTTTGTGGACGAGACTTCGTCGGACCTCACACCCCGGAAATGGTCAAAACAGGAAGGATGCGGCAAGGTTATTAGGGGGTAGCACCCCTTTAGTGTATGTCATTCCTTCTGGATAGAGGTGGTATCATGGTATGGAGTCCAGATACTTAACCTATGTTGTTGCTGCAAATTTTGTGGTTGTTGGAAATCGAGGATCCTCGGATAGATTGGTTACGATCGGGGGATGATATATTCGTGTCAGTAGTTACCTAGTTTGAAAGGTAACCCGGCCTTGTGGTTGTAGAGATCCGGTTAGGTTCTCGGGATGTCATTCCAGAGGCGTTTCCATGTGGCAATGGGAAGTTCCTTGGCCTGACCATTTGTTGAAAATCCAATTCCAAATACGAAACCCTGTACGGTTTTAGTTGTAGAACCTGCCATTTACTTATGGTGGTCACTACTGTTTAGATGGTAGCTATAGTAGGCATACGATAATGGTCTTATGTTGGCTAAGATTTATATCTTTACTTTCGAAATAATTTTCCTACACTATGCACTAGTAATAATATCAAATTTTCTTTTTAATGCGTATCAAGCATCTTTGACTATCATAAGGAGAAATCTCCTTTGATTCTGCGTTTGCATTGTGTGTGTGTGCGGGAGGCCTTATGGTAGTCTCATTTTTAAAAGCATTGCAAATTGAATTTAAAAATATTCCTCTATTTTGATTTTTAAGAAAAATAAACTGTTTTAGTTCTCACACCAGTCACATGACTGACTCGGAGTTTATTGTTTTCCTTCCTAAACTCTGGGTGCCCACCAATTTCCACACGGGCAGTCAAGAGTAAGGTTTATCAGGATATTCTGGAATTCAGGAGTTGCTGGAGGCAAGCTGGATGGCATGGCATATTACTAGTATATAGTATTTCTTTTCCGCTGTTGATGTTGTTTGTTGTTGTACACTCTGATGTAATGAAATGTAATGAAATGTAATGTAATGTAATAACTGATATAGTTCTTTGTTTTAAAGATTATTCATTTATTTATTATATGTTGTTCCGCTGCGATTGTGAGATTCTAATATTGTTCTGTTGTTTCTGTTCTGTTCTATCTTTTTCTCTCTTCTTCTATCTTTTTCTTCTTCTTAAACCCTAACGGTACGGTTTTCCGGTCTTCGATTGCTCGACAGTTGATACAGTGGACGTATTGATGTCGGTTTTCGTGGACGAAAAATCGCGATTTTTACAAAGGTCAAATATTGTCTTCAAAATCAATATTTTAAATCTTTATTTACTTTCAAATCCTTTTTAAGCCACCTTCGAAAAACATTTATTGAACTGAAGTTCTCTTTGTATAAAATATTCTGAACATTTATATTATAACATCGACCAAGAAAATTCTCTTTTATAACCAAATTTCAAAGCTTCCCATTTTATAGTTATTCAAGTGAAACACTTATATAAATATTTTAAAATGCGTTTAAATCGAATTTTTATTTATTTAGTTAATCATATACAACATAACTTACTTCTAAAAATTATACTTATGGATATAATGTCCTCTCTTACATGTTGGTGTTAGTTGTTTTATTTTCTTTACGTTTCCTCCTTTCTTCTTTCTTTATTTTTCGTATAGTGGATCATAGCTTCTTATGATTCATTTCTTTATTGTGTTTTCAATAAATTAGTAAGGGATCAGTCAACCTCACCGGCCTTGCTAAAAAATTATACTTAACAAGATATTGTAACAAGGTTTCGTTAAAAATATATTTCATACGATAAATAAACAGACTTCAATCGTATTATTACTTCTAAAAATATTATTTGCCTTTAAAATTTAACATTTCATTCAAATGCCATAACATAAACACATCATTTTGGAATATACTTATAAAACCTTTTCAGATATTTTTGTTTTATATGTGTATATATAAACCAAATTTCAAACATGCATATATATACACATACACATACATACATACATATATAAACACATATATATATTCTCCTCCATAAAATCATTTTATACAATCAGATTCTAAAAATAATTCCTTATAAGAATCTTCCTTTAATACACGCACACATATTTGTTAAACCCTTTAACTCAATTTACCCTTCTAATTAATTTCAGGTGCTGCATAAGGCCAATTTCAAATTATAATCCAGCATGCAATTATTGAAATACAACATGTAATAATTCAACATCAATTGGACATTTTTTTATTTATCTACAATCGGTATATATTGCAATTTGGCCATTTTAAAGCTTAATACCAAATCAATCAATATTCAAGCATACTCGATTAGAACATGACATCCAATATGAATTCACCCAATAATTACCAAAATCAACAATTTCATCACATTGGATAACTCAAAACAACAATACAATCAAAAAAAAGCACGTAGATGCGAGAAATAAAATACTCACTAAAATAAAGAATGCCAGAAGATGCATTTCACTAGCCCAGGCATAGCTATACTCTACGCACATGCACACACGGCCATCGGCCATCGTTGGCACAACACCCATGAGCACCGACTCCATCGCAATTGATGTTAGCGTCCATTAGTACCACCTCCATCAGCATTGGCTCCAATCCCCTTATGAACACATTGGGATTTCAACGTCGCCTTCTAATTGCACACGTGATTATACCTTTTCCTTCAGGGTTGCGCTCAGCCAAGCTCCATCGAACCACCCGATGTTATCGAAGCTTTTTTTCTCAACGCGGTTTTTTTTCCTTTTTCTATTTCATGATTTCATTTAAGGATAATAATTAGGGCTTGGGGATCATTTAGGAACTGGTTTTGGGTATCAACATAAGAGAAAGAGAGAGAATGGATTGAGTTATTGCCATATGGGCTTGGGCCTAAGAAAATGAATAATAGGTTGGGTTTTGAATGATGTAATGGAATAAGAGAGTTAATCTATTTACTTTGATATCTTTCCCTTCATTTACAAATAACTAATCTATTATTTATCTATGGATACATCTTTAATTTGATTAAATCTATTATATATTCACTAAATTATACATTCATATTTCTTTTACAACATAAATGAATTCAACACTTGTTTTATCTTTGAAGATTTATTGATTTTATTGGTAATGAATTATATATCCTTTGATGTATTTCAATCATATGAAAATTATTTAAATATAAAAATAATTTATATTCATTGTAAATATTTTATTCGAGTTCAATATATCTTTGAAAAAGTATTTGTTAATTAATTCAATTTATTAAAAAATTCTTTATCAAAAAAGAAAATTAAATAAGCATATATTTTCAAAAATAAAATTTATCCAAAATTGAACTTGAAAAATTTATTTTAATTAAATTTATTTATTTTGACTGCATAGAAAGTAAGGTTGTTGCATCTGGTTCATTGATTTGCATTATTATTTATTAGTTGTCATACTATCGATATATTGATAATCTTTTAACCATGCGAATACAATGAGATATATTTCATAGACATCATCAGATCATAGATTCTAACATTCTTCGACATATAATGTGACAACTTCTTATATAATTCATTAAATAATATAAATCTCCCCTATCTAAAATATGCCCCATGTCGATATGTTATAATTCTTCTCCTATTTTCATTAACAACAAGAGACAAGAATACACAAACAACTATAGATCGGATAAACGATACTAAATAGTATAGAATCATTTCAAATATATCAAAATAAGAATTGGGTTATAAATACTAAAGCAAATCACAGAATTTCATAACATTACAAAGTGTCACAGAGTGTCATAATATATTGTATATGATGCCAATGCCAACATAGTACAGGTGTCATAATGCAAGTTACTAATGTCATGGTATATAAAATTCCATGAAGTCAACTACAAAGCAACTGAAATGATAGGAATACTACATAAATCCACATCGCCTACTCGTCATCATAAGGAGATGGAGTGCATCGATAACCAGAGGGGGTAATATGGTAGACTCTAAGGCAATGCAATCTCCTTGTGTTGGACTTGTTGCTAGTATGGAAGTACTAGGTCCTCCTACTCAATTGGTATATGCAACAACTCCTAGATTTGTAACCCTGACCAGTGCATGAACACCGTGCCGTCGGAAATAAGAACTAGATTAGGATTGCTACTCTTATTGCTCATACATCACTATTTCTATTCTTGGTAGATCCACATAAGGCTTATAAATGATGCTCGATTACACCCAATATCTTCTTCTTATCCTTTTATTCCTCCTCAATTTCCTACTAATATTAATGATTTTTTTATGCTGATCCAAAATTAAGTTTTGTGATAGTATGATCTAATCAAACATCAATGTGGAGTATCTATCTCTAGAAGGCTCCTTTTAGTCTATATAATCTTCGTGGCCATCAAATTCCTCTTCTTTAATAGGATCGGGATGTGGGGGAATCGTGGTCTCTTTGTGAAGACCCACCTTTTTGGACGGTTTAAATTGACAATAAACCATGTCTAACTCAAACCATTCAAAAGGGAGGATTGTCAATGTTGTTTAATAAGAAACTATGAGAAAAGAAGGGAAACAAAAACACAAAATCTTGCAGCGGAATGATGAAATATAATAAACAAATAAATAGTTTGTGAAGCTGTTTTATAATATACATTTGATTACACAATTTTTACAACATAATCGGAGTACAATCAACAACATACCAATAATGGTGCAGTGGAATAGTACTAATAATATAGTATACCAAACTCCATCTTCGTCCTCCAGAGATAATGTCTTCAAACACTGAAATGCTCAGGCTGATTCGAGTGTAAGAAAAAGACAAAACACTAGAGTCAGAACTAAAAGTTCTTATGTAAGTCAAATCAATAAGTGAATATGAGTGTAATAGCTTCAGAGATATTTATGACATTTTTCCATCTCATATCAAATGTACAAAGTGAGTGCAATAACTTAAGAGATGTTACAGAATTTTCCATCTTCTAAGGATCCCTTAAACTATCTATTGTAGTAAGATACGCTATATATGTAGTGTCTGTCAATAAAATAAATATTTTTCTTGGCGTTTAGGCTTTAAATTAACCCCACTTAACACATTTTTAAGCATGTAGTGTATGGAGGTCTTGTAACACAACCAGTAACATCAGTAGCCAGTGAGTCCCCTATAGGTACCATACAAAAACAAAATCGTAGTGGGCGCCTATAAGGATAAAAGTATGACAAGGCACGTGAGGCAATGCCCAAGGTAGGATTCTACCACTTTACCCTTTCTGGTTGGTGGTAACGCATTGTAGGTACGACCGCCCACTAAGTCCACCACCTCCAAATCAAATTAAGGTACATCGATCAAGTCCAAAATCAATATAATAATACAAAGGGGTGATGGCCCCTAAAGGTTGCGAATCCCTTGGCTAGACGTAGGCTCCTGTTTCAATCATTTCCAATCGACACAAGTGTCGAGGTCATCCATTATTATTCTCTTTCTTCAAATCCAGCAAACGCCTCCAACTCAACCACTTCATTCTAGATAACATCCACTTCCTATACAGTTGTTAAAGTGGTTCCAATATTGATAGAGAGTATGCCAATAAAAGGCCTCGGTCTCTTTAACAACCAAACGTCGTTTTACACACAGGTCGGTTATTTTACATTTCGAAAACGATTCATATTTGATATCAAAATATCATATTTACTTCAAAAATACCACTTCATTTAAAAATACCATATTTACTCAAATATTTCATTTTCACTTGAAAATATCATTTCAAATTCCAACTTAGGTTGTACCCTCATTTAACCACATTCGCGTTTAAATCAATGATTTAAATATAAACGTTCCAACTTTACATAGTTTGAAATTTTAGAAAATAACTTGAATAGTTATAAATAGTTTAAAATAGTTTAAATGTTTAAAATAGTTTGATATAAAATGGTTTGAGCATTGAAAATGGTTTATATAGTAAAATAGTCTCAAAAATCAAAATAATTTGAGTAATAAAAGAAATAGATTTTGAACAGTTTATAATAAACTAATTTATTTTCAGAATAATATCAAATCAAACCATTTCTTTCCATTTCAACCAATCTGGACCCACGTCCAAATTTCAAATCAACAAAACTCAATTTCCAATCTACTAGTTCAATTGACTCAATTTCAATTTAGTTTCAAATCAACTTGATTTCAATTTCAACTCGAATTAACTTCAATTTTCGAAACGTTCATTTTAGCTTCAAATTCGATTCGACAATTCAATTCAATGATAATATTTCAATCCAATTCTTATTTTAAACCATTTCAATTTATATCAATTTCAATTTACGTATTCAAACTCCTTAAATCAATTTAAACTTCATTGTTCAATTTAAGGTTCAAACTTAAAAATAATCAATTTTCCAAAATTAAAGTCTTATATCGATTATAACTTTACATTTCAAATTCACTTCCTTTAAAACTCTTTCTTTTACCCAATTTCAACTTCAACACTTCAGACCTAAATTCGGAAATAATTCAATTCATAACAATCCATAATTTATTTCCTTTAAAACATTATCATTAACTGAAATCCAAATTCAATATTTTAAAACCATTTAATTTAACCAATCCGGTGTCCATATGTAATTTTCTACACTATGGCCAAGTGATTAGTTATTCCAATTTTAATTACAGGGATGGATATATATCATTTCAATCAAAATAAAAGTGTCATAGGTATATATCATTTCAACCTATTTCTTAATTTATTCTAAATAATTCAAATAACAGTTTATATGCTTTCAATTAATATATAGGGTGATAGGAGGGATATATAAATAAATAAATATCCAATCCTCCAAAATGCAAACAAATAGACACCAATCATAGTCAACATCCAAATCAGCCAATAAATTACAATAATTAACTAGTTATCAATATCAGGTACTTAACTAGTAATTAAATTCAACATTATTTAAATGTCAATTTAATACAGAAAAAATCAATTTCAATTAAAATATCAACTTAAACCATCAAACAGAAACCAATAATATTCTTATCACTTTATAAATTTAATTCAACTAATATAGGAAGACTTAGTATTGCGTGAGTGGTTTTAATCATTCGCCTTTGATTTATAGCCGATTAAAAATCCAATAAAAGCCTAAAAACTCAACAGTCTTCAAATTCAGCCAAACTAGTTTCTTGTTGTCCATAATTTCGATACGAGTCCAATGGAAGAAACCGCACATCAATTGGAGTTCGTATGCAAAATTTATTCAAGTTAGAAAATATAATATTAAAATCTTAATTGGTCCATGTTTTTAAAATAAAAAAAAAGAAATCACATACACAGTTGATCTCCAAGCCTATGAAACATGTGTAAATCCAAATATCCGCCACCATGCCCCACGAACACCATCGCCAAACGACCATTGGACCCAGATCTGACAACGTCGCCCGGACCTTCGTCGCCTCCTCTACCCACGCCCAGGCCACGGCCACTCCCAGCTCCGCCATCCACCTCCGACTGAGACCCCAAATGCATGCTATTTTGGCCAAGATTCGACGTATTCCATCTCCTCTGAGACAATCCAACTGCATAGATGAACGCAGGTCGACGTCCTCTAAAATACTATGCCCTTCGATCGTCGATTGGTCGACGATCCACCATTGATCGCGAAACCCTAACAACATAAGGCTGAGAAAGATTGCTAAATCTTGACAAACGGAGCCTCCAATCGAAAAATGAATTGCAGATGCAGATTACGTTCGTTGAGAGCTTCGCGATGATATATTATATGATAGGATTTGAGTAGTTTGAATTTTGGAATTTGAGTTAGCATTGTAATTTAGGGTTTTGAGATGTCTGCCATTGAGAAGGAACATATAAGAACAGAAATTGTACGTATAGAAAATGGAATAAAAGACTGCTAGAGTTTATAATAGCCTGTATATAGAAAAAGATTGAATAGAAATGGATGGAACAGATTGAATGGGGTCGAAGCGATAACAAAGACCTGAAAAGCCCATTTCGTTTTTGAAGCGAAAATAGGTCTTCCAATATATCGAAATATAGGTTTTCAATATTTTTAAACTCAGTGAAATCAATTTCAAATCATAATTTTAATGTATAAAGAAGTTAGCTTTTAAAATCAGATTATATTCATTTAAATCCCATTAACTGATTTCTACGTGTTTCGAGCGCACTATCAAACGATAAGTCTGATCGCTACGAAACTTCAAATCCTATAATAATTCACGGTTACGGATCCGATGAAACTGGTTTCATCGAAATCTGAGACAGTTCCCAAACATACTAGTTTTACACGTTAATTAAAACAAATTATTATTAAATCGATTTAATCACTTTTAAATTGCCAATTAAATGTGTTCTATCTTCATTCTTAGTCAAACAAAAATCAATAATCTTTTAAAATAAAATTTTCCATGTTAAATCTAAGATTTAAATTATAAATCAATTTCAACGGTTAATTACGACTATAATAAATCTTAGTCCATGGTAATTTATACTACAAACAAATTCTTTTAATTTGATTTACATTCTTATCATGAAATCAACAAATACCTTATGAAATTATTAAACATTAATCTCCATTTTATTACACTCATTACTTCACAATTAACGACTTTGCTTCTATTAACAACAATATTTCAATTATATTAAATATCATCAATTGATTTCCAAATTAATTTCAAATGGGTTAAACAATAAAATGATAATTAAAACAATCATTACACATTAATAATTCATATCTACTAAATTATTGTTTAGAAACAAAGGTTGATAAATTTGCGTACAAACTAATTGATTTCATATTCTATATAAAACTGATTTCAATTAAATGACACATAATTTCACCATTAAATACAACATTGATTTTAATCCTTATTTACCTTTATTATTGCAATTGACTGATATTACATTAAAACGGTTATCAATTACATTCAATTAACATTATTAAATTATATTCTAATAATATATTCATTAATAGGTCATAATTTTAATTTCTTAGAATATTAAATTCCAAAAACCTTATTAAATTTAATATTTTTTAATTATCAAAAATACGGGTCGTTAAAATCTCCCCCACTCAAAACTTTTCGTCCCAAAAAAATGAACAAGAAGGAATCCATAAATTTGGTATATTTTATTTGAAATAATCAATTTATAAACAATTAACTTTACATATTTAAGTTTAACAGAAATTTGAAATTAACTCAACTTTCAGAAAAATTCTAAATCCTAAATTTATGGAAAATTTCGGTAGAGTCTCCTTTGCGCGGATTGGTCCGAAAAAATAATAATATCAATAATACAATATATATATATATATCATATTTCAAAAATAAACATCCCAAACCATGGGGAAAAATAATAAAATATCGTTCCAAAAGCCGTAATCCAAAAACGTACATATTTGTCGGGCAAACAAAACTCTATTTATGAAACCAAAAGCAACAGCTATTGCTTCCATAAACCTGTATTTTACTTACATAATCCAAATGAGTTGAAATTATGCAAAAGAGTAAAATATTAGTTGTTTCAATTAGTAGCGCAAACAACATACATTATAAAATAAACATATGCAACAAAAGCAGTATAACCATCATATGCAACAAAAGAATCCGTCACACGTCCATAGCAATCAAAACTAATGGCTTGTCTAGGTTCAGAAACTTTTCATCGTACAAGGGTGATAAGTAAACTACCAAGTGTACCTTATGCTCATCAGCCTTAGATAATTACTTAACAGATTATACATACAACTTTAAACAATTTGAAGTACAGTTCCCAAGCATCCCATATGCCAACAACATCGAATTTAAATATTATTTAAGTTTATTCAATTGGTTTCTTTTCACATTACTTACCTTTTATTTATTTTCATTCATTCATACAATGTCATCCTTTTTTTCATTCATTTACTTACATATAATTTTTTCCCATTCAATTATTTAGAACATCAATAAATTAATTCTTAAAGTATTACATTTTTTTTCTTTGCAGTTTAATTCACATTTATTTATTTACATAACATGATCCCTATTTAATATTAATATTCACTAATGAATCAACTTATACTTAAGTTTCTTTACCTTTGAATTTGTATTTATTTATTCATATATAGTATCATTTAATATTAAATACATTTATGAATCATTTTTGTTACTTAAGCTTTCACTTGTATAATATTCTATTACATAATCATATTTAACATTTCAACTTTTTTTTAACATTTCTGGTAAGTTTTATGTATGTTTTTAGAATGTAATTCAGTGTTATGAAAATTTATCTTATTCATTTTAGTTAACAAAATGTTCAATAGTTTATATCTTCTTAATTCTCATTATCTTTTAATTCAAGTGACAAATCTCCAATTTCTTTATACTTTCATTAAACGCTTAGCTTCTAATCTCTTTTTTCTATTTTAAAGTTTCCAACTATTAAAAATTTACTTTATTTCTACAACTTGAAATCATTGATCAACAATAACTTAAAAATTCAAATACCGGGTTCATCTCAAATCATTTTGAAATAATATATATATACATATTCATACTTTTTTATTTCAAATCATACTTCATAAATTTAAATCAAAATTTGTCTCACCAAAACAACTATGTAACGAAGATACTATAGCGGACTTCCCGCTTTGATACTCGAAAATGAATCGATGATGTTGCGATCATCACCGAAATTATTCTCCAGTGACAGAAGAGGGGCGTACATAACTTATTTTTGTTAAAATTCTTTTAGAAACATTTCATTTCAAATCTCATTGAAAATATTTCTATCCGAAAATAATTCCAAATAATACTAATATTATTTTTCCCAAAATCTTTGATACCCAATTTCAAACACTAGAGCTTAGGCTCTTAAATTTTCAATTTATATTCATTTTATTTGTAAATCATAATTTATAAACCATATTTATGAAATTGCAATTTCTATAACATACAATAGTCAATAGTTTTAAGAACCTTGACTAACCAACAATAAATAACAATAATTGAATATTATCATTTACTAACATCCAACAAAACAAAGATAACAAAACCAACTTAGAAAAAACTATATATACATATTTATTTTGTATATATACAAAATATAATTACTACATAAAATTATTTCATTTACCAATTTCAAAAACAATATTATGCATGCCTACCCTGTTCAAGTGTTTGGAAATCCCTATCGATGCCATAGCAACTTATGTACCGACTAGAATTTATAAATACTCAACAGAACAATTTAACACAATATAAAATAATTTTATATAACACTAACAAATACGCTTCCTCATATATATGCACTCAGACACATTTTAGGGTATTACTAACCCTATCTCCAATGAGTTAACCCCAACATGCTAAGGTATCTCTAAACCAAAGCTCTAATACCAACTATGACGACCTATCTTTTTGGATGGATTAAACCGACAATAAACCACACATGTCTAACTCAAACCATTCAAAAGGGAGGATTGTCAATGGGGTTTGATATGAAAAATGAGAGAAAAGAAGGGAAACAAAAATACCGAATCTCGTAGTGTAATGACAAAATATAATAATCAAATAAACAGTTCATGAAGCAGTATTACAATATACATTTTATTACACAATTTTTACATCATATTCAGAGTACAATCAACAACATACCAATAATGGTGCAGCGGAATAATACTAATAATATAATATACCAAACTCGGTCTTCGTCCTTCAGAGATAATGTCTTCAAACACTGAAATGCTTAGGATGGCCCGAGCTTAACGAAAAGACAAAACACTCGAGTCAGAACTAAAAGTTATTACATAAGTCAAATCAACAAGTGAATATGAGTGTAATAGCTTCAGAGACGTTTACAAGATTTTTCCATCTCCTATCAGGTTTACAATGTGAGTGCAATAACTAAAGAGATGTTACGAGTTTTCCATCTCCTAAGGATCCGTTAAACTATCTATATGTAGTAAGATATGCTATATATGTAGAGTCTATCAATAAAATAAATATTTTTCTTAGCGTTGAGGCTTTATAATAATTCCTCTAAACATATTTTTAAGGTAGTCTATGCAGGTCCTGTAACACAACCAGTAACATTGGTAGCCAGTGAGTTCCCTATAGGTACCATACTAAAACTAAATCATAGTGGGAAAGTATAAGGATAAAAGTATGACAAGGCACATGAAACAATGCCCAAGGTAGGATTCTACCAGATTACCCTTTTCGGCTGGTGGTAATGCATTGTAGCTACGACCGCCCACTGAGTCCATCACCCCCAAATCAAATCAAGATGCACTAATCGAATCCAAAATCAATATAATAATGCGAAAAGTGGTGGCACCTAAAGGTTGTGAACCCCTTGGCCATACATAGGCTCCTGTTTTAGTCATTGTCAATTGACATAAGTGTCGGGGTCATTCATTATCATTCTCTTTCTTCAAATCCAACAAACACCTCCGACTCAATCACTTCATTCTGGATAACATTCACCGCGTACATAGTTGTCAAGTGATTCCAATACTGATAGAGAGTACGCCAATAAGAGGCCCAAGGCTCTTTAACAACCAAACGTCATTTTACACACTGGTTGGTTCTTTTACATTTCGAAAACGATTCATATTTGATATCAAAATATCATTTTCACTTAAAAAATATCACTTCATTTCAAAATACCATATTTAATCAAAATATGTCATTTTCACTTGAAAATATCAATTCAATTTCCAAATAAGGTTATAATCTCATTTGACCACATTTGCATTTAAATTAATGATTTAAATATAAATATTCCAACTTTACACGGTTTGAAATTTTAGAAAATAGCTTGAATAGTTGTAACGACCCGTAATTTCGCTACTTCGAAAATGAGAGATTTTGTTCGATTTAAATTTAAAAAGGAGTTTAAATCTTAATAATATGTTATATATAATAAATAATTATCTATTCTTATAGTTAATAAATTAAAAAGTATAAATTTGGATATTTGAACAAATCGACAAAAGTTAAAAATAAATAAAGGCTTAAATAAATGAATTTAAATATCTATTTAAATAGGTAAATCTTATTTAAAACATCTAATAAGGATAATAAAAGTGTAACGTCCCGCCTTTTCGCACGCTTTAAATCGACACACGTGCCAATTCAAACCATACGGAAGGGCGGATTGTTATGGGGTAAATAAAAAAACAAGAAAAACAAAACAAAACAGAATCTCACAGCGGAAGGATAAAATACAATAATCAATATACAGTTCATAAAACTATTTACAAAACATTTGATTCTTCTTTATACAATAAATATCAGAGTTCGCATACCAATAAATATTATTGCAGTGGAATACAGTGTAGTGGAACCATATAGTATATAATAATAATAAAATCTCTGTATTCGTCCTGCAGAAATAAAATCTTCAAATCCAAAAACGCTCGGACTGACCCGAGCGAATTGGAAAGACAAAACACTCGAGTCAGAACTAAAAGATCTTATGTAAGTTAAATTAACTAGAATAAATATGAGTGCAGTAGCTCAAAAGATGCTCGGGATTTACATCTCTTAAGGATCCGTTAAACTATTTACTATGTAGTATATTTCGCTATTATAATAGTGTCTAATTGTAAAATAAACTTACTTTTTAATAGCGTTAAGGGGTTACCCATATAGCCCTTAACACAAATAATGCCAATAGTCTATACAGTACCGTAATACCTCCTGATCGGGAGGCTACCAGAGGATACTCCATAGGTACGACACAAATAGAAACTCGTAGTAAAGACTCGGCATGGTAGGTGACACGGCACAACTAGGCAATACCAGGGTAGATATACCAATTACGCATCCAGGCTGGTGGAAACGCAAAGCGCGCAGCTACCGCCCACCTCGAACAAACTCCCCCAAAATCAAAAAATAAAGGTGGCCACCGAATCAATCCAAAGTCAAAGTATAGTATCGAAGAGGAGTGTCCGATCAGAGGAATGACCTCATTGGCCCGAGAATCGCTCCTGTTTTAGCCACCTTATGCCAACTCACGGGAGTCGGGTCCACGTATTTACCTCAAAGGAACCGCCGCCGCCATCCAACTTCATTCGGGAATCTCCACCGCGTACACGGTTGTTAAAGTGGTTTTCGGAGTTGGCAGAGAGTATGACAACTTCCGATCCCGGTCTCTTCAACAACCAAACGTTATTATAACACTGCGGTCATTTAAAAATAATTAAACTTTCAAAACCAAAATATAATTATCCATTTCAAAACCCATAAATACGATATCATTTCCTTTTAAAAACCTAAATAAATATGATATCATTTTATTTCAAATATATTTCTTTTCTAAAATCATGCCGCTTTTAAGATTTATAATACCTCGAAACCAAATATTTGAAATTTAACTTTCAACATAATACTTCGAAATCCATAGCTTTAAAACCATAACTTTCAAAACTTAAATGGTTTGGATATTCAACAGTATATAAAATAAAACAGTTGAATTTAAAATTTCTTTATAAAGTAAATAATTTCCACGCCTTTGCAATTTTATTTACTTTAAATTCAGTCTAAACCCATAACCTTTAGATTCACTTTCAGTTTGAATAAAAACACTTCGATTTCAATATTTTCAAACTTTGAGTATTTAATTACTTTCAAAACCAAGGTTGGAAATTCTATTCAACAATTTATTGTCCTATTATTTAGTTTGAAATATTCACATAATAAATCCATAAATAAAACTCAAATTCCTAACAATTAAATATTTCCTTCAATTTATTTATACTAGAAATATTCATTTAATTTAACTTAAATAAAAATCCAGTTATAAATATCATACCCTTAAAATTCCAAGTTTAATAAGTTTACACCAACTTGTGGAGTTTAGTTTTTAAATAAGCTCAATTCCAAATAAATTTCAAATTTATTTTCCAATCTTAATTGCTTTGAACCATTTAAACTATATATATATATATATACACAATATCTTAAACCCGTAGTTAATCATATAATATAAATTATCAAACTCCATTATTCAACTTATTTATTTTCATTTAACAAATTCATACATGCTTAAATTCAATAATTTAACTATATTATAAAATAAGATTTTATATAAGATCCAAAATTAATATCTAGTAAACCGTATCTTATCCAAACCATAGAAATCATTTCAAAATAATTTATATACATATACCGCGGTGTCTGTATATAATTTTCTATCCTATGGTCAAGTGATACGGATATTTATCATTTCAATCCGCAATTTAAAAATAAAACATGCGGTTGTATATCATTTCAAACCGCAATCCTGAATGAAATGAAAATGCATAATAACTTACAGTTTATAAAATATAGAACACATCATCCATTCACCCAATATCAATCATCAACCAATTTATTTCAATCATCATCAATTTAAACAAACATCAATAGAGCATATAAAATATAACAAGTATCAACGAACAGTTTATATTAAAATAAATAAATAAATAACTGTTTAACTAGCAGTTTATATGCAAAATAAATAAATTTTAACTGTCAATTTATATGCAATAATGACATTAATTAACAGTTAAGTTAAATAAATGCGATTCAACTGAGATGATGAATAAAATATGCAAAACAGTCATAAACAAAATTCTACTCATATCTTAGATCAATTTAACAAACATAAGAAAACTTAGAAGTTGTGAGTGGGTTAAAACAACCACCTTTTGAATTTAAATCGAATTTAAATCTGATTTAAATCCAAAAATTTGACAGTCTCCAAATCCGTCCAAACCTGCGTCAAAGTGTCTGGAATTTCGATACGAACGCAATGGAGAAAACCGCGCGTCAATCCGAGCTCGTATGCAAAAGTTATTCGAGTTAGAAGATTTAAATTTTAATATAACATAATTAATTAATACATAAAAAAATATAACGTACCATCCTCTTCCTCCTTATCCACGAACCTACTAACCCATCACGCACACGCCACTTTCTTCGATGCGCACGCAACTCGAGACATATAGAGTTCGATCAGCGACTACCAGTGTGTGCGCCACCTTGAGAGCCACCTACGGCCAAGTTTCACATCACCACTCGCTACCGTTTGCACGCAATCCAAGAAAATACGCCCATGCTTCCAAGCCAGATTCTGGCGAATCCGTGATCTAATAGCATAGATCAACCGTATGGATTTGAAGAGCTCGCCGAGATCTACAACTTTGCTTTTGGAATTTTTCGATTTTGTTGAACGGATTGAAAGATATTGAGGAAAGAAGATAATCAATTTTTGGCCATTGAATAAGTAGCGGCCATGGTATAGAATTAGGGTTTCTGAAATAAAATAATAATAAAACCGTCTCGGTTTGCGTGCGTATTTATAGAGTTTAACGTCAAAAAGGGCAGAGTCCAATTTAAGCGTGCTGATAGGCGATCCGAACATTAAAAGGCCTTCTGAACGCAATGGTACTGGTTTCGAAGCCCAGTTCCATTATTTTCGTAGGTTACTGTTCAAGTCAATTTGTTTGAATGACAAAAATGCCCCTGAAAAGTCCGTTTCGGCTCCGGAACGAAAACGAATCATCCCATATATCAAAATAGATGTTTTTAAATATTTTAAACGCGAATGAACAAGTTTCAAGCCCAAATTCCATCGTGTGAAGAAGTTATGTTAAAAACAATATTTTCAAATTGATTTCAAATGCATAAATTTCAAGGCGTTTCGAGTCCGTACGATCAAACGACAAGTCCGATCGCTACGAAACTTGAAACACTATTATAATTCACCATTACGGGTCCGATGAAACTGGTTTCGTCGAAATTCGAGTCAGTGGCCAAAATGGTTATTTTCCTATTAATTAAATAATTTAATAATTAGTAAATAAATCCATTTTTTTCAGTTTTAGAATTGGAAATTTTTATCACTTATGATTCCTCAATCATTTACAATGATTTTAAACAAATTAAAAATGTAAATTTAGATGATTCATTTATAAATTTAAATATGAATTCTCAACTTCGTTAAATTCAAAATTTTAAATTAACTTTCTAATAATTCTATTAAATTAAAGGAAACAATGATTATTCCATTCATATATTTCAAATATAAGGGTTTACCATTGGATTTAAAATTATTGCATAAATATTTCCCGTTTTCAACTTAATTTTTAAATTAACGTAATAATTAAATATTTGATTTCATTTATTGGCAATAAATCCAACTATTATAAATTTAATAAATTAACTCGCTATTAAAGATTCAAATTCTATAATTCATAAATTCCATCATCTTGATTTACTTATTGATTTATAATTCTTTAAACCAATTCCCATCTCTATTTAAAGTAACTTAATTCACCAATTATAGAATTTATTTCAATTTCTTAAAATAGCCTATTTATTATACATTGAATCCAATTTATTTTGATAAGTTTCCAATTGAATGGATTAGATCCAATTTCAACCTTTAACTTACACTTAAGTTTAGGTCATAATCAATTTATAACGTATTACCTTTCTTAGTTATTACTTTACATGCTTCTCGTATTAATTTCACCATTAATCATATTTATTAAAGTAACGCTTATAATAAATATGATCCTATAATTACTCAACATTTAAACGAACGTTATTTCATTTTCCATTAGTGTAACATTCATTTATTTTATTATCACTTATTACAATTCCTAATTCCATTAACAAATAAGCAGGTAATTTATAATATATGTTACAGTTTTTGAATTAATCACTATTCATTATTATTGACTTTAATTTAGCATTAATTACCGTGCATTAACATTGTTACTAAAAATCCCTATCCAATTGCAATTAATATTCTAATGAGTACACTTACTCTTTCCGTTGTGTTATAAATTATCAACAAAGAAACGTTTATTACTTTCAACAACATTGTAATTACTAATTACCTACATTGATTGTATACGTTTTCCATTATTATCATTTATTAGAATTCTATTCAACTTTCCATCTTATGCATATAGTTAGCATTTCTATTGATTTTACCTTCAAAATTTTCAGTTATTTTCTTAACTTACAAAAGGCAATGATTAATTACATTTAATCGCTATTAATTAAATGCATTGGTAACGAACAATAGTTGTCACCATTATACAATTTATAACATTTGTAATCTATTCTCTACAACAATTATTTCAACAATTCTTATTAAATACATTTATTCCAATTTCCGTTTCAATGTTTTTATTAAAAATCAATTAAATACTTTCCTTTCTCGCATTAAATTATACACATGTATAATCCTTTTCACTATTCATTATTTAGAATTCTATTTAAATTTCAATCTCTTGTAATCACTCATTTATTATACATTCGCGTATCAATAAACAAGGTTCCAATAAATAGGATTTATTCAATTCACCTTATATACAGGTACAATACTTACCATTTTATTTATTGAAATTTTATTCATATTACAAATAAAAGCTTTAATTACCATTCATATATATTATTTTAGCCTTCATTTCAATATTAATTTACCCTGTAACGACCCTGAATTTTGAATAATTCAATTTGAAAATATTTAATTAATTTTAAATATTTAAATGATGGTTTGGATTGAATTTTCAAATTAACTTTGAATTTGACGATTAAATTTTAGAATTTAATCTATTGAAAGTTGAATAAAAATTTGAATCTTCAATTTTAAGCCGATTAAAATATTTCAAAGGCTTGTAAAATTCATATTGATAATATTGAAGATTTTAGAAGCTTCAGAAATTTAATTTGGAAGTGAATCGTTCAGTTTTGAAATTGAATCGTTTGAATCGAATTTAAAAAATAGCCGTCCGAGGCACAGTCTCGGAATTCGACGAAACCAGTTCCATTGGGTCCGTAATATTGAATTATTGCCGGATTTCAAATTTCGTATTTTTCTGAGTTGATATGTGAGCACAAGGCATATAAACGCGTCGAAATTAAATTGAATTCAATTTAAATTTAAAATTTAAATTGAGAAAAACACAGCATCACGTTCTCTTCCCTAAATTAAGCCTAAAATCGCGCCTGAAATCGTGAAGAGATCGTGCAAAGAAATGGCCGAACTTGTTTAAAACCACTCCTTCCTCTTCTTTCCTGAAGTCATTCACGAACAAGAGTTTTATCGTTCAAATCAACAAATAAAAAAAAAAAATGGGGAAAGGAAACGCGCGCTCGCGTACGTGAAGGAGAGGGGGATCTCGCGATTGAGTTCGTGAGGCTAGGGGCGACTCGTGGTGACGAGGCGAGGCGGCGACACGTTCGAGGATGGAGCGCGCTCGCGCGTGCTTGCGCGTAGGAGAGGCGCGCGACAAGCGGCAACAGCGGCGGCGATGGGTCTGGTGTCGCGACTGGTGGAGGCTCGAGCGGCAATTAGGGCTTCGCGACTGGAAGCATGGGGTCGCGTGAGGCGACTCGCGAAGTTGGATGTGACTGGAATTGGGGGCGGTCGCGCGTGCGCACGCGATGGAGGCCAATCTGCAGTGAGGTATAAATTTTTTTTTTTTTTTTGTTAATTAAAATTTTGAATTTGCAGTATTCAATTTAATTTAAATTAATAAACATTTATAACATACATATATACTGCAAGTTTAAAGAATTTTAAATTTTTGAATCTATTTAAGAAAAAAAAAATCTGCAGACATATATATAGATAAGTAGACAGAAAAAAAAAATTTAAGATTCAACAGTTGTTTTAATTTAAATTTAAACATATGCGAAACTTGTTTAAATTAATTATTTTAGAAAATTTGTAAAGTTATTTAAAAGAATAAGAAATTTGGATAGAAATTCAATTAAATTATGCAATTTGTCCAAATGTTATATAAAATGAAGATTTGAATTTATAAAGAATAGTTTGAATTTAATTTTTGTTAAATCAAAGAATTTGAGAAGAAAATTTAGTTTTAAAAAGAAAAGTTAGTTTGAAAGTAAAATGTTTAGTTAAATAAATTTATTTAACAAGAATTTGGTTTAAAAGAAAATTTAATAATTAGTTAAATAAATTTGTTTAAACGAGAAATTGGTTTAAAAATAAAAACTATCAGTTAATTTAACTATTAAAAATGAAATCGCTGATGAATTAAAATTTGTCAAATGAAAATTTGATTTATTCGATTGATTCGAATATTAATTGAATTGTATAAAATATTTATACTAGGTATAAATCAAGAAATCGAGTCAAGATGGGAAAATGGATTGCTAATAAAAGCAAAGGTGAGAACTTCTCACTCAAAAGGAATTTTTATTGTTTATTTGAATTTTAAATAGTTAAATTTAAAATTGATTGACTGTGTTGATGGATTGATTGAATGATGATTGTTATATATATATATATTGGATGTGAATAGACCCTATACGCCGTTAGTAAGCGGAGGTTATTTATTACACACATATACCGCGATATTCCACCTCGAAGTGGAATTGGTATTATATTATATATATAGCAATATATATATATTGGCATATGTATATATTGCAGTTGATTGATTTCCCGCATTTTCTTTTAGCGGATGAGACCCTATTGCGCCGTTAGTAAGCGGATATATATTTATAAAATCCCATATACCGCGATATTCCGTCTCGAAACGGAATGGTATTGTGCTAATGTCTGTGGATGCAGGGAAACAGGTTGGAGGGATCCAACTGGATTCCTCACAAGTGTTTGTTTATTTTCATATATTGTGATATTTGATTGTTTATCATGGATGATATATGATGTTTGAAAATCGTGTTTGACTATTTGATGTGTTGCATCATCGGATCAAATTTTTGAAATTTAAAAACAACGATTTTTATTTCTAAAGGGATTTTTGAAAATATACGTTTATATAATATTTTTGGGATTGATCCATTATAAATAAATAAACGTTATAAATTTAATGTTATAAAAGTTATATTTTTGAGAAATATAGTTAAAAGTTGGTTTTTGAAAATATGGGATTAGTGGTTTTATAAAATAATTTGAACTGGGTTTTCTAAATTTATTATAAGAAGTTTTAAAAATAGGATTTATAAAATTTTTATTTTATAAATCAGAATGATGAAATTATAAAAGAGTTGAAGATGTTTAAAGTAATAATATAAATTGTTTTATATTAAAAGATTTATAAGTGGATATTTATGAATTTAGAATATCTTGAATTATAAAACAAGCTTTTATAAGTGATAGAATGATTTGTAAATGAATTTCATAAAGGAATGAAATCTATAGAATTTATGAAATTTGATTATTTTATAAATTAAAAAGATGAAATTATAAGGAGTTAAAAGACGTTTTAAAATAGTAATATAAATTGTTTTATATTAAAAGATTTATAAATGGATATTGATAAATTAAAAATATTGGAATTATAAAACGAGCTTTTATAAGTATTAGAAAGAATTGTGAATGAATTTCACTAATGAATGAAATTTATAAAATTATAACGGTGAAGTTATAAATAAATTTTATAAATAAAATTTATAAAGTTATTTAGGAAATAGATGTGGATAAATAAATGAATCTTAGAAGTTATAAGATTTATATATTTGTGAAGTTTAGAGGAACGATTTTATAAACAAATAAATTATAAGTGTTTGACTTATAATATGAAATTTTAGTATATCATTGAGATATAAAATTGAATATATATTTATAAAGGAAATTTATAAAAGGAAGTTGTTGTAAAATAAATAGAAATGAAATTTATAAACATTGTTTTATAAATTCAAAAACGACTTATTTTGATAAGTAAATTGTTCTAATTTATTAATGGAGTTATATTCATGTTTTAAACAGTGAATAATTCCTTAAAATAAAAGGAATAGAAGAAATGAAATTTATTAATAATATATATTCACGTTTTTGTATAGTGAATATTATGTTAAAGAATTATTTGGAATGTGATGTTTTAAATAGAATTAAAACAATCTAACGATGTTTTAAAATGTATTGAGATTCGAAATTATAGATTTCAACATTTATTGTTGAAATAGATGTTTTCGAGAAATAGAAGGAAATGATAGATTATAACACTGTTGTTATAATAGATAATTTCCGAAAGGAAATGTTTTGTATAGTATTGGGATTTATATATCTATTTTATTTCGAATCCCTATACTAGTGATTTTGGGTTGTCGTAACGATGTTTTACGCAACATTCGTTTTGGCCCAAATAAATATGTTTAAGAGAATGATTTCCTTAAAGAATGAAATATATACTTAATTTCGATTAGAGTATATTAAATATTTTCTGAGCATAGAAAATAAAAAGACTTGTGAATTACTTATTTAATAAGTATAGAAAAGTTTTCCAATATAAAGTGAATATGATGAGAATTTATCTTTTTGAAGATAAATTGGAAATGAATAATAGAAATTGTATATTCATGAATATTTTGGAATATAAATTCAATATGGAATTTATAAATGGAATTGGGAAATTGGGTTTAAAAATAAATATTGATTTATTTTTAAAAGAATGGAAATTATGTTTATATCTTCTAAAGGTATTTGGGAAAATAAATAATTTGGAAAATTATTTGGAATCTGGTGATGTGTGCATATCCATTGATAGTTCAATAACCGACTATCGATATTTACCTTAAATGGTATTTGTTGTGAATTTGTTTGAAATTGAATGCCACACTTATTTTTTTTTAAATAAGCGCTCACTATTCGGGTTAACCGGGAAAGGACCATGGGGTCGTATAACCCATTCCGAATATGTGATACGTCGTTATGAATTGCATTCGAAGACCGGTGTTGAAGACCGGATATTTTTGAAAACGAGAGGGTTTCTTGTCGAATGTCTTTGCATCGACTGGTCCCCGGTATAGAGACTCCATATGTGATGGGAAGTCCGAACGCGATTAGTGAATATCCGGATTTCAAGGACTTCTTTGTAAGTGCCTTCGGTTCTGTTCGAGCCCGGAACAGACTTGTATGGATTGTGTGTCTGACATTACAAGTTGAGATATAAAGCCGATTTCTTTCAAATATATTTCTGTGGTGGCGGAGAATTTATTCTTTTAGCTTAACACCCTTCTCTGAGACGTACGAGTTCAGAGGTTATATAGTTGAAGTTATCAGCGATATATTCCCAGTTTGGTAATGTGACATGCTGAGTGATGCTGAAATGATCATTGTGTTGATTATTGTGATAGGATCATTTATTTGATCGTCTATCTTAGTGATCATTGTGTTAATCATTTGTAGACCCAAAGCATGGCTTTTGTATAAAGTATGTTTTTGTGGACGTGACTTCGTCGAGCCTCACACCCCGTGAATGGTCAAAACAGGAAAGAAGCAGCAAGGTTATGAGGGGTAGCACCCTTTAGGATGTGTCCATTTCCTTCTGGAAAAGGGTGGTATCATGGTATGGAGCCCAGATACTTACTCATGTTGAAAACACTTTATGATTGTGTGAATTGATTACGAGCGCTCGGTGAAAAGGTCCCAAAGGACCGGGGGATGACATATTCGGTCAGTTGTTACTCAGTTAGGAGTAACCCGGCCTTGTGTTGGTAGAGATCCGGTTTGGTTCTCGGGGATGTCCATCCAGAGGCATTCTCAGTGGCAATGGGAAGTTCCTTGGCCTGACCATTTATTGGAAATCCAATTCCCAATACGAAACTTGTACGGTATTAGTTGTAGAACCTGCTATTCACTTATGGTGGTCACCACTGTTTGGATGGTAGCTATAGTAGGCATAGTTCGAAATGTCTATGCTGGCTAAGATTTATATTCTACTTTCGAAATGAATTTTTTCTACACTATACACTAATAATAATATCAAATGTTATTTTAAATGCGTATCAAGCATCTTTGACTATCATAAGGAGAAATCTCCTCCGATTCTGCGTTTGCATGTGTGTGTGTGCGGGAGGCCTTATGGTAGTCTCATTTTTTAAAAGCATTGCGAATTGAAATAAAAATATTCCTCTATTTGATTTTAAAGATAAATAAACTGTTTTGAGTTCTCACACCAGTCACATGACTGACTCGGAGTTTATTGTTTTCCTTCCTAAACTCTGGGTGCCCACCAATTTTCCACACGGGCAGTTAAGAGTTAGGTTTATCAGGATATTCTGGATATTCTGGAGTTGCTAGAGACAAGCTGGATGGCATGGCGTATTACTAGTATATAGTATTTCTTTTTCCGCTGCACTGTTTGTTGTTGTATGTTGTTGTACACTCTGAAGTGATGATATGATGTAATGTAATGTATAAAATGTAATAACTGATATAGTTCTTTGTTTAAAGATTATTCATTTACTATTATATGTTGTTCCGCTGCGAATTGTGAGATTCTGTTGTTGTTCTGTTGTTTCTTTCTGTTCTGTTTTTCTTTCTCTCTTCTTCTACCTCTTTCTTCTTTCTTTAAAACCCCCTCAGTGTTCGGTTTTTCGGCAACGAAAAATCGTGTCCTGACATACCCCCTTAATTATTTCTACTAAAATTAAATTTAAAAATCCTATTAAATTAAAAAATTAAATTTTTCGAAATTTACGGGTCGTTACACTCTCCCACACTCAAAGCTTTTCGTCCCCGAAAAGGAAAGGAAGGGAAAAGAAGCATTAGGAATCAATATATCTTACTTGAAATATTAACTTTAAAAAAAGATAAATCTACAAAATTAATTATTTTAAATAAAATATACAAATATAACCATTAAACCCTTTATACTCAAGTTAATAAAGTTTGGAAACACTTTTCAAAAAAATTCTAAGACCAAAATTTACGAATTTTTTTTGGCGGAGTCTCCTTTGTACGGAGAAGCTCGGGAGAAAATATAATATCAAGATATAACAATTATATAACATATATTATCTAAAATATTATATCCCAACCCGGGAAAATATATAAAATAGCACTATAAACCGTAATCCGAAACGTACCTATTTGTCGGGCAATTTACGCTTAATTTATGGAACCAAAAGCAGTAGCAATTACTTCCAGAACCTGCATTTCACTTATATAATCTAAAAGGTTAACAATTTATGTAAAGTGAAATATTTAAGTGGCTTCAATCACTAACAACAAATGAATACAACAACCAATAGTTTCAACAAACAGCATACACAACAAATACAAAACAACCATACAATCAAACAAACACATAGTTGTTCGGATTCAAAACCTTTAAATTGTACGGAATGAAGAATAAACCATCAAGTGCATCATTTACTCAACAATCTTACAATAAACACAATGGATTATTCATCCATCCCAACAAAATTAAAATTTCCTTACCCAACAACCACAAACCACGACAAACAACAATTTCAGCAACAGATTTTAGTCTATTCTTATTCATTCCATTCATACATTTGTTGTTTGATTCTTTTCATTCATATAACAATTTATCTTTTTATTTTCATTTATTTCTTTCAATTTTATTTTCATTTTATTTCTTTCAATTTTATTTAGAAATAACTTCAACCCTATTTCTTAAATTTACAATTTCTCTTTATTTATATTACATTCATTTATTTTCACTTACTACTTACTATTATTCATTTATAATTGCATGACCTCATCTATTTACCCTTTAATTACTTAATTTTATAATCATCTATTTGTCGTACTTACCTTTAATTATATTTACTTGGTAAAATTTCAATTATAACTTAAGTTTATAACATTAAATTCTCATTTAATAGCGATTTCATTGAATACTTTCATTATTTCAAATTTCTACTTGTATAATATTCTATTACAATCTCCTATTAAACATTTCAACTTTTAATATTTGGTAAGTTATATATGTTATTTAAGGGTGTAATTGAAAGTTATACAAGTTTCTCATTTCTTTTGATTAATTCATTATTCAATAAATCTTTACCTTTTCCCGTATAAGTTACAATTTCAACTTCCTTTTTATTTCCTTTATAACTTAGTATTAAATCTCTCACCTAAATTAAAGGTTTCAATTATTAATTACTTACTTTTCATTTCACTACACTAATTGAAACAAATTAATTAATGGAAATTTAAGAATTTAATACCGGGTTAAATTTCAAATTATTTTAAAATAATAGATAAATATATTCTTACAACTTATATATCCTAATTATATTTAAACAATTCAAAATTTATATTTTTTTTCCAATAATGAATCTGCAGTAGAACTACTACAGTGGCCTTCCCCTTCGAAACTCTAAAATGAAAGTCGATGATGTGGCCGCCATCACCGAAATTATTTTCCAGCAACAGAGAGGAAAGTACAAAACTTATTTTCCAAAATCTTCTTTAAAACAATTCTTCCAAATTATATTGAAATATTTACATCAGAAAATACTTATAAACAATATTATTATATTCCAAAATTTATTCGAAAGAAATTTCAAAACCCCGGAACTTAAGTTCTAAATTTTCAGATTTCATTTATTTTATTTTATTTCAATCTTATTTCTATTATTATTTATACACTTTATTACCTAACAACCAATCTATTGCAGCCAAATATAGATAACATTTGGAAAAAAAAATTATTTTATACATAGGAAATATAATAGGCAAAATTATTTCATTCACCTATATTAAAAACAAATATTATGTCGTTCTGTCCTATTAAGTGTTTAGAAATCCCTATTGATGTCATAGCGTCCCATGCATCAACCAGAATTTATAAATACAAAACGGAACAGACTAACACAATATAAAAACCTTTTTATAACACTAACAAATACGCTCTCTCATATATATACTCTCAGCGACTCCCATAGGGTATTACTACCCTATTAATAAAGAGTCAAACCCCACAAAGCTAAGGTTTATCGCTAAACCAAAGCTCTGATACCAGATGTAACGGGTCGTGCCAGTGGGGTAACGCCCACCGTAGCATACATTGGTACCTGTGTTCTGCCTTTACGACCAGCCTCTCGACTGCACCACCAACCCCCGCGGGGACATGTCGGAGTAAGAGTCAACCGTTCGCTACCAAACCAAGAGGCGAGAACTCCCTATCATGTTGCACCCTCCAAGTGCAATGGCAGACACACATGTCAATTCAAACCATACGGAAGGGCGGATTGTTATGGGGTAAATAAAAAAACAAGAAAAATAAAACAAAACAGAATCTCACAGCGGAAGGATAAAATATAATAATCAATATACAGTTCATAAAACTATTTACACAACATTTGATTCTTCTTTATACAATAAATATCAGAGTTCACATACCAATAAATATTAATGCAGCGGAATACAGTGTAGTGGAACCATATAGTATATAATAATAATAAAATCTCCGTCTTCGTCCTGTAGAAATAAAATCTTCAAATCCTAAAACGCTCGGACTGACCCGAGCGAATTGGAAAGACAAAACACTCGAGTCAAAACTAAAAGATCTTATGTAAGTTAAATTAACTGAAATAAATATGGGTGCAGTAGCTCAAAAGATGCTCGGGATTTACATCTCTTAAGGATCCGTTAAACTATTTACTATGTAGTATATTTCGCTATTATAATAGTGTCTAATTGTAAAATAAACTTACTTTTTAATAGCGTTAAGGGGTTACCCATATACCCCTTAACACAAATAATGCCAATAGTCTATACAGTACCGTAATACCTCCTGATCGGGAGGCTACCAGAGGATACTCCATAGGTACGACACAAATAGAAACTCGTAGTAAAGGCTCGGCATGGTAGGTGACACGGCACAACAAAGCAATGCCAGGGTAGATATACCAATTACGCATCCGGGCTGGTGGAAACGCGCAGCGCGCAGCTGCCGCCCACCTCGAACAAACTCCCCCAAAATCAAAAAATAAAGGTGGCCACCGAATCAATCCAAAGTCAAAGTATAGTATCGAAGAGGAGTGTCCGATCAGAGGAATGACCTCGTTGGCCCGAGAATCGCTCCTGTTTTAGCCACCTTATGCCAACTCACGGGAGTCAGGTCCACGTATTTACCTCAAAGGAAACGCTGCCACCATCCTAGTTCATTCTGGAATCTCCACTGCGTACACGGTTGTTAAAGTGGTTTTCGGAGTTGGCAGAGAGTATGACAACTTCCGATCCCGGTCTCTTCAACAACCAAACGTTATTATAACATCGCGGTCATTTAAAAATAATTATACTTTCAAAACCAGAATATAATTATCCATTTCAAAACCAATAAATACGATATCATTTCCTTTTAAAAACCCAAATAAATATGATATCATTTTATTTCAAATGTATTTCTTTTCTAAAATCATGCCGCTTTTAAGATTTATAATACCTCGAAACTAAATATTTGAAATTTAACTTTCAACATAATACTTCGAAATCCATAGCTTTAAAACCATAACTTTCAAAACTTAAATGGTTTGGATATTCAACGGTATATAAAATAAAACAGTTAAATTTAAAATTTCTTTATAAAGTAAATAATTTCCACGCCTTTGCAATTTTATTTACTTTAAATTCAGTCTAAACCTATAACCTTTAGATTCACTTTCAGTTTGAATAAAAACACTTCGATTTCAATATTTTCAAACTTTGAGTATTTAATTACTTCAAAAATAAGGTTGGAAATTCTATTCAACAATTTATTGTCCTATTATTTAGTTTGAAATATTCACATAATAAATCCATAAATAAAACTCAAATTCCTAGCAATTAAATATTTCCTTCAATTTATTTATACTAGAAATATCCATTTAATTTAACTTAAATAAAAATCCAGTTATAAATGTCATACCCTTAAAATTCCAAGTTTAATAAGTTTACACCAACTTGTGGAGTTTAGTTTTTAAATAAGCTCAATTCCATATAAATTTCCAATTTATTTTCCAATCTTAATTGCTTTAAACCATTTAAACTCTATAGACACACACACACACACACACACACACACAATATCTTAAACCCGTAGTTAATCATATAATATAAATTATCAAACTCCACTATTCAACTTATTTATTTTCATTTAACAAATTCATACATAGCTTAAATTCAATAATTTAACTATATATATGTATATATAAAATATGATTTTATATAAGATCCAAAATTAATATCTAGTAAACCGTATCTTATCCAAACCATAGAAATCATTTCAAAATAATTTATATACATATACCGCGGTGCCTGTATATAATTTTCTATCCTATGGTCAAGTGATACGGATATTTATCATTTCAATCCGCAATTTAAAAATAAAACATGCGATTGTATATCATTTCAAACCGCAATCCCGAATGAAATGAAAATGCATAATAACTTACGGTTTATAAAATATAGAACACATTATCCATTCACCCAATATCAATCATCAACCAATTTATTTCAATCATCATCAATTTAAACAAACATCAATAGAGCATATAAAATATAACACGTATCAACGAACAATTTATATTCAAATAAATAAATAAATAAATGTTTGACTAGATGTTTATATGCAAAATAAATAAATTTTAACTGTCAATTTATATTCAATAATGACATTAATTAACAGTTAAGTTAAATAAATGCGATTTAACTGAGATGATGAATAAAATAAGCAAAACAGTCATAAATAAATTTCTACTCATATCTTAGATCAATTTAACAAACATAAGAAAACTTAGAACTTGTGAGTGGGTTAAAACACTCACCTTTTGAATTTAAATCGAATTTAAATCCGATTTAAACCCAAAAATTTGACAGTCTCCAAATCTGTCCAAACCAGCGTCAAAGTGTCTGGAATTTCGATACGAACGCAATGGAGAAAACTGCGCGTCAATCCGAGCTCGTATGCAAAAGTTATTCCAGTTAAAAGATTTAAATTTTAATATAACATAATTAATTAATACATAAAAAAAATATAACGTACCATCCACTTCCTCCTTATCCACGAACCTACTAACTCATCACGCACGCGCCACTATCTTCCATGCTCACGCAACTGAGACATATAGAGTTCGATCAGCGACTACCAGTGTGTGCGCCACCTTGAGATCCACCTACGGACCAAGTTTCACATCATCACTCGCTACCGTTTGCACGCAATCCAAGAAAATACGTCCATGCTTCCAAGCCAGATTCTGGCGAATCCGTGATCTAATAGCATAGATCAACCGTATGGATTTGAAGAGCTCGCCGAGATCTACAACTTTGCTTTTGGAATTTTTTGATTTCGTTGAACGGATTAAAAGATATTGAGGAAAAAAGATAAGCAATTTTTGGCCATTGAATAAGTGGCGGCCATGGTATAGAATTAGGGTTTCTGAAATAAAATAATAATAAAATTGTCTCGGTTTGCGTGCGTATTTATAGAGTTTAACGTCAAAAACGGGCCAGAGTCCAATTTAAGCATGCTGACAGGCGATCCTAACATAAAAAGGCCTTCTGAGCGCAATGGTACTAGTTTCGAAGCCCAGTTCCATCATTTTCGTAGCTTACTGTTCAAGTCAATTTGTTTGAATGACAAAAATTCCCCTGAAAAGTCCGTTTCGGCTCCGGAACGAAAATGAATCATCCCATATATCAAAATAGATGTTTTTAAATATTTTAAACGCGAAGGAACAAGTTTGAAGCCCAAATTCGATCATATGAAGAAGTTATGTTAAAAACAATATTTTCAAATTGATTTCAAATGCATAAATTTGAAGGCGTTTCGAGTCCGTACGATCAAACGACAAGTCCGATCGCTACGAAACTTGAAATACTATTATAATTCACCGCTACGGATCCGATGAAACTGGTTTCGTCGAAATCCGAGTCAGTGGCCAAAATGGCTATTTTCCTATTAATTAAATAATTTAATAATTAGTAAATAAATCCATTTTTTTTCAGTTTTAGAATTGGTAATTTTTATCACTTATGATTCCTCAATCATTTACAATGATTTTAAACAAATTAAAAATGTAAATTTAGATGATTCATTTATAAATTTAAATATAAATTCTCAACTTCGTTAAATTCAAAATTTTAAATTAACTTTCTAATAATTATATTAAATTAAAGGAAACAATGATTATTCCATTCATATATTTCAAATATAAGGGTTTACCATTGGATTTAAAATTATTGCATAAATATTACCCCTTTTCAACTTAATTTTTAAATTAACGTAATAATTAAATATTTGATTTCATTTATTGGCAATAAATCCAACTATTATAAATTTAATAAATTAACTCGCTATTAAAGATTCAAATTCTATAATTCATAAATTCCATCATCTTGATTTACTTATTAATTTATAATTCTTTAAACCAATTCCCATCTCTATTTAAAGTAACTTAATTCACCATTTATAGAATTTATTTCCATTTCTTAAAATAACTTATTTATTATACATTGAATCCAATTTATTTTGATAAGTTTCCAGTTGAATGGATTAGATTCAATTTCAACCTTTAACTTACACTTAAGTTTAGGTCATAATCAATTTATAACGTATTACCTTTCTTAGTTATTACTTTACATGCTTCTCGTATTAATTTCACCATTAATCATACTTATTAAAGTAATGCTTATAATAAATACGATCCTATAATTACTCAACATTTAAACGAACGTTATTTCATTTTCCATTAGTGTAACATTCATTTATTTTATTATCACTTATTACAATTCCTAATTCCATTAACAAATAAGCAGGTAATTTATAATATATGTTACAATTTTTGAATTAATCACTATTCGTTATTATTGACTTTAATTTAGCATTAATTACCTTACATTAACATTGTTACTAAAAATCCCTATCCAATTACAATTAATATTCTAATGAGTACACTTACTCTTTCTGTTATGTTATAAATTATCAACAAAGAAACGTTTATTACTTTCAACAACATTGTAATTACTAATTACCTACATTGATTGTATACGTTTTCCATTATTATCATTTATTAGAATTCTATTCAACTTTCCATCTTACGCATATAGTTAACCTTTCTATTGATTTTACCTTCAAAATTTTCAGTTATTTTCTTAACTTACAAAAGGCAATGATTAATTACATTTAATCGCTATTAATTAAATGCATTGGTATCGAACAATAGTTGTCATCATTATACAATTTATAATATTTGTAATTTATTCTCTACAACAATTATTTCAACAACTCTTATTAAATACATTTATTCCAATTTCCGTTTCAACGTTTTTATTACAAAATCAATTAAATACTTTCCTTTCTCGCATTAAATTATACACCTGTATAATCCTTTCCACTATTCATTATTTAGAATTCTATTTAAATTTCAATCTCTTGTAATCACTCATTTATTATACATTCTCATATCAATAAACAAGGTTCCAGTAAATAGGATTTATTCAATTCACCTTATATACAGGTACAATACTTACCATTTTATTTATTGAAATTCTATTCAAATTACAAATAAAAGCTTTAATTACCATTCATATATTTTATTTTAGCCTTCATTTCAATATTAATTTACCCCCTTAATTATTTCTACTAAAATTAAATTTAAAAATCCTATTAAATTAATAAATTAAAATTTTCAAAATTTACGGGTCGTTACAAAAAGTATGTTAAAAGATTTAAAAGTTTGTTAATAATCGTTTTACAAAAATAACCAAAATTTGTTGCATTTTGACAGTTTTACATACATTGTAAAATTAGAGATTTTGATACTAATTAAATATGTTTTTAAAATATAAAGAGACATTTTTAATTTATTTAAAGAAGTAAAAAGTTCGTTTTAAAGTTTGATTTACTTCAATATATAGCTTAACAAAAATGTCAAATTTTGACTGTAAACTTTGTCGTCAAAAACATCGTTTTTAACCAAAACAAGTTGTCGATAAGTTGTTGCAACTTGATACATTTTCTAACTTATAAATACAAGTTTACAAACTATATAAAATTTCTACATTTAGCACTAAAAACAAAAAGAGTTTACTTTTGAAAATATTTACATAAATGTATAAAAAGTAAAAAGTATGATTTGACAAATTTAAAAATTATTAAATCTTTTATAAAACAACATCATTACTCTACTTCACATCCCATTAATAAGATGTTATGCTTATACATAGAAAAGGTGCAAATGGAAAGTGAAAAGAAACCTAATTTAAGGAATTAATGACACATACATCCATGCATTTAATGTAAATCAAAACAATGCAAAGTCTCCTCTTTAAACACAAAATCTAAGAAAGAAATGATAAGTAATCATTTCTATTTCTTACCATCATCATTAATACATATCAAATCACTCTTTTTCACATGAAATAAAAGTATACTTAAATCCAAAAATGAAGAGGGTATTAATGTCAATTACCACTAAAGATGTTCACTTACAAATACAACCACACATCTCTTCATTTCCATTGCACTTTCATTTCATAAAAATTTCCAAAAACCTTCTCTACTTCCACCATTTCCCTTCTACCTTCAAGTTATCACCTTCATACTCCAAACCATCACCTTACATCACCTTACACAAGCCAAATTACCACCTATTCACCTCCTCCTCACCCAAAACCCATGCCTACCCTTCCCTACACCCACGGCCGAGCCACCCTAAGCCCAAGCCGAGCACCACCTCACCAAACCCGAGCTTCTACCCCTAGGCCGAGCACCACCTCACTAAAAACCAAGCCTATACACTCCTACCCCTTCCTACACGCCTATATCCCAAGGTCACACTTTCTCCTCCTTCCAAAAAAAGCTCATGTCCTCCATATAAAAAAAGAAAAAAAGAGAGAAGAAAAGGAAAAAAAGAAAGAGAAAAGAAAACGAAAGGAAATCAAAAGCGTTCGGAAAGAAAACGGCAAAAGGCGAGACGTCGGAAATAGCATGATAGCGAGAGACGGAAATCTTACGTTAAAGTTTGACGGAGTGGATATGAAGGTGAGAAATTCTCACCGCTTTTTGAATTATATTGATTATCATGCTTAATTGTTATGTTAGATAATCACTATTTGGTGATATGGATGTTTGCTTGATTGTTTGGATATGTTGGATAATCCGTAGTGATGTTATGACATTTACCGTATTGAATATGTTAATGTTATATGATTGTTGTATGATTGTGATGATAATTTGGACATCAAATTTCTATTAATTTAGTAATCCCTTTGTTTAAAAGATCATATTTAGTAATATGAGATATTGTGGAAAAATAAGTCTCTTTTCATTTAGAAGTGAAATTAAAGTTAAAATGAAAGAGAATTTGAAATTTGAAGTGAAACGGATTTAAAAAGGATAGTTAATTAGAAATTAAAATTAAGATGAATAATGAAATTGAAATTGAAATCGATTTTGAAAAAGTGAAGTTTAGTTTGAGGTTGAATGGAAGTTTAAATTGAAATTAGATTTAAATCTAAGTTTTAAATGTGTTTAATTTGAAGTTAGTATTGAAATTGAATTGAAATTGGAATTTAAAATTTAATATTAAAATAATGGAAATATAATAATACTATAATGTGGTAATAGTGAAAATATATTTTAAATACTTTAAAAAGTGAAATTATTTATTTAAAATGATTTTTAATGATTTTATAAGTGTTGAAATCCAATTTAAATAGATTATTTCAAATATTAAAAAAGAAGTTAAAACTAGACACGTTGCGCAACAGTAGTTCGCGATTTCACGCCAAAAGGTTCAAATGAATGTATAGAGCGAAATATGGCTCGAAATTCTTCAAGATAAGAAAATTCCGGACTATTATATCCATATCTTCTAAACGAAGAAATAAAATCAAAGTTTCGATAAGTAGATTTTGAAATAAGTCCAAATCAATTTTCCTGAAAAATCGCGCTTGTGTAATTTAGTAACCATAACAGGAAATCTGTTTAAATGAACATTTTTAATTATGGAAAAATATGAAATAAATTCGATAAATCTATTTAAATGATTTAAAAGAGATTTGGATTGGAAAATATGAATTATCAAATGTTTAAAAGTTGTTTTAATCAAATAAGCTTATACGGCACTTTCCTCGGCACTTTTATGCTGTGAATTGTATAACTTTTGGAATATGAGTTTAAATGTAATGACGTTTCCCAGAATCAATTGTGAATATTTTAAAAAAAGGATAATTAAGCATTTTGAAAGATAATTTGGAATATTTATAAGCAATTCCAAAATAAATTGAAAATCTGAGTATGCGAAAACGACTAGTACATTTGTTCCGCCTGTGAGATCTGGGAAGATAAAATAAGGTGTTTAACTAAGGTTAGGGATGGAGCAACCAGTCCCCTGAATTTACCTGGCCTATGTTTTCTTTTCTTAGGCGAGATGGAACAGATCGAAGGGAAATCCAATATGCTCTTAAATAAAAAGATTGTATTAAGTTTTGAATTAAAATAAGATCTGTATTATCCAAAAGTTAAGCAATTTCCAAAATGAATGATTTCTATGATTCTGTTGACTCAAAAATGTTTGCTAAGATTGATTTAGCGTTTGTCGTAAATGATGTCTTCAGTAACATTGTTTTTGGCCCGCTTAAAAGTTAAGAAATTTGAATCAAGAATTAAGCAAGGAAAATTCAAATATTTTCCAAAAGCAAAAGAATGAATTACTTAGAATTATCCTAAGTTAAAAGAAAGACATTTCTAAATCATCCGAAAATAATTAAAGTGAAAAGAGACTTGATAAATCCTATATACTCATGTTCACTTTTAAAGATAATTGGATTTCGAAGGAACCGGAGTCGAATTTGGTTAATTCCTATCTGAAAAGCACTTCGAACCAATGTATACGTTCGAACGTGAAGACATGTTGAAGATGGTGATTGAAGACCGTGGATCTTCCTAGCGTGAAGACTGCTTGTTGAACATGCTCTGGTTGGCCCCCATTATAAAGTTATTTATAGCAATGGCCTCTTCGTGATGGAGATTTTACAGATTGCAAGGGCTTCTCGCCTAGTAATGGCCGGGGAAAGCGCCTTCGGTTTATCCTGTTCCTGGACAACTTGTATGGACGTCTGTCTGACATTGCATTTCTAACGATTACGTACATTGGTTTTTACAAACGCACATCAGTGTGACGGAGAAGGCAACTTCTCTTAGCTTAACACCCTCCTTGAGACATACGAGCTCAAGGGTTGTATTTTTTTGGAAGGCAATTTGTAGCTGAACGGAAATGGCAATGTGGCATTCAAAGATGTGATATGTGTTGTGAGAAAAGGTATCGTTTGCCTCAAGCCTCATCGAACTGGAAATGACCGAAACATGATTAGATGCAGCAAGGCTAAGTGGGTCATTCCCAATTAGGATAAGGTCATCCTCTTCTAGATATGTTTCTTCCCGCTATGACGTCGGGATGTAAATTAATGTGGTGTATGCTAGAGGGCGCTCGATAAAGATCGGTAACGACCGGAGGATGTCATATTCGGTACCATCTAGTTATAGAGGTAGGTCGGTCTTGTGTTGTTAGAGGATCCTTTGTGATGGTCCTTGGGACATCCATCTAGAGGTGTACCCCTTTCGAAAGGTAGATCCTGCTCCCGGTCATTTGTATGGAAATCCATTCTCTAATAAGAACCTACGGTTTTGTTTGTAGAGCCTAGTATGCTGGAATTTAATCAACGTAACAATTTCAGCTAAGATTAATAAGTTTATTTGCAAAGGTTTTCAAAGAATGTCATTAGAAATAATATCAAAGGTTTTGATATAAAAGTGTTTTAGTTATCGTAAGGTAAAAACATGTCTGTGTTTATGTGTGGACTTGTCTTACGAGATATTCTTTCTTTTCAAAGGATTTTTATCCAAAGGCTAATATATGACACTGTCATTTATTATTGAGTTTTTCTCACGCTGGTTTATCAAGCCTGATCCGCGTATTTTCAATACTCGGGTTAGATTTGAGTGGTTTTAGGTTTAGTCGAAGATGGTTGGAGTTTCCAAAGGAGAGCTGGAGATATTCATTGACATATGGACATATCTATTGCCCGCTGTACTTAGTGAATTTTGTTTGATGTTTGTCAGCATTTGTAAGGGCAGGTTTTATAACTGTCCAAGCTGAATTTAGGTTAGACTTTGATATATGTATTTAAAAGTTTTCCGCTGTAAAAATATTTGTTAATATTATATGTTATTCCATTCGTAAGAGATTTTGTTCTGTCCGCTTTTCTTTATCACCCTTAAAGATCCGTCTTATCTTACATTTGAGTCGGACATGTCTGGTTTATTGTCGATTCAAAGGGTACGGAAAAACGAGCCTTTACATTTCGTATCAGAACTGAAGGTTAAGAGAGAACCTTGGCTCTGTTGTGGGTAAAAGTCTCATCAGAGAAAGGATTAGTAATATCCTAGGATGAGTAACTCATTAGAGATAGGGCTAGTAACACCCTAGAATGAGTTATGAGAGTATTATATATATAAGTGTGTATTTGTTAATTCTATAGAAGTGATTTTGTTTTAAAGAAATTGGTAAATGAAATAATTTTACCTTGGTTTATATTATAAATATTAAAGGGGACATTATTACCTTTTGGGTTAGAAATTAAGGATTGATTGTGATTTTTTCTTCGTAAAACTAAAATATGAATATCTTGTGATTAGAATTGCACAATTTGACTATAAGATATTCCTATAAAAAAAATCAATTGTTGAAAACTATAGAACTTTCATAACCCTAGATATTCAGCCTTAAGAAATGATAAATGATTTGATAAGTATAAAATGGGTAAATAAGAACAAATACCTCGTGAATTAAATTTCACAATTTGATTATAAGGTGTTTGATGATAATGTGTAGAGAAATAATATTCTTTTTAGGAAAGACCAAACCCACTGAACTTCGCTTCACTTTGTTGGGAGTTCGAGTTCTTAAGACAGAGGAAGTTCTCGGGATCGGAAAAGATTATAGAAGTTAAGAATTGGTTAAGCAAATGTGATGAGCTCCAATGTAGCATGGTAAGCTTCATCCATTGATCGTTTATGGAAATGATAAGCAATACCCTAAAATTCGAAGATGTTGTTCTACAGTCGACTACTGAAGCACAAGCCAAGAAAATAAGGAAACAGAAGGAAGAAAAACCTGTCCGAAAAGATATACGCTGCTTTAAGTGTAAGAATCTAGGACATTTTCTACATGATTGCCCTTGAACAAAGAAGAAACCCAAGGTCCCAAAAGGGAAGGAAAAGTGTTGTTATCGGTGCAAAGAATTAGGACATATAGTCAAAGAATGTAAATTAGGAGCAAACGTCAAGACCTTTAACAAAACTGCCCCCAAGAGTTGTTATTACTGCCTCATTTTAGTACATATCACCAGAGACTGTCCAATGCTCAAGGCGACAGAACAGCCGAGGCCTTTTGTTACCCTTACTCATCCACCAACTGCTGCAGAAAAAGGGATAGTGGAAGTTTAATTTAGTTAAGCATGTATAAGTAAGCCTTATCTAAGTATTTTTAACGGTAGGACTTTTTGTAAAACTTTTTGAGTGTACTTCTTAGAAGTCACTTAGTATGAAAGTATTTTGGAATCAATATATAAGATATCATTTTGCTATTTTGTCAATGTCCAAATTCTGCTAGAACCCATTAGAGAAAAAAATGACGACGATGATAATAATTAAGTAAGAAGCACTTAGCAAAATAAAAATAAGCTAAAAATGGAATCTTTGATAGAAAATGATAACTAATTTTGAGTTCTCATATATAAAATTATAGAAACCAACCAAGGCCAAAAGACTAGCACTTAAGCAAAGATTTAGGGGAGTCTTAGCTAAATACGGAGACTTGGAAGTTGTTGATATGCCGATCATGAGTGATGAGGAAGATATACCAGTAGGAGGACCCTAGGGTATAGTACCGGGATCATTTGACCACCCGACGGATATCTCCGACGATGCAGAGTTGATAGTTGTTCCAGATATTGAGGATGTGTTGCCCGTAGACATAGAGATCGATGCAGGAGCGGAGGCAGATGATGAGGCAGAGGATGAGGCGGATGACTGGATGTTAGATCCCTTGAGTGACGATAAGGAACCGGAGGAAGAGGAACCTATGGAGGAGCCCACGGAGATCGAGCCACTAATCGAAGAGCCCATGGAGATAGAGATGGAAGTCTCAGGGACTTACGATGCGAGGTTTTACGCGGAAGATGATTCAGAAGATGATGAGTAGATTATTCGGGATATGAGTACGCCCATTCAGGAGATAGGATCTCCCATTCCGATGGTAGATGAGGATATTGGTTTAGAGGATATTGAGATAGAGCAGCATGAGCCATGGTTCCTAGGAGGCCAGCAGTGGCAGCCATTAGGGTATGATGTAGTTCCAAAGATAGATGAGGAGGAGCCGGTTGAGGAAGATGAGGAACCAGAAGAGATAGACTTAGAAGCAGCATCAGAGGGTTCATCTGATGATTAGTGTTTCACTTTGTAATATTTTGGGGTTGTTGTATTATAGCAGTTGTGATTATCTTAAGCACGTAGTACGCGCTAAGATATGGGATGTAGTCTTTTTTGTATGATATTTTGGGTTGACTAATATAGATAGTTGACTTACCTCAAGTGTGTAGTACACACTCGGGTTAGGACCAGGATGAATGATTGTACTTTATGAATGGTATTTAGTGATAGTATTTCCTTTGACATATATTGTTGACGTTTATAGTTCTGTATCTTTGATTTCATTTCGAGGACGAAATGCTTTTAAGTAGGGGAGAATGTAACGACCCGTAATTTCACTACTTCGAAAATGAGAGATTTTGTTCGGTTTAAATATAAAAAGGAGTTTTAATCTTAAATAATATGTTATATATAATAAATAATTATCTATTCTTATAGTAAATAAATTAAAAAGTATAAATTTGGATTTTTTGAACAAATCGAAAAAACTTAAAAATAAATAAAGGCTTAAATAAATGAATTTAAATATCTATTTAAATAGGTAAATCTTATTTAAAACATCTAATAAGGATAATAAAAGTATTTTAAAAGATTTAAAAGTTTGTTAATAATCGTTTACAAAAATAACCAAAATTTGTCGCATTTTGACAGTTTTACATACACTGTAAAATTAGAGATTTTGATACTAATTAAATATGTTTTTAAATATAAAGAGAAATGTTTTAATTTATTTAAAGAATTAAAAAGTTCGTTTTAAAGTTTGATTTACTTCAATATATAGCTTAATAAAAACGTCAAATTGTGACTTTAAACTTTGTCGTCAAAAACACTGTTTTCAACCAAAACAAGTTGTCGACAAGTTGTTGCAATTGATACATTTTCTATCTTATAAATTCAAGTTTACAAACTATATAAATATTCTACATTTAGCACTAAAAACAAAAAGAGTTTACTTTTGAAAATATTTACATAAATATATAAAAAATAAAAAGTATAATTTGACAAATTTCAAAAATATTAAAGCTTTTATAAAACAACATCATTACTCTACTTCACATCTCATTAATAAGATGTTATGTTTATACATAGAAAGAAGCAAACGGAAAAGTGAAAAGAAATCTAATTTAAAGAATTAATGACACATACATCCATGCATTTAATGCAAATCAGATCAATGCAAAGTCTCCTCTTTAAACACAAAATCTGACGCAGCGGATATTGACAAAATGATATAGATCGATGAAAGTAGCAATCGTTGGATTGAAGATACTGAAATGCCCAAATTCGTTGATCACAAAGATGCCGAATTCTAGCTATCTTCGACACGTTGATCGCGCACAATACAGTGAAAGAAGATTTACAATTCTTCAAACGTTGATCAAGCGCACTTGATACCGTGAATTGGATTCAACAATCGTTGAATCGAGCGCACTCGATTAATCGAAAGTGGAGATAGGAGATTACACTCAACTACCAATTTAATATGAAAGCACACAACAATCAACAAGAATTTTATTCAACAATCAACCTCCTCAAAATGTACAACACACTCGCTATTTATAGTAGTTTCGCACCCTGACCCTTAAGTCGTATACAACTTACGACTCATTAAGTCGGCACCGACTTATCACAATAGCGACCCAACCTCTTTATAACACGGCACAACGCAAACGACTTAACTAAGGTCGTTAGCGGCCTAACATATCACAACACTCACGACTCAAGCTCTTACATTCCCCAGTACACGACCTACGACTTATCACAAGTCGGCATAATCAACACGTTACAACACTTAGGTCGCATTGGACCTAACGACTTACGACTCAAAGAAAACAGATTACAACACTCGTCACGACTCAAAGATACCACGACTCATACACAGACGACTTACTCACATAACGACATACTGTACAACATATTCAACACAAACAACTCAAAGCTTCACCGAGCTAACTCTTCTAACGACTTAACTCTTCATCCATATTCCGTTAGGTCGCAACCGACCTAAGACATGTTTAGGTCGTTGCCGACTTAAGCCTTCTTTCTTAGGTCGTTGCCGACCTAAAACCTCTCTGAATCGACCTAAACCCGAAGCTTCCTCCCGTGACCTTAGGCCTTCCTCTCCTGCTTGACTCGTGAACGACTTAAGACCTAAAACCGAAGATTCCTTAACTCGAGAACGACCCAAGTCTTCCTCCTTAAGTCGTGTACGACTTATCCCCTGAGCTGCATCATCCTCCCCTGGTTGAGAAAAATTCATCCTCGAATTTGTAACTTCTTCCACATCAGATTATTCATCTCCATAATATGGCAAAAGGTGCTTAACATTGAACACGTCAGTCGTGTACACATCCTCCGGGAGCTCCAACTTATAAGCATTTTCATTGATTTTCTTTAGAATTTTAACTGGGCCAATTTTCCTAGCTTTCAACTTGTTATAAGCGCCCACTGGAAAACGATCCTTGGTTAACACAGCATAAACCAAATCACCTTCGTTAAATTCAACACTTCATCGCTTCAAATCTGCAGTTCGCTTATACTTCTCATTTGCTTTCTCCAATCGCTCCTAAACGATTTTATGACATTCAGTCAACCCATCAACAAAGTCTACAGCTCGTTTAACCGTCCCCTTCGGTTGTGGCACTACCGCTAAATCCAACGGTCCCCTGGGTAGATTTGAATATACAATCTGAAATGGACTGAATCCCGTACTACGATTCACTGCATGATTATGAGCAAACTCTACTTGGCATAACTTCAGGTCCCAACTCTTCAGATTGTCCTTCACAAGACATCGTAACAAATTTTCCAACGATCTATTGACAACTTCTGTCCGTCCATCTGTTTGCGGATGGTAAGCGCTACTAAACTTCAGCTTTGTTCCAACCATCTTCCACAAACTTAGCCAAAAGTGACTCAAAAATCTGGTATCCCTGTCTGAAACAATAGATTCTGGTAATCCATGTAAACGATAGATTTCTTTAAAGAATAACTGAGCGACATGAACAGCATCCGCCGTCTTCTTACACGCAATAAAATGTACCAACTTTGAGAAACGATCCACCACAACATTTATAGAGTCATTCCCCCTTTGAGTTCTCGCCAATCCCAACACGAAATCCATGCTAATGTCTACCCATGGTTTTGTAGGAACAGGTAATGGCATATACAATCCCGCATTTGTAGCTGTCCCTTTCGAAACCTGACAAACATGACATCTACGCACAAACCTTTCAACTTCCCTTCTCATTGACGGCCAATAATAAGACTGAGAAATTAGCTGCAAAGTACGATCTCTACCCACATGGCCTTCTTCGTGCAACTCTTTCACAATTTTCATTCTCAAACTGCTCTCTGGTATACATAATCGATTCCCTTTGAATAAGAAACCATCAACCAACGCAAATTCATCCGTATCTCCATCCTTAACTTTCTCAACGAACTTTGCAAAGTAAGGATCCTCCTCAAACAATTCTGGCAATAATTCAAATCCTGTCACCTCAATTCTTATTGTCGTTAATAAATGACTCCTCCTACTCAAAGCATCAGCCACACGATTCGTCACCCCTGACTTATGTTTCACGACAAAAGTAAACTGCTGTAGATAAGCAATCCATGATGCATGCCTTGCTGAAATCTTATCCTGCCCTTGCAAATGTTTTAATGCCTCATGATCAGTGTAAAGAACAAACTCTTTCTGAAATAGATAGTGTCTCCAGTGCTTCACAGCTTGAACAATTGCATAAAATTCAACATCATAAGTGCTATATCTCAACTTAGCTCCAGATAACTTCTCACTGAAATAAGCAACCGGTCTTCCTTTCTGACTCAAAACTCCACCAACCCCAACCTTCGACGCATCAGTATGTAGCTCAAACAACAACTGAAAATCCGGTAAAACTAGAATTGGTGCTGTCGTCAATAGTGTCTTGATCTTCTCAAAAGCAACCCCTGCTTCCTCTGACCACTCAAACTTCTTTCCCTTCATGCAATCGGTTATAGGTGCCATCACACTACTAAAATGTGGAATGAATCTTCGATAGAAAGATACCAATCCATGAAAACTCCTCACCTCAGTAATTGTCTTGGGTTGTGGCCAACTCCTGACAGCTTCTACTTTACTTTCATCCACTTGAATTCCTTCCTTCGATAGAACATACCCCATAAATAAAACACTGTCCGCCATAAACACGCACTTCTTTGCTGCTGCATAGAACTGCTGTTATCGTAGAATCAACAGTACTTCTTGCAAATGCTGAATGTGTTCTTCCATACTCCCACTATAGATTAAAATATCATCAAAGTAAACAACCACGAACTTCCCAATGAATGGTCTGAAAATCTGGTTCATCACTCTCATAAAAGTACTTGGTGCATTCGATAAACCAAACGGCATAACCAACCATTCGTATAAACCTTCCCTGGTTTTGAAAGCAGTCTTCCATTCATCACCCGGTCTAATACGAATTTGATGGTATCCACTCTTCAAGTCAATCTTTGAAAACACAACAGCTCCACTCAACTGATCTATCAAGTCATCAAACCTCGGCATAGGAAATCTGTATCTCACAATGATCTTGTTTAGAGCCCGACTGTCCGTACACATTCTCCATGAACCATCCTTCTTTGGCACCAATAAAGCTGGCACTGCACAAGGACTCAAGCTCTCCTGAACACGCCCCTGTTCTAACAACTCCTCCACCTGCCTTCTCAGTTCCTCATGTTCCTTAGGACTCATCCTATAATGTGGCTTATGTGGTAATACTGCCCCTGGCACAAGATCAATCTGATGTTGAATATCCCGCAACGGTGGTAACTCCGTTGGTAATTCTTCAGGAAACACGTCTCTGAATTCTTCCAATACCGGTTTTACTTCCTTTGGAACTTCTACAGTTTCAGTGGCTTCATGTCCAATCAACAAAAATACCTCTGGACTCTCTTCTACTTCTTCAATAAATTCCTTCAAAGTCAATAAAGTTTTCAGCTCCTCAATCTCTTCTGATTTACTCTCTTCCTGTTGTCTCTTCTTTGGAACTAAAATAATCTTAACACCTTCAAACATAAAGCTGTAGCTATTGGTCCGACCGTCATGTTGTACTGCTCGATCATACTGCCATGGTCTTCCCAAAAGTAAGTGACAAACATCCATCTCCACAACATCACACCAAATCTCGTCTTTATACTTCTTCCCAATAGAAAATGGAACTCGAACTCGCCTTTCCACCTTCACTTCTCCTCCTTTTCTCAACCAAGCTAACTTGTAAGGATTTAGATGCTTCTCTGTCTTCAGCTTCAACTTTCTCATAGCTTAGGTAGAAATAATATTGTCACAACTTCCAGCGTCAATCACAAATTTACAAACCTTTCCCAGAATAGTGCATGTTGACTGAAAGATGTTACTCCTCAACCAACTAGCTTCTTCTTCCAGCTTCGGTATTAAACAAGACCTCCTCATCATTAGATTACATCCTTCATCTCCTGACGCAACATCATGTTCATCCTCCTCAACTGGACTAGGATAACCTTCCCCAACATCCTCACCTTCAACTTCAGCAATCATAGTTCGTTTCTTTGGCTTCGGACATTCATTACTCTTGTGACCCACTTCCTGGCAATTGTAACACTTGAAACTGTTGTTGACCTTCGTCTTCGCAACTTCATTCACAACTGGCTTACTGACAGCTTTCGAAACATTGGAACTTCCACTAACACCCTTCACTTGATTGTTGGAATTAGTAAACACACCACCTCCACGCCTTCCCTGCTTCTCCCAAGCCAGCGCTTTCTGATGTGCTTCTGCTACAGATCTAGGATCAAACATATTCACCATATCTTGAATCTGTATCCTCAACCCTCCAACAAATCTAGCAGTCAGTTGTTCCTCTGTCTCCATGATGTCACTTCGAGCAATCAGTTGATAAAATTCGTCAGCATAATCATTAACAGTCTTCGTCCCTTGCCTCAGATTCTGCAACCTCTGATACATAAGTGATTGATAATTGTAAGGCAAGAATGTAGCCTTCATCAACTTCAACATCTTCTCCCATGATTCAAACTTTGACTTTCCCATTCTCTCCCGTGTATGTTTAGTTTGTTGCCACCATGCTAAAGCTCTTCCTCTCAACCTAGTAGCAACCAACTTCACTCTTTTATGCTCAGGAACTTCTTTGAAATCAAAGATCTCTTCAACATTAGACAACCAATCAAGGAATTCTTCTGCTACCATTCCTCCCTTGAACTCTGGAATTCCCATCTTCATACCCGATTCCCATCGACGATCATCATCTACATCTCGATATGAATTTCGAACTTGGTCTCGATCTCGATCATGAATGCTAGCTCTATCACCCTCTTCATTAAAATCAAATGTACGTCTATATCGATCTCGACCATCAACATCCCTTTGATCACGCATGTCTCTTCTACTATGTCTCTCTTCATCTCTATATGGCTCATCTTCAAAATCACGTGGAGTTATTCTCTCTTCATGTCCATAGTCATGGTGATCTCTCCTTGATGAAATTGATGTTTCTCTTCTCTCTCTAAAAGATTGCGGTGATACCCTCCTCGCTTCCGTAACCGATGGTGAAACTCGGTTTCCTCCATGGTTCGAGATTGGTGATCTCCTCCTTTGATTTTGATTTAAATCATTCATCAATTTCTCTAACTTTCCAATGCCTTCATCAAATTTCTCATTAATGCGTTGTTCCATTTGCTCGGCTTCTTCTCTTCTATACAACGCTTCAACATTCTGATGACGATTAGCTCTTCTCGGCGGCATGATTACACAATCACAAACACTTCAAACTTTCAAACTTTCCAAACCCCAAACTTAAACAACAAGTCACGGCCTCCCACTAACTCAGCAATAGGCAACGACCTAGGCTTAGGTCGGCTCGGCTTCAACAAGCACGGCTTCAAGCACTTTACTTTCAAACTTTGGCGCGCAAAAATATCACGGCCAAATTCAAACAACTTCCACACTTTGATCCAAAAGAATATGGATCGAAAACACCCAACTTGTTGCAACTTCACAATAAATACGATGAACACCAAACTTCAAACTCCTTGGCTCCAAGTCTCGTCTTAGCTATGATTGGCTAAGTCAAGCTCCGATACCAAACTGACGCAGCGGATATTGAAAAAACGATATAGATCGATGAAAGTAGCAATCGTTGGATTGAAGATACTGAAATGCCCAAATTCGTTGATCACAAAGATACCGAATTCTAGCTATCTTCGACACGTTGATCGCACACAATACCGTGAAAGAAGATCTATAATTCTTCAAACGTTGATCAAGCGCACTTCATACCGTGAATTCGCTTCAACAATCGTTGAATCGAGCGCACTCGATTAACCGAAAGTGGAGATAGGAGATTACACTCAACTACCAATTTAAGATGAAAGCACACAACAATCAACAAGAATTTTATTCAACAATCAACCTCCTTAAAATGTACAACACACTCGCTATTTATAGTAGTTTCGCACCCTGACCCTTAAGTCGTATACGACTTACGACTCATTAAGTCGGTACCGACTTATCACAATAGCGACCCAACCTCTTTACAACACAGCACAACGCAAACGACTTAACTAAGGTCGTTAGCGACCTAACATATCACAACACTCACGACTCAAGCCCTTACATTCCCCAGTACACGACCTACGACTTATCACAAGTCGACATAATCAACACGTTACAACACTTAGGTCGCATTGGACCTAACGACTTACGACTCAAAGAAAACAGATTACAACACTCGTCACGACTCAAAGATACCACGACTCATACACAGACGACTTACTCACATAACGACATACTGTACAACATATTCAACACAAACGACTCAAAGCTTCACCGAGCTAACTCTTCTAACGACTTAACTCTTCAGCCATATTCCGTTAGGTGGCAACCGACCTAAGACATGTTTAGGTCGTTGCCGACCTAAGCCTTCTTTCTTAGGTCGTTGCCGACCTAAAACCTCTCTGAATCGACCTAAACCCGAAGCTTCCTCCCGCGACCTTGGGTCTTCCTCTCCTGCTTGACTCGTGAACGACTTAAGACCTAAAACCGAAGCTTCCTTAACTCGAGAACGAACCAAGTCTTCCTCCTTAAGTCGTGTACGACTTATCCCCTGAGCTGCATCATCTAAGAAAGAAATGATAAGTAATCATTTCTATTTCTTACCATCGCCATTAATACATATCAAATCACTCTTTTTCACATAAAATAAAAGTATATTTAAATCCAAAAATGAAGAGGGTATTAATGTCATTTACCACAAAAGATGTTCACTTATAAATACAACCACACATATCTTCATTTCCACTACACTTTCATTTCATAAAAAATTTCAAAAACCTTCTCTACTTCCACCATTTCCCTTCTACCTTCAAGTTATCACCTCCATACTCCAAACCATCACCTTACATCACCTTACACAAGCCAAACTACCACATATCCACCTCCTCCTCACGCAAACCCACGCTTACCCTTCCCTACACCCACGGTAGAGCCACCCTAAGCCCAAGCCAAGCACCACCTCACCAAACCCGAACTCCTACCCCCCTAGGCTGAGCACCATCTCACCAAAACCCAAGCCTATACACTTCTACCCCTTCTACACGCCTATAACCCAAGGTCACACTCTCTCCTCTTTCCAAAAAAATCTCACGTCCTCCATATAAGAAAAAGAAAAAAAAAAGAGAAGAAAAGGAAAAAAAGAAAGAGAAAAGAAAAGGAAAGGAAATCAAAAGCGTTCGGAAAGGAAACGGCAAAAGGCGAGATGTTGGAAATAGCACGATAGCGAGAGACGGAAATCTTACGTTAAAGTTGACGGAGTGGATATGAAGGTTAGAATTCTCACCGCTTTTTGAATTATATTGATTATCATGCTTAATTGTTATGTTAGATAATCACTATTTGGTGATATGGATGTTTGGTTGATTGTTTGGATATGTTGGATAATCCGTAGTAATGTTATGACATTTACCGTATTGAATATATTAATGTTATATGATTGTTGTATGGTTGTGATGATAATTTGGATATCAAATTTCTATTAATTTAGTAATCCCTTTGTTTAAAAAGATCATATTTTAGTAATATGAGATATTGTGAAAAAATAAGTCCCTTTTCATTTAGAAGTGAAATTAAAGTTAAAATGAAAGAGAATTTGAAATTTGAAGTGAAACGGATTTGAAAAGGATAGTTAATTAGAAATTGGAATTAAGATGAATAGTGAAATTGAAATTGAAATCGATTTTGAAAAAGTGAAGTTTAGTTTGAGGTTGAATGGAAGTTTAAATTGAAATTAGATTTAAATCTAAGTTTTAAATGTGTTTAATTTGAAGTTAGAATTGAAATTGAATTGAAATTGGAATTTAAAATTTAATATTAAAATAATGGAAATATAATAATACTATAATGTGGTAATAGTGAAAATATATTTTAAATACTTTAAAAAGTGAAATTACTTATTTAAAACGATTTGTAATGATTTTATAAGTGTTGAAATCCAATTTGAATAAATCATTTCAAATATTGAAAAATAAGTTAAAACTAGACGCGTCGCGCAACGGTAGTTCGCGATTTCACGCCAAAAGTTCAAATGAATGTATAGAGCAAAATATGGCTCGAAATTCTTCGAGATAAGAAAATTCCGGACTATTATATCCATATCTTCTAACGAAGAAAGAAAACCAAAGTTTCGATAAGTAGATTTTGAAATAAGTCCAAATCAATTTTCCTGAAAAATCGCGCTTGTGTAATTTAGTAACCATAACAGGAAATCTGTTTAAATGAACATTTTTAATTATGGAAAAATATGAAATAAATTCGATAAATCTATTTAAATGATTTAAAAGAGATTTGGATTGGAAAATATGAATTATCAAATGTTTAAAAGTTGTTTTAATCAAATAAGCTTATACGGCTTTTTCCGCAGCACTTTTATGCTGCGAATTGTATAACTTTTGGAATATGAGTTTAAATGTAATGACGTTTCCCAGAATCAATTGTGAATATTTTAAAAAAGGATAATTAAGCGTTTTGAAAGATAATTTGGAATATTTATAATAAATTCCAAAATAAGTTGAAAAATCTGAGTATGTGGAAACGACTAGTACATTTGTTCCGCCTGTGAGATCTGGGAAGATAAAATAAGGTGTTTAACAAAGGTTAGGGATGGAGCAACCAGTGCCCTGAACTTACCTGGCCTATGTTTTCTTTTCTTAGGCGAGGGTGGAACAGATCGAAGGGAAAGCCAATATGCTCTTAAATAAAAAGATTGTATTAAGTTTTGAATTAAAATAAGATTTGTATTATTCAAAAGTTAAGCGATTTCCAAAATGAATGATTTCTATGATCCTGTGGACTCAAAAATGTTTGCTAAGATTGATTTAGGGTTTGTCGTAAATAATGTCTTCAATTGCATTGTTTTTGACCCTCTTAAAAGTTAAGGAATTTGGATCAAGAATTAAGCAAGGAAATTTGAGATATTTTCCAAAAGCAAAAGAATGAATTACTTAGAATTATCCTAAGTTAAAAGAAAGAAATTTCAAAATCATGCGAAAAGAATTAAAGTGAAAAGAGACTTAATAAATCCTATATTCTCATATTCACTTTTATCGATAATTGGATTTCGAAGGAACAGGAGTCGGATTTGGTTAATTCCTATTCGAAAACCACTTCGACCCATCGAACGTGAAGACATGTTGAAGATGGTGATGAAAGACCGTGGATCTTCCTAGCGTGAAGACTGCTTGTTGAACATGTCTGGTTGGCCCCCATTATAAAGTTATTTATAGCAGTGGTCTCTTCGTGATGGAGATTTTGCGAATTGCAAGGGCTTCTCGCCTAGTAATGGATGGGGAAAGCGCCTTCGGTTTGTCCTGTTCCTGGACAACTTGTACGGACGTATGTCTGACATTGCATTTCTAACGATTACGTACATTGGTTTTTACAAACGCACATCAGTGGTGGCGGAGAAGGCAACTTCTCTTAGCTTAACCCCCTCCTTGAGACATACGAGGTCAAGGGTTGTATTTTTGTGAAAGGTAATTAGTAGTTAAATGGAAATGCCAATATGGCATTCAAAGATGTGATATATGCTGTGAGAAAAGGTAATCGTTTGCCTCAAGCCTCATCGAACCGAAAATGACCGAAACAGGATTAGATGCAACAAGGCTAAATGGGTCATTCCCAATTAGGATAAGGTCATCCTCTTCTAGATATATTTCTTCCCGCTATGACGTCGAGGTGTAAATTAATGTGGTGTATGCTAGAGGGCGCTCGAGAAAGGTCGGTAACGACCGTAGGATGTCATATTCGGTACCATCTAGTTATACAGGTAGGCCGGTCTTGTGTTGGTAGAGGATCCTTTGTGATGGTCCTTGGGACATCCATCTAGAGGTGTATCCCTTTCGGAAGGTAGATCTTGTGCCTGTTCATTTGTATGGAAATCCATTTTCTAATAAGAAACTACGGTTTTGTTTGTAGATCCTAGTATGTTGGAATTTAATCAATGTAACAATTTCAGCTAAGATTAATAAGTTTATTTGCAAAGGTTTTCAAAGAATGTCATTAGAAATAATATCAAAGGTTTTGATATAAAAGTGTTTTAGTTATCGTAAGGTAAAAACATGTCCGTTTTTATGTGTGGACTTGTCTTACGAGATATTCTTTCTTTTCAAAGGATTTTTATCCAAAGGCTAATATGACACTGTCATTTATTATTGAGTTTCTCTCAAGCTGGTTTATCAAGCCTGATCCGCGTATTTTCAATACTCGGGTCAAATCCGAGTAGTTTCAGGTTTAGTCGAAGATGGTTGGGGTTTCCAGGGGAGAGCTGGAGATATTCATCGACAATATGGACATATTCTATTGCCCGTTGTACTTAGTGAATTTTGTTCGATGTTTGTCAGCATTTGTAAGGGAAGGTTTTATAACTGTCCAAGCTGAATTTAGGTTAAACTCTGATATATGTATTTAAAAGTTTTCCGTTGTAAAAACATTTGTTTAATATTATATGTTATTCCATTCATAAGAGGTTCTGTTATGTCTACTTTTCTTTATCACCCTTAAAGATCTGTCTTTTCGTACAATTTGAGTTGGACATGTATGGTTTATTGTCGATTCAAAGGGTACGGAAAACGGGCATTTACATTTCATATTAGGGCTGAAGGTTAAGCGAGAACCTTGGCTCTGTTGTGGGCAAAAGCCTCATCAGATAAAGGATTAGTAATATCCTAGGATGAGTAACTCATTAGAGATAGGGCTAGTAACACCCTAGAATGAGTTATGAGAGTATTATATATATGAGCGCGTATTTGCTAATTCTATAAAAGTGATTTTGTTTTAAAGAAATTGGTAAATGAAATAATTTTACCTTGGTTTATATTATAAATATTAAAGGGGAAATTATTACCTTTTAGGTTAGAAATTAAGGATTGATTGTGATTTTTGCTTAGTAAAACTAAAATATGAATATCTTGTGATTAGAATTGCACAATTTGACTATAAGATATTCCTATAAAAAAATCAATTGTTGAAAACTATAGAACTTTCATAACCCTAGATATTCAGCCTTAAGAAATGATAAATGATTTGATAAGTATAAAATGGGTAAATAAGAATAAATACCTCGTGAATTAAATTTCGCAATTTGACTATAAGGTGTTTGATGATAATGTGTAGAGAAATAATATTCTTTTCAGGAAAGACCAAACCCACTGAACTTCGCTTCACTTTGTTGGGAGTTCGAGTTCTTAAGACAATGGAAGTTCTCAGGATCAGAAAAGATTATAGAAGTTAAGAATTAGTTAAGCAAATGTGATGAGCTCCAGTGTAGCATGGTAAGCTTCATCCATGGATCGTTTAGGGAAATGATAAGCAATACCCTAAAATTCGAAGATGTTGTTCTACAACCGACTACTGAAGCACAAGCCAAGAAAATAAGGAAACAAAAGGAAGAAAAACATGTCCGAAAAGATATACGCTGCTTTAAGTGTAAGAAGCTAGGACATTTTCTACATGATTTCCCTAGAACAAAGAAGAAACCCAAAGCCCCAAAAGGGAAGGAAAAGTGTTGTTATCAGTGCAAAGAATTAGGACATATAGTCAAAGAATGTAAATTAGGAGCAAACGTCAAGACCTTTAAGACAACTGTTCCCGAGAGCTGTTATTTCTTCCACATTTTAGGACATATCGCCAGAGACTGTCCAATGCTCAAGGCGGCAGAACAGCCGAGGCCTTTTGTTACCCTTACTCATCCACCGACTGCTGCAGAAAAAGGGATAGTGGAAGTTTAATTTAGTTAAGCATGTATAAGTAAGCCTTATCTAAGTATTTTTAACGGTAGTACTTTTTGTAAATCTTTTTGAGTGTACTTCTTAGAAGTCACTTAGTATGAATGTATTTTGGAATCAATATATAAGCTATCATTTTGCTATTTTGTCAATGTCCAAATTCTGCTAGAACCCATTAGAGAAAAAATGACGAAGATGATAATAATTAAGAAGCACTTAATAAAATAAAAATAAGCTAAAAATGGAATCTTTGATAGAAAATGATAACTAATTTTGAGTTCTCATGGATAAAATTGTAGAAACCAACCAAGGCCGAAAGACTAGCACTTAGGCAAAGATTTAGGGAAGCTTAGCTAAATACGGAGATTTGGAAGTTGTTGATACGCCGATCACGAGTGATGAGGAAGATATACCAGTAGGAGGACCCTCGGGTATAGTACCGGGATCATTTGACCACCCGATAGATATCTCCGACGATGCGGAGTTGATAGTTGTTCCAGATATTGAGGATGTGTTGCCCGTAGACATAGAGATCGATGCAGGAGCGGAGGCGGATGACGAGGCAGAGGATGAGGCGGATGACTGGATGTTAGATCCCTTGAGTGATGATGAGGAATCAGAGGAAGAGGAACCTATGGAGGAACCCACGGAGATCGAGCCACTGATCGAAGAGCCCATGGAGATAGAGATGGAAGTCTCAGGGACTTATGATGCGAGGTTTTACGCGAAAGATGATTCAGAAGACGATGAGTAGATTATTTGGGATATGGGTACGCCCATTCAGGAGATAGGATCTCCCATTCCGATGGTAGCTGAGGATATTGGTTTAGAGGATATTGAGATAGAGCAGCATGAGCCATGGTTCCTAGGAGGCCAACAGTAGCAGCCATTAGGGTGGGACGTAGTTCCAAAGATAGATGGGGAGGAGCCGGTTGAGGAAGATGAGGAACCAGAAGAGATGGACTTAGAAGCACCATCAGAGGGTTCATCCGATGATTAGTGTTTCACTTTGTGATATTTTGGGGTTGTTGTATTATAGCAGTTGTGATTATCTTAAGCACGTAGTATGCGTTAAGATATTGGATGTAGTCTTTTTTGTATGATATTTTGGGTTGACTAATATAGATAGCTGACTAACCTTAAGTGTGTAGTACGCACTCAGGTTAGGACCAGGATGAATGATTGTACTTTATGATCGGTATTTAGTGATAGTATTTCCTTTGACATATATTGTTGACCTTTATAGTTCTATATCTTTGATTTCATTTCGAGGACGACATGCTTTTAAGTAGGGGAGAATGTAACGACCCGTAATTTCGCTACTTCGAAAATGAGAGATTTTATTCGATTTAAATATAAAAAGGAGTTTAAATCTTAAATAATATGTTATATATAATAAATAATTATCTATTCTTATAGTTAATAAATTAAAAAGTATAAATTTGGATTTTTTGAACAAATCGACAAAAGTTAAAATAAATAAAGGCTTAAATAAATTAATTTAAATATCTATTTAAATAGGTAAATCTTATTTAAAACATCTAACAAGAATAATAAAAGTATGTTAAAAGATTTAAAAGTTTGTTAATAATCGTTTACAAAAATAACCAAAATTTGTCGCATTTTGACAATTTTACATACACTGTAAAATTAGAGATTTTGATACTAATTAAATATGTTTTTAAAATATAAAGAGACGTGTTTTAATTCATTTAAATAAGTAAAAAGTTCGTTTTAAAGTTTGATTTACTTCAATATATAGCTTAATAAAGACGTCAAATTTTGACTGTAAACTTTGTCGTCAAAAACACCGTTTTCAACCAAAACAAGTTGTCGACAACTTGTTGCAATTGATACATTTTCTAGCTTATAAATACAAGTTTACAAACTATATAAATATTCTATATTTAGCACTAAAAACAAAAAGAGTTTACTTTTGAAAATATTTACATAACTGTATAAAAAGTAAAAAGTACGATTTGACAAATTTCAAAATTATTAAAGCTGTTATAAAACAACATCATTACTCTACTTCACATCTCATTAATAAGATGTTATGCTTATACATAGAAAGGAGAAAACGGAAAAGTGAAAAAGAAAGCAAATTTAAAGAATTAATGACACATACATCCATACATTTAATGCAAATCAAATCAATGCAGAGTCTCCTCTTTAAACACAAAATCTAAGAAAGAAATGATAAGTAATCATTTCTATTTCTTACCATCACCGTTAATACATATCAAATAACTCTTTTTCACATAAAATAAAAGTATATTTAAATCCAAAAATGAAGAGGGTATTAATGTCATTTACCATTAAAGATGTTCACTTATAAATACAACCACACATCTCTTCATTTCCACTACACTTTCATTTCATAAAAATTTCCAAAAACCTTCTCTACTTCCACCATTTCCCTTCTACCTTCAAGTTATCACCTCCATACTCCAAACCATCACCTTACATCACCTTACACAAGCCAAACTACCACCTATCCACCTCCTACTCACCCAAAACCCACGCTTACCCTTCCCTACACCCGCGACCGAGCCACCCTATGCCGAAGCCGAGCACCACCTCACCAAACCCGAGCTCCTACCCCCTAGGCTGAGCACCATCTCACCAAAACCCAAGCCTATACACTCCTACCCCTTCCTACACGCCTATACCCCAAGGCTACACTCTCTCCTCCTTTCAAAAAAAATCTTACGTCCTCCATATAAAAAAAGAGAAAAAAGAGAGAAGAAAAGGAAAAAAAGAAAGAGAAAAGAAAACGAAAGGAAATCAAAAGCGTTCGGAAAGGAAACGGCAAAAGGCGAGATGTTGGAAATAACACGATAGCGAGAGACGGAAATCTTACGTTAAAGTTGACGTAGTGGATATGAAGGTGAGAAATTCTCACCGCTTTTTGAATTATATTGATTATCATGCTTAATTGTTATGTTAGATAATCACTATTTGGTGATATGGATGTTTGGTTGATTGTTTGGATATGTTGGATAATCCGTAGTAACGTTATGACATTTACCGTATTGAATATGTTAATGTTATACGATTGTTGTATGGTTGTGATGATAATTTGGACATCAAATTTCTATTAATTTAGTAATCCCTTTGTTTAAAAAGACCATAATTTAGTAATATGATATATTGTGGAAAAATAGATCTCTTTTCATTTAAAAGTGAAATTAAAGTTAAAATCAAAGAGAATTTGAAATTTGAAGTGAAACGGATTTGAAAAGGATAGTTAATTAGAAATTGAAATTAAGGTGAATAGTGAAATTGAAATTGAAATCGATTTTGAAAAGGTGAAGTTTAGTTTGAGGTTTAATGGAAGTTTAAATTGAAATCAAATTTAAATCTATGTTTTAAATGTGTTTAATTTGAGGTTAGAATTGAAATTGGAATTTAAAATTTAATATTAAAATAATGGGATATAATAATATTATAATGTGGTAATAGTGAAAATATATTTTAAATACTTTAAAAAGTGAAATTATTGATTTAAAATGATTTGTAATGATTTTATAAGTGTTGAAATACAATTTAAATATATTATTTCAAATACTGAAAAATAAGTTAAAACTAGACGTGTCACGCAAAGGTCGTTAACGATTTCGCGCCAAAAAGTTCAAATGAATGTATAGAGTGAAATATGGCTCGAAATTCTTCGAGATCAGAAAATTCTGAACTATTATTTCCATATCTTCTAAACGAAGAAAGAAAATCAAAGTTACGATAAGTAGATTTCGAAATAATTCCAAATCAATTTTCTAGAAAAATCGCGCTAGTGTAGTTTAGTGACCATAACAGGAAATCTGTTTAAATGAACATTTTTAATTATGGAAAAATATGAAATAAATTTGATAAATCTACTTAAATGATTTAAAATAGATTTGGATTGGAAAATATGAATTATCAAATGTTTAAAAGTTGTTTTAATCAAATAAGCTTATACGGCACTTTTCGCAGCGCTTTTATGCTATGAATTGTATACTTTTGGAATATGAGTTTAAATGTAACGATGTTTCACAGAATCAATTCTGAATATTTTAAAAAAGGATAATTAAGCGTTTTGAAATATAATTGGAATATTTATAAGCAATTCCAAAATAAGTTGAAAAATCTGAGTATGCGGAAACGACTAGTGTAAAGGCCTGCAAATCCGTACCCCTTTTGAGCTGGCAAAATACCACAACAATTCAGCCCAAAGTGGAACAAATGTATGAGTCTTTAGGTTTAAAGAAGAAAGAGGTAGAAGAAGAAGAAGATAGAAGAAGAAACGGAAACAATAACAGAATCTCACATTTCGCAGCGGAACAATATATAATAGATAAATGAATATCTCTAAAACAAAGAACCATGTCTGTTATTACAATACATCATCAGAGTTTACAACAACATGATATAACACTTATGACAACTAATCCATATGTAAACCGAACTTGCAGCAAAAGCAATCCCAACGCAGTGGATAATACATAGTATAATAATACGCCTCGCCATCCAGCTTGAACTCCAGATCTCCACAGCACATCTTTTCGTCTTCGCTCCAGAATAACTGATAACCTGATTCTAGGCTGCCCATGTGGAAAATTATGGGCACCTAGAGTTTAGAAAGGGAACAATAAACTCCAGGTCAGTCATGGGACTGGTGTGAGATCTTAAAAACAGTTATTCTTTAACAAAAAAAGGGGAATAAAAGAAATTCGCAATGCTTTTTGGAAAATGAAACTACCATAAGGCCTTGCGGCACACACACAATGCAATCGCAGACTTAGAGGAGATTTCTCCTTATGATAGTCAAACATGCTTAATACACAAAATCTTTTTAATATTATCATTAGTGCATAGTGTGGAAAACATTTTGAAAGTACAATATTAATCTTAGCCAGCATAGGTACCATTATATTATGCCTGCTATAGCTACCTCCTGAGGAGGCAGGTTATACAATTGCAATCGTAAAGGGCTCGTATTGTTTCTTTGGATTTCCAATAAATGGTCAGGCTAAGGAACTTCCTATTGCCACATGGGTACGCCTCTGGTGGGACGCCCCGAGAACCTACCCGGATCTCTGCCAACGCAAGGCCGGGTTACCTCTGTAACTAGGTAACTACTACTCGAGTATGTCATCCCCCGGTCGTTTGCAACCTTTATCCGAGGATCCTCAACCACAAAGCAACAACCACAGAGTACAATAAATTTGCAGCATCAACATAGGTAAAATATCTGGGCTTCATACCATGATACTACCATTTTCCAGAAGGAAATGACATACCCTCGGGGGGTGCTACCCCCAAATAACCTTGCCGCATCTTTCTTGTTTCGACCATTTCCGGGGTGTAAAGTCCGACGAGGTCTCGTCCACAAAGCTACGCTTTTCACAAAGTCATGCTTTGATCAACAAATGATCAGCAACACTTTATATGCCACATTACCAAATTGGGAGTATATCACTAATAATCATCAACTACGTAACCTCTGAGCTCGTACATCTCAGAGAAGGGTGTTAAGCTAAGAGAATGATTCTCCGCCACCAATAGAAATGTATTTAACCAGCTTTACATCTCAAAGTGTAACGTCAGACACACATCCATACAAGTCCGTTCCGAGATCGAACGGAATCGAAGGCACTTCAAAGAAGCCCTTGCAAATCCGGATATTCACAAATCACGTCCGGAATCCCCATCACAATGGGTGAGAAAATCTCTATATCGGAGCAAGCCGGTGTAGAGACATTTGACAGGTAATCCTTTCGTTTTCGAAAATACCCGGTCTTCAATACCATCATCAAATGCAATACCATTTCGTCGTATTGTTATTCGGAATGGGTTTTATGACACAAAGTCCTCTCCCGGCTAGTCCGAATAACGAACGCTTATTTTTAAAAATAAGTGTTACATTCAGATTCAAACAATTCACAACAAACTTCCACTTTGATCTTTTAAATAAAAGGTCTACCACAATCACAAAGTTTCGATGTGGTTTTCGGATATCCACTTGGAATCCGACCCTCGGTCGCATCGAAATTCAAATGCCATTAAAAGGCCAATATTGATAGTCGGTTATTTAACTATCAATCATCACTCACAACAATTGCTAAATTTCAAATAATTTTTTTCCCCAATTATTATTACCAAAATATCTTCGCAAGACACAATTTTAACACTTGAACCATTTGAAAACAAATTTCAAATCAATTTTTTTCCAATAATTTGAAAACAAATTTCAAATCACCTTCCTCACGTGGAATAGATTTCCAAATATTTATTTGATTCCACTGAAAATTTGCCAAGTTCAAATATTTTAAAATCATTTAAATATTAGCTATGAAAACTTTATACCAATATCTCATATAGAACTTCGAATTCAAACCAATAATTTTTTTAAATAAAATTAGGAGATAGGATATAACTTACTTAAACATCCATTTCCTAAATCAAAAATCAATTTTAATCTTTAAAATAATCCCTTCTATAATTAATTAAATAAATCTTTATTATAAATATTTAAAACAACTCCCAAAAATAATTCTTCCAACAATATTCTTTTAAAACCAAATCTAGAACTTTTAATTTTTATTCAAAATCTACTTTGAAAATATACTCGGCTTTCTAGGGGAGAATTCACTTTCCATTACAAAATGATCCATTTAAAATCAATTAATAAATTCTTTTCGATTTATTTTGGATCTACACTTCTAATCCGCAGATTTCTTTCCACACTTAAAAATAAACCGATTTTTTTTTTTTAAACAATGAATTTAGATTTTCAAATATCCGCTAATATACGATTTTCAAATCGTTTTTCAAATATTCATTTTCAACACCAAATCAAATTTTCAATTGATTTCCAAATTTATTTTCAAACACCAAATCAATTTCCGAATTTATTTTTAAAATAAATTCCTTTGTCTTTTCCAAATTATTTAAAAATCATATTTTTAAAATAAATTCTTCACCTTTTGAATATTATTACTCGAAATCCATTTATCAAACTTTTTCCCAAATTTTGGAATTTTATTCAATAGGGTTTCACTATAGATTTTCTACCTAAATTTAAAGATCCAATTTTATTTATTTCTGGTATTCTACGATAACAAAAATATATTCGGCTAAATTTTAGCCTTCATTGATTTCGATCACAATATAATTACACAAAGATTATGAACACACAACATATGAAACAAATTCAATATTTCAGGAATCCAGTTGGATCCCTCCAACCTGTTTCCCTACATCCACAGATGTTAGCACAACAATTAAATACCAATTCCACTTCGAGGTGGAATATCGCGGTATATGGGATTTATAAAATATCATCCGCTATTATGCGGCGCATAGGGTCTCATCCGCTATATAATGCGAGAAATCAACAACTCCAAATACATATATAATACCAATTCCACTTCGAGGTGGAATATCGCGGTATATGGGTTTAAATATAATATCATCCGCTATTATGCGGCGTATAGGGTTTATTTCAATACAAATGATAATAAATTATCATCCAAGCACACAATCAATAATTTAAATTTAACTATCATAATTCAACAATCAATCAGTAACTGAAATTTTCAATCATTATAATTTGAGTGAGAAGATCCCATCTTTTATTTGCAATCCGATTCAATCCAGCTTGTTCCCATAATTTTATACCTTGTATAAACATTATGTGTTTTATTAATACTTGAAATAATTAAATTATCAATTACCATTTAATAAAATTTGATTTACCATTTATTTTATTCAAACCAATTTTCCAATAAATAATTATTTCTTTTCTTTTGAAACCCATATACTAACAAATAAATCTATAGTTTTCATAAATTTAATTTTATATAAATATTCAACACTTTAAAATTTCCTTCTTTCTAAGCTCTTATCTACATAAAACTTCACTTACCTAAGTATATTATAGCATGCCAGTTATATTTATTCATACTTGTATAAAAATTTCAAATACTGATATTTCTTCTCTGTGAATATATTTTTTTTCTGCGTAAATATATATATATAAAAATTAATAAAACAAAAAGGAAATATTTTTACCTCGTCACTGAGCAACAGCCGCCCTTCCCAGTCGCGACCGAACCTACGCAAACGAAAATCACGAGTTCCCTTCCTGCCCATCGACACAGCACAATCCATCACTCCTGGAATTCGTCGAACCAATCCCCATCGTCTACTCGTACGAACGTGACCCCATTCGCGAGCCTGCCAAGCATCGCCTACGACCTTCAGCTAGCCCCTCAATGAGCCGCCTGCACTCTATCAACCCAACCCTTCCTCGACGCCAACGCCAAGCCGCAGCCACGAATCCTCTCAACGTCGACAAAATCGATTCGCGCTCCAGCCTTGGTCGAATTCAATTTCGACCATCCCCATTTTTTATTTATTTACGAGGCGATGTAGGATTCGAATAGGAAGGAGGCGGCCACGGATCTATAATTTTCAGGTCAAACAATTTTGAACTTCTATTTTTTTTTAGAATCTCGATTTGAAACTGAAGGGAGAGAGAAGGGAGTCAGACATTAGAGAAGAATGGCTTTCGATTTAAGGAGCCCATTTTTTTTTGATCTGTTCTCGCGCATCGTAAAAGAGAAGGGAGGGGAGAAGATTCGATGGTAGCGTGTAGGGGAAGACAAAGGAAACGCGTACGTTTCAGCCTGTAGAAAGGTGGTTGTGATTTGATTTTGATCATATATATATATATATATATATATATATATATATATTTAACTCGTCTCGATAAAAGAAACTTCCAATCGCGAACTCCTATTAAGGCAAGCCACTAGGCGTTCACAATGTTATGCCCCTATTCCGAACGCAATGGAAAAGTTTCGGGTCCTAATTCGATCGTATGGAAAAGATAGCTTTTTGAACCTAGCTATTAAATTAAATTTTCAATTTAATTTTCAACGCGTTTGCTTATCGTACGGCTAAACGATAATTCCAAACATTACGAAAATTGAAATCCGATAATAATACAATATTACGGATCCAATGGAACTAGTTTCGTCGAAATCCGAGACCGTGCCTCGGAATGCTATTTTTAAATATCGATTTAAACAATATAAATTCAAAACTAAACAAAACATTTCCAAATTAAATTCTAAAGCTTCCATTATCTTAAGGATTATCAATATAAATTTCCTAAGCCTTGAAAATATTTTTAATCGGCTTAAAACTGAAGATTCAAATTTTTACCCAGCTTCAATAAATTAAATTCAATAACTAAATTGCCAAATTCATAGTTTATTTGAAATTCAAGCTAAACCATCATTCAAATATCTAAAATCAATTAAATTTTCAAATTTCAAATTTCCAAAATTCAAGGTCGTCACATCCTTCCCCCCTTAAAAGAATTTCGTCCCGAAATTACTAGTTAAGAAGAATGATCCCTAACCTATTTATTTTTTTCCCAAAACCAAACAATTTTATCAACTTGCCCAAAACAAATCTTTTATCAAAGATCCATTATCATTTCAACTAGCTTTCCAACTTCAATTATAAGTTCCAAACAACATTGTTTTCTTTAATAATTCAAATTTAAATCTAAATTCAAATTTCAAACTTTCAAAATTTTCTCAAAATTTTTCTAACTCCCTAAATTTACGAAAAATTTCGCCAGCGTCTCCTTTGCGCAGCTAGATCGGTAGGACTATAAAATGGCACCACGGGCCCTAAGATTCCAAAAGAAAACGAAAAGCCAAGCGGCTGGACAAGAAAATCACCAAATTTCATACTGAAATTTAAATACATGCCTTTTTGTCGAGTAATTCAATTTCATCTTCAAAATCCCAATTCCAATTTTTTTTTTCTTTTTCCTATAACATACATGTTTATCCTGCTAGCCATAATATTTAATTACAACATTCATATATCATTTTGCATATTTCATTACAAAAGTTTGAATACTTACTTCTTATACCATCTTTTGTTTACTATTGAAGTTATATATTCATTATCATTCAACTTTACATTTCCAATTTCATTTGAATTCGATTTACACTTTCAATTCTGTTTGGATTCAATTTAACTTCTAAATGTTAAATTTTTATCAACTATATTTCATTCACCACTGCACTATTTTAAATTAGTTTCGTTTACTAATTCATTACAAATTCCAATTCGTTTAATCTCAAACCATTTCTTTATTTCACCTTTATTATCTTTAGTTCACTTCGAACTAATTTAACAATTTTATTTTATTTCACACAATTCAAATTGGTTTTCGATATTCAGTTTTCAATTCCAGATTTATTCTTTTGTTCATCCTCAAACACAATTCAATTTCAATTCACCATTTTGGTTTACAACCACTTGTATTTAAGCTGGATTTCAAATTCCATATGAATCTAATTCACCTTTCATTTATAATTATTGAATTCAATTCATTCCAAACCATATCTATTTGGTCATTTCTTCAATTAATTTCACTTACTAATTTTATTTTAATACTTTGCTTTACAAATCAAATTCAATTCCACTTCCAGTTCTATTTACTTATAAATTTGAAATGAATTTCAGCATTCAATTCACTTTCATTTTCTTGCATTTCAATTTCATTTTGAATCCATATCATCATTTTATTTGACTTGAATTTTCAATCTTTTTTATTCAATTTTCATTTTTAATTCCACTTGAATTAAATTTTCCTTCCAACTTATTTTGTTTCCACATCTACCTTTATCTAACTTCTCTTTTAGGTTAGATTTTTATTTTAACAACTTCAAACTTTACGAGTTATCAACTTAATGATATTCCATAAATATGTTATATAACATTCCAGAGTCTTTTCAACCTTTCGAAAATCATTTTTTTGAAATCAATTCAAATTATCTTTTGAATTCCCAAAAGCAACCCTATTTTTCCAAACAACCACAAATTTTAAATAATTTGGCAGCAATTCCTCTCTTGGAAACTCGAAAATGAACACCGATGATGTCGCGATCATCATCGGAATTATTTTCCAGTGATCGAAAAGAGTTTAGAGCTTTTATCCCTGCAAAAACTTTTTCCAAAACCTTTGAAAATTCATTTTCAAACTCAATGGAATTTAATTTCTAAAATTTCCAATTTCAAATCTTTTCAATCCACTTTCAAATATTTCTTTGGAATCCATTTCAAATTATAAATTACATTTACATTTACAATTTATATTTGCAAATCCCATTTGTATATGGATTTTATTTTCTAAGCTTTTGGTTATGTTTTCAATTTCAATTCAATAACCAATGATAATAATTTAATATTATCACTTTGTAACATCCAAGCAACCATATACTACTATAATAATTTACAGAAAATTTATTCTTTTTTCTACGAAAATAGTTTGGGTAAAATTATTTCATTCACCCTATTTTAAAACAATATCGTGTCGAATTGTTCTATACGAGTGTTTAGAGATGTCTATCGATAGAGTTGAACAGACTATATCGACTAGAATCCATATACCACTCAACAAACCAATCATCACAATATAAAACAATTTTTATATTTACTAACAAATATGCACTCATATCTATTATTACACTCAAACTCATTCTAGAGTACAACTGACTCTATCTCTAATGAGTAACACCCAACAGAGGCAAGGTTATCGCTTAACCAAATGCTCTGATACCACTTGAAAAGGCCCGCAAATCCGTACCCCTTTTGAGCTGGCAAAATTCCACAACAATTCAGCCCAAAGTGGAACAAATGTACGAGTCTTTGGGTTTAAAGAAGAAAGATGTAGAAGAAGAAGATAGAAGAAGAAGTAGAAACAATAATAGAATCTCACATTTCGCAGCGGAACAATATATAATAGATAAATGAATATCTCTAAAACAAAGAACCATGTCTGTTATTACAACACATCATCAGAGTTTACAACAACATGATATAACACTTACGACAACTAATCCATATGTAAACCGAACTTGCAGCAAAAGCAATCCCAATGCAGCGGATAATACATAGTATAATAATACGCCTCGCCATCCAGCTTGAACTCCAGATCTCCACAACACATCTTTTCGTCTTCGCTCCAGAATAACTGATAACCTGATTCTAGGCTGCCCGTGTGGAAAATTATGGGCACCCAGAGTTTAGAAAGGGAACAATAAACTCTAGGTCAATCATGGGACTGGTGTGAGATCTTAAAAACAGTTATTCTTTAACAAAAAAACAAAAGGGGAATAAAAGAAATTCGCAATGCTTTTTGGAAAATGAAACTGCCATAAGGCCTCTCGGCACACACAGAATGCAATCGCAGACTTGGATGACATTTCTCCTTAATAGTCAAACATGCTTAATACGCAAAAATATTTTTAATATTATCATTAGTGCATAGTGTGAAAAACATTTCAAAAGTATAATATTAATCTTAGCCAGCATAGGTACCATTATATTATGCCTGCTATAGCTACCTCCTGAGGAGTCAGGTTATACAATTGCAATCGTAAAGGGCTCGTATTGTTTCTTTGAATTTCCAACAAATGGTCAGGCTAAGGAACTTCCTAATGCCACATGGGTACGCCTCTGGAGGGACGTCCTGAGAACCTTCCCGGATCTCTGCCAACATAAGGCCGGGTTACCTCTGTAACTAGGTAACTACTACTCGAGTATGTCATCCCCCGGTCGTTTGCGACCTTTATCCGAGGATCCTCAACCACAAAGCAACAACCACAAAGTATAATAAATTTGCAACATCAACATAGGTAAAATATCTGGGCTCCATACCATGATACTACCCTTTTCCAGAAGGAAATGACATACCCTCAGGGGGTGCTACCCCTAAATAACCTTGCCGCATCTTTCCTGTTTCGACCATTTCCGAGGTGTATAGTCCGACGAGGTCTCGTCCACAAAGCTACACTTTTCACAAAGTCATGCTTTGATCAACAAATGATCAGCAGTACTTCGTATGCCACATTACCAAATTGGGAGTATATCACTAATAACCATCAACTACATAACCTCTGAGCTCGTACGTCTCAGAGAAGGGTGTTAAGCTAAGAGAATAAATTCTCCGCCACCAACATAAATGTATTTGATAGAAACCAGCTTTACATCTCAAAGTGTAACGTCAGACACACATCCATACAAGTCCATTCCAGGATCGAACGGAACCAAAGGCACTTCAAAGAAGCCCTTGCAAATCTGGATATTCACAAATCATGTCCGGAATCCCCATCACAAAGGGTGATAAAATCTCTATACCGGAGCAACTCGGTGCAGAGACATTCGACAGGTAATCCTTTCGTTTTCAAAAATACCCGGTCTTCAACATCATCTTAAAATGCAATCCCATTTCGTCGTATCGTTTTTCGGAATGGGTTTTATGACACAAAGTCCTCTCCCGCTAATCCGAATAACAAGCTCTTATTTTTAAAAATAAGTGTTACATTCAGATTCAAACAAATCATAATAAATTTCCACTTCGATCTTTTAAATAAAAGATCTATCACAATCACAAAGTTTCGATGTGGTTTTCGGATATCCACTTGGAATCCGACCCTCGGTCGAATCAAAATTCAAATGCCATTAAAAGGCCAATATTGATAGTCGATTATTTAACTATCAATCGTCACGCATAACAATCGCTAAATTTCAAATAATATTTTCCCTCAATTATTATTTTCAAAATATCTTCGCAAGATATAATTTTAACACTTGAACCATTTGAAAACAAATTTCAAATCACTTTTTTTTTCCACATTCCAATAATTTGAAAACAAATTTCAAATCACCTTCCTCATATGGAATAGATTTCCAAATATTTATTTGATTCCACTGAAAATTTGTCGAGTTCAAATATTTTAAAATCATTTTAAATAATAGCTATGAAAACTTTATACCAATATCTCATATAGAACTTCAAATCCAAACTAATTTTTTTGAATAAAATTAGTAGATAGGATATAACTTACTTAAACATCCATTTTCTAAATCAAAAATCAATTTTAATCTTTAAAATAATCCCTTCTATAATTAATTAAATAAATCTTTACTTTAAAGATTTAAAACAACTCCCAAAAATAATTCCTCCAACAATATTCTTTTAAAACCAAATCTAGAACTTTTAATTTTTATTCAAAATCTACTTTGAAAATATACTCGGCTTTCCAGGGGAGAATTAACTTTCCATTACAAAATGGTCCATTTAAAATCAATTAATAAATTCTTTCCGATTTTTTTTGAATCTACACTTCTAATCCGTAGATTTCTTTCCACACTTAAAAATAAACCGATATTTATTTTTTTAAACAAATTCCCCTTTCCTTTATAATTTTTCACTGTGAATTTAGATTTTCAAATATCCGCTAATATACGATTTTCAAATCGTTTTTCAAATATTCATTTTCAACACCAAATCAAATTTTCAATTGATTTTCAAATTTATTTTCAAACACCAAATCAATTTCCGAATTTGTTTTAAAATAAATTCCTATATCTTTTCCAAATTATTTAAAAACCATATTTTTAAAATAAATTCTTCACCTTTTGAATAATATTACTTGAAATCCATTTATCAAACTTTTTCCCATATTTTGGAATTTTATTCAATAGGGTTTCACTATAGATTTTCTACCTAAATTTAAAGATCCAATTTTATTTATTTCTGGTATCCTACGATACCAAAAATATATTCGGCTAAATTTTAGCCTTCAATGATTTCAATCATAATATAATTACACAAAGATTATCAGCACACAACATATGAAACAAATTCAATATTTGAGGAATCCAGTTGGATCCCTCCAACCTGTTTCCCTGCATCCACAGATGTTAACACAACAATTAAATACCAATTCCACTTCAAGGTGAAATATCGCGGTATATGGGATTTATAAAATATCATCCGCTATTATGCGGCGCATAGGGTCTCATCCGTTATAAAATGCGGGAAATCAACAACTCCAAATACATATATAATACCAATTCCACTTCGATATGGAATATCGCGGTATATGGGTTTAAATATAATATCATCCGCTATTATGCGGCGTATAGGGTCTATTTCAATACAACTGATAATAAATTATCATCCAAGCACACAATTTAAATTTAACTATCACAATTCAACAATCAATCAGTAACTGAAATTTTCAATCATTATAATTTGAGTCAGAAGATCTCACCTTTTAGTTGCAATCCGATTCAATCCAGCTTGTTCCCATGATTTTATACCTTGTATAAACATTATGTGTTTTATTAATACTTGAAATAATTAAATTATCAATTACCATTTAATAAAATTTGATTTACCATTTATTTTATTCAAACCAATTTTCCAATAATAAATAATTATTTCTTTTCTTTTGAAACCCATATACTAACAAATAAATCTATAGTTTTCAAAAATTTAATTTTATATAAATATTCAACACTTTAAAATTTCCTTCTTTCTAAGCTCTTATCTACATAAAACTTCACTTACCTAAGTATATTATAGCATGCCAGTCATATTTATTCATACTTGTATAAAAATTTCACATACTGGTATCTCTTCTCTGTGAATATTTTTTTTTCTGCGTAAATATATATATAAATTAATAAAACAAAAAGAAAATATTTTTACCTCGTTACTGAGCAACAGCCGCCCTTCAAAGTCGCGACCGAACCTACGCAAAGGAAAATCGCAAGTTCCCTTCCTGCCTATCGACAAAGCACAATCCACCACTCCTAGAATTCATCGAACCAATCCCCATCGTCTACTCATACGAATGCGACCCCATTTGCGAGCCTGCCAAGCATCGCCTACGACCTCCAGCTAGCCCCTCGATGAGCCGCCTGCACTCTATCAACCCAACCCTTCCCCAATGCCCACGCCAAGCCGCAGCCACGAATCCTCGCGACGTCGACAAAATCGCTTCGCGCTCCAGCCTTGGTCGAATTCAATTTTGACCATCCTCATTTTTTTATTTACGAGGCGATGTAGGATTCGAATAGGAAGGAGGCGGCCATGGATCTATAATTTTCGGGTCAAACGATTTTTAACTTCTATTTTTTTTAGAATCTCGATTTGAAACTGAAGAGAGAGAGAAGGGAGTCAGAAATTAGAGAAGAATGGCTTTCGATTTAAGGATCCCAATTTTTTTTTATTTTGATCTGTTCTCGCGCATTGTAAAAGAGAAGGGAGGGGGCAAGATTCGATGGTAGCGTGTAGGGGAAGACAAAGGAAACATGTACGTTTCAGCCTGTAGAAAGGTGGCTGTGATTTGATTTTGATCATATATATATATATATATATATATATATATATATATATATATATACATATACATATACATACATTTAAATTGTCTCGATAAAAGCAACTTCCAATCGCGAACTCCTATCAAGGCAGGCCACTAGGCATTCACAATGTTATGCCCCTATTCCAAACACAATGGAAGAGGTTTCGGGTCCTAATTCGATCGTATGGAAAACTTAGCTTTTTGAACCCAGCTATTAAATTAAATTTTCGATTTAATTTTCAACGCATTGTCTTATCGTAAGGCCAAACGACAACTCCAAACATTACGAAAATTGAAATCCAATAATGATACAATATTACGAATCCAATGGAACTAGTTTCATCGAAATCCGAGACTGTGCCTCAGAATGCTATTTTTAAATATCGATTTAAACAATATAAATTCAAAACTGAACAAAACATTTCCAAATTAAATTCTGAAGCTTCCATTATATTCAGTATTATCAATATAAATTTTCTAAGCCTTGAAAATATTTTTAATCGGCTTAAAACTGAAGATTCAAATTTTTACCCAACTTCAATAAATAAAATTCAATAATTAAATCGCCAAATTCATAGTTATATTTGAAATTCAAGCTAAATCTTCATTTAAATATCTAAAATCAATTAAATTTTCAAATTTCAAATTTCAAATTTCAAAAATTCAGGGTCGTCAAAACTAGTACATTTGTCCCGCCTGTGAGATCTAGGAAGATAAAACAAGGTGTTTAACTAAGGTTAGGGATGGAGCAACCAGTGTCCTGAACTTTTTTGGAGAAAGACGGGTATGTAGCGCGAGACTACATAGCCGGTTAGATATATATATATATATATATATATATATATATATATATATATATATATATATATATATATGAAAAGCAGTATAATAGCCGATCAACATGCTTGATCGGTAGCACCATCAGCAAAATAAAAACTACATCAAAACCCCAAAGTCATATTACGAACAAGCAAAAAGAACCAGAACATCAAAACAAAACAGCAAGCTGTTAGGGAGATAAAGTCTTCTGCTATCAAGCACCTCCGGGAGGAAAATCTATACTACTGCATTGTGAGTTAGCCGGCGACGGACTGCGATAGGGTAAGCGAAGCCTGAAAGGCGTTGAGTGGCTGCAACCTGTATATAGATTGAATAGGTGAGATATACGCCTGCATAGGCCATCAAGATGTGATGTAGGTTTACCAAACACTCGAGCATTTCTCTCTTTCCAGATACACCAACAGAAGATAGAAATGAGTATGTCGAGGTTGGGATCATGTGAGTTGTTCTGCCAGTAATCGAAAATGATGGGCCTGTCAGGAACAAATCCAAGTGTATGGGCACTAGAGGCGGCCCAAACTGAGTAAGTGATGTCACAATGACTAAACAGATGGTGGATGCTTTCATTATGTTCTGAGCAGAAGACACAAAGTGGATTGATTTGAATAAGAAAACGAGTGAGACGATCTTTAGTGTTGACGCGGTTGTGAGAGAGGCACCATTGAAAGAATACAACTCGGGGCTGAATTGGGCATTTCCAGAGTCTGGAGAAACCGAAGGAGCGACCGGGGTTGGTCAGAAAGGCGTAGCATGAGGCGACAGAGAATCCTTTGGACGGTGCAAGCGCCCAGATGACTCGGTCTGGATGAGAGGAGAGGAGAGTAGATCGAAGGATGATGGAGGCAGAGATAAGGTCGGAGAAGGTGGCAGGGCTGAAAAGAGAGGAAGGGCAAAGAGAGTCAGGGCCAAGATGAACACAATCGCTGACTGTAATCGTCGGATCGGACGAGTGGAGGAAGAGATTATGTGAGACTTTGGCGAGGGGGAGCTGATCAAGCCACGTGTCAAACCAGAAAGAGCAGTTTTCACCATTGCCAATGGTCATGTGGAATAAAGATTTGACACGAGGTAAGCATTGAATCACTCCCGCCCAGAAAGGTGAGGGTCTTATGTTTGGAGGATAGTGGAGGATAAGGTGGATTTTGGAGCGATAGTATTGCGAAAGGACCAAATCTTTCCAAATGTAATGATCGGGGCAGAGACATTTCCAAAGCCATTTAGCTAAAAGGGCGATATTGAGGGCACTGAGGTTAGGGATGCCCAGGCCCCCATGGCGTTTATGCAAGCAAACGGTATCCCAGCTAACTAGTCTTTTAACACCACCCCCGTTCCACAGGAAGTTTCTCTTGATTTTGTCTAAACGATTAATGACCCAAGAAGGAAGCTTATGGAGTGACATCCAGTATGATGGAATGGCAGAGAGTACCGATTTAACGAGGACAAGACGGCCCGCGGTGGATAACGAGTGGGCCTTCCAGCCCGAGAGCCTGGAACCAATTTTGGAGATGAGGGGGAGCCAATCAGATCTGATGAGCTTGGTGGGCCGGAGGGTTATGCCGAGATATGACAGTGGGAAGTCTGTTATCTTGCAGTTAAGCATAGATGAAATGTAAGGACCCAGGTGATTTGATTTACCTAGCATAATGGCTGAACTTTTGCTGAAATTGATTGAGAGACCAGATATTCTTTCAAAGGAGTATAGTGCTACTTTTAAGCAGTGGATAAATTTTTGTTGGGGGGATGCAAATATGATAGTGTCATCTGCGAACTGCAGGTTGGAGACTGACGCCGACGAACCAGGAGGGGAGATTCTTGAGAATAGGCCATTAGCTGAGGCCAATTTCAGCATTCTGTTAAAGACATCAGCCACTAGAACGAAGATCAAAGGTGAAAGGGGGTCGCCCTGTCTCAACCCCCTAGCTGATTTGATGTGACCACCCGATACACCATTAATCGAGACCGTAGAGATGCTCGAGTAAAGAATATGTTTAATCCAAGAGCACCAAGTGGAGGAAAAGCCTCTGTGTGTCATAAGCTCGAGAATGAAGTCCCAGTTTACAGTGTCGAAGGCTTTGGTAAAATCGAGCTTGAGAAGAACTCCAGGCGTGGCAGTGTGGTGACAGAAAGAGATGATTTCTTGGGTCGAGGCAATACAATCCATGATGTTCCTTCCTAGTATGAAGGCCGATTGTTCAGAGCCGACTAGAGGGGCGATGACACTCTGGAGGCGGTTAGCAAGGACCTTGGTGATGATCTTGAAAGTTGTATTGAGGAGGCTGATTGGACGGAAATCGGGGAGTGAGTTAGCGCCAGGGACCTTGGGGATGAGGATAATTTTAGCGTAGTTTAATCTTGAGATGGTGGAAGGGTCAGATTGGAATTCTCTACACATTTCTAGAATGTCATACTTGACCAAATTCCAGAAATGTTTGAAGAAAATAGGACCGAAACCATCCGGGCCAGGCGCTTTATCATCTGCCATATCATTTAACGCATCCCATACTTCTTCTTCAGCAAAGGGGTGGTCAATGTGGATGCTGGGTTGGGATGGATAGAGGAGTGACCAATTGATATCAGGGAGGGGGGGGAACTCTTACCGAGGATGTCTCTGAAGTAGTCGGTGAATAGACGGAGGTGGTCGGACGGGTCCGAGAAAGAGGAGTTGTCATGAAGCAGTTCTGAGATAAGAAGCGATCTGCGGCGCCCACTGGCCATTCGATGAAAGTATGAGGTGTTTTTGTCTCCATCTTTTAACCACCTCTTTTTAGATCTCTGTTTCCAGCCTATTTCTTCTTGTTTGATCAGTCTACCCAGATCTGATTCTAGGAATAGGAGGCGAGCCCGGTCCGAGTCAGATAACGGGTTAGATTCTTCCATGATGTTGAGTTTTAGAATCTCATCCTGGGTAGATGAGATTCGTTTGCGGATGGATCCCCAGATAGATCTGGCCCATGGTCTGATGATTTTTCTGAGGGAACGAAGTTTGGATACAATTCTGGCGGAGGCCGAGTGAATTGGCGATGGCTGGGACCATAGTTGGTAGATGAAATTGTCGAAAGAGGGTTCCATTAGCCAAAGGCGTTCGAATCTGAAGGGACGAGAGATGGGGGACCGAGATCCACTGTCTAAAATGATGGGGCAGTGATCGGAAATCAATGAAGCCAAACCGGAGACCGAGGAAAGGGGGAATAGATCTTCCCATGAGGAATTATAAAGGAATCTATCAAGTTTAGCTAGGGTGGGGATTAATCTGCGATTGGACCAAGTGTAATGGCGGTTATTGATCGGAGGGTCTATGAGGGAACAATCGTTGATAAAGGAGTTGAAGGAGTCTGAATCTACTGAAAAGCTATCCGAGTTGCGTTCAGAAGGTGATCTAGTTGTGTTAAAATCTCCTCCAACGATCCAAGGGCCGTTGAGATAAGAGGCAAAGGAGAAACATTCCGCCCAGAGTTTACTTCTTTCTTGTGAACTTTGTGGGCCATAAATGTTGGTGAAGAAGAAGACAGTGTCAGATTGGATGTGTCGAAGGATTACGTGTAAAGCAGATGAGTGAGAAGAGGTGCTGCAATGGGTCCAAACTGCTTCATTCCAGGCAGTGATTAACCCTCCTTTGGATCTCACTGCGTTTATATGGGCCCAACCCGTTAGGGTTGGCCCACCCATGTGTGTGATGTAAGATTGAGGGGGATCAGATATTTTTGTTTCTTGTAAGAAAAGAATGTCTGCTTTATGTGGGGTTAGGATAAGACTAACTGCATGTCTTTTGTGTGGGTCCCCCAAACCCCGAACATTCCACGAGACTACTTTCATTGGGAGAGAGAAATTCTCTCTGATTCTAGGGCTTGCATGGCCCGATATTGCTCATCATTTAAACTCACACCCATGCAACGACCCATTTTTTTATTTAAACTTTTATTGGAGGAAGAAAAAATAACAGTTTTATAGAAACTACCAGGAAGAGAAGAGGCGCGACTGATTCTTGAGCTCCGGCGAACGATGGTAGGCGAAAAGCGTCCCAGCTGGTCAGGTTCAGGGGTCTGGTGGCTGGAATTGTGAGCGATGGGGGGGGGCTTGGACATCAACAGGGATAAGCGTGGTCATAAGATCATGATTGGAAGGGTCAACAGAGGGTTGTGAAGGTATGGGATTCATGACTGCTAATGGGGTACTTTGGGAGTTTGGGTTAGGGTGAAGAACGAGGGCCGGGGAGAAAGGTGGGATACTAGGGATAGGGTTGAAAAGGCCAATGGGGGAGAGTGGAGGATCCCGGTACATATCATCGACGGCTTGGGTGTTTGGGTTGGGGATAGCTGCAAGGACATCTGGTGGATCCAACGGCCAGGGATTTATATCCAGTGGGCCATCGACTTCTTGGGATGCTTGAAGATCAGCCACGGGCAGGGGCTGTGGGATGGATGGGTCTAGGAACATGGCATCCAGGCGGTCCTCACTCAAGTCGACTGGGTGACCGACATCGTCAAAGTCTCTGATATCCATGTCATAATCGGCTCCCAGGAGCATTTGCTCCGGTCTGTGTGTAGGATGGGCATGTACCCACTTTTCTACCGTGATGAGGTATTCCGCGTCTTTAGGTGTACTATCAACGAGCAAGGATTGGTTACCCCCTTGTAAAATTGCAGACAGACAAGGAGAAATCTGTGGTCAATGTTTGCCCAGTCACAGTCATCGAAGGCGATAAATCTGCCAACCGTTCTGAGCGCCTCGCGAACCGCCATCGGATTATCTCGGAGGAATTCGGGGAAGCCGCTGATTCTGGCCCACGATGATGGTTCAAGTTCTGGGATTCTTTGGTCTGTGTCCTCCCATCTTTGAAGAAGGATCGAACCACCTGGCTTCCTTAAGAATTTTAGTTGAAGGGCTTGGTTACGGATGTCGAAGGTGGGGCAGCAGAAGATAAAGCGGTCATCCGCAAGTATCCAGAGAGGCCACTCTTCATGGCCAAAAGTATCCGAGAGAGTGCTGTGCAGAGTCTCGACGGACCAAAAGCCGTCAATGATCTTGGCAGTGAGATAGAGTGAGGAGTCCGCCATTGAAAATTTTCGTGTGGTATGAGAGATGGGATGAGTGTGAAGAGGATTATGAGAGGTAAGGGGTTGAGAGGGTTCGGGATGCTGCTGAGAGGCTTTTTGCTTTTCGAGATGTAATGATGACTGTGGGGCCTTCACTGTAGGATTGAAAAGGCATTTGGACTTGTCTTTTGTGGAAAAGCTTCGGTTGGATTTATTGGGTTTAGGGAACTTTTTATTGGGACAGTGCGAGCTGGCATTTCCAAAAGAGCCACAAAGATAGCAAATCTTTGGGTCCCTACACGCCTTCGCCACGTGTCCCAATCCTGCGCACCTTAGGCATCGACCTTTCGACTTCAGAAATTCAATTGTAGTTTGAACGGATATGAAATCTGGTATCACCCTTCGTCGGAGCTGAGTTTGAGGAGGATTGGGCAAGATCGGGGGTTTAGAACCCAGGGCCTGAGCATATGATTTAAATGTGGCTGGATTCTGTTGAGGGGTGACGAGATTGCCAGTGCCATAAGCGGGGAGCTTACGACCGGAGGGGTGAGCTGGAATTCGTGGGGAGTGGGACAATGAGTTTGGAAGGGATTTGTAGGAGCTGGGGACGAAGGAGATCGAAGGTGGAGCAGAAGGGGATGGAAGGGGGCGAGCGGTTGAATTGGAGAGCGGGGGGGGGGGGGGGGGGGGGATTTGGAACACGCCTTTGTCGCCATTGTCGCCATTGTTAATCGAGGGATAATTAACCAAAGTGATTAACCAGTGTCCTGAACTTACCTGGCCTATGTTTTCTTTTCTTGGGCGAGGGGTGGAACAGATCGAAGGGAAAGCCCGGATGCTCTTAAATAAAAAGTTTGTATTGAGTTTTGGATTAAAATAAGATTTGTATTATCCAAAAGTTAAGCAATTTCCAAAATGAATGATTTCTATGATCCTGTTGACTCAAAAATGTTTAGGTTAGACTCTGTGGAGAAGGCAACTTCTCTTAGCTTAACACCCTCCTTGAGACATACGAGCTCAAGGGTTGTATTTTTGTGGAAGGCAATTAGTAGTTAAACGGAAATGGCAATGTGGCATTCAAAGATGTGATATGTGCTGTGAGAAAAGGTAATCGTTTGCCTCAAGCCTCATCAAACCGAAAATGACCGAAACATGATTAGATGCAACAAGGCTAAGTGGGTCATTCCCAATTAGGATATGGTCATCCTCTTCTAGATATATTTCTTCCCACTATGACGTCGGGGTGTAAATTAATGTGGTGTATGCTAGAGGGACCTCGATAAAGGTCGCTAACGACTGGAGGATGTCATATACGGTACCATCTAGTTATAGAGGGGGGTCGGTCTAGTGTTGGTAGAGGATCCTTTGTGATGGACCTCGGGACATCCATCTAGAGGTGTAGTACCCCTTTCGGAAGGTAGATCCTGTGTCTGGTCATTTGTATGGAAATCCATTCTCCAATAAGAACCTACGGTTTTGTTTGTAGAGCCTAATATGCTGGAATTTAATCAATGTAACAATTTCGGCTAAGATTAGTAAGTTTATTTGCAAAGGTTTTCAAAGAATGTCATTAGAAATAATATCAAAGGTTTTGATATAAAAGTGTTTTAGTTATCGTAAGGTAAAAACATGTCTGTGTTTATGTGTGGACTTGTCTTACGAGATACTCTTTCTTTTCAAATGATTTTTATCCAAAGGCTAATATATGACACTGTCATTTATTATTGAGTTTTTCTCACGCTGGTTTAACAAGCCTGATCCAGGTATTTTCAATACTTGGGTCAGATCCGTTTAGTTTTAGGTTTAGTCAAAGATGTTTGGAGTTTCCAGAGGAGAGATGGAGATATTCATCGACATATGGACATATTCTATTATCCGCTGTACTTAGTGAATTTTGTTTGATGTTTGTCAGCATTTGTAAGGGCAGGTTTTATAACTGTCCAAGCTGAATTTAGGTTAGACTCTGATATATGTATTTAAAAGTTTTCCGCTGTAAAAATGTTTGTTCAATGTTATATGTTATTCCATTCGTTAGAGATTCTGTTTTGTCTACTTTTCTTTATCACCCTTAAAGATCCGTCTTTTCGTACAATTTGAGTTGGACATGTATGGTTTATTGTCGATTCAAAGGGTACGGGAAAACGGGCCTTTACAATAGTTATGAATAGTTTAAATAGTTTGATATAAAATGGATTGAGTATTGAAAATGGTTTATAGAGTAAAATAGTTTGAAAAATCAAAATAATTTGAGTATTAAAAGAAATAGATTTTAAATTGTTTATATTAAAATAATTTATTTTGAAAATAATTTCAAATCAAACCATTTCTTTTCATTTCAACCAATCTGGACCCATGTCCAAATTTCAAATCAACAAAACTCAATTTCCAATCTTCCAGTTCAGTTGACCCAATTTAGTTTCAAATCAACTTGATTTCAATTTCAATTCCAATTAACTTCAATTTTCCAAATGTTCATTTTTAACTTCAAATTAGATTCAACAATTCAATTCAATTATTTAAATTTCAATCCAATTCTTGTTTTAAACCATTTCCACTTATATCAATTTCAAGTCCAATTTCAATTTACTGAATCAAACCCCTTAAATCAATTTAAACTTCATTGTTCAATTAAGGTTGAAACTTAAAAATAATCAATTTTCCAAAATTAATGTCATATATCGATTATAACTTCACATTTCAAATTCACTTCCATTAAAACTCTTTCTTCTACCCATTTTCATTTTCAACATTTAAAACATAATTCAAAATAATTCAATTCATAGGAATTCAGAATTTATTTCCTTTAAAACAATATCATTAACTAAAATCCAAATTCAATATTTTAAAACCATTTAATTTAAGTAATCCGGTGTCCATATGTAAAATTCTACCATATGGCCAAGTGATAAGTTATTCCAATCTTAATTATAGGGATGCATATATATCATTTCAATCCAAATCAAAATGTCAAGGGTATATATCATTTCAACCTATTTCTTGATTTATTCGAAATAATTCAAATAACAGTTTATATGCTTTCAATAAATATACAGGGTGATAGCAGGGATATATATATATATATATATATATATATAAACATCCAATCATCGAAAATGTCAATAAATAGACACCCATCATAGTCAACATCCAAATCAGCCAATAAATAACAACAATTAACTAGTTATCAATATCAGGTACTTAACTAGCAACTAAATTCAATATTAATCTAAATGTCAATTTAATTCAAAAAAATCAATTTCAATTAAAACGTCAACTTAAACCGTCAAACAGCAACCAATAACATTTTTTCACTTTATAAATTTAATTCAACTAATATAAGAAGATTTAGTATTCGTGAGTAGGTTTAATCACTCACCTCTGATTTATTGCCGAAATGAAATCAATAAAAGCCCACAAATACAACAGTCTTCAAACATAATTAAACTAATTTCATGTTGTTCGAAATTTCGACATGAGTCCAACTGAAGAAACCACGCATCAATTGGAGTTCGTATGCAAAAGTTATTCAAGTTAGAATATATAATATTAAAATACTAATTAGTCCATGTTTTTAAAATAAAAAAGAAACAAAAAAGAAATCTTGTCCACTGTTGATCACTAGGCCTATGAACGCACGCACAAAGCCAAATAGCCGCCATCTTGCCCCACGAACGCCGTCGCCAAACGATCACTGGACCCAGATCTAACAACGCCGCCCAAAACTCCATCACCTCCTCTACCCATGTCCAAGCCACGACCACTTCCAGCTCCGCCATCCACCTCCGACCACGACTCCAAATGCATGCCATTTTGGCCAAGATCGGGCGAATTCCGTTGCCTCTGAGATGATCCAACCCCATAGATGAACGCTACTCTACGTCCTCTACAATGCTGTGCCCTCCGATCGTCGATTGGTCGACGATCCACTATTGATCTCGAAACCCTAACAACGGACGGCTGGGAAAGATCGCCTAAATCTAGAAAAATAGAGCCTCCAATCGAAAAGTGAATTGTTGATGCAGATTACGTTCGTCGAGAGTTTCTCGATGATATATTATATGATAGGATTTGAGCAGTTTGAATTTTGGAGTTTTATTTGGAATTGTAATTTATAGTTTTGAAATGTCTTCCATTGAGAAGGAACAGATAAGTACAGAAATTGTACATACAAAAAATGGAATAAAAGACTGCTAGGGTTTATAACAGCACATATATAGACAGAGATTGAATAGAAATGGATGGAATAGATCGAATGGGGTCAAAGCGATAACAAAGACCCGAAAAACCCGTTTCGTTTCCAAAACAAAAATAGGTCATTCAATATATCAAAATGTAGGTTTTCCATATTTTTAAACTCAATGAAACAAATCTCAAACCCTAATATAATGTATATAGAAGTTAGCTTTTAAAATCAGATTATATTCATTTAAATTCCATTAAATGATTTTTGCGTGTTTCGAGCTCGCACTATCAAACGATGAGTCTGATCACTACAAAACTTGGAATCCAATAATAATTCACTGTTACAAATCTGATGAAACTGGTTTCATTGAAATTCGAAACAATGGCCAAATAAACTAATTTTATATGTTGATTAAAATGAATTATTATTAAATCAATTTAATCACTTTTAAGTTACCAATTAAATGTGTTTTTATCATCATTCTTAGTCAAACATAAATCAATAATCTTTTAAAATAAAATTTTCCATGTTAAATTTAAGATTTAAATTATAAATTAATTTCAACGTTTAATTATGACTAATAAACCTTAGTCCATCATAATTTAGATTACAAATAAATTCTTTTAATTTGATTTACATTCTTATATTTAAATCAACAAATACCTTATGAAAGTATTAAACATAAGTTTCCATTTTATTACACTCACTACTCCACAATTAACGACTTTTCTTCCATTAACAACAATATTTCAATTACATTAAATTTCAATAATTGATTTCCAAATTTATTTCAAACGGGTTAAATAATAAAATGATAATTAAAACAATTATTATATATTAATAATTCATATCTGATAACTTTTCGTTTACAAACAAAGGTTGGTAAATTTGCATACAAACTAATTGATTTCATATTCTATATTAAAACCTATTTCAATTAAATTACATATAGTTTCACCATTAAATACAACATTGATTTTAATCTTTATTTACCTTTATTATTGCAGTTGATTGATACTACATTAAAAGGGTTGTCAATTACATTCAATCAACATTATTAAATTATATTCTAATAATTTATTAATAGATAATAAATTTTAATTTCTCACGATATTAAATTCCGAAAATCTTATTAAATTTAGTATTTTTAATTACCAAAAATACAGTCGTTACACTCTTGCATAGTATAGTTTGGATATGAGACAAATGTTTTTGCGATGTTCACTTTCTTATAGCTTGCCATATTCAAAGGTCGCCAAATGACTTTTGAAATTACATGTTCATTCAACAACTTAACTCAAAAATGTTGAAAATATATGTTAAAAGGTCATACTAAGGAGCATAACCTCAGGCATCTCCACACCTTAGTCATTTGTCCAACATGTTTCTCAAAACATCATTAGACCAACTTACTTGTAATATGTTATGATTGTGTATATTTCTTTCTGATCCAAAGGATAAATCCAACCATGGCTATCGGTTATAGGGACTGTGTTGTTAATACCCTAAGTATTGATTCTGATGAACAACCATATAAATATTACTACTAACATATATCTTAATTGGGCAATACTTTCAGATATCTTATGGAGATATTTTACATAGATAAACAAGAACTCGGTGGAAGAAAATGAATTATATGTATGAAGGTTAATTAGAGCAAATTGAAAAACAAAACTGACTGAAGAAGAATGTTGTAATGATAGAGGTATTTGAAGTGACAAATCTTAGAATCTTTGTTAAAGATCATGGAATTATACTTGAAGATCATCAACCAGTGACCTTAACTGAATCATAAAATATCCACAAATATGAGGTGCTTTGAAATCTGAAAATCTACAGCACTTTATTGGAGTTCCTATGTTTTGAAACACATATAGGTCAACATATGCTCCCGATGTATGTCGATATACTAGCAATTTTTTAGTTTTTTAAAAATCAAATGGAAGGATTTTCCCACCACCTCTTCATCAGTAGATATATCTCTTCAACCATTTTTTCTATAACAACCCGCCTTTTATTCCACAGAAAGGCTGATCATTATTAAGAAAGAAATGGATAGAAAAGAGGAAAGAAAGAACTAGACAATATCAGAATCTCACAGTGGAACGAATAAAATATATTAATCACATAGATATTACATAGTATCATCATACATCAGAGTTACACAGATTATACATCACAAAGTAGACAGTTATAAACACATGTCTAACATACAACTCAGAATAAAACTCAACACATCAACATAGAGAAACTAACACAGCGGAACCATTATATATCTACACGATGAAGCCTTCTGCTCCAAATCTCCTCTAGAATTCATCAAAGCTAACCTGAACCCTTGGCTACTCATAAAAATTTGATTACCCAAGAGTTTAATAAAATAGAAAATAAACTTCGGGTCAGATATGGGTCTGGTATGAGTAAACGGGTTAAAGTTGCTTAACTTTGAAAATTCTTTGAAAACAAAGGTATCACGTAAGACTTCCCACACATAAACATGGGTAAGTTTTTACCTTACGCTAACCAAAACATTTGATAGGAAATTCTGTGATATTATAATAGGGTCTAGGGTTTCAAATAAACTAGATAATAGTTGGAATGCTTGCATCTAACATTCCAACATAGTTGGGAACAATCAAGACGTACGACACTTATTGGAGATTGGACTCCATACAATGACAAGGCTACGGGGATACCTCCCATCACAGTACCTGGTCTAGATCAGCGTACCGAGGATCCACCCTAATCCCCTACAACAAAAAGCCGGAACCATCCCTTACTGGATAGTCCCGAACAAGACAACCCCGCAGTTGTTCATGACCAATTGCCCACACAACCGAATAAAATGGGACCTCTAGATAGAGGAAATCTCGTCCTACTTGGATGCAACCCACTTAGCCTTGTTGCACCTCCCCTGTTTTAGCCATTCCCGGTTGATGAGGCTTGAGGCTACGATTACCTTTTAGAACACATCTATCTTAGAATGCTTATCGTCCTCCAATGACGATGTTCTGAAAGCATTCAATCCATATAAGGTCGTCCCGGGTTCGAACGAAACCAAAGGCACTATCTTACTACACTTATTTTGGAATCACCCTTAGAGTTAACGACAATAGCCCTTGCACTCTGAATCTTCATCTCAATCAAAAGCACTATCTCTGTTAACTCATTTTAGAATCACCCTCAGAGTCAACGATCATAGCGTTTCCTTTGAATCTTCATCTTGATCTTAACTTGAGATTTCTCGACCTATCGTTTAATTTGGATCGATGTGGTTTTCGGATATCCAAATTTGGAAATCTGACCCTAGTCTCACCGAAATCCAAAACACCGTCTTAATGTTCAAGTTGTTCAAGTTTAAAAAATTTAATTCAATTTGATATATTGAATTCACATAGCATCATTCACAGATAAATATCACACATTTATCATAGCTATAATTAATATCACATCACAGAATATCACAGATTATCAAAATATAGGTATCAATCAATCCAGACATTATACTCAAACAATCATCCACAAACAGGAATTATTAATCAAAATTATAATTAATTTAATTAACTTAAATTAAATTAATTACTTCAGAATTAATCACCTAGCCCTGCTTAATCAATTCATTAATTAATTACAACCATTTAATTAATTAATCATTCTTTAATTACCTTGTAAACCAATTAATTAATCATTAATTTACAGATTAATTATCCTCTTAGTTAATCATCCTTGATTAACTATTCTTTAATTACATTAAGAAATTAACCTTTAATTAATTACAAAAATTAATTATTCTTTAACCATTCACATTAATTTGTCTTTTAATTACTCTCATTAATTAACTATAATTAATTACATTGATCCTTAATTAATTACATTAATTAATTACTATAATCACTTCCATTGATTAATTATATTTTAATTAATCTCATTCGCTAATTAACTAACTTTTTAACTAATCTCGTTAATTACATTAATTAATGATCCTCTAATTACTTTCATTAATTAATTATTCTTTTAATTTATTCCATTTAACAAGAAATCTTTAACTTAATTGCATTCATTAATTACACTTAATTAATTACTTTCAGTAATTAACTATTCTTTAATTACTTACATTAATTAATTTAACTCCTTGATTAATTACATTAATTAATTCTTTAATTAATTACACTGAGTAGCTAACACTTAATTACTTCCACTAAGTAATTATTCTTTAATTACTTTCTATCAAGTAATTTCCTTTTATTAATACATCCAGTAATTATCCATTAATTACTTACATTAAGTAATTACATTAAGTAATTATACTTAACCCATCATCAAGTAATTCTCTTTAATTAATTAACTAACTAATTAACTTAAATTAAACACGTTAATTTAATTAATTACATTGAGTAATTCATTCCTTTAAATTACTTCATTAAGTAATCACTCTTCAATTAATCCTTTAAAACTTTTTTGGATTAATTAACCCTTAATTAATCAGTATTTAACTATCTTAATTAATTAAGCCAATTATTTTAAATTAATTTCATAATTAATTATCTCATTAGAGAATATTGAGAAATCGATTACATGGTTAAAAATAAATAATTTACTTTAAATAGAATAATTTAAACATAAAATTTTAACATTGAAAATCTTTGAAAACCCTTTTCAAACTTGTTTAATAAATTAAATAAATAGTTTTTCTTGAAACTTCATTATCATATCTTTTAAAAACTTATTTACCTTAAATATATTAAAACTTGGTTAACATTTTCCTTTGCCTTTTTAATAAAAGTTGATAAATTATTAAACTAAGGAAATCATAAAGAAAAACATTTAACTTTAGAATCAAACTTTAAAACTAGTTTTAAACTTTACTATTTTACTATGAAAACTTATTAAAATTAATACATTTTATCATTTCATTAACTTTAACTTAATATCTTTGCATTTCAACCCTGAAAACACAATTACATCATAAACTAAACCTGGTGACATAACTACCCGAGCCAAAATAGCAAAACCCCGAGTCAACTACCGAGCAACACTTGCATGCTTCCTTCCCCGAGATCACGAACAATACTTCGAGTCACACACGAGAAAAACCTCAAAAAAGCCAGGCCGATGTTCTTCTTCCCAAGCCCTCAAAACCCAGACCAGAACAACTTGTACACGCGTGCACGTGCACGCCGTAGCCACTCTGCTCCGACCATCGATATGACCCTCGGCTAGTCGCCGACACTTCCATCGTCCCTCACGACCCCTCAGATCGCCCAGCTCGCCAAAGGAACAAAAACAAGCTAATGAATACACAACACCCAAAAACTCGATCAACACAGACCCCTGCTGACGGCGAACACCACCACAGAAGACCTGCCGCCTCGACTATAGAGGCGTCTCGAACCCCTGAATCCATACCCCTGCTCGCGATTCGACTCGATGCATCAACGACGTCGAGTTCGCCTCAACTTCGACCCAAAAAACAGGCAACCCAACCCTAGATCACCTATGACGACTCTCCACGTCCATTAGAAGAATATTCACATATTTTTCCCGAGATCGTCTATACCCCAACCTCCACCAGCTGTGACGCCTCGAAATTTTTAGGCATTTGAAATTGGAATATTTACTTAATTTTAAATATTTGCAAGATAGTTGGATTTCAAATACCAGTTTGAATTTGGCGATTGAATTTATTGAATTTAAATGTGATTTGTTCAGTTTTGAAAATATATCGTTTAAATCGATATTTAAAAATAGCCTTCCGAGGCACAGTCTCGGAATTCAACGAAACTAGTTTCATTGGATCCAAAATAGTTAGTTATTATAAGATTTCAATTTTCGTAGCGTTTGGAGTTACCGTTTGTCCGTACGGGTGAGAAACTTGTTGAAATTAAATTCGATAATTTAATATTTAAACTCGATTCAAAAAGCTATCTTCCACATATGACCGAATTAGGCTCCAAAACACGTTCCATTGTGTTCGGAATGCGGGTAAAACCTTATAAATGCCCAGCGGCATGTCTCGATAGGAATTCGGAATTGTAAGTTGCAATTATCGAGACGATTTGAATTTAATTTTAAAGTATATTTATATCCTGGTCACCGTCAGCTGAAAATTATTTCACTTCATAACTTTTTCCTTTCGTTTCAAGGCCACTGTAGCCAAGCAAAGCTTCTCACGCAAGGTATCTTCCTTCTTTTATATTAGCTGCCAAGCCTTCTTTCTAAACAATAAGTTCAAAGCAGAAATTAAAAATGGCCGAACAATTCTCCTTAAAATCAAATCTCGTCTTCCTCTTTTTCTAAATATAGTTCGATCTCGAGCTTAGTTCCCTTTTTCCCAAAATCAAATCGCGAGAGCATACACGATAGGATCGACGCGGGCGAACATCGATTGTCGCGATGGCAAGATGCGGCTTTGGGAGAAAGTGGGATTGACGTGGCTGGCTGCGTGTTCGATTCGCCAAGACCTTCGCCTTTCAACAGGGATTGGGGATATACGATTTAGGGTTTCGTGCGGCGGCAGGCTTTGGATGGTGGCTGTCGCGATTGGAGGTGCTGGGTATGTCAACGATGATGGAAGGTCGTGGAAGCAGTATGGGTGGCGCGGTGACTTGGTGCAGCTCACGACGAAGGAGGCGTGTGGATATCGGATGGTTGTTTGAGCATAGCTGGTGTTGTTCGTCGGTGGTGTGTGTAGGTAACGGCTTCTCGTTTTTCCTTTTTATTTGTTGAATTTTAAATGTAATTAAATTAGATTATATATATATATATATACACACACAGAGGTTATAGACTGTTAAACAGGAAAATAATATATATAAATATAGATATATGTATAAATGCACATACCTATTATAATTTATCTATATATACAAAGTTGAACAGGAAGTAGGAGATTCAAAATGTTGAAAATTTTATAGGATTAGATTTTTGAAATCTATATAGTTTTAGTATATATGTAGCTCAAAAAGGGAAATATATGTACATATATACATTTTTGCTTTACAAATTTATTTCAAAACAATGCATTAAAATAGTTAATTTGTTTTAAATCAGATTATTAAATGGTAATAGATTGTTCAATTTGCTAAAGTATTAAAAAACCATATGAATGTTTATTCAAGTTTTAAATCATGGAAACAAGCCAGTTTGGGATGGGCTGCAAAAAAAATCAAAGGTGAGTTAATCTCACTCAACGGGGTTTTTATTTAAATTCAAATGGTTAAATTGAAATGATGGGTTGAATGGTTGAATTGTTTGATGTTCTATATTATATATAGTAGTATATAGAATACATTGGAGTGATTGATATTCTGTGATGAATATTATTGGTAAATGGAATATTGAATGTTGTGGTTTGCTTGAATATTTCGGTATCCTAAGTTATCAAAATATATAAAATTGGATTTTTGAAAGAAATATAAGGGTGAATTTTGGAAGTGAAATAATTATAGAATAAAAATAAGAATGAATTGGAAAGAATTAAAAGTGATATTTAAAAATTGAAATTAAACTGTAAAGTAGAGATTTAAAACAATTTTGAATCAAAGTTAAATCTGGAATTCAAGTTAGTGAATCTGGGTTTTTAAAAATATAAAGTTTTTAAATCTAAATTGTTTTAACAACTTAAATGTTAAAGTACATTTTAAATTGATTTGAATTTAAAAATGAATTTGGCTTTAAATTCCTTTAAACTCCTATTTTGAAATGAGTAATTAATTTATTTAATGAAGTAAACAAAAAGGTAATTAATTACTGGTTGAAATTAATCAAGAGTGATTAATATTTGTGGTTTAATTAATGATTAATTACTTAATGTAATTAATTTAGATTAGGATAAATTGAAATGTAATTAGAAATCATTAATTTAGATAATCAATGGCGTAAATTAAGGATTGATTAATTAAGCAATACTAAGTGATTTATGAGAAATTGATTAATATAAGTAATTAAGGATTAATGTAATTAATTTTAGTTAATTACATTGTGAAGTAATTAAAGATTAATTACTGTTTTTGGTTAGGAATAATTAATTTGTGTAACTAAATACAGATAATTACTTGAATGTAATGAAGGATAATTAATCCAGGGTGATCGATTAAGATGGATAATTAAGGGATGATTAATTAATTGATTTGAAATTAATTAATGTTAAATGAAGGAATCTAAGTGATTGAGGTTAGTACTTCAATTAGAATTAATTAAATAAATTTGGAAGTGATCAAGTTGCTTATGGATGATTGAATGGTATTGGATGCCTTGAAAGAGACTCGAAGAGATCGGGGTCGGGTATTAGGAAATACCCGAAACCACTTCGAACTTTTATAAATTGATATGTGGAATCAATAGGCTGAAATGAAATGATTTAAGTGAATTGAATTATTTTACCTAAGTTTGGTACATAGAAATTGATGTGTGAAATAAGTGTTGTCTATAGCAAATTGTGAATTTGTTAAATTGATATAAGTTACCTCGGGTATATATAAGTTTTTTGCTTTGGTATTCCATGTTAGTTGGGTTTACTCACGCTGGTTTCCAGCCTGACCCGGGTGTTACTTTGATGTAATGCTCGGGTCAGACCGAGTATTACAGATTTTCAAGTAAGGACGTTCTGAAGCTCAGGAGGGAGCTGGATGGCAAGAACGTATGGGGTGTTTCTGCTGTATTATATTGTTGTATACCTGAGACACGATGATTGTGTATATCCAATGACTGTATATATGTGTAACTCTGATGTATTATAAATATATGTGATAGATACAGAGTTCTTTTGTAAACTGTTATTATTTGATATTATATTTGTTCCGCTGCGAATGTGAGAATTTGTGTTGTATTTTCTATTTCTTCTTCTTCTTACTCTTCCTTCTTCTTCTAACTATCTGGAATTTTCGGGATCGAAATTTCCGGGTCGTTACAGTTGGTATCAAAACTGAAGGTTAAGCGAGAACCTTGGCTCTGGTGGGGATTACTCATTTAATAGAGTCCGTAGCACACTAGAATGAGTTGAGTTGAGATATATATATATATATATATATATATATATATAAGCGCGTACTTGTATTTTCTTATATAAAAGTTTTAAATGATTTTATATAAAAATATATTTTGATATATAAAGCACTATTTCCTTCTAATAAATATTAAGGTGATTGTTGCTAAATTATTGGAATTAAATTAAGAAGTAATATAATACAACCAAATTGAAATCTTGAATTGGAATTAAATTAAGAGGTAATATAACTACAACCAAATTAAAATCAAATGATGATAAGTTTGAAATGGATTTAGAATTAAATGGTTTAAAGAGATAAGTTGATTTGATTTAAAGGATTAAATCAACATTTAAAAAAAATTAACTCGAAATTATATAATTCGGGATGGTTTAAATTTGAAATTTGAATTGAATTCATTCAAATTGAATCTGATTTGAATTAATTGGATTTGCGATTGAAGATGTATAAATTTAAATGGAAAATTTGAATTGGATTGAATTGAAATGATTTGAAATTGAAGTGGGTTCAACTGATATTAGTCCAAATTGATTGGAATAATTTGAAATTATAGTTAAAGTTGAACAGGTTTAAAATCAAATGGAATTTGATTTAAATTGGGAAAGAAATCAGGATTGATTCAACTTGAATTGGGGTTAAATCAATCTCAATGGAAATTGAAGTTATTTAAATTGGAATTGAGTCAATTTAAATAGAAGTGGAAATTTAAATTGAATTGATAGGGAAGTGAACAGTTTTGACTCTGGACTAGTTTCAATATAAATTGTTTTAATATAAACTTATTTTTCCAAGCTATTTAATAAATGCAACCTTTCTTTTTAAAGCCAAATTATTTTTGGAACTATTTAACAAATTTTCAGATGTTTTATAAACTAATTACTATTTTCCAACTATTTTACAATTAGTTAACTATTTTGCAGCTATTTTGCAAACTAATAATTGTTTTTCAACTACTTATATATTTTTAAAATTTTCAAGCTATTTTCTAAATATAAACTGGTCGGGGTTCAAACTGTTATTGATTAAATAACCAACTGAGGTAAGAATTGAAGTGATAATCCAAATGGGGATTAAGGTAATTATAAATAAGTGTATAGAAATCATAAGTGAATGTGAATAGAAAAGGAAATTGATTTGGCTAATAATCAATGAAAATAAATACGTAGGATGTACGTATATTATTCTATTCGCATGGTGATTTGATCTAGATTCGAGCACAGAATTTCGAGATAGTTTATCGATCCGAGTTGGGATTTTTCACTCGATTTTCGACGGCGAACCTGGATATGGATTGTTGATTGGTTCTGGATATTCTCTATCATAGTTATGACTATGCAAGGAGAATGACGGTTTCTAATCAAGAAACCAGATCTGTGTCCGCACTAGGAAGTCGGATGGACGATACTAGTTCGGAAGAGAAATTGTGTGATCGAATGAGCGATCAGATTGGTATAGCGCACGGATGATATGTGTACATCGTACAGGTTTAAATGAAATTGATACTGGAAATTTTTGGATAAGAAATGTGAAATGATTTCTTTTGAAATGAAAGTATATTTTGTGAAATATACAATGGATAAAAGTGAAAGTTGGATATTTTTATGATGATAAGTAAGATGGAAACAACTTTATTAAAAAAAGTAATTAAATTTGAATATTTGATTTTGAATAAACAAAGTTATATATCTTTGTTATATAAGATAAATCTTCCCTTGTTAAATCTATTGCCAGAAGAAAAGGATTTTAAAGGTGTTTAAAGTATAAAAGAAGTTTTATACAAGTTTGAAATGATCCAATTTTTTATTATATATATTTATATATATAAAGGATCTTCTGAGGATTTTGGAAAAAGGTTTTGGGAACCTTTGGATTTGGAAAGGCTTTTGATTTTTGGGTAAAATCAATATTGGAATTTGGAAAGCCTAGTTTGAGAATTATCGATTTTGGGATAATCGATTTTGTGTAAAGGAGCTTTGAATGAGATCATACTAGGTGTATGATTTGAAAGATACTATATGTGTATAGTATAAAGTGTTATGATAATGGCTCTGGGGAAAAAGGCGCTCCCTTGAAATGAACTTCTTAGGAGTGCCACCGGGTGGTGCTGCCTTGAACACTAAGGAAGGTTCTAAAGTTGATCCTGTGAGGAGTCCGGACAAAACTAGTTCCTGAGGATTATGAGTAGTGTGTAGTGGAAGTCGAGGGGCCCTGATGCCTACAGAGGCATTTGGGTTATGTTGTGACGATAGTGCAACTCGATGTCACTGCGATCTACTGCAGACTATAGCGAAAGTCGTGTGTGCCGCTGAGAGCCAATAGTCTACGTTTGATTTTATATCGGTAGACTGCGACCTATGGTAACATAGCGAAAGTCGTGTGTGCCGCTGAGAGCCAACAGTCTGCGTTTGATTTTACATCGGTAGACTACGACCTATGTGGGAGTGAAGAATTTTCATTTCGACAGCGAAAATCGAGGGCGTTGATGCCTACAGCTACATGGACTTCTGCTGCGATGGCAACATAACCCTGTAATGTAACTGCGATCTATTGTGGGTTCCATAGCGTAATCGAGGGGCGCGGAGTGCCTACAATTACATGGACTTTTGCTGCGATGGCAACGTAACCCAGGATGTAACTGCGACCATGGATGGGGGTGATAATTTCCAGAGCATTCTCACCAAGATATTTCCTCTATTTTCAAAAACTATTTTTTATATTTTCAATAAAATTATTTTCCCAAGTATTTTCACTGGGTGTTGAAAACGAGTTTACCAAGTACTTATAGATGTTCAGTCCTACGCCTGATCAACGTATGACTGAATTTCTGTGAGAACAAGGATGGACTAGTTAAACATCGAGATATAAGAAGTATTTTTATAAAAAGCTATTTTAATAGTATTATGTAAATTTAAAAGTATTTCTAAGATTTTAAAATAAAAGTGATGGAATTTTGGAAAATGAAAGAAAATCCAAACTGGAATTATGAAAAAAATTTGAACTCGGGAAAATTTAATGAAGTGATTTTTGTAATAAAAAATCGAACATTGAATTAAAAATGTAAGTACGCTAATTAGCTAATTAAATTATTTGATAGAGTATATTAATAAAAATTTAACTCGGTTAAATAAAATGGATTGTAAGTTAATAATGAAGTTTGGAAATGAACTCGAATTATAAATAGAATTTGATTTGGATTGATAACGAATTAAAATAAGTGGAGATGTTGTAAAAAAATAAAATGGAATTGAATTATAATAGAAATGGTTTGTGTTGCAAACAAAACCTAGGTGAGTAGAAATAAATTGAGAATGACTTTGTAGTAATAAAATAAATTTGATAATGAATTAAGTAGGTAAATTAAAAATCTAAAATGGGGTGATTAAATGGGTTAATTGAATTAAATAATAAATGGATGAAGTCTGATTAAAAAAAATCAAAGTTTTAATTGGAATTGGGCTATCAGAATGAACTTAAGTTGTGAGGCATGTTAATTTGAAGTAAAATTACTTAAATCAATAAAAGCTTGGTCTCGAGTAAGAATGGAAGACCATTAAATAAAAGTTTGGGTTAAATTTATTTGGAAAAAAATGGATATTAAAATAAGCATCGAATGTTGTCAAGCTTAATGAAATAGTTTTAAAATGAAACCAATGTAGAGATGAAACGAAATGTAAATGTATGGTTGGTGAATAAATTAGAAATGAAATGGAATTAAATGCAGAATGAGTTGAAATTAATTTGAAGTAGTTATAAACTAAAATGGATACTCTACTAAGCGAATATCGCCAAATTTGCATAAAAATAGTTGTCGTTTAACATAAACGAGGGTAAAGAAATTCTATGAATTAATAGAAGCGGATATAATTGATTTTTGAATCATTTGAAGTGAATATGAGCTTTTGGGTTAAAATAAATTGAATGTAAGCAATTGAGTTGTAAACCAATAAAATTGAACGAAATAGTATATGAATTGGTTGAAAGCAATTGAATTAGTTTTGAAATCACATAAATTGCTCGTGGAAGTTATTTAGAATGCATTTCTTTTAGAGTTGATGTGCTGTAGTTGTTTAGGTAAGTCAAATGTTAATAAACTTTATATATGTAATTCTTACATGTTTAAATTGAGTAAGTACAAGTACCGGGAAACCAGTTGGCTGGATTTGGATGCGTTATTGCTAAAATAATACGCCGCTTGCTTAAAATGCTAAATAAAGGTATGCCTATGCAATAAAAATAGGAAATATGAATTGTTTTTGTTTTTCCGACTGTGTGGGTCGATGTATATATATTTATATCTCTTGTCAAATTGCAAAAGTTCCTCCGTACAAAAGAGACTCTGCCAAAAAATTTCGAAAATTTTGGGAGATGGAAAATTTTGAAAATTTATGAAAAAAATTTGTTAGCGACAAAACGATTTCAAATTGAAAATTGAAATAAATCAGTGAATGAAAGTAATTTAAATAATGATATGAATCAGTTATAAATGGAAGATAAAATTCAATATTCAGAGATGAAGATAAATTGAATTCATATGGAAATGGGAAAAACTAATTTGAATAGAAGTAGATATGAAAACTTCTACAAGGAAATGTATAAAATGATTTTTAAAGCTATGATTGGATATTATTGCTAAGTAGGATATGCAGGTAATATAAAGGGAAAGGGAAAATTGGTTTTGATTTCAGAAGATAAATCTGAATTGCCCGACTAAAAATGTATGTGTTTAAATTTCTGCATGAAATTTGATTGCGTTTTTGATCAAGCCACTTGGCCTTTTGTTTTCTTTTGGAATTTGGGGGCCTGTAGAGGCATTTTGTAGTTTTACCGAGCTAGCCGCGCAAAGGAGACGCTGGCAAAATTTTTGAGAATTTAGAGAGTTAGAAAATTTTTGAGAAAATTGTGATAATTTAAATTTGAATTTAATTTAAATTTGAATAAGTGGAGTAAACAATGTTGTTGAAAACTATGGAAGGTTTTGGGAAGTTGGTTGAAGTAATAGTGGGTCTTTAACAAAAGATATGTATGGCAAGTTGATAAAAGTGTTTGGTTTTGGAAAAAAAAATAGTAATGAGTATCGGACCATTCTTTTTAACTGGTAATTTCGAGGATGAAATTCTTTTAAAGGGAGAGGAATGTGACGACCCGAAATTTTTATGCATTTGAAATTGGAATATTTAATTAATTTTAAATATTTGCAAGATAGTTTAATTTGGATTTCAAATATCAGTTTGAATTTGGCAATTGAATTTATTGAATTTAAAGGTGATTTGTTCAGTTTTGAAAATATATCGTTTAAATCAATATTTAAAAATAGCCTTCCGAGATACAGTCTTGGAATTCGACGAAACCAGTTCCATTAGATCCAAAATAGTTAGTTATTATCGGATTTCAATTTCCGTAGCGTTTGGAGTTACCATTCGTCCGTACGGTTGAGAAACGTGTTGAAATTAAAATCGATAATTTAATATTTAAACTCGATCCAAAACGCTATCTTCCACATATGACCGAATTAGGTTCCGAAACACGTTCCATTGTGTTCGGAATGCGAGTAAAACCTTATAAATGCCTAGCGGCACGCCTCGATAGGAATTCGAAATTGTAAGTTGCAATTATCGAGACGATTTGAATTTAGTTTTAAATTTCATTTATATCCTGGTCACCGTCAGCTGAAAATTATTTCACTTCATAACTTTTTCCTTTCGTTTCAAGGCCACTGTAGCCAAGCAAAGCTTCTCACGCAAGGTATCTTCCTTCTTTTATATTAGCTGCCAAGCCTTCTTTCTGAACCATAAGTTCAAAGCAGAAATTAAAAATGGCCGAACAATTCTCTTTAAAATCTTGTCTTCCTCTTTTTCTAAATATAGTTCGATCTCGAGCTTAGTTCGCTCTTTCCTAAAATCAAATCACGAGAGCACACACGATAGGATCGACGCAGGCGAACATCGATTATCGCGATGGAAAGATGCGGCTTTGGGAGAAAGTGGGATTGATGTGGCTGGCTGCGCGTTCGATTCGCCAAGACCTTCGCCGTCGACAGGGATTGGGGATATACGATTTAAGGTTTTGCGCGGCGGCAGGCTTTGGACGGTGGCTGTCGCGATTGGAGGTGCTGGGTATGTCAACGATGTTGGAAGGTCATGGAAGCAGTATGGGATGGCGCGGTGACTTGGTGCAGCTCGCAACGAAGGAGGCATGTGGATATCAGATGGTTGTTTGAGCATAGCTCGTGTTGTTTGTCGGCGGTGTGTGTAAGTAACGGCTTCTTGCTTTTCCTTTTTATTTGTTGAATTTTAAATGTTATTAAACTAGATTATATATATATATATACAGAAGTTATAGACTGTTTATACAGGAAAATAATATATATAAATATAGATATATGTATAAATGCACATACCTGTTATAATTTATCTATATATACAAAGTTGAACAGGAAGTAGGAGATTCAAAACGTTGAAAATTTTATAGGATTAGATTTTTGAAATCTATATAGTTTTAGTATATATGTAGCTAAAAAAGGGAAATATATGTACATATATACATTTTTTCTTTACAAATTTATTTCAAAACAATGCATTAAAATAGTTAATTTGTTTTAAATCAGATTATTAAATGATAATAGATTGTTCAATTTGCTAAAGTATTAATAAACCATATGAATGTTTATTCAAGGTTTAAATCATGGAAACAAGCCAATTTGGAATGGGCTGCAAAAAGAAATCAAAGGTGAGTTAATCTCACTCAACTGGGTTTTTATTTAAATTCAAATGGTTAAATTGAAATGATGGGTTGAATGGTTGAATTGTTTGATGTGCTATATTATATATAGTAGTATATAGAATATATTGGAGTGATTGATATTCTGTGATGAATATTATTGGTAAATGGAATATTGAATGTTGTGGTTTGCTTGAATATTTCGGTATCCCGAGTTATCAAAATACATAAAATTGGATTTTTGAAAGAAATATAAGAGTGAATTTTGGAAGTGAAATAATTATAGAATAAAAATAAGAATGAAGGGGAAAGAAATAAAAGTGATATTTAAAAACCGAAATTAAATTGTAAAGTAGAGATTTAAAACAATTTTGAATCAAAGTTAAATCTGGAATTCAAGTTAGTGAATCTGGGTTTTTAAACAAATAAAGTTTTTAAATCTAGATTGGTTTAACAACTTCAATGTTAAAGTACATTTTAAATTGGTTTGAATTTAAAAATGAATTTGGTTGTAAATTCCTTTAAACTCCTATTTTAAAATGAGTAATTAATTTATTTAATGAAGTAAACAAAAAGGTAATTAATTACTGGTTGAAATTAATCAAGAGTGATTAATATTTGTGGTTTAATTAATGATTAATTACTTAATGTAATTAATTTAGATTAGGATAAATTGAAATGTAATTAGAAACCATTAATTTAGATAATCAATGGCGTAAATTAAAGATTGATTAATTAAGCAATACTAAGTGATTTATGAGAAATTGATTAATATAAGTAATTAAGGATTAATGTAATTAATTTTAGTTAATTACATTGTGAAGTAATTAAAGATTAATTACTGTTTTTGGTTAGGAATAATTAATTTGTGTAACTAAATACAGATAATTACTTGAATGTAATGAAGGATAATTAATCCAGGGTGATTAATTTAGATGGATAATTAAGGGATGATTAATTAATTGATTTGAAATTAATTAATGTTAAATGAAGGATTCTAAGTGATTGAGGTTAGTAATTCAATTAGAATTAATTAAATATATTTAGAAGTGATCAAGTTGCTTATGGATGATTGAATGGTATTGGATGCCTTGAATGAGACTCGAAGAGATCGGGGTCGGGTATTAGGAAATACCCGAAACCACTTCGAATTTTTATAAATTGATATGTGGAATCAATATGCTGGAATGAAATGATTTAAGTGAATTGGATTATTTTATCTAAGTTTGGGACTTAGAAATTGATGTGTGAAATAAGTGTTGTCTATAGCAAATTGTGAATTTGTTAAATTGATATAAGTTACCCCGGTTTTATATAAGATGTTTGCTTTGGTATTCCATGTTAGTTGGGTTTATCACGCTGGTTTCCAGCCTGACCCGGGTGTTACTTTGATGTAATGCTTGGGTCAGACCAAGTATTACAGATATTTAGGTAAGGACGTTCTGGAGCTCAGGAGGCGAGCTGGATGGCAAGAACGTATGGAGTGTTTCCGCTGTATTATATTGTTGTATACCTGAGACACGATGATTGTGTATATCCAGTGACTGTATATATGTGTAACTCTGATGTATTATAAATATATGTGACAGATACAGAGTTCTTTTGTAAACTGTTATTATTTGATATTATATTTGTTTCGCTGCGAATGTGAGAATTTGTGTTGTGTTTTCTATTTCTTCTTCTTCTTTCTCTTCCTTCTTCTTCTAACTATCTGGAATTTTCGGGATCGAAATTTCCGGTCGTTACACCAGCAGTGGTCTCGATCCTCCCCTTGCCGTCGATCGACGGCAATCGACAAATTACTCAAAAACGATCAACTAACTAATTCTCGACAAATACTAAATTAAAAACTACCAAACTCATATTAAAATTCATGATTCGCTTATACGAATCAGGTTCCAAAATCCAAAGATGAATTCGTATACATTGATTTTCAACTTAATTTAGATTTTTACTGTAAATCTTAAATTTACAGAATATTTAGTAAATATAATCAGTTAAAATTATTTTTAAAAACAAGATTACATTGTTATAATCATTTCCTTTTTAATAATCAAAGTCTAATTATGATTATTTGGGAAGATAGGTATTTTTTTATAGTTGATCTTGAGCTAGAAGTTCAACAGAGACATATATACTAACACATATAAGCATGCTTCCAATACGTAGCAGAATTTAAACCAGATTCAAGTTGAACATTCATGCAAACATATATTTATCATCATCACATAGATATATCACATACATTAGCACCAAAGATTTTGTTTTTAAAAAAGTTTGCTCACCTTTTTTTGGAAACAGAGAGAGATCAGAGTTTTATTCATGTTTTCTAGAGCTGTTTCCTGATCTTGATTTGATATAGCATTTTGTGTTGATTTACTTGTTGAAATTGAAACCTTTGTTTTGTTGAATCTTTGAAAATATTATTGTAAATAGCTTTGAATTTCTATTTTTAGTTTATATGTTTTAAGAAGAAAGAAAGAAATTTGAACTGGAAGAAAATAAACAGCTTTCCTCTTTAAAACATTGTTATATACTTAAAAAGAAAATTTAAAACGAGGTGTTGCCACTTGTCAATTTAAGTTCTAATAAGCCTACAAATGTCTTTGCATGTTTTTATGGCCTTACACTTGTTTGATTTCAATATTATATAAATTACTTATATTACAAGTGTTTAAAGTTCATTATTTAATTTAATTTCTTATATTTTGTATTAACATGTTTATGTTTATTTCAATTGATGTTTTATTTATATATTTTTAAAATACATTTTCCCATGATAAATTTAAAAGGAAGAAAATTAAAATAAAATAAATGGACATTAAATTAAATCTTATTTTAAAATTTAAACTTAAGTTATTATACTTAAATATATATAAACTAAATTTATTTTCAAATACCAATTTTTAAAAGGAAACATATTAAACTCTTATTATAATATACTGTTTTAAGCTATCATATTTTTAAACAAAATAAATATTCACTTTAAGTGTTTTTGAAAACATAAGATAAATTTTTAAATAACTTTTGAAAAGTTTTTATATTAAATTCAATCATAATCTTCCAAATCACAATATATACATACATACATATATATATATTATAATTTGAAAATATTTTTATTAAATTGAAGCCAAACTTCCTATTCACAGAGTATATACATATATATTTTTATTAGCTTAGAAAGATTAATTTTTATCATTTAAATATTATTAACTTTGAAAAGAATAAAATTTGCCAAATTAAATTATTATTATTATTATTAGTTTTGAAAAGATAAGTTCTATTATATTAGATTATTAAATCAATATTGCACATTTAAAATAATTATAAATGGAAATTATCAAATAAATATTGCCCACCGGGACATCACATTCCTCCCCCTAAAAGAATTTCATCCCCGAAATTTAAAAGAAAAAATAATTTAATAATCCACAAAGGTTTTAAATTTTAAAACAGCAAGCATATTTTATCAACTATATACCAGCAATCATAGCAACCAATTCATTCAAACAAACAAATCTAATTATCCAGTCAAAAATCTGAATAGAAATTCCTAATATTATCTAGAGTTTCCCAGGTACAACACCGGTATACTCGCCCTACTGAATCTAAACTAGCTACACCACTCTAAACCAGAGCTCCTTATATCTAGATCTATAAATTGAACAGGATATCTAACCACAGACAAGTCCTATTCAACTTCCAAATCCCCCTTGAACTGCTGGTTTTAAAACCAGTGATGCATCATACACGTACTCCTTCAAAGATACATGAAATACATCGTGAATCCCAGCCGTCCGGACTGGCAATTCAATCCTGTAGACCAAAGTACTTAAACTTATGAGCATACAGAAAGATCCAATACACCTCTGAGCTAGCTTTCCAATTTTACCAAATCTTATTGCTCTTACGATCGGAGAAAACATATCCAAAATTAAATCTCCGACTTCGAATACTGAATTCCTTTTTCTCTTATCCACAAAACTCTCCTGCCGATCCTGGGTTGTCTTCATCCTTCTTGATCAACTCAATCTACGCAGATGCCTCTCGGAGCAAATCCGGACCAAGAATAAGATGATCCCTGGATTCTACTCAACAAGGTGGTTCTTCCAAGATCCATCGAAATCCAGTACAACAACCTTACTCCACAATCATCAGTAGACTTCGGACTTACTTCTCCAATCCATAGTAGCCAGAACAGGTGTACTAGACAACCTAGTCTTCAGATCCCGAATGAACTTCCTATAGAAATCCTCTAATCCAAGAGAAACACAACTTCCGAGGAGTCCGAGGTTGCTTCTATTCTAGAATAGCTGCCACCTTGCTTCCACTGCACAACTCTGATCTGAAGAAGATGAGAATGTCGTCGATGAACACAAGCACAGACTTGTCCAACACATCCTGGAAACATTGTCCATCAAATTCCATAAAATCTTAGTGACCTATCCGATTCGGTCACAAACACCATAACAAAATCCAACCAGAACTAGATCCGATCAATCCCGAGCTGTTTCACCAAATCCTTATTCTAGGAGCCATCCTTCAATTAGTTGAACCACCGGTAGCTCCAGGAATCAAATCGATACAGAACTCAATCCTCCGATGCGGATGCAAACCTTTGACTACCTTGAAGATATCCAAAAAATCTCTGACAACTTCGATAGCTCCTACATCCTCTAGAGATGCCTCAATCCAAAGAAAAGATTACTAAGAGAACTTCTGAACCATCGCAAGTCACTTTTGGGATTCTACTCAGTTCAGATTCCAAAGAAACTATTCTCTCTTTACATATTAGAATAGCTTAAGCCTTTCTACCTAAAAGAAGAAACTGATGGTCCACCCTCAACCACAAACATCATACTCTGCTGAGCTTCCAGAAGAAGTGGGCAAGCCTTCACCATCTGCCCGGCCTGTTGACAGAAGAATCACAAGGACTCCTGAACCATCAAAGAAACGGGCCACTCTACTACTTCCGAACTCCACCTCTAGGACACTGCTAAGCGAAGAGACCTTCCCAGCACACTCAACACCTCTGAGCTGCTATTGCTGCTCCAGATGCAAAAGACTTCCTTATCCAAAAGCTCCTCGAACCATTAAGCTATATTAACCAACTCCATAAAAGAGCCTTCGAGATGGCATATATCTCTCAAGAAACTCGAGCCTCAAACCAAGCACAACATCTCGCTCTCCTTAAGAGGGGTCACAATAAGATCATGTGTACAGCGAGCCAACTTATAGACCTTAGTCTCATACTCCAATTCAAACAAACTCCCTAGCTCGATATCTAGAAATTCCTATACAGACGAGTCTTCCCTTCGAAAGTTGCAAACTGCTCTTCAATACTTCCATATACTATTCCAAGAGAAAACATCTTCTGGAACATCCATGGATACTGCATCTCACATATAGCTACTCCTTCCTGAAGATGCCATCACAAGCTTCTGCACATCCGACAGATTCAAATTCTTGAAAATCCCCTCGCACGAGCACAACCAGGCTTACATTCCAAAGATGGACTCCAAACCTAAAAAACTTCCCTCCGGGGTTGGTGAAATCCTTACTCCATGCCGCAAAGCTTACTCGAGATGCCCAATACCGCCCTGGCAGATACTCTTCCACCTTCAACACTCGGACTTCTTCCATCGGTAGTCGTGCTACACACACCACTACCCCTTCTACTCTAGAATTTAAGCTACTGGCCTAACTCATGTGGGTAACCCGGACAGGTAACCCAACAAATTTGGAATATATATATATATATATATATATATATATACAAGTACGCTCTCTCAGAAAGAAATCACTCCAAAGCAAATTTGGAATATATATATATATATATATATATAAATACAAGTACGCTCCCTCAGAAAGAAATCACTCCAAAGCCTAGGTATTCGCTCAACCTGGCTCTGATACCACAATGTAACGACCCGCCTTTTATTCTACAGAAAGATTGATCATTATTAAGAAAGAAAGGGATAGAAAAGAGAAAAGATAGAAAAGAAAGAACTAGATAATATTAGAATCTGGCAGCAGGACGAATAAAATATATTAATCGCATAGATATTACATTGTATCATCATACATCAGAGTTGCACAGATTATACATCACAAATTAGACAGTTATAAACACTTGTCTAAATTACAACTCAAAATACGACTCAAACATCAACATAGAGAAACTAACATAGCGGAACCATTATATATCTACACGCTGAAGCCTCCTGCTCCAAATCTCCTCCAGAATTCATCAAAGCTAACCCGAATCCCTTGGCTGCTCATAAAAATTTGAGTACCCAAGAGTTTAATAAAATAGAAAATAAACTCCAGGTCAGACATGGGTCTGGTGTGAGTAAACGGGTTAAAGTTGCTTAACTTTGAAAATCCTTTGGAAACAAAGGTATCACGTAAGATTTCCCACACATAAACATGGGTAAGTTTTTACCTTACGCTAACCAAAACATTTGTAGGAAATTCCGTGATATTGTAATAGGGTCTAGGGTTTTCAAATAAACTAGAAAATATCTGGAATGCTTGCATCTCACATTCCAACATAATTGGGCACAATCAAAACGTACGACACTTATTAGAGATTGGATTCCATATAATGGCAGGGCTATTGGGGTATCGTCCGTTACAGTACCTGGTCTAGATCAGCGTACTGAGGATCCATCCTAAATCCTCTGCAATAGAAGGCCGGAACCATCCCTTACTGGATAGTCCCCAACAAGACAACCTCGCAGTTGTTCATGACCAACTTCCCATACAGCCGAATAAAAAGGGACCTCTAGACAGGGGAAATCTCATCTTACTTGGGAGTGACCCATTTAGCCTTGCTGCACCTTTCCTATTTTACCCATTCCCGATTGATGAGGCTTGAGGCTATGATTACCTTTTAGAACACAACTATCTTAGAATGCTCATCGTCCTCCAATGACAATGTTCTGAAAGCATTCAATCCATACAAGTCCGTTTCGAGTTTGAATGAAACCGAAGGCACTATCTTACTACACTCATTTTGGAATCACGCTCAGAGTTAACGACAATAGCCCTTGCACTCTGAATCTTCATCTCAATCGAAAGCACTATCTCCTTAACTCATTTTGGAATCACCCTCAGAGTCAACGACCATATCCGTTCCTCCGAATCTTCATCTTGATCTTCACTTGAGATTTCTCGACCTATCATTTAATTTGGATCGATGTGGTTTCTGGATATCCAAATTTGGAAATCCAATCCCAGTCTCACCGAAATCCAAAATGCCATCTTAATGTCCAAGTTGTTCAAGTTTAAAAAATTTAATTCAATTTGATATATTGAATTCACATAGCATCATTCACAGATAAATATCACACATTTATCATAGCTATAATTAATATCACATCACAGAATATCACAGATTATCAAACTATAGGTATCAACCAATCCTGACATTCTACTCAAATAATCATCTACAAATAGGAATTATTAATCCAAATTATAACTAATTTAATTAACTTAAATTAAATTAATTACTTGAGAATTAATCATCTAGCCCTGCTTAATCAATTCATTAATTAATTACAACCATTTAATTAATTAATCATTCTTTAATTACCTTGTAAACCAATTAATTAATCTTTAATTTACAGATTAATTATCCTTTAATTATCCTTTTAATTAATCATCCTTGACTAATTATTCTTTAATTACATTAAGTAATTAACCTTTAGTTAATTACACAAATTTATTACTCTTTAACCATTCACATTAATTTATCTTTTAATTACTCTCATTAATTAACTATAATTAATTACATCGATCCTTAATTAGTTACGTTAATTAATTACTATACTCACTTTCATTGATTAATTATATTTTAATTAATCTCATTCATTAATTAACTAACTTTTTAATTAATCTCATTAATTACATTAATTAATGATCCTCTAATCACTTTCATTAATTAATTATTCTTTTAATTAATTCCACTTAACAAGAAATCTTTAACTTGATTACATTCATTAATTACCCTTAATTAATTATTTTCAGTAATTAACTATTCTTTAATTACTTACATTGATTAAATTAACTCCTTGATTAATTACATTAATTAATTCTTTAATTAATTACACTGAGTAACTAACACTTAATTACTTCCACTAAGTAATTATTCTTTAATTACTTTCCATCAAGTAATTTCCTTTTATTAATTACATTCAGTAATTATCCATTAATTACTTACACTAAGTAATTACACCTAATTAATTACATTAAGTAATTATACTTAACCCATAATCAAGTAATTCTCTTTAATAAATTAACTAATTAATTAACTTAAATTAACCACATTAATTTAATTAGTTACATTGAGTAATTCATTCCTTTAAATTACTTCATTAAGTAATCACTCTTCAATTAATTACCTTTACATTTTTTTGGATTAATTAACCCTTAATTAATCAGTAATTAACTATCTTAATTAATTAAGCCAATTATTTCAAATTAATTGTCTCATTAGAAAATATTTAGAAATCAATTACATGATTAAAAATATATAATTTACTTTAAATAAAACAATTTAAACATAAAATTTTAACATTAAAAATCTTTCAAAACCCTTTTCAAACTTGTTTAATAAATTAATAAATAGTTATTCTTGAAACTTCATTATCATATCTTTTAAAAACTTATTTACCTTAAATATATTAAAACTTGGTTAACATTTTCCTTTTCCTTTTTAATAAAAGTTGATAAATTATTAAACTAAAGAAATCTTAAAGAAAAATATTTAACTTTAGAATAAAACTTTGAAACTAGTTTTAAACTTTACTATTTTCCTTTGAAAACTTATTAAAATTAATACATTTTAACATTGCATTAACTTTAATTTAATATCTTTGCATTTCAACCCTGGAAACACAATTACATCATAAACTAAACCTGGTAACATAACTACCCGAGCCAAAATAGCAAAACCCCGAGTCAACTACCGAGCAACACTCGCGTGCTTCCTTCCTCGAGATCACAAACAATACTTCGAGTCGCACACGAGAAAAACCTCGAAAAACCCGGGCCAATCTTCTTCTTCCCAAACCCTCAAAACCCAGAGCAGAACAACTCGACACGCATGCACGTATACGCTGCAGCCACTTTGCTCTGACCATCGATACGACACTCGGCAAGTCGTCGACACTTCCATCGTCCCTCACGACCTCTCAGATTGCCCAGACCACCAGAGGAACAAAAGCGAGCTAATGAACACACAGCACCCAAAAACTCGATCAACACAAACCCCTGCCAACAGCGAACACCACCACCAGAAGACTTGTCGCCTCGACCACAGATGCGTCTCGAACCCCTGAATCCATTCCCTGCTCGTGATTCGACCTGATGCATCAACGACGTCGAGTTTGCCTCGACCTCGACCCAGACAAAAATTGGCAACCCAACCCTAGATCACCTCTGACGACTCTCTGCGTCCATCAGAAAAATATTCACATATTTTCCCGAGATCCTCTATATCCCAGCCTCCTCCAGCAGTGGTCTCGATCCTCCAATTGCCGCCGATCGACGGCAATCGACCAATTACCCAAAAACGATCAACCCACTAATTCTCGACAAATACTAAATTAAAAATACCAAACTTATATTAAAATTCATGATTCGCTTATACGAATCAGGTTCCAAAATCCAAAGATGAATTTGCATACATTGATTTTCAACTTAATTTAGATTTTTACTGTAAATCTTAAATATATAGAATATTTAGTAAATATAATCACTTAAAATTATTTTTAAAAACAACTTTACATTGTTATAATCATTTCCTTTTTAATAATCAAAGTCTAATAATGATTATTTGGGAAGATAGGAATTTTTTTATAGTTGATCTTAAGCCAGAAGTTCAACAAAGACATATATACTAACACATACATGCATGCTTCCAATACATAGCAGAATTTAAACCAGATTCAAGTGAACATTCATGCAAACATATATTTATCATCATCACACAAATATATACATACATTAGCACCAAAGATTTTAAAAAAAAGTTTACTCACCTTTTCCTGGAAACAGAGAGAGGTCAGAGTTTTATTCATGTTTTCTTGAGCTGTTTCCTGATCTTGATTTGATCTAGCATTTTGGGTTGATTTGCTTGTTGAATTTAAAACCTTTATTTTGTTGAATCTTTGAAACTGCTGTTGTAAATAGCTTTGAATTTCTTTAAATTTCTATTTTTAGTTTATATGTTTTAAGAAGAAAGAAAGAAATTTGAACTGGAAGAAAATAAATAGCTTTCCTCTTTAAAACATTGTTATATACCTAAAAAAATTTAAAACAAAGTGTTGCCACTTGTTAATTTAAGTTGTAATAAGCCTACAAATGTCTTTGCATGTTTTTATGGCCTTACACATGTTTGATTTCAATATTATATAAATTACTTATATTACAAGCGTTTAAAATTCATTATTTAATTTAATTTCTTATATTTTATATTAACATGTGTAACATCCCGCCTTTTCGCACACTTTAAACCGACACACGTGCCAATTCAAAGCATACGCAAGGGCGGATTGTTATGGGGTAAATAAGAAAACAGAGAAGAAATAAAACAAAACAGAATCTCACAGCGGAAGGATAAAATATAATAATAAATATACAGTTCAAAACAGTTTACAAACACTTGATTTGCTTTATACAATAAATATCAGAGTTACACCTACCAATACAATCAATGCAGCGGTACAGTATGAGTGTGGTGCAATACTATAGATAATAATAATACGACTCCTTCGTCTTCGTCCTTCAAAGCTAAAGTCTTCGATCCTGAAACGCTTGGACTGACCCGAGCGAATTTGAAAAGACAAAAACACTCGAGTCAGAACTAAAAGATCTTATGTGAGTTAAATTAACGGAAATAAATATGAGTACAGTAACTCAAGAGATGCTCGGGATTTACATCTCCTAAGGATCCGTTAAACTATTTACTATGTAGTATATTGCGCTATTATAATAGTGTCTATTTATAAAATAAACTTACTTTTTAATAGCGTTAAGGGGTTACCCATATAGCCCTTAACACAAATAATGCCAATAGTCTATACAGTACCGTAATACCTCCTGATCGGGAAGCTACCAGAGGATACTCCATAGGTACGACACAAATAGAAACTCGTAGTAAAGGCTCGGTATGGTAGGTGACACGGCACAACTAGGCAATGCCAGGGTAGATATACCAATTGCTATCCAGGCTGGTGGAAACGCGTAGCCGCAGTTACCGCCCACCTCGGACTAACTCCCCAAAATCAAAATATAGAAGTGGCCACTGAATCAATCCAAAATCAAAGTATAATATCGAAGAGGAGGGTCCGATCAGAGGAATGACCTCATTGGCCTGAGAATCGCTCCTGTTTTAGCCACCTTATGCCAACTCACGGGAGTCGGGTCCACGTATTTACCTTACAGGAAACGTCGCCACCACCTACTTCATTCTGGAATCTCCACCGCGTACACGGTTAGTCAAAGTGGTTTTCGGTATCGACAGAGAGTATATCCATATCCGATCCCGGTCTCTTTGCCAACCCATCGTTATTATAACACCGCAGTCATTTAAAAATAGGTCATACTTTAAAACCAGAATAAACATTTTCATTTTAAAATTATGAATACGATATCTTTTTAAAACCCAAAACAATATGATATCCTTTATCCCAAATATAAACCTTTTCGAAAATCCAAATGCTTTAAAATTTATAACGTCTGAAAGCCAAATATCCTTTCAAAGCATAATATTTCGAAATTCATAATTTAAAACCATAACTTTTAAAACTTGAATGGTTTGGATATTCAACGGTATATGAATTAAAAGGTTTAACTTAAATGTTACTTTGTAAAGAAAATAGTTCTCATGGCTTTACAAATACATTTCTTTATTAAAGTCTAAACCAAAATTTGTATTATCTCTCTCAAGTTCCAAAACCACTTCAATTTATTTATATATACGTATATCCATTTTGAGTAACAATATTTCAAACTAAAGTTGGATTTTATTCTTTCAACAAATCGAATGTTCTATTAATTAGTCTTGACTATTCACATAAAATCCATAAATAAATAAAAACTCCAATTTCTAGTAATAAAATATATATTTCTTTTCAATTCAAATTATACTAGAATATTCATTTCAATTTATCTTTGGAAAAATCCAATTATAAATATCATATCTTAAAATTTCCAAACTTAACATTTAAACATATGATATAAATTATCAAACTCCATTTTCTTAATTTTTTTTTCCATTTTTAATAAAGAGATTTATACGCCTTTTAATTTCAAAATTTTCAACTTCATAGGTATATACATGGAAGAATAATATTTATACAATATAAAATTTAAGATTATTATAAACCGTATTCCATCCAAACCATAGAAATCACATTTAAATAGTTATATATATACCGCGGTGCCTGTATATAATTTTCTATCCTATGGTCAAGGGATACGGATATTTATCATTTCAATCCGCAATTTAAAAGATATAAAATTTTGTGGTCATATATCATTTCAAACCACAATCCCGAATGAACTGAAATATGCATGAAAATTTGCAATTAAATGATATACAATAAACATCCATTCATCAACATCATCCATCATCCAAATCGCAATCATCAATCAATATCAATCAATAACAATATTATTTTTGGTACTACATAACAGGTAATACTGGCAATTTTATTCAAATTAAATTTAACAGCTATTAATCTACAGTCTATATTCAAAAATAAATTATATAACTGTTAACTAGCAGTTCATATACAAACAAATAAATTTTAACTGTAAATTTATACGCAATAAATTAATTAAATTAACAGTTAAATTAAATAAATGCATTTCAACAAATATGAGTGAAATAAACATGCCAAATACTCATAAATAAATTTCTATTCATTTCTAAAATTAATTTAACAAACATAAAAGCTTCTAGTAGTTGTGAGTGGGTTAAAACACTCACCTTTTGAATTTAAATCGAATTTAAATTCGATTTAAACCCAAAAATTCGCCCTTCTCGGAATTCGTCCAAAGCAGCGTCATCAAGTTCGGAATTAAATTACGATCCTAACAAAAGAAATTTCGCGTGAATCGGAGAACGTATGAAAAAAATATTCATTTTAAACGATTTGAAAACAAAAATAAAAATAAAATAAAATAAAATAAAACAAAACCCACTTAACTTCAATGGCCACGTCAGCTAAAAGCTACAGCACATCGTCGATTTTTTTCTGGTCAACCGAATATCCAAAACAGAAAACGAATTGCACCAGTAGATTACGTGCCTCGAGAACATTAACATATATTTTTTTTGTGGAATTTTTCTGAAGTGTTTGCATTTTCATTGAAATTTGGATTGAAGTAGATCTAGGTTTTGCAACCATTTGAGGAGGAGAAGGAGATGAAGAAATGAATATACAGCAAATGACAATAGGATGGAGCTAGGGTTTATAACTGTATATATATTAAATTTCCAAAATTTAATTAAATTTACTTTCCATTATTTATTGTCAATTAGATTGATTTATCATTGGATTCATATTTCAATATGTAAATATCCCCAATTTCATCTGCACTTATATTTACATAGTTTCTAAATATTAAATTTCAAATATTACTTCATTTAACGTTACGTATTTATTATTTATTACTTGCTGCAGTTGATTATCAATTATACTTAATATACTAAATAGATGGTAAATTTTGAATACTTGTTATCATTAACGTTTTATTTCCACTTACAAAATAAATGAAATTATTACATAAACTCCCTTAATTAAGTCAACCATTATCTTATATAACTTAACTCCTAATATATATACCCAATTGCCCTAATTGGTTTATAGTTATCAGCTAAATACATACTAACTTGTAAATAAATTCGTTTAATTGCAAATGGATCTGATCAAATTTAATAGATTGAATAGATGGGTAAGCAAATAATAAATTTTCCTTTTTGTCAAATTCAAACCCATTCCTACTTAATTATCAATTCCAATTTATTACGAAACATTGATTTTATGCAGTTACCTTTTATTTGCGTAGTATTACATCAATTCCTATAACCTTGGATTCATTCCCAATTCACCAAATTCAATTAATTACACTTTACAAATGTGTTTCCAATATATAGGTATTGCCCAAGTTAAATTTATTAGCTAACTCATATTAATAAACAAATGACTTATATGAATGATTAAAATTTTCAATTATCTCACTTTACTCCTAAACTTCTGTTATTTAATAATTATTGCTTAGAACCTGATTTTAATCTTCCCATATTTAATTCCTTCTAGAATCATAGCTAATATTTGTCATCCCTTCATTACCCAAATGTTCTTATCCCATCAAATTTTAAGTTATCGAAATATTAAATGTCAATTTCTTTAATTGCACTAAATTTATCTATTAAAGGTGGCACTTAACCCAAATACATAAAACTTGCCCAATTTCTCCTTAAATCAATAACCTTCATATACAAATATGTTTATCATAAATTTTATCTACTCTTCCTTTTTAGGTAATGTCCTATATATTAGATTTCCATGTAATTTGCAATAAATCATACTCACAATTATATCACATTAAATGAATAAATAAGTGTTGACTCTATTCTTTTGATTCAACATTGGTTTACGTTATATTTCATAAATATTTCTACATACATCAGGATTTTTAAAAATGGTTGTAACGTGAAATCTCGTCTACTTCCCATTTTATATTTAAGGCTTCTAAAACCGATTCATATCATTTCTCTAGTCCAAATTTTATTAATATAACCTTAAATTTAATTTATTCCTATCGATGAAATGATTAAACACAAATTTCACTTATTTGCAATAAATCCACAAATTGGATTTCAAATTTTCAAATAAATAAATAAATTTTAGTTTATCACTTCTTAAATACCCAAACGTCAATGCCTTAATTTAAACTGCATTTATTACATTTTATAAAAATCCTCCATCTTAAGTGACAAATCAAAACTACCCTAACTACACAAATCATCGTATTATAAAGATATTTACACTATCCTCCATTTATTACCTTAATTTATTTAAGGTAACCTTAAATTAATATCTATTGCAATGATTTCAAATTATTATTCCCCCATTGCTTTTTAATTTCAATAACGCCAAATTTAACCATTATATTCTCTTTATTTATGCGATAAATGCAATTATTGAATCTAATACTCCATTTAATTAATAGATCCTGCTTCCTAGAATCTATATCAACAATAGGTCAAATATATACACAGAATTAGCCTTAACTTCACCTAAAAGAATTAGCTATTTCAACTACCGCACAAAACTACGCTACTGCACTATTTAATCAAATAAATTAATTGAACTTAAATCAGCATAAAGGTTATAAAATTATAAATGTAATCTTAATAAATTCATTTATTGATTTAGACTCTTTCTATACAGTAATTAACCTATTTGTGGGTATAAATAACTTTGGAATTATATTACATCTCATTAGTGCGCGTTTTATTTCCTATAACTTCTCCTTATTTAACTATACCCATTAACAACCAAAAAAATTTAATTAGTTTTATTTCAATCTATTTCCCTTCTTAACTAAATAAAATAAATGGTTAACCTAAACACTTGTTATCCTTTGATATATTCAAATTCACTTCCAACATTTATTAACAAAATGTTGCCATAGGTTTAGATTTACATAAATAAATTATATGAATAGGTAGAAAAATTGGTAATCCGCAAATGCCCAATATACACGCAGTAATTACTACCTATTGTTAGAATCCATTTATTAATTTACTAGTTAATAACGGTCTTTTTATTTCTATTTACTACCAAACTCTCTATTTTATTATAGTTCCAATATATTAATACTTAGGCACATCAAGTGCTAGCCCTTTTGTTATTTATATTAAATTGGGTATGCACAAATAAGTTGTTAATTAACTATTTCTACAAAATTATATTCATACATTCAGTTCCATATCTTATAGGGTTAAATTCTAATTACTTACGCTTAATCTATCAATTTAATACTCTATTCAAACATGCATTTAAATTCTTTTTATTCTAAATAAATTTTATTAAGTGTTGACATCCACTAATAGCATTCACCTTTATTACAACCAAAGGTGACATCTTCACTACTGATTTTATATTAATGAATCTCATTTTAGTTAATATTTTTTATTAATATTCTCAATTCAACATTTATTGATTTCTTAAAATTTACTTTTAACAAAAAGTGACAAATTACATTATCCAAATCTATTGTCATAAAATTTTATTGTTACACTAGGTTACAACTACTATACCAAATTTCTACATTTATTCTTAAACAAATTAGAAATTATATTAATTTAATTTATTAAATATTATTAATTTGACGGGTCGTTACAATCTCCCCCACTCAAAACTTTTCGTCCCCGAAAAGAAAAAAGAAGGGAGAAGGAAGAATAAAACAGTACATCTTATTCCAAATATTAACTTATAACAATAATTTACTAAACTTATTTTCTTAAATAAAATATACCTGTTTATAATCATTATATTATTTTATACTTAATTATTAAAGTTGGGAAAATATTTTCACAAAATTCTAAGTCCAAAATTTACGGAAAATTTTGGCAGAGTCTCCTTTGTACGGAGAGACTCTGGAGAAAATATAATATCAAAATATACAAATATATTACATATATTATCAAAATATTATATCCCAACACGGAAAAATAGCGCTTTAAACGTAATCCGAAAACGTACCTATTTGTCGGGCAATATACGCTTATTATTTTGGAACCAAAAGCAATAGCAGTTGCTTCCATCACCTGTATTCACTTATATAATCTAAAAGGTTAAATATTTATTTTAAAGTGAACTATTCAAGTGGATTCAATCATTAATCAACCAAACAATTCAACAACCATCAACCTTACAAACAACATACATACACAACAAAGCAACCATTTAATCCATCAACCAAATAGTTGTTTGGGTTCAAACTTGAAATTTGTATGAAATGAAATTAACTATCAAGTGCATCCTTTACTCAACAGTCTTAGATGGAACAAAGATAGATACTTATTCATTTAACCACTTCAAATTTCTTGCCCAACAACATAAATCAAACAACACAATTCAAACCAACACCCAAATTTATTTATTATACATTTATCTCATGCTTCAATGGTTTGATTTTCTTTCTTTCATTTATGGAGTGATTTCTTTATTTCTTACAAATTTTCATTTTCCATTTATCACAAAATTCATTATATTTGTATTCCAATTTATTTACTAAAGTTTCTATCATCTATTTATACTACTTACCTTTACTTATAGTAAAATTTCCAATTTAACTTAAGTCTACACAATTTATTCTCATTAATAATAGCAAATTAATAGAATACCTTTATTACCTTACTCTTCACTAGTAAGGTTTCCCCTTACATTTTCCTACTAACATTTGCAACTTTTTATTATATGGTAAGTTATGTATGTTTTAAGAATGTAAGTGAAAATTTACAAGTTTCTTCTCCATTCCTTTAATTAATATATATTTGTTTTATAAATTACAATTTCAACTTACCTTTAATCTCATTCATTTATTTAATGTTGAAGTTTCCATTATATTTAATTACAGTAACCCTCTACTTACACTTAATTTATTAACCTTATAACTTGCATTCCTATAAGTGAAAGATTTTACTCATTCATTAACTATGGATTGCAGTCATTTATATTTTCCCTACTTTCCATTATATTAGAATAGGGGGAATTAAAGCATACTTAAGTTAATACCATTAAATTCTTATTTATAACAGTAATTTATTGAATACTTCATTTTTTTTCAAAATTCTACTTGCATAATATTCTATTCCACTCTTAATTTACATTTCAACTTTTTATACTTGGTAAGTTATTTATGTTAAAGAAAAAGCAAAAGAACTTATGCAAGTTTAATCTCAACTCTTTTAATTCATTGATTACTTCTTTTATTTCACTAACCTAAATTTTTACAACTAATTAATGGAAATTCAAGAATTAATACCGGGTCAAATTCCAAAATTCTTTAAAATAATAGATAATTAATTTCTTACAACTTTTATATCTCTAATTACCTTTAAACAATTAAAATTTTAAATAATTTCAAAACAAATCTGCAGTAGAATTTACTACAGTGGCCTTTCCCTTCGAAACTCGAAAATGAAAGTCGATGATGCGGCCGTCATCACCGAAATTATTTTCCAGCGACAGAGAGGAAAGTACAAACTTATTTTCTTCAAAATCCTCTTTAAACCAATTCCTTCGAATTATACTAAATATTTATATAAGAAAATATTTATAAACCAAATCATTATATTTCATAAATCCTTTGAAAGCAGATTTCAAAATCCCGGACTTAAGTTCAAAAATCTCCAATTTGATTTATTATAATTTCAGCTTAGCTTCAATTATTATAAATATTTTATTACCTAACACCCAATCTATAGCAACCAAATATATATATATATATATATATATATATCTTTATAAAAATATTTTTATATATAGAAAATATAATAGGCAAAATTATTTCATTCACCTATATTAAAACAAATATTATGTCGGTCTGTCCTAATTAAGTGTTTAGAAAACCCTATTGATGACATAGCGTCCTATGCATCAACCAGAATTTATAAATACAAAGTGGAACAGATTAACAAAATATCAAAATCTTTTTATAAAACTAACAAATACGCTCTCTCATATATATACTCTCAGCGACTCCCATAGGGTATTACTACCCTATTAACAAAGAGTCAAACCCCACAAAGCCAAAGTTTATCGCTAAACCAAAGCTTTGATACCAACTGTAACATCCCGCCTTTTCGCACACTTTAAACCGACACACGTGCCAATTCAAAGCATACGCAAGGGCGGATTGTTATGGGGTAAATAAGAAAACAGAGAAGAAATAAAACAAAACAGAATCTCACAGCGGAAGGATAAAATATAATAATAAATATACAGTTCAAAACAGTTTACAAACACTTGATTTGCTTTATACAATAAATATCAGAGTTACACCTACCAATACAATCAATGCAGCGGTACAGTATGAGTGTGGTGCAATACTATAGATAATAATAATACGACTCCTTCGTCTTCGTCCTTCAAAGCTAAAGTCTTCGATCCTGAAACGCTTGGACTGACCCGAGCGAATTTGAAAAGACAAAAACACTCGAGTCAGAACTAAAAGATCTTATGTGAGTTAAATTAACAGAAATAAATATGAGTACAGTAACTCAAGAGATGCTCGGGATTTACATCTCCTAAGGATCCGTTAAACTATTTACTATGTAGTATATTGCGCTATTATAATAGTGTCTATTTATAAAATAAACTTACTTTTTAATAGCGTTAAGGGGTTACCCATATAGCCCTTAACACAAATAATGCCAATAGTCTATACAGTACCGTAATACCTCCTGATCGGGAAGCTACCAGAGGATACTCCATAGGTACGACACAAATAGAAACTCGTAGTAAAGGCTCGGTATGGTAGGTGACACGGCACAACTAGGCAATGCCAGGGTAGATATACCAATTGCTATCCAGGCTGGTGGAAACGCGTAGCCGCAGTTACCGTCCACCTCGGACTAACTCCCCAAAATCAAAATATAGAAGTGGCCACTGAATCAATCCAAAATCAAAGTATAATATCGAAGAGGAGGGTCCGATCAGAGGAATGACCTCATTGGCCTGAGAATCGCTCCTGTTTTAGCCACCTTATGCCAACTCACGGGAGTCGGGTCCACGTATTTACCTTACAGGAAACGTCGCCACCACCTACTTCATTCTGGAATCTCCACCGCGTACACGGTTAGTCAAAGTGGTTTTCGGTATTGACAGAGAGTATATCCATATCCGATCCCGGTCTCTTTGCCAACCCATCGTTATTATAACACCGCAGTCATTTAAAAATAGGTCATACTTTAAAACCAGAATAAACATTTTCATTTTAAAATTATGAATACGATATCTTTTTAAAACCCAAAACAATATGATATCCTTTATCCCAAATATAAACCTTTTCGAAAATCCAAATGCTTTAAAATTTATAACGTCTGAAAGCCAAATATCCTTTCAAAGCATAATATTTCGAAATTCATAATTTAAAACCATAACTTTTAAAACTTGAATGGTTTGGATATTCAACGGTATATGAATTAAAAGGTTTAACTTAAATGTTACTTTGTAAAGAAAATAGTTCTCATGGCTTTACAAATACATTTATTTATTAAAGTCTAAACCAAAATTTGTATTATCTCTCTCAAGTTCCAAAACCACTTCAATTTATTTATATATACGTATATCCATTTTGAGTAACAATATTTCAAACTAAAGTTGGATTTTATTCTTTCAACAAATCGAATGTTCTATTAATTAGTCTTGACTATTCACATAAAATCCATAAATAAATAAAAACTCCAATTTCTAGTAATAAAATATATATTTCTTTTCAATTCAAATTATACTAGAATATTCATTTCAATTTATCTTTGGAAAAATCCAATTATAAATATCATATCTTAAAATTTCCAAACTTAACATTTAAACATATGATATAAATTATCAAACTCCATTTTCTTAATTTTTTTTTCCATTTTTAATAAAGAGATTTATACACCTTTTAATTTCAAAATTTTCAACTTCATAGGTATATACATGGAAGAATAATATTTATACAATATAAAATTTAAGATTATTATAAACCGTATTCCATCCAAACCATAGAAATCACATTTAAATAGTTATATATATACCGCGGTGCCTGTATATAATTTTCTATCCTATGGTCAAGGGATACGGATATTTATCATTTCAATCCGCAATTTAAAAGATATAAAATTTTGTGGTCATATATCATTTCAAACCACAATCCCGAATGAACTGAAATATGCATGAAAATTTGCAATTAAATGATATACAATAAACATCCATTCATCAACATCATCCATCATCCAAATCGCAATCATCAATCAATATCAATCAATAACAATATTATTTTTGGTACTACATAACAGGTAATACTGGCAATTTTATTCAAATTAAATTTAACAGCTATTAATCTACAGTCTATATTCAAAAATAAATTATATAACTGTTAACTAGCAGTTCATATACAAACAAATAAATTTTAACTGTAAATTTATACGCAATAAATTAATTAAATTAACAGTTAAATTAAATAAATGCATTTCAACAAATATGAGTGAAATAAACATGCCAAATACTCATAAATAAATTTCTATTCATTTCTAAAATTAATTTAACAAACATAAAAGCTTCTAGTAGTTGTGAGTGGGTTAAAACACTCACCTTTTGAATTTAAATTCGATTTAAACCCAAAAATTCGCCCTTCTCGGAATTCGTCCAAACCAGCGTCATCAAGTTCGGAATTAAATTACGATCCTAACAAAAGAAATTTCGCGTGAATCGGAGAACGTATGAAAAAATATATTCATTTTAAACGATTTGAAAACAAAAATAAAAATAAAATAAAATAAAATAAAACAAAACCCACTTAACTTCAATGGCCACGTCAGCTAAAAGCTACAGCACATCGTCGAATTTTTTCTGGTCAACCGAATATCCAAAACAGAAAATGAATTGCACCAGTAGATTACGTGCCTCGAGAACATTAACATATATTTTTTTTGTGGAATTTTTCTGAAGTGTTTGCATTTTCATTGAAATTTGGATTGAAGTAGATCTAGGTTTTGCAACCATTTGAGGAGGAGAAGGAGATGAAGAAATGAATATACAGCAAATGACAATAGGATGGAGCTAGGGTTTATAACTGTATATATATTAAATTTCCAAAATTTAATTAAATTTACTTTCCATTATTTATTGTCAATTAGATTGATTTATCATTGGATTCATATTTCAATATGTAAATATCCCCAATTTCATCTGCACTTATATTTACATAGTTTCTAAATATTAAATTTCAAATATTACTTCATTTAACGTTACGTATTTATTATTTATTACTTGCTGCAGTTGATTATCAATTATACTTAATATACTAAATAGATGGTAAATTTTGAATACTTGTTATCATTAACGTTTTATTTCCACTTACAAAATAAATGAAATTATTACATAAACTCCCTTAATTAAGTCAACCATTATCTTATATAACTTAACTCCTAATATATATACCCAATTTCCCTAATTGGTTTATAGTTATCAGCTAAATACATACTAACTTGTAAATAAATTCGTTTAATTGCAAATGGATCTGATCAAATTTAATAGATTGAATAGATGGGTAAGCAAATAATAAATTTTCCTTTTTGTCAAATTCAAACCCATTCCTACTTAATTATCAATTCCAATTTATTACGAAACATTGATTTTATGCAGTTACCTTTTATTTGCGTAGTATTACATCAATTCCTATAACCTTGGATTCATTCCCAATTCACCAAATTCAATTAATTACACTTTACAAATGTGTTTCCAATATATAGGTATTGCCCAAGTTAAATTTATTAGCTAACTCATATTAATAAACAAATGACTTATATGAATGATTAAAATTTTCAATTATCTCACTTTACTCCTAAACTTCTGTTATTTAATAATTATTGCTTAGAACCTGATTTTAATCTTCCCATATTTAATTCCTTCTAGAATCATAGCTAATATTTGTCATCCCTTCATTACCCAAATGTTCTTATCCCATCAAATTTTAAGTTATCGAAATATTAAATGTCAATTTCTTTAATTGCACTAAATTTATCTATTAAAGGTGGCACTTAACCCAAATACATAAAACTTGCCCAATTTCTCCTTAAATCAATAACCTTCATATACAAATATGTTTATCATAAATTTTATCTACTCTTCCTTTTTAGGTAATGTCCTATATATTAGATTTCCATGTAATTTGCAATAAATCATACTCGCAATTATATCACATTAAATGAATAAATAAGTGTTGACTCTATTCTTTTGATTCAACATTGGTTTACGTTATATTTCATAAATATTTCTACATACATCAGGATTTTTAAAAATGGTTGTAACGTGAAATCTCGTCTACTTCCCATTTTATATTTAAGGCTTCTAAAACCGATTCATATCATTTCTCTAGTCCAAATTTTATTAATATAACCTTAAATTTAATTTATTCCTATCGATGAAATGGTTAAACACAAATTTCACTTATTTGCAATAAATCCACAAATTGGATTTCAAATTTTCAAATAAATAAATAAATTTTAGTTTATCACTTCTTAAATACCCAAACGTCAATGCCTTAATTTAAACTGCATTTATTACATTTTATAAAAATCCTCCATCTTAAGTGACAAATCAAAACTACCCTAACTACACAAATCATCGTATTATAAAGATATTTACACTATCCTCCATTTATTACCTTAATTTATTTAAGGTAACCTTAAATTAATATCTATTGCAATGATTTCAAATTATTATTCCCCCATTGCTTTTTAATTTCAATAACGCCAAATTTAACCATTATATTCTCTTTATTTATGCGATAAATGCAATTATTGAATCTAATACTCCATTTAATTAATAGATCCTGCTTCCTAGAATCTATATCAACAATAGGTCAAATATATACACAGAATTAGCCTTAACTTCACCTAAAAGAATTAGCTATTTCAACTACCGCACAAAACTACGCTACTGCACTATTTAATCAAATAAATTAATTGAACTTAAATCAGCATAAAGGTTATAAAATTATAAATGTAATCTTAATAAATTCATTTATTGATTTAGACTCTTTCTATACAGTAATTAACCTATTTGTGGGTATAAATAACTTTGGAATTATATTACATCTCATTAGTGCGCGTTTTATTTCCTATAACTTCTCCTTATTTAACTATACCCATTAACAACCAAAAAAATTTAATTAGTTTTATTTCAATCTATTTCCCTTCTTAACTAAATAAAATAAATGGTTAACCTAAACACTTGTTATCCTTTGATATATTCAAATTCACTTCCAACATTTATTAACAAAATGTTGCCATAGGTTTAGATTTACATAAATAAATTATATGAATAGGTAGAAAAATTGGTAATCCGCAAATGCCCAATATACACGCAGTAATTACTACCTATTGTTAGAATCCATTTATTAATTTACTAGTTAATAACGGTCTTTTTATTTCTATTTACTACCAAACTCTCTATTTTATTATAGTTTCAATATATTAATACTTAGGCACATCAAGTGCTAGCCCTTTTGTTATTTATATTAAATTGGGTATGCACAAATAAGTTGTTAATTAACTATTTCTACAAAATTATATTCATACATTCAGTTCCATATCTTATAGGGTTAAATTCTAATTACTTACGCTTAATCTATCAATTTAATACTCTATTCAAACATGCATTTAAATTCTTTTTATTCTAAATAAATTTTATTAAGTGTTGACATCCACTAATAGCATTCACCTTTATTACAACCAAAGGTGACATCTTCACTACTGATTTTATATTAATGAATCTCATTTTAGTTAATATTTTTTATTAATATTCTCAATTCAACATTTATTGATTTCTTAAAATTTACTTTTAACAAAAAGTGACAAATTACATTATCCAAATCTATTGTCATAAAATTTTATTGTTACACTAGGTTACAACTACTATACCAAATTTCTACATTTATTCTTAAACAAATTAGAAATTATATTAATTTAATTTATTAAATATTATTAATTTAACGGGTCGTTACAACATGTTTATGTTTATTTCAATTTATGTTTTATTTATATATTTTTAAAATACATTTTCCTATGCTAAATTTAAAAGGAAGAAAATTAAAACAAAAGAAATGGACATTAAATTAAACCTTATTTTGAAATTTAAACTTAAGTTATTATACTTAAATGTATATAAAATAAATTTATTTTCAAGTACCAATTTATAAAAGGAAACATATTAAACTCTTATTATAATATATTATTTTAAGCTATCATGTTATTAAACAAAATAAATATTTATTTTAAGTGTTTTTGAAAATATAAGATAAATTTTTAAATAGCTTTTGAAAAGTTTTCATATTAAATTCAATCATAATCTCCAAATCACAATATATATATATATATTATAATTTGAAAATATTTTTATTAAATTGAAACCAAACTTCCTATTCACAATGTATATACATATATACATTATAAATAGAATACTTTTTTATTAGCTTAGAAAGATTAATTTTTATCAATTAAATATTATTAGCTTTGAAAAGAATAAATTTTGCCAAATTAAATTATTATTATTATTATTAGTTTTGAAAAGATAAATTTTGTTATATTAGATTATTAAATCAATATTGCATGTTTAAAATAATTATAAATGGAAATTATCAAATAAATATTACCCAAAATTCCAGGACATCAAGATTTCAAGGGCTCTGAAAAACAAAATCTCACAACAAATTTCTTTTCTTTCCTATACTATTTCATATCCACAAATCTTTGAGAATGATGTATCACATATTCTTCCATTCTCTTTGCAAATCCATACTCTTTTACTCCAATTCTTTAAAGATTTACAACCCGTACAATATCAAAGAATTTGTACTTGAATTCATATCATCCTCTCTTCGATTTCATCCTATTCCTCAAAGAATCCGAAGATATTTTGCGATTGGAAGTCTATAGGATCATTGTACTGGATCTACGAGAATCTGTATTGAAGATACAACTACTCTCCATGATTTACTGTTGATTGTAAAGAGAAGAAGTGTAACAACCCTGTTTTGAAGTTGTAATATTAAGCTAATTCAATTAAAATAGAAGTGTTTGGATTTGATTTTGATAATTATTATTTTTGGAATCAAATTATTATGCAATTAAAGTCTATTTAATAAAGGATTTGTTATAATAAAATTGAATTAGTTAATAAATTCTTTTTTAGATGCTTTAATAAATATAAAATAATTTTATATACTTGAAATAGATGCAAAGGAGTTTTATTTGTTTTTTTTTTGAAATGATACTTTATATACAACAAATCATTGGAACAAAGCCGAATCAATTAACCACTTGGACAATGGTGCTTGTCAGTTTTATTTGTTATTCAATAAAATAAATAAATACTCTCATCATATATAAGAACCCAAAGCCCAAATAAACTAGCCGACACTCCCTTAATCTCTCTTATGCAACCCGGTCCCTACTTTGCCAAACGCGTTCACACTTTAGCATGCTCTAGCCTAGTCTAATTTTCCCCAAATCAGTTTTTGATGAAAAAAAGCAATAGAAGGAATCACAATTAAGGCCGATGCCTGCATAGGGAGTTCGACGACGTCACAAGCAAGGGAGGAGCAGTTGGGGCTGGAAATGTAGGAAAACGTGACTTGGAAGTCGAGCTTCGTGCGTACGATGTGGTGGCGTTAAGGTCTGTGGTTAGAGGTTGCTGTGGTGATGGATGGTAGAAGCGTAAGGTCTCGGGTGGGAGGCTGTTCAACTGCGTTAGGTTGAAGGCTGGCATAGCCGTTGCAGCAACATGTTTGGCGCAAGCATTGGATTGGGCAATGTGATTTCAAAGCGGAGCATGCAGTGGTTCGATCGGGGTTTCCTGGTGCTACGATATGTTCTATTCTTCAAATCGGTGAGTTATTAAACTCACATACCTATCTCTACATTATTAGCTCTCTATTGCATGCTCTTTGCTGGTTGGATTTCATTGAATATTGATTGTGAACGGATGAATTGGTTAAAATATGGTTGCATGTTGTGATTTATCTAATTCGTCGAATGATATAGATTAGATTTGTTTATTTGGAATTATATGGATTGGAAGAGGCCAATTTGTAAACGGAACTCCGTTCGTTTGCAAATTAAAGTTTTCTAACTTATATGGAAGTATATACATGGATTATTTGACCGGAGCCGCCGAAAAGCAACTCGGATCATCGAATAATTTCATACTATGGAATTATACTTTATATCATATTATGGCATTATATTTTGTTAATGGATGTTGGCTCTAAAAGTTGTATTTTGATGGGTTTATTCTTTGAATTGTTTAAATATTTAAAAAAAAATTTTGAAATGAGATTTTATCTATTTTGATCCTTATTGAAATTTAGTTTATATAAATACTTAAATTATATTATATTCTTAACTTATTTCTTATTCCAAAATTTGTATTCAAAGCTTTTAAAGATGAGTAATATTCATTTATAAACCTTTTTAAATTTATTATTATGAGTATGTTATAACTGTGGAAATATTTTGGAGGCAAAAGATAAAATATAGTATTATATTATAAAAGCTGTCATGGAAGTAATAATTTCAAATTCAAGTGATTTTAGTTATAAAAGAGGTTTAAATGATTTTGAAAGAGTTCGAAAGCCTTTGTAAATAAACAACTCCTCCGTAAAATGATTTTAAGGATTTAAAATTGATTTTGGGAAATTATATCCTTGTATATATAAAATTAACATAAACTGTTTTATATTATTTATTATGTATTTGGATTTTTGACTTCTTGCTTCTTTTGCTTGATTTCTAAAATTTCTGGACTTCCGATGATTTCATATTTTGGGGAATTTGTATTTTTCTAAATTATTTAAAGTTATATATATATATATATATTAAATACATCATATATAAAAAGAAATCATCATTAAACTAGTTACATTAAATATAATATTTAGAAAAGACTTATAGTGCTTATATATAATATATTACTAATTTTAAAATTCGAGATTCGAAATATAGTTTTGAATCTTATATTTTAAACTAGTTGATGAAGAAAGATTATTATAATATATTTAATAATCATAGTGCTTTTAAAGATGAATACAAAATTATATATATTAGTTTTCTAGGTGCATATAATAGCATATTTTAAAAATACAGCTATTTTAGGATCATTGGACCAATATTTTAAATGATTTTAAAAGAAGTAATTTCTACATAAAAATATTACTTCTACTTGATGAGAATTTTAATTAAACGATTTATTTATGCTAACTTTCATTGGAATTTTTATGTTCTAGTAATTCACCATTCACGACACAAGCATGAGTTTGACAATCTGAGCCAAAGGCTGGAGGCATCATGGAAAAGCAATGAGGAGCTACGTAGAGAAAGGTATAGTGAGTGCATCGTGCACACCAAGACCAAGTGAGTTCTGAAGGTATTGAAAAAGTAAGCGAACGATGATATGGTTGTCGCACACCTAAAGATGGAGGAACTATGGGGAGAGTTGGCTACCTTTCCTGACCAGGTCTCAATATAGGACATGCATGCATAGCTTGCGGTAAAAGGGATTGCGTCGATGTGGAATGAAATGCTAGACTAATGAGTTTCTAGCTTAAGCCCTTGACTTCGACTACCGCTTCCCCTACCATACCTTCTATGGAGAAGCAATGAACAGAGGGAGCGTGGTTTGGCCTAAGCATATGCCAAAGTTGTCTGTCGTTGTTAGGAACGAGGAGGGAGGCCAATTGAAGTCATCGTGAGTCCTAGCCAACATTATCATCCCTCCCTCTTATCCTTCCTACATGCAACCTACTCATCTTGAATGCTTAATTCCCCACGTTAGGGTCTGTTGGGTTCTCTAATAAGGGAGTGTGTATTAGATCTAGGCTAGCACACAGTAGATTAAATTGGTGAATTTCAAAAAAAATTACCATCTCGGATCTTATCGGGACTATGAAGTGTAATTAATTTAGATCTAATCTAAATAAATTTTAAATAAAATTAGTATTTTATTTATTAATAAAAGGATTTTTTATACAGCCGATATATAATGGTACATGTGCATCAAACACATATATATGTGCACGTGCACATGCGACATATAATGTTTACATGGTTTAACATGCCCATATCTAAGTGTTGGGATTTCACAACGGACATATTAGCCCCTTCACATACATATTATTGTCTGTTGTTATCTAATATTATTATAATACAAAATATATTTATATACACACACATAAATAAAAAAAACTATATGTACTATATATGTTCTATATGTAAGATGATTATATATATTTTTAATAAAAGGAAATTTAAACTTCAAAATATTAATCTTTAAAAATTCAAATTCAAAATTAGATCTAGGTTTAAAAAACATTCTTTAAAATTCAAAATTCAAATTCAAATTCTATAAATAATTTATAAAACCATATTTATAAAAATATATATATGAATTTTATTAATTTTAAATATATATATATATATATAAATATACATATAAATATATTTTAAATTACATAAAATTCAGGTTTACAAGTAAATTTATATAATACTGCATAATTAAAATATAAAATAAAATATATGTAAATAATTATCTTTTGCCATACGTTAGTTTGAAAAAATCAATTAATTATTATTATTAATTAATCTGTGTGGATTAATTCTATGTTTTTTTGAAAAATTTCCATACAAAAAGAATTTCCTATTTTGGCACAAAATTATATTTGAAAAAAATATAAGTATGTTTATATTTACTTATATTTATACATACATATATTTATATATACTTATTTTTACATATTAACAAAATTACAATTTAATTTTTTAAATTAATAAATATTAATACTACATTTCAGATTTAAATATATGTATGTATATATGTATCAAAAAGTAATTTTAATTCATGACACATGATATAACGTGTAAATGGAGTTAATACTACAACCCAATTGATTTTGAAATCATGAAGGAAAATCGAGTTATGATTCCTCCTCCTAGTGTGATACATGTTGGGATGGAATACTCTAGATATTTGGTAGGATTCTTTTGGATCCTAGTAACTTCCTCCACGATGCGGCTAAAGTCTGCCGTAGGTCTTGGAAGCTACGTAGTGATTTGAGTGTTATATTGATTGACTCCATGTATTATCTTAAGTTCTCCTCCTTCGAGGAACGTCGGCATGTTCTTGAGGCCGAGCCTTCTTTTTTTGACCGAAACCTTTTATTATAACTCCTTGGACTCTAACAATAGCTAGTACTCGTGAACAGGTTCTTTCTATTCTTATTTGGGTTTTCTTTTCACATATTCCTTCTGTTTTACATCCGTTGCTTGGCCTGAATTGGCTAACGTATAATGTTGGTAAATTGAAATGTTTTGACTATAATACAGTAGCACGTGAGAAATTGGTGTATGCGAATGCACTAATTGAAATAACCCCAGATAAGCCCCTCCCTTCCTCTATTCCGGTTCAGCTTGCTATTAGGCATGTTAATGAGGTCAGTGTTCGTTACGGATGGGTGCCTGACATATGCTCTACCTGTCATTCCTTTGGCCACCTTGTCGTCTCTTGCAAGTGTTGAATATGCGCTTATATGATTTTTGTTTGATGATAATAAACATATATACATTCGTTTAAATGTATTTGTTAATGTACTATTTTATTTTTCATAGATTAAATAAATATTTGCTGAATAAAATTAAATAACACAGAATTTGAATTCAAATAGAAATTTTATTCAAACAAATGTTTATTACATTTTTGAATAGTACAAATTCAAGCTCTCACTATTCACTATACAACTTTGATACAAATTCAATTACATCACTATTTTACATTTACAGTTGACCTCACTACATATCACTCACACTCGTATTTATCTTCAACTTCATTCCAGTTAGAATCCAGCATCTGAGCAATCTGCAAAAATATTCACTAACGCAGTAAATTGAAAAAGAAATATTTTTGCAATATAAAATAAAATATGGTTTTTGAAAATATTATTTGCCTCAGTTATTTGGGTTGTTTGTCATGATTTATATTTGAATTCATCACACTCGAACAATGTGACATGCACAGTGTATCACTGTACATGCCACAAGGCCGTGCACACCGATATACACTTGATAATGTTACAGGGACAGGTGAGCACAAGGTCAAACCCAAATAAAAAGACGGGTTCAACTCATGTGCAATATAAATAAAGTCTCGACATCAGCACAAGGTCAAACCCGAGTTTTAAAACTGGATTCAACTCAGGTGCAACATAAATAAAATCTCGACTTCAACAAAAAGTCAAATCCGAGTTGTAAAACTGGATTCAACTCAAGTGTAATGCACAGTCTACACAAATTCAAGAAGACACCAAATAACAAACAAAGTGCAAAGGTCAAGCCATCACTGCAAACTTGACTCAACTCAATGCAATTCAAACTGCAAGTCCAAAACAAATGCCAAAGCTCAGTGAAACTCAAGCAAGTGCACAAACTAAACCAACATGAATGCAACACAGTGAAGATACCAAATACAAAAACAAGTGCAGACGACCCGAGCTCAATCACAGCAATATGTAAATCCAGACTCAAGCAAAAATGATACATGTGAATAGTGCAGTGAAATCATGGCATGAACCAAGTCAGAAGCTCAACAGTGCACTGAACAACTCACAAATATGCAGACCGAACCAATATATCAGCCTCAACAGTGCAGTGACTCAACGAACACAAGTGTACATGACAGTGTACAACATCAAAGACACAGCAGTAACAAATCAAGACAGCATCCACCAGACTGCAACAAGTAATCAAGATCAAATGACTTCAAGCATGCAAACAGAAAAAACCAAAGTGACACAGCAATGCATGTAACCAAGACAGTACAACTACAAGTATGCAAGCTCGACTAACAAGTTCAACCTCTTCATCAAGCAACAACCAGACAATTATACACAGTGAAGTAATATCAATTTCAATGAATTGAATGAGCAAAACTCAACTGTATATAAAGTGTTTCATTAATGCACAAAGACAGAGCAACATCACTACGCCGAAGCAGTACAATGACTTAACAGTATCAATATCAAGTTCGTACCAAATCAAACAATATTGAGCAGCCAATTTTCCAAAAAGAAGCAACTGTGTATACATGAAGCAAGCTACCGCATGGCAGTGCAACAATAATAGCAAATTTGAAGATAATGATATACAGGTTAAACCAAAACAGTAATGTTCAGGGACGAACAAGATGAACCATTAACGAAGTCACAGTGAAATCACCATGGAATCAAGTCATAAAAATATATGAATGTGACAAAGTCAAATGTCACAAATTAAAGCCGTGGTCACCACGAAATTGATTCAAAACCATGTCAACCAAGCAAGCATCAATTATACGAATTTGATCGAGTCAGTAAAATCATCAACATCAAAGTGAAATCGAACGGTCGAAAGCATAGTGTTGAAGAAATCAGACGAACGCAAAACAAGGGTTACGAACCCATATAAAAACCCTAACACACCATCGGCATATCCATCAAGTTCAAGTAAGCCAAAACCAGTAAAAGCAAAAGCAAAAAAAATTAACATACCAATTATAATTCGAACTTGATCGAATTGAAGTAGCCGAAAGAAACTCAAAGAGACAAATCGATCGACGAATGCAAGGAGCTGGAATATATTTATCTCGATCGAAGCTACTGGAGTCGGCAACCTCAATCATACCAAAAGCCCTAATTTTTAAAGGAAGAAGAACGAACGAAGAAACAAGAGCCGCCATCACTAACAAAGGAACGGGCCGATAAAAAATATAGAGAAAGAATAATTGGGCCGACCTGTTTTTTTCTTATTTAAGGGTGTTTTAATTAGGGGTTTTATTTTTTATTGCTTTTTAATTTTGTTTTTAAATTTTAAACTGTTATATTTTCTAGTCGTGTGACTAGGGGACAAGCTACGTGGCGTAGCTTGAGAATTCGCAACTCAGTGGCTGAGTTGTGGTAGGGTTTTGAGCGTAGAGTTAGGTTTAGTCGATAGCGGGTGTCGCGAGTTTACGTGTGTAAGCGTCTGACTATCTAATTTCTAGTAGAAACCTTGGGTGCAGCACGTAGGTAGGGTTTTGCCGAAGCTGGGTAAATTCCGTGTCGTTCTATTTTTGCATTTATTATTCTGCTATTATCTGTGCTGCTATTGTTCTGTGATCTGTTTTGAAAATATTTTATAAGCTTCCGCAATTAATTTTTATAATTTATACCATCACCCTATTCACCCCCCTCTAGGGTGAAATCGATCCTACAACAAGCATTCTTTCGTTTCCGCATCGGCTCCCAAAATTCCTCTGCCTCGACCCCCTCTTAGGAAATGGGTTCCTAAGGCTCCTACGTTTGTCTACTTGTCAGAGTTACCTGGTATGGTTCCTCCTCTATGTACTAATGCTGCACCTGTCTCCCCTTCAAACCTTGATTGCGTGGATCCGTCTGTAGTTACAGATCTTCCTTTGGCGGTTCTCGATCCTGTACCACCTCGGTTGCCTGTTGGTTGGAGTGAGAGACAGAGGTGTTGGGTTGATCTCATATATGATATGAGATTTAACCCCGTGGAAGATTCTTTTTTTATATTTGTTTTCGATGATCAGCTGAACCTTAGATGCCTCCGTTACAGCGTCTCTGGCGATTCTCTAGTGCTCTCTAATGATGGCATGCATGGATGTGGAATGCTAACTTGTTAGATGATGCTTCTTAGGACCGATTTTTCATATACTGCTTTAATACTGTGGATTATGACCCCAGACTAGCTATGCTTTTTCGCCCTTATGCTCGTATGGTTGGCAACGTTCCTATATCTCCTGCCCTGGAGATTGCAAACGATTGAGCTTCTTCCTCTTCCAAGGAGCCCCAGTAGTTGAGTGATATGTAGTAGCTGTGGCATCTCTGTCACACTTTTGTGCTGTATTTTTCTTTTTTCATTAGCAGTCAAGGTGCTTCTACCTTGCTCCTATACTTAATGTTTCATTACGTTCGTAATAAAAAGTGGACGACCCACTATAAAACTGGCTGGCCTTGCCAAATAACGTGTATATAATTTATCAATAAAATTTATAAACATACATATATACATATATCTGTGTGTGTATGCGTTAGTTTAAAAAATTTATTTAAATTGCCTTTTAAGATTTATTTTTAAATTCAGTTTTTTTATTATAAGATATGATCGAAAGCATTTATGAATATATATATATATATATAATTCAGCATAATAGTTTTATATATAAATAGACACAGACACATATATGAATTCGTGGTATATTTCTTACCTATTCAAGTATAATGACATAAAAATTACACAAATAAATTTATATAAATTCAAAGCTACCTTTTTTGTGGCCTAATGTAACATCTTGATTGCTGAATCAAAGGAACTCCTTGAATATAGTTCAGTTTCTTCTAAAAAATGCTTGTAATCGAAGAGATCTATGCACCTTTTATTTTATTTAAACTTGCATTTGGTTTGAAATGAGAGAGGATAATGGCTATGTTTTGTGGCCAAAAGAGAAGGAGGATCTTAGAGCAAGCAAAGTCCAAATAAGGAGAGTGTAGGGTTTTTGTAAGAAAAAGGAAGGGTGAGGAAAGGGGGATCTAGATCTCATCCTTTACCCATTCTTTTCTCTACCAATTCAAATCCAACTATCAAAAATATCACATCCTTCTTTGGTCGGCTATCATCAATGGGCTAATGAGCCTATATACACCATATTAGTAAATTCACAATCTAATTCAAATGCACATCGATATCGTATATCGATACGTACATATATAACTTTCATGTACATACTGTTTTCAATACTGATTCAAATAAATCAAATAAAATTATATTATTAATATTTCACAAAAGTTATTGATTAAATATAAAAATTATAATTTAATTAAATCAGGTGGTATTTGAGTATTCAACATTTTGAGTGTGTGACTCTTCAGTGTAAACTTAATCAGCGATTAATATCAAACAATTAAATAATAATGTTCACACATCATTTTAGCTAGTGGTATGAAAGTTTGACCTAACTTATCGCTTACACAATTTCAGTAAAAACTAATTTTACTCTTTTAAGCGGTACCCTATAGCGACAGTTATACACCAATTATTTTTGTCAAAACTATATCACATTAGGACTTATAGAATTAGATATTGGTTAAAATTCCAACATCGTCCACATTCAACCTGTATAATCCAAATAAAAAGTCCATGGTTCAGTAATAATAATAATTATTAAACGAACCGCCAAAGACTTTGAATTTGAGTTGATTACAGTTGATTGTGATATTGACCTCATATAAACAGTTGATTGAGTTGATTTCTCTATTGAATAGTGTGTCACTTCCAATGCTTCAACTCAGACCCAACTATAGTTGTTCAATGTACATCGTACCACGATTTAATAGTAATAAAAGTGGAGTGTCCACATTGAAATTCAACGGTATTCTCAAGTTGGGAGAACCATGTAATACTATCACATTGATATTTTCTGTTTGACCTTAGTTATATTAACAAGAAACTATCGAGCGAGTCATTTCATGGTTTTCCAATAACAATCAGTACGTGACCTCTTGGTGTCTCTAGCTGCCATAAGGAATACATTGCCAAACATTCGGAGAGCGTTACGTACTTTAGTCTTAATAGATATATCGATATCCAGTCTCGATACATATGACTAAGAATATTTAAAACGATATGTTTATTGTTATTGTGATAAATTGCTCATGTTACAACATATTGTAACTACTATTACAAAATATATCATTTACAGATTTTCTATTAAATATACATAAATTAAATAAATAATATAATATAACATATTATATCGAGTATATAATAGAAAAAATACCTTTTATTTCGAACGGAATTTTATTACATAGTTAATAATTTATAGTAAATTAAAAAATTGCCGATATGGCATTCCTCTAACTGTATTAGCATGATCTTCACTCATCTATAGGGATATATGTGGCTTTAGCTAGAGTGTGAAACTATACAGTTCTCAGGGCCATCACGTTTGTTTGGGTGGAAGATTTGCATGCATCCCCATCAACAAGACTTGAATCGGCTAACGTTTTTTTTTTTGATAACATGATTGATGCTCTATTCAAATAAAGCACACTTGATGACTCGAGTGCTCGAACCCATGACCTTTAGAACCTCTGTCTAAAGCACCACACCATGACCACTTGAGCTTGAGGTCCTTGACTGCATCGGCTAACGTTAATGTTTCGACCCGTGGATTAGGATAGGGTGATGTGTTTTTTATGTGCTTGAGCTCTTCCACGTCTATCTCGTCTCAAGTATTCAAACCGTAAGTCATAGACTTCCTCTGTTGCCCTAACATGATGAATGCAAATGATTTGATGGGAGGATTACTGGTTGATGGGGCTCTGGCATTGTTCACAACCTTATGATCCCTAACATGATCTTCACCCCATTTTACTAGGGTATGCCACATTCCATGTTTCCATCCGTTGTGTTAATTGTGCTTGGTATTGTTGGCATGGGACTGACTTGATTTGGCTAGGGCTCCTATGGTCTTATACTACGTGATTCCTCAACTCGGTACATCTCTAGTCATTTGATCCTCCCCGTAATGCCTAGGACGAAATTTTTCCAAACAACACTACTCATGCTAGGGATCAGACTCACATTACTTGCGCCCGTCCTACCGTTGCAGATTCAATTAGGGTCATCGGGTTAGGACCTTCCTGTAACATGCTTCGTGACTTGACTTTATGATAGAGTTGGATGTTGTTAAAGCCCTCCTTCCAACTTAAAATGTTGATTGAATAGTTTGTCCAACCTTAGAGTTGTGTGGATTTAAAGATTCTCGATTACCGAGTGTAAGTAGAGGATTTTAGTAGGCTATAAGAACAAGATAAATGGTAATAAAAAAGGAATTGAGACTAATTTTTGGAGTGGTTCGATCGATAGATCTATGTTCACTGTAAATCATCCTATTTTATTACTTTACTGTTTGATTACAGTGTATATAAAAAGAGTAGTAAATTTTTCTTGCTAAAAATCTTCACATATTTAGCCGTTTGGAATGAGATTTGGATGGTCTTGATGCATGCCTTGCACCATAAGTTTTCCTGATTCATTGGAAGCAGAGGAATGGTCCATACATCTCCTTATGGGCTCTGCGCAACTAGTGGTGTGTGTGGCTTAAAGTGGAGTTGGTATGGGTCATGACCTCAGCAACATGATCTTTCATATTGTCAATGTCAAAGCATGCCCTTTGAAGGGGGGTTGGCTTGGCTTGGCTTTGCTATGAAAATTTTAATGCTCCCAGGTCCCAACTGTTGTTTGGCACATATGCGACAAACTAGTGTATACTTCGTTGAGGCCGAGGCAGATTGTCGAGGTTCTCAACCCGCTATAGATTACAAGCAAAGGCAAAGCAGGTACAGATATGTTGGCAGACAATGATTGGTCACTGTTGATAGTTGTGTTGATGTCGTTGTTCGAGCACAACGGACGTGGTAAGGCTTAAGGTTGGGAACATGAGTTAACGGAAATTGTGGTCAATTTGTGCGGCATGGTAGGATGGTTCAAATTGGACATAACAGCGGGCCGTGATATGCTGACGACCTGTTAAGGGAAGGATGATGAAAGAGTTCGGGATTATTGTCACAAGACAATGCTTTGGGCTCTTTCAATTATTGGGCTAAGAATTTTCATATGGGGCTTCTAATAGCGGGCTTTCAGTTTTGGATGAAAAAATCGTGCAACAATCTTCTTATGCTCAATTATACTCCATGTTGGAGATTTGATGTCTTTACATTTTGGGTCCATTAGATGATTTCAGCTTGACTATGTTTCTTCATGATGATTATGGTTGTACCTTTATCTATTTTGAGGAGTCATTTTGGCTTTTCTATGAATATTGTTTAAGTAGACGTGTGATACGGTCGAGTATAACCGATGCTTAGATAATATTTTTCAGTTTAATGCTATTTTTATTTTTATTGAGGATATTGGTTGACTTTTAAGTAAGTTATCTCTTGTGTGTATGTGTCTGATTTAGTTTTTTTACAATGTGGTAATTGATCTATATGTATAAGATAGGGGCAACAAATACAAGTATTACCGTGAATTCAACCCTAATACAAATCAGAACCGGTCTGTATTATTTATCTCACGTTATCTATTTCATGGATTTGCTATTTTTGTTTCTCTTATGTCGATTTGCAGTTGAAGATTATGTTCTTCCCTTCTGAATATGAACTTATTATTCTTTTGAATAAAATAATATAAGACTCATTTAGGATCGGCCTGGAAGTTTCAGAGGCCCAAGTTGAAAAAAAATTGTTTAGTCCAATAGTAAAACTTGTTTAAAGTGTTGGTTGGAAAAAATTTTAAGTCTCCAGACCCTTATTTGCACACTAACAGACTCGATTTTGGCTCACCATATTAGAAGGCATCATCTCCACCACCAAGCTATACAGGATTTTGGTTGAGGGTTAACAAACTATTAAATACAAATACAAATACAAATTAAAAGTTTGAGGTCTATATAAATCGGAGGCCCTTGGCGACACGTCTAGATGGCCTTGGGCCATGCCGGGTTGGACTCATTCAACTTTGCTTTTCTTATGCAAAAAGGAGATTTATATATGCTTAATTACATTAAGTCGTGAATTTAAAAATAAAAAATAAAAATGAAAGTTATTTGAATTTACTCCTTTAATAAAAGAAAAAGAAAAGATATCTCGTTGGTTATTATATCAAAATCTCTTCCCACGCATTGGGTGTGGTTTTAATACCATGTAACAACTTGATAAAACTCATTCTAGGTGACTCCCATCCAATAAATGCTCTGACTTCAAACCTGATTATAAGGAAGGTACGCTCTATGGAATTATACATCAAACTACAAATAGTCTGTATATATGCGAAACGTAACATGTCCATCTACGGTAAAGTTCACACATTATATTACGCTGAGCCTGGATTCTTTAAATATTTAACCTAATAATAAAAATTTAAACTTGTATAAACCATACGTACTTGAATACCTGAGTGGACGGATACGTGTTGTAAGTATAAATGTTTTGGTAGACAAATACTTTTATTTTAAGTTATTTTGTTAGTCACATTAGTGACAAATTGATAGTAAAATTCTATTAATAGCTACTTGAAAAGAATGGATGGTTAAGGTTACAAACAGATGGCGAGATTTGATAAATGGACGAGATCTTTTCGGAATTTCAAAAAATAAATAAATAAATCATCGTGAAAATGCTATTCATTGAGTTCATATAATTACATTTACAGTCCTTCAACTAACTTTACCTCCTAATTACACAGTCAAAAAGGTCACAAACACAAGTTAAATAAAGTACAGTTCAGCCAAACATTTTGCCGAAAGGCAGCTTATTACTACAATGCAAAATCATATTTCGTTTTATTTATTCTGAAGTTCAGTCCATAGAGCATGTACATAATTTTATATTAAATAACCAGCTATTAAACAAATTGTTCTTTCTTGTTTGACGATAATAAAAAATGTAAACTGCATTATCATATTCTCAGGTCTAATATTCAGTTTCCAGTTTCTGCGGGTTTATACTTCTAAATAACTCTGTCGTGTATCGGCTGCGTTGGCCTAACATTCATCTCTGAGTCCTGCAAATCACAAATTTTTCTCAAATAATCAGATTCCAGTATCTAAATTCTGAAGCAACAAATCAAACACTCAGATACTCACATCATGCACGGCATCTCTCAGTAGCTGCAACTGCTCTCTTGACACAGTCCTCACCTGTTTTATAATTTACTTCGTATCAGAATTAATCAAATCTCCAATAGTAGTAACATATAGATACATACATATACACACATACACACACACACATACGTACATATGTATATTATATTATATTTTTACATCTTGGAAGTTACCTATGTTAGACACAAAATTAATATAACACTTCTGCTGTATTATTTCCTACTTTTATGTCATGATGTACGTGCATATCCTTGTAATAAGTCACAAGAACATTTTTCAGTATTGATGTTGTTTATATTATCAATTCACTAATTATCACAGAACCAATTCAATTAACATTTATATAGATCTCGTTATATTAATCTTCATATGGTACAACTATTATCAGCACCCCTATAAGTGTGATATCATATTAGAGAACCACTTTTCATCACGAAACCAAAAATCGGTTGACAATAAGAAGGATTGATTTCTTAATATTCATATAGATAACATAAATGCAATTAAAGCTAAGTTAAATTTACCAAAACTCTGAATCATATAAAGTTAAGATTGCATACTATCATAATTTACGGTCCAACAAACAAAAGGTGAACCTTTTTGATAATGTGCCACATGGCACCTTCAGTGCAGGGAGGAGCTGTGAGTGATCCCAAGTATCTGTAATACGTTCTGCTTCCCCACTTTACCTTTCTTGGAGTTAAAGAAATGCAGACTATCTTCGGATTGCTATTCTGTTATCAGAGAGAAAACACACTTTGTTACTTTACTTTTTACTTCCCCCCTCAAACCCGATTAGGCTAGGGTTTGCGAGAAAAAGAAAAAATATGGCGGCTGTTCTTAGAATGAAAAAAGATTCAGCAATACATGGTAGAAGAACATGGATCTGACTTCATTCTGGTATGAAGATAGCTCTTTGCGATCTCTGGCATGGATTAACAGTGTCGACGTTGAGTTCATCTCTGAGCCTTGTGAAATTGAGCCTTATCAAGGGTTTAGTAAGTATATCTGCCTTTTGGTGTACAGATGGTATGTATCCGACCCTTAACTTCTCCTTAATTACTTGTTCTCTTATGAAGTAGAGGTCCAGTTCTACATGTTGTCTTTGAATGGAGAACTGGATTGGACGATAGAGAGATAGTACTCACATTATCACACCATATTGTCGCCTTTTTGTTTGGTGTAATGTTAAGTTCGTTTAGAAGAGATTCTATCCACATAACTTCCGCTGCTGCACTTGCCACACACCTAAATTCAGCTTCTGTGCTGGATCTTGACACAGTGTTTTGCTTCTTTGCACTCCATGAAATTGAGTTTTTTCCTAAATAGATGCAGTAGCCTGATGTTGATTTGCGATCATCAGTGTCTGTACCCCAATCAGCGTCAGCATATGCATTAATGTTTAGTGACTGACTTGATTTTAGGACGAGCCCATGATTAATTGTCCCTTTGAGATATCTGAGTATTCTTTTTACTGCTCTCCAGTGATTGTCTGGAGGATTTTGCATGTACTGACTGACTTTGTTGACACTAAACGATATATCTGACCTTGTTATAGTCACATATTGAAGTGCACCAACTATACTCCTGTATTGCTTTGCATTTTGAATTGTTTCCCCCTTATATTTTGACAGTTGATGATTTGTGATCATAGGAGTTGGTAGAGGATTAGCTTTGTCCATTTTAGCTCTTAATAATATATCTGCAATGTATTTTCTTTGATTGAGATGAATCTCTGATGTTCCATATCTTTGAACTTCAATTCCCATAAAATAATTCAGATCACTTAGATCTTTAACAGAAAATTCTGAATTGAGCATTGCAGTAACTTTCTTAATTTCAGACTCACTACTTCCTGTAATGATAAAATCATCAACATAGATCAGGATATAAGTGGTAGCAATATCATTAATTTTAGTAAATATAGAGTTGTCTGATTTTAGAGGTTTGTAGTCAAGCTTCACAAGTGTTGACTTGATTTTGTCAAACCAGACTCTTGGTGCTTGCTTTAAACCATAGATGGCCTTGTTGAGTTTGCACACCATTTCTCTGTCTGATTTGTGAGCGAATCCTTCTGATTGCCCCATAAATACTTCTTCCTGTAACACACCATTTAAAAAAGCATTATTCACATCTAATTGCTTGATGCTCCAATTTCTATTTAAAGCAATGGTTAGTATGATTCTAATAGATGATGGTTTCACAACAGGGGAGAATGTTTCAGAAAAATCAAACCCATGCTGTTGTGAATACCCCTTCGCAACCAACCTTGCTTTATATTTAGAAATTGAACCATCGGCATTTTTCTTTAGTTTGAATGTCCACCTACATCCAACAATGTTTTTGTTTTCTGGTTTTTTAACAAGAACCCAAGTTCCTTTGTTAACTAGAGCATTATATTCCTCTTGCATAGCAACTCTCCATTTATCATTTTGAGCAGCTTCTATGTAAGAGGATGGTTCATCTTGATTTGTAGTGATGTTGATAATTTTTGGTTTCTGTATACCACATTTTTCTCTAGTTAGCATTGGATGAACATTAACATTATTTCTGACTGTGATGTCTGAATTGTTATCAGAACTATTGCAAGCCACAGTGTCATTGCTGGCAACTTGATTATCATTTTGGCTGCTGATCTCCTGTCTTTGAAAACTTTGACCATTGCTATCATCTTCCCAATCATCTTGCTCTTGACCTGGCTTCCTAGTGGGCATGGTGAGTTGAGAGTTGGTGCTGGTGCCTTTACTTATGGGTTGAGATGAGGGTATAACTTCAATTTCATCAGGTAGATCAAGTATAATAAGCCTTGCATTTCTCACTTTTTGAGTGGTTTTAATTTCAGTGTTGCTATATGGATATACTTGTTCATTAAATCTTACATGTCTGGAAATGTATATATTTCCTTTGTTATCTAGGCACCTATATCCCTTCTGATTATTACAATATCCTAAGAAGGTGCATGATTTAGATCTAAAATCTAATTTGTGAGTATTATAGGGTCTTAAGCAAGGGAAGCGTTGACAACCAAAGACTTTTAGATGTTTATAATCTGGTTTGACCATAGTTAGCACTTCCTGTAGACATTTATATTTGAGATTTTTTGTTGGCAGTAAGTTTATTAAATGCACAGCAGTATTAAATGCTTCTGGCCAAAATTTTAAAGGCATAGAAGCTTGTGCTAGCAAGGTTAGCCCAGTTTCGACAATATGTCTATGTTTTCTTTCAATGATCCCATTTTCCTCTGAAGTATATGGACATGTAGTCCTATGATTAATCCCTTTTTTCTCAAAGAAGGTTTTCAGTGGTAGGAATTCCTTTCCACCATCAGTTTGAAAAGTGCATACATGATTACCAGTCATATTTTCAACCTTATTAATAAACTGAATAACTATATTACTAGCTTCTGACTTAGTTTTTAGCATATAAATCCATACAAAGCTTGAGTAAGCATCTATAAAGGATATATAATATTTGTAACCATAGTCTGAACTAATAGGAGCTGGGCCTCATAGATCACTAACAACTAATTCAAGTGGTTTTGTGTAGCAAGTGTGTGAATCTGAAAATGCAAGTTTATGACTTTTTCCCAATTGGCAAGAGGTATATATATATGAATCGGAAATGTTACTGAAGGGGATGTTATTACTATTCATAACATGCTTTACAATTTCTGCACTTGGGTGTCCCAGTTTATAGTGCCATAAATCAAATGCATTGTTATTCATGATATTCATTACACAAGTGTTCCCCTTGTTTTCGGAAACTTTTGAGTTACAGAAATCAAATTTGTACAACCCAATGTTTTCTTTACCCTGCAAAATGATTTCTTGAGTCAGTATATCTTTAACTATGCAATAGTTGGGGTAAAATTCAAAGAAGACATTGTTATCTTTTGCAAATTGGAAAACACTCATTAAGTTCTTCTTAATTGAAGGAACCCTCAATAAATTTCTTAGGAATAATTTCTTGGGTCCATTTATACTTGCATTTCCAGTATGTGTAATATGAACAGTTTTGCCATTACCAACAAATAGATTTTGTGTACCCTTGTATTCTTTGTTTCCCAAGTTTAAGTTGCTGAGATTGTTGGTCACATGGTTGGTTGCTACAGAGTCTGGATACCAATATTCATTACTGACATCATCTGCTATAGCAATTTCAGTGTTAAGGATCTCTGCTTGACTGTTATTGTTGTCTTTGGGCATATTAACTGTATTGATATTAGCATTGTTATTTTGTTGTGAGGGAGTAAAATCCTTGTTGAATCTGAAATAGCATTTATTTGCCCCATGTCCATATCTCTCGCAAATTTGACACCTTATTTTATTGTTGCCATTGCTTCTGCTACCTCTCCTACCTCTGTTGGATAATCCTCCTCTCTGGTAGCTATTGAACTGCCCTCTCCCTTGTCCTTGTTTGCCTTTGTTGTAAGTATAATTAACTGATATATCTGAGCTTACTGTTTTGGCATGTTCAATTCTTCCTTCATGTGATAAGAGAGTGGAGTAAACAAACTGCAGTGAGGGAGTTGGTTCCATGGTAGAGATAATTGCCACAAAAATTTCATATTCACTGTCCAGACCACTGATTATGTATAATACATGTTCAGAATCAGAAACTTTATGCCCCGCTGAAGCCAACTGGTCACATAGATTTTTAACCTTGAGCAGATATTCATTTATAGTCATTTCATTTTTCTTGATGCTTTGTAATTGTCTTCTATGATGCATGATTCTTGCAGATGACTGAGATGTGAAATTTCTTTCAATTGTTGTCCATACTTCTTGTGCAGTTTTGCAACCTATAAGCTGTGGTAAAATAGATGCACTTATGGATGACATCATCCATGCACATACAAGGCTGTCTTGCCTCTGATGTGCTGTGTATTCTTGATTTGGTACCAATTTGTCTTCACTGTCTTTGACAAACTCTGGCGGTGTAGTTTTTGTACCAAGAATATAATCCTCTAATCCATAACCTATAATTGATGTCTCTACTTGTAATTTCCAGAGCAGGAAATTGGATTCATCAAGTTGAATTGAGAGCAGTTGACTCTGTGGCTTAACAGTGGCCTTCATCAGATCATTAATTGAATCTGATTGAGTTTGGGTGAGAGATTCTCTTGTGCTGGACATCTGTGGGCTTGTAGGATCACCTTGATTCATGATGAATGACGAGAAATGTCAGGTATAAGGATTCTTGCCTTGAAAATCTTGAATTGAGATTAAGAGAAGAAGCTGTGCAGTTGAATCTTGATGTTCTTGAGTTCAACTGAAGCGTTTTCTTGATTTTCTTGATCGATTTTCAATGGATTTGAATTCTTTATGCCACCGAGCTTTCAGTGGTAATCAAAGGCAGCCAGAGTGGTGAACTGGCGAGGCACTGATTTCCAGTGATGGCAACAACTCTCAAATGAGAAGATGTTGAATCTTTGATGAGAGGAGTTCAAGTGATGACACTTTTCTGATGGACAATAATCTCAGATTGAGCAGATGCAGTTAGCACACGAAACTGCTCTGATACCAAGTTAAAGAAATGCAGAGTAATATATTTGATGAAGAGAAAACTTCTTTTATTAATGCAGAATATATTACAACGAAATGTATTCAATACATTATATATGTTACATACTGGGCTTAATACAAAAGAGCCCATGATCCAAAATAAACAAGACAAGTAATAGCATTCCTTGGATCTGATGAGTGGCTGAGACGATGCAAATGACTATCTTCGGATTGCTATTCTGTTATCAGACAGAAAACACACTTTGTTACTTTACTTTTTACTCTTGGGTTAATCATTCCTAATTTCTCTTCACCATTCTTGATATCCTCTAGTTTTTTTGATATTACCCTCCAACTTTTATGATTTTACATGAACACGACAATATTAGAATACAAATTGATATAGGACACTTGGTATATGTAAAAGAGTTACGTATGAAGCTAACCATTCTTAGCAATGGGTCACTGCGACCGATTTTGTACATGATACCAATAACCGCGGCCTTGTTGTCTACGCTCTGATGAACCATATGCAGCTCTAAATCATATCTCTGCAAAAATAAACACTAATTGCTATAACATTACTTTAGACCTTTTTTTTCTTTTCTTTTTTGCCTTCTTAGGTTTTAGAATATGTGGGTGTGTTGACGAGAAACTTAGTCACAAATTGCTTTGACTCTATATGATTTGTTATTTAATTATGGTTTTCTCATCCTGGGTTCCTAAAATAGTATATCCAAAAAGATTACAGGTTCAGTCAACTGGACTATTTATTTATGTCATTGACTTCAAACAGTTTCAGCAACTTGGGGTCTAACATTACGAATGGAATCAATTTTCATGCACCACATTGCTAGTTTACAGATTTTGTACTTCAACAAAGAAAGGAAAAAAAAGCAGCGAACCAATGGTGTAATTTCTTCTTCTTTTAGTTTTTTGACATCAAAACATTAATCGAGCACCTTTTTCCATCAACAGAATGCTCAGTAGGAGAGTGCCAATGTAATTGCTTTATCAAATACTCAGTTCCATTCAAGAAAACACCACCTGCATCCTCCTCCCATTTCACCTACAAAATTCAAAGTGCAAATAATGAACACCATTCTGTTTCAAGAATACAAGTGAATACCATATAATCCACAACACAGTATTTTGTTTCAAGAATATTACTATGATATCATGACCACGATTTTTCATGACAGCAATAGCAGGTTGGTAAGTTCTTCGAATGCGGCCCAAATGACGAACAACTCGAACTCTTGCATGTGATAAATCCACAGGAGACTGCATACTTCCTTTCCCACAGACAGACCATTCTTTGTGAATATCGCCCCGGTGTTTAGACATAGATGGGTAGGAAGGTCCGCATACCAACTTCTTGAGACATGACTACTGAAAAACTTGAGAGAACGATGGCAAGAACAAAAAAGCTGTGGAATTTCATGGGGAACAACATTTCAGCAAAGAACTAATATGAATAAATGTTGCAAAGACAGTGGAGATTATATAGCTGTAGACTAGTTGGTATGGTATGATGGACCTTTTCCCTTTGCTTCGGCGCACGGGGTTTGAATTGAAATGTCCTTATGTGTATATAAGTACACAAAAACATTTATCCATATGTATTGACTATGTACATCAGTATGCATCTTGAAACTTTCCATGCACGACATATTTGATTTATTAAGAGATTGATTGAAAACCAATTGGTATTCCGAAGGAATAAGGCAAAAGGATAAACATAAGACAAATTTTTGTTTCAAGACCGCATGTTTCAAAATTTAGTACGCAGGGCAAAAGAAACATCAAAATTCAAATATCGTCCCTGACATCTTCTCAATGCCGCGCAACCCTATTGCAGTCGCAATCCCGTATCACCACGTCACCTTCAATCGCCATCGCCGATTCCCTTTCCTCACCTCGTCGCCACCTTAATCATTGCCGCCGATTTCGCTAAAACCCTAGACTTCGTTATTTGATTCTACCAAATCCAAACCCTAACCGCCACCTGATTTCGCCATAGCAATACACCACCACGTCGCTACACCGCACCAGAACCCTAGCTGACAACCCAACATCGACGATGACTACAAAAATTAAACAACGATTTCTTTTTCAAAAATTATACCAGCATTAGACGAACATAATGTTACACTGTTTTTTGTAGTTCAAATGATGCTAAGGTAAACTAGTTTCGTATTTACAAAGCGTGCTAATATTGGCACCTGTTTGGCCTTGACCCATTCTATTTCCCTCTCCTCATGATTATCAATGGCTTGCGTAAGGCATAAAAAGTCGTAAAGTCTTCTTGAAATCAAGACACCCTGCGCGGTAAATGACGCACATCTTCTTACGCACCAATAACGTGCGTTTTGTGCGTGGAATATTTTTCTAGTAGTATAACCGCACAACAGTGGAGAAACCGACCGTTCGATCGTATAACTTTGATAAGAAATATACATTTAAATTTTTTATGAATATTACTTAAACATTAAGTGATAATATGTTGGAAAAGAATAAATTGAGATTTGAATCTGAAAATATAAATTTCAAATTTAAATATATATTAAAGCATTCAAAATTGTCGATTTGAAATTGAAATGTTAGAATTTGAAAATCATAATAGATTTGAGTTTGGAATCTTTGATGCGCGAAATAAAAAGAAGAAGTTTAGGGTAACCGCGATAAGACAAGATCTACGTTTTTAGGGAAACCGCGATGAGACAAGATACACGTTATTTTGGCTTCAGAAAAATTGATTTTGGGCAGTGACAGTAAGCAAACCTCCCTAACGGTCGGTTTGATAAATTAACTATGTTAAATTAAGTAATATTAAGATTTTGTTACAATATATGTAAATCATGAAATAAATATGGTTTTACGTTCTTTTGTTTAGCCCCACATCGTGGAATAAGTTAAACCCTTTGCTCTGAAGCCTTTATATAAAGAAGACCATGTAACATAAATATATGTCTAATTCCATGAATGAATAATATATCTTCTGTCTCTCTCTTATGACATCTACTTTCTTCATTTTATAACACGTTATCAGCACGATCTCTAAAAATAATAATATTTGAATTGATAACCTAGAAGACCGATCTACTTTGCTTTTCAGATCTAATTATAGATCTCAAGATGTAAGCAATTTTTTAGATTTAATTATATTGATCTTATTTTTTTAGATCTAATTCTATTGATTTTATCTTCTTAGATCTCATTCAATCATAGATCTAATTTTTCGATCTCATTCTATTGTAGATCATATGTTCTAAATTTTTTTCAGATTTTTTGTAGATCTTGATATCATGCTCAAATGATATATCTTTGAAATCTATATATTTTAGTCATCAGATTTATTCTTTTTCATGTTTATTCATCCTTTTCTCTTATTTATTTATTGAAATCAAGTATAACTTCTGAGATTATTTATTATTACATATCTTTTAGTTGAAAGCAATTTTATTTATTCTTTTAGAATTTATACTTGATAAATATTCAGTTTGAATTGATTCAAAATTTCTAACAAGTGGTATTAGATCCACTCATCTTTGATTTCATTATGAATTTTTGATTTTTTTTGAGTAAGTTTTGAATTGACTTTATTTATAAGTCATTGAATTCTTGTAATATCTTACTCAAATTTCAGATCTATTTGATCTATGCATGAAAGATTTTTTGTTGTTGATAATTTTGGATTTGGTTTGAAGTTAAATTGGTTTTTGCTAGACCAATAGGTAGCTTCTGATGTAGAAAGCAAGATCTAAATGATCTGTACATAGTTTGTGTAATTAAATAAAATTCTAAAATGTTTTTATTTTCTGGAAATAATCTTAATTCCCAAATTTACGAGATAACATTTGAAGATTTATATGTTTGTTTTGCTATATTTGGTAAAAAATTGTGAAGTTAATTTTCTAATAAGGGAAATAATATAAGTCTGAGATGTATAGTTATTTATGATTATGAATGACATAGATAGATCTGAGATAATGTTGTTTATTTTAGAAATTTTAATTATTGAGAATAAACTTTCTCTATAAGGTATTGATTTTAATTTTATTATTGAGTAATCTCGAACCTAGATCTGAGATGAAATTATGTTACTTTAACTATTGTTTGTTCAATTGATTCATATATATTTATAATGAAATCATTTTGTTGTGATAGTAGATATATCTTAGATCACATAAAGGTTAAATGCATTTATTTTTATCATAAACGTATTAAATACATTGGTTATTGTAAATTAAATAATATTTTATGTTTGTGTTTGGAATATGAGTTGACGTATGATGTACTATTTGATGTATTTATTTTGACAAGTAATGTCTGGTGTAATGGAAGAATTAGGTTTAATAACAACTTGAAGTTGTGCAAAGAAATTATTTTAATAGAGTTGTATAACTCAAAATCCAAGACATGAAGTCTTGAATTATGAAAAGAATTTCTGATAATGTTTACAAGCTTGAATTCTCATCAGTATTTTTTTAATTTGTCAAAATATACAAGCTTCTAAAAAGGAACTTTACACAAAATTTGAGAACATGAAGCTCATAACAAATTAATGAACTTGAAGTTCATGAATTAGAAGCCCGAAACTCTATTGAAATTGTGCAAAACGATAAGGTTGTACTTCTTGAAAAAGTTAAAGGAAATTAGTAAATTATCATACGAGATAATGATGCTGCATTCATGAGATTACAAAAATCTCCAAATGAGTTATACCTTACCTTACATCTTCACATTTACATTATCTTAACCAAACATCCTGAAGATATTATGTTATATGATATTTCAATTATCATCGGATGTGTGTGTATATTAATCTCTTGAAGAGATGTTTTAGAGATTTATTTATCTTTATATTGCAAAATTCAACATCCCAGAAGAGATGTTATAGGAATTTTATTTTGTTACATTCCAATTCCTTAAAAGGAAATACCATATTCCCTGAAGGAACAATGATATAATTTTTTTGAGGTAATAACAATAATTTATCAAAAAAATGATATTGTATACCAATGTTACACTCCAGAAGTAGTGGTTTTATCTCTTGCATCTTACTTTCATTTGGTGAATCTAATTTTTTCATTGTATTTAAAGTTTGATATGCCATTTTAAAAGCAGTTACAACAAAAATCTCCAGCATGGATATTTTATGCTACTGTAAAAGTAGTAATTATGTAATTTATATAAAATAAATATTGTATATTGATATGGCATTCCAATAGTGCATATATATATATATATATATATATCTCTAGAAGAGAAAGTTCACTTCAGAAGTGGTGATACTAAAATATCTCTAGAAGAGATTTATAAATTTGAAAATGATGACATATCTCTAGAAGAGATTTATTTATATATTTGATAATTTTAATAAAACAAATAAGTGTACATAAATACGATTACGAAGGATCCTAATTTAGTTTAGATTAGATGTAATAGGTTTAAGATTATCTCAAGAATACAATGTTCTATGTTCATATGTCTAATTATACCATAAAAGTCATATTCCTAGTTATTATTTCATAAGAAATATTATATGTATAATCATTTCTTGAAGAAATATCTTTAAATATTCTCCTGAAAAGATGGTCTATATTTCATATCATAATTTTCATGCAAGCTATGCACAATCTTTGATTATAATTCATCCATTCTCCACTAATCAATCCATATAAAGACCTTTCCATATTTTCAAGGGTAGTTTTGCGTTTTCAAGAAAATTAATTAATGCAATTAATGAGATTGGATCTAGAGCTATCAAAAGGATGTAAATAAGAAATTATAGTCGCTTTTATAGATTATATTTGGTTATCTTTTACTATTTTGCAGTAATGTTTTTATTCTTTCACTGTAACTACCATCAGATATGAGTTCTTATTTTATGACATGCATTAATTATATACCCATGAACAAAATTTTGATGCTTATGCATTTTTTTCCACTAATAGTTGCTGATATGATAAACCATAGCCAAGCTTGAATTTAAAAATTTAGACTTACTAGGAGATAACTTTTTGTATGGATATTGGATGCTGACATTCAATTACAATCTCAATGCTTAGAATATGCCATTAAAAATGATAATATGTCCTGGTAGGATAAAACAAATGCTCTTATATTTTTAAATTGTCATATCCATGACAATCTTAAAATAAGATATTTAACTAAATAAAAAGATCATCTTTATTTATAGAACTCCCTGAAGGAGCGTTATGACCACTAGAAGATGGTCACACTTTCAAACACTAGACAAGAGCGGTTGAACATGAAGTTTCAACAAATTGGAAGTTGGTGCTTGTATGTTTTTCCTTTTAGAACTAATTGAAATAACATAGCGATGAATGTTGTGTCTTAATCAGTAGTCCATTAAAAAAAAATTGGAAAGCATTAGCATTTATTTAATGCTTACAAATTTTAATAGTTGACTAAGTATATTGTCTTTAATTTTTAAGATATGGACCATTAATATTTGAGTGATAATATATGTCTACTAGATAGTGCAACTACTTACATGATTTTGAAAAACTAGAAGTATTTCTATGAACTATATGAAAATATTTTATCTAAAAATTTCAACCATAGCAAATGTGCTATATAATTGAGGGGTCCGGAAGAGCCCATATAGTATTACCAAATGGTACATATTTCTTAATTCAAAATACATTATACTCAAGCAAATTTAAAAGAAATTTGTTGAGTTTTGAGGATATATAAATGAATGGCTACCATATTGGAACTATAATGAAAACGCCAAAGAATATCTTTGCGTTATTTCTACAAAATGAAAGCTAGAAGCTTATTTTAGAAAAATTTGGTAAAATTTCAACTGGATTATATTTCAAAAAAATTGGCATAATTGAATCCCATATTTAAACATGAGCCAGAAGCTCACAAATATCACTTGAATGCATCTTATCAATTGATAAAAGAATTATCCTCATATTATTAATATGTATGGTGTATTTGTTAGTAGCAATATGATAATGGATCAAAATGAAAATTCAAAGATGATTATTATTTAATGTGATAATGTTTACCAACATTGAGAGGGAGGATAAAGGGATACAAGTTCATTTTGATCATCAGTGTCAAATATTTGTTAACATGTATAATGATGTCAAATATTAAGTAACTTGAATAAATTATTAATAATATCTCTAATAGACTTTCGCCAATATAGATCTGAATCCCTGAAGGATCAAAATGTGTACACCACATCTGAAATATGGTACAAAAGTTTGTTCGAAATTTTTGGAGTAAGTAATAAAGATGCCAAATAAAAGATGTGAGTGTTCTTAAAGAAACACTTAAGGGTGCACTTGAAGAGACTAATGACATGATTGTCAAATTACCCAAGAAGTGGTTTAGGTCCCTAAAACATGATAATCAAAGAGATCTCAATAAATCATGTCTAGAGGTGACAAGAAATAATCATTGATAAAAAAAGCGCTTATGTTTATAAATAAATTAAGGATCTTGAATCAGGGGGCCATAATGAATCCTTTACCAATAGAGAAATATGGACATATACTTCGCAAAGTAGCGAAAGTACTTGAAATGCTTAATATACCCCGAAGGTATAAATATGGTTTAAATCATATTAAATGATGAAAATATACATATTGCTGAAGAATATAAATAACTTTTGTGGTTATAAAAAAATGTAAAGAACAAGAAGCGTAGTTTGCAACCTACTTTTGAATATTGTTGTAATGAAAATCTTGATCTAATTCATGATGAGTAGATTACTTCCTATTTTTATGTATCGTTGTAATGAAACTTTTAATATACATTGAAATGTTAGTTGCGATATGCAAAAAAATTTCCTGAAGAATATAAATAACTTTGATGATTATAAAGAATGCAAAGAACATGGAATGTAGACTACAACCTTCTTCTAACTATTATTGTAATGAAAATCTTGATGCACTTTAAGATGAGTAGATTACTTCCTGCTTTTAAGTATTGTTGTAATAGAACTTTTAATATTCATCAAAGATAGTTGCAATATGCAAAACTGATTTGAAGCATAAAAACGAAAACACATGCTGTGTTTTTCATAAAGGTAGCAAACAAAATACATAAAATGCAAATCATATTTGGATTGGAAATTTTGATTTTATCGAAGGAAACTATTAATAAATTATATTATTAATGAGATACATATTTATGGATCCAGAAGTATCTATAACCAATTTAAGTTATCGAAAGATGAATACGAATTCAATGGAAACTTTAAACCAGGGGGAGCATCTATAAGTATTTTATAATGCACTATTTTTCCTTAAATAAGATTTTTCCTACTGGGTTTTTATTAGTAATGTTTTAATGAGGCATTATCTTGATCCAGAAGTATCAACTCACCAGTAAAATTTGAAAATAAGTTACAATGTACTCTTTTTCCTTATTTATGATTTTTCCCATTGGGTTTTTCTTACTAAGGTTTTAACGAAACATTATCTTGATCTAGAAGAATCAAACGTCTTTTTAAGAAATAACATCCCAAAAATGTTATTTAAGTTAAATTGTATTTTTATCTTTGACTAAGGTTTTTCCCATCGGGATTTCCTTTGTAAGATTTTTAATGAAGTATTATATTGATCCAAAAGTATCAAACTCTATTTGAATCTGTAAATTATTAAAATATGTCATACTATATTGTACTCTTATTCCTTCACTAAGATTTTTCCCATAGGGTTTTTCTTAGTAAGGTTTTAATGAGGCATTAGTTTGATCTAGAAGTATCAAACTTCATTTGAAGAAATGAGAAAATAAGATATGTCATTGTACTCCTTTTTTCCTTCACTAAGATTTTTCCTATTGGGTTTTTCTTAGCAAGGTTTTAATGAGACATTATTTTGATCCCGAAGTATCACACTCTTAGAATGAATATCATTTTTAATATGATATTTATGATTTCACAAGTTTCACTCTTTTTCTCTTTTAAGGTTTTTCTCATTGGTTTTTCCTTACAGAGGTTTTTAATGAGCCAACGGATATTATCTATATCGACTGAATGGATAAATGCAAGCAAGATAATAATGATGGGGAGAAATCATCATACACATTTCAAAAGGGAAAATTTTAAGTTATCAGAGCATTCAAGATTTTGAAGACGCATATTCAAGAGGGAGTGTTACAATATATGTAAATCATTAAATGAATATGCTTTTACGTTGTTTTGTTTAGTCCCACATCGTAGAATAAGTTAAATCCTTTGCTCTGAAGCCTTTATATAATGGAGACCATTTAATGTAAATATATGTCTAGTTCCATGAATGAATAATTTATCTTCTACCTCTCTCTTTCTAATGACTTCTATTTTCTTCATTTTATAATAGATTTGATAGTATTTGAAGATAAAAGTTTTAAATTTGTAAAAAAGATTATTTGTTAGGTCATATATTTAAGCGACACTAAGGTTTGATAATATTTGTAGAGATTTATTTGTTAGATCCCGTGTTAGAGATATTAAGATTCAATAATATTTGTAGAGAAAATTTTCGAATTTGTAAAAGAATTTAAATACGGTTTTTAGCGATATTAAGTTAAAGGATATTTTTGGTAGTTCACGTTGATACCAAAAAAGTATGACACCAAAAGTATTATAACTATCAATAAAGATGTTTAGAATTTTTTAATAAATTTAATATGTATGACAAATAATTCAAAAAGTCCAATAAAGTTTATCTATTTTTTACTAAAACATATGTAAGAATGAACTTTTTTAGATATATTGCAAAGTACATCATCAGATATAATATTATAAACATATAAGTTCAAGCATTATACTCTTTAAAAACCAAAATCCCAGATAATAGCACATATTATTGAATTTGAATCTAATTCAACAATCATATTTTCTAAATCAATATCTGCATCATCAAATTAATAAGCTTCATCATCTTCCTTATTTGTCAATATCGACTAACAATTTATTTGGTACGACCATAGTAAAAGTAGTTGGTTCGAAGTTTGTTGTAGATCAATTTTAAAAAACATCCATTTGGTAAACAGATAGTTAGAAGTTGGTTCGAGATTAATTTGGAAAATGCAACCATTCTAGGTTACTTGTTCGGTAGAGCTGCAGCAATTAGACATGTCGGGTCAAATCCAGAGCCGACCTGGCGGGTCTCGGTTCTAATTGAGTTTTGTGACGCCCCACGTCTATACCCACGCTAGCCAAGGACACTACCGGGTAATGCCGTCAACTAGCACGGAGGATAAGGCTGTTGAGGAGCGACCATCCGTGTAATTGGTTTGTGCAAGCACCGATATGTCAGATAGTACAACATGCATTTGGAATCCGACATACCGATACAAACTCAAAGCTACTACACAATGGCTATATATATATATATTCTTCGGAAACAAACATAGAAATAAACATTGCACAAATCAGTCATAGACATCCATATCACAAAGGCGGAAATAGATATGAATATATAACACATGAAAGTGTACATCAGAGTAGTGGTCAATCAAGATCCATAATGTCACAAAAGAATAGCTACAAGTGCTAGACAAAAGAATATGGATACATCAATGAGTCTATGTCTCAAATGTATACAACAAAAAACTACTAATCTAAGTAGTTAGCCAAAAATCAGGGTGATGATCCCATATGTGAAGTCAAGCAGAAGCACCTGTAACATCCCGGTCTGACCCGAGTATTATTTAATAAGAAAATAATAAACGGATTAGTCTAGCTATAAATATCAGATAAAATGATAGAGAATAAGAGATATGACATAAATATATTATAACCATAAAGCCATACTGTGATAAGTATGCAATTGAAAAATCAACTAGGGATTAATCAATATCACGAGAATCTTCTCAAAGATCAAAATGAATGTCATACTCCTTATTTACCAAATCACCAAACTATATATATTGAAAAAAATAACAATGCCAACCACAAAAGTTAATGACACACAAATTCACCAATGCACAAATATTGATAAAACATATCAATGTAAATCACGAAAATTGGTGAAACACAAATTTCAGAAATCATCAGTGGAAATCCAGAAATCACAAAAAGGGGGAGGCCTATCACAAAACGGAAGCATGAAAACTCACCAACACGTGTATCACAAAATGGAACGCTACTCCATGGTAGCTAACCATTAATTTTGAGCCGAAGCTCCACAAAATGGTCCGAAGACCATGGGTCGCTACCCCACCAATTTGAGCCGAAGCTCCACAGAAATGGGGTTTAGTCTCCCTCGTAGACAAAGAGACATCGCACATTTGTTAGTCTAAATCACAAAAATGATCATCAACGATCATCAAGAAGTGTCAATTACAGTAAGATAGTAAATACATAATCTTAGTTTCATGTCCCATAACCACTAGCTTAACTTAAATATCTACGAACAAATTGTAGATCTCCACTCGAAAATTGTCACAAGAGATTCAATCGAACAAGTCCAAGAATTAACCGGCGAAGTAAATGCAAGCGTTTCATACCATTTAAACAAGTCCAAGAATTAACCGATGAAGCTTGAGTGTTAGGAAATGAAAGTAAAGTTATGAAAGGAAGGGGGTTGAGCTAGAGTAAATAGTTAAGGCTAATGGGCTAAACTAAACCCAAAGCCCAAAGTGAAAAAGCGGCAAAATTCCACTAACTCCAAACATATCAAAGTTTATACTCAAAAAGATCGCAAACGGTGTTTCGAACTCAATGGAAGTGGTTCCGAGTCCTAATTTGACCGTATGCAAAAAGTAATTTTTCGGACTAAAATCCGACCAACGATAAAATATTTAAATAAAATATTTAAATATTAAAATTGTAAAATATGCGGGTTGTTACAGACTCCCCTCCTTAAAGAAATTGCATCCTCGCAATATTTAAGAAGAAAATATAAGGTAACAACCATGAAAGCATATAAACACAAAAGAAATTTGAAATTTGAAATTCACCTCATGGAGCACGAGAAAGTAAGTCCGAATGTGTTCGCTCGATGAACTCTCTAGATTCTCAAGAGCAATCCTTAGGATTTGAGGACCATTGGACTTTAACAAGTGGAACATCTTTATTTCAAAGGTGCTTGACCTCCGAAGCAATAATACGAATAGGATGTTGCTCATAAGTCAAATTAGGTGAAACTTCAATTTCTTCCACAACACCGGGCTCAAGAATAAAATCAGAATCTCGAAGGCATTTCCGTAATTGAGAAACGTGAAACACGTCATGAATAGCAGAAAACTGAGTCGGTAATAAAAGGCGATAAGCCAGGGAACCAATACGTTCGGTGATAGAAAATGGCCCAATATATCGAGGCGCTAACTTTCCCGATCAATTGAAACGTACCACACCCTTCATAGGTAAAACAAGAATAAACACAAGATCTCCCATAGAAAATTCTAATCTCCTTCTCCAGTTATCGGCATAGGATATTTGCCTACTCGGGGCTTCTTTCATCTTATGACGAATAAGGTCAATCTTCTCTGTGGAATCACGAATAAAATCTGGACCTAAAACCAGCTTCTCACTGGCCTTAAGCTAACAAGAAGGAGATCGACATGGCCTTCCATAGAGTGCCTCAAAAGGTGCCATACCAATACTAGATTGGAAGCTATTATTATAGGAAAAATCAACAAGAGAAATATGATCTTCCCAACTTCCACCAAAATCAAGAACACATGCACGAAGAAGATCTTCAAGAGTTTGATTCACACGCTCAGTTTGTCCATCGGACTGGGGATGATAAGCGGTGCTAAAATTGAGCTTCGTTCCCAAAGCCTTTTGAAGACTCTTCCAAAATCCACTAGTAAACAATGGATCACGATCAATAACAATAGAAGAAGAAACTCCATGCAATTTTACAATTTCTTTAATAAAGAGTTTGGCCAAGAGAGGAACGGTTCGATTGGACCAAACGGGAATAAAATGGACGGATTTCGTAAGTCTATCAACTATCACCCATAAGCTATCATGACCCAAACAAGAACGGGGAAGGCCGTCAATAAAATCCATGGAGATTTGGTCCCACTTCCAAATTGGAATTTCTAAAGGTTGCAATAACCCATCGGGCCTTTGATGTTCGGCCTTGACAAGTTGGCAAGTCATGCAACACTTAACAAAGTTAGCAATATCATGTTTCATTCCCTCCCAATAATAAAGTCGCTTCGTATCTGCATACATTTTACTACTACCGGGATGAATGATAAATTTAGAATGATGAGAATCTTCTAAAATGTCTTTATGAAGATTACTAATATTTGGTACGACAAGCCTACCAAATTTTCGAATACCACCACGAGAATCAATATCAAAGTCTTTCAAACCTTCAATATCAATTTTATCCCTAAGATTTTGGCCAAGAAGAGCCAATTCGGGATCTAGCTTTTGAGCTTCAAGAATGTGGTCTAAAAGAGAAGGATGAGCCTTAAGGCTACATAAAACAAGAGATGAACATAAATCGGAAACATGATCTCAAATCTCACAAGTGGACAGAATTCCGAGATCATTCCATTCGGATATCATCATAGAAACAACCGCTTATTGCTTACAACTAAGTGCATCGGCAACACGATTTCCCTTTCCGGGAGTATAAAGAATATCAAGATCATAAGCCGTAAGAAATTCGAGTCAACGTTGTTGACGCAAATTAAGTTCCTTTTGAGAAAATAGATACTTCAAGGATTTATGACCGGTGTAAAGAATAAATTTTTCTCCCAAAAGATAATGACGCCAAATACGAAGGGTGAAAACAATAGCCGCGAGTTCTAAATCATGAGTGGCATATCTAGTCTCGGCTGGCTTCAATTGCCTAGAAGCATAAGCAATAACACGTTCTCTTTGCATAAGAACGGCACCCAAACCAATGCGACTAGCATTGGTATAAACTATAAAATCTTGGTTTCCCTCGGGAATCACAAGAATAGGAGCATCGAAAAGGAGTTCTTTTAATTTCTAAAAATGAGCTTCACATTTGTCCGACCAAATGTATTTAACTCCCTTCTTTGTCAAGCTAGTAAGAGGCATGGAAATTTTGGAAAAGTCCTTTATGAAACGGCGGTAATAACCGGCCAATCCAAGGAAACTACAGATCTCCGTCACACTTTCCGGTCTCTTCCAGTTTTGAATCGCTTCAATCTTTGAAGGATCCACGGAAATTCCGGATTCGAAAATAATGTGACCGAGAAACTTCACACGAGATTGCCAAAAGTGGCATTTAGAAAAAATTTCTTTTAATTGATTGCTCCTAAGAGTTTCCAACACTATCCAAAGATGTTTTTCATGCTCCTCCTCGGTTTTAGAATACACAAGAATATCATCAATAAGATGAGAACAAACCGATCGAGGAAGTCTTTGAAAACTCGATTCATAAGGTCAACGAAATAAGCCGGAGCATTCGTTAAACCAAATGGCATGACAAGCCATTCATAAGATCCATAACGAGTATGGAACGAGGTCAAAGGAATACTATCCTCTGAAATATGAAGCTGATGAAAACCGACAGCTAAGTCTAATTGTGAAAAGACTCTAGCACCACTAAGTTGATCGAATAGATCCTCAATCCGAGGTAAATGATATTTATTCTTGATAGTAAGATCATTAAGCTTGTGGTAGTCAACGCAAATCCTAAGTGTACCATCGGATTTCTTCACAAAAATGGCTGAAGCTCCCCAAGGCGAGGAACTAGAGCGAATAAATTGCTTCGTCTCCAATTCGGATAATTATTTTCGCATCTCCTCATTTTCTTTATTGGACATATGATAAGGAGAACGAGTAATAGGTTGAGCTCCAGGGATGAGATTAATTCTGAACTCAATTGCTCGCTTAGGTGGTAATCCTAAAACGGGCTCAAATATGTCGGAAAATTCACGAACAACGTGAATAAGAGAAATAATATCTTCCTCATCATCATTATCGTCATCATGAGGATTTAAAGAATATAAAGATGCAACTAAGCTGGAATTCGAATCTTTAAGGTCAATAGAAATCTGCTTAACAGATTAAGGATGTCGAAGACAAATAGTCCGCTCAGGACATAGGATTTGGGTTTTATAGCGGTTAAGCCAATCCATTTCCAAAATCATTCCAAAGTCTAAGTAGCGCATAACATGCAAATCGACTCGGAAAGAAAAATCACACAAAATAATCTCGACATCTTTACACAATAAACTGATTGTTGCGGACCCACCAACTAGATTCACAATTCTCAAAGAAGTCATTAAACACAAAACATCCAAAGAAAAGGTATCAGCAAGTTATTTTGATATAAAAGAATGGGATGCACCCGTATCAAAAAGAACTTGAATAGGATGATCACGAAATAAAATAATGCCATCAAGGATAGAATGAGAAATACTTTTACCACGAGATGTGTTGCCATGGGCTTGAGCAACATTAAGCTTTCCCTCCTTCCTATTTTGAAGTTTGGGACAAGAAGATAAATAATGATCCAGGCTTTTGCAACAGCGACAAGTACGGGGCTTCGAACACTTGTTCGCATAATGGTCCTTTGAACCACAGTTGTAGCATTGCCCACCACTTGGGGTAGAAGTCTTAGTTGCCGGAGAGACTTGCTTCCCTTTCTTATTATTAGGATAAGGACCTTTGAACTTGTTAGGCCTTTTCTTATTGTTGAAGTTCGATCTGGAACCCATAACTTCAACGTCACTTTCTTTATCTGCCTCTTCAAGTCGAAGAGCGATATCAATGAGTTGATCAAAAGAAACTTTTAACTTTAGAAGTAATGGCTTCTTGAGATTTTTATTCAAGCCATGGAAAAATCTTTGGTTTTTCTTCAATTGGGTGTTTATATATTCGACCCCGTATTTGGAAAGTGACTCGAAAGATGCGACATAATCGGCCAAGGGGGATTTACCTTGAACAAGGTCAATGAATCGGCGAGCCAAAGTCACCTTCTCAGCTTCTGGCACAAATTTTAATTCGAAGCGTTCCCGGAATTTTTCCCAAGTAAGATCCGCTTCATTTATTTCAGAAATCAGAAGCTCATACCAATCTAATGCTCTTTCTTGGATCATACTAGAGGCCACCTGAACATGGTGAAGATCAATAAGATTCATGCGAGAAAAGATTCGATCGCACGATCTCAGCCAAGCCTGGACTTCAATAATGGTTTCTTAACCTTTGAATGGCTTCCCCCCAAATTAGTATAATCGCTGCACAAACGTGCAAATCCAGACCTAGGGTGAGTAGACTCCGGATTAGATCCAGCTGCTCGAGCATTCCTCACAAGATCAAGAAGCTGCTGGGCAGACATAAATACTCCATCTTGGGGAGTAACACGAGATTGACCGGCGCTGGGACGGCCAGGTCTAACCATTTCTCTTCCTTTAGAAAAAAAAAGAAAGAATAAGGATGTTATTCACCAAATGAATATCAAGCAATCTTGATAGATAAACAAGGAATCATAAAGAAAATAGGATGAATCGGTACGAAGACTCGAATTAAATCCTAAAGCACGACTCCTAAGATGTACTTAGGATGATGATCCTTGCTAGATTATTCTACATTGTTCCGAAGATTGGCTCTGATACCAAGCTGTGACGCCCCACCTCTATACCCACGCTAGCCAAGGACACTACGGGGTGATGCCGTCAACTAGCGCGGAGGATAAGGCTGTTGAGGAGCGACCATCCGTGTAATTGGTTTGTGCGAGCACCGATATGTCAGATAGTACAACATGCATTTGGAATCCGACACACCGATACAAAATCAAAGCTACTACACAGTAGCTATATGTATTCTTCGGAAACAAACATAGAAATAAACATAACACAAATCAGTCATAGACATCCATATCACAAAGGCAGAAATAGATATGAATATATAACACATGAAAGTGTACATCAGAGTAGTGGTCGAACAAGATCCATAATGTCACAAAAGAATAGCTACAAGTGCTAGACAAAAGAATATGGATACATCAATGAGTCTATGTCTCAAATGTATACAAAAAAAACTAACTAATCTAAGTAGTTAGCCAAAAATCAGGGTGATGATCCCAGATGTGAAGTCAAGCAGAAGCACCTGTAACATCTCGGTCTGACCCGAGTATTATTTAATAAGAAAATAATAAACAGATCAGTCTAGCTATAAATATCAGATAAAATGATATAGAATAAGAGATATGACATAAATATATTATAACCATAAAGCCATACTGTGATAAGTATGCAATTGAAAAATCAACTAGGGATTAATCAATATCACGAGAATCTTCTCAAAGATCAAAATGAATGTCATACTCCTTATTTACCAAATCACCAAACTATATATATTGAAAAAAATAACAATGCCAACCACAAAAGTTAATGACACACAAATTCACCAATGCACAAATATTGATAAAACATATCAATGTAAATCACGAAAATTGGTGAAACATAAATTTCAGAAATCATCAGTGGAAATCCAGAAATCACAAAAAGGGGGAGGCCTATCACAAAACGGGAGCATGAAAACTCACCAACACGTGTATCACAAAATGGAACGCTACTCCATGGTAGCTAACCATTAATTTTGAGCCGAAGCTCCACAAAACGGTCCGAAGACCATGGGTCGCTACCCCACCAATTTGAGCCGAAGCTCCACAGAAACGGGGTTTAGTCTCCCTCGTAGACAAAGAGACATCTCACATTTGCTAGTCTAAATCACAAAAATGATCATCAACGATCATCAAGAAGTGTCAATTACAGTAAGCTAGTAAATACATAAGCTTAGATTCATGTCCCATAACCAATAGTTTAACTTAAATATTTACGAATAAATTGTAGATCTCCACTCGAAAATTGTCACAAGAGATTTAATCGAACAAGTCCAAGAATTAACTGACGAAGTAAATGCAAGCGTTTCATACCATTTGGTTTACTAAGTCGTTTAATTAGATTTCTCGTATGAGTGAAGCAAAGTGACAAATCACAAAAATGATTATAGAGACAATAAATCACAAAAATTCACATTTGATGATGTAAATACAAATCCAAAGAATTCGATTCCAAATTCATCAAAATGGAAATAGCCTAGCGACTCAACATGGAGTGACCTAGCAGTAGAACGACCTAAAAAGGTAGCGGCTCAAAAGAGGTCGAGCGACCTAACATGTTGCGACCTAACGTTGGTGCGAGGCATAGCAAGTGCGACCTAATGAATGACGCGACCTAACTACATGGGCGACCTAAGAGGAAATGAAGGCCGAGCGACCTAAAGTGCATGCGACCTAATGGGTAGGTGCGACTTAATCAGTACAAACGACCTAAGGAAAGGCGAGCGACTTAAGAAATTCACGGCATAAGGAGGTGAGCGGCCTAAGGATGGTGCGACCTAAACACACGTGCGACTTAACGGGCCGAGCGACCTAATTGCTTGAGCTACAAAGCCGAGCGACCTAACTGGAGTGGCCAAAGCCAAGCGACCAAAGGGGCAGCGTCTTAACAGGGTTGCGAGCTAAAGTAGGCCGAGCGACCTAACGACCTAACTAGGCGCGACTTAAAGGGACCAACGGCGTTACCCAAGAGACGCGACCTAACCGGAGCGACCTAGCTGTAGAAAGCCGAGCGACCTAGTACATGGTATGACCTAACATAGGAACGACCTAGCTTGTCGCGATCTAAGCTCGAGCGACCTAACTACAGGCCGAGAATTTGATGTGTGCAGGCTGAGCGACCTAAGGGTTTTGAAGCTCAAAACTCACTCATTTTGCAAACGATCGACCACGAACGCTAGGGGATTATGCCTATCGGCTACTCGGTCGTATTGACTACTTGATGCATCATCAAAAACTTGTTCAAACATCAAAGATTGGATTTTTAAAGATATGAACCCAAAACACTAAAAATTGGGATTTTCACCAATTCAATCCAAATCAATGGCAAATGCATATGTAAAAGTATTAGAAATTCATACCCAACAATCAAAGATAGTTACAGACAAAGATGTGAGATAAAAATCTCACCTTTACACAAAATCTATGAAGAAGAAGCTTGCAAGAAAAGGAAGAATCAATGGCTTCTCTTTGAATTTGGAGTTGGATGTTGAATTTGCAAATGAACTTGAGCTTGGAGTTTTAATTTCCCATTCCCTCCTCCATTTTTGATGAAGCTTGAGTGTTAGGAATGAAAGTAAAGTTATGAAGGGAAGGGGGTTGAGCTAGAGTAAATAGTTTAGGCTAATGGCCTAAACTAAACCCAAAGCCCAAAGTGAAAAAGCGGCAAAATTCCACTAACTCCAAACATATCAAAGTTTATACTCAAAAAGATCGCAAACGGTGTTTTGAACTCAATGGAAGTGGTTCCGAGTCCTAATTTGACCGTATGAAAAAAGTAACTTTTCGGATTAAAATCCGACCAACGATAAAATATTTAAATAAAATATTTAAATATTAAAATCATAAAATATGCGGGTTGTTACAAGCTGGTTTTGTCGAATCTAACTTGTATGTTTTAAAATTTCGACACGGCTTGGGGTTAAATTCAAATCTGGTCAGATTGGATATTAACTTTAAAAATGCATATATTTTGTCATTCTTTTAGTCTAATCTTTCAGATCGGATCGGTTTTTTATGTTATTTTCATCAACTAGACCCGACCTAAGATTCATCGGGTTCAAGTTGAGATGGAACGTTTTGGTTCGAATCAGCGGATCTCGATTCTAATTGTCTATCGTAGTTCGATGTGGAAATAATATAAATAGTTCGAAGTTTGTTGGAGATTAACTCGAAGTGTAATTGCATCATCGCATAGAAAATATATAACACATTCGACCATTGTTTAAGATCAGCTTGGATTGTGAAAAAAAATTAAAGGTAAAAGAACAATAAAATAATGAAAAGGCGCGTCTTTTTTTGCATCATGCGCCGTTTGCGTCATTCGCCACTTCTTTCCATATGCGCCACTCCATATACAAGAAAGACACAAACACCACGTTGCGCCTTACGCCATGATGTACGCCATAGTGTGCTTTTCAAAACTATGCATCTTCCTGACACAAGTTAGTAATTTTTCATGTGAACATGTACCTAGAATAAAAACGTGTATTTCCATCTTCCTTTCAGAACTAACGCCGCCAATGGAAGAAGAACGAAAAAATTAGGCCATTCGTCAACAAGTCAAAAACTTACCCCCTCTCAGCCTATGCAGTCGTCGAGTAAGCATTCATTCTTTTTTGTTGCAAACCCTAAAATTTTCAAATCGCAATTGAGTTGATCATAGATAATTCTTATTTTGCGTGCCATTGATTAAAATCCTATATTTTCATTTCCTTTTCCTTTTCTATCTACTAGCTGTAGCCGCAACATTATTTTGCGACAGTTGTATATGAACATAGGTTAATGGACAAGGTCAGTTGAAAGTGACCGTGGGAAGAATTTTTTCAGGTTGTTTATGACTGAGTAAAAAAACAAAATGTAGTGGTCACAAGTAAATGAAAAATATTGATATATAATAAAATTATAATGGCAACTAGAAGAAAATAACCGATGTCAATAACATCACACTTAATATAATGTTATATTTCATTCATAGTTTAACAAATGCTACTGCTAAAAGAAGGTAAAATCTATTGTCACCCTTTGTTTCATCATTCTCCATGAAATATGTAAACCCTTCATTTGATGTTACCTCCCCTATTAATAACAATTATACCCACTACTACCATGCCTCTCTTTTACACGAACTATACATGTCCATCACTTTCTCACTCTTTACTTTTTTCCCACTTTCTACTCTTTGTACTTTCTCATTTCATTCAATTAGCTTGGAATTCCATTGGATTACAATTTCATTTGTCAAATTAACTTTAGATAAGAATCATGTTCATGTTTTGGTATATCCATCAGCAGAAATTATTTCATGATATTATATATTGTGCTGCAACTTAATGAATTTTGTATTTTATTTATCTTTATTTTTTGCTAGATTGAAAATGTGAAAGATTACAATAATCTGATGTAAGGATGAAAGAGACATTACATATATCAATGTAGTGCGTATTACGTGAATGCAAAAGAAGATGGGTAATTTGGTCAATTAATTTTTTTTGTTTTAATAAGGAGCGAAAGGTATTTATCGGGGTAGTAATAGATGTAGACCTAAAATATACTATTGTTATATGACAATATATTGTTATAATCATTTTTAAAATTCAAAAAATGCTAGTTATATCTAGCATTAGAAAACGAGGATATTTTTGTTCATAATCTGCTTGATGTACCTGAGATGCCCCACCCCGAGACCCACATTAACAAAGAGTATTACTAGGTAATACTGTTTTACTAATACAGAGAATATGGCTGGTTTGGAGCGACCATCTACAGCCTTGTCTTAAATACCTATTGAATACGTCGATAAGTGCTCTATTTTTTTCCATCTCAAGTGGATCGACATATCTAATAAATACTTAATACAAAGCCATAGGTGGCTATAAAATATATCAGAATAAAATACAACAACTCAAATGTAAAACACACCACAAAACAGCAGATAATCACATACACACACACATATACAAATAAATCACAGAGCATACAAAATGATACATGCCATGATCCGAAATCCAGCATTCAAAATCGACATCAAATACCACACTTGTATTCGACTACCGGAGATTCAATGAACGCCAGTTCAATGGAGCTTATAACAACATTAAATGAATACAAAACAGCGGAAATAAAATTGGATTTCATTGATAAACAACACAAATACAACATTGATACAACATTTGAACACTATCATCAGAGTGCTATACATAATACAACAACACAATGATAACACCACAGCGGAACAATAACAACAGGGTCTTCAAAAATTTTCCAACATACTTTGACTTCGATAAGGTCTTCCAAAACTCCAAACACGTTTAGATCCAAAAGGCTTCAAAAGATCTCCAAACCAAAAGCTTCCAAAAGACTTCTAAATCCAAGCTAGCCCCAAAACACGGATAACCTGCTTCTAGGCTGCCCGTGTGGAAAATTATGGGAACCTAGAGTTTAGGAAGGTAATAATAAACTCCGGGTCAGTCATGGGCCTAGTATGAGTAAACAAAAACAGTTGTTTGAACAAAAACAAATTCTAAAAGAAATCCGTTCATGCTTATGGAAAATGAAACTACCATAAGGCCTCCCGACACACACACAATGCAATCACACACTTGAGGGGGATTTCTCCTTATGATAGTCAAACATGCTTGATACGAGAAAATTCTTTTTGATATTATTATTAGTGCATAGTGTAGAAAACATTTCGAAAGTATAATATTAATCTTAGCCAGCATACGTACCATTATAGTATGCCTAATATAGCTATCATATTAGATGGCAGGTTCTACAACTAAAACCGTACAGGGCTCGTATTGGATGATAGGATTTCCAACAAATGGCCAGGCTAAGGAACTTCCTCACCGAATGGAAACGCCTCTGGAGGGACGCCCCGAGAACTTAACCAGCTCTCTGTCAAAACAAGACCGAGTTACCTCTGTAATTAGGTAACTAACTGTCGCGAGTATGCAATCCCATGGTCGTAACCGACCTTTATTGAGGGTCCTCAATGCCAACAACCACAAAGCTAATTATCTAGGCTCCATGCCAGAATACCACTTATTATCCAAAAGGAAATGCACATACCCTAAAGGGCGCGACCCTCATAACCTTGCTGCACTATTCCTGTTTCGACCATTTCCAGAGTGTGAGGTTCGACGAATTCTCTTCCACAAAGCTATGCTTTTCACAAAAGCCATGCTTTGATCAACAAATGATCAGCATCACTTAGCATGCCACACTACCAAATTGAGAGTATATCACTAATAACCATCAACCACATAACCTCTGAGCTCGTACGTCTCAGAAAAGGGTGTTAAGATAAGAGAATAAATTCTCCGCCACCAATAGAAATGTATTTGATCGAGATCAGCTTTATATCTCAAAGTGTAATGTCAGACATACAACTATACAAGTCCATCCTGGGTATGAATAGAACCGAAGGCACTTCGTCCAATATAGGAAGAAGCCCTTGCAATTCGGTAATCCACAATCCCAATCGGACTCTCCATCACATATGGAGATCTCTATAGCGGAGCAATTTAGTGCAAAGACAATCGACAGGTAATACTTTCGTTCTCGAAAATACCCGGTCTTCACCACCGTCTTCAAATGCACTCCAATTCGTCATATCATTAATTAGGAATGAGTTTTATGACACAAAGTCCTCTTTCGGCTAATCCGAATAATGAGCATTTATTTTAAAAACATGTGGATACACAAGTCACAAAGATTCACCATTTAGATTCGATGTGGGTTTCAGATAACCATTTGGAATCCGCCTCCCTGTTGCATCGAAATTCAAATGCCATTTAAAGGCCAATAGTTTTCACATTCACACAGAAATATTTCACAGATATCGTAGATCAATTCACAGCAATTCACGTCACAAAGTATCACAATCACATATCAGAGGTATCAACCAATTCAAGGCATTCAATAATAATCAATCATCTACAAGATGAATTAATTGTTTGATTATAATTGATTAATCACATAATCATTTTCATTAATTATCTTTAATTAATGATTAATTATCCTTAATTATAAATTAATTAATCCTTAATTATTAATTAATTAATCTTAATCGCTTTCATTAATTAATTATTTCTTAATCAATTACATTAATTAATTAATCCTTAATTATAATTTAATTAGCCTTAAATTAATAATTATTTAACCTTTAATTAATTATTCTTTAATTATTAAGTAATTATAAATCATTTATCTTAATTAATCATTTAATTATTATTAAATTCTTTGATTAATAACCCTCATAATTAATCATCATTAACACAAGAGATCAAGGTTAATTAAGAATTACAAACAATATTTCATCTTAATTTACTTTTAATTACATTATTTATTTAAAATTAATTAAAACTAATTAACAAATAATGTCCCAAAATTTTATAAATTAAACTTAATTACTTTTGAAATGATTTACTTTTAAAACCTTATATAATATCATTATTTAAAGAACAAGTCAACATGTTTTAAATTAGAATTTGGTTTTTAAAATTTTTTAAAATTGTTTTATATTAACCCGAGACTGACTCGAGCGCTACCCCAAGCCAACACTGAAATTCCCCGAGACTTGCCCCGAGTAAAACCCCTCCCCTTTTCTTTTGTACTTTGTTTTTATTTTTTCTTAAAAACTTAAAACATTTTTATCTGGTGTAAACACCTGAGCCCAATATCGAGCCAGTACCTTAACTCCCTGAAGACAACTTCGAGTCACAACCCTTCTTCCCCGAACCTAAATCACTAACACGAATTCGACACCGTGCACATGCACAGTCCATCTGGCCACCTCTGACCGATGCTCCGACCTTCCACACATGGAAGGCGACCTACATGAGTCTCACGAACACCCAGAAATACATGACGACCTCGAACTTGCGATTGAGCTATATGACCCATTCTGGAATAAAAATGATCATCAAAGAACGCCTCGTTCCGACTCCACAGGCCACCAGAAATGTCGAAGCTCCAGCTAGAGCTTTGCCTACCTCTCTCCTTTCGATTGCCACCAGTGCGATCGACTTCGGTGTGACGACGAGACGACAGCAACATGAAATCCGATCATAACTAAAACATGGGATAAAACCCTAGATCAACCTCGCCTGCCATCCACGATGATTTATAAATTCGTCTAATATTTTTCTGATGATCCCCGACCACCATGCAAGCTCCAACCTTGTTCACGAGACCCATCGTGTCGCCGATCACCAGAATTTGGTGAAAATTGCGATTCTGTTCATCTCACGATTTCTCACTCAATAACGAACTAAAAATCTTGAGTTTCATTTTAAAAATCATGATTTGTGACAGCGAATAAGATCATGCAATCAAAACTTAAGTTTTAATCAATAAAAATTTTAACAAAATTTGATTCTACTGTGTTTTGATACTTCCCAATAAACCCTTTTACTTTTAATACTTAAAAATATTTTTAGAATTGAGATCATGCCAATTCTAACATGTTTCATTTAGACATCATAGTCTATAGATGATCAAAGGATGAGATTTTGATTTCTTTAACAGGTTTGAAGCCTGTAATACTTAGAACAGAGACATATGTCTGTTCTCAGACATGCACAGTCACATTGATATACATATATACACAGACTTGTACACATGCAAATAATTTTCAACTTCACTTCTGGCATGATTACAAACAACAAGTAAAAATTCAAATTTCACAAAGGTTTGCTCACCTGATGACAGAAAATAAAGAGGAATCTGGAAGTGTTTGTATTTGAAATTTGTAAATTTGTTTTTGATATGGAATACTTTGATTTGCTTTCAAATCTAGTTTGATGCTGAAACTTTAATTTAATGATTTGAAGCTTTGAATTTGCTTAAGTTTTGAAGTTGAAATCCTTGCTTTGATGTTGAATTGCTTGTTGTCTACATTGATTCATTTTTGAATTTGATTTTAGTTTAAATGTTGAAGAAGTTGTTTTATTTTGATGTTTTTCTGGTTTGAATTTTTACAGGCTTTTGTTTTCTGGTAGTAAAGATAAAAGAAATGAGAAAGGGAAGTTAGACTAGTTTATATATCTTATTTCTATTATCTTTAAAAATAAAAGAAAATAAAAATAAGTAATCTGACACTTGTTAATTTTTTATGATAAACTATTACACTTGTTAATTTTCTTGTTTCATGGATTACACTTGTTAAATTATATATCTTATTAACTTACACTTGTAATTTTACATGATTATATGTTTTAAAGAAATTTTTATATTACATTTTCTTGTTTGTATAAGTACATTTCTTTTATTTTCATATATGTATAACCTTTAAAGAAAATAGTTTGAAACTAAATATATATTAATAAATAATCACATATATTATTTTTCAAATCTAAATTATTTTACTAAGATATTTATTTTTAAATTCAAATTCAATTTCAAATTCAAATTCAAATTCAAATCTATTCACACATATATATAATATCACACACTTATTAAATTTGATTTGAAAATTCCAAATCAATTTCAAATTAAATTCCAGAAATTCATATTAATTACTGATTTTAAATCTGATAAAAATTGGGATGTTACAGATTCCCCCCTTAAGAAAATTTCTTCCTCGAAATTTGAAAGAGAGAGGGGCAAACAAAGAATTTAAGAACACAGAAAAAGATAAAGAAATGGCTTACCAGATTAAGCCGAAAGATCCACTCTGCACTTGGGGTAGGATTTCTGCATGCTATCCTCTATTCCCCAAGTACAGTCATTTGGATCACCACTCCATTGCACTTTAACTAGTTTCACCACTTTATTTCTCAACTGCTTTTCATCTCGATCAATTATTTTCAACGGACTCTTTTCACTGCTAGATTTGGTGTGATTTCCAAATCCTGTTGAGCGGCCTCTTCAATGGTACTGTCTGGATCATGCACATATTTCCAAAGGTGAGAAACATGAAATACATTTTGTACGCCAGATATCCAATTGGGTAGCTGCACTTGGTAAGCCAAAGGACCGATCCTCTCCAGTGTAGGAAAAGGACATATATATCGCGGTGCCAGCTTACCAGTCTTTCCAAATCTCAACACATCCCGCGTTGGAGAAACCTTTAGGAAAATGGCATCCCTAACTTGGAATTCTAAATCTCTTCTCCTAAGATAAGCATAACTTTTCCGACGACTTTGAGCCGTTTTCAATTTCTTTTGAATAAAGTCAACCTTTTCAGTAGCTTCCTTTATCATATCTGGCCCAAGAATGAGTCTATCACCTAACTCAATCCAACACAGAGGTGATCGATACGGACGACCATATAGTGCTTCGAAAGGAGCCATTTCAATGTTAGTCTGATATCTATTATTGTATGAAAATTCAACCAGATGCAAATGGCCCTCCCATGAACCGCAAAAGTCAAGAATACAAGCGTGCAAAAGGTCTTCTAAGATTCAATTTATCCTTTTAGTCTGCCCATCAGATTGCGGGTGGTATGCAGTACTGAAGTTCAGTTTGGTTCCTAATGCGGCTTGAAGTGCCTTCCAAAATCTGCTAGTGAAGATCGGGTCACAATCATTCACTATGCTGTATACCATAGAGAAGAACAATTTCTTTCACATACAACTCTGCTAAACTTGCTGCTGTTTGGGTGGACTTCACTGGGATAGAGTGGGCAGTCTTGGTCAAACGATCCATGAGAACCCAAATTGCTTTATTACCTTTTCAAGTTCGTGGCAACCCGTCTATGAAATCTATAGATACTTGATCCCATTTCACTTATGCACCTCCAATGGTTGGAGTAAACCCCCATTTTCTTTTGATCATGTTTTATTTGCTGACAAGTTGCACAACGACTGACATAAATAGATATTTCCCTCTTCACTGTTTTCCACCAGAAAGTCCTTTTAATATCTCGATACATCTTATTAACTCCAGGATGGACACTAAGTTTGGACTTATGACATTCGTCCAAAACTTCACGTTTTATATCCGGGATGTTTGGAACACACAATCTGCCTTTCAATCTTATAATTCCACTGTGATTGGTTTCAAAGCTAGAATCTTCGCCTGGAAGTATTCTCCCATAAATTTCTCAAAAAAACTTGTCTTGTTTCTTCTTACTAGCAACTTTCTCAAGAATAGTAGGAGTGACCACAAGATGAGCAAGAATAACATGTTTCCTACTTAAAGCTTCGGCTACCACGTTGGCTTTTCCAAGCATATACAGAATATCCAGGTCATATGACGCTAGAAATTCCAGCCAACGTTGCTGCCTCAAATTTAAATCTTTCTAGGTAAAGAGATACTTCAAAGATTTATGGTCGGTGAATAATTTGAATTTTTCACCTAGAAGAAAAAGGGTTTATTAAGTATATATATTAAGTTTAAGTTAAATTTTTAAATTTTTAGGAAAGCTGAAAGAGATTTTTTACCCAGAAGATAATATCGCCAGATCTTCAAAGCAAAAATGACATCTAGAAGCTCGAGATCATGGGTTGGGTAGTTTTTCTCATGTTGTCGTAATTGTCTACTCGCGTACGCAATCACTTTACCATTTTTCATTAGCACAGCACCCACACCATCACCACAAGCATTTGTATAAACAGACAGACCTTGATTCCTATTAATAATAGTTAGAATGGGAGCAGTAGTCAATCTCCTCTTCAACTCCTAGAACGCTTCTTTGCATTTCGAAGTCCATTCGAACATAGCATTTTCCATGGTCAGCTTAGTTAACGGACTGGCTAATTTGGAGAAATATTGGACAAACTTTCTGTAGTACCCGGCTAAACCTAGAAAACTTCTGACTTCTTTCGGCATTGTAGGTTGCTTCTAGTCTACAATAGCAAAAACCTTGCCCGAGTCTAATGAAATTCCCTCTTCGGTAACAATATGTCCGAGAAATCTAACTTCTTTGACCCAAAAATGACATGTAAAAAATTTAACGAATAGAATGTTCTTCCTCAGTATTTCCAAAACAATTCTCAAATGTTCAGCATGCTCCTCTTCACTTTTGGAGTAGATCAGAATATCATCAATAAACACAAGAACGAATTTATTCAACACTTCTCGGAATACACGGGTCATTAAGTCTACGAAATATGCTGGAGAATTAGTTAGTCCGAAAGGCATAACTAACTGTTCATAGAAGTTATCAGGACCCCTGAAAGCTATTAAATGAATACAGTCTTCAGCAATTCTCAATTGATGGAATCTTTAGGCTAGATCCATCTTTGAAAAGAATCGAGCGCCGTGCAACTGATCGAACAAGTCGTCGATTCTGGACAAAGGAAATTTTTTTTAAGTGTTAGTTTATTGAGACCGCGGTAGTCTATGCACAATCTCAAGGATCCGTCGGACTTGGCAATGAAGACAACAGCTGACCCCCAACTGGAAACACTGGGATGTATTAATCCTTTCTCCAGCAAATCTCGAGTTTGCTTAACCAGCTCTATTCTTTCCTTTGGTGCCATCCTACGACTTGCATGAACAACATTATGAGCATTGGGATCCAAGTCGATTCTGAATTCAGTTTCCCTATATGGAGGCAAAGATTTAACCTCTTCGAACACGTCAAGAAATTCCCGGACAATAGGTATAGATTTCAAACTAGGTTCGGGATACCCCAAAGTATACATCAACTTATCCCTTTTCGGACTTGGGTCCTCACAAGAAATCATGACGAAATTCACAAGTTTTGTTTTAACCGAAATCGTTCGATTATTATAATCTAATTTGGCTTCGTATTTTGTTAACCAACTCATTTCGAGTAAGATTTCAAATTCATTAAAATCGAGAAAAAAGAGACTAATGGGAAATTGATGATGAGAATACGAGATAGGAACTTCTTTACATCGTAAACAAAGGTTCGCAGGGCCACCAACTGGATTCTTCACACAAATGGGTTCGTCGACAAATTCAGGTTCAAGTTCTAATTCATTCACGGTTTGTTGGGAAATAAAGCTATGTGTGACTCCCGTGTCGAACAAAACTCTAACAACTCTATCATAAATGAGAAGGTTACCTTCGAAAACTTCTTTTCCTTTGTCTGCTCCAGATGTTGAAGGTTTATCGTTGATCGTATACACCTTCGCTACTTGAGCTTGCTTCATTTTCGGGAAAGCTTTAACTTCGTGTCCTGGCTTATGACAGTAATGGCATTGCCTGGGTCTTGTCTTTATAGATTGATCTGTCTTTCCTTGTTTCTTAGGCTTCATACATCTACTTGAGTAATGGCCCTTTTCCAAACAATTAAAACAAGTAATGTCCTTTTCTTGTCTCTCTTGATTATTCTTCTTCTCCTTGCCTTGCCACGGTTTCTTCCCTCCGAACTTTCTTTTCTTCCAATTCGTATTGCTTGCACTTCCTTTCTCCTCTGAACTTCCTGCTTGTCCAAGGTAGCACATCTATAACCCATATTTATTAAGTCAGAAAAGGACCCCTTCACGTGGGCTGTTATTCTCTCATGGAACTTCTTATTCATTCCTCGAATAAATCTTTCATTCTTCTTCAAAGGGGTGTTCACCAACTCCGGACCAAACCGAGATAACTCGTTGCACTTATTCAAATAATCTTCAAAAGATAAGCTTCCTTGCTTCAAGTCAGTGAACTCCTGGTACATCCTGGAGATACCAGCAGACGGCATATAACATTTCTCAAACACCTCTTTGAACCGATACCAAGTGAACTCATCTTCCGGCTCATCCACTGCAACAGTCTCCCACCAGGCTAGAGCTTCCTCTTGAAGTTCCCAAGAAGCTATCAATCTCATCTGGTTATGCTCCAACTTCAGTCCTTTAATTTTTTTTCACACGATCGAATCCAAGCTTGTGCTTCGATAATAGACTACTTTCCTGTGAATGGCTTTCCACCAAGTCTGGAAAAACTTCGATATAAATCAGCCAGATTCGGCTGAGATTGAGTGGGAATAGCTGCTTCTGTTGTCGCAAGGCCTTGACCAGTTGTAGTGGTACTTCGCCATCCCCTACCTCGTCCTCTTCTAGTGCTCATACTCACTATATGTATGTAGTAAGAAAACTTGATTTTAGGCCATACGGACGAGATATATAAGGGATATACTCATTTTAGGGTATTTCTAACCCTATCTCTAATGAGTCATCTAATGTGTTATACTCCAAAGCTAAAGTTCTTACTCAACCTTTAGCTCTGATACCACTTTTCACGACTCGAAATCCGGCGTTAAAAATCGACATCAGATACCTCACTTGCATTCGACTGCCGGAGATTTAAATGTTAAAATCCAGTTCGGTGTAGCTTATAACAACATTAGATAAATACAAAACAACGGAAACAAAATTGGATTTCATTGATAAAAAATACAGATATAACATGGATACAACATTTGAACACTATCATCAGAGTGCTATACATAATACAACAACACAATGATAACACCACAACGGAACAATAACAACAGGGTCTTCAAAAAGTTTCCAACATACTTTGACTTCGATAAGGTCTTCCAAAACTCCAATCACTTTTAGAACCAAAAGGCTTCAAAAGATTTCCAAACCAAAAGCTACCAAAAGACTTCTAAATCCAAGCTAGCTCCAAAACACTGACAACTTGCTTCTAGGCTGCCCGTGTGGAAAATTATGGGAAACCAGAGTTTAGGAAGGGAACAATAAACTCCGAGTCAGTCATGGAACTGGAATGAGTAAACAAAAATAGTTGTTTGAACAAAAACAAATTTTAAAAGAAATTCGTTCATGCTTTTAGAAAACAAAACTACCATAAGGCCTCCTGGCACACACATAATGCAATCGCGCACTAGAGGGAGATTTCTCCTTATGATAGTCAAACATGCTTGATACGAGAAAATTCTTTTTAATATTATTGTTAGTGCACAGTGTAGAAAACATTTCGAAAGTATAATATTAATCTTAGCCAGCATACGTACCATTATAGTATGCCTACTATAACTACCATATTAGATGGCAAGTTCTACAACTAAAACCGTACAGGGCTCATATTGGATGATTGGATTTCCAACAAATGGTCAGGCTAAGGAACTTCCCCACCGAATGGGATCACCTCTGAAGGGACGCCCCGAGAACTTAACCAACTCTCTGCCAATACAAGGCCGGGTTACCTCTATAACTAGGTAACTAACTATCACGAGTATGCCATTCCCCGGTCGTAACCGACCTTTATCGGGGGCCCTAAACACCAACAATCACAAAGCAAATTATCTGGGCTCCATACCAAAATACCACTTATTATCCAGAAGGAAATGCACATACCCTAAAGGGAGCGACCCTCATAACCTTGCATCAACCATTCCTATTTTGACCATTTTCGAGATGTGAGGTTCGACGAAGTCTTGCCCATAAAGCTACACTTTTCACAAAAGTCATGCTTTGATCAATAAATGATCAGCAGCACTCAGCATGCCACACTACCATATTAGGAATATATCACTAATAACCATCAACTACATAACCTCGGAGCTCTTACGTCTCAGAGAATGGTGTTAAGCTAAGAGAATAAATTCTCCGCCACCAACATAAATATATTTGAAAGAGATCAGCTTTATATCTCAAGGTGTAATGTTAGACATACAACCATACAAGCCCATCCTGGGTCTGAATGGAACTGAAGGCACTTCGTCCAATAAAGGAAGAAGCCCTTGCAATACGAAAATCCATAATCCCGATCGGACTCCCCATCACATATGGAGATCTCTATATCGGAGCAACTCAGTGCAGAAATAATCAACAGGTAATCCTTTCGTTCTCGAAAATACCCTGTCTTCACCATCGTCTTCAAATGCACTTCAATTCGTCATATCATTAATTCAGAATGGATTTTATGACACAAAGTCCTCTCCCGGCTAATCCAAATAATGAGCATTTATTTTAAAACATGTGGATACACAAGTCACAAAGATTCACCATTTAGATTCGTGTAGGTTTCGGATAACCATTTAGAATCCGACTTCCGGTCGCATCGAAATTCAAATGCTGTTTAAAGATATATATATATATTATATATATTATATATATATTATATATATATAATATATATATATATATATAATATATATATATATATATATAATTCACACAGAAATGTATCACAAATATCACAGATCAATTCACATCAATTCACATCGCAAAGTATCACAATTACATATTAGAGGTATCAACCAATTCAAGGCATCCAATAATAATCAATCATCTACAAGTAAGATGAATTAATTGTGTGATTATAATTAATCACATAATTAATTTCAATAATTATCTTTAATTAATGATTAATTATCCTTAATTATAAATTAATTGATCCTTAATTATTAATCAATTAATCTTAATCACTTTCATTAATTAAATATTTCTTTATTAATTACATTAATTAATTAATCCTTAATTATAAATTAATTATCCTTAAATTAATAATTATTTAACCTTTAATTAATCATTCTTTAATTAGTAAGTAATTATTAATTATCTTAATTAATCATTTAATTATTATTAAATTCTTTAATCAATAACCCTCATAATTAATCATCATTAACACAAGAGATTAAGGTTAATTAAGAATTAAAAACAAATATTTCATCTTAATTTACTTTTAATTACATTATTCATTTAAAATAAATTAAGAATTAATTAATAAATAATGTCATAAAATTTAATAAATTAAACTTAATTACTTTTGAAATGATTTACTTTTAAAACCTTAAATAATATCATTATTTAAAAGAATAAGTCAACATGTTTTAAATTTGAATTTGGTTTTTAAAATTTATTAAAACTGCTTTATAATAACCCGAGACCGACTCGAGCGCTACCCCGAGCTAACACTAAAATTCCCCGAGGCTCCCCCCGAGTAAAACCCCTCCCCTTTTCTTTTGTACTTTTTTTTATTTTTTCTTAAAAAAATAAAACATTTTTATCTCGTGTAAACAACAGAGCCTCTTAAAGTAAATGGAGATTTGAGAAAGAAGAAATGAAGAGCAAAAATCATGTATCAGTTGTTCATTACACAGATTTGTACATGTTTATATACAACAGCTTGTAATCCTATTTACACACACATGCGGGCTTTAAGCCTTATTACACACAGCCATGGGCCGAAGCCTTATTGGGCTGAGAACACAAGTATAACATGAAATATGTATAACACAATTCAACACAGATCAGATAACACTCCCCCTCAAGTTGAAGCATACTTATTAATCATGCTCAACTTGCTGTAAAGGTACTCCATTCTCGCACCACTCAATGCCTTGGTGAATATGTCAGCCAGTTGATCTCCAGATCTGACAAACCCAGTTACGATCAAGCCCTGCTGTATCTTCTCGCGAATGAAGTGACAATCCACTTCGATATGTTTGGTTCTCTCATGGAATACTAGATTAGAGGCAATATGAATTGCTGCTTGGTTATCACACCATAATTTCACTGGCAACTTTGGTTCAAACCTATCTCAGACATAAAGCGATTTATCCACATTAATTCACAAATAGCATTAGCCATACCTCTATACTCTGATTCAGCACTGGACCTAGACACCACATTTTGTTTTTTTACTTTTCCATGAGACTAAGTTACCTCCAACAAATACACAAAATCCAGAGGTTGATCTTCTATCTGACCTAGACCCTGCCCAGTCAGCATCCGAGAAAGCTTCTATCTCCTCATGTCCATGATTAGCATACACAATGCCTTGTCCCACTGTTCCTTTTAAGTAACATAGAATTTGTTTTAGAGCATTCCAATGATGAATAGTTGGAGAACTCATGAATTGACTCATGACACTAATTGAAAAAGCAAGATCTGGCCTTGTTACTATCAAGTAATTCAGCTTACCCACTAACCTCCTATATTTTTCTGGATCATTAAATAGTTCACCCTCATTTGTCAAACTGATATTGGTAATCATAGGAGTAGTACAAGGCTTTGCACCCAATTTTCCAGTCTCGATTAACAAATCAATGATGTATTTTCTTTGTGACAAAAAGATCTGCTCATTTTCTCTTATCACTTCAACACCCAAGAAGTACTTTAACTCACCAAGATCTTTTGTATGAAATTGTTTTTGAATAAAAACTTTAAGCTCTGAAATTCCTTTCCTATCACTTCCAGTAATTACAATATCATCTACATATGCTACTAACAATATAATTCCTTCTTTTGAATTTCTATAGAACACAGAATGATCAAAATTGCTCTTGGTTATGCCAAATGCTTCAATCACTTGACTGAACTTACCAAACCTTGCTCTTGGACTTTGTTTTAGTCCATACAAGCTTTTCTTTAGTCTACATACCTTTCCTATCTCCCCCTGAGCAACAAACCCAGGTGGTTGCTCCATATATACCTCTTCAATCAAATCCCCATGAAGAAAAGCATTTTTGATGTCAAGTTGATGCAGTTTCCAGTCATATCTTGCTGCTAAAGAGATAAGCAATCTTATGGACGTTATTTTAGCCACTGGAGAGAAGGTTTCTGAATAATCTGTCCCATAAGTTTGTGCATATCCTTTTGCAACCAACCTAGCCTTTAGCCTAGCCACTGACCCATCTGGGTTAACTCTAACTGAGAACACCCATTTACACCCTATCACCTTTCTATTATCTGGTAGCTGAACCAAATTCCAGGTCTTATTATGATCCAAAGCTTCAATCTCTTCTAACATTGCCTTTTGCCATTCTGGTTTAGACAATGCCTCTCCAACATTTTTTGGAATAGAAATAGTATCAAGATTGGAAATACAAGTGTAACTTGCTGGATATAGTTTATCATATGATACAAAGGAGGATATAGGATATGTACACTGACGTGTACCTTTTCTAAGTGCTATTGGTAAATCAAGACTGGGATCATGTGCTGGAATTTCCTCATTATCAGATTCTTGTAAATTTGTTTCTACCCTTTGATTTAGTTCACCATGTTCACTCCCTTGTGACAAAGTTGTAGGATAAATCAACCAATCATCACTCCCACTTTCCTCTTGAACACAAGACTTTGAATCAGACAATGGAAAGAATGGGAGATCTTCTACAAAGGTGACATCAATTGACACCAAGTATTTATGCGAACTGGGACAAAAACATTTGTAACCTTTTTGAAGTCTTGAATAGCCAACAAATATGCACTTCAATGATTTTGGATCTAATTTGGTTAGTTGTGGGTTCACATCCCTAACATAACACACACAACCAAACATTCTTAGCTTCACTGGATACAAAGATTTATTAGGACATAGGACTTGGAAGGGGATCTCATACTCTAGCACTGTTGAAGGCATTCTATTGATCAGAAAACTTGCTGTGGCCACTGCATCTGCCCAAAAAACTTTGGGTACATTCATATGGAACAAGAGTGCTCGAGTAGTCTCAATTAGTGCCTGTTCTTCCTCTCAGCAACTCCATTTTGAGAAGCAGTATCAACACATGACGTCTCATGAAGAATGCCATTATTAGCCATGTAATCACTAAACAAACTGGATGTATATTCCTTTGCATTATCACTTCTTAAAGTTTTAAGTGACACATTAAACTGGTTTTTTATTTCAGCACAAAAGTTATAAAAAATAGAGAATAGCTCAGATCTATTTTTCATTAGGTATAACCATGTTACTCTTGAATGATCATCAACAGATGTAACAAAGTATCTATATCCTTTCTTTGAAACAACAGAACAAGGACCCCCTACATCAGAGTGCACTAAATCAAACACTGAATTAGCCCTTTTATTTAATCTAGGATATGAACTAACACGATGATGTTTGGAAAATTGACATGATTCACAATTTATTGTAGACGGAAAATTAAACCGTGGACAAAGTTTCTTGAGCAATGTAAGAGATGGATGACCTAACTGGCAATGAACTTTAAGAGCAGATATCATACTTGAGTTTCATACTTGAGCAAGCAATGCTTTTGGATAATTCTTCATTGAGTGTGTACAAGCCTCCAGATTCTTGTCCCCTACCAATAATCTGCTTCGTTGTAAGGTCCTGAAACAAATAGTGATCGGGGAAGAAAGATACACAGCAATTAAGTTTGCTAGTGATTTGACTTACTGACATTAAGTTGAATGACAGATTTGGTAAATATAAAACTGATTTTAGTGGCAGTTGAGTATGCGAGTTTGCTTTCCCAGTTCCATAAACATGAGTTTGTGATCCATCAGCTAGAGTGACAGTATGTGTTGTATCATTACTTTGAATATCAGAAAGCAAATAACTGTTACCTGTCATATGATCTGTAGCTCCTGAATCTATGATCCATTTAGATGATGGTTTTTCAATACTAGCAACAGCTGCTGTAGTAGAGGAAGATACGTGACCTGATGGATTCTTCTCAAGAGTTTCTTTATACTTTGCATATCTCTCAAATTCATCAGTAGTCATCAAAACTGTTCTATTTGTATTTGCATTATTGTTATTGTTGGCCAAGGAGTTTTTATATTGCAATTTTCTACACTCAAATTTTGTGTGACCGGGTTTCTTGCAATATGCACAAAATTTATTCTGATTTAGTGGCCTAAATGGTTGAGACATCTGATTTGGAGCAGAGAATCTTGGTGCATTATTACTGTTGCGTTGTGCATTATTCCATGGTGGTGCATTATTCTTACTATTACTTATCAAAGCACTGCCAACTGGAGTATTTGATATTTGAGTCACCTCAGTACGGAGAATTCGACTAAACACCTCCTGCAATGATGATATCTCCGATCCAGATAGTATTTGTGATTTTGCTGGTTCGAATTCAGATGGTAACCCAGCCAAGAAGCTCATTATTGCCATCTGCTCCCTTTGTTTTTGTTGAACCTTAACATCAAGGCTGATTAGAAGCAGCACATTAAATTTCTCATATGTTTTCTTAAAATTCATAAAGTAGTTCATTAGTGTTTGTTCTTGCTTCTCTGCTCTATAAAACGATTTGCATACATCATACATTCTGGTCATATTTCCTTTTCCAGAGTATAGAAACTCCAAATACTCCATCAATTCTTTCACGAACTCACAGTGATCAACCAATCCAATGACCTCTCCATCAATTGAATTCCGGAACTGAAGAAACAGTCGCGCATCATCTCTTAACCACATCAGATCCTTTTCCTCGGTTGAATCTAGTTTTGGTGGACTTTCAGTTAAATGATCACCCTTATCAATGGATCAAAGATAGAGACGAATTGTTTTGCTCCAGTTTAGATAATTTTAATTTGTGATCAGTGATTTTCGGCATCATCTGGATCGAATCAATTGAGATCTTATTTTCAGACATAGTAACAAATCTTTGAATTAGGGAAGATAAACGATATAAAGAATGATATGGTGTTCGGATCTGAAGATAGAAGGTAAAACCCTAGTTGGATTCAAACTTCGTGATTTTGCGCTCTGATACCATGTTAAAGTAAATGGAGATTTGAGAAAGAAGAAATGAAGAGCAAAAATCATGTATCAATTGTTCATTACACAGATTTGTACAAGTTTATATACAACAGCTTGTAATCCTATTTACACACACATGCGGGCTTTAAGCCTTATTACACACAGTCATTGGCCGAAGCCTTATTGGGCCGAGAACACAAGTATAACATGAAATATGTATAACACCATTCAACACAGATCAGATAACAGAGCCCAATCTCGAGCCCATACCTTAACTCATCGAAGGCAACTTCGAGTCACAACCCTTCTTCCCCAAACCCAAATCACTGACACGAATTCGACACTGTGCACATGCACAGTCGATCTGGCCACCTCTGACCGATGTTTCGAACTTCCACACATTGGCGACGACCTACACGCGTCTCACGAACACCTAGAAATCAAAAACGATTTTGAACTTGTGATTGAGCTATACGACCCATTCTCTAACAAAAATGATCTTCAAAGAACGCCTCGTTCTGACTCCACAGGCCACCAGAAATGTCGAGACTCCGGCCAGAGCTTCGCCTACCTCTCTCCTTTCGATTTCCACCAGTGCGATCGACTCCGGTGTGATGACGAGACGACAACAACATGAAATCCGATCATAACTAAAACATGAGATAAAACCCTAGATCAACCTCGTCTGCCATCCATGATGATTTATAAATTCATCTAATATTTTTCTGATGATCCCCGACCACCATGCAAGCTCTAACCTCGATCACGAGACCCATCATGTCGCCGATCACCAGAATTTGGTGAAAATTGCGATTCTATTCATCACACAATTTCTCACTCAATAACGAACTAAAAATCTGGAGTTTTATTTTAAAAATCATGATTTGTGACAGCGAATAAGATCATGTAATCAAAACTTATGTTTTAATCAACAAAAATTTTAACAAAATTTGATTCTACTGTGTTTTGATACTTCCCAGTAAACCCATTTACTTTTAATACTTACAAATATTTTTAGAATTGAGATCATGCCAATTCTAACATGTTTCATTTAGACATCGAAGTCTATAGATGATCAGAGGATGAGATTTTGATTTCTTTAACAGGTTTGAAGCCTGTAATACTTAGAACAGAGACATATGTCTGTTGTCAGACATGCACAGTCATATTCATATACATATATACACAGACTTGTACACATGCAAATAATTTTCAACTTCACTTCAGGCATGATTACAAACAATAGGTAAAAATCTAGGTTTCACAAAGGTTTACTCCCCTGGTGACAGAAAACAGAGAGGAATCTGGAAGTGTTTGTATTTGAAATTTGTAAATTTGTTTTTGATCTGGAATACTTTGATTTGCTTTGAAATCTGGTTTGATGCTGAAACTTTAATTTACCGAGTTGAAGCTTTGAATTTGCTTAAGTTTTGAAGTTGAAATCCTTGCTTTGATGTTGAACTGCTTGTTGTTTACCTAGATTCAGTTTTGAATTTGATTTTAGTTTAAATGTTGAAGAAGTTGTTTTGTTTTGATGTTTTTCTGGTTTAAATTTTTACAGGCTTTTGATTTTTGGTAGTGAAGATAAAAGAAACGAGAAAGAGAAGTTAGAGTAGTTTATATATCTTATTTCTATTATCTTTAAAAATAAAAGAAAATAAAAATAAGTAATTTGACACTTGTTAATTTTTTATGATAAACTATTACACTTGTTAATTTTCTTATTTCATGGATTACACTTGTTAAATTATATACCTTATTAACTTATTCTTGTAATTTTACATGATTATATGTTTTGAATAAATTTTTATATTGCATTTTCTTATTTGTATAAATATATTTCTTTTATTTACATACATATATATATATGTATATATGTATGTATAACCTTTAAAGAAAATAGTTTGAAACTAAATATATATTGTTAAATAATCACATATATTATTTTTCAAATCTAAATTATTTTACTAAAATATTTATTTTTAAATTCAAATTCAAATCTATTCATATATATATATATATATATATATATATATATAAAATCACACACTTATTAATTTTTTTTTGAAAATTCCAAATCAGTTTCAAATGAAATTCCAGAAATTCATATTAATTACTAATTTTAAATCTGATAAAAATTGGGATATTACAATACATTACATATATGGTATGGCGACCAAAATACAAACACGAGTCAAAAGAATATATGTATCAAAGTAGCAATTAAAGGACTATACAAAAGCTACAACAAAAAGCTAGTAGAAAAGTCCATGCGGAAGCAGATAGGCTAAGTCTAAAAGGGTATATAACCTGAAACACCTTGGTCTGACCTGAGTATAAAATACACAGGTCAGACTAGCTAAACAAATCAGTTTAAGAGGATATGATAATATAAGCACTAGGTAAGGTGATAATCTTCTCAAGTGAGAAGGAATAATTCAATGGTATATGGCTACTTCACATGGCATAACTAAGTAGGTATAGTAATTTCAAGTGATATAAAGATATCACTAAATATGAATGCTACTCAAAAGCGATAAAACTTCATAACAAATCTCACAATAAAAGCACGTCTCATCTCATCGGCGTATCATAAAACATCGAATACGGTTTAGAAGAAAAACCTAACTCGAAAGAGGAGAAACCCCAAACCCGCCATATCGGCAAACTCAAAAGCATTCTCAAAAGAGAAAACATCGTCTCAAAATACGCCATAAGGCAATCAAATATAAATCTCCAACATAGGAGAATATAATCCTAAATAAATACCATAAGGCAAATCTCATATAATAATGCTAATAGGCAAATCCCAAATAATACGCAAAAGGCAAATCTCAAATAACACTAGTGTAGGCAACTCAAATTCCCATTAGGTAATCACCATATGTATATGTATAAAACGGCTCAAATGGCCAACCATGAAAAAGGCGATACACTAGGAAAATTACAATGATCAATGAAACCATCTCAAAAGTTTTACATGTGCTTTTGGCTGAAGTCTGCCAAGTACTAATTTCTAAAAATAGGTACCTCGCCCGAAGGCAAATACGTCATAATGACAAATACGCCGCAAGGCAAATGCCGCTGTAACGATCCCGTTTTTTTAAGCCAAATTAATTTAGTAATTAATTTGATATTTGGATTAAATTAAGAATTAGTTTGGTAATTAATATGAAATTTTGGATTAACTGTGAATAAATCTAAAAATTTCCAGAATTAATAAAGATATGTATTTTAAATAGAATTTTGATTTGGGAATTAAATAAATTGCAAATAAAATTTTGATTTGAAATTCAATGATAAATATTTCGTAAATAAATTGGATTAGAAAATTTTATATTTAAAACTAATATAAGTTGTTTTCTAATTATAATAAAAATTAAGATTTTAAGAATCATTTTTCGTTAAAAGATTTCTTTTATAAATATACATATCTTTGGGAAATTAATAAGAAACATATATACATTTATAATTGGTTTGTAAATTTTTAAAATGAGGTTTAATAAAAAAAATTCACTTATGTACTTAAAATTAAATATAGTTATATATATAAGCATTTGTAAACATATTACATAATTGATAAAAACTTAAACCTATGTAAATATAAAATGACAAGGGTTTAAAATACAGTTTGTTAAACAAGGGCTTAAACATAAAATTAAATAGTTTTAACAAGTGTAAGAAGAAAATAAATACAATTACAAGTGTTAGAAAAAAAGTACAAGTGACAAAATGGATTTTATAAAAATTTAAAAACATAAATAACATATGTAAAGAAAGAAACCTGTTTTCCTATTTCAGTAGAGAAAATTTTCTCTTCATGCCTAAATTTGAAATCTGGAAACAAAGCAGTTCAAAATCAAAGAAAAGAAAATATGGAAATTAAACAACTTGAATCAAGCCTGGAAATCAAAAGACAAAAGAAAAAAAAACAATTGAGGATTCAAGCTTTCAACCTGGAAAGCAAGAGCTTCGGCCTAAAGAAAACAACAAAAATAAAAAACTGGAAGCTATTAACCAGAGAAAAATCATCAACCTGAAATCAGACTTCAAAGATTCAATCAATGCAAAAAAAAAAAATTCCGGGCCTAAGCTAAACCTGTCCTCTGTTTCTTCAATTTGTCAGGTGAGCAAATTTTCAACCCCTAATCTAGTTATATGTTGTTGCTTGTATGCCTGTGATGACGATGAATTGAAATTAGTTTGTATAATGAAAAGAATGTGATTGCATGCCTGAGATTTTAAACTATGCATGTCTGATATATTTGTGTGTATCTCTGTTTCATGTTACAGAGTTTAAAATGAACCAAAAATTTAAAATTCTTTAACTAATCATTGTCAGGCCTTGGATTTCAAACAAAATATGTTTATTTGAACATGAATTAAGATGTAAAAATATATGTAAGCATCACAAGTTTATATACTTCTGTAAATCAAGGAAATACAGTGGAAGTTTGAAACCTGTCAAAATTCAAACATCAAATTTCCTTGTTTCCCTTATATAATCTTGATCGTCGTCAGGATCCATGAATTTTAAGAGTAAAATCACAATTTTTAGGTGGGTATTGAATATGAAATTCGTAGTTGAACGGAAACCACATTATTGTCAAATTACGTCGACCGTCGACGAATTGTGGGTCGTGCCTCTAGGGGAAGACAGTTAGGAGGATATAGATTTGAGGAAAAATAGTGAAAGCATATTTAGATGATCGTGGCGATGGGTCGATGTCGATCTAGGGTTCGACAATCATTTTTAGCTAATGGGATTCATGGGAAAACTACGTATTCGTCAAGGGTTTTGGGTCGATCGCACCTAGGGGAACAAGTGCCGGGGACACGGGCGAAGGTTCTGGTGGAGTGACGTGGGTTCTGGCATGGGGTTGCGTCGAAGCGAGGTGGTTATTTCGATCGAGTCCGATTCCAGTGAGCATCGACTTGCTCAAAATTCAAATTCGACGAAGTTTTGTTGATCTCGGTTATCGAGAATATTGGTGAAGTTATAGGTGACTCGTGGGTGGTCGCGACATTGGTCGAAAGCCACTCTAGCGATCGTGCACATGCACATGATGGCGTGTATATGTCTGGTTTGGGGGAGAAGGTTAACATCGGGTCAAACTCGAAGAAATTACGAGGGTGCTCGGAGAAAATAAATGATGTAGAAGACTCAAAGTTAAGCTCGGGTAAAGATTGCGTCTGGCTTGGGTTGTTTTGTTTGTTAACAAATTTTAAAATGAGACAGTGAGTTTGTTACCAGATTTAATTTTAAAGTATGAACAAGTTTAAAGTTATTTGAAATGATTAAGGTTTCGAGCAATCTACTTAAACTAATGTTTTAAAAATGTACAAAAAGGGTTTCAAAGTAATATAAAATAAGTTTTCATATTTAATCTATAAACAAATTTTAAATAAATTTCAATGTTTAGGATGTTTAAAGTCAAATAGCTTTAAATTGTTTTAGAAATTTAGATTAAGTAAGTGATTAAAGGCAAAGGTATTAATTTTTATTAATAAAAGATCTCGATTGATTTCGTAATAAATCAATTTTAAGCTTTTAAATTTGATAAGATTTAAATGTTAATTGAGTAAGATAAATGGCTTATTCTTTGGTTAATTAAGATTTAAAGTTAATTTATTGATTAAAGATTAATTAAATGATGATAAAATTTCATAATAAAGGTTTATTAATTATATGATTTAGGTTAATTAAATATGGATTAAAAGTTAATTAATGAACAATTAAGGATTAATCAATTTATAATTAAGGATAATTAATGAATAATTAAGGATTAATCATTTTATAATTAAGGATAATTAATGATTAATTAAGCGTAATTAATTAATTAAAGGTTAATTAAATAATGAAGATGATTAAGGAATAATAATTAACTAAGGGCTAATTAATTAATATTAATTAAGGTTAATTAATTAATTAAAGGTTAATTAATTAATGAAGGAGATTAAGGAATGATAATTAATTGAAGGGTAACTAATTAATTAATTAAAGGATAACTACATAATTAAAGGTAATTATTTAATGATTAAAGGTTAATTGATTTATTAAATAAGGTTAATTAATTAATAATTAAAGGTTAATTAATTTATTATTAAAGGTTAATTAATAAGTGAATAAGGAATAATTAATTCAAATGGTTTGAAATTAATTAATGTCAATTACCAGAATTAGTAATAATAAATCTGATTTAAATTAATCAGATAATTAATTGTTCTTACTTATGAATGTTTGGATTCAATTGAATGTTTGAATTGTTTGACATCCCTGATGTGTGATGCTTTGTGATATGAATTATTTTGATTCGAGCTGTGATAAATGTAATTTATTTATCTTTGATGAATGTATATTATTTATCTGTGAATCTGTGAATGGAAGATAAGTGTTATAGATTATACCGCTTATCAATATCTGTGCTTGAATCTGTAACGATTGATAATGTTGCACTATTGTGTAAAACCCTTGGACTACACCATACACACACAAATATGGATTGCACGAGGGAATTGGTTAAGTCAGAGATATTTGAATTTAGTATTATGAAATGGTTTTAAATATTGAAATTTGAATCTAAACAATTTTGGAAATGGAATTGGATTAATATGAAAAGCAACTGAAAAGGAAAATTGAAATTGAAATTCAGTTTGAATATGATATATCTTGTTTAAGTTTTCAAATTGTTTTGGAAATTTGGTTTGAAAGGTTTATACAGGTTATATAATATATATATGGATTTTAAAACCATCTTTGAAAATATTTAAATGTATTATTGTGGAAATTTAAATTTAACCCATGTTTATACTTGAATACATATTTGATCGGATTTTTCCAAAAACAAAAAACTCTTTGTTTTCGAATGATAATTACTTTCCTATTTATAAATTTTTTTCCAGTTTTGTCGAATGGATTTCCAAGTTATGAATGAATCTTTGGAAATGTTTTTGAAAGCTATGAATTGAGTCTTTGATTTAAAGATTGGATAAGTTAATCCAATTTAGGGAAATTGTCTTGAAAGGCTATGAATGAATCTTTGTTAAAGATTGGTGAACTTTGTTTTCGAATTGAAAAGGGATCTTAAAAGTGTATCTTTTGTATAAAAGATTTGAACTGGAAAGCTATTAATGAATCTTTGTTAACTATTGGTGAAATTTGTTTTCAAATTGAAAAAGGATCTTAAAAGTGTATCTTTCGTATAAAAGATTCGAATTGGAAAGCTATTAATGAACCTTTGTGAAAGATTGATGAATTTTGTGAAATGAATCTTTTTGTTTAAAAGATTAGAAGTGGTAATTTGTTTAAACCATTAGGAGAAAGATTATGGGCTTTAAGTTGGGACTTAACTAAGATCCCACTATATCCATACGTTTTTTAATATTGCACTCATTATTCGGTTTAGCCGGGAGAGGACTTTGTGTCATATAACCCATTTCGAATAATGATACGACGTTATGGATAGCATTTGAAGACGGTGGTGAAGACCAGGTATTTTTGAAAACGAAAGGATTACCTGTCGAATGTCTCTGCACCGGCTGATCCCTGGTATAGAGATTTGATCACCCTTTGTAATGGGGAGTCTGGACGTGAGTAGGGACTATCCGGATTGCAAGGGCTCCTTTTGAAGTGCCTCTGGTTCTGTTCGACCCCGGAACGGACTAGTATGGATGTATGTCTGAAATTACACTTTGAGATGTGAAGCTGGTTTCTATCAAATACATTTCTGTTTGGTGGCGGAGAATTTATTCTCTTAGCATAACACCCTTTTCTAAGACATACGAGCTCAGAGGTTATGTATTTGATGGTTACTAGTGATACATTCCTAATTTGGTAATGTGGCATACGAAGTGCTGTTGATCATGTGTTGATCAAAGCATGGCTTTTGTGTAAAGCGTAGCTTTGTGGAGGTGACCTCGTCGGACCTCACAACCCGAAATGGTCGAAACAGGAAAGATGCAGCAAGGTTATTTGTGGGTAGCGCCCCCTCAGGGTATGTCCATTTCCTTCTGGATAGAGGTGGTATCATGGTATGGGGCCCATATACTTAACCTATGTGGTTGCTGCAAATCTATTGCTTTGTGGTTGTTGGTATCGAGCACTCGAATCAAGGTTGGTTACGATCGGGGGATAGCATACTCGTGTAATAGTTACCTAGTTATAGAGGTAACCCGACCTTGTGTTGGCAGAGATCCGGTTAGGTTCTCGGGGCATCCCTCTAGAGGCATACCTATGTAGCCCAGGAAGTTCCTTTGCCTGACCATTTGTTGGAAATCCAAAGAAACAATACGCACCCCTTACGGTTTTAGTTGTATAACCTGCCATGGAATGTGGCTGTAACCTGCTATTGAACATGGTAGCTATAGTAGGCATACAATAATGGTTGTATGCTGGCTAAGATTAATATTATACTTTCGAAAGGTTTTCTGCACTATGCACTAATAATAATATCAAATGATTTTCACGTATCAAGCATGTTCGACTATCATAAGGAGAAATCTCCTCCAATTGTGCGTTTGCATTGTATATGTGGCAGGAGGCCTTATGGTAGTTTCATTTTCCAAAAAGCATTGCAGATTTCTTTTAATTTCTTTTGTTTTCTCTTGTTAAAAATAAACTATTTTCGTTCGCTCACAGTAGTCCCATGACTGACCTGGAGTTTATTATTCCCTTTCTAAACTCTAGGTGCCTATAATTTTCCACACGGGAAGCCTAGAGCTAGATTTTTAGATAATCAGCTAGTAGATATAGATTCAGTATCCTTTTGCTTTCTGTTTGGAGATCTTTGGAGTTTTTGATTTGACAATTGCGTTGGGGATCGAGTTTGCTTAATTCAGCTTGATGGTGGCTTGAGCTTTTGGATTGGAATCTTTGGAGCTTTGGCAATGGAGTCGAAATATGTTAGATTCTCATTTTCTCACTTGAAAATTCTATTAGAGCTATCATTCTGTCGATGATTGTATAGTCTAGACTATTTACTTGTGTTGTATTCCGCATTGTATATCTTTTATCTCTGCTGTATATTGATATCATTTGTATCAATGTGTTGTATCGAATGTTGTATATCAGTGATATATTCATTTTTCTTTTGCTGTGTTGTTGTACATAATGTGTTATAAGCTCCAGTGAACCAGATTCGACGTTTGAATCTGCGGCACTCGAATACGGGTGATGTATTCAGTGTCGATTTTCAAAGGTCGAGTCAGGGTTGTTATAAGTGGTATCAGAGCTGAAGGTTGAACTTTAGATTTTGAAGTATAACACATTAGGTAACTTATTAGACATAGGGTTACAATGCCCTAAAATGAGTATATCCCTAAGATATCCATCTAGATGCCTCAGTATATTCTCTTACTATCCACTGATAGTGAGTATGAGTGCAAGAAGAGGACGAGATAGGGGATAGGGAAGTACCACTTCCAATGGTCAATACTTGCAACAACAAGAAACAATCTTTCTCTATCAATTTCTTTTGTTCATCGTCCGATTCTAATTCTTGGATTGCTTCGTTGCAGCTACAAGAATAAGCTTCGGGTGTGGTGGTGTCCTACGAATCGTTGTAGATAAGTTCCTAATTCGTATTCTCTTCATCGGTTTCCTATCAGTTTTTCGTTTTTAAACTTTGATGAATTAAAAATTCTATTTAAAATGAATTGATGAATAAAATATGAGGGTTTGTGTTAAAACGATTTCGACTAAAACCAAATTTCAAATTCTATTATGATTTCTTGTGAAGGTCAAAGTCCGAAAAGGGACAAGCTGGTGTATACTTTTTGGTACTCCGAACTGAGTTTAGAATTCATTTATCTATTCTTTGGGGGTCCAGATACATTCTACGAAAGGTTAATTATCCCTTTGAACTAACCAATGCACTTACATATTCATAGATCTGGTGACCCGAGTATCTTGTGAAGTATTGAACAGGTTGTTCTTGAATTTATTGTTGATATTCTGATTTGGTAAGCCAAATGCAGAATAGATATTAAGTTTAATCTGGAAAGATATTTCTCTATCTTCCATCTATTCTTTGTTGTCTCCCTGTCTAGCAAATTTCGGAGACGAAATTTTCTTAAAGGGGGAATCTGTAATGATCCCCTTTTTTAGGCCAAATTAATTTAGTAATTAATTTGATTTTTGGATTAAATTAAGAAAAAATTTGGTAATTAATATGAAATTTTGGATTAATTGTGAATAAATCTGAAAATTTCCAGAATAAATAAAGATATGTATTTTAAATAGAATATTTATTTGGGAACTAAATAAATTCTAAATAAAATTTTGATTTAAAATTCAATGATAAATATTTCATAAATAAATTAGATTTGAAAATTTTATATTTAAAATAATAAAGTTGTTTTTTAATTATAATAATAATTAAGATTTTAAGTATCATTTTTCTTCAAATGATTTCTTTATAAATATACATATCTTTTGGAAATTAATAAGAAACATATATATGTTCTGTAAATTAAAAAAATGAGATTTAATAAAAAAATCAAAATACTTTTCACTTATGTACTTAAAAATAAATATAGTTATATATAAGCATTAATTGATAAAAACTTAAACCTATGTAAATATAAAATGACAAGGGTTTAAAACGTAGTTTGTTAAACAAAGGCTTAAACATAAAATTAAATAGTTTTAACAAGTGTAAGAAGAAAAATAAATATAATTACAAGTGTTAGAAAAATGTTCAAGTGGCAAATTGGTTTTTATAAAAATTTAAAAACATGAATAACATACCTAAAGAAAGAAACCTGTTTTCTTATTTCAGTAAAGAAAATTTTCTCTTCATGCCCAAATTTGAAATTTGGAAACAAAGCAATTCAAAATCAAAGAAAAGAAAATCTAAGAACCAAACAACTTGAATCAAGCCAGGAAATCAAACGACAAATGAAAAAAACAATTGAGGATTCAAGCTTTCAACCTAGAAAGCAAGAGCTTCAGCCTGAAGCAAACAACAAAATTAAAAAACTGGAAGCTATTAACCGGAGCAAAATCATCAACCTGAAATCAGACTTCAAAGATTCAATCAAGTGCAAAAAAAAAATCAAAATTCCAGGCCTAAGCTAAAGTTATCCTCTGTTTCTTCAATTTGTCATGTGAGCAAATTTTCAACCCCTAATCTAGTTGCTTGTATGCATGTGATGATGATGACTTGAAATTAGTTTGTATAAATGAAAAGAATGTGATTGCATGCCTGAGATTTTAATGTATGCATGTCTGATATATCTGTGTGTATCTCTGTTTATGTTACAGAGTTTAAAATGAGTCAAAAATTTAAAATCTCTTTAGCTAATCACTGTTAAGCCATGGATTTCAAACAAAATATGTTTGTTTGAACATAAATTAAGATATAAAAATATACGTAAGCATCACAAGTTTATATACTTCTGTAAATCAAGGAAATACAGTGGAAGTTTAAAACCTATTAAAATTCAAACATCAAATTTCTTGTTTCGGTTATATAATCTTGATCGTCATCAAGATCCATGAATTTTAAGAGTAAAATCACAATTTTTAGGTTGGTATTGAATATGAAATTCGTAGTTGAATGGAAACCACATTATTGTCAAATTATGTCAATCATGGACGAATTGTGGGTCGTGCCTCTGGGCGAAGACAGCTGGGAGGATGTAGATTTGAGGAAAAATAGTGGAAGCATTTTTAGATGATCGCGGCGACGGTTTGATGTCGATCTAGGGTTCGACCATCGTTTTTGGCTGATGGGATTCTCAGGAAAACTGCATTGTCGTCAAGGGTTTTTGGTCGATCGCACTCAGAGGAATAGGTGTCGGGGGCACAGGAAGAGGTCATGGTTGAATGACGTGGGTTCTGGCACGGGGTTGCGTCGAAGCGAGGTGGTTGTTTCGATCGAGTATGATTCCAGTGAATGTCGACTTGCTCAAAATTCAAATTCGATGACGTTTTGTTGATCCGGGTTATCGAGAATATTGGTGAAGTTGTAGGTGACTCGTGGGTGGTCGCGACGTTGTCGAACGCCACTCTGGTGATCGTGCACGTGCACGTGATGGCGTGTATCTGTCTAGTTTGTGGGAGAAGGTTAACATCAGGTCAAACTCAAAGAAATCGCGAAGATGCTCGAGGAAAATGAATGATGTAGAAGACGCGAAGTAAAGCTTGGGTAAAGATTGCTATTGGCTTGGGTTGTTTTGTTTGTTAATAAATTTTAAAATGGGACAGTGAGTTTGTTACCAGGTTTAATTTTAAAGTATGAACAAGTTTAAAGCTATTTGAAACGATTAAGTTTTCTAGCAATCTATTTAAAACAGGGTTTTAAAAATATAAAAAAAAGGTTTCAAAGGAATATAAACTTAGTTTCCAAATTTAATCTATAAACAAGTTTTAAATAAATTTCAAAGTTTAGAATATTTAAAGTCAAATAGCTTTAAATTGTTTTAGAAATTCAAATTAAGTATGCGATTAAAGGCAAAGGTATAAATTTTTATTAATAAAAGATCTCGACTGATTTTGTAACAAATCAATTTCAAGCTTTTAAATTTGATAAGATTTAAATGTTAATTGAGTAAGATAAAAGGCTTATTCTTTGGTTAATTAAGATCTAAAGTTAATTGATTGATCAAAGATTAATTAAAGGATGATAAAAGTTAATTAATTTCATAATAAAGGTTACTAATTACGTGACTTAGGTTAATTAAATATGGATTAAAGTCAATCAATGAATAATTAAGGATTAATTAATTTATAATTAAGGATAATTAATGAATAATTCAGGATTAATCAATTTATAATTAAGGATAATAAATGATTAATTAAGGATAATTAATTAACTAAAGGTTAATTAATTAATGAAGATGATTAAGGAATAATAATTAATTAAAGGCTAATTAATTAATATTAATTAAGGATAATTAATTAATTAAAGGTTAATTAATTAATGACGGAGATTAAGGAATGATAATTAATTGAAGGGTATTAATTAATTAATTAAAGGATAATTAAATAATTAAAGGGTAATTATTTAATGATTAAAGGTTAATTGATTTATTAATTAAGGTTAATTAATTAATAATTGAAGGTTAATTAATTTATTATTAAAGGTTAATTAATAAGTGATTAAAGAATAATTAATTTAAATGGTTTGAAATTAATTAATGTTAATTAACTAGAATTAGTAATAATAAATCTGATTTAAATTAATCAGATAATTAATTGATTTTACTTATAATGTTTGGATTCTATTGAATGTTTGAATTGTTTGACATCCCTGATGTGTGATGCTTTGTGATATGTATTTTGATTCGAGCTATGATAAATGTAATTTATTTATCTTTGATGAATGTATATCATTTATCTGTGAATGGAAGACGAGTGTTATAGATTATGCCGCTTATCAATATTGCTGTGCTTGAATCTGCAATGATTGATAATGTTACACTATTGTGTAAAATCCCTGGACTACACCATACAGACACAAATATGGATTGCACAAGGGAATTGGTTAAGTCACAGATATTTGAATGTAATATTATGAAATGGTTTCAAAGATTGAAATTTGAATCCAATTGATTTTGGAAATGGAATTGGATTTAATATGAAAAACTTTTGAAAAGGAAAATTGAAATTGAAATTCAGTTTGAATATGATATATCTTGTTTAAGTTTTGAAATTGTTTTGGAAATTTGACTTGAAAGGCTTATACAAGTTATATAATATATATATGGATTTTAAAACCATCTTTGAAAATATTTAAATGTATTATTGTGGGAATTTAAATTTAAGCCAAGTTTATACTTTAAAGATATAACCTGTGCATAATTGATCGGATTTTTTCGAAAACAAAAAGTTCTTTGTTTTCAAATGATAATTACTTTCCTATTTATAAGATAATTTCCAGTTTTGTTGAATGGGTTTCCGAGTTATGAATGAATCTTTGGAAATGGTTTTGAAAGCTATGAATTGAGTCTTTGATTTAAAGATTGGATGAGTTAATCCATTTTAGGGAAATTGTTTTGAAAGGCTATATATGAATCATTGTTAAATATTGGTGAACTTTGTTTTCGAATCGAAAAGGGATCTTAAAAGTGTACCTTTTGTATAAAAGATTTGAATTGGAAAGCTATTAACGAATCTTTGTTAAAGATCGGTGAACTTTGTTTTCAAATTGAAAAGGGAACTTAAAAGTGTATCTTTTATATAAAAGATTTGAATTGGAAAGCTATTAATGAATCTTTATGAAAGATTGGTGAACTTTGTGAAATGAATCTTTTTGTTTAAAGGATTAGAAATAGTAATTTGTTTAAACCATTTGAAGAAAGGTTATGGGCTTTAAGTTGTGACTTAACTAAGATCCCACTATATCTATATGTTTTTAAATATTGCGCTCATTATTCGGTTTAGCCGGGAGAGGACTTTGTGTCATATAACCCATTCCGAATAATGATACGCCATTATGGATAGCATTTGAAGACGGTGGTGAAGACTGCGTATTTTCGAAAATGAAAGGATTACCTATCGAATGTCTCCGCACCGGCTGATCCCCGGTATAGAGATTTGATCACCCTTTGTGATGGGGAGTCCGGACGTGATTAGGGATTATCCAGATTACAAGGGCTTCTTTTGACGTGCCTTCGGTTCTGTTCGAACCCGAAACAGACTTGTATGGATGTGTCTGATATTACACTTTGAGATGTGAAGCTGGTTTCTATCAAATACATTTCTGTTTGGTGGCGGAGAATTTATTCTTTTAGCTTAACACCCTTCTCTGAGACATACGAGCTTAGAGGTTATGTAGTTGTTGGTTACTAGTGATACATTCCTAATTTGGTAATGTGGCACACGAAGTGCTGCTGGTCATTTGTTGATCAAAGCATGACTTTTGTGTAAAGCGTAGCTTTGTGGACGTGACCTCGTCGGACCTCACAACCAGGAATGGTCGAAACAGGAAAGATGCAGCAGGGTTATTTGGGGTTAGTGCCCTCTGAGGGTATGCCAATTTCCTTCTGGATAGAGGTAGTATCATGGTATGAAGCCCAGATACTTTACCTATGTATTTGCTGCAAATCTATTGCTTTGTGGTTGTTCTTGTCGAGTGCTCAGATAAAGGTTGGTTAAGACCGGGGGATGGCATACTCATGTAGTAGTTACCTAGTTACAGAGTTAACCCAGCGTTGTGTTGGTAGAGATCCGGTTAGGTTCTCGAGGCATCCCTCCAGAGGCATACCCATGTGGCCCAGGAAGTTCGTTTGCCTCACCATTTGCTGGAAATCCAAAGAAACAATACGCGCCATGTATGGTTTTAGTTGTATAACCTGCCATGGAATGTGGCGGTAACCTGCTATTGAACATGGTAGCTATAATAGGCATACAATAAGGTTGTATGCTGGCTAAGATTAATATTATACTTTCGAAAGGTTTTCTGCACTATGCTCTAATAATAATACCGAAAGGTTTTCGCGTATCAAGCATATCTGACTATCATTAGAAGAAATCTCCTCCACTTGTGCGTTTGCATTGTGTGTGTGGTGCGAGGTCTTATGGTAGTTTCATTTTCCAAAAAGAATTACAGATTTCTTTTATTTCTTTTGTTTTCTCTTGTTAAAGATAAACTGTTTTCGTTTGCTCACACCAGTCCCATGACTGACCTGGAGTTTATTGTTCCCTTTCTAAACAATGGACGCCCACAATTTTCCACATGGGCATCCTAGAGTTAGATTTTCAGGTAATCAGCTAGTAGATATAGATTCGGCAACCTTCAGCTTTCTGTTTGGAGATCTTTGGAGTCTTTGGTTCGGAAATCGCGTTGGGGATCGAGTTCGCTTAATTCAGTTTGATGGTCGTTCGAGCTTTTGGATTCGAATCTTTGGAGCTTTGGCAATGGAGTTGAAGCATGTTGGATTCTCGTTTTCTCACTTGGAAACTCTATTGGAGTTATCTTTCTGTTGATGGTTGTAAAGTTTAGACCATCTACTTGTGTTGTATTCTGCAGTGTATATCTTTTGTCTCTGATGTATATTGATATCATTTCTATCAATATGTTATATCGAATGTTATATATCAGTGATATATTCATTTTTCTTCCACAGTTTTGTTGTACTTAATGTGTTATAAGCTCCAACGAACCAGATTCGATGTCTGAATCTGCGGCACTCGAATACGGGTGATGTATTCAGTGTCAATTTTCGAAGGTCGAGTCAGGGTCGTTATAGCCGCAATGGAAAACGTCCCGAAGACAAATATGGCGCAATGGCAAACACCGCAATGGCAATGACCCGAAGGTCCAATACTGACAATACGCTGCAATAGCAAAGTTTCACAAACTCTCGGATAGGAACCCGAACAGTGTTAACGTACGTCCCATACCACATGTTCGCAATAAATGGTTTACTAATCACTAGCAAATTTCACACTCAAAGTAGTAAAAAGTTTATCCTATCTCATCGGTAAACTCGACCTGAAGGTCAGAAAGATCAAACGGACAAGTCATGAATTAACCGATAAGGTAAACGCAAGTGTATCATACCAGTGTTTTACGAAACCGTTTAATTCTCCTTCTCATTTGCTTGAATAGTTTAAAAAAGTGTATTTTATGTATAAAATAATTTACTTGAGAAACAAGCTTTTAAAACCATTTTTTCGAAAACAATTTTGAAATAATATTTGAAAATTCCCTTAATGTAGAGAATAAATAGATTTTTTATAGCTTAAAATAATTTAAAAATATTATATAATAATTATTTTAAATGCCAATTTATTTTAACAATTATTTCAAAATCGTTTGGAAAAATCCATGCTCGAAATCAAAGAAATCACTCAATATAGTTCCTTATATTCAATTCAAATTTGAATTTTAAATTCATCAAAACTTGGCTAGCCTATTGATAGGCATCATAGCCCTCAAGAAATTTCAGAAATATCACAAAAATATGAAGTAAAAGTCTAAAGTCAGATGGAAAAAGAACATGAAAATGCATAGGAAAAACAATACCCAAGTCTGAAATCTTCTCCGGGTTCAACTTTCGGACAAAATTTGAAAGGCTTAATAACTGCAAAATGTTCTAAAATTTGATAAACATAAAATAGAACAATTTATCTATGAACTAGAAAAGATTCACTGAATTCTGATATGAAATGCTAAAGATGTGGAATCTCAAACATGGACTCAGGCCATGTTGAATTCTACCTAGGTTTAAAAGCCTCTTGGGTTCAACTTACAAACAAGGAACAGGTGGCCAAACGACCTCTGATTGAACTGAAAAATGATGTGCATACAGTAGAAAACTTTAGCTTTCAAATAAAAAAGAATCAATGAATTTTGATTGGAAATGAAAAATTTACGCTGTCTCAAACATGTACTCAGGCCATGTTTGCAACAGTTTAAAAACAAAAATATGCCCAGGCCTGAAAACCATACTGGGTTCAACTTACATGCTTGAAACAGAGGACAAACGACCTCATATTAAGCTAAAAATTGGCATACACATACTAGAAAACATTATCTTTCAAGAAAAATAATAATCGATGAATTCCAACAAGAAATGAAAGAGATATGCTGTCTCGAACATGGACTCAGGCCATGTTTGCAGCAATTCAGAAAACAAAATGTGTACAGGCAAAAATCCGAGTTTGAATTGATTTTCTACCACTGTTTTAACCATCTAAATGTCAATATTTTTCAACCAAAGTTTGCAGAGACCAAGATCAATATGTAAACTACCAGACGAAAGAAATCCGCCAGCATTTCGTTGTAGGAATCAAAAGTTACAGGCTTCCATAGTAGCAATACGAACTTATTTCAAACAAAGAAAAACTACTACAGAAATTCATGAACAGAAGCTAAATATTTACTGTTTTAGCAATTTTGAGCTTGTTTGAGATAGATTTTGTGAGTATTGCAACTCACCTTTCTGTTTGGATGCAAATACATGGATTTATAAAGAAAGATTAGAGCTTTTTTTCTCGATTACAAGCCTATAGAACCTGCAGAGGAGAAAAACAGTGCATGCTAAAACAAACAAATAGTAAATTAGAAACTTAATTCACAAATCAGAAATTTTTGATGAAATTGTATGTTTGGAGTTTGATTACCTTTGTATTATCACTCTAGTTTGAAAAGGACTTTAATTTGCAGAGTAAATTTGAAGATTGCTTGAATTTGCAATTTGGCCGAGTGGATTCTATTTTCTTATTATCAGGATGAAGAGGAAGATGAGTATGTGAGAAATGAACATACAGACAATAGTTTTCTCACTTTCTCAAACCTGGTTAAGTCCTAAGTGGGCCAAATGGACTTAAAACTAAAAGACAATCAAGTGGCCTAAGTTTATTAATCAATACTTAACTAAAATATGAACATATATCACATCACACACAAAAAATGCATCTTCTTCATATATTTACATAAGAAAAATATGTAAACTTGTATACCTATAAAATAAATCATTTTATACCACATAAAAAGATAAATTTATATTTTTAAAACATTTTTAGTATCGAAATTCATTATTTAACAAAAATTCACTATTTACACAAATAAAAGAATAAAACCATATTTTTAACTTCTAAAATTCTACAAAAATCTTTTTCTTACTTAGAAAAATATTTGAAATCATTGCCAAACTTAATTCATAGCCAAAAAATATTTTTAGACCAATTTCCACCTTTTTATTTAAACAGTCCACCATTAAAAATTACTTTCTTCTTTTAAAAACTATTAAAAGAAGCAAATGGGCAATAATTAGTATAATTATTGCATTTTCTCTAAAACAAAATATTTTTCCATTTATTATCACACTAACCAAATAAAATAAAGCTTTTAACTTTATTTTCTCCTTTTTAATTTCCAAAATTCATTGTTTATTTCAAATAAACAATTTAAAATCTCAAATTTTTATTTAATTAACAGTGTTAAATTATAATTACCATAATAATTTAATATTGATAGGTAATCTCAAAATAAGAGTTGTTACAATACCGCTCTATTGTTTTCCTATATTTGAAAATGGTCAAATATTTCTACTCATAATCAGCCACTAATTTCACACTCATATTAATACTGCACACTACTTTAATTGAAATATTCAAAACACGATATTGTTTTTAGAAATATCGGACCGACAAACCATTCTCATCATCGTTGAATAAAGAATTCATTTTTTCTAATGATATGAGTTGTAGACGTGTAAATAATAAATTTATAAAACACTTTTTTTAAATTCGATATTCTTAATCTGAATATCGTATTGGCGATCAATTTTAATGATACGAACATATTTCTACCTATATATAAAATAACATATAAATTGCATCAAATTTATATCGAAAGATTTCAAATTGTCTTCCAAAGCTTTAAAAATGTTTAAAAATAATATTAAACTATTTAATACCGCATCTTTCAAATGTATGTAAACAATATATTTTAAAATTATTTTAGGATATCATTAATATTTAAATGCATAACAACTATGCAGTTAATTATTGCATTTTAAAATGTGGTTGAAGTATTTAAATATGGTTTAAAATACTTTAAAAATTATTAAACTACTTAAAACCATATCATTTAAATATAGTAAAGCAAATTTATTTTAAAATCACATTCAAAAATCATTAAATCTTATCTGCATTACAATTATGCAGTTAATTACTATATCATTCAAATATGTTTTCACACTTTAAAAATGTTTAGAAACAATATTAAACTACTTAAACTACATCTTTCGATTGTAGTAAAAAATACTATTTTAAAACTAAATTAAAGTATCATCAAATTTAGCTGCATTATAGTAATGCATCTTTCAAATGCAATTTTAGGTTAGAGCTTTAAAACGCCTAAAATAATATTAAATTACTTACAAATGCGTGTATTAAAAGCAACAAAAAAATATATTTTGAAACTACATTAAAATATTCAATATAATTAATTACATACCAATTTAGTGTTAAAAGTGCATTAACCTGATATTTGAAATTGCATATCTCATATGCCATTTTCATTACATCAAAATGATGCAAATTTAACTGCACCAATAAGATGCAAATGCTTCAATATGCTGCTATATAGTTATATCTTGTTGATGTAGTCAAATTAGCACTAACGTAATATAGTGTAACTGCATCATAATAATACAATTAAAAGGTGAGCCATGATGATTTCATTTTAACTACATTAAAATGACGTAGTTCAGAAATAATCGCTAGGATGCGGCTTAAACTGTTTCAATACGATGTTATATAACTGGATCTTGTTAATGCAGTTAACTTAGACTAACATGACATAGTTTCAACTGCACCATAATAATGTAGTTAAAAAAGCACCACAATGATGCGGTAAAAGTTGCAATGTTTTGAGATTAAATATTTAAATGATCTATAATTTTCAAGTTAAAATTCATTTACCTTTATGAAATACAGTTAACTCTATAATGAAAAGAAACAATTTTTAAAGTTGATTTTTATGCATATTTTTGATATTGCCGATTTTCTTTTAGTAATATTAACCTCGACTTGAAGAGGGTTTATTTAAACATGGTCATATAAAGATTCTATATTTACTTCTAGTGTAATGACAAAATTAAAAGAATGTACATTGTCAGAAGTAATAACTATAAAATGAATCAAAAACGATTTCTTTCAAAAATGATGTTGTTGATTTTATTTTCCCCCCTAAACTCGGCAACCTAAAAAATCGTTCCTGTTTCCATCTCAAAAAAAAATCCTTAATGTAGGAACATGAATATCTATAAAGTAATTGGTATGTTTAGTGCCTCATCCTAAGTTATTTAATAGGATAGAAGAAATAATCAAATTCCTCACCAAATCCAAATTAGAGTCTACATTATAAGTAATAACATCAAGGAAATCTAAGCTATTATAAAAACATTAAGGGATTCGATCTCACCATGTTTAAATATGTCAATAAATTATTATTATTATTTTTTAAATTAATACTAACAACCAAATTTATTTAATTTATAAATAAAATCATTTTCTACCTAGACCAGACAATAAAAGTATCAAATAAAACCAAAAAATAATTATTGAGTTTTCAACTATAACTTAAGATACTCATATGCCTTTATTTTTACCAACTTTCCCTCACTTATGTAGATGCATTTTCCCGTGTCAATTGGATTTGGTAGTTCAGTTTACCTTCTTTTACATCCATTTATATCAGACTAGAAATAATAATCAACATCTTATATTGTTTCTTTTATGCTAGCCCTTGGTAACTTCTATGTTCTCCCCTTTTATTTGTATGAATGTTTTTGTGATGAGTACCTTTTAACTCGTCATGCTTCAACCTTGTCTTCTTGTTGCACACAATACAAAGTATACTTATTAAAAGACTGTTCTTCTTACAATTGTAATTATAACCTTAAACTGATTATATTGCAAAGAAGTAACTTTTTAGTGCTAACCATGTGAGCAAATTATCCAAAATTTCAAATTTGAAAGCATTGACATTTGAAACAATAGTAGACATTTACATATTATATTTCTTATGTTCCATTTACTTTGATACTTTATGACAATCAAGCATTGCAAAAGCATGCTTATTTTCGTATAATTTTTCTTGCAAAACATTATCGAATGTCAACAAGGAAATTTTTAGCAACGGCGATCCTTTCTAATGTTGCACCCATAAAACCTTTGAAAATGTTGCACAATATGGTCATTAGACTCATGCGATATCGACTATCTCGCCTTTTAATGTTCTTTATAACATTTAATAACATTCAACCTTAAGAGAGGTGGGCGTGTTGCCTTAAATGTGACATCTAGATCAATGCAACTCGGAACAAACAATATGTTCTCCTATAAATTCTTAAAGTTGATATAAAAAAAATGAGTATGTTACTAAAATTAGCAAATTCTATATCAAACTTTTCAAAGATGGAACAGTATAACTTGCTAAATATGCTCATGATAAAAGTTAACCATAGTATAATTGATAAGGCTTTTCTTAAGATACCTAGTACCATATTAATATCAAGTCTTTAGACAGTAATGTTAGTTGTAAGTGGTAATTTTGTTGTAATGGTGCAATAAATTTAGATCAAATAAAAATCTTCCTTTGATTTGATTTATTATTCACTTATAAAAATTTATAATTATTGGAATTTTTTTAAAGAAAAAAGGAAATGAATTATTAAAAATACGAGAAGAATGGAAAAAAACTCCTATTAGTGGATAGTCCCACATTGTAGGGAACCAAAGAAGAATCTAATTTAAATATAAGATTCTCAATAGGAATATTAGGCGCTTTTAGCACCCAATATTTTTTTTTTGTGTTAAGGAGGGATGAATGCTTGAACATCACACACGCACGTCGGTTGCCTCGACCCGGGCTAATGCGGTATCTATCTTTATTTTTGGCAACTTTTTTGATATTTTCATAGGTAATATTTTTTTCAAATGTTTCTTTTGACTTAGTTGTAATACAGATCCACCCATTACTCAATAACATTCTCGTCATTTTATATTTCTGTTAGAAAATATATCTTTGGCTCTTCCTACTATAAAATAAATGGATTAAGACGGCATAGCACACAATTTCTAGACCACTTCTTTTTCTCTGCCATTCTTCTTTTTCGAGCAATATTATTAATCAAAAACTAAGGGTATTACTGAGTCGACGATCTTTGGTGTAAGAGACTACAAATACAAAAGATTGGATTGTTTTATCGTTGTTTATTCATAAGATGTAAACATGGATTTGCCAAATTAATATCATGAATATGCAAGTGGGGATAACAATGAGGTAGGTTTAGGATTCAAACCCGGTAAACCTGCCTCTATTTTGAAACGTCAATACCAGCTCCACTTGGTCATCATGGCAGGTAGACCCATGACCTTCTCTTGAAAGCCCTGGGTCTTGAGTTGGGTGGGAGTTTAGTAAACTCGTACAAACCCGATATGTATTCTTAAGGCATATAACATCATTTAATTATGATTTGTTGCTCTATTTAAACAAAAGTACCTATAATGAAGATATCGTAATGTTTTATTAAATAAGATCTAATATTTTGAAATATTAAGTTGCATTATTGCTAATTGTATAAGAAAATCTATATATTATTTGAATTATATAATAGCACTTTATATTTTTCTTCCAAATCTGCATAAACATGAATGCATAGGATTTTGGGTTGTATCAGATCTTACCTAGCCTGTATAGGTCTCGGGTTAGGGCAAAAATCTAGATCTACACTTGATCTATATGGCAGGTCTAGGATAGAGTTCAGAAAACCTGGATTAGGTATGGGACACCAAAAACACCATAACCAACCTCACTGACATTCCTACTATTTTATCCCATAAATATTTTGTGGGTTGTGGAATTATGGAACTTAAAGCTAATTTAACATTAGAGGGGAGGCAAATATTTTTTTTTTAACATAAGTAAAATAAAGTTAAATTTCTTTCGTATTAAGCATAAAATCATAGATTAACAACACAGAATCATACTATCAAACGGTCACAAATGCAGTCAAAAATTAAAATAAAAGCAATAAAGAAAAGTAAAAAGTTAGAGAGATAACACACAGAATTTTATACTAGTTTGAATTTCTTCTACATTCTGTCTCATATAATTACTTCATAGATTTCTTTTCAAATTTCAATCTTTAACCGGGCAGCAGGAAAACCCAAATACAATCTCGACTTCACCTTCCTGAATTTCTAAGCTCAAGGTAGACTCACTTGATTTGAATGGGATATAAGAACACCCACTAGTTTTGTGGGCTACTAAGCACACCTACTTGATTTGCATGGGCTACAAGCACACCCAGGCAAATACAAATAAAGTTGATAGTTTTTCCAAAGACAATTTCTTGAAGTTTGGATATAATGGATCCTATAGCCTCTTGGACTGTAGTATTGAATCAATACCAATAATTATGAATTGAATCTATATGATTTTGGAGAGATTTGAGTTCATTTTTCAGTGGAATTTTCTAGAGTGTAAGAGGAGGGAAGAAAATAAGTAATTAGTTATGAAAAAATTCATTTTCCTACCCCTTTATGTACTAAATGAATAAATGTGTTCATTCGTGAAGAGTTGTAATGAATACGCACTTCATTTCAAAATTTGAAAAACCAATTGATGGCCAACATACTCTATGCATATATCTCGACATATGCATATATATTTTGAAAACTTGTTTCTTTTAAAATATTTTGAAAATCCTACACTTTGTAAAATAATTTGGTACTTTGTTAAATAATTTGAACATAGTTTACAAACATATTGAACATTGAAAAACTTCTATAAAATATTTTGAACTTTTTGTTAAAAAAAATATGGAAGAGAAAAATTGGAGATAGAGAACAATGATTGTTGTCAATGACTTTAATAATATAAGCTATGACTATATAAACACTTAGTTATAATACTGCCATCTTCATATCTTGATCTTTGTACTTATGAGTCTTTATGTCTACTTTTGAGTCTTTATATTATACAATCTTTGATTCAATACCTGTGTAATTTTCCACACTATACACTATATAACTTGGAAAAACATTAGTACAATATATGTATATGGCTGTATATGGCTGTTATCATCAAAATTAATAAACGAGGTATTAACAAACTTCCACCTTTTGATGATGACAACCATTAAATATTCCTGTATACAAAATACGACATAATTCCTGAGTTACATAACTCTCCCTGAATATATGCATTTGTATATTTTATACTTTTCTCCTCCTTTGTCATTAACAAAAATTAATGAAAAATAAAAAACCCACTAAATAAAATACTTAGTAATTATAGAGTCAAAATCAATAATTAAGCACTCAGTTAATCGAAGCAATATATAATGATTATATGATGATTATAATATAAATGATGATAATTAAAACTGGATGCATGATCAATTATATAGTATAATGATAAATAAGATAACAGGAACTATGTTTATTAATTCAAATTCATTTATTCATATCATACTATAAATCCAAACTATAAAACCAAAAAAATCCAATTATTAATCCAAACAAATCTAAATCAAGAAGTATTAATTTATGTATAATAAGTTATATTCTTACATATTTATAATTTAAAACAAATCGAATAACTAGACATTTCTTGGAAGTTCAACCCAACCTTCGGATCTAAAGATTAAATTTACTTTGATGGCATCCCAATCTTCATTATCCTTAATGATAGAGTGTTCTAGGTTATTGGTTTGATCATCTCTGATTATGGAAGAAATCAACCATCGAAGGGCATCAAAATGTTTTTCAAGCTCTTTGATCATCTGCATTTACTTAATTCTGAAAGATAAATGTAAAAAATGTCTTTAAAAGATCGTATTGTTTGTTCAATATTTTAATATAATTTTTGGTGTGGAGAAAACATTTTTGTTAAAAAGTTGTTTGAGAATTAAAAAGAATGGAGGATAAAATGATGAGTGAAATTTTCTAAAGAAATAAGATTATATAGGAGTGAAAACTTGTTGTAGAAAGCTTGAATAGATGATCGTTATTTTATTTTTGAATTTCAATTTTTTTCCAAACGGCTAACATATGTCGGACATATACAATGTATGTATGTTAACATACATACCTAAAAATGCAAATGCTATGTGTTTATTATAGATTTTGTTTCTATTTAATGTCCTTACAATTTTTGCACGTTCTAGAGAGCGATATAATTTTTTAGGACAACAAGAAATAAGTTCATTATTAGGAATAGAAAGATACATGGATTTTAAAAGAAAAATGAAAGAAATACATGACATTAAAGTAGAAACACACATTACAAATGAACATAAAGCTAGATTGATAAATTTTAAAAGGATGATGATAATGATGAAGAGCCATCAAGCTTCTTAATGATCTTTTCAAAGTATCTGTCCACTTTGTTGGAAAGAGAAATGAACTCTTTAATAAATTAATGTTTAAGTTTCTTTTCACTTTTGAGAAGCTATCCTTGGTCTTTTAGAATCTCTTTGTTGGAATGACGAGATGGTTGGTTGAATCTTTCTAAAAAAGAGTCCATTTCTTCCTCTTCTTGATTTCCTTATTCTTCTACATCCATTTCGCCATTTATTTTTATCGCTCCTTTTTTCTTGCCAATCTTTTTTCTTTTCAACATGAGTTTCATATGGTTCGAAATAAGGTGGAATGTGCATAAGAGAAATGTTGACATTGTCAAAAATTTTTCGAGAAGTGTTGATTCTCCACGTAAATTAACACCAAAATATATGAAAATTCTAGTAAGATACACACCATGGTAGATTGTGTTTTTATGTCTAGCAATATTCTTTTGAACAATTTCATCTAATATAACTTATTCCCAATTAATGTCGTAGTTTCTGTAAATGGAAAAAATAGCTTTAATTTTTTTTTAGTGTGTTTATTGTAAATATCCATCCTTAGAGTTATATTTTGTGTAACATCCCACCTTTTTGTGCGCTTTAAACCGACGATAAACCACACATGTCAGACTCAAACCATACAGAAGAGCGAATTGTTATTGGGGTGAATAAGAAAAAATAGAGAAAGAAAAAACAAAACAGAATCTTGCAGCGGAATGACAAAAATATAATAATCATATAAACAGTTCATGAAGCTGTTTTACAAAAAAATTGATTGTACTTACAATACATATCAAATTTACACATACCAGAGAGTAATAAATGATGCAGCGGAACAGTATGAATGTAGCGGGATAATATAATAAATAATAGTATTACAATCTCCGTCTTCATCCTCCAGAAGTAAAGTCTTCAAACCCTAAAATGCTCAGGCTAACCCGAGCGAATTGAAAAGACAAAACACTCGAGTCAGAACTAAAAGATCTTACGTAAGTTAAATCAACGGTAAATAATATGAGTGGAGCGGCATCAGAGATGTTTACGGGATTCGACATCTCCTATCCAGTGTCAATGTGAGTGCAGTGACTTAAGAGATTCTCTGGATTCACATCTCCTAAGGCTCCGTTAAACTATTTACTATGTAGTAATATTTCGCTATTATAATAATGTCTAATTGTAATAACCCGCGAATTTCGATTATTAAAAACTGTTAATTTGGTAAGGTTTTGGTAATTAAATCTGGAATAAATAAAAATTTGAATTTGTTAATTTAATAAGATTTTGTAATTTAATATTGAAGAGAATAAAAATTTGTGAATTGTTAGTGGAAATAATGACTAGAGTGAATTGCAACAATACCAATGTAAGTTAACTATTAACAATTCATATGAAATCCCAATTAATTGAAATGATGTAAAGGTTATAACTTGGTTATAAGTTGAATGTAAGTAAATAAATGTAAGTGTGTATAAACTTATGAACTAGTACATAATTAGTGGTAATTTAATAAAATTTGTGTTATAGAGGTAAGTTGTAACATTTGTTTACGAATAAACTTAAAGGTGTTATAAATGTGATTTAAGGTAAACGGTGACTAATATTATTATAGGTTACACATCATTTAATATATTGAAAATTAATTGGGAATCGATCGCAATCAATTCACTTAATTATCGCGGTTATTGTAGATTTGATTTGTAAGTGAAGATATTAATTCAATAAGATGTAACCAATGTTAATTCTATTTATAATATGACAATTGGTTGATTTACAGAATGAAAATCAAGGTTTATTAATTTATTTAATATTAAAAAAATCAATAATTGGATAAATTGCAAATAAATGAAATTTAATATTTAATTTTTACGTTAATGGAGATTAATTGAAGACTGAGAGTATTATGTAATAAACCATGAACCAATGTGAATTTCATCCATTTGATAATGATAGATTAAATAATAGGATGAAAGGTCAAATTAAATGGAATTATTGAAAATTTAATTTATAAGTTCTCAATTTAGTGAAATTGAAATTAAATACTGAAATTGATAAATTTATCAATTTTAAATCGACAGCTGAATTCGTTTAAATTATTTTGTGAATGGTTAAAAATCAAAATTGACAGAAGTGTAAATTATTAAAAGTTAAATTTGAAAGTGATTTAATTAATTAGTTATTAATTTATTTAATTAATGTAAAAATAGCCATTTTGGCCACTGACTTGGATTTTGATGAAACCGGTTTCATCGGATCCGTAATGGTGAACTATTGTAGGATTTCAAGTTTCATAGCGATCGGACTTGTCGTTTGATCGTACGGGCTCGAAACGCCTAGAAATCAATGAAATTGAAATCAATTTGAAATAACTTGATTTTAGCATAACTTCTTCATACGATGGAATTTGGACTTGAAACCTGTTCCATTGATTTTAAAATATTTTAAAACGTCTATTTGATATATGGGTATCCATTTCGTTCCAAAGTAGAAACGGGCTTTTTGGGCCGTGGAGCGTTCAACTTTCAAACCGATTCGATCAAATTGTTTCTATTTTCTGATCCACCTACAAATATATCGTTATAAACCCTAGCATACTTTTTTTTCCTCATTTTTGTACGTTCAGTTCCATTAGCTCCTCCTCTTTCCAATGGCTGCAAACCCTAATTCCCTATTGCAATTTCAAATCAAATTCAAAGCCAAGATTCAAACTCTTCAAACTATATCATATTTTATATCGATCCGAAGCTTTCGACGAGCGCATCTCAGATCTGTAACTCATTTTTCAATCTGAATCTCTGTTCATCTAGAAATTTAACATCTATTCTCGGCCGTTTATTTCATCGCGATCGACTGCGGTTGATCGACGAATCGAAGCTGCAGTATTAAGGAGAGAGCTGTTTGAAGATCATCAGCGTAGTTGGTTCGTTGAATGAACGGCTGGATTGGCCGATTTGATTCGAAGAGGGCAAGGGTTTTCTAGTGGATGCTACAAATTTTGAGGTGAACGAGTCGCCTATATCGACATTGTGGCCAAGGGGATGTTGTGGCGGGGCGGCGCTTCAGTTAGTAGGTGGCGCAATGGTGTTTCTAGCCCGAGTTCGTGCTGGTGGCGGCCGTGACCTAAGTGTCACTTGCATGTTTGGTTCTCACGTGCGCTGCTGTTGATTTGAGAAGATGTTGTGTACGTGTTTTTTTATGTTTATTTTGTTTTGTTTTATTTTATATAAGTTTTAATTTCGTAACGTTCTAACTCACGTAACTTTCACATAAGAATTCGGATTCGCACACAGTTTTCTCTGATGGGATCGTATCAGGATTCCAGACATTTTGACTCTGCTTTAGATGAATTCTAAGACTGTTCAAATTTTAGGTTTAAATTGGATTTAAATTAAATTTAAATTCAAAAGGTGAGTGTTTAAACCCACTCACTACTTCTAAAATTTCTTGTGTGTGTTAAATTAATTTCTGATGTGTTTAGAAATTTATTTATGACTGTTTGGCATATTTTAATCATCATCCCAGTTAAATTAAATTTATTTAATTAAATGGTTATTTAATTTATTATTGCATATTAACTTCCAGTTAAATTGTTATTTGATTTATTATTGAATATAAACTGCCAGTAAATACCTATTATTTATTCTCTGCTCTATATTGATGTTATTGTTTGAATTGGGTGATGATTGTGATAAATGGTTGATGATTGATATTAGATGAATGGATTTTGTATTTTATATCGTTATAAACTACAAGTTGTTATGCATTTTTATTTCATTTGGGATTGCAGTTTGAAATGATATATAACCATATTTTTTATTTTAAATTACGGATTGAAATGATAGATATCCGTATCACTTGACCATAGGGTAGAAAATTATATACGGACTCCGTGGTCTGTATATTAAATATTTTGAAAATAATTTCTATGGTTTTGGAAAGAAATATACGGTTTAATGAATATTGATTTTGATATTATATAAACATTATTTTATATATAGTTAAATGCTTGAATTTAAGCCATGTATAAGTTTATTAAATAAAAATTTAAGTTTAATAATATAGTTTGATTTTTATTAAAATAAATGTGAGTAAGTATTTAAATTTTATTTTAATATAGTGTGTATAATGATTTAAATAAATTAAGGTCGGGAGATAAATTGGAGATTTATATGAAACTAAATTTATCTAAGAATTAAACTCAAAAAGGTTGATGTGAAATTTATCAAATTGGAAATTTTAAAAGGTATAATAATTATAACTTGATTTTGGGGTCAAGGTGAATTAAACGAGTATTTCAAGTATAAATGATTTGAAGGAAATATTTAGCTATTTGTAATTTGAGTTTTATTTAAATGATAAGGGATTTATTACGTAAACTATTCCAAAACTGAACAATAGAAAATTTAATTGTTGGATCAAAATTATCAAATTTAGTTTTGAAATTTTGGCATATTTAAAGCCTTGAAATATATCGAAATTGAAATGTTTCATCGAATTTGAGATGTTCGAAGTTATTAATTTCAAAGTATTATGTTTTAAAAGTGTTATAATTTCAAATCCTTGGTTTCGAAGTGTATAAATTTGAAAGTGCTATGATTTTGGAAAAGGGATGTATTTTGTAAAAATGATATTATATAGATTTGGGTCTTTATAAAAATGATATCATATTGATTTAGGTTTTAAACTGAAATGATATCGTATTTATATGGTTTGAAATGGATATTATATTCTGGTTTTGAAGTATGGATTATTTTGAAAAGACCGCGGTGTTATGATAAAGTTAGGTTGTTAAAGAGGCCGGAACCAGAGGTTGTCATACTCTCTGCCAACTCCGAAAACCACTTTAACAACCGTGTATGCGGTGGAGAATCTAGAATGAAGTAGGATGGTGGCGGTGTTTCCTTTGAGGTATATACGAAGACCCGCCTCCCATGAGTTGGCATAAGGTGGCTAAAATAGGAGCGATCGACGGGCTAAGAAGATATCATCTTTTTATCGAACACACTCCTTCGATACCATTCTATTACTTTGTGATTGATTTGGAGCCCTTTTGATATTGGGGGTGTGGCTCGAGGTGGGCGGTAGTAGCTGCTACGCATTACCACTGGTCCGGAAGAGAAATTGGTATATCTACCCTGGTATTGCCTAGTTGTGCCGTGTCACCTATCCTAGCGCGTCATATACGAGTTTGATTTGTGTCGTACCTATGGAGTATCCTCTGGTAGCCTCCCGATCGGGAGGTATTATGGTACTGTATAGGCTATTGGCACTATTACGTGTTAAGGGCTATATTGGTAACCCCTTAACGCTATTCTAAAGTAAATTTATTTTACTAACAGACATTATTATAATATCGTATATTACTACATAGTTAATAGTTTAACGGATCCTTAGGAGATGTGAATTCCAAACATCTCTTAAGTTACTGTACTCATGTTTGACACTGGATAGGAGATGTCAAATCCCGTAAACATCTCTGACACCGTTCCACTCATATTGGTTCTATTGATTTAACTTACATAAGATCTTTTAGTTCTAACTCGAGTGTTTTGTCTTTTCAATTTGCTCGGGTCAGCCTGAGCATTTCAAGATTTTGAAAACCTTATTTCTGGAGGACGAAGACGAAGACGAAGATTTTATTACTATTATCTGTTATATTATTCTGCATCACGTACTCCGCTGCATTTTATTATTCTCTGGTATGTGTAACTCTGATATATATTGTATAAGTATAATCAAATGTTTTGTAAACAGCTTTATGAAATGTTTATTTGATTATTATATTTTTATCATTCCGCTGCAAGATTCTATTTTGTTTCTTCTTTCTCTGCCTTTTCTTATTTACCCCATAAAAATCCGCCCTTCTGTATGGTTTAAGTCTGACGTGTGTGGTTTATCATCGATTTAAAGCGTACAAAAAGGTAGGATGTTACACTAATAGTAAAATTAATTTACTTTTAAATAGCGTTAAGGGGTTACCCATATAGCCCTTACCACGTAATAGTTCCAGTAGTCCATCCAGTATCAACGCATCTCCAGATCGGAAGACTACGCTAAATACTCCACGGGCTACGGGAGAAAACCAAACTTGTACAAGGCGCGCTAGGGTAGGTGACACGGCACAACTAGGCAATGCCAGGGTAGACATACCAATTTCGCTTCTGGACCGGTGGTAACACGTAGCAGCTACTACTGCCCACCTTGAGCCACACCGCTAAAAATCAAAAATCAAAAGTGGCCACCGAATCAATTCAAAAGTCAGAGTATAATATCGAATGAGTGTGTCCGATAAAAGGGGCTACCTCCTTGGCCCGAGAATCACTCCTGTTTTAGCCACCTTATGCCAACTCACGGGAGTCGGGTCCATGTATATACCTCAAAGGAATGCCGCCACCATCCTACTTCATTCTGGAATCTCCACCGCGTACACGGTTGTTAAAGTGGTTTTCGGAGTTGGCAGAGAGTATGACAACTTCCACCCCAGTCTCTTTAACAATGAAATGTTATTATAACACCGCGATTATTTCAAAATAATTATACTTCAAAACCAGAATATAATATCCATTTCAAAAGCATAAAAATACGATATCATTTCCGTTTTAAAACCCAAATCAATATGATATCATTTTTATTTCAAATATATCCTTTTTCCAAAAATCATAGCACTTTCAAAGTTATAACAAGTTAAAATCAAAACACTTAAAGTATAACATTTCCAAATCATAATACATTGACATAACTTTGACACATAACTACACCACTTAAATGGCTTAAATATTAATTTACTTTATATAATAAAATAGCTTCTTCAGTTTCACAAATCTATTACAAATTATGATCTAAACCCTCAAATAAACCATTTTAATTTCCATATATTTCAAAGCTTTAAATATTTCACAATTTCAAAACTAATTCCTTGATAATTCCATATTTATCAAATTCAATTACTATTATTTAGATTTGAAATGTTTACTTTATAAATCCAATATCATTTAAGTAAAACCTTTAAATTTAAAATAACTGGATATTCTTTCAATTTATTTAACTTGATGTATTCATTTAAATCAACTGGACATTCATTTAAATCACTCTAAACAAAAATCAAGTTATAAAAATCATACCATTTAAGATCTCAATTTTATTTAAATTTTAAATCAAATTTATTCGAGTATAATTTGTAACAACCCGCATATTTATCGAGTTTGTATTTAAATATTTTATTTAAATATTAACTCGTTAATCGGATTTTGGTCCGAAAAGCTACTTTTTGCAAACGGTCAAATTAGGACTCGAGACCACTTCCATTGAGTTCGAAATGTCGTTTACAACTTTTTAAGTATAAACATCGATAGGTTTGGAGTTAGTGAAATTTCACTAACTTTTCCCGCTTTGGACTTTGGGTTAGTTTAGCCTATTAAGCCCAAGTTCCAACCCTCTTCTCCTCACTCTTCATAAATTTCCTAACTAATCAAGCTTTGGCATTAATGGTAGAGGGAATGGGAAATTAAAACTCCAAGCACAAATTCAATTGCAAATCCAACATTCAACTCCAAATTCAAGTAGAAGATATTGGATTCAAGCTTTGGATTGCTTCTCCTTGCTTTCAAGCTTCATCTTTATAAACTTTAGTGCAAAGGTGAGATTTTTATCTCACAAATCTAGTCTATATCTATCTTGGACTGTTGGGAATGATTCCCTATCACTTTAGCATGCATATTTGCTTTTGGTTTGGATTGGATTGGCGAAAGACTCCGATTTTTGGTGTTTGGGTGAAATTTCTGCATTTAGGTCGTTCTGGCCGTTTTTAGCTCGCTCGGAGTTAGGTCGTGTGGACCTTAGGTCGTAGGTCGCGTACGAGTTAACCCCTAGGTCGTTCTGGCCATTTTCGTGTTTTCGGAGTTAGGTCGCTCAGGACCTTAGGTCGTAGGTCGTATGGCCGTTAGGTCGCTCTGCTTTGGCTCTGGCCATTTTTGCTCACTCGCATTTAGGTCGCTCACCACCTAGGACTTAGGTCGCTCGCGATTTAGTGGCTTAGGTCGTTGGGTCATATAACCCATTAAGTCGCGCCCCTTTAGGTCGTGAACCTTGTTAAGTCGTTCACCCTGAGCTTAGGTCTTAGGTCGCATCACCCTTAAGTCGTTCGACCTGATCCTTTCTTAGGTCGCGCATCCCCTTAGGTCGCTAGGTCTTAGGTCGCGCCATCTTTTAGGTCGCGCCATCTTTTAGGTCGCGCATCCCCTTAGGTCGCTAGGTCTTAGGTCGCGCGATCTTTTAGGTCGCGCATCCCCTTAGGTCGCTAGGTCTTAGGTCGCGCCATCTTTTAGGTCGCGTACCATACTTTAGGCCGTAGTCACTTAGGTCGCTTGCACCTTAGGTCGGCCTCGTTAGCTCGTAGATCATCTAGGTCGCGTGGCCTTTAGACCGTTAGGTCGCGAGCGTTAGGTCGTTAGACCTTACCTTCCTTAGGTCGCTTGACCGGTTAAACCTTTAGGTCGCTCGACCCTATTCCCCTTAGGTCGTTAGACCTCATTTTGTCTTCACTAGGTCGTATCGTTTTGGTCGGGGCGCTGCCCCGCACCCCACCGGGGGCGCTGCCCCCTGGACCCCCGCGACCTGACCGGGCAGGTCGAACCCCGTAAGCGGTGGCGTTGCCCCCGCACCCCCACCTTGGGGAGTTGCCACCCCCCCTGGACCCCCCCTCCGTAGGGGATCTTATCTGAAAAACATTGAGCTGATTTCCTTGGATTTTATTCACATCTCCGTATGCGATTTTTGTGACCGATTGTTTCTACAATTGCTTCTGTGTTTTGTCACTTTATAATATAAAGGTTTCAATACTAGTAGTAAATATCAAAACTCTTTTAACAAACAATTTCAACTCTATTTTTAATAACAAAGCTCTTTTCTTAAACCGTTTTCCAATCTATTAGTATATACAAACCTTTACCTCACTCGGATGAGAAATCTAATTAAACGACTTAGTAAAACAAGTGGTATGAAACGCTTGCGTTCACTTCGTCGGTTAATTCTTGGACTTGTTTGATTGAACCTCTTGTGACAATTTTATTAGTGAAGATTTACAGTTTGTTCGTAAATATTTAAGTTAAGCAAGTGGTTATGGGACATGAAGCTAAACTTCTATATTTACTAGCTTAGTGTAATTGACACTTCTCGTTGATCTTGATGATCGCTCTATGAATTAGACTAGCAATTGCGCGATGTCTCTTTCATTGCAAGGTTAGACTAGACACCACTTGTGTGATTCCATTCACACATTCCTTTCTGCTTTTTGGTTAGTCTTGACCTTAATCTGTGTGATTCCATTCACACATGCGGGGTAGCTCCCCTTGGTCTTCGGACCGTCATGTGATAGGCCTCTTTCCCTTTTTATGATTTCTGGATCTCTTGTGTTGATTTCTGGAATTTATCTCTTTGACTTGTCATGAGTACAAGTTTAGGGTATGATGCCCTCTTCGAATCTTTGAGAAGATTCTTGTGATAATGATTATCTCTTATTGATTGATCTTCTGTTGATCATTATTTACATACTTATAGTGGTATGTCGTTATGGATGTTTATGTTTATGCCATATCTTTTATGTTATATCATGTCATCTGATATTTATAGCTAGACTGATCCGTTTATTATTTTCTTAAATAATACTCGGGTCAGACCGAGATGTTACAGGTGCTTCTGCTTGACTTCTCCCCAGGGATTCATCACTCTAACTTTTGGCTAACTGTTTAGATTAGCAGTTTTTGTTGTATACACTTGAGATATAGACTCATAGTTGTATTCTTTTGTATAGCACGTGTTGCTATTCTTTTGTATTATCGTGGATCTTACTGACCACTACTCTGATGTACACTTTCATGTGTTAGTTATATATTCATATCTTCTTCCGCCTTTGTGATATGGATATCTGTGACTGATTTGTGATATGATTATTTCTATGTTTGTTTCCGAAGATTATTTATAGCCACCGTGTGATAAGCAATTACATGGATGGTCGCTCCTCTACAGCCTTATTCTCCGTGCTAGTTGACAGCACTACTCCGGAGTGTTCTTGGCTAGCGTGGGTATAGAGGTGGGGCGTCACATAATTCTTAAATAATTTAGTTCAAATCAGTTTCATATTTATCTTCCAACCTAAATTTTATTTAAGTCATTATAAACTCTGTATACAATATAATATAAATAGATACTTAGCCATATTATATAAAAACAATCAAACTTTATTATTTAACTTATTTTATATTTCAAAACACATTTATACATAGCTAAAATCAATGATAAAAAATACTATATAACATGTAAAATCAATATTTATATAAACCATATATTTCTTTACAAAACCATAGAAATCAGTTCAAAAATATTTCATATATATATATATATATAGACCACGGTGTCTGTAAAAAAATTTCTATCCTATGGTCAAGTGATAGAGATATTTATCATTTCAATCTGTAATTTAAAAAATAAATACGGTTATATATCATTTCAAACCGCAATTCCGAATGAAATAAAATCCATAACAACATGCATTTCATAACAGTATTAAATACAACATCCATTCATCCAATATCAATCATCGAACATTTATCGTAATCATCGTCCAATTCAATCAATAACATCAATACAGAATAGAAAATAAATAATAGGTATTTATTGGCAATTTATATTCAATAATAAATTAAATAACTAATTTATCCAAATAAATTCAAATAAACTGAGATGATGATTCAAAATATGCCAAACAGTCATAAATACATTTCTTATCACATCATAAATCAATTTAACAAACATAAGAAATTTTAGAAGTTGTGAGTGGGTTAAAACACTCACCTTTTGAATTTTAATTGAATTTAAATCCAATTTAAACTCGAAATCTGAACAGTCTCAGAATTCATCCAAACCAGCGCCATAATGTCCGAGATTTTGATACGATCCTAGCACAAGAAACTGCGCATGAAATGGACCTCGTATGTGAAAGTTATGCAATTTAGAACACTTGAATTTGAGACTTAAGTAGAATAAATAAAAAAATTGGTTACCACTCAAGGGTTGCCACGTCACCCTTTGTTTTCATGCACCAAAACACTAGCAGCAGACCGACCTCTCATGAAACCTAGGGTAACCGCCACCGCAATGCTCCAAAATGCTCGACCATCCGACCACCTCGGGCATGATCCAACATCACCATCGAGACGGCCACCATCGGTCGACCTATCCCCCAGAGCGCCGCTCCATCCGACCTCCTCAGGCCAATCGCAAGCACGTGGCTGCCGCCGGCACTGAGCATACCGTTCGAGGCGCTTCGACCAGTTATGACACCAAGCGGCCGCATGGATCGGTCCCCATCATCGTCCTCTACCTCGCTGTAACCTCCGATCGCCATCAAGATGAAGATCCACTGTCCACTTAGTAACCCTAACAACGGACAGTCGAGCCTCCTCATCCTTTTCCAATCAAACGATACTTCAAACTGAAAAATGAATCATAGAATTCAGATGCGCTCATAGAGAGCTTTCTAACGATATGAAACAGGATATAGTTTGAAGAGTTTGAATTTTTGGCTTTGAATTTTATTTGAAATTGCAATTGGAATTTTGGTTTTATCTACCATGGAATGAGGAGGAGCTATAGGAATTATACGTACAAAATAATAAACATAAGATATAGGCTGCTAGGGTTTATAACGAGGTATATATATGCAAAGCTGAAATTAGAATGGACCGGATTGATTTGGATCGAATGTTGAACGATAAATGGCTCAAAATCGCCGTTCCGACTCGGAAACGAAATTGGGTCAACCCATATATCAAAATAGACGTTTTAAAATATTTTAAACGCAATGGAACAGGTTTCAATTCCAAATTCCATCGTATGAAAAAGTTATGCTAAAGTCAAGTTATTTCAAATTGATTTCAATTAATTTCAATTTTATTGATTTGTAGGTGTTTCGAGCCCATACGATCAAACGATAAGTCCGATCGCTATGAAACTTGAAATGCTATAACAAGTCACCGTTACGGATCCGATGAAACTGGTTTCGTCGAAATCCGAGTCGGTGGCCAAAATGGCTATTTTCTAGCTATTAAATTAAATTAATAATTAATTAATGAAATCACTTTTTAAGTTTAAATTTTATTATTTACAATTTCTATCATTTTTGATTCCTTAAGAAATTATTAATTTAAACAAATTTAGATGTCAATTTAAAGTTGATTAATCCATCAATTGCTGTATTTAATTTCAATTTCATTAAATTCAGAGATTATAAATAAAAATTCCCAAAATTCATTTATTAAATTTTTAAACCTTGTTATTCACGTCTTTTATTACAATAAGGATATAACTAACATTGGTTCATGATTTATTACATTAATATTCTCAAATTTCATCTTAATCTCCATTAACGTAATATTTAAATATTTAATTTATATTATTTACAATTAATCCAATTATTATTCCAACAAATTAACAAATCTTGATTTTCCATTCCTTTTATCCAACCTATTAGTATATTACGAATAGAATTGACATTACTTTCAAATATTATCTTAATTTACATTAACATAATATTTAATTATATTTATTAAAATTATTTCCCAATTTATTAAATAGAATCAACTATAGCGTTGCAATTGTTTTAATTTATTTGGGTTTGCACTAATTTATTTATTTATTAACTTGCATTAACATTATCACCTTTATTTTAGTGGTCCCGTTATTAAATTACAAATTTTTATTTCCTTTCTGGATTAAAACCAAAACTTATTAAATTAACAAAATTTAATTATCGAAAATTATGGGTCGTTACACTCTCTCCCACTTAAAACTTTTCGTCCCCGAAAAGGAAACAGAAGGGTAAAGAAGAATTAAGAAATCAATTTATCTTACTTAAAATATTAAATTTATAAACAAATATATTTACAAAATTAATCAATTTAAATAAAATATACCAATTTATAACCATTAGATCTTTTTATACTTAAACTAGTAAAGTTTGGAAACATTTTCAAAAATTTTCTAAGTCCAAAATTTACGGAAAATTTCGACAGAGTCTCCTTTATACGGAGAGGCTCGGGAGAAAATATAATATCAAATATAACAATATACAACATATATTTTCCAAATAATATATATCCCTACACGAGAAAAATAATATAATAATGCTATAAAACCGTAATCCGAGAACGTACTTATTTGTCGGGCAATTAACACTTAATTATGAAAGCAAAAGTAGTAGCAATTGCTTCCATAACCTGTATTTCACCTATATAGTCCAAAATGAGTTAATAATTATATAGAATGAAATATTAATTTTGTTTCAATCACTAACAACAAATCAATAATAAACAACAATCACTTGCAATCACAACATGCAACCATCATACATAATCAACACAATTTAATTATCCATCCATATCAAACAAAACAAATAGTTGTTCGGGTTCAAAAACTTTAAATTGTCCAGAATGGACAATAAACTATTAAGTGCACCATTTACTCAACAGTCTTAGATGAAGCTAAGTAGATTATTTATACATCCAACAGATTTAAAGTATCCTTTCCCAAATAATCATAAACCAAACCAACAACAATTCCAAACAATAGATCAAGTTTATACTTATTAATTTCATTTCATACATTTGTTGTTTGATTTCCCTTTTATTTCATATAATGATTTATCTTTTTACTTTACATTTAACTTCTTAAAATTATTTTCATTTATTCATATCATGTAAATTTATTTTTATTATATTACCTTCATTTATTCACTACTTAATTTCATTTATTTACTTTCATTTATTACTTAATTCCATTTATTCATTTATTCATAATACTTACCTTTCAATTAGACTTAAGTTTATAACAACTACAACATCCAATTCTTGTTTATTAAAGAATTTCATTGAATACTTTCATTATTTCAAATTTTTATTTGTATAATATCCTATTACATTTCTTATAAGCATTAGAACTTTTAATATTTGGTAAGTTATATATATGCTTTTTAAGAAGGTAATTGAAAATCATACAAGTTTATCTTATTTTTTTAATTAATTTAATGTTCAAAAATCATATCCTTTGCTTTTTATATGCTACAAATTTCAACTTTCTTTTAATTTCATTTATAGCCTTGCATTTAATCTCTTATTTTGATTAGGGGTTCCAATTATTAATTAGTTACATTCCATTTCACCACAATAGTTGAAATTATTAATTAACGAAAACTTAAGAACTAAATACCAGATTAAATTTCAAATCATTTTAAAATAATAGATAGATGTATACACTTACAAAATATATATCCAATTATATTTAAATGATTTAAAATTTATGTTTGTTTATAAAATAAATCTGTAGTAAAACTACTACAGTGGCCTTCCCACTTAGAAACTCGAAAATGAATGTCGATGATTCGTGCACTCATCACCGAAATTATTTTCCAACGACATAAAGGGGAGTACAGAACTTATTTCTTTCCCAAAATTTCTTTAAAACAATTCTTTCAAATCATATTGAAATATTTATAACATAAAATACTTCTAATAGTATTATTCCTATATTCCAAAATCATTCTAAATAAATTTTCAAAACCTCGGAACTTAAGTTCTAAATTTCCAGTTTATTCTCATTTATTTTACTTTTCAAATCTTATTTCCAACCTATATTCATAATTTCACTACTTAACAACAATTATATTAGAACTAAATATATATCATTTATAAAAAATTATTATATATATATATATATATGTATGTATATGTAAAATATAATAGGCAAAATTATTTCATTCATATATGTTCAAAACAATATTGTGTCGGTCTGTCCTATTAAGTGTTTGGAAATCCCTATTGATGTCATAACATCCTATGCACCAACCAGAATTTATAAATACAAAGCGGAACAAATTAACACAATATCAAAACCCTTTTATAACACTAACAAATACGCTCTCTCATACATATACACTCAGTGACTCATCATAGGGTCTTACTACACTGCAAATAAAGAGTCAAACCCCATAAAGTTAAGATTTATCGCTAAACCAAAGCTCTGATACCACATGTAACATCCCGCCTTTTTAGCTTTAAACCGATGATAAACCACACACGTCAAACTCAAACCATACAAAAGTGCAGATTGTAATTGGGTTGAATAAGAAAAAGCAGAGAAAGAAAAAACAAAACAGAATCTTGCAGCGAAATGATAAAAATATAATAATCAAATGAACAGTTCATGAAGCTGTTTTACAAAACATTTGATTTTACTTATACAATACATATCAGAGTTACACATACCAGAGAATAACAAATGGTGCAGCCGAACAATATGAATGTAGCAGGATAATTAATAAATAATAGTAATACAATCCTGTCTTCGTCCTCCAGAAGTAAGGTCTTCAAACCATGAAATGCTCAAGCTGACCCGAGCGAATTGAAAAGACAAAACACTCGAGTCAGAACTAAAAGATCTTATGTAAGTTAAATAAATGGTAAATAATATGAGTGGAGCGACGTCGGAGATGTTTATGGGATTTGACATCTTCTATCCAGTGTCAGCATGAGTGCAGTAACTTAAGAGATGCTAGAGATTCACATCTCCTAAGGATCCGTTAAACTATTTACTATGTAGTAATATTTCGCTATTATGATAATGTCTAATAGTAAAATAAACTTATTATTAAATAGCGTTAAGGGGTTACCCATATATCCCTTACTACGTAATAGTTCCAGTAGTCCAACCAGTATCAGCGTATCTCTAGATCGGGAGACTACTCTAAATACTCCACGGGCTATGGGAGAAAACCAAACTCGTCCAAGGCGCGCTAGGGTAGATGACACGACACAACTAGGAAATGCCAGAGTAGATATACCAATTACGCTTCTGAACCGGTGGTAACGCATAGCAGCTACTACCGCCCACCTCGAGCCACACACCCAAAAATCAGAAATCAAAAGTGGCCACCGAATCAATCCAAAAGTCAGAGTATAATATCGAAAAAGTGTGTCCGATAAGAGGGACTACCTCCTTGGCCCGAGAATCGCTCCTGTTTTAGCCAACTCACTCCAACTCACTGGAGTCAGGTCCATGTATATACCTTAAAGGAACATCGCCGCCATCCTACTTCATTATAGAATCTCCACCGCGTATACGGTTGTTAAAGTGGTTTTTGGAGTTGGCAGAGAGTACGACAACTTTCGATCCTGGTCTCTTTAACAATCAAACGTTATTATAACACCACGGTCATTTCAAAATAATTATACTTCAAAACCAGAATATAATATCCATTTCAAAACCATATAAATATGATATCATTTCCGTTTTAAAACCCAAATCAATATGATATCATTTTTATTTCAAATATATCCTTTTTCCAAAAATCATAGCACTTTCGAAGTTATAACACTTCGAAATCAAAACACTTAAAGTATAACACTTTCAAATCATAATACTTTGAAACTCATAACTTTGACACATAACTACACCACTTAAATGGCATAAATATTAATTTACTTTATATAATAAAATATCTTCTTCAGTTTCACAAATCAATTCCAAATATAGATTTGAACCCCCAAATAAACCATTTTAATTTCTATATATTTCAAAGCTTTAAATATTCCACCATTTCAAAACTAATTCCTTGATAATTCCATATATATCAAATTCAATTACTATTATTTAGATTTGAAATGTTTACTTAATAAATCCAATATCATTTAAGTAAAACCTTTAAACTTCAAATAAGTGGATATTCTTTCAATTTATTTAACTTGATGTATTCATTTAAATCAACTGGATATTCATTTAAATCACTCTACACAAAAATCAAGTTATAAAATCATACCTTTTAAGATCTAAATTTAATTCAAATTTTAAATCAAATTTATTCAAGTATAATTCTTAAATAATACAATTCAAATCAGTTTCATATTTATCTTCCAACCCAAATTTTATTTAAGTCATATATACTCTGTATACAATATAATTTAAACAGACACTCGGCTATATTATATAAAAACAATCAAACTTTATTATTTAACTTATTTTATGTAAGGACCTGATTCTTCGACTTTCGAAAATTCAACATCGATACTCACTTTATCGACTGCCGAGCAATCGAACGACGGAAAACCAAAAACTTAGGGTTTTAAGAAAAAGAAAAAGAAGAAAAAGACAGAAGAGATAAGAAGATAGAAAATGGAGAGGAAAGAAAATAGAAAATAGAACAGAAAGAAAACAATAGAACAATAACAATATCAGAATCTCACAATCGCAGCGGAACAACATATAATAGATAAATGAATAATCTTTAAACAAAGAACTATATCAGTTATTACATTTTATACAATACATTACATTACATCATATCATCAGAGTGTACAACAACAACAACATCAAACAATGCAGCGGAAAAAAGAAATACTATATACTAGTAATACGCCATGCCATCCAGCTTGCTTCCAGCAACTCCAGAATATCCTGATAAACCTAACTCTTGACTGCCCGTGTGGAAATTGGTGGGCACCCAGAGTTTAGGAAGGAAAACAATAAACTCCGAGTCAGTCATGTGACTGGTGTGGGAACTCAAAACAGTTTATTTATCTTTAAAATCAAAATAGAGGAATATTTTTAAAGTCAATACGCAATGCTTTTAAAAAAATAAGACTACCATAAGGCCTCCCGCACACACACACACACACAATGCAAACGCAGAATCGGAGGAGATTTCTCCTTATGATAGTCAAAGATGCTTGATGCGCATTAAAAAGAGCATTTGATATTATTATTAGTGTATAGTGTAGGAAAAATTCATTTCGAAAGTAGAATATAAATCTTAGCCAACATACGACCATTATCGTATGCCTACTATAGCTACCATCTAAACAGTGGTGACCACCATAAGTAAATGGCAGGTTCTACAACTAATACCGTATAAGGTTCGTATTGGGAATTGGATTTCCAACGAATGATCAGGCCAAGGAACTTCCCATTGCCACATGAGAATGCCTCTGGATGGACATCCCCGAGAACCAAACCGGATCTCTGCCAACACAAGGCCGGGTTACCCCTAACTGAGTAACAACTGACCGAATATGCCATCCCCCGGTCCTTTGGGACCTTTCAACCGAGCGCTCGTAATCAATTCACACAATCATAACAAAGTGTTTTCAACATGAGTAAGTATCTGGGCTCCGTACCATGATACCACCCTTTTTCAGAAGGAAATGCACATATCCTAAAGGGCGCTACCCCTCATAACCTTGCCGCATCTTTCCTGTTTTGACCATTCCCGAGGTGTGAGGCTCGACGAAGTCACGTCCACAAAAACATACTTTATACAAAAACCATGCTTTGGGTCAACAAATGATCATAGAAATGATCACCAGAATAGACGATCAAATAAATGATCCTATCACAAATAATCAACACAATGATCATTTAACAGCAACACTCAGCATGTCACATTACCAAATTGGGAATATATCGCTGATAACATTCAACTACATAACCTCTGAGCTCGTACGTCTCAGAGAAGGGTGTTAAGCTAAAAGAATAAATTCTCCGCCACCAATAGAAATATATTTGAAAGAAATCGGCTTTATATCTCAACTTGTAATGTCAGACATACAATCCATACAAGTCTGTTCCGAGCTCGAACAGAACCGAAGGCACTTACAAAGAAGTCCTTGCAATCCGGATATCCACAATCCTGATCGGATTTCCCATCACTTAGGGAGTCTCTATACCGTTGCAACTCAGTGCAGAGACAATCGATAGGTCATCCTATCGCTCTCACAAATATCCGGTCTTCAACACCGATCTTCAATGCTATCCATTACGTCGTATCACTATTCGGAATGGGTAATCCGAATAATGAGCGCAATAATTTAAAAATAAGTGTAGCATTCAAATTCAACAAATCACAACAAATACCTTTCAAAGGTAAATATTGATAGTCGGTTATTGAACTATAAATGGATATGCACAACATCACCAGATTCCAAATAATTTTTCAAATTATTTATTTCCCAAAAATATCTTTACTAGATATATAGTTTTCACACTTCAAAAATAAATCAATATTTATTTTTAAATGAATTCCACTTTCTTTTATAAATTCCATAGTGAATTTATATTTCACAATATCTACGAATATACGATTTTAATTATTCATTTTCAATTTATCTTCAAAAAGATAAATTCTCAACTTATTCACTTTGCATTGGAAAAACATTTCCATACTTATTTATTCATAAGTAATTCACAAATTTTATTTATTTTCAACACTTAGAAAATATTCAATATACTTAAATCGAGATTAAGTATATATTTCATTCTTTAAGGAAATCATTCTCTTAAACATATTTATTTGGGCCAAAACGAATGTTACGTAAAACATCGTTACGACGTCCCTAAATCACTAGTATAGGGATTCCAAATTAAAATAGATATATAAATCCCAATACTATACAAAACATTTCCTTTCGGAAATCATTTACTATAACAATAGTGCTATAGTCCACCATTTCCTTTTATTTCTCGAAAACGTCTATTTCAACAATGAATGTTGAAATCTATGGTTTCGAATCTTAACACCTTTTAAAACATCGTTAGATCGTTTTAATTTAATTCAAAATATCACATCCTAAACATTTTGTTTAACATATTATTCACTATTCAAAAACGTGAATATACTACGTTAACAAATTTCATCCTTTTATTCATTTTATTTCAAAGGATTATTCACAGTTCAAAAACGTGAATATAACTCCATTAATAAGTTACAACAATTTACTTATCAAAATAAGTCGTTTGCGAATTTATAAAACAACGTTTATAAATTCCTTTTATTAACCTATTCAATTCATAATTCAATTATAAACCAAAGGTCTATATTTTAAGTTAAACACTTAAAATTTATTTGTTTACTAAATCGTTCCTTTAAACTTCATAATTATAAATCTTATAACTTATAAGATTCGTTTATTTACCCAAATATATTCTTTAACAACTTCACGAAATTTATAAATCTTATTATTTATAAATTTCACTTATAACTTCACCATTTATAATTTTATAAATTCCATTCACTTATGCAATCCATTTTCACTTCATTCAAACACTTATAAAAACTCGTTTTATAATTCAAATATTTTCATTTATAAATTATCAATTTATAAATCTTTTTATATAAATTAATTTATATTATTCTTTTAAAACATCTTTAATCTCCTTTATAATTTCATCATTTTGATTCATAAAATAATTAAATTTTATAAATCCTATATTTTCAACTCTTTATAATAATTTCAAAAATCCTGATAAACTATTTTATAAAATCATTAGCCTCATATTTTCAAAAATCAACCTTTAACTATATTTCTCAAAAATCATAATTTTTATAACATTAAAAATTATACGTTTATTTATTTAAAATGGATAAATTCCGATAAATATTTTATAAACGTATACTTTCAAAATCTCTTTAAAATCCATTTTAAAATTCCAAAGTTTGGTCCAATGATGCTACACACCAAATAGTCAATCACGACAATAACGATATCATATATCGATATGATAATCCATCAAATATCAAAATATCTGAAATCAAATAAAAACTGTTGAGGAATGCAGTTGGATCCCTCCAACCTTGTAACGACCCAGGATTTTTATTAATTAAAATTTGAATATTTAATTAATTTTAAATATTAATAAGTGAAATTTATAAGTCGAATGAATTATATTTGAATAATTGGATTTAATTGAATAATTAAATCGATAATTTAATACGTTAAATTATGGAAATAATTGAAAATTGGGTTAAATATGATTGAAAATGATTTGTAAAATTTTATTTTATCATATTGAAGTTAGAAAGATATTTTAGAACTTTTAAAATCGAATTAAAAGTTAATTTGTGAAAATTGAATATTTTAATATTAAATCGACTAGTGAAAATAGTCAATTTTTGAACAGTCTCAGAATTGGACGAAACTAGTTCCATTGGATCCGTAATAGTTAGTTATTACCGGATTTCAATTTTCGTGTCAATCGGAGTTGTCGTTTGATCGTGGCAGCTCGAAACGCATCGAATTATTTTTAATTTTAATTAAGCGAGTTAAAATAGCCATTTTCAAAAAGTCTCGGATTTCGACGAAACCAGTTTCATCGGATCCGTAATGTGATATTATTGTAAGGTTTCAAATTTTGTGTCAATTGGATTTACCGTTTGTCCGGTACAAATTAAAACGCCTAGAAAATCGCTTAAATCGGTTTAATTCAAATCGAACGTTTATTGCCATAACTCGCACAGATGTCCGAATTAGCTTCCGAAACCTGTTCCATTGTGTCCGGAACGCGGGATAAACCCTAGGAACGTCAGTTTCGGCGCGTAAATCGGAGTTTGGAAAATCGAAATGAATAGTGTTCGTTTTTCTCTATAAATAGACCATGAGCCTTCATAAATTAAAAAAAAATATATATTAGGTTTTAGTAAACCCTAGCCACCTCCTATATTATGAACGGCCAGAATCTTGTGACCTTCCTCCCTCAAAATTTTGCAATCCATCCACTTATAGCAGAAATCTCCAACTAGTAAATCGAAGAGCATGAAGAGATCTTCAAATCCATACGGAGTTGATGGGTTTTGGAGCAACGTGGTCGCCAGATTTTGACCGTTTATTGGTCGCGTTCGTGCATGCATGCCGAGGCCATGGGGGGCCGAGCTCCATGCTATCTTGGCCGAGTGTCGTTCTTGCCATGCTCTTCGAGATGGAGTAGTTTGATCGTGTTCGTGTTGCACGTGAAAACCGAAAAATCGAACCCTAATTTTCGAAAATGGGTTCATGTGCGTTCGGCAACCTGGAAGAAAGATACGCGCATGGGAAGAAGGGAACGTGCGGTCGTGATGCAGGGGTTTGGATCTGAGGGGTGAGATTTTTTGTAGGTTAAATAATATAAAAATAAAATGTTGTAATTGTTTATATAAATACGTGTAATCTTTGAAAAATCATAACTTTTTCATACGAGGTCGAAAACGCGCGAAACTAGTTGCGTTGGAATCGTATGGACGAGCACTACGCGATGAAATTGGATTGGAGTTGTTTGGAGTTAGTGTGAATTTCGGGTAAAATTAAACGTCCGTTTAATTTTATTCGAAATAAATCGCTAAAACGAAATTGAAATCAAGGTGAGAACTTCTCACTCAATCGAATAAGTTTCGATTTTATTTTAAATAGTTAGATTTAAAATATTTGAATGCATGTTTGAATGATGATTGTTATCTATTGATTGTTAAAATAGACATTATGCGCCGTTAGTAAGCGGATGTTATTTATTAAAAACATATACCGCGAATATTTCATAAACAGTGAAATTGGTATTATATATAATAGAAATATATATATATATATATATATATATATTGGCATATGTATATATTGGAGTTATTGATTTCCCGCATTTGTATAGCGGATGAGACCCTATTGCGCCGTCTATTAAGCGGATAATATTTTTAAATCCCATATACCGCGATAATTCCGTACTGGAGTGGAATTGGTATTGTGCTAATGTTTGTGGATGCAGGAAAACAGGTTGGAGGGATCCAACTAGATTCCTCAACAGTTTTTATTTGATTTCAGATATTTTGATATTTGATGGATTATCATATCGATATATGATATCGTTGTTGTCGTGATTGGCTATTTGGTATGTAGCATCATTGGACCAAATTTTGGAATTTTAAAAGGATTTCAAAGTGATTTTTGAAAGAAAACGTTTATAAAATATTTTTGGGAATTTATCCATTTTAGATAAATAAACGTATAATTTTTAATGTTATAAAAATTATGATTTTTGAGAAATATAGTTAAAGATTGATTTTTGAAAATACGAGGCCAATGTTTTTATAAAATAGTTAAAACGGGATTTCTGAATTTATTGTGAAAAGTTTAAATATAGGATTTATAAAATTTAATTATTTTATAAATCAAAATGGTGAAATTAGAAAGGAGATTAAAGACGTTTTAAAAGAATAATATAAATTGATTTATATAAAAGAATTTATAAATTGATAGTTTATAAATTAAAGACATTTGAATTATAAAACGAGTTTTATAAGTGTTAGAATGAATTGTGAATGAATTTCAGAAATGAATGAAATTTATAGAATTATAAACGGTGAAGTTATAAATGAAATTTTATAAACAGTAGGTTTATAAAATTTATAAAGTTATTTGAAGAATAGATTTGGATAAATAATTGAATCTTATAAGTTATAAGATTTATAATTATGAAGTTCAAAGGAACGATTTTGCAAACAAATAAATTATAAGTATTTCACTTATGATATGAACTTTCGTTTTATAATTGAATTATGAATTGAATAGGTTAATAAAAGGAATTTATAAACGTTGTTTTATAAATTCGCAAACGACTTATTTTGATAAGTAAATTGTTGAAACTTATTAATGGAGTTATATTCACGTTTTTGACTGTGAATAATCCTTTGAAATAAAATGTATAGAAATGATGAAATTGGTTAACATAGTATATTCACGTTTTTGAATAGTGAATAATATGTTAAAGAAATTGTTTAGAATGTGATATTTTAAATAGAAATTAAAACGATCTAACGATGTTTTAAAATGTGTTGAGATTCGAAACTATAAATTTCAACATTTATTGCTGAAATAGACGTTTTCGAGAAATAAATGGAAATGGTGGACTATAACACTGTTGTTATAGTAAATGATTTCCGGAAGGAAATGTTTTGTATAGTATTGGGATTTATATATCTATTTTAATTCGAATCCCTATACTAGTGATTTTGGGTTGTCGTAACGATGTTTTACGCAATATTCGTTTTGGCCCAAATAAATATGTTTAAGAGAATGATTTCCTTAAAGAATGAAATATATACTTAATTTCAATTTAAGTATATTGAATATTTCCAAGTGTTGAAAATAAATAGATTTGTGAATTGCTTATTTAATAAGTATGGAATTGTTTTCGGATATAAAGGGAATATTTTGAGAATTTATCTTTTTGAAGATAAATTGAAATGATAAATTGAAATCGTATATGCATGGATATTTTGGAATATAAATTCACTAAGGAACTTATGAAAAGGGGAATTTGTTTAAAAAAAATAAATATTGATTTATTTTTGAGGTATTGAAATTATATATCTTGTAAAGATATTTTTGGGAAATAAATAATTTGGAAAATTATTTGGAATCTGGTGATGTGTGCATATCCATTGATAGTTCAATAACCGACTATCAATATTTACCTTTGAAGGGTATTTGTTGTGATTTGTTGAATTTGAATGCCACACTTATTTTGAATAAGCGCTCACTATTCGGGTTAACCGGGAAAGGACCATGGGGTCGTATAACCCATTCCGAATATGTGATACGTCGTTATGAATTGCATTTGAAGACCGGTGTTGAAGACCGGATCTTTTTGAAAGCGAAAGGACAACTCGTCGATTGTCTTTGCACCGAGTAGCTACGGTATAGAGACTCCCTATGTGATGGGAAGTCCGGACGTGATTTGAGATTATCCGGATTGCAAGGACTTCTTTGTAAGTGCCTTCGGTTTTGTTCGAGCCCGGAACAGACTTGTATGGATTGTATGTCTGACATTACAAATTGAGATATAAAGCAGATTTCTTTCAAATATATTTCTGTTGGTGGCGGATAATTTATTCTTTTAGCTTAACACCCTTCTCTGAGACGTACGAGCTCAGAGGTTATGCAGTTGAAGGTTATCAGCGATATATTCCCAATTTGGTAGTGTGACATGCTGAGTGTTGCTGTAAATGATCATTGTGTTGATTATTTGTGATAGGATCGTTTATTTGATCGTCTATCTTGGTGATCATTTCTATGATCATTTGTTGACCCAAAGCATGGCTTTTGTATAAAGTATGTTTTTGTGGACGTGACTTCGTCGAGCCTCACACCTCGGGAATGGTCAAAACAGGAAAGATGAGGCAAGGTTATGAGGGGTAGCGCCCTTTAGGATATGTGCATTTCCTTCTGGAAAAGGGTGGTATCATGGTATGGAGCCCAGATACTTACTCATGTTGAAAACACTTTATGATTGTGTGAATTGATTGCGAGCGCTTGGTTGAAAAGGTCCCAAAGGACCGGGGGATGGCATATTCGGTCAGTTGTTACTCAGTTAGGGGTAACCCGGCCTTGTGTTGGTAGAGATCCGGTTTGGTTCTCGGGGATGTCCATCCAGAGGCATTCTCATGTGGCAATGGGAAGTTCCTTGGCCTGATCATTCGTTGGAAATCCAAAGAAACAATACGTGACTTGTACGGTTTTAGTTGTAGAACCTGCCATCTAATATGGTAGCTATTAGTAGGCATAATATAATGGTACCTATGCTGGCTAAGATTTATATTCTACTTTCGAAATGATTTTTCCTACACTATGCACTAGTAATAATATCAAATGTTTTCTTTTAATGCGTATCAAGCATCTTTGACTAACATAAGAAGAAATCTCCTCCAAGTCTGCGTTTTCATTGTGTGTGTGGCGGGAGGTCTTATGGTAGTCTCATTTTTAAAAGCATTGCGAATTGACTTTAAAAATATTCCTCTATTTTGTTTTTAAAGATAAATAAACTGTTTTGAGTTCTCACACCGGTCACATGACTGACTCGGAGTTTATTGTTTTCCTTCCTAAACTCTGGGTGCCCACCAATTTCCACACGGGCAGTCAAGAGTTAGGTTTATCAGGATATTCTGGATATTCAGAAGTTGCTAGAAGCAAGATGGAAGGCATGGCGTATTACTAGTTTATATAGTAGTTTTTTTCCGCTGTATTGTTTAATGTTGTACACTCTGATGATATGATGTAATGAAATGTAATGTAATAACTGATATAGTTATTTGTTTAAAGATTATTCATTTATCTATTATATGTTGTTCCGTTGCGAATTGTGAGATTCTGATATTGATCTGTTGTTTTCAGTTCCGTTCTATTTTCTATTTCTTCTCCCTATTTTCTATCCTTTCTCTTTTTTTTCTATTCTCTTTCTTTTTCTTAAACATTGATAATTCGTATTTTTGTTCATCTTGAGTTAATCTATGGAGATTAGTGTATATTCAAGGAGTACGGATTTGCGGGTCATCACAAACCTGTTTTCCTGCATCCACAAACATTAGCACAATACCAATTCCGCTCCAGTACGGAATTATCGCGGTATATGGGATTTAAAATATTATCCGCTTAATAGACGGCGCAATAGGGTCTCATCCGCTATACAAATGCGGGAAATCAATAACTGCAATATATACATATGCCAATATATATATATTGCTATATATATATAATACCAATTTCATTGTTTATGAAATATTCGCGGTATATGTTTTTAATAAATAACATCCGTTTACTAACGGCGCATAATGTCTATCTTAACAATCAATAGATAACAATCATCATTCAAACATGCATTCAAATATTTTAAATCTAACTATTTAAAATTAAAATCGAAACTGATTCGATTGAGTGAGAAGTTCTCACCTTGATTTCAATTTCGTTTTAGCAATTTATTTCGAATAAAATTAAACGGACGTTTAATTTTACCCGAAATTCTCACTAACTCCAAACGACTCCAATACAATTCCATAGCATAGTGCTTGTTCATACGATTCCAACGCTTCTTGTTTCGCGCGTTTTCGACCTCGTATGAAAAAGATATGAATTTATGAAGTTATACGAATTTTTATTTACAAATTTTATAACATAAATTTTTATTTTTAAACCTAAGTTTTGCTGGCCGTAGGATCTCCATAATCGAATCGTGGCCGCTTGAAATTGCTTCTTCCTCATACGCGACTTTGCCTCCAGGAACACACGAAATGCCGAACCCATCAACTTCATAATTAGGGTTTCATACCACCATCTCCTCGCTCGACGAAAACACGATCAGCAACTTGCAACACGAAGCTCGCCTCCTCCACTTCACTCGGCTGCCACCCAGCCAAGCTCAGCCCCCCATGGCACGAGAAAACACGTGCGCAAGCAGCTAGCGTCGGCCCCCTGTAGCTCCCACTACGATGCTCCATTTACGATCATATCCGTATGGATTTAAAGATCTCGTCGTGCTCTAAAATGTTGTAGTTAACAACTTTTCGTATTAACGCATGGATTGAAGGAGATTTGAGGAGAATTGAAAGTGAATTCTGGCCTTTGATTGAGGGGGTGGCAGCTAGGGTTTAGGTTTAGTTTGTTTTTTTTTAATTTATGAAGGGGTAAGGGTCTATTTATAGGAAAATCAATCGATACTATTCATTCCGGAAATTCCGAACTCCGATTTACGCACCGTAACCAGCGTTTCTAGGGTTTACCCCGCGTTCCGGACACAATGGAACAGGTTTCGGAAGCTAATTCGGACATCCGTACGAGTTATGGCAATAAACGTTCAATTTGAATTAAACCGATTTAAACGATTTTCTAGGCGTTTTAATTTGTACCGGACAAACGGTAAATCCGATTGACACGAAATTTGAAACCATACAATAATATCACATTACGGATCCGATGAAACTAGTTTCGTCGAAATCCGAGACTGTTTGAAAAATGACAATTTTAACTCGCCAAATTAATATTAAAACAATTTCGATGCGTTTCGAGCTGCCACGATCAAACGATAACTCCGATTGCTACGAAAATTGAAATCCGATAATAACTAATTATTACGGATCCAATGAAACTGGTTTCGTCCAATTCTGAGACTGTTCAAAAATTGGTTATTTTCACTAGTCGATTTTAATATTAAAATATTCAATTTTCACAAATTAACTTTAAATTCAATTTTAAAAGTTCTAAAATATCATTCTAACTCCAATATGATAAAAATAAAATTTTACAAATCATTTTCAATCATATTTAACCCAATTTTCAATTATTTCCATAATTTAACATATTAAATTATTGATTTAATTATTCAATTAAATCCAATTATTCGAAATAAAATTTATTCGACTTATAAATTCACTTATTAATATTTAAAATTAATTAAATATTCAATTTTTTGAATTAAATAAAATTCTGGGTCGTTACATACTTCCCCCCTTAAAAGAATTTCGTCCTCGAAATTAACAAGTAAGAAAAGTTACAGAATCCTTTAATTTTCCCAAAATTCATAATTAAATTTCTTATAATACTTTACTAAGTTTTCAAATCATACTTAGTTATATTTTCAAACCAAACTACTATTATTTAACTTTCAATTCCAAATCAAAGTTATAGTTTTCAAAATTTTCAATTTTCTCAAATTTTTTTTAACGCCTTAAATTTTCGAAAAAATTCGCCATAGTCTCCTTTGCGCGGCTCGATCCGGAAAAAAAATGACAGTATATATATCACAAATATACATCTCATCAAGTAATGAGGCATCCCGAAGGGAAAAAGTGTAAAAGTACGATATTTAATCCGAGATATGTACCTTATATTTTATTAGCGAGCATATACGGCTAATATAGCGCGAAAGCGAGCTCCAAATGCGAAGCAAACACGATCCGCACCTACAAAACACTCAACAAACAACATGAGAACCATGTATGTAGACAATAGTATCAATATACAACATATAGCAACATAATAACTATATATGCCAACATAGCAAATGCAATAAAAGCAATATATATTCAACCATCAACCAACTATCATCCATAACCAATAAATATTCATTCATATTCTCATTAATATTCAATGAAATAGGGTTTTCAATTTAAATCACATTTGATTCATTAACAGTGGATGATTTACTAACATTCATTTTCAATTAGTTTATATTCACTAATTCATATTCAAGTTGGTTCACTTTCAAATCAAATTCAATTCCATTTAAGATTCACTTAATTTCCAATTGAATTTCCAATTACTTTAGCTTCCAATTTCATTAACACTTAATGAATTATATACAATCAACTAACAATCATATAACAACCAATGTATATTAATTGCAACCAAATTCCTTTGCTTTCAATTGGTTTAATTAATTGATTTTTTATTCAACTATTCAACTTTCCATAACATTAGATTTTAATGAATTAACACTTACATTCATTATTTCATACCAATTATTCACATTCAATTGATTTACATTTAATCCATTCATTCAATTCAATTTCTAAAGTTGAATTTCATTTATATAACTTAAGTTCACATTTATCACTTGGTTTTATTTAACTTAAATTCCCACTTATAAATCAATTCAGATTCCAAATTCTAAAGTAAATTTCCATTTAACTTTAAATTCATTTTTATTTCAACTCATATTCATAAATATATTCATATAGTTTCACTTCTTATATATAAATAAGTTTATTTCACAATTGTAAATCACTTTAATTATAATTCAATTCTTATAATTCTTTTGCTTATACAATTTATTATTTTATTTAGATTATTCAAACAACCAAACAATCAATTTATATACACTCTAATAATTCTGAAAAATTATTCCTTTATATATAAAATATAATCAAGGTAAAATTATTTTATTTACCCAATTTAAAACAATATTATGTCGAATTGTTCTGTACAAGTGTTTAGAGATCCCTATCAACAACGTTAATTACTCGTATTAATCAGAATCCATATACCACTCAACAAATCAATCATCACAATATAAAACAATTTTATATTCACTAACAAATACGCTCTCATATCTATTATTACACTCAAACCCATTCTAGAGTACTACTGACTCTATCTCTAATGAGTAATACCCAACAGAACCATGGTTGTCGCTTAACCATATGCTCTGATACCAGATGTAAGGAACCTCATTTCCGTCAGCAGCAACCGGTAGGCTTTTCAACCATCCCAGCCCCACCGCGGCTTACACTGATACCCAAACTTGCTTTTACGGCCACCCTTTCGAATGTCACGGCTTCGCCTAACCAACCCCGTAAAGAGGACGTGTGGGGGTAAGAGTCTCCCGTTCGCCACCAAACCGCGAAGCGAGAACCCCCCATCACATATCACCTAGCATAAGTAAGACTGGTGTGGGAACTCAAAACAGTTTATTTATCTTTAAAATTAAAATAGAGGAATATTTTTAAAGTCAATTCGCAATGCTTTTAAAAAAATGAGACTACCATAAGGCCTCCCGCACACACACACAATGCAAACGCAGAATCGGAGGAGATTTCTCCTTATGATAGTCAAAGATGCTTGATACGCATTAAAAAGAGCATTTGATATTATTATTAGTGTATAGTGTAGAAAAAATTCATTTCGAAAGTAGAATATAAATCTTAGCCAACATACGACCATTATCGTATGCCTACTATAGCTACCATCTAAACAGTGGTGACCACCATAAGTAAATGGCAGGTTCTACAACTAATACCGTACAAGGTTCTTATTGGGAATTGGATTTCCAACGAATGATCAGGCCAAGGAACTTCCCATTGCCACATGAGAATGCCTCTGGATGGACATCCCCGAGAACCAAACCGGATCTCTACCAACACAAGGCCGGGTTACCCCTAACTGAGTAACAACTGACCGAATATGTCATCCCTCGGTCCTTTGGGACCTTTCAACCGAGCGCTCGTAATCAATTCACACAATCATAACAAAGTGTTTTCAACATGAGTAAGTATCTGGGCTCCATACCATGATACCACCCTTTTCCAGAAGGAAATGCACATATCCTAAAGGGCGCTACCCCTCATAACCTTGCCGCATCTTTCCTATTTTGACCATTCCCGAGGTGTGAGGCTCGACGAAGTCACGTCCACAAAAACATACTTTATACAAAAGCCATGCTTTGGGTCAACAAATGATCATAGAAATGATCACCAGAATAGACGATCAAATAAATGATCCTATCACAAATAATCAACACAATGATCATTTAACAGCAACACTCAGCATGTCACATTACCAAATTGGGAATATATCGCTGATAACATTCAACTACATAACCTCTGAGCTCGTACGTCTCAGAGAAGGGTGTTAAGCTAAAAGAATAAATTCTCCTCCACCAACAAAAATATATTTGAAAGAAATCGGCTTTATATCTCAACTTGTAATGTCAGACATACAATCCATACAAGTCTGTTCCGGGCTCGAACAGAACCGAAGGCACTTACAAAGAAGTCCTTGCAATCCGGATATCCACAATCCTGATCGGATTTTCCATCACTTAGGGAGTCTCTATACCATTGCAACTCAGTACAGAGACAATCGATAGGTCATCCTATCGCTCTCACAAATATCCGGTCTTCAACACCGATCTTTAATGCAATCCATTACGTCGTATCACTATTCGGAATGGGTAATCCGAATAACGAGCGCAATAATTTAAAAATAAGTGTAGCATTCAAATTCAACAAATCACAACAAATACCTTTCAAAGGTAAATATTGATAGTCGGTTATTGAACTATCAATGGATATGCACAACATCACCAGATTCCAAATAATTTTTCAAATTATTTATTTCTCAAAAGTATCTTTACTAGATATATAGTTTTCACACTTCAAAAATAAATCAATATTTATTTTTAAACGAATTCCACTTTCTTTTATAAATTCCATAGTGAATTTATATTTCACAATATCTATGAATATACGATTTTAATTATTCATTTTCAATTTATCTTCAAAAATATAAATTCTCAACTTATTCACTTTGCATTGGAAAAACATTTCCATACTTATTTATTCATAAGTAATTCACAAATTTTATTTATTTTCAACACTTAGAAAATATTCAATATACTTAAATCGAGATTAAGTATATATTTCATTCTTTAAGGAAATCATTCTCTTAAACATATTTATTTGGGCCAAAACGAATGTTACGTAAAACATCGTTACGACGTCCCAAAATCACTAGTATAGGGATTCGAAATTAAAATAGATATATAAATCCCAATACTATACAAAACATTTCCTTTCGGAAATCATTTACTATAACAATAGTGCTATAGTCCACCATTTCCTTTTATTTCTCGAAAGCGTCTATTTCAACAATGAATGCTGAAATCTATGGTTTCGAATCTTAACACCTTTTAAAACATCGTTAGATCGTTTTAATTCAATTCAAAATATCACATCCTAAACATTTTCTTTAACATATTATTCACTATTCAAAAATGTGAATATACTACGTTAACAAATTTCATCCTTTTATTCATTTTATTTCAAAGGATTATTCACAGTTCAAAAACGTGAATATAACTCGATTAATAGGTTACAATAATTTACTTATCAAAATAAGTCGTTTGCGAATTTATAAAACAACGTTTATAAATTCCTTTTATTAACCTATTCAATTCATAATTCAATTATAAACCAAAGGTCTATATTTTAAGTTAAACATTTAAAATTTATTTGTTTACTAAATCGTTCCTTTAAACTTCATAATTATAAATCTTATAACTTATAAGATTCGTTTATTTACCCAAATATATTCTTTAATAACTTCACGAAATTTATAAATCTTATTATTTATAAATTTCACTTATAACTTCACCATTTATAATTTTATAAATTCCATTCACTTATGCAATCCATTTTCACTTCATTCAAACACTTATAAAAACTCGTTTTATAATTCAAATATTTTCATTTATAAATTATCAATTTATAAATCTTTTTATATAAATCAATTTATATTATTCTTTTGAAACATCTTTAATCTCCTTTATAATTTCATCATTTTGATTCATAAAATAATTAAATTTTATAAATCCTATATTTTCAACTCTTTATAATAATTTCAAAAATCCCGATTAAACTATTTTATAAAATCATTAGCCTCATATTTTCAAAAATCAACCTTTAACTATATTTCTCAAAAATCATATTTTTTATAACATTAAAAATTATACGTTTATTTATTTAAAATGGATAAATTCCGAAAAATATTTTATAAACGTATACTTTCAAAAGTCTCTTTAAAATCCATTTTAAAATTCCAAAGTTTGGTCCAATGATGCTACACACCAAATAGTCAATCACGACAACAACGATATCATATATCGATATGATAATCCATCAAATATCAAAATATCTGAAATCAAATAAAAACTGTTGAGGAATCCAGTTGGATCCCTCCAACCTGTTTTCCTGCATCCAAAAACATTAGCACAATACCAATTCCGCTCCAGTATGGAATTATCGCGGTATATGGGATTTAAAATATTATCCGCTTAATAGAAGGCGCAATAGGGTCTCATCCGCTATACAAATGCGGGAAATCAATAACTGCAATATATACATATGCCAATATATATATATATTGCTATGTATATATAATACTAATTTCACTGTTTATGAAATATTCGCGGTATATGTTTTTGATAAATAACATCCGTTTACTAACGGCGCATAATGTCTATCTTAACAATCAATAGATAACAATCATCATTCAAACATGCATTCAAATATTTTAAATCTAACTATTTAAAATTAAAATCGAAACTGATTCGATTGAGTGAGAAGTTCTCACCTTGATTTCAATTTCGTTTTAGCGATTTATTTCGAATAAAATTAAACGGACGTTTAATTTTACCCGAAATTCTCATAACTCCAAACGACTCCAATCCAATTCCATAGCATAGTGCTCGTCCATACGATTCCAACGCTTCTTGTTTCGCTCGTTTTCGACCTCGTATGAAAAAGATATGAATTTATGAAGTTATACGAATTTTTATTTACAAATTTTATAACATAAATTTTTATTTTTAAACCTAAGTTTTGCTGGCCGTAGGATCTCCATAATCGAATCGTGGCCGCTTGAAATTGCTTCTTCCTCATACGCGACTTTGCCTCCAGGAACACACGAAATGCCGAACCTATCAACTTCATAATTAGGGTTTCATACCACCATATCCTCGCTCGACGAAAACACGATCAGCAACTTGCAACACGAAGCTCGCCTCCTCCACTTCACTCGGCTGCCACCCAGCCAAGCTCGGCCCCCCATGGCACGAGAAAACACGTGCACAAGCAGCTAGCGTCGGCCCCCTGTAGCTCCCACTACGATGCTCCATTTACGATCATATCCGTATGGATTTAAAGATCTCGTCGTGCTCTAAAATGTTGTAGTTAACAACTTTTCGTATTAACGCATGGATTGAAGGCGATTTGAGGAGAATTGAAAGTGAATTCTGGCCTTTGATTGAGGGGGTGGCGGCTAGGGTTTAGGTTTAGTTTATATTTTTTTTTTAATTTATGAAGGGGTAAGGGTCTATTTATAGGAAAATCAATCGACACTATTCATTCCGGAAATTCCGAACTCCGATTTACGCGCCGTAACCAGCGTTTCTAGGGTTTACCCCGCGTTCCGGACATAATGGAACAGGTTTCGGAAGCTAATTCGGACATCCGTACGAGTTATGGCAATAAACGTTCAATTTGAATTAAACCGATTTAAACGATTTTCTAGGCGTTTTAATTTGTACCGGACAAACGGTAAATCCGATTGACACGAAATTTGAAACCATACAATAATATCACATTACGGATCCGATGAAACTAGTTTCGTCGAAATCCGAGACTGTTTGAAAAATGACAATTTTAACTCGCCAAATTAATATTAAAACAATTTCGATGCGTTTCGAGCTGCCACGATCAAACGATAACTCCGATTGCTACGAAAATTGAAATCCGATAATAACTAATTATTACGGATCCAATGAAACTGGTTTCGTCCAATTCTGAGACTGTTCAAAAATTGGTTATTTTCACTAGTCGATTTTAATATTAAAATATTCAATTTTCACAAATTAACTTTAAATTCAATTTTAAAAGTTCTAAAATATCATTCTAACTCCAATATGATAAAAATAAAATTTTACAAATCATTTTCAATCATATTTAACCCAATTTTCAATTATTTCCATAATTTAACATATTAAATTATTGATTTAATTATTCAATTAAATCCAATTATTCAAAATAAAATTTATTCGACTTATAAATTCACTTATTAATATTTAAAATTAATTAAATATTCAATTTTTTTAATTAAATAAAATTCTGGGTCGTTACATTTTATATATCAAAACACATTTATACATAGCTAAAATCAATGATAAAATAACATTATATAACATCTAAAATCAATATTTATATAAACCAAATATTTCTTTACAAAACCATAAAAATCAGTTCAAAAATATTTCATATATATATATATACACCACGATGTCTGTATAAAATTTTCTATCCTATGGTCAAGTGATATGGATATTTATCATTTCAATCCATAATTTGAAATATAAATACGGTTATATATCATTTCAAACCGCAGTCTCGAATGAAATAAAATCCTTAACAACATGCAGTTCATAATAGTATAAAATACAACATCCATTCATCTAATATTAATCATCATCCAATTCAATCAATAACATGAATACAGAACAGATAATAAATAACAGGTATTTATTGGCAGTTTATATTCAATAATAAATTAAATAACTAATTTATCCAAATAAATTCAAATAAACTGAGATGATAATTCAAAATATGCCAAACAGTCATAAATAAATTTCTAATCACATCATAAATCAATTTAACAAACATAAGAAATTTTAGAAGTTGTGAGTGGGTTAAAACACTCACCTTTTGAATTTAAATTGAATTTAAATCCAGTGTAAACCCAAAATTTGAACATTCTCAGAATTCATCCAAACTAGCGCTAAAATGTCTGTAATTTTGATACGATCCTAGCGCAAGAAACCACGCGTGAAACGGACCTCATATGTGAAAGTTATGCAATTTAGAACACTTGAACTTGAGACTTAAATAGAATAAATATAAAAAATTGGTCACCACTCAAGGGTTGCCATGTCACCCTTCGTTTACACGCATCGAAACCCTAGTAGTAGACCGGCCTCTCATGAAACATAGGGTAGCTGCCACCGCAATGCTCTAAAATGCTCGACTATCCAACCACCTCTGGCATGATCCAACATCACCATCGAGACGACCACCACTGGCCGACCTATCCCCCAGAGCGCCGCTCCACCCGACCTCCTCTGGCCAATCACAAGCACTAGCCGCCGTTGACACTGAGAATGCCATTTGAGGCGCTTCGACCACCTATGACACTAAGTAGTTGCACTGATCGGTCCATCTCATCGTCCTCTACCTCGCTGCAACCTCCGATCGCCATCAAGATGAAGATCCACCGTCCACTCAGAAACCCTAACAACGGATGGCCGAGCATCCTCATCCTTTTCTGATCATACGATACTTCGAATTGAAAAACAAATCACAAAATTGAGATGCGCTCGTCGGGAGCTTTCCGACGATATAAAAATATGATATAGTTTAAAGAGTTTGAATTTTTGGCTTCGAATTTTATTCGAAATTGCAATTGGAATTTTGGTTTTGTCTGCCATGGAATGAGGAGCTATAGGAATTGTACATACAGAATAGTGAACATAAGAAATAGGCTGCTAGTGTTTATAAGGAGGTGTGTGTGTGTGTATGCAAAGCTGAAATTAGGAGGGGAACAACAACTGGAAACGGTTGCTAATACCCCGTAGGCTGAGGAGCAAAAGGAGGAATCCGCCCGAGGAGGGGCTCTCGTCTGATTAGCTAGTTGGTGAGGCAATAGCTTACCAAGGCGATGATCAGTAGCTGGTCCGAGAGGATGATCAGCCACACTGAGACTGAGACACGGCCCAGACTCCTACGGGAGGCAGCAGTGGGGAATTTTCCGCAATGGGCGAAAGCCTGACGGTGCAATGCCGCGTGGAGGTAGAAGGCCCGATAAATGGCCCAAAAAGCCCATTCTGACTCCGAAACGAAATTGGATCAACCCATATATCAAAATAGATGTTTTAAAATATTTTAAATGCAATGGATTAGGTTTCAAGTCCAAATTCCATCATATGAAGAAGTTATGCTAAAGTCAAGTTATTTCAAATTGATTTCAATTGATTTCAATTTCATCGATTTCTAGGCGTTCGAGCCCGTACGATCAAACGACAAGTCCGATCACAACGAAACTTGAAATCCTACAACAATTCACTGTTACGGGTCAGATGAAACTTGTTCCGTCGAAATCTGAGTCAGTGGCCCAAAATGACTATTTTACACCTATTAAATTAAATTAATAATTAATTAAATTACTTTTTTAGTTCAAATTTTATTATTTACCATTTCTATCATTTTTGATTCCTTAAGCGATTACAGTAATTTAAAAAAAATTAAATGTCAATTTAAAGTTGATTAATTCATCAATTGCAGTGTTTAATTTCAATTTCATTAAATTCAGAGATTATAAATTAAAATTCCCAAAGTTCATTTATTAAATTTTAAACCTTCTTATTCACGTATTTAATTACAATAAGGATATAACTAACATTGGTTCAAGATTTATTACATTAATATTCTCAAATTTCATCTTAATATCCATTAACGTAATATTTAAATATTTAATTTCAATTATTTACAATTAATACAATTATTAAATTTAAATTCCAACAAATTAACAAATCTTGATTTTCCATTCCTTTTACTCAACCTATTAATATGAATAGAATTGACATTACTTTCAAATATTATCTTAATTTGCATTAACATAATATTTTATTATATTTATTAAAATTTGTTTCCCAATTTACTAAATACAATCAATTATAACCTTGCAATTGTTTCAATTTATTTGGGTTTGCACTAATTTAGTTATTTATTAACTTGCATTAACATTATCACCTTTATTTTAGCGATCCTATTATTAAATTACAAATTTTTATTTCCTTTTCGAATTAAATTACCAAAACTTATTAAATTAACAAAATTAATTATCGAAAATTACAGGCCGTTACATTTTGTTACAAAATGAGACTCATAAATCTTGATTTTGTTGAAGATTTTTATGTTTAAAATCAAATTCTTCATCACTTTTGAAAATATCTTAAAAAACTTCATGATATTATTTATCAATTTACAAAGTGGAGTGGTCAATTCCACTAGATTTGCAACTAAGTATGTGATCCAAAATTTAAAAATTTAAAACAATTTGAATGTCATTTACACTACTTCAATTTTGTCCTTCTCCTTGAAATTTTTTTTCATTCATATTTGCATAAAACATTTTAACTAAATCCGAATAACACAAAAAATCATTTTAAGAAGAGTCAACTAAACCAAGAATTTCATTTTGAAAGCAAAGATCTTGAAGAACAAAAGAGGAAAAATCATCAAACATTGCAAATTTTTTGGAATTTTTTTTCGGAAGTAGCATACTCCATATAAATTCAATAGTTTCTTTATGATTGAAAAGAAAGCCTTTTGTTCTCTTTGAGAGCCATATGGTTTTAGGAGTTTGACTTGATGAGGCCTTTTTGAGTTATTGAAGAGATAAGAGAATAAAGAAATATTTGACATTAGTGCTCTAAAATTGAAGAGTTAATAAGCAATTTAGTGTCCTATTAAACGCAGTTATAGGGTGGAAGAGAAAGTAAAGCAACATAAAATAAATTCATCGCTTTAAATGCAATAAACTGACGATCGGGATTCAAACGATAAAGAAATTGCTTTTATGACCAGAAATTTCAGAAAGTTCCTGAAGTATAGAAAGATAAACAACTTTCGAAGACCTGAAAATAAGACTCTTGGAATTGCAATTAGATGTTTCAACTACGATGAATTTGGTCATCTGTAAAGAGACTGTCTGTATTAGAATAAATCAAGAATCTCGGCAGCTATTGATTCATCCAGCAAAAGAAAGCGGGCTTATATAGCAACATTAGATGATTCAGATACCGCTTCAAGTGACAAGGAACCAAATATTGAGGATGCAAATAGGTGTTTCATGGCAGTAATAGATTAATCAAAATAGATTAAAGGGAAGGAGAAAAAAGTGGTACTTTTTACATTTATTTTTTTCATTCGAATTTAGGAACGGAATATAGATTAATAATAATATTGATTGCATGTAAGTGTGTGTATGTGTGAATATCTTATATTAGTTTTAATTTTGGATTTTACGACCCGTATGTTGACATACCCATACCATATATGTCGACATACATGCCAGAATTTGAAATTTCATTTCAGATTCAAAATTTGAAATTTTCTCTCTTTTGCATTAATTCAAATAATTGAAAAGGCATTTTTTCAAAACTGAAATGTCAGTTCCCTATCCATTAATCCACTCCATCTCTATCCATTTTTTCACTCACTTTATTTCAAAATTGAAGAATCTCTTCACTTTCTTATATTTTCAATATCTCAAAAATGACTTCCTCAAGTCAAACTCCTGAAACCATAAGGCTCTCAAAGATGACCAAAGACTTTATTTTCAATGATAAAGAAACCATTGATACTTATAGGAAGTATGCTACTTCGAAAAAATATTTTCCGGGTAGGTTTGCAATTCTTGATGATTTTTCTTCTTATGGTGACCAAGATTTTTGCTTCTAAAATGAAATTTATGGCCTAGTCGACCCTTCTCAAAAATGATTTTGTGTGCTCTTCGGATTTATACAAATTTGTAGTGTAAATTACAGTTAAATTATTTTAAATTGTGAACTTTTGGATCATATACTTGGTTGCAAATCTAGTGGAATTGACCTCTCCACTATTTAAATTGATGAACAAAATCATACATTTTTTCACGACATTTTTGAAACCGATGAAGAATTTGATTTTAAACACCAAAGTCTCCAACCAAAATTGAGACTTGTGAATCTCATTTTGTAACAAAATATCAATTCAAGGACGGATAATTACAATAACCGTACTCAAAAAGTTTTTAAAGCTATTTTTTCCATTTACGGAAACTACGACATTAACTGGGCACAAGTCATCTTAGATGACTTTTTTAAAAGAGAATCTCTAGACATGAGAACACACTCTACTAGGGTGTGTATTGTATGAGGATTTTCATATATTTTGGTGTTGATTTACGAGGTGAATCAACTCTTCCATGAAAAGTTATTGACAAGAACAACATTTTTCTTATGCACATTTCGTCTTGTTTCGAATCATATGAAACTCTTGTTGAAAAAGAAAAAAGATTGGCATAGGAAGAGGAGTGAGAAAAAAGGAGGAGGAAATGGACTCTTCTTTAGAATGCTTCGGAAAACCATTACATCCTTCCAACAAAGAGATTCTAAAGAACCAAGAGAAGTTTCTCAAAAATCAAATGAAGCTTAAACGTTCATTTAGCAAAAAAAATTCACTTCTCTTTCCAACAAAGTGGACAGATACTTTGGAAAAATCATTAGGAAGCTTGGTGGCTTTTCATCATCATCATCATCATTCTTTTAAAAATTGTCTGTCTAGATTTATGGTCATTAGTAATGCATGTTTCTAGTTTAATTTCATCTTGTTTTCATGTAAATCTTTCGTTTTTCTTTTGAAATCTTTGTATTTTTCTATTCCTAGTAATGAAATTTATTTCTTTTTGTTCTAAACAGTTCTATTAGTCTCTAGAAACTATAAAAATATAATGGCATTCAATAAAATAAAATCTATAACAAAAATATAGGATTCGTATTCTCATGTATATATGTCGACATACAAACATTGTATATGTCGACATATGTTAGCCATTTTAGCAAAAAATTAAAATTCAAAAATAAAATAACTACCATATATTCGAACTTTCTAAACTAATTTTCACTCTGATATAAGCTTATTTTTATAGAAAAATTTACTCATTATTTACATTCTCTATTCTCATTTCATTTTCAAACATTTTTTAACAAAAATATCTTCTCCACTCTAAAAATTGTGTGAAAACCTAAACAAACACTTCAATCTTTCAAGGATATTCTTACCTGTATCTTAAGAAATCGAACACATTTAGAATTAAGCCAAATGCAGTTGATTAAAGTAGCAAGAAAAGCATTTCTATGTCCTTAAATGGTTGATTTCTTCCTTAATCTAATATGATCAAACCAACAACCCAGAATGCTCTATCAACAAGAATAACAAAAATTAGGATGCCTTACTGTAAATCCAATCTTTGGATTCAACGGTTGGGTTGAAGTTCCAAGGAACGTCTAGTTATTTGGTTTGTTTTAAATTATAAATATGTAAATATATAACTTATTATATGCGGATTATAAATCTTAGATTGAATTTGTTTGGATAGATATTTGACATTTTTTTGGTTTAATGTATGTTTGGATTTATAGTACGATTTGAATGAATGAATTTGAGTTAATGAACATAGTTTATATTAAATTATTTATCAGTATAACATACTTTATCATATATCTAGTTTTAATTATCACCATTTATACCATAATCATCATATAATCATAATATAATGATTCGATTAATTTAGCGCTTAATTATTGATTTTGACTCTATGATTTCTATGTATTTTATTTAGGGGAGTTTATTTTCATCCATTTTTGTTGATGACAAAGGGGGAGAAAAATACAAAATATACACTTGCATATATATATATATATATATATATATATATATTCAGGGGGAGTTATGTAACTCACGGGGGGTTATTATATTTTATATACAGAAGTATTTATTGGTTGTCATCATCAAAAAGTGGGAGATTGTTAATATCCTGATTATTGATTTTGAAGACAACAACCACAAAAAATATAAATATTAATGTTTTGTCAAGTTATATAGTATCTAGTGCAGTAAATTATATTGGTATTGAATCGAAGACTATATAGTATAAGGACTAAAAAAATAGACATGAAGTCTCATGAGTACAAAGACCAAGATATGAAGATGTTAAGATTATAATTAAGTGTATACACTATAAGGAGAACAATAAATGGCGATGGGGCATAACGACGAACGTTGATGGTTCCTTCAATGTTTTTCAATGACTCTCAATAGTAACTCATTTCTGTGGGATATTAGAAAAAAACCTAAAATAGTCGTCGAAAGCCATTGGAAGCCATCGATAATAGGAACCACCCACGGCCGTCAGAACCCGTTGGATATTACAATTTTACTTCTGCTCCAACCGAGAGCAATTATCTTGTCGCACCTCCCCTAATTTCAGTCCAAAACCCTAGCTCCTCCCCGATCTCCATCGTTGGGTAACCCACGCACCTCCCCGACCATCATGAAGTTCATCATTTTCCACTCTCAAGAGCCTTAGGCCATTCATTCATCTCCAATCTGGTTTTTTTCCTAATCCTAATTGATTTTAATTTTCTAAATTAGGCTTAATTTATGATTCTAGGTGTTTATAATACCCCATTGATTGTTTATTATAAGCCATTGTATGCTAATTACGTTTATTATCATTTAAACCCAAAGATTAATATATAATTTAGTGTATGTGTAGATGCACATAGATTAGTGTATGCATTTTCTAAAATATCAAAAATAATAATTTACTTACATAGTTGTTTATTACTTTAGACCCTTAATTATATTTAAAACCTAGTTTGCTACAAGGTGTGGAATGCGATAAACTAGTGTATATTGTAATTTAATTTTTTGAATAATAATATTATATTCATAATTTTTTAAATTCGAAAACATAAAATATCTTATTGAAATGTAAAAATTATATAATATATTATATAATTAATAAAACATTAAAATACAAACAAATTATTATACAAATGCTAATATGTTATATAATTAATAAAAAAATTAAAATGTATAATGGTAATATATAAACAAATTGGTGTATAGTATGCTTCATTTTTTAAATTCCTTAGAGAGTTTTCAACCATCTGACAAATATTGTATATGATTGTTATATGGATACTCGTTTTTATCACAGAATGGACATCTATATTCACCTAATACAATATTTGTCAAATTTGTCCCCGTATTGGACAAGTTACAAACACAATAAACTAATTACATTTCATCAATCATTTCATTTTAAACGGATCATAAAATTTTGATAGCGCTCCCTTTTTGTTCCCTGTGTACATGCATTTGTATATGATATAGGAAACAAAGGGGAAGTACTGTCGAAATTTTGTTGAATCGTTTAAGTGAAATGGTTTACGAAATGTAATTACTATTACGATTGTAATGTGTCCAATGATGACTGACCATCAAATAAGAAAACAATAAACACAAATTTTCATATTATATTCATAATTTGTGTCAATCCATAAAATGTATAAATGATAATTAATATGTAATAACCCGTATTTCTGGATATATGTAATTGATAATATAATTGGATTAATTAATAGAAATACTGAATTGTATATTGAATAAGTAAATCTGATAATAAATATTTATTTGAAATGTCCTAATATAATTATATAGTGGGAAAAACTTATAATGTTCAAACAAATTAGATATGTGTTTGTTTAAAAATAAATATATAAGATTTTAAATTAAATTTAAATTTGAGATTGAAATCCAAAGATAAATATCTTAAAGTAAATTGGATTTAATAATAATGTATGTTGATTTTAAATGGTAAATAAGTAGTTATATAATATTTCTTTATAAGGATAAATTAAGAAAATGTATTCACTAAATAGAAATTAAAGTATTTGTATATACATGTATACAAATGTGTGTGCGTATATATATGATAATTAGAAAGCTATTGTTTGGATTCAATATGGTAAATTGCAATAGCTATTTAAAGTAAACTCTATATTTTCAAACCATAAGATAAACATTTATTTAAATATATATGATAAGTTTAAAAGGATTTAATAAAAAAGTTCATTTTGCTTTCTTTCTAATTTTCATGAGACACTAAAAGAAGACGTTTATTAAGTAAAAAATACATTAGCAAGAAGTTTAAAAGTAGAAATTTGTAAAGGTTAATACTTTCTTTGAATATATGTAGAAGAGAAGTTTATATATAAAAGAATTAAACTTAAAAAAATATATAAAATATTCAAGATATAAATTTTTTATAAATATCTTATTCTTACATTCATACATTTGTAAGTTGTGTGACTTATGAGACCAACATTTGTAGCTTTTATAAAATATGAAAGGACAAGTGTCATTATTTTATTTTAGTTGAAATGTGTAGATTAATTCAAGATGTATATTTTTTTCTCTCCCACTCATAAATAAAAAAAATCAATTAAACTAACAATAAAATCAAGATCTATTCCACTTGTTAACTGAAGCAAGAAAAGCAAGCTTTGGATCCTAATCCAACAACTGGAAACTTGAAGCAAAGATCATTCCAACAAGATCAAATTCAAGATTCGGTTCTTAACCAGGGCAGTGCAAATAAAATTCAAGTACAAAGCAAATTCCAGTTCAAAAAGAAATTCCTCTGTTTCAAACAGAATTTAAGGTGAGTAAATAAAAGCTTTAAAACTAGAAATCTTGAATTGTTAAATGCATGATATAATCTGTGAAGAAAAGTTGAGATTATGACGTGCATGGATTAGTTTTAACTGGAAAACAGTTGAAGTATCGAGTTTATACACAAATGCAGAACTGAGCATATATAAAAAATTAGCTTTTGTTTGGATTTTACAGAAAAAAAATTTATATGCATGTCCAGAATTAGATTCTTAAATTTCTAAGCTTTGTTCATTTGAATCAAATTATATTTGAACAAGTTGATTTCTGGGAAAAATCTGAAGCAAGAAGTTTAAAGGCAAAACAAACTAAAAGTTCAAAACAGTATTACTCTCTGTTCCAAAACTTTGTTTCTTTAGTAAGTAATTCCATATTTTTTTTAGCTTAAGTAGATTTGAATCTGCACATATGGATTCCTGAATTGGATTTGTACTTCGCAAGTGCATATATTTGCATGAATCTCTGGATATATGTGAGCAAACTCTTAAAACTGCTTCATAATTTGGTTTGCATGTGATCAATGTTGAATGGTGGTTTATGAAGATGAGTGCATGTTTGAATATGTAGAGATTTTGTATGTGTGCTTGCGTGCAGATATACATATATACTCTGCATAACAACAGGTTTAAACCACCAGGGGAGGAAGAAGGAAAAAAATTCATATCTCTTTGAAAAATAAAATTTAGATCATGAATTCTGAATGAAAATTGTTTGTAATGCTACAATTAAAATTTTTAAAAAATATTTACAAGCTTTAAAAATGAGAATTTCTTTGTCTGGAATAAGATTTGCAGTAAACCCAAAATCATGTCGAAATTCAAGTATCACATCTTGTTGATTCATCTACATCACTGTGTTCAACACAAAAAAACATGATTTTTAAAAGAAATTTCAGGATTTTTAGTTCATTATTGGATGTGAAATTGCGAGATGAACACAAAACGTTCTTCGGTCAATTGCCATTGATCGAGGCCAAATTGGGGCTTGAAATTTATGTCAGGGAAAGCTTGTAGTTCGAGGATGATGGGAAAAATACCAATTGGATTTATCATTGATCATAGTGTAGACACGAAGAGGTTGTAGGGTTTGGATAAGCATTTTGAACAAGAACGTAGTTTTGGGATGCTGCGGCGTCTATGGGGTATCGGGCTCCATCGCATGCAGGGGAATAGAAGGGTGGGGGTTCAGCGAGGTTAAGGTCAGAGATCCATGGTCTCTGGTGGTTGGGTTCGACGTGGCGAGGAGAATATTGGTCGAACTTTGATGCCCATATTCAATCAAGCAACTTGATTCTGATTTCGAGTTCAATTCAACGATCTGGACGATTTTAATGATTGAGGGGATAGTTGTTGGCGTGTGGAAGGTGACGGGGTCGATCACCGTTGCTTCGATGACTCGTAGAGGTGCACACGTGTATCAGTGTGTCAGTGGTTTTTCTGGTTTGGGGAAGACGATGCTTAATCATGGTGCGACTCGAAGCGTTCTCGGGGGAAAAGCGAGTGTGGCTCGAGTTATAACTCAAAGCAAGTTTTGATGTGAGATGGAAATACTTGGGAAAAATGTTTCAAATTGGAATTATGGGTCACTCGAGTAAAATTGTGGGAAAGCTCGAAGCAAGGTTCGTGCGAGTGGGGGATCGGCTCGGGTTTCCTCTCGGGTTTGCCTGGGATGGTTATTTTTTTCCATTTTAAACTTTACTGGATTAGCTAAAGAGATTTCTGAATTATTCTTTTTGATAGATTGAGTAGAAAGTATAATTACAGGTTTTGAAAATAAAGGGTTTTCAAAACAGTTAAGTTTGTAAATGGTTTTAAACTTTGTTAAAGTTAAAATTGTTTTCATTTTAAATTTTAAATTTGAAAGTAGAAAGTTAAAAGTTTCAAATGTGTTTTGAATGGCAACTATCATTAATAAGGAAATGTTTTTAATAAAGACTTAATGATTTGTGATAAATTAAATTAATAAGGTAAATTAAAATGGATAATAAATTAATTAATTAAATGGTTAAGGATTTGAATTAATTAAGGTTGAAGTTAATTAATTAAGATTAATTAATTACATGAGTTAGGAAATTAATTATTGATTAAAGGTTTATTAATTAATAAAGGTAATTAAGGAATGTTAATTAGTTAAGGAGTAATTAATTAATTAATTGAATTGAGTAATAATAGTTAATTAGATGGTAATTAATCAAAGGTGCATTAATTAGTTAAGAATAATTAATTATTCCTTAATTAATTACTTAAACTAATAAACCATTAATTATTAATTAAATCTTGATTATAATTAATTGTTCTTTAGGATAATTGCTTCATGTTATTTATTAAGGTAGGATATACATAGAGATTACTAAAATGTGATTATTTAATGATGATAACTACTTAAATATTAGTAATCGAGAAGTAATTATTTAGTGTAATTAGGAAGTATGATTTAGCCAAGAAAGATAATTAAAGGGCTAGTTAATTATCTTATGTGATTAACGAAGGAATAATTAACCAATGTAAGAAAGTATAGGATAATTAATTAGAGTAATTAATTAAGAATCATGGAAATAAATTTTGTTAATTGATTTAGGAGATTAATTTAAAGATAATTAATAAGAATGGTTAGGCTAATCAATATGTGTGATAATTAAAGATTAATTACTTAAATGTAATTAAAGATTAATTAGTCAAGGATGATTAATTGAGATTGATGAATTAAGGAAGGATCAATAAATTGGAATTGTGGTTAAGTAATATTAAATAAGCAGGATTAAGGATGATTGGTGTAATCAATTTAATTTGTTAAATTAATTAGAATGGTATAAAATGATTTATCTTGCTTACGAATGATTGAATAATATTGTATGCCAGAGATTAGTGGATATCTCTGATATGTGATTTGTAATGCTATGTGATATGAGATAATTGGTTTAAAAAGTGATAATGTAGTTATCTATCGATGATAAATTGCAGTATAAGAAGTGACATCCTTTTTGAAGTTAAATTTTATAAAACTTGAATAACTTGGGTTAAGATGATATTGTATTCGAAGAGACCGAAGTCGGGTATTAGTAAATATCCGAAACCACTTCGATTTTTTATAACTTGATCTATGAAATCAGTGGGTTGGTATGGAATGATTTTAGTGAATTGAATCATTTGATCTGAGTTTTGGTACTAGAAATCGATGTGTGAAATAAGTAATGCTTATAACAACTTGTGAAGTTGTAAATCTAAATGAGTTACCCCGGGTTTTAAAATAGGTTGTATGTTTTGTATTCCATGTTATAAGGGTTTACTCACGCTGGTTTCCAGCCTGACCCGGGTGTTACTTTGATGTAATGCTCGGGTCAGACCGAGTATTACAGATTTTCAGGCAAGGACGTTCTGGAGCTCAGAAGGCGAGCTGGATGGCAGGGACGTATGTAGAGTTTCCACTATGATATTGTATATATCTGAGATATGTTAAATTGTATATGTCCAATGTTGTATAAAATTGTTGTAACTCTGATATATCGATGTAAATTGATAGATACGGTTTTCTTTGGTATAACTATTATTATTGATATTATATTTTATCCACTGTGAATGTGAGTATGTGTGTTTCTTTTCTATTCTTCTTCTATCTCTTTTCATCTTTTCTATAACTATCTGGAACTTTCGGGATCGGAATTTCCGGGTCGTTACATAATAAATGAATTATGGTTAAAGGAATATTTTAAATGAATTGTAAAATAGTAAAAAAAGAAAAATATATTATGTAATTAATAAAACATTAAACTATATAAATTAATTGAAAAATGAAATGTCAATCCGCAAATTGACTGTTTTTAATTTCTAACATATTTTTTAAGTGGGAAAATGGTAATTATTTTATTGATCGAAGCTAGATGTTTCAACAACGAAGGGAAATAGAAGGCTTAATAAGTAAATATTTTTATACTAATGTATAAGTATTTATTGAATTCGCCTTAAGTAATAATGGAAACAAAAAGAAATTATGTAGTAGGTGCAAATTGTTGATGCATTCGATACCGGTATGGTTAAAGTTCATTTTCACCGATACGGTTTCGTGCCAAATTATTTGGTGTAGAATCATCATCGAGAAGTCATAGCACCTAATTTTTTACAGTCATAAGAGAAGGTGGGTGATGAAATTGTTATGAGGAATCCCATAGAAGATATGGTTGAAGATGCAGCACGATCAATGTTTCCTACCTTTGAAATTGGTGATGATAATGTTAATGTCGAAGAAGTGCCAAATATTAGAGCAGAGAAAATCTATGATTTATTGGATGCTGCTAAAAAATCCCTTTGGGATGGCTATAAAAGCGGCACCTGATTATAAGTAACTATAGAATACATTATGATGAAATAAAAATACAACTTTACAGAAGCTGGATTTACAGTTGTTGAACAAGCTACAAAATGACACACGCCACACGATAATTTAATGTGCGAAAGTCATTATGAGGTGAAAAATCTAGTGTCTACTTTTTTTTGCCATATCAAAACATATTTAAACGATTGCATGTTATTTTGGAACGAAGACATCGATCTTAGGAAGTGTAGAATATGCAATGAGGAAAGATACAAACCAAGAAAAAGGAAGGAAAAGGATGCTCTATACAAATGTATGCATTACTTACCTATCACTTCTAGGCTTCAAAGGTTATATGCATCTACTGTAACCGCGCATCATATGAGATGGCACAGTGTGAGAACACAGGAAGAAGATACGTCAACACACCCAGCTAATGGAGAAGCATGAAAGCATTTCGATAAGACATATCCCACTTTTGCAGTGGAGAGCCGCAATGTTAGACTTGGTTTATGTACAGATGGATTTTTACCATTCTCTCATATTGGTTTTTATATTCATATTGGAATATTATCACTACACCCTACAATTTACTTTTGTGGATGTGTATGAAAACTCCATATATATTTCCCACTGTTATAGTCCCTGAGCCTGAGGATCCGACACAAGGAATCGATGTTTACTTACAATCATTGATTGAAGAGTGAAAACACTATATAACGACCCTGACTCGACCTTCGAAAATCAACACCTAAGTACATCACCCGTATTTGGATGCCGCAGATTCAACCATCGAATTTGGTTCGCCGGAGCTCATGACACATTAAGTACAACAACACAGCAGAAGAAAACAATGAATATATCATATATCTCCAGTGAATACAATATCCAAATATGATACAACACTGCCCAACATATATCAGAGCACAAATACAATGTTAAAGCAGAATAAATAACTTGAACTTGAACCACCAAGTGAGAAATCCAATATCTGCAACTCCATCCCCAATCCAAAGCTAGCTCGAACCCCCATCAAGTAGGACTAAGCAAGGTCGGATCCTGAATGTTGAAGAGAAGCATAAAGCGATAACCAAATCCAAAGACTGAAGAAGATTTCCAAAGGCTCGATGCTATCGAATTTACTCCTACTATTTGATTATCTGAAAATCCCAACTCTAGAATTCCCGTATGGAAAATTGTGGGCACCTAGAGTTTAGGAAGGGAATAATAAAATTCGGGTCAGCCATGAGACTAGTGTGAGCAAACGAAAACAGATTTCTTTGAATAAAACAATCAACAAAAAATAAAAAGGAAATTCGCAATGCTTTTTGGAAAATGAAACTACCATAAGGCCTCCAGCCGCACACACAATGCAAATGCAGAATTGGAGGAGATTTCTCCTTATGATAGTCAAACATGCTTTATACGTGAAAACTTTTTTATATTATTATTAGTGCATAGTGCAGAAAACATTTTCGAAAGTATAATATTAATCTTAGCCAGCATACCACATTTCTTCGTATGCCTACTATAGCTACCATGTTCAATAGTAGCTTACCACCACATTCCATGGCAAGTTATACATCTAAAACAGTACGGGGCTCATATTGTTTTGTTTGGATTTCTAACAATGGTCAGGTAAAGGAACTTCCCACACCGAGTGGAATGCCTCTGGAGGGATGCCCCCGAGAACCAAACGGGATCTCTGCCAACACAAGAATAGGTTACCTCTGTAATTAGGTTACTACTGACACGAGCATGCCATCCCCCGGTCGTTACTGACCTTTATCCAAGGTACCTCTACACCAACAACCACAATGCAATAAGTTTACATCAACCACTTATGTTAAATTTCTGGTCTCCATACCATGATACCACCTTTTATCCCGAAGGAAATGGACATACCCTCAGGGGGGCGCTTTCCCAATTAACCTTGCTGCAACGATTCCTGTTTCGACCATTGCCGAGGCATAAGGTCCTGATGATATCTCATCCACAAAGCTACGCTTTACACAAAAGCCATGCTTCGATCAATAAATGATCAGCAGCACTTCGTATGCCACATTACTAAATTGGGAATGTATCACTAGTAACCATCAACTACATAATCTCTGAGCTCGTATGTCATAGAGAAGGGTGTTAAGCTAAGAGAATAAATTCTCCGCCACCAAACGGAAATATATTTGATAGAAACCAACTTTACATATCAAAGTGTAATGTCAAACACACATCCATACAAGTCTGTTGTGGGTACGAACTGAACCGAAGGCACTTCACAAAGAAGCCCTTGCAATTCGGGTATTCACAATCCCGATCGGACTCCCTATCACACATGGAGATCTCTATACCGCCGACTTAGTGCAGAGACATTCAATGGGTAAGCCTTTCGTTCTCGAAAATACCTGGTCTTCACCACCGATCTTCAAATGCTATCCATATCGTCGTATCATTATTTGAAATGGATTATATGACACAAAGTCCTCTCCTGGCTAAACAGAATAATGAGCGCTTATATTTAAAAAGCATGTGGATATTGGGATCTTAGTTAAGTCACAACTTAAAACCTAAAACCATTCTTTAAATGGTTTAAACAAATTACCATTTTCAAATCTTTAAACAAAAAGATTCACTTCACAAAGTTCACCAATCTTTCACAAAGATTCATTTATAGCCATTCAAAACTATTCCACTTCAATCCCAAATATTTTATACAAAAGATACCTTTTAAGATGCTTTTCAATTAAAGTTCAACAATCTTCCACAAAGATTCAATTATAGCTTTCAAAAAAATTCAGAATTCAAATCTTTTATACAAAAGATACACCTTTAAGATCCTCTTCAATTTTGGAAACATAGTTCACTAATCTTTAACCAAGATCCATTAATAGCTTTCAAAACAATTTTCATTTCAAACTTGAAATCTTTTCAACACAAATTGGAAATCCTTTCTATATATGAAAGCTATTATTATTTGAAAACAAATAGTTTTCATTTCTGAAAAATTCGATTACATTTGCACAAGTTAAAGCCCTTCAAGTATAAAAATTAGGTTAAATTCAGATTCCCAAAACAGTACTTTTAAAATGGTTTAAAGCCTTTATAAACACAATTATAACTTGTATAACCTTTTTGAACCAAAATTTCCAAACATAGAATATAGTTTCAAATCTTGAATTCAAATTCAAATCAAACTATTTGAATTTCAAAACCTTATCAAGTTATTCAAAGTAACTTTTATCTTCAAAACTCCTTTCAAAAGCTTTTCATATTCAACCCAATTCCATTTCCAAAACCATTTGTATTCAAAGTTCAACTTTAAAAACCATTTCATTAAATTCAAATATCTGTGACTTAACCAATTCCCTCGTGCAATCCATATTTGTATGTGTAAGGTGTAGTCCAGGGGTTTTACAGAATAGTCCAACATCATCAATCATTACAATCCAAACATAGCAATATTGATAAGCGGTATAATCTTATAACGCTTATCTTTATTCACAGCTTCATAAATAATTAATATAAATTCATCACAGATAAATAATTTACATTCATCACAACTCGCATCAAAATAATTCATAGCACAAAGCATATCATATCAGGGATATCAAGCAATTCAAAGCATTCTATACAATTCAAACATCCATAAGTAAGATAAATTACTCATCTGATTAATTTAAATCAGATTAATCACTTACGAGTAAATTACTAATCCTGGTTAATTAATATTAATTAATTACAAACCATCTTAATTAATTAACTTTTAATCATTTATTAATCAACCTTTAATTATTAAATTAACCAACCTTAATTAATAATAAACCAACCTTTAATCATTAAATAATTTAATTATCCTTTAATTAATTACTCTTAATAAATTAATTAATAAATTAATTAACCCTAAATTAATTATTATTAGATTATTTATCTTTAATTAATTACAATAAGTGATTATCCCTAATCACTTTCATTAATTAATCTTTAATTAATTAATTATCCTCAAATTAATTACTTCAATTAATTGATAATTCAAATTAATTATCCTTAATCAATTATTCTTTAATCACTTGATTAATCATCTTAAATATCATAAATTGTCAACCTTTAATACATTAATAACATTAACAAATTAACCTCAAATCATTTTAATTTATAAATCAGATTATTAATTATCCTTAAAGGTAATTACCCAAAGTATTAACTTTACTTTAATTACACAAAGTAATTATTCTTATTTAATCATATAATTACATTCTTTAAACCTTATTAAATAAAGTAAATCATCATTAACAATTAACTAATTTTTTTTTAAAAAACCTTTAAGTAATTAAATAATCAAAACATTATTAAGCTAAACCATTTATCTTTATTATTTACTAAATTATCATCAATATTATTTAAAACATTTACCTTTTATGATTAACTACTTAATTAAATCATTTAATTTAATTTTAAAAATAACTTATTTAACTTAACAAATTTAAGGTAAACAAACTATGAACTCCTTTTATGAAATAATTTTAAACATTTATCATATAACAGTTTTAAACTAGATTAAATTTTAAATTTAAAAACTTGCTTTCATAAAATTTAAAACTGTTCAAAAAACCTTGCTTCAGGTTCAACCCGAATAGCTCTCAAGTCCAGATTCGAGTCACACATTCTTGCTTCTGCTTCGAGTCGAACCCTGGAATATTTCAAGACCTCCTGAGTTACCTTCTTCTTCCCAAACGATCGAAACTCAGACACACTCGAACAATCCTGTGCATATGCATACGCAACCCAGTCGCCGCCGACTAGTGCCAGGACCACCAGCAAGTAACAACTCAACCCCACAATTGCCATGATCCTTCGGATAATGAAACATCGATGCCAAACGAAAACGAGCCAAAACAGCGTCTGGACCAAAATTTCGATCACAGAAAACTCCACCGCGATGCCACCCATGACCACCAGTCAAAACGCCGCCTCGTCCAGAGCTTCACTACACCACTCCGCTTCTAACCCTACCCTCACGATTCACTTCGGTGCCTAGTCGATGCCACAAAAACCCAAATGCCAAATACGACCAAAACCACACACAAACCCAACAATCACGTCAAACAGTCCCCATGATCATCAGAAAATTCCAGACTCATTTTTCTGGTGATCGTCAGCCTTTACACAAACTACAGCCTTGATCGCTTCTCCAAAGACCTTGCCGTTCGTCGACAAACGACGAAAAGCCCAATTCTTTTCAACATAGATCATCACCGCAAACTCAAAGCTAAAAATCATGATTTTCATCCTAAATTCATTATTTGCACAAATAACTAAGATTAGGAATTCAATTCAAGAAATTATAATAATTGATTTTTATTGATTAAATTTTTTTCCACTGTAGAAAAACACATATCTAATTATAACTGAACAATTCCATCTGAAACTAATTTTAGAAAAGAATCTTCATTGTTATTATCATTTTCTGTTTTATGATCATAGCTATATAAAGATTAGAATGAATGGAGTTTATTATTTGAACTTATTTCCTAACCTGACAAATAACAGAGAGGCGAACTTCATTTTTTTAAGCATGCATCCAGATAAATTTGCACAAGCATAATCATATATACATGCATTCACACTAGTAAACATATGCAAACAATATTCTTACAATAATCCATTCACAAATATTTAGTTATGTCACAGATTCAAAACTGTTTTTCTTTTCTTTTTTTAAAAGTTTGCCCACAGGTAACAAAATAGATTAGGGTTGAAAGTTTGCTCACCCGACACAAAAACAAAAAAGAATTTTGAACATGAAAAATGTTTCGATATGCTCTTTTGGAAGCCTGGTTTTTGATCTCCCTGAGTATGATTTAGTTCTTATTTGTTTTGAATCTGATCCTTGCTTGGTCAGCTTGAAGCTCGAGCTATTTGATCTCAAGCTTTTAATGTTGAAGCAGATTTTGTTTGATCTGGTTGCTTCAGTTTGATTGCTATTGATTTTGAACTGAATCCATATTGTTGCCTTCACTGTTTCATGCTTTTTTATTTGGATCTAAAACTTGCTTTCAGATTTGTTTGAATCTGGTCCTTACTTGATTGTTGATGATTTGTTACTTTGCTTTGATGATTATTAAGTTGAATCAGATTTTTTTTGAACTATAATGCTTTGGTTTCGAATTTTCTTTTCTAATACAAGCTTATAGGTTTAAAAGTGAGAACACTTTGATTTACAGGCTTTAATCCCTCAGGTTTTGAAATCTTGTTTCTTTAGCTTTGAAGTGTATGGAAAAAAATGAAAAGGGAGGGAGTAGAGTTTATATGACTTATTTTTCTTTTTTTCTTTTGGAAATAAAATTTAAAATCATGACACTTGTTCATTTTATAAACACTTGTTAAATTCATGATATTATCAGTTTACAAATGTCGCTTTTGATTAAATTGTGTTTAAGTCCTTTTTGATAAATTTATTTATAAATTTTGTTAAAATCCTTTAGTTTAATTTATTTACAATTTATGTTTTAACCCCTTATCATATTATAATTTATAACTTTGTTTAAACCCTTACTTTATTTTTTTATTTATAAAACATGCTTTATGTTTTTAAACGTTTTTATTTATTTATGAACTATATTTATTTTTAAGTATATACGTATCTTAAATTTTCAATTAAATCTTATTTTGTATATTTACAAACCAATTATAAATATATATATTTACACATTTAAATTTGGTTTGAAATTCCGGGATATCACATCCCCCCCTTTGAATCTTTTCGTCCCCGAAAAGGAATGAAGCCAGAATTTATTAAAATACTTAATATTAGTTAAATCAGTTATTAAACATTTCGAAATCTTCATAATATTTCCAAAATAGTTTTATAAAAATATCATTTATAACTTGATGTTTCATCAGGTTCATCCTTGTTCTCATAGAAATTCGGTCATACGTTGATCAGGCGTAGGACTGAAAATCTATATGTACTTAGAAAACCCATTTCAACACCCAGCGAAAATACTTGGAAAATAATTTTATTGAAAATATAGAAAACATTTTCGAAAATAGAGGAAATATCTTTGGTGAGAATGCTCTGGAAATCATCGCTCCCATCCATGGTCGCAGTTACATCCTGGGTTACGTTGCCGTCGTAGCAAAAGTCCATGCAACTATAGGCACTCCGCGCCCCTCGATTACGCCATGGAACTCACAATTGATCGCAGTTACATTCCATGGTTACGTTGCCATCGTAGCAAAAGTCCATGTAACTGTAGGCATCAGCGCCCTCGATTTTTGCTGTCAAAAATGAAACTTCTCCACTCCCACATAGGTCGTAGTCTACCGATGTAAAGTCAAACGCAGACTGTTGGCTCTCAACAGCAAACTTTCTCTATGTTACCATAGGTCGTAGTCTATCGATACAAAATAAAACATAGACTGTTGGCTCTCAGCGGCACACACGACTTTCGCTATGTTACCATAGGTCACAGTCTACCGATATAAATTCAAACGTAGACTGTTGGCTCTCAGCGACACACACGACTTTCACTATGGTCTGCAGTAGATCACAGTGACATCGAGTTATACTATCGTCACAACATAACCCAAATGCCTCTATAGGCATCAGCGCCTCTCGACTTTCGCTACATACTACTCATAATCCTCAGGAACTAGTTTTGTCTGGACTCCCCACAAGATCAACTTTAGAACCCCTCTTAGGGTTCAAGGCAGTACCAACCTATGGTACTCCTGAGAAGTACATCTCAAGGGAGCGCCTTTTTCTCCAGAGCCATTATCAAAACACTTTATACTATACACATATAGTATCTTCCAAATCATACACCTAGTATGAATCTCATATAAATCTCCTTTCTCAAAATCGATTATCCCAAAATCGTTAATTCTAAAATTAGGCTTTCCAAATCCAATATTGATTTTACCCAAAAATCAAAAGCCTTTCCAAATCCAAAGGTTCCAAAATCGTCCTCATGAAATCCTTTTTATATATATATACACATAGATATATATAATTTTGAAAATCTTTGGATTACTTCAAACTTGTATAAATCCCCTTTTTATACTTTAAATACTCATCAAAAATCCTTTTCTTCTGGCAATAGATTCAACAAGGGGAGATTTATCTTATATAACAAAGATATATAACTTTATTTATTCCAAATCTAATATTCAAATTTGATTACTCTATAAAGTCATTAACCATATTACTTACTTTCATAAAGTAAGTTTCTACCATAGAAATACCCAATTTCTGTTTTATTTCATCATATATTTTACAAAATATATTTTCCACTTCAAAAATCATTTTACAGTTCCTATCCACAAACTTTCAATATCAATTTCATTCTAATCCGTACGTTGTACACATATCATTCGTACGCAATATCAATCCGATCGCTCACTCGATCACACAATTTCCCTTCCGAACTAGTATCGTGCACCCAACTTTCTAGTGCGGACTCAGATATATTTTCTTGATCAGAAACTGTCGTTCTCTTTGCATAGCCATAACTATGATAGAGAATATCTATAACCAATCAACAATCCATATCTAGGTTCGTCGTCGAAAATCAAGTGAAAAATCCCAACTCGGATCGATAAACTATCTCGAAATTCTATGCTCGAACCTAGATCAAATCACTATGCGAATAGAATAATATACGTACATCCTACGTATTTATCCTTATTGGTTATTAGCCAAATCAATTCTCCTTTCTATTCACATTCACTTTAACTTTGTCCACTCGTTCACAATTGTTTCAGTTCCACTTGGATTATCACCTCAATTTTTATTTCAATTTGGGAATTTAATCATAAACAGTTTACACTCTGAGCGGCTTAAACATAGAAAATAATTTGAAAAGTTTAAAATAGATAAGTAGTTGAAAAATAATTATTATTTTGTAAAATAGCTGTAAAATAATTAAGTAATTGTAAAATAGTTAGAAAATAGTCAAATAGTTATAGAAATAATTGCAAAATAGTTGTAAAATAGAAATTAGTTATAAAGTAATTGAAAAACAGTAATTAGTTTATAAAATAGTTGAAAAATTACTAAATAGTTCCAGAAATAATTATAAAACAAGTATAAGATAGTTTTAGGTTTAAAAAGAAAAGTTATATAGTAAATAATTTGAAAAGAATAGATTTATATTAAAACAATTTATTTTTGAAAATAGTCCTGAGTCAAACTGTTCAATTCCTAATCTCCAATCCCATCAATTCAATTCAAATTTCCACTTCCATCTAAATTGACTCAATTCCAATTTTAATAACTTCAATTTCCATTGAAACTGATTTAACCCCAATTCAAGTTGAATTAATCCTCAATTTCTTTTCTTAATTCAAATCAAATTCCATTTGAATTTACTTACTCAACATTAATCACAATTTCAATTAATTCAAATAAATTTCAAATTGAACCAATTTCAATTCATATCAATTCCATTTTGAATTAATCCCAATTCTCATTTGAATTTGAACTCATTCAACTTCACTTTCATTTCAAACTAATCCAATTCAAATTTCCGTTTGAATTTTAAAACTATTCAACGTTAATCACAAACCCAAATTATTTAAATCAATTTCAATTTAAACTAATTTCAAATTCAGTCTCACTTTAAATCATCTCGAACTATATAAATTCGAGTTAAACTTTTAAATGTTGATTTAATTCTCTTAATTCAATTTAACCTTTATTTTCAATCAATAATCCAAATCTTTAAACAATTAAATTCTGAGTTCAATTCTCAATAGATAAAGAAAATTTATATTATATTGTACTACCACAAAATATTCCATACATTAATTCACTACATGCTAGTAGTTCATACATTACATACATTTATCCAAAATAAGAGTCTTACAGAAGTCATAAATCTAGATGCCTTTCTATTACCTAGAGGTTTGGAAAGAATAGAGCCCTAATACTCCTACAAGAATCCTTCCTATGGACTTCCTTCCAAAGGGCAAAGCCCGAACGTACACTTCTCAATAGGGTCTCCCCACTTATAACATTTGCCACAAAATGTTTCTACCCTGTCATCAATCTGGATAATCTTCACGCCTCCAACAGTATGTTCCACAGCCTTACTCCTCTTCTGCCTCTCGAAACAATTCCTAGCAATGTGTCCTGACTTCTTACAATGATAGCAAATAGTCGACTCATTGACCGGTTCAACTGGTTTACGCTTCGCCTTCCTTACTTCAGGGCAATGATTTAGGAAATGTCCTTTCTTATGACACTTAAAGCACAAGATCTCAGAGCGAAACCGATGGAATGTACCCTTCAATTCCTCCCTTGTTTTACTGCACTTAGCTGCGTAATGACCCTTATTGAAACATCTATAACAGGTGACATTATCATAAGGTCCTGGTTCAGCCCTTTCCTTAACCTGTTTCTCATACTCTTAAATTTCTTCTTCTCGATCCTTACGTGCAGCTGCTCTTTGCTCTCCGTGCCTAACCATCCATTCTTCACTCTTAGTCATCTCTCTCAAAGACTGAATTATAGAGGGGCTTCCTAACCTATAAATTAGGTTTAATTAGAAGAATTCAACTTTTATTCTTATATTAATTTGCATACTAAGTTATACCCTATGTTTTAACACTTTGGTTTTTAATTTCAAACGAAGTTTCAAACAACTTATTATTTCAAAATAAGATTACTTTCAGAACTATTCTGAATAATATTATTTATCATTCCCTTTAACAATTTGAAACGTAATTTAATTCTAGTGTTCCTTATATGAATGGTACATTCTATTCAATTGCTACTTGGATGCATATATTTACCACTTAAATTCTTATTTAATTTCAATAATTTAGCATCCCAATACCTTGATATTTATTAGAATGAAGTATTTCCTTATTTATCAAAAGATATTATTATATAAAATAATTTAAAATCTTTGTATAAGAAAATAACAAGTATGCTCTCTTATATATATACACACACTCAACTCATTTTAAGGTACTACTTACCCTATCCTTAATGAGTACACCTACCAGAGCCAAGGTTCTCGCTTATCCTTCAGCTCTGATACCAAATGTAACAACCCGGAATTTTCGATCTAGAAAATTCCATATAGTTAGGAAAAGAAGAAAAGAGAAAGAAGAAGAAATAGTAACAAGTCACAAAAACCTCACATTCACAGCGGATCAAAATATAATATCACATAAATAACAGTTTTACAAAGAAGAACTGTATCAGTACACTTATATTTTTATACATCAGAGTTACAACCATTACCAATCACTGGACAGTTTAAAACAACGTGTCCTAGTTATACAATAATATATCACAGCGGGAAACACTCCATACGTTCCTGCCCTCCAGCTCGCCTCCTGATCTCCAGAACGTCCTTACTTGAAAAACTGTAATACTAGGTCTGACCCGAGCATTACATCAAAGTAACACCCGGGTCAGGCTGGAAACCGGTGTGAGTAAACCCATCTAACATGGAAAACAACAGCATAAACTTACATAAAACCCGGGGTAACTCGTATCAATTTATAAATTCACAATTTGTTATAGACATCACTTATTTCACACATCTATTTCTAAGTACCCAAACTTAGATTAAATGGTCCAATTCGCTTAAATTATTCCATACCAGCCTATTGATTTCATATATCAATCTATGAAGAATCGAAATGGTTTCAGGTATTAACTAATATCCGACTCCGGTCTCTTGGAATCCAATGTCATCTTAACCCAAGTTATTCAAGTGATTAAATTTAAAATACTGGATGCCACTTTTACATAGCAATTTATCATAGATAACCACATTATCTCAGTTCAACCCAACATATCATATTTCACCAACATTTCATTTCATAAAGCATCTCAATCACATTTTAGGGATAACAAATAATCCAAGGCATTCAAATATCATTCAATCATTCATAAGCAAGATAAATTAGTCATACCATTTCTGATTAATTTAATTAACTACCAATGAATTAAATTAATTACTTTATTCATTATAAATCTTACTTATTTAACATTAATTAATTATATTCAATTAATTATTCATCCCTTAATTATTCATCTTGATTAATCATCCTTGATTAATCAATCTTTAATTACATTAAGTAATTGACCTTTAATTAATAACACAGTTTAATTAACCCTCACCCATTCACATTAATTACATTTATCCTTAATTAATTAGTCAAATTAATTATCCTATAATCACTTGCATTAACTAATTATCCTTTAATTAATCACACTCATTAATTAACTAATCCTTAGTTAATCTTCTTAAATAAATCACCTTTTTTAATTAATTACTCTAAGTAATTAATCCTTAACTACTTCCCTTAAGTAATTCTCATTAAATAAATCATATTTACTAATTACCCATTAATTATCATCTTTAATTAATGATATTAAGTAATTACTTCCATACTTATCACTAATTAATTTCATTAAGTAATTAATCGTAAATAAATTAACCATCATTTATATTGATTATCTTGAGTAATTAATCACATTAATAAGTCAATTCTTAAAATTGATTACATAAATTAATTAATCTTTATGAATTATCTTAAATTAATTATTGATTTAACCGATCACATCAATCAATTTAACCATCTCTTAATAAATTAAATAATTAATTACTTTACTAAATTTCATCATTTAATTTATTTTTGGAAACATATAAGATTTAACTCATTGTAAATTATCTAATCACAACAATTTGAAATCATTTTCAACTTTGGAACTCGTTTTAAATCTTACTAATACTAAGTTTTAAAACCCGATTTACATTTCCTTTGAAATTTATACAATTAGATAAACTAATTTAAAAATTCAAGGAAATTTAGTTTTAAATAATTTCTTTTGACTAACTTGTTTGATAAAAACATTGGAAAGTTTAACCTTTGAAGATTTTACTTTTGCTTTAAACATGTTTATAAACTACATAGTTATTTCACAATTTAAACGCTTAAATTATTAAGTGGGTCGAAGCCCAAAACAATGAAGAACAGGCTCGCCTTCCTTCTCCAAAACACACGACTCTGACATCAGTTCCTTCACCATGAACACAATGCGAATTCGAGCTGAAAAAAATCCATTCAACTTGCCGTTAAACTCGCCGTTCAACTCGTTGAACAACGAATTACCTCGAACAGAAAGCGAACCAGATCGAACCCAAACCTCCATACCCGATTAAATTCCAGTTCTGATCCCCATCGTGTACGTTGTGCACATGCACAACCTCTCCTCCAACCATCACACATATGTGACACTCAAACCCAGTCTCCATCCTTCTCACGCTCCAAAACAACCACTTCGTCGATGCGCATAGTTCTTCGATCGAAAATCGATCAAAAATTAACTTTTCAGTAACATCGAGAATCGACCTACCCTCTCAAATCGAACCGCCTCAACGTCGACCGACCACTTCATCACAGATCACCTGCCTAAATCAGAAGTTCACCCATACAACTATCACCGTGCCAAACCCTTCAACTTCCGGTTGCCCCAATGTCACCCAGATCCGTCGCGTTCACCCGCATTCCAAAAATTCCCCAAAACCCTACAATCCACTCGCTCTCACAATCCAAGTCCAAAGCCATGATTCTGCCACTGTCGGCACCTCCCCTAGGACCACCACCCCTTTTTAATCCTGGCTGTACCGTTCCACGGCGACGAGATTGCCAGAAATTTATTTCTGAACGAAATTCGTTCATCCCTCAAATTCTCTAAATTTACCAATCTAAAAATCACCATTTGATATCAAAAATCAAGTTATCCATATACGATTCCAATTTAAGAATCAAAACTTGAAAAATTTATAGCTTGTGTTTTCGATTTGAATAAGCTGTCATTGTAAATTTTCAATTTCCAGTTAAATTGCTTACTAATTTTACTTGTTTTCATTTTTAAAACTTGTATGGTGTCATCACAAACAAATTTCTTTAAAACAACATGAGTTCACGGAGATCAGGGAAAAAGATATTTTTTTTTTAAATTTAATCAATCCTCTAAATATTTAACAGGGCATGTGTAAACCTGGTTACAGACACGCATTCCATTTTCTTTCACATATATAAATATTTAGGAAATATTTACAGCCATACAAACAAATCTCACACATAATCTCAAATATTCATTCCATTCAAACAAATTAAAATAGATTTAAAACCCTGTAGATGAAGTTTACTCACCTATTTCCTGAAAACAGAGAACAAGTTTGTAATTTTTTTGGGTTCTGGAATCCTGCTGTATGATTGTATTTGAGTTAAACTTATAGTGAGATGATCCTTGCTTATTGAAGATTTGTAAAATTGTTGTTGAATTTAAATCTTGATTTCTTGCATTTGTTAAGCTTTGCTGTTAAACTAAGTTGATTCTGTTCTTTGAATCTATTTGAAAGCTGTTGTAGTTTGTTTACATTTTCCCTTTTTTTTTGTCTAAAAAAAAATGATATGGAAAAATGAATGAAGATGTATATAGATTTAATTTTTGATCTATTAAAATTAACGAAAATAAAATTAAAAAAATGTGACACTTGTCACTAAACTTGCTTAATTTCTTAACACATGATGTTAGAGATATTTACAAATTAACACATGTAGTTTTCATGCAAAATTATATTTTAAAAAGCTTGTAAAATTAATTTTCCAATTTATAAACACATATTTAATTTATATAAATAAATTTGTTTTTTTAAAAAAATTAATAAAATTTTATATCCTAAATAAAAATCATGAAAATATACTATAAAATGAAAGTATAATTTAAGATATAAATAACTATCTTTTGTATTTCAATTTAAATATTCAAATTTAAATTAAATTTCAAATTCAATTTATAAGTCAATTTGATACGTACATGTAACTTTAATAAATCCAAATTTCATTTGTATATAAAAATTCTATTTAAAATCAATATATATATATATGGAAAAATTATTATTATTGTTTAAAATATCAAATTTATCAATTTTAATTAGTTTAAAATGGAGATTATCACATTTAAATTTAGTTTGAAATTCCGGGATATCACACAAAATTAAAAATAAGAAGAAATGGATACTTGTTAGTGGCTGCTACAAGCATATGACCGAAAACTCAAAAATGTTATCAAATATAACATACATCGATGGTGGAACGGTAACTTTGGGAGATAACTCAAATGGGTACATCGTTGGCATCAGAGAAGTTGTAACGAGTCGGATTTTGCCCGCTCGAAAATCGACATCCATACTTCAAATCGTATTCGAATGTCATAGATTCGACCGTTCAAATCCGATTCGCCGGAGCTTATAACAATCATTAAGTAAACAATACAGCGGAATAAAAGAATAATACATTGATATACAGCTTTGATACAATATCTGATACAGATAATCCAATAGATATCAATATACATCAGAGATATGATACAATAAAATAGCAGCGGAAAAGAAAATAGATAACATCTAGCAGCGGAACAATATAACTCTAAGATAGTCTTCAAAGAAGAACTCCAGAACTGCAACTCCATTTTCAAAAAACCAATCCAGGCAATAGCTCGAACTCCCAATAACGATTTGCACCAAGCTAGGCAAGACTGGTGCGATCCAAAGACTGAACTAACTCCAGATAATCCACTATATCTAACTATCTGAAAAACCCAACTCTAGACTGCTCGTGTAGAAATATAATGAGCACCCAGAGTTTAGGAAAGAAACAATAAACTCCGGATCAGTCGTGGGACTGGTGTGAGCAACAAAACAGTTTATCTTTTTAAAACATTCAACCAAAAAATTTTCAAAGTCAATTCGCAATGCTTTTGAAAAATGAGACTACCATAAGGCCTCCCGCACACACACACAATGCAAACGCAGAATCGGAGGAGATTTCTCCTTATGATAGTCAAAGATGCTTGATACGCATTAAAAAATAACATTTGATATTATTACTAGTGCATAGTGTAGAAGAATCATTTCGAAAGTAAAGATATAAATCTTAGCCAACATACGACCATTATCGTATTCCTACTATAGCTACCATGTTCAATAGCAGGTTACCGCCACATTCCATGGCAGGTTATACAACTAAAACCGTACAGGGTTTCGTATTGGGAATTGGATTTCCAACAAATGGTCAGGCCAAGGAACTTCCCATTGCCACATGAGAATGCCTCTGGATGGACATCCCCGAGAACCAAACCGGATCTCTACCAACACAAGGCCGGGTTACTCCTAACTGAGCAACAACTGACCGAATATGCCATCCCCCGGTCCTTTGGGACCTTTTTCCGAGAGCGCTCTCTAATCAATTCACACAATCATAACAAAGTGTTTTCAACATGAGTAAGTATCTGGGCTCCATACCATGATACCACCCTTTTCCAGAAGGAAATGGACACATCCTAAAGGGTGCTACCCCTCATAACCTTGCTGCTTCTTTCCTGTTTTGACCATTCACGGGGTGTGAGGCTCGACGAAGTCACGTCCACAAAAACATACTTTATACAAAAGCCATGCTTTGGGTCAACAAATGATCAACACAATGATCACTAAGATAGACGATCAAATAAATGATCCTATCACAATAATCAACACAATGATCATTTCAGCATCACTCAGCATGTCACATTACCAAAATGGGATATATCGCTGATAACTTCAACTATATAACCTTTGAGCTCGTACGTCTCAAAGAAGGGTGTTAAGCAAAGAATAAATTCTCCGCCACCAACAGAAATATATTTGAAAGAAATCGGCTTTATATCTCAAATTGTAATGTCAGGCATACAATCCATACAAGTCTGTTCCGGGCTCGAACAGAACCGAAGGCACTTACAAAGAAGTCCTTGCAATCCGGATATTCACAATCCTGATCGGATTCACCATCACATATGGAGAACTCAATACCGTAGCTACTCGGTGCAGAGTCAATCGACAGGTCATCCTATCGCTCTCGCAAATACCCGGTCTTCAACACCGATCTTCTAATGCTATCCATAACGACATATCACCTATTCGGAATGGGATATATGACACAAAGGTCCTTTCCCGGCTAAACCGAATAGTGAGCGAAATAGTTCAAAAACAAATGGATAATGGGATTTCAATTAAGTCACAACTTAATAATTCAGAAACTTTCTTTCGAATGGTTTAATCCAATTACCATTTCAAATCTTTTAAACAAAAGATTCATTTTCACAACCTTTAACGGTTTAAACAGTTTTCACATTTTAATCTTTTAAACAAAAGATTCATTCACTGATTTTCCAAATAAATCTTCATTTCAATTTGATTAACTCGTTAAATCTTTAGATCAAAGATTTAACTTATAGCTTTCAAAACAATTTCATTTCAATTTGATTCAAACAAATTATCAATTTAAATCTGTTAAAAATAAACAGATTTAATTCATAGCTTTCAAAACAAATTCATTCATAACTTAGGAAAATCATTTCTCTATTCAATCATGCAATTCCCCTAATTAACTGGAATCTCAGTTCTTATCTAAAAGTGTTTATCATTTGAAAACAACAGTTTTCATTTTGGAAATCTGATTCATTTATACGAGTTGAAATCCTTGGGTTAAATTCAAATTCCCAAAAATAATGCTTAAAAGTGGTTTAATCCCTATATAACCAATCATAATATCTTTAATCCCTAATTTCAAATCATAGAATTCAATTTCAAGTATTGAATTTAAATTTAAATCAAATTATTTGAATTCTAAAACTTAATCAAGTAATTTAAAAATAATAATTTTTATTTTGAAATTCCATTCCAAAAGCTTTTCACATTTATTCCGATTCCATTTCCAAAACATTTGAATTTAAAAATTCAAATTTAAAACTATTTCAAAATCTGTGACTTAATTGATTTCCTCGTGAAATCCATATTTGTGTGTGTATGGTGTGGTCCAGGGTCTTAACACAATAGTGCAACATTATTTCAATCATCACAGATTCAAATATAACCATATATTCAATAAGCGATATAAACTATAACGCTTATATTTCATATACCTATTCGCAGATATATATATCACAAATAATAAACTATATCACAGATCACAACACAAATCAGGATAATCATAAAGCATCATATATCAGGAATATCAAACAATTCCACCATTAAATAAAACCCAAACATCCATAAGTAAAATTTATTAATCAACTGATTAATTTAAATCAGATGTATTCCTTATGAATAATTTAATTAACCCTTAAATAAATAATTATTCTTAATTAATTATTCTTACTTAATTAAAATGAGCAATTAATTTCTTAATTACTTTCATAAAGTAATTGTTCTTATCCAATTTCATAAATGGTTATCATTAATTAATCAATCCAATTGATCATTACAATTATCATTTTAGTTTATTATTTAAATAATCTTAGTTAAGGACCTTCATTAACAATTAAAGTTTCTTTAATTACCGTGTTAAAGAAATCATTATGAACTATAAATTTGATCAATCCTTAACAATCCATTAATTTACAAATTTATTATTCCTTACTTAATAAATCTTTAAATCTTTAATTAATTCAAATCATTAACTTATCGATTGATAGCTGACGAAATAATTATTTTACGTAATTAATTGTCCACTAATCATATATTAATTAATAGCCAATGAGTAATTACAAATCTTTATTACTTAATTATTAATTAACCCAAACTCTTATTATAATGTAATTATCCTTGATTGTTTACCAAAGGAAATTAATTTATATTAACTCCTTATCTTAATTAACATTACAAGTCTTCCTTAAATTTTGAAAACTAATTTGTTATTAAGTTCGACTTTAAGTGATAATAAATTTCATACTTACTAATATTAATTACTTAATTAAAATATTAATTAAGAGTTTAAACATCGTTATATCTTAACTAGATAATTAACTAGGATAAAGTTTTTATTTAAGTTTGTTGAGTTATTAAATCTTACAACGTTTTAAACCCTGATAAATCACAAGATTTGTTAACAGTTTTGAAGAAACCAAGCCTTCCCTGTTAAAAACCCGAGATCTCCCCAGAAAAATTCAAGTGCTGCTTCGGGTGTTCGCCCCCAATTCCCCGAGACACCAACCCAGTAACGCAAACTCACCTTCTTCCCTCTTTTAATTTACAGCAAGTTTTCATGTGAACTTAATTATAAAAATAAACAACAGAGAATACTCACACTCGAACATAAAGGAAAACCCGAAGCATCCAAACGAAATTTTCGAGCATAACTCGAGACAGTTCCCTCCCCTGCAAACGCTAACACGCCGCCGTGTCGTGCACGTGCACGCCACCACATCGCCGTTCCGGTGGCCATCGCGCCCTCGAGCAAATCGCGCTTCATCCATACTCTCGAAACCACTGATCGATTCAACGCCAAAAACTACAGAACAAAATCGAGCTACTCGAATCGAAAGTACTGGAATAACAAAATCAGAGAAACACGCCGCCGCCGATGATCGAGATGACCGGAACTCACGGCACTCGTCCCAGAGCACCCCCACAATGCCACGCCGCTAACCTTTGCTTCGCGATCCATTCCGGTCTACCATAACCAATGCCATCACCTCGCAAAGACACTCAACCGAAATACTCAGTAAAACCCTAAATTCCACTCGTGCTATCAATTCTTGCATTAGAAATTTTCTTTAGCATTTTTCCTATACTCGAGGATCATCAAGCTAGCTTTACATCAAGTTGCAGCAATTAAGAATTGTTGAATCTCCAGAATTTTACAAAAAAGCATTTTTGGTTCAAAACTGAACAGCACCTAGAATACTTAACAAAAAAAATCATCATATTTGTTTTAAAAATCTTAGCTTTGTATGTTAAATCAAGTTATGAAATCGAATCAACAATTTACAACATTCGAATTTTTCACATTAATTCCTTTTTACTGTAAATTCAAAGATTCTGAACCAATTATTCATTTTAAAAACCTATAATTATTTTTAGATGAAATGTTACATGATTTTAAACAACCTTTATTTACAAATCATACCCCAATTTGAATTCAACATTAAGTTATTTAATTTGTTTTGAAAATGGAACCTGTTACTAACACACAGAGCATATATGTAAAACATGATTGAAACCTGTTGCCTGTAAACAGAACTATGTTACAAACATGCTCTCCATATCTACATAAATATATCTAAACATACAGACATTTTAACAGCTAACAACATTGCATAATGCACTCAAGTATCAACCACAATATTGAGATATAGAAGTAGATCATGGATGGAAAGTTGCTCACCTGTGGGATGAAGGCAGAGAACAAGAACAAGGAACAGAGAAATGAGCCTGTTTTGATTTTTTTTTTTCTTATTTGTTTCCATGAACTCTGCAGTTTGCTTGCTTGTAATTTGAGTTGAAACTTTACTTGAGGTTTGATGTATATAAAGAGAAGTATATGCAGGCTGATATCAATATTTGTACAGGTAAAAATAGGTATGGTTGAAGTATGTTGCATTAATTGTTGAGGTGTATGGCATTTATTGCCTGCTACATATATACTTTCCTCTCCATACTTGTTGTTATTATTTTTATTTATTTGTTTTCTACTTGCATGTTTTCTTCTTTAGCTCGGCTTGTACAAACATTAGAGATAGTGGTGGCTGATATCTTGCTTTTGCTCATGTACTTGATGTTAATATACTTTATTTCTTTTACTTGCATGTATTTGCTCAGCTGAAAACATTTATTTGTTTTTATATTTTCTTGTCTTGCATACTTGTATTTATTTTATTTTTAGTTTACTATGGATACTTACTTTCCTTATCTTATACTTTAATAAATATGTTTCTTATTTTGTTTACATGCATTGTTATTGTTTTATATATCAATGTTCTTATTTTATTTTATTTTGTCTAAAGCTTTATTACTTTGCCTTGTTATTTTGTCATATGAACACATTTCTATTTTTATTATGTTGTTAAATTTTATTCTAGTGCCATCACTTTACATTTATTTCTTTGCTTTGTACATTGCTTTACAATGTAAATAAATTTCTATAGTCCCTATGCTATTTGAAATTCGTCTAATTTTATTTACTTCATAATTTATAATTCATCATATATAAATATTCCTATTTCTATTTCTATTTATTTTTAAAACCCTTTATTAAATTTTTTTTTTTATTTCAAATCCAACATATATTAAAATTTTATACGACTTAATATATTTTCTATTTGAATTGAGGAAACTCGCTTCCATTTATAATTAATTTTATAAATTTTTATTCAAAATTTCATTTAATTATCAATTTAAATTAAATTATAATCTAGGGTCGTTACAAACTTCCCCCCTTAAAAGAATTTCGTCCTCGAAATTCGCAGGCACGAAAACAACACAGAGATAGACAGATTCGATCTCCTATAATTCCTCTAACTTAAGATATGAATTCCAAACTCAAGTCGGAATATCTCAGAATACGTACTAATTTGTCCCTCTTCGGACTTCGATTAACCTAAGAAATTTCAACAGAATTTCAAAATTTGGTTTCAAACGAAATCGATTTATCGATACAATTCGATTATCCTTCATATTCTATTAATCAATTTAACTCAATTTAAAATTTCTAATTCATTTAAAATTTTCAATTTAAATTTGCAAATTCATATTCATTAAAGTTTAAATAAGAAACTGATAAGAAATCAATAAAGATAAGGATTTTCTATAACGAATCGTAGAGCTACCATCATATCGAAACTTCTTTCGGGAGCTGTTACGAAGCAATCAAAAGGAATTTGGGAACGAATCAAAGAAAATTGATAAGAAAGTTGTTTCCACAGTCACAGGGTATTGACCGTTTATAGTCGTATTGCCCTGTCTCCTATCTCATTCTCTTCTTGCACTCATACTTACTATTAGTGGATAGTAAGAGAATTTACTGAGGCATTCAAACGGATATCTTAAGGATTACTCATTCTAGGATTTACTTCACCCTATCTCTAATGAGTTACTTAATGTGTTACACTCTTGAGCTAAAGTTTCACCTTAGCTCTGATACCAAATGTAACGAGTCGGATTTTGCCCGCTCGAAAATCGACATCCATACTTCAAATCGTATTCGAATGTCATAGATTCGACCGTTCAAATCCGATTCGCCGGAGCTTATAACAATCATTAAGTAAACAATACAGCGGAATAAAAGAATAATACATTGATATACAGCTTTGATACAATATCTGATACAGATAATCCAATAGATATCAATATACATCAGAGATATGATACAATAAAATAGCAGCGGAAAAGAAAATAGATAACATCTAGCAGCGGAACAATATAACTCTAAGATAGTCTTCAAAGAAGAACTCCAGAACTGCAACTCCATTTTCAAAAAACCAATCCAGGCAATAGCTCGAACTCCCAATAACGATTTGCACCAAGCTAGGCAAGACTGGTGCGATCCAAAGACTGAACTAACTCCAGATAATCCACTATATCTAACTATCTGAAAAACCCAACTCTAGACTGCTCGTGTAGAAATATAATGAGCACCCAGAGTTTAGGAAAGAAACAATAAACTCCGGATCAGTCGTGGGACTGGTGTGAGCAACAAAACAGTTTATCTTTTTAAAACATTCAACAAAAAAATTTTCAAAGTCAATTCGCAATGCTTTTGAAAAATGAGACTACCATAAGGCCTCCCGCACACACACAATGCAAACGCAGAATCGGAGGAGATTTCTCCTTATGATAGTCAAAGATGCTTGATACGCATTAAAAAATAACATTTGATATTATTACTAGTGCATAGTGTAGAAGAATCATTTCGAAAGTAAAGATATAAATCTTAGCCAACATACGACCATTATCGTATGCCTACTATAGCTACCATGTTCAATAGCAGGTTACCGCCACATTCCATGGCAGGTTATACAACTAAAACCGTACAGGGTTTCGTATTGGGAATTGGATTTCCAACAAATGGTCAGGCCAAGGAACTTCCCATTGCCACATGAGAATGCCTCTGGATGGACATCCCCGAGAACCAAACCGGATCTCTACCAACACAAGGCCGGGTTACTCCTAACTGAGCAACAACTGACCGAATATGCCATCCCCCGGTCCTTTGGGACCTTTTTCCGAGAGCGCTCTCTAATCAATTCACACAATCATAACAAAGTGTTTTCAACATGAGTAAGTATCTGGGCTCCATACCATGATACCACCCTTTTCCAGAAGGAAATGGACACATCCTAAAGGGTGCTACCCCTCATAACCTTGCTGCTTCTTTCCTGTTTTGACCATTCACGGGGTGTGAGGCTCGACGAAGTCACGTCCACAAAAACATACTTTATACAAAAGCCATGCTTTGGGTCAACAAATGATCAACACAATGATCACTAAGATAGACGATCAAATAAATGATCCTATCACAATAATCAACACAATGATCATTTCAGCATCACTCAGCATGTCACATTACCAAAATGGGATATATCGCTGATAACTTCAACTATATAACCTTTGAGCTCGTACGTCTCAAAGAAGGGTGTTAAGCAAAGAATAAATTCTCCGCCACCAACAGAAATATATTTGAAAGAAATCGGCTTTATATCTCAAATTGTAATGTCAGGCATACAATCCATACAAGTCTGTTCCGGGCTCGAACAGAACCGAAGGCACTTACAAAGAAGTCCTTGCAATCCGGATATTCACAATCCTGATCGGATTCACCATCACATATGGAAAACTCAATACCATAGCTACTCGGTGCAGAGTCAATCGACAGGTCATCCTATCGCTCTCGCAAATACCCGGTCTTCAACACCGATCTTCTAATGCTATCCATAACGACATATCACCTATTCGGAATGGGATATATGACACAAAGGTCCTTTCCCGGCTAAACCGAATAGTGAGCGAAATAGTTCAAAAACAAATGGATAATGGGATTTCAATTAAGTCACAACTTAATAATTCAAAAACTTTCTTTCGAATGGTTTAATCCAATTACCATTTCAAATCTTTTAAACAAAAGATTCATTTTCACAACCTTTAACGGTTTAAACAGTTTTCACATTTTAATCTTTTAAACAAAAGATTCATTCACTGATTTTCCAAATAAATCTTCATTTCAATTTGATTAACTCGTTAAATCTTTAGATCAAAGATTTAACTTATAGCTTTCAAAACAATTTCATTTCAATTTGATTCAAACAAATTATCAATTTAAATCTGTTAAAAATAAACAGATTTAATTCATAGCTTTCAAAACAAATTCATTCATAACTTAGGAAAATCATTTCTCTATTCAATCATGCAATTCCCCTAATTAACTGGAATCTCAGTTCTTATCTAAAAGTGTTTATCATTTGAAAACAACAGTTTTCATTTTGGAAATCTGATTCATTTATACGAGTTGAAATCCTTGGGTTAAATTCAAATTCCCAAAAATAATGCTTAAAAGTGGTTTAATCCCTATATAACCAATCATAATATCTTTAATCCCTAATTTCAAATCATAGAATTCAATTTCAAGTATTGAATTTAAATTTAAATCAAATTATTTGAATTCTAAAACTTAATCAAGTAATTTAAAAATAATAAATTTTATTTTGAAATTCCATTCCAAAAGCTTTTCACATTTATTCCGATTCCATTTCCAAAACATTTGAATTTAAAAATTCAAATTTAAAACTATTTCAAAATCTGTGACTTAATTGATTTCCTCGTGAAATCCATATTTGTGTGTGTATGGTGTGGTCCAGGGTCTTAACACAATAGTGCAACATTATTTCAATCATCACAGATTCAAATATAACCATATATTCAATAAGCGATATAAACTATAACGCTTATATTTCATATACCTATTCGCAGATATATATATCACAAATAATAAACTATATCACAGATCACAACACAAATCAGGATAATCATAAAGCATCATATATCAGGAATATCAAACAATTCCACCATTAAATAAAACCCAAACATCCATAAGTAAAATTTATTAATCAACTGATTAATTTAAATCAGATGTATTCCTTATGAATAATTTAATTAACCCTTAAATAAATAATTATTCTTAATTAATTATTCTTACTTAATTAAAATGAGCAATTAATTTCTTAATTACTTTCATAAAGTAATTGTTCTTATCCAATTTCATAAATGGTTATCATTAATTAATCAATCCAATTGATCATTACAATTATCATTTTAGTTTATTATTTAAATAATCTTAGTTAAGGACCTTCATTAACAATTAAAGTTTCTTTAATTACCGTGTTAAAGAAATCATTATGAACTATAAATTTGATCAATCCTTAACAATCCATTAATTTACAAATTTATTATTCCTTACTTAATAAATCTTTAAATCTTTAATTAATTCAAATCATTAACTTATCGATTGATAGCTGACGAAATAATTATTTTACGTAATTAATTGTCCACTAATCATATATTAATTAATAGCCAATGAGTAATTACAAATCTTTATTACTTAATTATTAATTAACCCAAACTCTTATTATAATGTAATTATCCTTGATTGTTTACCAAAGGAAATTAATTTATATTAACTCCTTATCTTAATTAACATTACAAGTCTTCCTTAAATTTTGAAAACTAATTTGTTATTAAGTTCGACTTTAAGTGATAATAAATTTCATACTTACTAATATTAATTACTTAATTAAAATATTAATTAAGAGTTTAAACATCGTTATATCTTAACTAGATAATTAACTAGGATAAAGTTTTTATTTAAGTTTGTTGAGTTATTAAATCTTACAACGTTTTAAACCCTGATAAATCACAAGATTTGTTAACAGTTTTGAAGAAACCAAGCCTTCCCTGTTAAAAACCCGAGATCTCCCCAGAAAAATTCAAGTGCTGCTTCGGGTGTTCGCCCCCAATTCCCCGAGACACCAACCCAGTAACGCAAACTCACCTTCTTCCCTCTTTCAATTTACAGCAAGTTTTCATGTGAACTTAATTATAAAAATAAACAACAGAGAATACTCACACTCGAACATAAAGGAAAACCCGAAGCATCCAAACGAAATTTTCGAGCATAACTCGAGACAGTTCCCTCCCCTGCAAACGCTAACACGCCGCCGTGTCGTGCACGTGCACGCCACCACATCGCCGTTCCGGTGGCCATCGCGCCCTCGAGCAAATCGCGCTTCATCCATACTCTCGAAACCACTGATCGATTCAACGCCAAAAACTACAGAACAAAATCGAGCTACTCGAATCGAAAGTACTGGAATAACAAAATCAGAGAAACACGCCGCCGCCGATGATCGAGATGACCGGAACTCACGGCACTCGTCCCAGAGCACCCCCACAATGCCACGCCGCTAACCTTTGCTTCGCGATCCATTCCGGTCTACCATAACCAATGCCATCACCTCGCAAAGACACTCAACCGAAATACTCAGTAAAACCCTAAATTCCACTCGTGCTATCAATTCTTGCATTAGAAATTTTCTTTAGCATTTTTCCTATACTCGAGGATCATCAAGCTAGCTTTACATCAAGTTGCAGCAATTAAGAATTGTTGAATCTCCAGAATTTTACAAAAAAGCATTTTTGGTTCAAAACTGAACAGCACCTAGAATACTTAACAAAAAAAATCATCATCTTTGTTTTAAAAATCTTAGCTTTGTATGTTAAATCAAGTTATGAAATCGAATCAACAATTTACAACATTCGAATTTTTCACATTAATTCCTTTTTACTGTAAATTCAAAGATTCTGAACCAATTATTCATTTTAAAAACCTATAATTATTTTTAGATGAAATGTTACATGATTTTAAACAACCTTTATTTACAAATCATACCCCAATTTGAATTCAACATTAAGTTATTTAATTTGTTTTGAAAATGGAACCTGTTACTAACACACAGAGCATATATGTAAAACATGATTGAAACCTGTTGCCTGTAAACAGAACTATGTTACAAACATGCTCTCCATATCTACATAAATATATCTAAACATACAGACATTTTAACAGCTAACAACATTGCATAATGCACTCAAGTATCAACCACAATATTGAGATATAGAAGTAGATCATGGATGGAAAGTTGCTCACCTGTGGGATGAAGGCAGAGAACAAGAACAAGGAACAGAGAAATGAGCCTGTTTTGATTTTTTTTTTCTTATTTGTTTCCATGAACTCTGCAGTTTGCTTGCTTGTAATTTGAGTTGAAACTTTACTTGAGGTTTGATGTATATAAAGAGAAGTATATGCAGGCTGATATCAATATTTGTACAGGTAAAAATAGGTATGGTTGAAGTATGTTGCATTAATTGTTGAGGTGTATGGCATTTATTGCCTGCTACATATATACTTTCCTCTCCATACTTGTTGTTATTATTTTTATTTATTTGTTTTCTACTTGCATGTTTTCTTCTTTAGCTCGGCTTGTACAAACATTAGAGATAGTGGTGGCTGATATCTTGCTTTTGCTCATGTACTTGATGTTAATATACTTTATTTCTTTTACTTGCATGTATTTGCTCAGCTGAAAACATTTATTTGTTTTTATATTTTCTTGTCTTGCATACTTGTATTTATTTTATTTTTAGTTTACTATGGATACTTACTTTCCTTATCTTATACTTTAATAAATATGTTTCTTATTTTGTTTACATGCATTGTTATTGTTTTATATATCAATGTTCTTATTTTATTTTATTTTGTCTAAAGCTTTATTACTTTGCCTTGTTATTTTGTCATATGAACACATTTCTATTTTTATTATGTTGTTAAATTTTATTCTAGTGCCATCACTTTACATTTATTTCTTTGCTTTGTACATTGCTTTACAATGTAAATAAATTTCTATAGTCCCTATGCTATTTGAAATTCGTCTAATTTTATTTACTTCATAATTTATAATTCATCATATATAAATATTCCTATTTCTATTTCTATTTATTTTTAAAACCCTTTATTAATTTTTTTTTTTTTTTATTTCAAATCCAACATATATTAAAATTTTATACGACTTAATATATTTTCTATTTGAATTGAGGAAACTCGCTTCCATTTATAATTAATTTTATAAATTTTTATTCAAAATTTCATTTAATTATCAATTTAAATTAAATTATAATCTAGGGTCGTTACAGAAGTCATCAACTCTGGTATTTCAAACTCTTGTATTATTACTAATGTTTTGTTAGTAGAAAATTTAAAACACAACCTACTTAGCATTAGTCAATTATGTGATAAAGGTTTTTTAGTTAATTTCGAAAAAGATAGATGTAATATTTTCGAGAATAACAAACAATTTATCTTTGAGGTTTTAGAAACAAAAATATTTATGTCTTAAATATGAATATAAATCGAAATTCAAACTTATGCTTAACCGCCAAACATGACGATCCATGGTTATGGCATAAACGATTCTGTCATATTAACTTTAAATATATTAATAATTCGGCAAAATATGAGCTAGTTAGGGGTTTACCTAAAATAAATTATAAAGTAGAAAATTTATGTGGCGATTTTCAAATCTGAAAACCAAAGAAAAGCTCTTTTAAATCTAAAAATAATATTTCTACAAAACAATCATCAGAATTATTACATTTAAATTTATTTGGTCCAACTCAAGTATGATCTATAATCATAACAAATATGTTTTCGTAATAGTTGATGATTTTTCAAGATATACATAGACTTTATTTTTAAAACATAAAAGTGGCACTTTTGGTATATTTAATTTTTTTTAAAAGAATTAAAAATCAAATGGATTTGAAAATTAAGAATATTCGAAGTGATCACGGTGGAGAATTCGAAAATGATCATTTTACTTTTTTGTAATAAAAAGGCATAAGTTATAATTTTTCTTTTCCCCGCACACTCAACGAAATGGTGTAGTAGAACGAAAAAATTGTACATTACAAGAATGTGTACGAACACTATTAAATAGTAGTGGTTTACCAAAACATTTATGGGCAGAAGCTATTGCTACGGCTTATTATGTTTTGAATCGAGTAACCATACGACCTATGAATAAACATACTTGTTTTGAAATACTTTTTGGAAGAAAACCTAAAGTATGATACTTTAAAACTTTTAGATCAAAATATTTTATATTTAATACAAAAGATAATTTGGGAAAATTCGACCCGAAGGCTGATGAAGGAATCTTTGTTGGATATTCGGATCGTAGCAAGGCGTATAGAATTTTTAATAAATGTACTAACATAATTGAAGAAAGTATACATGTTTCATTTGATGAGAATTTTCTTAACCATCATACTAATGACGATGAAGAAAGTATTCCAATAACAAATACGACAAACTCATATAACAATGAGACAAATAATACTTTAGTGTCACTCCTTAGAATTCTAAAAGATCATCCAAAAGATAATATCATTCGAGATCTTAATTCCAGATTAACTAGAAGTCAACTTAACCAAATAAGTCATATTGCATTTGTGTTAAATTTTGAACCAAAAAATTATAAAGAAGCTTCAAACGATAATTTTTGGATAATGCCATGCAAGAAGAATTAAATTAATTTGAACATAATAATGTTTAGGAATTAGTACCAAGACTAGAAAATCAATTAGTTATTGGAACAAAATGAGTATTTAAAAACAAAGCAGATGAAAACAGAAATGTAGTTAGTAATAAAGCACGTTTAGTCACTCAAGGTTATAATCAAGAAGAAGGTATCTACTACAGTGAAACTTTTGCTCCAGTAGCAAGACTCGAGGCCATACGTACATTACTTTCTTTTGCAAGTCATCATAATTTTAAATTATTTCAAATGGATGTCAAAAGTGCTTTTTTAAATGGTTTTACTAAAGAAAACGTATATGTTGAACAACCTCCATTATTTGTTCATGAAAAATATTCTGATCATGTTTTTAAATTACGCAAAGCCTTATATGGTTTAAAACACTATAGGGTGCTTCTTTCGGTCTAGAATGCAAATATGGAAATGGCTTAGGTTATGTTCAGATATTTCATAACGAAGCAGATGATTGAATTGCTTCTTTTACTAAGAAATTTCATCATGTGACTTTTTACTTTACTCGTGACAAAGAGATTTGATTTTACAATTACGTAGTGAAAGCCCCCCGTGCCTGGTACGAACGTCTTAAAAATCATTTAATTACATCTGTTTTTCAAATAGGTAAAATAGATACGACTTTATTTATTAAACGAGAAAATAACGACATCTTAGTTGTACAAATTTACGTAGATGATATTATTTTTAGTTCAACTAACGAAAATCTTTATACTCAATTTTCAAATATTATGAAAAATGAATTTGAAATGTCTCATATGGGTGAATTGAATTTCTTCTTAGATTTACAAATAAATCAACTTGAAAATGGTATTTTTATTCATCAAGAAAAATATTATAACGATTTATTATGTTGTTTTGGAGTGGAATGGATAAAACTTCAAGCAAACCAACACTAATGAGTACTAAATTCACTTGAAAAAAGATGATAACAGAAAAGATTTTGATGAAAAATTATATCGTAATATGATTGGTTCCTTACAATATTTGACGGTTAGTCGACCCGACATTATGATAAGCGTATGTCTTTGTGCCCGATTTCAAGCAAAACCAAAAGAGTCTAACCAAAGAGCTGTTAAACGTATCTTATGATACTTATCTAGTACTAGAGATTACGGTTTATTTTATCCTAAGGGATCATCGTTTAAACTTGTTTCATATAGTGACGGGATTTCGTGGATGTAAAATAGATCGTAAGAGTACTAGCAGAACGTGTCATTTTATCGAGCAATCATTGGCGTCACGGTTTAGCAAAAAGCAAAATTATGCCTCTTCATCCACTTGCGAAGCTGGATATATTTCTGCGGCCTTAGAATGTGCACGAGTAATTTACATGTAAAAAATGCTTAAAGATTTTAGATAATCTATCAATAAATCACCAAAATATTGTGATAACACGAGTGCAATAAATCTATTAAATAACCCTGTAAATCACTCACGTTCTAAAAACATAGACATATGACATCATGTTTTAGGTGATAATGTACAGAAAGGAATTACTAATTTATAATACGTGAATACTGAGAATCAAATAACAGATATTTTCACAAAACCACTAAATGGACCAACGTTTATTAAACTGCGAAGCGATTTAGGAATATGTTCTCTTAATGATCTTCTAAGCTAACGCTACATTTCATTCACTATATTTTTGGTTAAAAAATTTCATCCACAAATCAAATTTTTTAACACTAACCAATAATTTTTTAGCAATTTGTTTTCTGAAATTAACTATGTATAACCCTTTAAATCATGTATAAATAGCCTTCCTTTTTACATAACGAAAAATAAAATTATATATAGCGATTTCATATTCCTTTTACAAACGAAAGAAAACATAATCATGTCTTTCGACAATTCTCATCTCTCCTTCTCAACACCAGCCTCGGATAGTACAACAGATACCCCTCGTTGACTTCTTACTCCTACACCAAATCAAGAGCCTAACTACAGGTGGTCCTCCTACCACACAGGATTCACTCCCGATAAAAAGAGGTCCAAACGATCTCTATTTGTCTCTTCTAGTACCAAGGAGAAAATCAATGGGATACATCATTACCAAAAGCAACAAATAGATTTACAACGAGAATTATACTTTGAAAAGAAATCACTGCGCGACGGCTAAGATTTCTAGAGCAAATAGCAATTAAATTTTGTAATTCACGAAAGAAGGATGTACATGAACCACTTTCGATTTCTTGCAGTTCTGTGGTTCCTTCTGCATCTTACCGTACACCTTGGGATCCTCCACCTAGGCAATTTTCTAGTTTCCCAAGAACCAACGAACATGGAAATATTTGGTCTCCACTCAAGCCATGGAAGGATAGCCCCTCTGAAGATCGCAATGCTCTATCTTCATCTAAATAAATTTATCTAGTCTAATTGTATTTTCATCTACGTATATTTGTAATTGTTTTTCAAAAACTAATAATATTATGTTTCACTAAAAAATCTCTCAAAAAATAAGTAACAACCTTCAAAATAAATCTGTTGTTAGACAAACTGCACATTTCAGACATCTGGACAATGCCCTCAGACGTCTTACACCTTTGTGACACACCATTTTTTATAGTGAGCATGTATCAATTATCTGATATAAACTTTCAAACGTCTAAAAATTATCTCTGCCCAATAAAAATTACAAGCCAGTCTATTTTGGACGTCTGAACAAAGTCTCTGCCTCTTTAAGATGCAAACTCAGGCCATTTTCAAACATTTGATATTATATTCAGACGTTTGAGAAAACTATTTGTCTTAAAAAAATTACACTTCGGCCTATTCCAGACGTCTGATTCTACATCCAAACGTTTGATAAAACTCTCTGTCTTCCAAAATTTACAACTCGATCTATTCCAGATGTTTGCCACGAACAACTAGATGTCTGAACATATGTATTGTCTTCATTCTAGGTCAAATCAAACGTTGGATTCACCTTCCAAACGTCTGAAATTCAATCGACACTCTTAGGTAACCATATAACGTCTATTTTTTTTCACTTTTCTCATTTTCCTTTCATTTCGTTTCTACTGCAAATTCAATCCCCTATTTCTCCAAGTCGCTTTATCCTCCAAACACGCTCGAATCTCATAGCACCCAAAATGAAAAACCCTAAAATCTCTAAATGCAAGCAAGATAAAGCTACTTCATCCAACCCACAAGTATATTTTGATGATCAAATTGAAAGATGGATGAATTGCGTACCACATTCAATCGAAAGATACGAAGATATTCAAAAGAAGAAGCTACGTACATGTTCTTGTTATAATTTGCTTAAGTTTCCAATGTATGATTTGGACGAAATGTGCGAAAATGCTGGGTTAGAAACATTGATTTCCTTCAATCCTAATAATGTCCAAATCGATCATCTCGCCATATTTCTTTTCTATGCTAACCTCGATAGCACTGCCGTATGTAACACCGAAAATGAAGATAATTGGCTTTGGTCATATGTTTACGACAATACTATCCGTCTAACTCTAGGAATAATAGGCCGTACTTTAGGATGTTCCGACTCTAAAGAAGACTTGTATAACATCCCAGATATGCGCCTTGAACCTAGAGATAATATTACTCATCAGATATGGGAAGATGACGTGCCTAGATTTGCATCAAAATACTTAAGACCTAAGGTGAGACTTCTCATTAGAAGCTCTCGAACATACTCTAACATCTCCTAAAAAATAAGCTAGTTCTTCAAAGAATGAAGATGAAGGAGATGATCAAGCTCAAGCTTCCCCAAAAGATACTTAGTTATTTTTTAATATGTTTCACCTTTTGTAATGAACAATCCATGCATGTAATCAATCAATATGTTTAATGAAATGTGCTTTTTGGTTTGTTATCTCTATGTATATTCATATAACCTTCTAACGATTGGAAAATATTAAATGGTATGAACATGATGTGTAAGTTAAAAATTATTAATGTTTTTGATAACGCCAAAGGGGGAGAAATAATAGTAAGCACATATTCAGGGGGGAGATTTATAAAATTATATCTAAGTGCATTTTATAATTGTTATCATCAAAAATGGAGAGAATGTTAGGAAATCCAATATACGGTTTCAACGACAACAACTATGCAATGGAAATCAAATACACGTGTGTGTGTGTGTGTGTGTGTGTGTGTGTGTGTATACATACAGGTACTTCCTAAAACAACATCACTAGAAAGACAAGAACGAGGCTCAAAGGACACTAGAAGAGACTACAAGTCGATAGGTGCAAAGAAACAACAGAAAATGTGCACAAAATCTAATATAAGCCATATCAGACGTCTGGGTACACAAGCCAGACGTCTGAAATAGTTCTCTTAAACAACAGATAGGCTGAACCAAACGTTTGGTAATGGCACTCAGACGTCTGATCTTCTACTATATTCAAAATATATATTGTATCAGATGTCTGAAACATATCCCAGACGTCTGATTTCAAACTCGAATTTCAGAAATGGACTTCAACTGCCACATACAAATGGACATCTCCACTTCTCTTCACCGCAACTCTTCATCATCAACAGAAGCAACTGAAGGACATTAGTTAATGGATGTAACTACTCAAGATACCTATCTACAACTATATATAGCATCAAGAATCAAAACGACAAACACAACTTATTTACTTACGCTTTCTAATTCCATATTCTATACTATATTCTTGATCTCTGCACTCTAGCAATCTTTACTTGTATTCACTCTTTCATTTATTCAGTTCTTCATGGACAATACCCTTTAGGTATATATTGGAAGCAATTGTACTAATTAGTCAACATCCGTGTTATACTAGAACATACATTTGATAAGAACAACTTATTGTAACCAAGCCTATTCCTCTAGGCAATGCGAGGGTTTTTGATAGTAGAATTCCGAAGGGGAGCTTCGGGATTGGACATAGGACAAAAGGTCCGAACCAGTATAAAATCTTGGTGTGCTTATTCTATATTTACGTAGATAATACTATGTTAGTTACATCATATATTTTGTCACATATACTTGCATATACACTACACGATCCACCCTGTAGACTTTTATCCCATTAGAGCAACTACAACTTTCCATGGTGTCATTACCCCCCAAAGAAGATGGGTCGTAAGTATTAATTTTTTTCGACATTATAAATATTTTGTGTATGATATATTAAAGGTCTATATCATATTTAACACAGGGAACTTAAGTTGGGGACTTCAGAGCTTGTTCTGCATATTTCAAATCAAGCTTACATGAGCAGGATGGCCGCTTGTTGTCCTAAGTGGGATAAGATCCCGGCCCCTGTCTTAGAGAGTATACCGCAAGACTTCATCATAATTATAAATTTATATTTCATTATATATTACCACTTTACATTTGTTGACTGAGTATAAATGTATAACTTATATTTTTTCAATGTGTAGGGGTTGGTAGAGTTCCTGGCAGTTGACACCCTCCTTTGCAAGACTTATTGGATGCAAAAAAATAAGGAAACACTAATGGGACACAATGTTTGGCATAAAAAAGTGGAGAAGAAGCCTAACTAGATGAGTGCCACTATATAGGATGCTAGGGTTATTTGGTGGAATAACGATAAAGCAAAGGGAAGTATACCATATATCACTTTAATTTTTTCCATATATAATACATAATTTACAAAATGGAAATGATAATGTTCAATTTGAATTTGCCGGCAGAGTCGAAAAGGAAATATGGAAATAGAAACAAAAATCTACTCACAGATCGTGGTAGTTTCAAGTCATTCCAACGTTATCGTCAAGAGCTGGTAAATTTATTAATTAAGATTACAAACAGTTATTATATTGTATAATTTTGTATATACAATAATAATACATAATAATTATTTTAGAAAAGAGAGCACATGGGTCCCGTCCCCTACATGGACGTATTTGTCCGTACTCACGCCACCGAGCATCAAAATGTAGATGACACACCTTCGTACACATGGGTCGACAATAAATCGACCAAAGCCCACATAAGCATATTTAAGTAATAAGTTATTAATAGTCAGTTTAATTAATTAGTTATAAGGAATTAAAATAATGTAGTGTAAATTTCAATTGTATTTTTATTTGGCATTACAAGAAAAATTTATGCTACAACGAGCACTATTGTTGGAGGGAACAGGACAGGATCAGTTTACCACTGATGAGGAGGATGTTATTTTTGAAGTTGTCATGGATCTAATATTGCGAAATATGCATTATGGCTATGGCAACCAAGAGGCAATGAACTGTAGTTCTATTCACCTTACCTACTTGTTAATCATATTTAGCCTAATGTAAGTCGTAACATATTTAGCATAGATTATAGCTTATGTTTGAGTATAATTAAGTTAACAAAAAAATAAGTTTTATAACAATAAATAAGTAAACAATTAGTTAAGTTTATAACAATAAATAAGTTAATAGAAACTAAGTTTACAAAAAGTAATTAACTTTTACAAAAACTAACTATGTTAAGCAAGTTTGATTAAAACTAAATAAATTTTTAAATATTAACAATGTTACAAAAATTAACTAAATTTATAAAAAGCAACCTAATTTTAAATAGTTTTATAACAATTAAATAAGTTTATAACAATAAAGAAGTTCATAAAAATTATTAAGTCTTTAACGAAACAACTTAGTTTCAAAAATGATTAAGTTATTTATTATTAAAGGAAAACTAACTTTTACAAAGAAATTAACTAACTTAAATTTTTATAAAATTGACTAAGTTTACAAAAAGTAACTAACTTTTACAAAAACTAACCATGTGAAGCAAGTTCGATTAAATTAAGTAAATTGATAAACATTAACTATGTTTCACAAAAATTAACTAAATTTATAAAAGTAACCTAATTTATAAAAATCAACTAATTTTTATAAAAGTTAAGTTGTTTTATAACAATTAAATAAGTTTGTAACAATAAACAAGTCAATTAAAAACAATTAAGTTTTTAAAGAAATAATTTAGTTTATAAAAACAACTAAGTTAATAAATTTGGTTTTTAAAGAAATAACTAGTTTATAACAGTACATAGATTATAACAATATATCATACCATTAGAGTGGTTGCTAAGTCTATATTTTTGCTAGCCATTAGACACGAATCTCTTATTAGATTATATGTTGCATGCAAGGAGCTTGTAGAAGGCGTACAAACAAGCTAAGGCAAAGATGAGATTAAGGGGCTAAAAGATATGATTGCAGAGCTGAGGACCAAGACTGTCTTCACGCTACGGAGATGAGGTAGTTGGACCAGCACTTTGCTAAGTATATGTAGCAGCATAGGGCCTTGCCTTCGTTGGGTGGTTCTAGAAGCGATGATGAGTCTTGATAGGTATGATTTTTGCTTTTTTGTTTGGACATTATGCATTCGGAGATAGTGACGATGATGCATTCTGGTTAGTTTGATCCATTTTGAGAAGATGTTGGATGATTTGTTGGTTTGTGTTGACATGATTGATACAGTCTAAGATGTTGGAGGTTGATTTTGTATATGTTATTAGTTTGTTTGTCGTATTGTATATTGTTTGAGTTTGATTTGTTGTAAATATTGATGTTTTATATGTGATTTGGGCTTATATTTATATGATTTATATGGGTGAAATTGAGCAGTGATATATATATTGATATGTATGTGTTGTATGGGGACGAAAGGCTGTAGAAAAGAAAAAAATCCCCATATTTGCGACGGCTACTAATGGTTTATAGGTCATCATTATCCAACTATTGACAATGGTCTCGATGGTGTATTAGCATGGACTATTTGATGGCGCATAACAGTTTCTGATGGTTTTGGACAACAGTCTAAATGAACAATGGCCGACGACGTATACGTGACGGCCGTCGGCAATAGTCATTGAGAGCCACCACCAAGTTTCGTCGAAGCCGTCGAAAAGAGCGGATGAAGTTCTGACCGTAGTTCCGACGGCTATAGGCGACCATCGATGGTTTTCAGCCATCGAAAATGGCCCTCTTTCTTATAATGATTGAGTCCTAGCTTATATTTTTAAAGTCATTAACAACAATCTATCATCTTTATGTCTTATTTTTCTATCTTTTTTATTTTTAAAACAAAATAAAATTTCAAATATATCTCAAAATATTTTATAAATTCTTTTCAAAGTTCCAAATGTTCATAAACTATGTTCAAATTATTTTACAAAGTATAAAATTATTTTACAAAGTATAAGATTTTCAAAACATTTTAAAAGAAACATGTTTCCAAAATATACATGCATATGTTGGCATATATGCATAGAATATGCCAACATACATGCCACTAATTGGGTTTTTAAATTTTGAAAAGAAGTGTCTATTCATCTCAACTCTTCATGAACAGACACATCTATTAGCTATATAAAAGGGATTATAATTGAATTTTTTGACAACTAGTTACTTATTTTCTTCCCTCCTCTTACTCTCTTGAAAATTTCGTTGAAAAATATGTTCAAATATCTTCAAAATCATTGTACCGATTCAATACTATTTTCTTACTATTTTAGAAATATCTCTCTTAATTCAAATATTAAAGTGATGTCCAAGAGGCTATAGGATCCATTATATCAAAGTTCAAGAAATTATCTTTGAAAAAATATCAACTATATTTGTATTTGCTTGGGTGTGCTTGAAGCGTGTTCAAATCAGGTGGGTGTGCTTAATACTATAGAAATATAGTAGGTATGCTTGTAGCCTATTCAAATCAAGTGAGTCTACCTTGAGTGTAAAAATTCAAAAGGTGCGTCTCGTAGCCTCGAAATCGAGATTGTATTTAGGTTTGCCTCCTGCTTGTTTAAAGATTGACAATTGAAAATAAATCTATACAAGCAATTGTACGTGACTGGATGTTGAAGAAAGCCAAACCAGTATAAAATCTCTGACTCTCTACTCTTTACTTTGCTTTACTATTTTTATTTTTAACAGTGATTGCATCTGTGACTGTTTGATAGTATAATTATGTGTTGTTAATATGTGATTTAATATAAAATTTGTAAGAAAATTAAAAAGACTTATATAAATTGGACGACATTATTTATCACCCCCTCTATTGTTTAATTAGCCTTAAGATCAATAATCCCGCAACCCACATTTGAAACAAGTTTTCAAATTTTGAAAAACCAATTGCCTGTATATATGTCGACATACTCTATGCTTATATATGGACATATGCATATATATTTTGAAAACTTGTTTCTTTTAAAATGTTTTGAAATCCTATACTTTGTAAAATAATTTGATGCTTCGTAAAATAGTTTGAACATAGTTTATAAACATTTTGATCTTTGAAAAACTTTTATAAAATGTTTTGAGATATATTTGGTTAAAAGTATAAAAGATTAGAAAGTTGGAGATAGTGATGAAAGATTAATATTAAGGACTTTAACGATATAAGCTATGAATCTATACACTAAATTTTAATCTTCATACCTTCATATATTGTCTTTGTACTCATGAGTATTCATGCCATTTTTTGAGTCTTTATACTGTATAATAGTTGATTCAACACCTATGTAATTTTCTGCACTATATACTGTATAACCAGGCAAAACATTGGTATTTATAATTTATAAGATTGTATATGGTGTAGGATCTAGATTAACCCTAGAGAGGGGGGGGGGGTTGAATAGGGTTATAGCAAATTTTCTCGAATTAAACACAGAAATAAACTGCAGAAATAAATATGTTGAAAAGTAAATCACACACAAAATTTACCCAGCTTCGGCAACCCCTGCCTACTACTGCATTCCCAGATTTCTATTAAAATTAAACAGTATCCCGCTTACAAACACTCTACTAGACTCGCAAACCCTTTTGCTCCCGCTCACAAACACTCTACTAGACTCGCACCCCCTGCTCCGCCTATAGAGCTTTTCTTACTCGTAAACTCTGGTCCGCCTATAGAGTTTTGCAAACTCGCACACCCTGCTCACTAAACTAATTCTAACTAGACAATCTGACACTACCTACAACCTAGGTGGTGATTTACAAAACTTTGACTTGAAAAGAAAATAATAACAAAATAAATAACCCTAAACCCTAATTTAGTTAATTAAACCAAAAACCCTTTTAAAGAAATATGCCCGGCCCAATTTAATTCTATAACCCGTTCCTTTTTCTTTTGCTTGGCCCGTTCGTTTGCTTGTGAGAATAATGGCGACTTCATCATATTTCTGAAATTAGGGCTTCGGCTCTTTTGTTCCTTGCTTTCAAAATTAGGGTTGTACAAATTTAAGCGCCGGTTGAATTCCTCGATCGAATAATGATTGACATGCTTCCTTAGTCGATCGATGCTCTCCTTTTTACCACACGACTTCTCCAATTTGGATCGAGTTCCTATGTGATTTTGATATGTACTTTACTTCCCTTTCGTTACTGGTTTAATGCTTGCATGAACTCGATAGATGAATTGCCGATGATGATTGGGCTTTTATATAGGTCGAATTCCTATATTTGCGTTTGTATATATTTGATTGAATTTGTCAATACTGTGCTTTGGCCGCTTGATTATGTTTTGATGCTTGGGATTGATTTCTGACTTGTTCAAATTGCTTGGCCACCACGGTTTCGAATCCATTAGACTTCGGCTATGAATTGTTCGATTTTCCTTGATTCACACGGCAAAGAACTTTCCCTTTTTAATTTTGCTTTGACTTTTTCGAAGATACGAATTTGATTTTTGATACTTGGTCATCTCTGTAGTGTTGAATCTCGTTCATCCACTGCTGCTTTCGACTTTACACGGCATTGATTCTCTGACCCCTGTGATCTTCGTCTCTGGCCATTTTTCTGGTTAGTTTAACCTGAGCTTCAATTTAGCATTGCATTCGTGAATATGATGTTGTCTGGACATTTGGACATGTTGCAGTATTCATTGTTGTTGTTCCCTGTACTTGTAATTGTATCATTTCGAATTGCATACTTCTTCCATTTGTCAATTCTGCATTTGTTTCACTTGAACTTGTTGTTGTTGCCAGTTTGCTGTGACATTGTGACACTATTGCATTATTCATGTATCTGCTGTTCATTGCTTGGTCTCTGTTGTTTCTTTGATAGTTGCACTCTGTCTACTGCATAGTGATCTGCTGTCATGTTTGATGTCATATCTTTGGTGCACTCACTTGTGTATATGAGCAGTTTAAAGTTACTGACTTGTAGTCGAGTTGCTTCATTATACTTTGGTTTGAACCTTGTTGTATTGTATACTTGGGCATTGTTCCATGTTGTTATCTGTACTGTCTGATCTTTGTTTGCTTCATGGCATTTTGTGGTCTGCACTGTGCATATGAACTTGGTCATGTTGTACTTCTGGTCTTTGCTTCCATCCATTTGGTTGTTGCAGTCCTATGCAGTTGCTATGCCTTGTGTTCTTGTAGTTGAATTCACGTTATGTTTGCTGTGATGTCACTTGAACTTGATATTGTGGCATCGTGTAGCTGTTGGTTTGATTGTTGCTGCTTTGACTCTGTGTTCTGGTCATTAGTGCTCTGGTGCATACATGAACTGGTTTCACTGCTGCACTCGAGTTTTGTTACTTGAGCTGCATTTCTTTGTGGTCTGCCTTGTTGCTTGACCTGTCTTGTTCATCTTGGTTGATGTACATGAGTTACTTGCATTGATCCATGTATTTATGCTTTGATGCATTTTTGATTTGTCAAAGCTTTGCATTCTTCATGTAGCCTTGTGTTGAACCCAGTTTTAAAAACTCGGGTTTGACCTTGTGCTCGTGTCGTGATTTTAAATATATTGCACGTGAGTTGAACCCGGCTTTTCATTTGGGTTTGACATGTGCTCACCTGTCCCTGTAGCATTATCAAGTGTATATCGATGTGCACGGCCTTGTGGCATGTACAATGATACACTGTGCATGTCTCACACTGTTCGTGTGTGATGAATTCAAATGTAAATTATGACGAACAACCGAAATAACTGAGGCAAATATTATTTTCAAAAACCATATTTTATTTTATATTGCAAAAATATTTCTTTTTCAATTTTACTACGTTAGTGAATATTTTTGCAGATTGCTCAGATGCTGGAATCAAACTGGAATGCAGTTGAAGACAAAATACGAGTGTGAGTGATATGTAGTGAGGAAATTATGTAAACTGAATTGTGATGCAATTGTGATGTAATCAAAAATGTATATGTATAGTGAGAGCTTGAATTTGTACTATTCAAGATTGTAATAAATATTTGTTTGAATAAAATTTCTGTTTGAATTCAAATTCTGTGTAATTTATTTTATTCAACAAATATTTATTTAATCTATGAAAAACAAAGTAGTACATTACCAAATGCATTTAAATGAATATATATGTTTATTATCATCAAACAAAAACATATAAGCGCATATTCATACAATCTCCCCCTTTTGATGATAACAAACATATATTTAAGATTTTGACCGTGTTAAATGTATTTGATCAATGATATGCTCTAATTGCTCCCCCTATTTGAATGTTTCCTCTCTACATGATGCTCCCCCTACATATATGCATGCAAATAGAAATATTCAAATAAGCCTAGATGCAAATGGAAAATTATTTGACCTTTGCTTGATTCTATTTGACAAAATCTTAACTTTTCTCTCCCCCTTTTGTTATCAGCAAAAGAATAATAGTGTTAGAGAAAATAGAGATAAAGTGATCTATATTAATCCAACACTAAAACTAGAATTGAATATAAATATTAAACTTCAATAAAAATCAAACAAAAATCATAACAACCCTTGTTAGGCGCATATTCCACTTTTAGAAATAATGGAAATAATATTCTCATATAAAATCATATAATCGTATCAACTTGTGGTACATTTATATCAGGAATTTGAATATCTACTAATCATGCATAACCGTTAGGACTTTTAAATGAGATTAGTAGTATTCCAATTTAATTTTAAAAATGAAATCAAGTATCTTCTAACCACGCATGACCGTGAAAACTTTTAAATGGGATTAGAATCAACTTGTCTATTTAATCAATTAATTTTGATATGAGTTCCATACATGCATAACCGTAAGGACTTTTAAATGAGCATGGAAGCACATAATCAAAAATCCAAGTAATTCACCCATGCATAACCGTGAGGACTTTTAAATGAGAGTAAATACTTTGGATATTTATTTATTTTTACAAAAAAAAATGTGAAATGAAAAACAAACAATCCCTGAATATAGTACCACATATCGACAAACTATATTGAATATTTGATAAACCATGTTCGATAGAAAAAATGATAGATATAGAAATGGTCATGGAATCTTTACCCAACAAAAAGTTTTATAATTCTTGTTTTAATTCCTAAATTTTTTTTCCAAATATACTCTCTTGAGTAATGTATGTTAAATATCAACACTTATCACCTTTTCAATCACTATTTATCTTTTTGATAATTAGTAGGGAGTCGGATTAGTCAAAATTTGTCATTTAAAATCAAATAAAATGACTAATCTGAAAATATGGTCAAACAATTATTTTCTCGAAGGGATTATGTGAGAAAATTTTCTGCTATTTTAAAATTATGAAAAATATGTAGATATTTTCTTTGAAAAACGATGCAGTTACTAAATGTCAAAAATCACGTTCAACTAGTAATTTTTCTATCAACTAGATTACCAGTGTAATCTGCATCTGAGTTTCTCTTTCAATCCAAAATATCACTAGCTAAAATTGATAAACCAGACCATGAAGTGTGCATCAAAAATTTCAAACCCAATTTTAGCAACAATTTAAATGACATTCTTTGAATTTGAATTGAAGCCTTGTAAATAATCAGAAAACTGAGAATATAGAGTTAGCCGAATTATGACCAAATGTATCCACCAAAACACAATGTTTAATCCAAACAAATATGTATGAAGTAATTCGAAGAATAGTGATTTTGGCATAAATTTAATTGGCCAACTATGTTGAACAAGTCAAAATTAAAAAAAATCATCTCTTTACAACATCTCAATAGTGGCTGATTTCATTCAGAATACGGTGCAGATTATCACAATTAATATATCGATCAGATAAGTATACCTTCACCTGTTTTTACCTTTATGATAATTTTTCGTGGTTGCCCATTGTGATTCTGTCACCCTTGTATTAGGCTAAGGAACTTTTCTTTGTTGCTCGTTGTGTTTCTGGAACAGCCAAAAATCCAGAAAACACTGTTGTTGTTCCTTAGCCTGCCACCATACCTACACGATTAAACATTTTTGTGACCTATTTATAGGTCCATGATTGTTAGTGGCAGAAGCATTATGAATAAACAAACCCTTTGGAACCCAAACTTGTTTAGTCCTTTTATTCTTGTTCCAATATACATGAAATTTGTTTGTAGAATTCTTAGGAACCCAAACTTGCATAAATTTTGTGTTCTTGTTCCTATGACTACAATTTTCGACACGATGTCCAATTATTTCACATTTAGCAAAGACACTCTTATTTTTTGCATTTTCATCAACTTGTGTTTTCCCAAAGCCTAGTCCTTCTCTGTTGTTAGCAAAAATTTGATTTCCCAATAACATGTTGAATGATTTTTCTCCTCTTGAAAAGTTATTCAGAGATTTCTCAAGATTTTGGACTTTGGTTTTTAATGTTGTGTTTTCAGTTACAAGTGAGGTGCATCTATTTATAAAATCCTTTTTCCTAGTGTCAATGTTTTCCTTAAGACTCAAGTTTTCTTTTTCAAGATTCTCAAAGCTATTCTTAAGTCTTGATAATTCTGAATCTAAAGTTTTACATTTTTTACAGTCTAGGTTTTGAATATTTTCAAGTTCAGTTTCTAACCTAGAATTTTCATGGGCGAGTTTCCTCCTTTCAGATTTTAGTTTTTCAATTTTTGATTCAAGACTGTCAATTTTTTTAGTAAGATCTAAGCACATAAAAACAAGATCTCTATAGGAATACTCACCTGCCTCACTAGATTCCTCAGAGCTTGCTTCTGATTCTGATTTTGCCATACAACACAAGTTAGCCTCCTCTGAGTTGCTATCCGAAACTTCCTCTCCTTCTTCATCATCCCAAGTCGCTGCAAAGGCCTTCTTCTTCTTTTTCTTTCCTTTGTTGTTTTTGAGAACTGGGCATTCTTGTTTGAAGTGGCCAGACTTGTTGCAGTTATAACACGTCAGTTCATTATCAGAATTGTCAGAATCTTTTGACCTATTACCCTTTGTTTTCTTCTTGCGTGGCTTGAATCTTGACCATTTTCTAAGATTATTGACAGCCATTGCAAGATCTTCAATTGGATCTTCTCCTTCTTCATCGCTCTCTTGTTTGCTCTTTAAGGCAATCGTCTTCTTCTTTGGTTCGGAGTTGTTGCGTTCTTCCTTTGCTTTTAGCTCAAGCTCATATGTCATCAAGTTACCAATCAACTCCTCCATGCTTAGTTTACTCAGATCTTTCGATTCTTGTATTGCCGTGACTTTTGCCTCAAAGTTTATTGGTAAAAATCATAGCACCTTCCTCACAAGCTCTACCTCGGTGAAGACCTTCCCAAGCGCTCTAGCATTGTACACCAAAGTTGAAAAACGTCCAAACATATCCTTTATGCTCTCGCCTTTGTCCATCACAAAGTTTTCGTATTCATTGCTGAATAAGGCTAGACGAGACTCCTTGACTTGAGAAGTTCCTTCGTGTGTCACCTCCAAAGTGTGCCAAATTTCCTGTGCGGTTGCACAATGAGAAATTCTATTAAATTCATTTTTATCGAGAGCACAGATCAAAGCGTTCATTGCTTTGGCATTTGTAGTTTTTAATTTCTTATCGTTAGCATCCCACCTATCCTTATGTTTAAGAATCTCAGTACCACCAACAGTTATAGTGGGAGGTTTATAACCAGTTTCAATAATATCCCAAACATCATAATTAACAGAACTAAGATAAATACCCATTCTAACTTTTCAATAAGCATAATCATTCCCATTAAACATGGGTGGCCTAGCAATAGATTGCCCCTCAGAAAAAGCATTATTTGGTGGATTCATGACTCTAGAGTTAAAGAAAAATACCGGGCTCTGATACCACTTGTAGGATCTAGATTAACCCTAGAGGGGGGTGATTAGGGTTAAAGAAAATTTTCTCGAATTAAACACAGAAATAAACTGCAGAAATAAATATGCTGAAAAGTAAATCACACACAAAATTTAACCAGCTTCGGCAACCCCTGCCTACTGCTGCATTCCCAGATTTCTGTTAGAATTAAACAGTATCCCGCTTACAAACACTCTACTAGACTCGCAAACCCTTTTGCTCCCGCTCATAAACACTCTACTAGACTTGCACCCCCTTGCTCTGCCTATAGAGCTTTGCTTACTCGCAAACTCTGGTCCGCCTATAGAGTTTTGCAAACTCACACACCCTGCTCACAGAACTAATTCTAACTAGACAATCTGACACTACCTATAACCTAGGTGGTGATTTACAAAACTTTGACTTGAAAAGAAAATATAAAAGACAATAATAACAAAATAAATAACCCTAAACCCTAATTTAGTTAATTAAACCAAAAACCCTTTTAAAGAAATATGTCCGACCCAATTTAATTCTATAACCCGTTCCTTTTTCTTTTGCTTGGCCCGTTCGTTTGCTTGTGAGAATAATGGCGACTTCATCGTCTTTCTGAAATTAGGGCTTCGGCTCTTTTGTTCCTTGCTTTCAAAATTAGGGTTGTACAAATTTAAGCGCCGGTTGAATTCCTCGATCGAATAATGATTGACGTGCTTCCTTTGTCGATCGATGCTCTCCTTTTTACAACATGGCTTCTCCAATTTGGATCGAGTTCCTTTGTGATTTCGGTATGTACTTTACTTCCCTTTCGTTGCTGGTTTAATGCTTGCTTGAACTCGATAGATGAATTGCCGATGATGATTGGGCTTTTATATAGGTCGAATTCCTATATTTGCGTTCGTATATATTTGATTGAATTTGTCAATACTGTGCTTTGGCCGCTTGATTGTGTTTTGATGCTTAGGATTGATTTCTGACTTGTTCAAATTGCTTGGCCACCACGGTTTCGAATCCATTTGACTTCGGCCATGAATTGTTTGATTTTCCTTGATTCACACGGCAAAGAACTTTCCCTTTTTAATTTTTCTTTGACTTTTTCAAAGATACGAATTTGATTTTTGATACTTGGTCATCTCTGCACTGTTGAATCTCGTTCATCCACTGTTGCTTTCGACTTTACACGACATTGATTCTCTGATCCCTGTGACCTTCGTCTCTGGCCATTTTTCTGGTTAGTTTAACCCGAGCTTCAATTTAGCATTGGATTCGTGAATATGATGTTGTCTGGACATTTGGACATGTTACAGTATTCATTGTTGTTGTTCCCTATACTTGTAGTTGTATCATTTCAAATTGCATACTTCTTCCATTTTTCAATTCTGCTTTTGTTTCACTTGAACTTGTTGTTGTTGCCAGTTTGTTGTGACATTGTGACACTATTGCACTATTCATGTATCTGCTGTTCATTGCTTGGTCTCTGTTGTTTCTTTGATAGTTGCACTCTGTCTACTGCATAGTGGTCTGCTGTCATGTTTGATGTCATATCTTTGGTGCACTCACTTGTGTATATGAGAAGTTTAAAGTTACTGACTTGTAGTCAGTTGCTTCATTATACTTTGGTTTGAACCTTATTGTATTGTATACTTGGGCATTGTTCCACGCTGTTACCTATACTGTCTGATCTTTGTTTGCTTGGTGGCATTTTGTGGTCTGCACTGTGCATATGAACTTGGTCATGTTGTACTTCTGGTCTTTGCTTCCATCCATTTGGTTGTTGCAGTTCTATGCAGTTGCTATGCCTTGTGTTCTTGTAGTTGCATTCACGTCATGTTTGCTGTGATGTCACTTGAACTTGATATTGTGGTATCGTGTAGCTGTTGGTTTGATTGTTGCTGCTTTGACTCTGTGTTCTGGTCATTAGTGCTCTGGTGCATACATGAACTGGTTTCACTGCTGCACTCGAGTTTTGTTACTTGAGCTGCATTTCTTTGTGGTCTGCCTTATTGCTTGACCTGTCTGGTTCATCTTGGTTGATGTACATGAGTTACTTGCATTGATCCATGTATTTGTGCTTTGATGCATTTTTGATTTGTCAAAGCTTTGCATTCTTCATGTAGCCTTGTGTTGAACCCAGTTTTAAAAACTCGGGTTTGACCTTGTGCTCGTGTCGTGATTTTAAATATATTGCACGTGAGTTGAACCCAGCTTTTCATTTGGGTTTGACCTGTGCTCACCTGTCCCTGTAGCATTATTAAGTGTATATCGATGTGCACGGCCTTGTGGCATGTATAGTGATACACTGTGCATGTCACACTGTTTGTGTGTGTTGAATTCAAATGTAAATTATGACGAACAACCGAAATAACTGAGGCAAATATTATTTTCAAAAACCATATTTTATTTTATATTGCAAAAATATTTCTTTTTCAATTTTACTGCGTTAGTGAATATTTTTGCAGATTGCTCAGATGCTGGATTCAAACTGGAATGTAGTTGAAGACAAAGTACGAGTGTGAGTGATATGTAGTGAGGAAATTATGTAAACTGAATTGTGATGTAATTGTGATGTAATAAAAAATGTATATTATAGTGAGAGCTTGAATTTGTACTATTCAAGATTGTAATAAATATTTGTTTGAATAAAATTTCTGTTTGAATTCAAATTTTGTGTAATTTATTTTATTCAACAAATATTTATTTAATCTATGAAAAACAAAATAGTACATTACCAAATACATTTAAATGAATATATATGTTTATTATCATCAAACAAAAATATATAAGCGCATATTCATACATATGGTTGTTGTCATCAAAATCAACAACTAAGGTAATATATTGGACAAGAATTGATGAATTAATTTTTGTACTAATTTTAGAATGATAACAAGCTACATACTTAAGTGTTCAGCAATACATAAAAGCCTAACTATTGATATATTGGCCGCTAACATAATCAAGGGACATAAGTTAGATGGACATATCACTTTTAGTGACCAAATATTCTACATCAAACTACAAAATTCCAAAATTATAAAAGTCAAAAGCAAAATGAACTTTTTCTTGCATTGATAACTATTGTATATGGATTAATTTATTATATTGGATTTTCAAAATGCTGGGACAATATATAATCACTAAATCATAATCATAAGTCAAACGAAATATTATTTAAATAACTTTATTTCCTTAGTATATCTACATCTGGTCTTTGTATTTTCTTTGAAAATGATGCATGAAAAAAATGTTATAGTTTGAATTTTTGTATATAAATACTTAACATAATATTAAAATAAATAAATAAATAAAACAATTAGAAGGGTTAATACAAATCAAAATAATTCTTTGTCCGTTGATAAATAGGAATGATAGCCTTAAAATATTTCATCTAAGTTGAAAACAAGAAACAAATAAAAGGCTAGCATTCTTATACATTTTTTGCTATACTTGGTACTTTGTTGCAATTATGGTGTGATTAGAAAATTATAATTTACGAAATAAGAAATGGATGGTAGAATTATAATGGAAAATGAGCAACGGCTAGCAGAATTATAACTAAGGAAATAAGCAACGGCTAGTAGAATTAAGCTATATATAATCATGTACAAAGAGCTTGTAGAATTAGAGAAAATTTTTGTAATAAAATTAATTATTCATCATATACTCTTTTCTCCTCTATAATTCAACATAGTAGCAAAGTTGGTCAAATCCTGACTCAAAAGTTCCGAACCAACATCAATTGATGTAGATACCAAATAACTGCAGTAAGTTCAACATATCTCAATCCGGCAACATTAAACTCACAAATATCATACTCAATGGTGGAAATAGTGGGAGCATATGAAATAAGTAAATAATATTAACAATATTGAGTGAATGGTGGACCTCTAAATTTAGTACGCTATTATAGTAATGGCAGAAATAGTGGGAGCATGCCATATACCACCTAATGATTGCATCAAATTAGGAAAATTGTTTTCGTAAAATGTACTGAATATTATTTGTGAAATAATGTTTATTTTTGATATTAACTGAAAAATAGATATAACTATATTTCAATATGAGTATTATGAATATGAAATAGAATTATATTATGGAAATTTTTTTCATATTAAAAGTGATGTAACAAAAATACATATGTGTCTAATATTATTTATAGTTGTTTTGAAATTATAGACTAAGCCGTAGTTTTGAGAAATAATTTTACTATATGAGTATGAATCATATGATACAGGTCAATCATATCTCAAACAATTAATGGCTACGCACCCATTTAGTGGGAGCATATAAGAGTTGATTAACTCTTTGAATTAATACATATTGATGTATGCAATCACAAGTCTATTAATACCAAAAGGGTTCCATATACTTTATTATATTCATCGATGATATATTACCAACATGAACATGTGTATTAGATATACATGTAGTAAGTTTATGATAAAATCATAGAATATAAACGAAAAGTAAATAAAATAACAGGCAATAGAATAAAATGATTTGATTTGGTCGAATAAATGAGTATATTGGAAAGAGTTCCAAATGTACCTAAAAATGAATATAGATTCAATCTCATAAATCACTCATCCATGTGATATATAATGATGCATTGATAAGGAGTAATCAGACATTGTTGGACAATTTACGATTAATTGTGAGTGAAGCTGAGTTAGTTTCTTTCTATAAGTTCACGTACTTAAGAGCAGTACACAAGGTTGTATTATTTCATCTAAACTACAATTTACAAAATCATACAAGATAAGGATTTGCAAGAAATCCCAACATATCCTAGACCAAGGAATTGGCAAGTTGTGCAAGTCGAAAGATTGCACGTAATAATTGTTCATGGGGGACCTTGTGTGAATCTCCAAAAGTTTTTTTTGGAATGGTATGTCACAAAATGACATATTTATGTTTTAAACATAATTTTGGTAACTAAAATCAGTTTTATAAATAAAAAATTTCATAAAGCATTTACGAATCACTATTCTATTTGCACGAAGAAACAATTGTTATTTCAAGATATATCAACTTCGTTGTGAAGAAATTTCTCTGAGAAATCTTTGGTAGTTAAATGGAATTGGATCCGATCTAAAGGTAGAACTGATTATATGAGATGAAGTGTAATTAACTAACCTAACTGAACACATAACATTAGAACGTATAATAAGTATTCTCGTACATCGAAGAGAAACTATGAATTTCTTATTAATGTCAAAAATATACATTACCCTCGGTTGTTCATTTAAAAAAATTAAGATTGTTGACTCTATATGGTAAGATGTGCAAATCTGACCCATACCCTATCAAAATATGATTTTGGTGGTCGTAACCAGAGAGATGTGATCCATCTGCCGAGATTATGTCTTTATTGGAAAGACTAATGTGGTTTGAATTAAATGAGCAATATTGATAAGAATAATATCGCAAATTTCAATTGTTGAAATTAGCATAACAGATTCGGTATTCAACATGATCAAGTTAATTCAGATTTACTCCCAAAATTATTGCTCGATAAGACTTAGTGTTTGGTACTTATGTATTGAAACGAAAATTCTAAATAATGATTTTGAGTAAGCCGTTTATACATATTAACCAAAAATGCCTCGAAGTCGGTAGGTGCGATATTGGGTTTATGAGTCTTTGGATATGATCCAAGAAATGACATGAATGTATCATTTTGTAAGCATCAAGATTGAATAAGTATTTTGATAGAAATGTCAAATAGTTTGGTTTTAAATCAAAGTGCAGAGGAAGCATGCGTTCATAAGAAAGAACATTGAAAGATACATCGATATTTCTAAACTATAAGTAAACAACACATTCTTCATTTTAACAATATGCTTGTAATAAAATCAACTTTAGTTGTTTTAATACTCAATTTTGGATTGTAAATGATATCTTTTATAGCGAGTATAAAAGATATAGGGATTGTCCTAAAACGATATATAAGAGCACCATATTAAAAGGAGAACATGTAAGTTGGATTCCTTATGCATTAGCAATAAGAATTATCATACAGATAATGTTGTGTATGATATTATGTTTTTTTTAATGTATTTGATACATGGAGCAAATGTAAAATCTAAATTGATATCACTAAATGGTTGTTTGAGGTGTTCTTGCGTATTTATGAAATACTAGAGAATTGTTTATATAAACAACAACTCGTTATGATTGAACGTTTGGACATAAACTTTTATAAGTGATATTGAGTATAACATGTCAATGATAAAATTTAAGTTAAAATATTTAATTTGAAAATGTTTCAAAATAAAAGTGATTGTGGTCGATTCAATGAAATGTTGAGAACATTAACTTGAATAGCGCTACAATAAACCAACATATATAAATATAAATGCACAAATTTATTACTGAGCCAAAGGTGATTCTAAATGTTGAGAATCTCATAATATTATTATAAGATAACAATGTCATGAAATTGTTCATGATAGAACTTAAAGCTCACTAGAAGTCGAAAGATATACTTTGAATCGTTCCATATGATAAAGGGAGTTTATCTATCTCGGAGAGAGTTAATTTACAAAGTAGATAATTAAAACATAATAGCATACCCATTCACTAAGGGACTGACCTAATTAGTTTTGAGAAAATTGATCAAAAAGTTGGAATTAGATTCCATAATTGACCCTAAATGCAAGTGGGAGATTGATAAAGTTAGGGGTATGCCCTAGGGACAATTATGCAATTTGTTACATATATCTAACTCGTTGACCAATCTTGTTTAAAATAAAAGGTATTTTCTTCCTATTATATACTTGATATAATTTAATTATATAATTAATTAACTTAATTAAAAGTATATTTAATCGAAAAATCCATAAATGCTATATTTTGTGATAGTAGTTACAAAGTGTTGTAACTGTTAGTAATTTATCGCACCGAAACAAATATACCATTTTAAATGTTCATAGTCAATATGCATCGAGACTGGATATCAACGTAATCGTTAAGATTGGAGTACGCAACCCTCTCCAAATGTTGGATAGTGTATTACTCATGAATACTAGGGGCATCTAGGGGTTACGTACTAATAGTTATTGGGTAACTATTAAACGACTCACTCGATAGTTTTCTGTTGCTTAATATAACTAAGGTCAAACAGAAAATATTAATGTGATGGATTTACACAGTTCTCTCGACTTGAGAATATAGTGGATCTTTAGTATGAAAGCTTCGCTTTGATTATAGCCAAATCATGGCATGGCGTCCATCGAGTGACTATAGTTGGGTCGGTGGAAGTATTGGAAGTGAAGCACTATTCAAGAGAGTATTTGTCTCCTTGGTTATTTGTGGTTAGTTTCATAGTCACTCAAGTCAACTCAAAGTCAAAATCTCTGGACAGAGTATTTCGGTTAATAATAATTATTATTGAACCAAATATTTTGTATTTGGACTATAAAGTTGAATATGGATGGAGGTTGGAATTTTGAACATTACCATATTCCGTAAGTCCAAAGTGATATAGTTTTGACGAAGAGAATTGGTATAAACAAATGTTACAACCGGGTAATGCTTATTGAACTAAAATTGGATTTTTATCGAAAATGAGTAAGCGATAAATTTGGTCATAATGTCACACCACCGGCTAAGTGATGCGTGAACATTAACATTAGAATAGATCGATGTTAATCACTTACCAAATTTACACCCAAGAGTTACACAGCCGAAATGGCGAATTTCCGTAAGACTGAATGATTTAATTAGTTTATAACTGTTATAAATTAATTAAAATAATTAATATTTATGAAATATTAATATAAAATTTGAACATGATTTGAGAAATAAATAATATTATATATATTTATAATAGTCATAAATATATCGGTCGGTATACAATATCAACAAGCAATTAAATTATATTTAATTGCATAGTACTTTGGATTGGGCTAGGGGTGGTCAAAACATAGGCAGTTGGCTTGGAGATGATGGGTTGAAATCAAGTGAGAATAGGTAAAAAGGTTTTCCTCGTTTCTCTCTAATACCACCTTACACACACACACACACACACACACACACATGAAATAATGACTAATCATTTTTGGTCGCCATTGCCTACAACATTATTGATTAAATCATAGCTCTTAATCTACTTTAAAATTCTCAAATATATTTCAATTTCAAATAATACTATTCGATAGTTAGAGGTTGGTGATTTCGGACTTGCAATCTGACGAATCAAGAACAGTAAAAGGAAGGGAAGTCATTGCTTCAACTTGGACTCAAAGGCATCATTAAATTGGTAATTTTAATTCATACTACGGTAATCAAATTATATTCTATGATCATATAATGAGTAATTTCATGTCTGTTTAAATATATTGCTACTATATGTTTAGTTAGGAGAGATTTTTGTAAGTAGGTGTGGTTGTCACAAATCAGTTTGGTTATGTGCATAATTTGTTTATTATACTATTTGATTTATGCATAGACAAATGTTGTTTACTGTAAAAAAAATCAATTTTTGTCATTACTACTTGTTTTATGTATATTTATTAATAAATTCATATATATATATATATAGTGTATAGTTCTCTCTCATAATAACATACATTCATATTATAAGATATATATGATTTAAAAAATTTAGTACATTTATTTATATATAATATGAGTTTACAAATTCAAAAGTTAATTATCATACATATATTCACATTTTCAAATTATCATTTATTAAAATTTTGAATTATTTATTATATATAAAATAATTATTACATTAAAAATTCAATTTTATATTTTTACAAATATTATATAATTTCAGAAACATATAGATACAATTTATGAATTTTTCAATAAAGTTTATTATTTTTAATAATCAATATTATTTCAGAAAAACTATTTATGATTTATTAAAAATAATAATTTAATTGAAAATTCTAGAAAATTTTGCATAACCTTTCATTCATAATCCTAGAGTTTCTGAAAGTTTAAAATTTGAAGTTTTAATAGTGTATTATTTTATATTAAATAATCATTATCGAAATTAATGTATTTATTTTTAAAAATAATATTTCAACTTCAAAAAATCTCCATATTTTTCCTACGCTCTATTTTATGATCCTAGATTTTCAAAAATTGTAAAATTTGAATTTTCATTAATAGATTATTTTATATTAATGATTTATGGGCGAAAACATTATTTTATTCATTATATATACAAATTAAAATACTAAAATTATTATTTTTGTAAAACTAAGTTAATTTTGAACTATAAATAATTTTTAATAACTGTTCTCTCTCTTTCTATATATATATATATTCATCTATATATAAACATTTTATCTTGATATATTATATATAATACATTTATACATACATATGTGTATGTGTGTATGCATAATTTGTAACGCATATACATGCACATATTTGGACGACATACATGACATACAAAATGAGCTAATATGTCTGTTGTGATGTAAACCTCAGCATCTACATATGGGCATATTATACCTTTCGTGGATTATTATGTTACACATTCACTCACACATATATGTATATGATACATTTATGTATAAACTAAATCAAATAAAATTAATTTCATATCTTAATATATTTTAATTTAAATAAAATAAATGATTTTACTTAAATGAAATTTAGAAATGTTCTAATTCAGTTAGACTTCACAGGCACAATAAAAGATCTAATAGGGTAAAATTTTTGAAATTCACCCTTAACTTCCGCTGTGGGCTAGTCTAGTTCCAACATAAGAAAGCAAGGTATAACCACAATGGCTATTGGTTCCTCCATCCCTACCTTTGACCCGTCAGAGAGCAGGGCTACAGAGAAGGTAATTGAGGCGGCGCAGAAAAGGAAAAAAATTCAGTGGTTTTAGCAAAAGAGTGGATGTAGAAGGAGATGGATCTGAATCGGCTCAATGGACTAATAACACCTCTAATTCAACAGAATCTTTTGTGACTCAAAGGGTATGACTGAATCAACTGCTAACTTGGTTGAATAGTTGGTTGTAGAAGTAAACTTTAGGTTTTGTATATTCTAATGCTGTTTTTAATTCATCGAAAGTCGACAACAATTTTAGAATTGCAAAAACATGTCAAAATACAAATAGATGGATAATTGACTTATGTGTTACTGATCACATGACATGGGACAAAAATAACTTAACTAGTGTTACACAAATTAAAGACCCTCTACAAGCAAAGATTGCTAATGGAGATAAAGTCCAAACTCATGGTTTTGGTACAACAAAGTTTCATACAAAAGATGTGAAAAACATTTTACATTTACTAGATTCTAATTCAAATGTATTACCAGTTAGTAAAATAACCCATGAATTTAATTACAATGGTATATTCTCACCGTATAAAGTGACCTTTAAGGATTGAGAATCAAGGAAGAAGATCTGTGAGGGATATCTAGAAAATGGCCTCTATTATATTGACAAAAGCACCAAAATAAATGTCATGTGTCATTAAATTTGATAGATCATGTAAATTGCTGCATTTGAGATTTGGTTATCCATCTAATCAAATTTTAAATAATTTTTTTATTATAAATTAGATTCCAAAAATTGTGAGTTTATAAGCTTTTAAAACAAACTAGATTACCATTTTCTTTATCTACTAATAATTTAGAAAAATGCTTTGATTTAATTCATTCTGATGTTTGGGATTCAACCCATGTTGATTCTTATGATCATTTTAAATATTTTATCATGTTTATTGATGATTTTTCTCACACTACTTGGGTTTACCTTTTAAAAAGAAAAAAATAAAGTTTTTTCATGTTTTTAAGAATTTTAAAGTTTTGTAGAAAATCAATATAAGGCAAAAATTAAAAAAAATTGATCTGATAATGGGATAGAATACATAAACAAAGATTTCATAGAATTTTTTAAACAAAAAGGAATTTTACATCAAACTACCTGTATTAATACACCTGAACAAAACATAGTTTCAGAAAGAAAAAATCGATAATTACTTGAACTCACTAGATCACTTCTTTTTCAAACTAACATTCCAAATCTTATTGTTCGGATGCTGTGCTAACTGCTACTTACCTCATAAATAGGTTGCCAAGTGTCATATTTAAAAATATGAGTCCCTTAGAAATTCTTAAGAATATGAGAATAAATCTTGACCACTTATGACTTTTTAAGTGTACGTATTTCGTACACATAAAATGATATGACAAGCTAGATTAAATTGTTGTTAAAGCCATATTATTAAGACACTCATCCCAAAAAGGGGTATAATTGTTATGGTCCAAAAAACGTATACTTTATATCTCACGAAATGTATCATTTTTTGAAAATGAACCATATTATCAGACAAATGAACAAAGAAATACACAAGGTAAACCGGTCATATTGTCTCCAATTAACTTCATGTTTCTTGAAAAAAAAATCAAGAATGGGTTGATCATAAAAATGAAGAATAAATCGAAGAAACAAGTCCAATCCGTTTAGTGGGAGAAGAAGAGATAAATCAATCAGGTGAAGAACTAACTCATGAAGAACCAACTCAAGAAGAAAATGCAATAAGAAGATCTACAAGACAAACTCAACCTCCCATCAAATTAAGGGATTATGTATCCCAACTGGTGATGTATCCAATGCAAGATTTTATTTCATATAAAAGGGTACACTCTTCATATCAAGCCTACTTAAGTAACATCACCAATCAATTGGAACCAACCAACTTTAGTGAAGTCAATCAAAGCCCAGTTTGGTGTAAGGCTCCAAACGAAGAACGTCAATCCTTAGAAAAAATGATGCATGGGATATTAGCAATTTACTAAAAAACATAAAACCCGTAGGTTGCAAATGGGTGTATAAAATCAAATACAATAGTGATGGTGTTATTGAAAGGTAAAAATCTAGATTAGTGGCTAGGAGATTTACTCAAACGTATGGTATTGACTACAAAAAGACTTCTGCACTAGTAGCAAAAATGAATATAGTTAGAATTTTGCTGCCGGTGGACACCAACTAGGGATGGAATTTGTTCCAAAGGATGTAAAGAATGCATCGCTTCAATGATATTTAGAAGAATAAGTCTATATGAATCTCCCTTCGGGCTACAAAAGTAAGACGAACTCATCACTGGTGTGTACATTGAAAAGGGCGATCTATGTTCTAAAACAATCTCTAAGGCATGGTTTGTCAAGCTAAGATTTTCTCTTTTAAATATTAATTTTTTTAAAAACTATCGTCGATTCCTCTATGTTCATCAAACACTCACAAAATGTCACTACTATTACTCTGGTTTATGTTGATGAAATTATCGCTACTGGAAACAGTAATGTGTTGAAAGAGTTAAACAATACTTAAAAAAGGAATTTAACATCAAATACCTTGGAAAAATTTCATATTTTCTTGGAATAGAAATAGCCTACTCCAGTAAAGGATTATTTCTATCCCAAGGAAAATATGTCATTGATCTGTTAAAAGAGGCTGGTAAATTAGGAGCAAAATCAGCTAGTGCTCCTATGGAGACGGATGTAAAATTTGGAGTTGAAGATGGTGAGCCATTATCTGAGACACGACAATGTCAAATAATGGTAGGCAAACTAATTTACCTTACAGTAACCAGACTTGATATTGCATTTGATAGTGTCATAAGTCAATTTATGCATGTTCCATTAAAGTAACTTGAATGCAATTGATTAGATGTTGAGATATCTTAAAGGCACTCCAGGTCAAGGAATTTGGATATAGAAACACAATTACAGTGATGTGGTTGGTTTTTCCGATGTAGATTGGCCCAGAAACTATGATGGAAAAACAATCATAGGGTTTTGTACATTTATATGTATTGGTCAATTGGAAAAGAAAGAAGCAGAATGTCATAGCTAGATCAAGTGCAGAAGTAGAATATCGAGCCATAGCATCCACAACAAGTGAGCATGTCTGGATGAAACGATTACTTAGTGATATGAAGACGGAGCACACAAAAACAATGCAGATGTAATGTGATAATCAAGCTGCATGTCATATTGCATCCGATCCTATCTCCCATGAGGGGACAAAACATATAAAAATAGATTATCAGTTTGTTAGAGAAAGAGTGCAATCAGGGGAATAAAAACTCTATTTGTCAAAAGAAAAGAGCAACTGGTAGATATTTTCACATGACAAGACCAGCATTTTAACATACTTGAAAAGTTGGGTTCTATAAATTTATTTGAACCGAAATTGAGAGGGAGTGTTGGGAAGTAGGAATGATAGCCTCAGAATATTTCATCTAGGCTGAAAATAAAAAACAAATAAAAGGCTAGCATCCACTATATAGATGTTAGCTATACTTGGTACTTTGTTGTAATTATAATGTAATTAAGCAATTATAATTTAGGAAATAAGCAACGACTAGAAGAATTATAATTAGGGAAACAACAATGGCTAATAGAATTAAGCTATATATAATCATGTATAAAGAGCTTGTAGAATCAAAAAAAATTTGCAATAAAATTAGTTATTAATCATATTCTCTCTTCTCCTCTAAAATTCAATATAGTCGACACATAATATAAAGTAGATCCAAATGGTAAACATGTTAAATGTCATATTCTACACATGGTATATCAAGATATAACTAATTTTCTCTTAAATCAAATATTAAAATTAAAATATCCAACAAGTTCAAAGTTTTTTTATAAATTATTCGTGTGTCCGTATAGTACTATTAAAAATTAGAATTTTATTAAAAGTATGTAATATAGTTGTCAATAATTCACGTAGAACTACTTTACTTTTTATGAAAAGAGATATCAAAATTCAATGAAATCGGTATTTAGTTGGATGTGACACCACTTGTTAAATATTCAATATACTTTAGAAGTAATTAATTATTAACCCTATATTAGAATTAATGATCTATTTTGATTTCATCGAGAAGGGTATAAAAACATGTCCCTTAATTTTGTATAAAAGAAAATTTATACAAGTATAGCTTTTGTATAATTCGGGGCCATACCCCATATTTATAATAATGAAGTTTTCTAATTTAGTCCTCCGACAAACCAGATTGCTTTGGTATCTACACAATTTTACATAATACTTATATCCTTAAGTAGCAAAACTTTGTCTTTAAATTGACCTGGTTATACATGGTAAAAAAAGAATAGCATAACACACTTCAAATTTACATTAGTGGGCCTACAAATTGAAATTTTTGAACAATTTAATCCACCTTGGTAATACTAGAGTCATAGACATACGTATAAGAGACTTATTTCTTTTCAACTGAAGTCAAAAATTTCAATAATTTGTTAGACTTGTCATGTTTCTTGCAATGTTAAGTTTGTATTGTGGTGTGCGCACGCGAGCGTGTAGTACACTAGTAGTATAAACATGAGAGAAATTAGTAAACTACTATGTCAAAGATTCCTGATCTCTTCTCTGTAAAAAACTCATACGGTCAAATAATAATCTAACAAAAGTTATTTGTGACTTCTCTTTATTATTACTATTTTTATTTTTATTGTATCACCATATTCTTACGGTATGCTAATATAAACAAGTAGTATTTACTCAAATTCAAATTGAACTTATTATGAAATATACATTTAAAAAAATTACAATCAATGACCCTTCTAGTTATTACAATTTTTATTTGTAATTTATCACCAGATACTTGTAGTACGCTAATATAAACAAGTAATATTTACTCTAAAAGTTAAATTTAACTTCATATTTTTTTTAAATAAATGTATAATTAATACTCATGTTTTAACCAGGATGCGCACTCATTTTGGTGTTCCAATTAATCGAACCCAAGATCTTAGAACAAAATCTAGAGATCTTATCACTTGCGCTAATGCTACATCTCATAGTTATGATAATAGCATCATCCCATAATTTTTATTTTATAAGATTTACATTTCATAGTTGAAGATTTGCAATGAATTTATTTCATAGTTTAACATTTGCAAAGAATTTATTCTGATAAGTTATACTACATATTTTGAAAAATAATACTATATGCATAATAAAATAAACTAATTTTAGCAATAAAATAAAACTGACACATATTTTCAATGAATGGACATAAAAATTGAGTATAACCTCCGATTAAAGATGTGTAACTTCAAAAATATTGATATTAAAAGATTCGGCTAATTAATGTAACTACTTTTTTCAATTAGCAATACCAAGTTCCAGATGGAAAATTTTGAGAAATAGAGTTGTTATAATAATAATAAATTTCTTGTTACTATGTTATTATCAATGAGTGCTATTATTTTTAAGCATATGTCAACTACAATTTGGAAACAACAACCTCTTCGATTGAATTGTTTTGAGCATGATAACTTTTACATAGTCGTCAAATTATTTAGTTTCACCATATGAACTTACTGTGAAACTTTTTCTCAAAAACAGCGAATTAAGGAGTTGAATTTTTTAATAAATCTTTTATTGCATCATTCAACTGATCACTTCTACAACTCGAGTGGTCTGGAAGAATCCTAAGTGATGTCGCATTTAGATTATGGTAGAAAATATAGAGAAGAGAAACTTACATGACATTTGTTTGGGAAGAATCATTTCCTAAAACACAAAAGTTATGAAATAGAACATTCAGTTTTATGCATCGATGGTTCTGGGAGGAAAGCAACATATGCTGCTTACCAATGAATAAAATAATAGATTAAATTGCGATGTAAAAGAGAAACACATTTGTGATACATTTGTTGCATATTTTATGAATACGCCAGATGTGGATGTAAGGTATATTACTACTTTAATATTCATGAAATTTAGATTGTAATTTAGTTTACTTATAGAATATAGGTAATTATTATCTCTTGGAAAATGCTGCTTAAACAGAGGGGATATCGGGGGGATGGAAAAAATCTGCGGTGTTGAGTTCTCCCATACCAACCTTGTTGCTTAAATAGTCGATCAAATAAGTATTATCCTAATCTCTTTTATTTTGATCAATGCTAATTCTTATAATGACTTGGCTTGGGGTTTCTACATCATCAAAAACCTAAAATTACTAAACATCAATGTTGCTAAATTTGTATGATTCAAATTTTTGTTGAGGAGAAAAGAAATTGATTCATTGGTTCAATCAATCAATTAATCTGGCTTGCATATGGAAAGAAAATAATCAATTAGTCGATCAATTAATTAGCCAACGCATTTGTTATATGAAGAAATAAATGATTAGGCATGGAGAATCAACAAATCAAAGAAAAGATATGAAAAACAAGATTACGCCATCTATTTGTACTAAAATCAAATCATGCAATTTGGAAAGATGTTTGGGTAATCAGGAAGTTGATTTTCTTAATATCCAAGCAACCCTTCATTATCAAGTCTATTTAAATGAAGGAATTTCATCATCATATATATGAGAGTGTGCGAAAGCTTCCACCATTATTCTTCACTCTCTTTTGTACTCTTTTTCTTCAGTGGAGTAAAAAATTTATTGGGTCTTTGTGGATGTAGGATATTCATATCCGAACCACGTTAAATCTTTTGTGTCTTTTATTTCTGCTATGTTGTCTATGTGATTGCATAATTGATTTTTTAAGTTCCATTTATATCCAATTAGACAATACTAGATCTTGATCAAATAATTCGCTTTCGCTCAAATTAAAATAAATTTTATTACAGTTTGGTATCGGAGCTAGTGTTATTGTTCCTATTTGGATATTAATGGCTACTTATAGTAAGTCTATTGGTAGATCTGGTGTCAATTATGGATTATTCTTCAGCAATAACTCTATTCGTTCAAGATGAAATCTGAAGCCAATCTCATGGAGCATGTAGATGCTTTGACCACTTTTATTATGAACCCAAAGGTAGCAAAAGTTGATATTACTGACGAGGCTCAAGATGTGATCCTCATATGTTCCTTGCTTAAGGAGTATACTGCTTTTATTAATTCGATGATTTATCGCTGCAGTAAATTATCCTGCCTGATGCAAATGTTGGTCTTCATAATGAAGTAGTAAGAGGTAGATTGGCGAGCACTAGCTTAGATAGTGATACCGAAGGCATATCTTTTCAGAGAGGTAGAGGCTAAAGAAGATCGAAGAAAGCTGGAGGACAAAATTCTTTGCGGTCTCAGTCTAAGGGGCCTAAGAACATGACTTGTCATTATTGTAAGAAAGCAAGACACTTCATAGCACAATGTCCCAAGCTTGAAGGTAGAAGAAAAGATCCAAAGTAAGCATCGGCTTCTACAGCAAAGAAATCAGATATAGAAAGTGGCACTGATGTATTTACAGCTTTTGTCTCTTTTGGGAAGAGCAACTTATGGCTGATTGATTCTAGCTCATCCTTTCATATGACACCTGATAGGAACTGCTTTTCCACTTACCGTGAAATTGATGAAGGAGAAGTTCTGATGGGTAATGATGCTTCTTGCCATATAGTTGGTGTTGGTAGCATGATGATTAGGTTGTTTGACGGTGTTATTCATACGATCACTAATGTTAGACATATACGTAATTTGTCATGGAGCTTGATTTCTGTTGGGGTATTGAGTAGAGTTGACTTGAAGATTGCAGTGGAAGGAGAGAAAATGAATATATCGAAGGGTTCCATGATTATTATGAGAGGTGTGAAGGCAGAAAATATTTATCTATTAAAGGGCACTACCGTAATTGGTGAATCATCTTCTGTTTATTCAAATTCTTTCAGATTATGGCACTTACGGATTAGTCACATCAGCGAGTGCAACATGGATGAGTTGAGAAAACAAGGATTGACTGATGGAGTTCATCATTCAAAACTTGGTTTTGTGAAGGGTGTGTTCTTGGAAAGCAGACTAAGGTGTCTTTTGGTATAAAAGAACATAAAGCTAAAGCTATCATGGAGTATGTTCATATAGATGTCTGGGGTCCCTCCCCTTGTCAGTCCTTAGGTGGAGTTGGGTATTTCGTTTCAATTGTAGATGATTTCTCTCGCAAAGTATGGGTATACTTTCTTCAAGAGTGAAACCTTTGCCTATTTTTGAAAGTTGAAATCTATAGTTGAGAAGCAGTTGGGAAAGAAATTGAAAGTTCTCCATTCAGATAACGACGGTGAATTTGTATCACAAGAATTCATCGATTATTGTGAGTTTGAAGGCATTAAGAGGCATTACACTACACCAGGCGACCCCTAGTCTAACAGAGTTGCAGAAAGGATAAATCAGACATTATTAAAGAGAATAAGATGCCTTAGATTGATTGCTAAATTGAATAAGGGTTTTGGGCTGAAGCTTTATCTATGGCAGCTTTCCTCATCAACCGCACACCTTCCACTGTCATAGATATGAAGATCCCGAAGAAGTATGAAAAAGAGAGTCTGTTGGCTATTCATTTCTCAGAGTGTTTAGTTTCCTAGCTTATGTGTATCCGAGTAAAGGGAAGCTGGAACCTAGAGCTCGCTAGTTTATCTTTCTAGGTTATGGGAGAGGAGTGAAGGGATATAGGCTGTGGCGTCTTATTAGCAAGAAGATTGTTATGAGCAGGCATGTGACTTTTAATGAGAAGGCTATGTTGAAGGTGGAACCTTCCTCATCGAATGAAAATGAGAGGATATGTGAAGTGTACCAAACACAAAGAAAGTCATCTGTTGATTCTTTCCATAGAGGTTTAGATGGTGTTTCCGATGACATCGTGGTTAATGAGGGCAATACCGATGTTGGCACAAAGGATCAGACGCAAGGTGGAGTTCATTCAGAACCTAGGCCTATTAGGAAAAGAAGAAAGCCTAAGTGGCTTAATGTGTTTGTTTGATTGAGCATCGAAGACATTAACTTTGATGATATAGCAACATATGCTTTAAATGTTGTCCATGATGAGCCTCATGATTATAGAGAAGCTATCGCACCAGTTAACAGTTCCAGTTGGTTAGTTGTTAGGAAGGAGGAGATTGAATCATTGTAGAGAAATCACACTTGGGATTTGGTGCCTCTTCCCACTGACAAGAGAGCTACTGGATGCAAGTGGATCTATAGAGTGAAAGACGATGAAAATGGTGATCCCTGATGCAATGTAAGATTAGTCGCAAAGGGGTATGTTAGAAGAAGGGGTAGAGTATCATGATATCTTTGCTCTAGTGGTTAGGCATACTTCTATTCGTATTCTATTAGCATTAGTTGCTCATTATGATATGGAATTAGAGAAATTAAATGTCAAAACTGCATTCTTGCTTGGTGCTTTCGATGACGAGATTTATTTAAAGCAGCCGGAAGGGTTCATTGATAATAGCAGACTAGATTATATATGAAAACTCAACGAATCTCTATATGGACTAAAGTAGTATCCTAGACTACGATATAAGAGGTTTAATAATTTTATGCTTCCATAGGGATACTCCAAAAGTTTCAAAGACCAGTGTGTTTATTTCAAGAGATGTGATGGTGATATGATTTAGTTGTTGTTATATGTTGATGATATGCTGATTGCATCTCGAAGTGTGGTCAGAATTTAGGAGTTGAAAGCAGAGCTCAGTAGAGAGTTTGACATGAAGGATTTGGGAAATGCACAAAGAATATTGGGTATGGAGATAAGCAGGGATAGAAAATGGAGAAAGTTAAGGCTCACTGAGGCGTAGTACCTCGAGGAGGTCGTCGCTTGATTTGGAATGGAGAAAGCCTAACCGGTTGGCACTCCATTAGGCTCTCATTTTAAGTTGTCAAAAGACTTATCTCCCTCATCAAAAGAAGACAAAAGGTATATGGCTGATATACCTTATTCTAGTTTTATTGTTAGTTTTATATATGCGATGGTGTGCACAAGACTAGATTTGGCCCATGAAGTGGGTGTTGTGAGTCGGTATATTTCTAACCCAGGAAATGAGCATTGGCAAGCAGTAAAGTGGATTCTAAGATATCTTCAAGGCACTTCTTCGGTGGGCTTGTTATATGATGGAGCGGATGGTGACATCTCTCTTAAAGGATACCGTGATTCTGATTATGCTAGGGATAGAGATGCTAGGAAGTCAGTGTCGGGCTATGTTTTTACACCTGGCATAGGCTCGATTTATAGAGATCGATGCTGCAATCTATCGTAGCTTTATCAACTACCAAAGCAGAGTTGATATCAATTGTGGAAGCAACAAAGGAAGGATTATACTTACTTCTGTTGTTGGATGATCTTTCGATGGTGCAGCGGACAATAGAGCTATTTTCAGACAATCAGAATGTGATTCATCTTATAGAGAATCAAGCTTATAGTTCATAGACGAAGCACATTGATGATAGAGGTTTCTTTCTTATGCTTGAGGAAGAACAAAGCAATATCAAATTGTTGAAGGTGGGTATTTGGATAATCCTTCAGATATGATATGATGACAAGGTCACTTCCAAAGGATAAGTTTGAGCATTGCTGAAACTTGATTGATTCTTGTTACTTGAGCGCCATGGGGTGCTAGACCCATCAACTTCTATGTTGATTACTTGATGATGACGTGATGAAGAGAGATCGTTATATTTGAATCAAGGTGGAGTGTTAAATTTGGATGATTCAAATATTTGTTGAGGACGAAAGAAATTGATTAAGTGGCTCAATCAAACGATTAAATTGGCTTGCATATGAAAAGATATGAAAGGATGTTTTGGAAGGAAACTAAGTTATTAGCCAATCAATTAATTAGTCAACTAATTTGTTATGTAAAGCAATAATGATTAGGCATGGAGAATAAATCAATCAAAAGAAAGATATGGAAACCAAGACTACGCCATTTATTTGTACTAAGATCAAATCCTTGCAATTTGGAAAGATGTTTGGGTAATCAGAAAATTGATTTCTTGATCTTCAAGCAAACCTTAGTTATCAAGTCTATTTAAATAAAAGAATTTCATCTTCGTATGTATGAGAGTGTGTGAGAGGATCCACCATTATTCTTCTCTATCTTTTATACTCTTTTTCTTTAGTGGAATAAAACAAGTTGTTGGATCTCTGTTAGATGTAGAATATTCATATCTGAATCACAATAAATCTTCCATGTCTCTTATTTTTGCTATTGTGTTTGTGAAATTGCATATTTGATTTTTTAAGTTACATTGATATTTAAATAGAAAATATTAGATCCTGATCAAATAATTCGCTTCCGTTGAAATTAAAATAAATTTCACTACAAATGTAATAAAACTATGCAAAATATTTTCAAATTTTGATATTAAAATCATTCTTAAGTTCATTTTGTATTGTATTTGAAGTTATGAACTTGAGATAAAATTTACTTGTATTTAGTCATGGATATTGCTAATCCAAATTTCCTAATTGTGTTTCTCATTAAATCTCAATATTGGATTTGTCGTCATTATTCATGAGTCAACTCTAAACAATTGAGATTGGCCACATGAGAGTTGAGATCCGTGTCCCCTTTTTAACTGTCCATGTACGCCCATTTGAATCTTAATCCTTCATCGTATTAATTTGATCAACAACTATGGTACACCATTGTATACAAGAAATTAACAATCGATGAATAAAAGATTGAGATGCATAGAGCACGTGATGACCGGTGAATTGAGGATAGAAGATTGTGCTCAAAATATGAGTTTTTACTTTTTCAATGTTAGAACCCTGTCTTTAGTTAAATTTACTTTTTCTAAAATCATTTTAAATATTTTCTTTTCAAATTCTATCTTTAGTTAAATTCAATTGCATTCAACCTTATAAAAAGGAAATAGATCTATGAAAATAAATGGTTATAGAATTTGGCTATTTTTTTAGCATATTTCTTTAGCATTTTTTAATTTTGCCTTTAAGAAGATTTCCTTTATAGAATGATACTATAATTAGTTTTCATCTGCTCTCAACTCTATATTAAACTCTTCTACAAGTAATTCCATCAAATATGAAGCAAATGAAGTGATTGCAGGCATATGCAGCACACCACTTACCCTTATGGTGAAAAAAACAAGGTGGTTGATTGCCAGGTATCACTAGAGTACCAGTTCATGGCCAATCTGAAAATATATATGAGCAAATATCTTCAGTTATCATGGAGCATATTTGTCCAAAAGAAAGTATCATTCTTAATGTGCTATCAGCTTCAGTCGATTTTTCAACATGCGAATCTTTAAGAATGTCTTGACAAGTTGACAGAAATGGTGAAAGAACTGTTAGAAAATGAATAAGTGGCTAAGGAGGGAAAAATGTCCCACATCAGGAAATACTCATCCAAATTTCACTATATATACTAAAGCTTAATAAGCTATATCAAAAGAGAATGAGGAGATAGAAAGAATGAGGCAATGAAAGGGAAGAGGCAATGTAGGCATGAAAAATCCTACATATTTAATATTATATGGTCAAAGATTAGGCCTTGGGCCTTGGGGCTCTTGGGGTCTGATGATTAAATGGGCCTTCGTTTGCTACCTGGGCTGCGCTAAAACGGCTAATTTTTGATCCGAATTATACCCTTTTTTGCTGCCAGAAATAGTTGCATCCGTTGGTTGAAGGGTCGCAACCTTTCCAACGGTCACAGCCATTCAAACAGTCGCGCCTCTTCCCGAACAGGCAGCTCCCCAACCCTATTTAAAGGCATGCAGAACCGAAATCAGATCATTCAATTTTTCTTCTTCCGTCCTTCTCTCTGCATACTCTGTTCTGAAATAAGCAACTCTCTTGAGTTCGTCGTCGCCTGCATCGCCAGCGCAACCTTGCAGGCTCTCGTTCCGTTTCACCTTGGGAAACAGTTGCTCACCAACCCGCTGCGCCGTAGGGGGAGCAAATCTGTTTTAAGGGAACAGCGACTGTGCTGGACTCGGGTACAAAAATACAACTTGTAACCAGAGTACTAATCGGTACGAATTGCATTTTGGCTCTTCTTTTTCCTGTTAACCCAATTACAAAATTAGGGTTAGGGTTTTTTTTGCCCAAATTGATTTCGCCCTAATTTATACATTAGGGTTTCTATGTGCCTAACATTCTTAAAACAGATTTGTGCTTTGTTTGATTCTGTTATGTGTACTAATTGAAGTCATATCATTTCAGACGATGGCTCAAGACAGTAACACTTCGACAACAAAGCAGCCATTGCCCCCCGCTCCGACAGGACCACTTGTCACACAGCCTGTACCGTTCGCACATGAAGAGAGGCCGGAAAAATTCAATGACCAGGATTTTAAGCGCTGGCAACAGAAGATGCTCTTCTACTTGACTACGTTAGGTCTGGCCAAATATCTAACAGAGGACCCTCCACAAGTAGATGAACTCGAGCCCGACGCCACCAAGGTCGAGGCCCTCACAGCCTGGAAGGGTTCTGACTTCATTTGCAAAAATTATATTCTCAACGGTTTGGAGAATAATCTGTACAATGTGTACTGCACTGTCCAAACTGCAAAGACTCTTTGGTTGTCCCTTGGGAAAAAGTACAAAACGGAAGACGCCGGGATGAAGAAGTTCATAGTCAGCAAATTCCTAGACTTCAAAATGGTCGACACCAAAACAGTAATCAGCCAAATTCAGGAACTTCAGGTTATCATCCATGAGATGCATGATGAGAAGATGGAGTTAAGAGAATCATTTCAAGTTGCTGCTGCTATCGAGAAGTTGCCTCCATCATGGAAGGACTTCAAGAACTATCTGAAGCACAAATGGAAAGAAATGACTATGGAAGATCTTGTTGTTCGACTCAGAATTGAAGAGGATAACAGAAAATCTGAAAAGAAGTCAACCAACACCACGGTGGCAAAAGAAAATGTTGTTGAGACCGACAAGAACAACAAAAGAAAGAGAGAAAATAATCCAAATGCAAAGAAGGCTAAGAAGTTCAAAGGGAACTGCCATAATTGTGGGAAGAAAGGCCATAAGGCAAGTGAGTGCCGAGGACCAAAGAAGCAGAAAGACCAAGCCATTATTACGGAGCATGATAGGCTTTCGGATGGAGTTTCAGAAATGAACTTGTCAGCCGTGATCTCAGAATGCAACTTAGTTGGCAACACGAAGGAATGGTTTGTGGACACTGGTGCCACAAAACATATTTGCGCCAACAAGTGGATGTTTTCCAACTACAAGCCTGCGACACAAGAAGAGCAACTCTTCATGGGAAACTCCTCCACGTCGAAGGTTGAAGGAAAAGGAAAAGTGGTTCTCAAAATGACTTCTGGAAAAGAACTCACTTTGAATGATGTTCTGCATGTACCAGACATTCGTAAGAACTTAGTTTCGGGATCATTGCTGAGCAAGAATGGTTTCAAGTTGGTCTTTGTTTCTGATAATTTTGTATTGTATAAAAATGGAGTGTATGTGGGTAAAGGGTATGTGAGTGATGATCTATTCAAGATGAATGTAACGACTGTTGTACCAAAAGATATGAATAAAATGGATTCTTCTGTTTATATCGCTGAGGCATTTAATATGTGGCATGCTAGACTAGGCCATGTGAATTTTGATACTTTGCGAAAAATGGTTAACTTAGATTTTATACCTAAGTTTACTATAGATCACAACTATAAATGTGAAACATGTGCTGAAGCAAAGTTAACTAGAACTTCCTTTCATCATGTTGAAAGGAATACCGAGCCGTTAGATTTAATACATACTGATGTATGTGATCTAAAGATGTGTCAAACCAGAGGAGGTAAAAGGTATTTTATTACCTTTATCGATGATTGCACTAGGTACTGTTATGTGTACCTATTAAGAAGCAAGGATGAGGCCTTTGAAACGTTTAAACAATATAAGGCAGAAGTTGAAAATCAACTGAACAAAAAGATAAAAGCCTTGCGAAGTGATAGAGGTGGAGAATACGAATTTCCATTTGAGGAATTTTGCGCTCAAAATGGTATAATCCATCAAACAACAGCACCGTATTCTCCTCAATCCAATGGAATAGAAGAACGTAAGAATCGTACCCTGAAGGAAATGATGAATGCTCTGCTTATCAGTTCTGGATTACCAGACAATTTCTGGGGTGAAGCGATACTTTCAGCTAATCATATACTGAACAAAGTACCTCGCAAAAAGACCTTTAAGTCACCACATGAACTGTGGAAAAACATACCTCCATCTTACAAATACTTAAAAGTGTGGGGGTGCTTAGCAAAGGTAGAAATACCTAAGCCTAAAAAGGTTAAAATTGGACCCAAAACTATAGATTGCATATTTATTGGATATGCTCATAATAGTAGTGCATATTGATTCTTGGTGCATAAATATGAAATTGATGACATTCATGAAAACATCATAATCGAATCTCGAAATGCAAGATTCTTTGAAAACATATTTTCACTAAAAGAATCCAATGGTACTAGTATCCAAAAGAGATCAAGAGAAGAAGAAACTCTTGAACGTCGTGTTGATCATGAAAATGATCAAGAGTTAGAGGAACCAAGAAGGAGCAAATGACAAAAGACATCAAAAACCTTTGGGCCTGAGTTCTATGCATATATGGCAGAAAATGAACCTCTAACATATAAACAAGCAATGTCATCACCTGATGCTCCTTATTGGAAAGAAGCCGTCAATAGCGAAATTGAATCCATTTTACAAAACCACACATGGAAACTAGTAGATCTTCCTAAAGGATCGAAACCATTAGGGTATAAATGGATCTTTAAGAAAAAACTTAAAGCAGATGGCTCAATAGATAAATATAAAGCCCGATTGGTAGTCAAATGATTTAGACAAAAGGAAGATCTAGATTACTTTGATACTTACTCACCAGTAACTAGAATAACATCCATTAGGATGCTTATTGCTATTGCTTCTGTACTATATTTAGAAATACATCAAATGGATGTAAAAACTGCATTTCTGAATGGTGAGTTAGAGGAAGAAATATACACGCAGCAACCTGAAGGGTTCCTAAGCCCAGGAAATGAGAATAAAGTATGTAAGTTAGTTAAATCACTTTATGGTCTCAAACAAGCGCCAAAACAATGGCATGAAAAATTTGATGAAACTATGATGACAAATGGATTCAAAATAAATGAATCAAATAAATGTGTCTATATGAAGAATGTAGATATGGGATATGTCATAGTTTGCCTATATGTTGATGACTTATTGATACTAGGCAATAATAATGCCATAATCAAATCAACAAAGGATATGTTGTCATCTAGATTTGATATGAAAGATCTAGGATTGGCTGATGTGATTTTGGGCGTTAAAATTTTAAACACGTCAGAAGGCTATGTACTATCTCAATCACACTATGTGGCCAAAATACTTGAAAAGTTCAAGCAACATAATATAACTGTTGCTAAATCGCCAGTTGATATGAACCAAAATTGGGTTAAAAATACCGGTGATGGAATCACCAACTTGAATACTCTCGAATACTGGGAAGTATAATGTATGTAATGAATTGTACTTGACCAGATATTGCATATGCTGTAAGTAAGCTAAGTAGGTATACAAGCAATCCTGGTAAAAATCATTGGAAAACAATAATAAGGGTTCTACGATATTTAAAATATACTCAGAACTACAGCTTGCATTACACTAAATATCCTTCCGTATTAGAAGGATATAGTGATGCAAATTGGATAACTGGTTCAAATGACACCAAATCCACAAGTGGATATGTATTTACCCTAGGAAATGGAGCTATATCATGGAAGTCTTCTAAACAAACGTGTATAGCAAGGTCAACAATGGAGTCAGAATTCATTGCTTTAGACAAAGCCGCTGAAGAAGCAGATTGGCTTAGAAGTTTTCTAGAAGATATTCCGAATTGGAATAAACCTGTTCCACCAATCTGTATACATTGTGATAGTCAGTCAGCTATTGGAAGAGCTAACAGTACACTATACAATGGTAAGTCTAGACATATACGTCGTAGACATAAAACCGTGAGACAACTACTCTCCAATGGAGTTATCACTATAGACTATGTAAGGTCGAAAGATAACATTGCGGATCCACTAACGAAAGGCTTGCCCAAAGAGAGAGTTCAAACCTTATCGATAGGAATGGGCTTAAGGCCAATTGACTAAAAAGTTTTCCTCAACGGAAACCCAATCTAATTGACTAGAGATCCCAAGATTTGGGTTCAAAGGGGCAACTAAGTTAAGGTTAAAACTTAGAAGCACTGGAAAAATCAAACATTTAGACATTCCTAAGATAAGTCAGTGCACATGCCCTCGGAGAAAAGGATAAGCTCAGCTTTTAATAATGTCTATACTTGGAGCTATAAAGAACCAAGTGGAGTATTGCAGAATACTCTTTATAGGATCACCTACGTGAGTGCGAAGGCGCCGCTTCAAGGAGAATTAACGTGGCCTGATTCTCTTAAGTACTCATGAGACCAAGCAGGTGTTCATGGCTAAAACGAACACAAAAAGAGAACCAAGGAGTTAAAAACATTTATCATGTGTTATCTTTATAAAGCTTACAAAAAAGGCTTACAGTTCAAGGACAATCTAGTCCACTGATTCGCCAGTAAGTTATAATGATAAAACACTAGGACAAGTTCAAGGCTTCTGTGCTACTTTTACCGATACGATAAATGTTTCACAATATTTCAGAACAGAATAGATAACCCCTCATTCATGTGGGGGATTGTTAGAAAATGAATAAGTGGCTAAGGAGGGAACAGTGTCCCACATCGGGAAATACTCTTCCAAATTTCACTATATATACTAAAGCTTAATAAGCTATATCAAAAGAGAATGAGGAAATAGAAAGAATGAGGCAATGAAAGGGAAGAGGCAATGTAGGCATGAAAAATCCTACATATTTAATATTATATGGTCAAAGATTGGGCCTTGGGCCTTGGGGCTCTTGGGGTCTGATGATTAAATGGGCCTTCGTTTGCTACCTGGGCTGCGCTAAAACGACTAATTTTTGATCCAAATTATACCGTTTTTTGTTGCCAGAAACGGTTGCATCCGTTGGTTGAAGGTCGCAACCTTTCCAACGGTCACAGCCATTCAAACAGCCGCGCCTCTTCCCGAACAGGCAGCTCCCCAACCCTATTTAAAGGCATGCAGAACCGAAATAAGATCATTCAATTTTTCTTCTTCCGTCCTTCTCTCTGCATACTCTGTTATGAAATAAGCAACTCTCTTGAGTTCGTCGTCGCCTGCATCGTCAGCGCAACCTTGCAGGCTCTCATTCCGTTTCACCTTGGGAAACAGTTGCTCACCAACCCGCTGCGCCGTAGGGGGAGCAAATCTGTTTTAAGGGAACAGCGACTGTGCTGGACTCGGATACAAAAATACAACTTGCAACCAGAGTACTGATCGGTACGAATTGCATTTCGGCTCTTCTTTTTCCTGTTAACCGAATTACAAAATTAGGGTTAGGTTTTTTTTTGCCCAAATTGATTTCGCCCTAATTTATACATTAGGATTTCTGTGTGCCTAACAAGAACTCTGGTTGTTGTTACTAAAGCTGATAAATCACCTGAAGGCTTATTGGAGAAAGTGACTGTCGATGCACTTAATATTGGGCTTGGTTATGTTTGTGTTCATAATCGTGTTGGTGATGAATCTTATTTGCAGGCAAGAGCTGAGGAAGAACTACTGTTTCAAGAGCATGCTCAACTTTCTAAAATTGACAAAGTTAATATTTGGCATTCAATGTTCTTGCATAGAACTTGATGCAAATACAAGCAGCAAGCATTTCAAAATGTTTGCCTGACATTGTGAAGAAGATTAATTAGAAACTTGGTCAAAATATATCTGAACATGAGAACATGCCTTAGACTTTATCTGTAACGTTTACGATTTTTCGTTGCCGAAAAACCGAAATGTTATGGGTTTAAGAAAGAAGAAAAGAAAAAAAGAAGAGAGAAGATAGAAAAGATAGAAAATAGAGGGAAAAGAAATAGAAAATAGAACAGAAAGAAAACAGCAGAACAATATCAGAATCTCACAATTCGCAGCGGAACAACATATAATAATAAATGAATAATCTTTAAACAAAGAACTATATCAGTTATTACATTACATTACATCATATCATCAGAGTGTACAACAACAAACAACAACAATGCAGCGGAAAAAGAAGTAATATATAAACTAGTAATACACCATGCCATCTAGCTTGCCTCCAGCAACTCCAGAATATCCAGAATATCCTGATAAACCTTAACTCTTAACTGCCCGTGTGGAAATTGGTGGGCACCCAGAGTTTAGGAAGGAAAACAATAAACTCCGAGTCAGTCATGTGACTGGTGTGAGAACTAAAACAGTTTATTTTTCTTTAAAATCAAAATAGAGGAATATTTTTAAAATCAATTCACAATGTTTCTAAAAATGAGACTACCATAAGACCTCCCGCCACACACACAATGCGAACGCAGACTTGGAGGAGATTTCTTCTTATGTTAGTCAAAGATGCTTGATACGCATTGAAATCAAATCAATTTTGATATTATTATTAGTGCATAGTGTAGAAGATATTTCGAAAGTAGAATATAAATCTTAGCCAGCATAGGTACCATTATAGTATGCTTACTATAGCTACCATATTAGATGGTAGGTTCTACAACTAAAACCGTACAAGTCTCGTATTGTTTCTTTGGATTTCCAACGAATGATCAGGCCAAGGAACTTCCCATTGCCACATGAGAATGCCTCTGGATGGACATCCCCGAGAACCAAACCGGATCTCTACCAACACAAGGCCGGGTTACCCCTAACTGAGTAACAACTGACCGAATATGCCATCCCCCGGTCCTTTGGGACCTTTTCAACCGAGCGCTCGCAATCAATTCACACAATCATAAAGTGTTTTCAACATGAGTAAGTATCTGGGCTCCATACCATGATACCACCCTTTTCCAGAAGGAAATGCACATATCCTAAAGGGCGCTACCCATCATAACCTTGCTGCTTCTTTCCTGTTTTGACCATTCCGGGGTGTGAGGTTCGACGAAGTTACGTCCACAAAAACATACTTTATACAAAAGCCATGCTTTGGGTCAACAAATGATCATAGAAATGATCACCAGGATAGACGATCAAATAAACGATCCTATCACAAATAATCAACACAATGATCATTTCACAGCAACACTCAGTATATCACATTACCAAATTGGGAGTATATTGCTAATAACCTTCAACTATATAACCACTGAGCTCGTACGTCTCAGAGAAGGGTGTTAAGCTAAGAGAATAAATTCTCCGCTACCAACAGAAATATATTGGAAAGAAATCGGCTTTATATCTCAATTTGTAATGTCAGGCATACTATCCATACAAGTCTGTTCCGGGCTCGAACAGAACCGAAGGCACTTACAAAGAAGTCCTTGCAATCCGAATAATCTCTAATCACGTTCGGATTTCCCATCACATATGGAGATCTCAATACCGGGGATCAGCCATTGCAGAGACAATCAACAAGAAACCCTTTCGTTTTCAAAAATATCCGGTCTTCAACACCGATCTTCGAATGCAATTCATAACGACCTATCACATATTCGGAATGGGTTATACGACCCCAAGGTCCTTTCCCGGTTAACCCGAATAGTGAGCGCTTATTTTAAAAAAAATAAGTGTGGCATTCAATTTCAAACAAATCACAACAAGTTCCTATTTAAGGGTAAATATTGATAGTCGGTTATTGAACTATCAATAGATATGCCAACATCACTAGATTCCAAATAAATTTCCAAATTATTTATTTTCCAAAAATATCTTTACAAGATATATACATAATTTCCATACTTTAAAAATAAATCAATATTTATTTTTAAACTCATTTTCCCAATTCCATTTATAAATTCCATATTGAATTTATATTCTAAAATATCTATGAATATACGTTTTCAATTATTCATTTTCAATTTATCTTCAAAAAGATAAATTCTCAACATATTCACTTTATATTGGAAAACATTTCCATACTTATTAAATAAGTAATTCACAATCTTTTTATTTTCTACACTTGGAAAATATTCTATATACTTTAATCGAAATTAAGTATATATTTCATTCTTTAAGGAAATCATTCACTTAACCATATTTATTTGGGCTAAAACGAATGTTGCGTAAAACATCGTTACGACAACCCAAAATCACTAGTATAGGGATTCAAAATTAAAATAGATATATAAATCCCAATACTACACAAAACATTTCCTTTCGGAAATCATCTATTATAACAACAGTGTTATAATCTACTATTTCCTTCTATTTCTCGAAAACGTCTATTTCAACAATGAATGTTGAAATCTATGATTTCGAATCTTACTATATTTAAAAGATCGTTAGATCGTTTTAATTTTATTTAAAACATCACATCCTAACATCTCTTTAACATATTGTTCATTATTCAAAAACTTGAATATACTTGTTAACAAATTTCATTATTTCTATTCCTTTTATTTTAAGGGATTATTCACTGTTCAAAAACGTGAATATAACTTCATAAGTAAATTATAACAATTCACTTATCAAAATAAGTCGTTGCGGATTTATAAAACAATGTTTATAAATTTCATTTCTATTTATTTTATAACAACTTCCTTTTATAAATTTCCTTTATTAACTTATTCGATTTATAATTCAATTATATACCGAAAGTCCATATTATAAGTTAAATGCTTATAATTTATTTGTTTACAAAAACATTCTTTTAAACTTCATAATCATAAATCTTATAACTTATAAGATTCATTTATTTATTCAAATCTATTCTTTTAAATAACTTTACAAATTTTATAAACCTACTGTTTATAAAATTCCATTTATAACTTCACCGTTATAATCTTATAAATTTCATTCACTTATGAAATTCATTCACAATTCATTCTAACACTTATAAAAGCTCGTTTTATAATTCAAGATATTCTAAATTTATAAATATCAATTTATAAATCTTTTAATATAAATCAATTTATATTATTACTTAAACATCTTTAAACTCTTTTATAATTTCATCATTCTGATTTATAAAATAAAAGTTTTATAAATCCTATTTCTAAACTTCTTATAATAAATTCAGAAATCCCAGTTTAAACTATTTTATAAAATCACTAATCCCATATTTTCAAAAAATCATCTTTTAACTGTATTTCTCAAAGATCATAATTTTTTATAACATTAAAATTATAACATTTATTTATTTAAGATGAATCAATTCCAAAAATATTTTATAAACGTATACTTTCAAAAATCACTTTAGAAATCTCTTAAAATCAAAATAGTTGTTTTTAAACTTCAAAATTGGATCCGATGATGCAGCACATCAAATAGTCAATCACGACTTTCAAACATCATATATCTATATGATAAACAATCAAACATCACAATATCTAAAATCAAATAAATATTTGTGAGGAATCAAGTTGGATCCCTCCAACCTTTTTCCCTGCATCCACAGACATTAGCACAATACCATTCCACTTCGAGGTGGAATATCGCGGTATATGGGATTTTATAAATATTATCCGCTTACTAACGGCGCAATAGGGTCTCATCCGCTATACAAATGCGGGAAATCAATCAACTGCAATATATACATATGCCAATATATATATATTGCTATATATATAATATAATACCAATTCCACTTCGAGGTGGAATATCGCGTTATATGGGTGTAATAAATAACCTCCGCTTACTAACGGCGTATAGTGTCTATTCACATCCAATATATATATATATATATATATATATATATATATATATAACAATCATCATTCAAGCATTCAATCAACACAACTAACAATTTTAAATCTAACTATTTAAAATTTAAATAAATCCTTTTGAGTGAGAAGTTCTCACCTTTATTCCCGTATGCAATCCACTTCCAATTCAACTTGTTTTCTTCATTTATACCTTGTATAAATATTTACACAATTTATTAATATTCGAATCAATCGAATAAATTAAATTTTCATTTTTGATTATTTTAATTATTCAATGGTTTTGTTCTAAACCAATTCCTTTAATAATTTTATTCACCTACAATTTAATTTTAAAACTAAATTTCTCCTTAAATAGATTTAATTAACTTACCCTTAAATTAAATTTATCCAACTAATTATTTTACTTTAAATTAATATCTTTAAATCAATTTCTTTTAATAAATTTGTTTAACTAAAAATTTAAATTTCTTTTAATAAACTTTCCTTTTTGAAAATAATTCTAACTAGAAATTTCCAATTGAACTAAATTTCCTTTTTATAAATTTTAAATCAATTAATTTTTCTTAAATAAAATTATTTTCCTTTCAACCAAATTTCTGTTAACTAATTATTTTCTGTTTATAAATTTTATTTAGACTAATGATTAAATTCCCTTTTATAACATTTACTTAACAAAAAATTAAATTTAAAAACTAAATTTCCTTTAATAATTTATTTCTAGTAACTAAACGAATCAAATAAACTTATCAAACAATCCATTAATAAATTCGTTTAACTAAAATTTTGGTTTTTTAAAAATTAAAATTTTCTTTTAATAAACTTACTCGTATTTACTTATAATATGATATATTATTTCTTTACTGCAAATATATTTTTTCTTTACTGTCTTTAATAAAATTTTTGAAAACAAAACAAAATTTCAAAACTATCTTACTGCAATTTAAAAATTTTAATTAAATAAATTATTAAAACTAAAATCAATACCTTCACTGCTTCGCAAGAAACCCAGAACCCCCAAACACGCGCGCCGCTTCCATGCCCTGGCCACGCGCGCTTGCCGTCGCCACCATCACATCTGAGCACACCATCGATCGACTCGCCCAAAATCATCACCGCGTACGCGTACGGGCGCGCCTCGAGCCTGCGCATGCGATTCCAAATCGCGAGCTCCTCCACCCTCGTGATTCGAACCACCCACGGCGCCGCCGTTGCCGCCTTCATCGATCGAACGCGCGAATGCCTCCACCTTGCGCGCACACGAAGGCGCTCGCCCTGCTCGCCACTTCCAGAAATCGCGCGCGGCCATTGATGATTTTTTTTTATTTACTTAGTTCGATTTATAATTGAAGAAGGAAAGGGGAAGAAGGGATACGGCTTCGGCCTTTGAAATTGAAGAGGAAGATAAAGACGCGGCCATTATCGTTTGTTTTTGTTCTTCTTTGATTTTGAAACTGAGGGGATATATAAAATGTAAAAAAGGATGGCTTGCATGATCTTTAGCGTGATCTAAGGCTGAAACAAGGGAGCGTGATGCTCTGCGTGTTTTAAGGGAAGACAACGTGTGTTTGTTAATTAATTATAAATTTAAATTTTTAAATTGAATTCAATTTGAGCTCGACGCGTTTCTATGTCGTATGTTCACATAACAACTCAGAAAAATACGAAATTTGAAATCTGGCAATAATTCAATATTGCGGACCCAATGGAACTGGTTTCGTCGAATTCCGAGACTGTGCCTCGGACGACTATTTTTAAATATCGATTCAAACGATTAAATTTCAAAACTGAACAATTCACTTTAAATTTCAATTCTGAAGCTTCTATAATCCTCAATACTATCAATATGAATTTTACAAGCCTTTGAAATATTTTTAATCAGCTTAAAATTGAAGATTCAAATTTTTATTCAACTTTCAATAGATTAAATTTTATAATTTAATCGCCAAATTCATTCTGATAATTTGAAATTCAATTCAAACCATCCTTCAAATATTTAAAATTAATTAAATATTTTCAAATTAAATTGTTTAAAATTCTGGGTCATTACATTATCTTCTCTTGCTAATGAAGAAATGCCTGAGAGAGCCCGATTAGCAGATATGCTGCCTAGTTTCTCTAAAGAGTTGCCTTCTGAATTCCCATCTTTGGAAAACGAATTTCTATGGATGAAACCAAGACTTAGGGCGAGGCTAATTGTATTGATCTTCCAAATTTCTTACCAAGAACCTTTTTTCAAATACTTCTACAAAGAAAAATCGAACTGATTTCAGATGGATCGTTTAAGCTTGTAAGAAAAGTGTGGGACTATATGAAGATGTTGTGACAAAAGTCCCGCTGAAGTTTTCTCATAATTATTCTCTAACTTCAGTCTGTTACAAGAAAGACAACACAGAATGCAATTGAGAGGATGACAAGGCAATCTGCCCAGGTACATTAACTTGTTTATTTCAGTTTTGTTTTCTAATATGAAATGTAGCAATGAACTATATCATGTTGGAAAATTTGTGGTTTGAGATGAGGAAGATGACAATAATGCTGTATTTCAGATTTCAAGGATATAGAGTATAGATTCTTTTAGACAATCGTTTAAACCACCGAGCACAAAAAGATTCTAAAACTATTGATTTTAGGATTCAACGAAGCCTTGAAACAACGTAACCAGATTCAAGATTTGTACGATCTTGATCTGTCCAAGAACACATTATTATAGTTTGCGATGTAGCAAATTTATAGGGATAGAATGGAGAAGAAAATGAGGAAAGATTTGCAACGTTTCTGTATTTGCAATACCTCACTGGTGTCGCAAAATCTGGTTGTGGTGACACTTTCTGGCGTTGTGAAATTTGGATGAAGAAGATAAGAGCTGCCGTTGTTAAAATGGCAACGGTTCTGTATGCCGCTATTTACAATGTTGGAGAGGTGTCTATTCGTTGAGAAATGTATTTGTTCAAAATGTTGCATCCCTTCCCAACGGTTCAAAACTAATGCTAAAACAAATCTGTCCATTTAAATTTGAATTTGAATATGACACGTATCAACAAAAAATTAATTCTATCAATTTAGGCCTGAACCCAAACCGGCCCGGTCCGGTTGGACGGCTGCTGCGACATACGCATGTGTGGTGGTTATGTATGACTTCACTTCTCATAACAAAACAAACTTTTGAGTGGATAAAGGGCCCAACCTTCCCATGAGAAATCTATATTTAGACAAATATAGTTCCATATTTCCTTAAGATGCGGGATTTTCTTCCTTCCCTCTTCTTCTCTCTTTAAAACAAAAAACCTATAAGGCAATGTTGAAAATACCAATGTTCTCTCCATATTTTCAATATTTAATATTTTAAATCATTTAAAGTTTAAAAACAGAATGGTTGCATCACTCGACTGATTACCGACGTACCCAAGTGGGATCAAGCCTAACGTAGTTCAAGGTCAAGAAATTTCATCATCGTGAAAACCAACACACAAATGAAAGGTGTCTTTTGAATTTGAACATTCACTTAATGTAAACCTTTCAAAGCTTATCGAAATTCAAGGGTGAACGAATCTTGAACCAAGTATCCCTAATGATAAAACCGACATGTTGACTTTTTTTAGGTAGAGTGTTCTGTATTGCTTACACGATAATGGCCATATGCTTTTAATCCTAGGTTCATGAGTCTACTTTAGAAATTGGTCTTACTTTCTTAGGAAATGGCATGATTTCCATAATCATATAGGTAGTCTCGTAGATGTTTCTGCGATACGCCTTTAGTTATCTAGACTAATTAAAGATATTTTACCCATCCTTTGCTCTTGCAGAATCCAACACTAAACATAATGAGAATTCTTGAATCAGTGTTCCATAATCATTCTCTTAACTTTTTTTTATACCCGTTGAACCTTGTTTATCCTTTTCAAAACATAGGTTGGGTTTCCGCTGAGGATGGTCAATCTTCATTCATAGACCTTACTCCCATTTCATTCGATTTTATAGAAATCGTTGCCTTTAAAAGATTCTTAGTGAGCGGGTCAGCCAAGTTTTTCTTTGTTTCTATGTAATCAATATTTATTACTCTTCTTTTGAGTAATTGCCTTATCACTTGATGTCTTAGACTCACATGTCTAGACTTCCCATTATATGTCTTATTAGAGACATTATACATCATAGCCTGAATATCATGGTTAATCAAGACTACTGAAGATGGCTTCTTCCATAGTGGAATTTCTACTAATAAATTCCTAATCCATTCTGCTTCCTTAAATGCATCTAATAATGCAATCAACTCTAATAACATTATTAAGTCAGATATATAGGTTGCTTCTTGGAACAACTCTTAATGTAAAGATCCATCCAGTTGTAGACTTGGAATTGGATTCTACATTGTTTCAGGTCGCATCACTATATCCTTCTATTACAGCTGGATATCCTTTATAAGTAAACCATAGTTAATGGTTCCTTTCAGATAAGCTAGAACTTTGAAAATAGCTTTCCAATGTTCGTAACCTGATCGACACAACACTCTTATAGCATGTGTAATGTCGGGTCTTGTGCAATGCATAATATACACAAGACTTCCAATAACAATGGAATAATCAAGTTGATAAATGATACACCTAGTGTTCTTTACTACTTTAATACTAGGATGTAAAGGAGTTGGTGCTGGTTTGTCATTATAATGATCATACATTTTGAAGAACTTCTCAATGTAATGAGATTTGAATGCTAACAAATCCCCTCTTTCTTAATAATTTTAATTTCTAAAATTACATCATCCTCTCCTAGGCCTTTCATATCAAACTTGGAAGATAGAAACTTCTTAATTTCATTCACACAGGATATATTAGAACCAAATATTTGCATGTTGTCAACGTATAAACATATTATAACATAACTGGTTTTATCTAATTTTCTTTAAATACAATTATCAGCATCACTAACAATGAATCCATATGACAATGCCACTTTACCAAACTTGTCATGCCATTGCATGGGAGCTTGCTTCAGGCCATAAAGAGACTTCACCGATTTACAAACTTTTTTTCTACGCATAGGGTTTTGAAACCTTCAGGTTGTGCCATATATATCTCTACTTCTAAATCTCCATTTAGAAATGCGGTCTTTACATCCATTTGATGTATGACCAATTTATGAATTGATGCAAGTACGTATAAAAGATATGTGAGCAACTAGAGCATATGTATCAAAATAATCTACTCCATTGCCATGACCCAATTTTTTGATGTTCGAAAATCAACATCAATACGACCACTGTATTAAATGCCGAACAATGAATGCCGAAAAAAATATACCATAAGGGAAAGAAGAAGGAGGTAGAAGAAGAGAAAACAAACAACATCAGAATCTCACAATCGCAATGGAACAATATATAATAGATAATAACTGATCTTTATATAAAAAGAACTATATCTTTTTTATACATTACATCATCAGAGTAAACACCGTCAATAGAAAAATACTAGACAATTATATTAACTTGTGCCCACAAAAGCTGACTACACAGCATACCAAACACAGCAGAAATAAGACAAATATGTGTGATACGTCTCTCCATCCAGCACATCTCCTGAGCTCCATAGCAGATTAGAATCTGTACTCTATAATACTCGGTCTGACCCAAGAATTTTAGTAATGTCTAGAAAACCAGCGTGAGAAAACAAACTCACTTGGATTATTAAAGTTTACAAAATCCTTTGAAACCAAAGGTATCTCGTAAGACCACACCACAAATAAACATGCCGGGTTTTTACCTTACGATAACCAAAACATTTTTTATCAAATTCGTCTGATATTATAGTAATGTCTATAGAAAGTAAAATAAAATATAGCTGAAATGCGTGCATCTCACGTTTCAGTAATAGTTGGGTACAATCAAAACCGTATAGGCGTTTGTTGGAGATTGGATTTCATACATTGGCAGGGCTACTAGGGTACCGTCCATCACAGTACCTGGTCTAGATCAGTGTACCAAGGATCCCCTTGATTCCCTGAAACACAAGACCGGAGCTACCCCTTACTGGATAGTCCGAATAAGATCACCCCACGAATCAGCAACTGCCCACACAGCCGATTAAAAGGGACATCTAGACAGGGATGACCTTACCCTAATTGGTTGCTAGCCACTTAGCCTTGCTGCACCTCTTCTATTTTAGCCATTCACAGTTGATGAGGCTTGAAGCTATGCATAACCTTTTTAGCACACATTCACTTAGAATACTCATTGCCCCCTGACGATGCTCTAATAGCATTCATCCATTAAAGTCTGTTTCTAGTCTGAACAAAATTGAAGGCACTACTCCTACTACATCCATTTTGGAAACACCCTCAGGATTAGTAGCGATTAGCCCTTGCACTTCACTGTTCAATCTTCGACTCCAAACTCTTGTCTTCCTCAGAAAAATGTTCAAACCGGATCGAAGTGGTTTTCGAGAAATTAATTCTGGTCTTGGTCTCTTCGTAACGATCAGCGCATTGGCCAATAATGATGGTCAGTTATTTAACTATCATATAACATCTACAAACAACCATCGGGCCTTAATAATTTCTCAAATTATTTATTTCAAAATATCTTCGCAAGATATTTTTCTACACTTTAACCCTTTGAAATAGTTTTCAAATCACCTTTTCTCTCGCGGAATAAATTCCCACCCAAATGTTTTATTTCCACTAAAAATCTTCAAGTCTTAATACTTAAGATTTTTAAATAATTTAAATCACTTTACCCAAAAATATATACTCTAAACACTTAAATTAAAAACTACTTAAAACACTTTACTTAAAATGCTAGTTATGAAATTTTATAATAATTTCTCATGTAAAGCTTAAGCCAAGACTAATTTAAATAAAAGTTATTTTATATGTTATAAATATTAAATAATTATCTTTTCAAATCATAATACTAGTTAAACCTTCAAAATAATTTACTTATTTAATTAACTTAATGAATATTTCTTTTAAAATTTTTAAAACCACTAAATAATAATTTCTTTCTAAAACATTCTTTTAAAACTACTTTGAAACCTCTACTTATACTTGGAAATCTTTCTTCGAAAATATACTTGACTTTTCAAGGAAATACACTTTCCATTTAAATATAGCCATCTAATCATTTATAAATCCTGCTCGATTTATGATAATCTAATTTTTGTTCCCATCCCGTAAATGTCTTTTTCCCACTTTTTAAAAATAAAACCACCTTTTATTTTTATAACAAATTACTATCTCTTTATAAATTCCCATCGTGAATTTATGCTTTCAAATTTATCCACTGATAAATATTTCACTTCATTTATAAACCCTGTTTATAATTTTCATACCCTCATTCTCTTTTAATCATTGTTTCAAATCACTTAATCGATTTTCTAAATTTAATTTCCCATAAAATTATTTCTCGTTTTATTCAAGTTTATTCAGAAACCATTAGTTCCAGATTTACTTCCTAATTATGATTTAAGATCTTATTTAAAACTTAAAATATCAATTTTATACTTTATTTCAAAATTCTCCTTTATTTCTTCCCAAACCATTTAACCTAGAATTTAAAAATAAATTCTTTAATTTTTTAAACAATATAACTTAAGTCCTCAAAAATTCATTATTCCCATTTATACACAAATCTATTTTTCCATACTCGAAATTTATTCGATAGGATTTTAAAATCAAACTTTTATCCTTTCCCAAATTCATTCCTTTAATTTATCCAGTTTCACTATATTTATTTTACTTATAATTCCCTCTTTTATTTTTCTTTAAAATACAATCTTTATATTTTCGATATCTCAGTGTACCCAAAATATATTCAGCAAACCCATAGCATTCAATATTTTCAAATCCCAATATAATCAATATAATCTATCACAGATTATCAATTAAAACATATTACCGAATATGAAAATAAATTCCCACATTTTAAGGAATCCAGCTGGATCCCTCCAACCTGTTTCCCTACATCCATAGATGTCAACACAATATAAAATACCAATCCCACTTCGAGGGGGATATCGCGGTTTAAAGGGTCATCCGCTATTATGCGGGGGGGGGGGGGGGGGGGGGGGGGGTAGGGTCTCATCCACTATATAATGCGGGAAATCAATCACTCCAACATATATATACACACACACTACTATATATAATATCACATCCAGAGAGATAATAAATCATCAATTCAAGCAATCAATCAAATAATTTAAATTTAAAATATTTAAATTAACGGTAATCCAAATGAGTGAGATAAACTCACCTTTGATTTTTAGTCTGAAATCCGATCCACACCGGCTAGATTCTCCATGATTTTCGACCTTGTATAAATGAAATTTCCGAATTTTGTTAGCATTTTCCATGATTTAACAACCATTACCATTCTCACTTTAAATTTAAATTTATTAGGTTGATAAAAATCCCAAATTTATCTTACTCTATATACACACACATATATATATGTATATATATATATATATATATATATATATATATATATATATATGTTTCTCTGTACATATTTTAAATCTTAACAGTAATTTGAAGTATATATTTATTATTATTCTTTCCTGGTAGTTAACAACAATAGAAATTTACTTTATTGTTACTTCTTCTCCTATTTTTTTCAAAACATTTTAAATCTAATCAGTGAGTTAAAATATGTGTACATATATTCATATTCTTTTCCTATCTACATATACATATGTATTCAATTAAATTAAAAAAGAAAAATAAAAGAAAATAAAACGACTATCCCACTGCCGAAGCCTTACTGAAATTACCCATTTCGATCATGACCATGAAATCACCCTTCCCCCAAAGTCGCGCCGCCACCTAAGTACCCTGCGAACCCCTGACAACGCGACCACGTCCTATGCCTAACTTGTCGCCACCCCTTCACGCCTTCACCTGCAGCCTCACGATTCCATTCTCATACCGATATCGATCTCCACCCTCTTGAAATATCATGACGAGCCACGAACCCAAAATCAAACGCGCCTCGCTACTCCGCCTACTGCCATGCTAGCGTCAGGCGGTTCACCTCTTCCCTGAACGCGATGGCTTCTGACACCACAGACGAGCACTCAGGTCCTTGCCTAATCTTGCTTCGAGAACGATAGCTGGAAGAGGAAGTGATTTAACATTGGAAGAGGAATGCGATTTGAATCCTGTTTTGTAAATGCTGAACGAATGAATTTTGTTCGTTATATATATATACATATATACATATATATATATAGAAGACGCGTGTATGGATAGATGGCGTGAACCCGAAGACAAGTGGCAAAGATATGAAAAGATAAAGTACTGAAATTCAAAGAAATTTTTGACCAGTCAACACTATAGATTTAAATTTTAAATTTAAATTTAATTCGACTTGAATTCGCAACTCAAAATCTCGACCACCTATCAAGGTGTGCCGCCAGGCATTCGTAATGTTATAACCCTATTCCAAACGTAATGGAAAAGGTTTCGAGCCATAATTCGATTTTATAGAGAAGATAGCTTTTTGGAACCAGTTAATATATTGATTTCGATATAGATTTCAGCGCGTTTACACCTCATACATCCACACGATCACTTCAAACGCTATGAAAATTGAAATCCTATAATAATGCACTATTACGGATCCAATGGAACTAGTTTCGTCGAAATCCGAGACTGTGTCCCAGAAGGTTATTTTTTAAAATCAATTTAAACGGTATATTTTTAAAACTAAACAAATCACCTCAAATTTCAATTTTAAAGCTTTTACTATCTTCAGTATTATCAATATGTATTTGATAAGCCCCTGAAATAGTTTTAAGAAGCTTAAAACTTCAGATTTAATATTTTACCCAACTTCCAGTTATTAAATCCAATAAACTAATTATTCAAATAAATAGTGATATTTGAAATACAAGTTAAACTAACTTTCAAATATTTAAAATCATTTAAATATTCCAAATTTCAAATATCTAAAAATTCTTTGTCATCACATTTCTCCCCCTTAAAAGGATTTCATCCCAGAAATTACTAGTTAAGAAGAATGATCCATAACCCATTAACTTTTTCCTAAAACCAAATAGTTTTTAACAATTTCCCAACAGCCATCTTTTGATTTAAAGACACACTATCACTATTACTAATTTTCCAAACTCATCCATAAATTCCAACAATATTTCTTCCTCAACCGTTTTAAATTATAATTTAAGACTAAACTTTAAATTATCAAAAAATTTCTAACTCTTTAAATTTTTGAAAAATTTCGCCAATGACTCCTTTGCGTGGTTAGCTCGGTACAACAACAAAATGCCTCTACGGGCCTCCAAATTCCAAAAGAAAACAAAAGCCAAGTGACTAGATCAAAAAACCATCAAATTTCATAAGACAATTTAAATACATACCTTTTTGTCAGGCCATACAATTTTATCTTCTAAAATCAAAATCATCAATTTCCTTTTTTCTTTTAAGTACCTGAATACTACTAAGCAATAATATCTAATCATAGCATTCAAAATCATTCTGTTCACTTATTTTGCAAAATCTCAATATTTGTTTCACTTTAAGTCGTACGATGTACACATATCACCCGTATGCAATATCAAATCCGATCACTCACTTGATCACACAATTTCACTTCCGAACTAGTATCATCCACCCGACTTTCTAGTGCAGACTCAGATCTAGTTTCTTGATCAGAAACCGTCATTCTCCTTGCATAGTCCTAAACTATGATAGAGAACTTTAGAATCAATCAAAAATCCACATCCAGGGTTCGCCGTCGAAAATCGAGTGAAAATTCTCAACTCAGATCGATATAAATATCTCGAAATTCTATGCTCAAATCTGGATCAAATCGCTATATGAATAAAATAATATACGTACATCACACGTATCTCAATTGATTATTAGCTATATCAATTCTCTTTTTATTCACATTTACTTTTACTTCACCACTTAAGTTTATATCTACTGCTATTCAAATTTGGCTTAAAATTTCAATTGCTTTTGAACTTAATTTCTCTTCAAATCTTAATTTATTTCCAAGTCAACATATTGAATTCTATTCAACTTATCTCAAACCCATATTAAATTAATCATTTAATTAGCTCCACTTACTAATTTAATTTAAATCTCAATGGATTTTTATTTCCAATCTTTAATTATTTTTTAGTCCACTTTGAATTAATTTTACAGCTTTACTTTACTTAACCCAATTTAAATTATTTATCAACCCAATATTCAATTTTCAATTCATTTGCTTACAAATTTAAATCAATTTGTTCCTTCACAATTTACTGCCAACTTAATAAATTTTTAATTCAATAACCATTCCATTTAGTTTACTTAGATTCATTTCCTCAAAATTCACTTTTATCTAAGTTAGTTCAGCTTTTAATTTAACTCAAAATTTTAACTTCTATATGTTTTTAACTTGTTTACACTCCATTCACTAATTTGTTCAATTTTTTTCATTTAATTGGTTTACTTTTCTAACTTATTTCGTTTCCATACTTATTTTAATTTAACTCTTCTTAAGTTAAATTTCTATTCTAAATAAATTTCATTTTTATAAGTTTCCAATCATATTTATTATTCTATAGACATTTTTAGTTAAACTCCTATAGTTTAATCAATTTCTTATATATTTAAAAACACTTTTGAAATCGCGTATATATATACCCAAACCAAATTATTCCTTGCATTCCAAAATAAAATCCAACTTTTACAAGCAAACACCAATTCAAAACATTTTGGCAGCAATTCCTCCCTTGGAAACTCGAAAATGAATATCGATGACGCTGCATTCATCACCGAAATTACTTTCCAGCGACCGAAAGGAGTTCCATGCTTTTATCTCTTTAAAACCCTTTCAAATATCTTAAATTCCAAATCTCACTAGATTTCAAATCCAATTCAAAAATACTTCTGAAATAATATCACTATTATTTCTCCAAAACCTTTAAAGTTCATTTTCAAACCCAAAGGAAATTAATTTTTCCCAAATTTTCAAATCTCAAATCCTTTCAATCCTTATTCAAATATTACTCTGGAATTTTATCCCTTTCCAATTATAAACCACATTAATAATTCATATTTGAAATTTTGTTAAGTTACATAATTATTTCTCTTAACTTTAGCTATAATTACAATTCCTTATTCCATTTCTAGTTAACAATGATAATAATTTAATATTGTCATTCTTTAATAACCAAGCAACCATATATAGCTTTAATAATTTATGGAAAATTATTTCTTTCATATATATAAAAATAATTTAGGAAAATTATTTCATTTACCTTATTCAAAACAATACTATGTCAAATTGTTCTATTCACGTGTTTAAAGATCCCTATCAATAACGTTAATTACTCGTATTGATCAAAATCCATAAACTACTCAATAAACCACTCGACATGATATAAAATAATTTTATATTCACTAACAAATACGTGCTTATATCTATTAATACACTCAACTCATTCTAGAGTATTACTGACTCTATCTCTAATGAGTAATCCCTACTGGAGCCAAGGTTCTTGCTTAACCTTTTGCTCTGATACCCACTGTCATGACTCGATTTTTCGACGCCTGAAAATCGACATTAATACGTCCACTGTATCAAATGCCGAACAATCGAATGCCAAAAAAACAGGTCGTAAGGGAAAGAAGAAGAGAAAAAACAATATCAGAATCTCACAATCGTAGCGGAACAATATATATAATAGATAATAACCGATCTTTATACGAAAAGAACTATATCTGTTTTATACATTACATCATCGGAGTACAACGCCATCAATAGCAAAATACTGGATAGTTATACTAAGCTGTCCCTATAAAAGCTGATTACGCAGCATACAAAACACAGCAGAAATAAGACAGATACATGTGATACGTCTCGCCATCCAGCACATCTCCTAAGCTCCATAACAGTCCATCTAGAATCTGTACTCTATAATACTCGGTCTGACCTGAGCATTACAGTAAAATAACATACGAGTCAGTCAGGAAAACCAGCGTGAGAAAACACACTGAATTGGATTATTTAGGTTTTCAAAATCCTTTGAAATCAAAGGTATCTCGTAAGACCACGCCACAAATAAACATGCCGGGTTTCTACCTTACGATAACGAAAACATTTTTATCAAGTTCATCTGATATTATGATAATGTCTATAGAAAGTAAAATAGAATCTAACCGAAATGCTTGCATCTCGCGTTTTACAATAGTTGGGCACAATCAAAACCGTGCAGGTACTTACTAGAGATTGGATTTCATATAATGCCAGGGCTATTGAGGTACCGCCCATCAAAGTAGCTGGTCTAGATCAGCGTACCAAGGATCCCCCTGTTCCCCTACAACACAAGACCGGAGCTACCCCTTACTGGATAGTCTAAATAAAATCATCCTATGGTTGGGATCGGCAACCGCCCAAACAGCCGAATAAAATGGACATCTAGACATGGATGACCTTACCGTAATTGGTTGCTAGCCACTTAGCCTTGCTGCACCTCTCCTATTTTAGCCATTCTCGGTTGATGAGGCTTGAGGCTCTGCGTTACCTTTTTAGGACACATTCACTTAGAATGCTCATCGTCCCCATGACGATGTTCCGATAGCATGCATCCATACAAGTCCGTTCTCGGTCCAGACGGAACCGAAGACACTACTCCTACTACATCTATTTTGGAATCAACCTCAGGATTAGTAGCGATCAGCCCTTGCACTTCACTGCTCCATCTTCAACTCCAATCTCTTGTCTTCCTCACGAAAACGTTCAAACCGGATCGAAGTGGTTTTCGAGAAATTAATCTCGATCTCGGTTTCTTCGAAACGATCAACGCATAGGCCAATATTGATAGTCGGTTATTTAACTGTCATGTAACATCCACAAACAACCATCAGGCATTAATAATTTTCCCAATTACTTATTTCAAAATATCTTTGCAAGATATTTTTCTACACTTTAACCCTTTGAAATAGTTTTCAAATCGCCTTTTCTCTCGCGGAATAAATTCCTACCTAATTTTTTTATTTCCACTGAAAATAACCAAGTCTTAATACTTAAGATTTTTGAATAATTTAAATCACTTTATCCAAAAATATACATTTTAAACACTTAAAATAAAAACTACTTAAAAAACTTTAAATACCAGTTATGAAATTTTATAATAATTTCTCATTTAAAACTTAAGCCAAGACTAATTTTTCTATAAGGTATAAATATTAAATAATTATCTTTTTAAATCATAATACTAGTTAAACCTTTAAAATAATTTACTTATTTAATTAACTTAATAAATATTTACTTTTTAAAATTTTAAAACCACTAAATAATAATTTCTTTCTAAAACGTTCTTTTAAAACCACTTTAAAACCTCTAACTTATACTTGAAAATCTTTCTTTGATAATATACTTGGCTTTTCAGAGAAATACACTTCCCATTTAAATATAACCATCTAATCATTTATAAATCATGCTCGATTTATCACAATTTAATTTACGTTCCCATCCCGTAAATTTCCTTTCCCCACTTTTTAAAAATAAAACCACCCTTTATTTTTAAAACAAATTACCATGTCTTTATAAATTCCTACCGTGAATTTACGCTTTTGAATTTATCCACTAATAAATATTTCACTTTATTTATAAACCAAATTTATAATTTCCATACCCTCATTCTCTTTTAATTATTGTTTCAAATCCCTCAATCGAATTAAAAATCAATTTTCTAAATCTAATTTCCCATAAAATTATTTCTCAATTTATTCAAGTTTATTCAGAATCCATTAGTTCCGGGTTTACTTCTTAATTAAGATTTAAGATCTTATTTAAAACTGAAAATATCAATTTCATACTTTATTTCAAAATTCTCCTTTATTTCTTCTCAAACCATTTAAATCCTAAATTTAAAAATAAATTCTTTAATTTTTTAAACAATATATCCTCAAAAATTTATTACTCCCATTTATTCAAAAATCTATTTTTGCATACTCGAAATTTATTTAAAAGGATTTTAAAATCAAACTTTTATCCTTTCCTAAATTCATTCCTTTAATTTATCTAATTTCATTATATTTATTTTACTTAGAATTCCCAATTTTATTTTCCTTTAAAACATAATCTTTATATTTTTGATATCTCAATATACCCAAAATATATTCAGCAAACCCATGACATTCAATATTTTCAATTCCTAATATAATCAAAATAACCTATCACGGATTATAAATTAAAACATATCACCAAATATGAATCATTTTGAGGAATCCAGTTGAATCCCTCCAACATGTTTCCCTGTATCCATGGATGTTAGCACAATATAAAAATATCAATCCTGCTTTGAGGGAGATATTGTGGTATAAATGGTCATTCGCTATTATGCGGGGAGGATAGGGTCTAATCCGCTATATACTGCGGGAAATCAATCACTCCAATATATATATATATATATATATATATATATATATGTATGTATGTATGTATGTATGTATGTATATATAATATCACATCTAGATAGATTATAAATCATCAATTCAAGCAATCAATCAAATAATTTAAATTTAAACTATTTAAATTAACGGTAATCCAAATGAGTGAGATTAACTCACCTTTGATTTTTAATTTGAAATCCGATCCACACCGGCTTGATTCTCCATGATTCTCGACCTTGTATAAATGAAATTTCCGAATTTTATTAGCATTTTCCATGATTTAACAACCATTACCATTCTCACTTTAAATTTAAATTTATTTGGCTGATAAAAATCCCAAATTTATCTTACTGTAATTATATATATATATATATATATATATATATATTTCTCTGTACATATCTAAATCTTAACAGTAATTTGAAGTGTATATTTATTATTATTTTTCCTAGTAGTTAACACCAATAGAAATTTACTTTATTATTACTTCTTCTCCTTCTTTTTTTTCAAAATATTTTAGTTCTAACCTATGAGTTAAAATATATGTATATATATTTATATTCTTTTCCTATCTATATATACATATATATTCAATTAAATTAACAAGAAAAAAAACAAAACTACTACCTCACTAAAGAAGCCTTACTGCAATTACCCATCTCGATCACGACCATGAAATCGCCTTTCCCCCAAATTTGCGCGGCCACCTGAGTACCCCGCGAACCCCTAACAACGCGACCGCATCCCTTGCCTAACTTGTCGCCGCACCTTCACGCCTTCACCTACAGCCTCACTACTCCATTCTCATACCGTCATCGATCTCCAACCTCTCAAATATCAGGACGAGCCACGACTCCAAAATCAAACACGCCTCGCTACCCCACCTACTGCCATGCGAGTGTCACGTGGTACATCTCTCCCATGAACACAATGGCTTCTGACTCCACTGGCAAGCACTGCAGTCCTCGCCTAATCTTGACTCGAGAATGATAGTTGGAAAAGGAAGTGATTTAAAATTGGAAGAGGAACACGATTTGAATCCTGTTTTGCAAATACTGAACGAACGAATTTCGTTCGTTGTGTGTGTATATATATATATATTTATTTATATATATTTATTTAATTTTGGTGCTTACTTAGTTCGACCATTATAAATTTTGAACGACTAGGGATTTCGAAATCGAAAATAGAAGAGGGGAAGACATTACTCTGTATTTAGTTTTGTTCGGCATGTATATTTTTTATCTTTTTAGAGAAGACGTGTATATGGACAGATGGCGTGAACTCGAAGACAAGTGGCAAAGATATGAAAAGATAATGTTCTGAAATTCAAATAAATTTTTGACCAGTCAACGCTATAGATTTAAATTTTAAATTTAAATTTAAATCGACTTGAATTCGCAACTCAAAATCTCAACCTCTTATCGAGGTATGCCACCAGGCGTTCGTAATGTTATACCCCTGTTTCGAACGTAATGGAAAAGGTTTCGATCCCTAATTCCATCGTATAGAGAAGAGAGCTTTTTGGATCCAGTTAATATATTGTATTTCGATATAGACTTCGGCGCGTTTACACCTCATACGGCCACACGACCACTTCAAACACTATGAAAATTGAAAATTGATAATAATGCACTATTATAGATCTAATAGAACTCACTTCGCCGAAATCCGAGACTATGCCTCGGGTGGTTATTTTTTAAATTTAATTTAAACGGTATATTTTTAAAACTGAATAAATCACCTCAAATTTCAATTTTAAAGGTTTTACTATCTTTAGTATTATTAATATAGATTTTATAAGCCCCTGAAATAGTTTTAATAAGCTTAAAACTCTAGATTTAATATTTTACCCAACTTCCAATTATTAAATCCAATAAATTACTTACCCTAATAAAAGTGATATTTGAAATTCAAGTTAAACTAACTTTCAAAATTTTGAAATCATTTAAATATTTCAAATTTCAAATATCTAAAAATTCCGGATCGTCACATCCATGTCTTTGCTTATAACCCTTAGCAACTAATATGACTTTAATCTTATCGATGGATCCATTTATATTCAAGTTTTTCTTGAATATCAATTTACATCATATATATTTAGCACCAGGCGGTAAATAAGTTAAAACCCAAGATTTATTTATTAAATTCAACTTAATCATGTCGTTACAAGAGTATCCACGTGAAATGAATTTACCGTTCTTGGACAATACTAACTTATCGGACTCATACACCATCTTGAATCCTCCTTTGTTAAGAAGATGTCCAAAGACCAAAATTCTTACATATGTATGTTGTACACAAAATACATTGAATAGTGTATGAACTTTTCTAGAGGTGAGTGGAAGTTCTATAGTGCCTTTTTCCATAACTTTGCTTGGAACCTTATCTGCTCCAGTAACTTCATTGCATTCTCCATTGTTTTCGTTGTTAGTCTTAAACAAACAACATTCTTTGCAAGTTTGAATGGTTACTCCAGTATCAAGCCACCAATCATTATCTGTGCCACTAACCAAATTTGCCTCTTGCACTACTGCCAAAAGTGAGCCTTTGACAACATTCACTTTTGGTTGTTTCTTTCGCAAACGGTAGTCTCGGGCATAGTGGTCGGGCTTGTTATAGAAACAACAAGTATCTTTCTTTTTGTTGTTCTTGGGATGATTTTTGTTTTTAAAATGCGTCTCATTCTTAGGCTTCAACTTATCAGTTATTTCAACATTATTTTCCTTAGATTGGGGCTTGGTTTGCGGATTATCATCTAGTTCTCGTTTATGAAAGTCCTCTTCAATACGATGATGACGATGTAAACTGTCTAAACCATAATCTGTTTATGCGTGCTTTAATTTTTTCTTATAATTATTCTAAGAATTAGGTGGTATAAAATTTATGACTACAGCAACAAAAGATTCAAGAAGATCTATTTTAGCATCTTTAAGTCGATTCACCAACAGTAAGATTTCAGTTACTTGTCCTATTATTAACTTATTGGTAACCATTTTGAAATCCATAAAACCGGATATAAGAAATTTCCTGTTACTTGCCTCTAATATGCGGCATTTTCTTTCCCATGAACCTTCGCAGTCTCCAAGGTCCAACGTGCGTTGTAGACAAAAGTAGACAGCGCATTCAGAACGTGCCCTCTACGCAGAAAATCATCTTCTTTGCGCTTTGCACGTTTTGCTTTTAGAGCAGCATCATCTGTTGCAGTTTCCTCTAATATTACTTCCAATCCATCTTTTGAAATATAGAACAATTTGACGATGATAAGGAAGAACTTCATTATCTCTTGCCAGCGAGTAAAATTATCTCCATCAAAACGCTCCAATTGAATTAAGTGCTAATTCATGACCTACAGGTATCTCTAACTTTCCATGGTTGAAAACTATTGTCTAAAAATTTGTAGAAAATTTATATTTTGAGATGAGGAATATGACGATAATGCCATACTTCTAACTTCAATGATCTAGGGTATAGATTCTTTTAGACAATAGTTAAACCCACTGAGTACGAACAGATTATAAAACTATAGACTTCAGGATTCAATGAAACCTTGGAACAACAAAGCCAAATTAAGGATTTGTACAATCTTGATCTGACCAAGAATACTTTATTATAGTTTTTGATGATACAAATTTGTAATGAATAGATGGGGAAAAAGAAGAGAACATATTTTTATTGTTTCTGAGTTTGCAACACTTCACCGACATCGTAAAATCTACCTATGATTAAAGTGTTCTGCAACACATTCTAGCATCGCGAAATCTAGAAGAAGATAATAGTTGCTGTTGTAAATAACAATGGTTCTGGACGTCGATATTTATAGTGTTGGGGAAGCGTCCAGAGTTGCATTTGTTCAAAACGTGGCATATCTTCCCAAAGGTCCAAAACTTTTGCCAATGGCCGGTTCCGTTTATTCAAATATCACACATCACCAACTGCCGCATCTTCTGCCAAATATACCTATTTAAATTTAAATTTTAGTCTGGCCCGTTTCAAAAAAAATTAAGTCTGCTAATTTAGACCCAAAATGGATCCGGCCCATTTCGGTTGGATAGGCGGTTGAGGCATCATGCAGTTATGTAGTGGTTAAGCATTACTTTCCTTCTCATAACAAAGTAAACATTTAGGTGCCCAAAAGGCCCAACCTTCTCATAAGGAATCTATATTTAAAAAATTATAGTTCCATATTTTCCAAAATGTGGGACTTTCTTCCTTCCCTCTTCTTCTCTTCTTAAAACAAAAAAAACTATGGAGGCAATGTTGAAAATATTCAACATTATCCCTCTATTTTCAAGATTGAATATTTTAAAACATTTAAATAATAAAAAACGAAATGGTAGCTGTGATGACCCGGACTTTTGGGCAATATCAATTTAATAATCTGTATTAAAAATTAAGTTGATTTGATAATTTTCTTTTATAATTTTAATTTAAATTGGCAATTTATTCCTTTACAAGCAAATAATTACTTAATTAGTAAAATTTATCTTTTAAAAGCTAATAAAATGTTGTCTATTTATAATGTATATTTATTCGTATATATTGCAAATAGAAACTTTGGGTTGAATTTAATAAAAAAATCTTGTTTTCAAATTCTAAAATATATTTGGCAATTCTAATTAATTTAATATAAAACTTTTCAAAGATTATTTAAATAAATAACTATATAGTTTTAAAATACTTAAGGTAAATGTTTAATAGTTTAAAATAGATTTTAAGCTTAAATTTAAATTTAAATAAAGTGACATAAAGGTTTGTTTTATTTCTTTTTAAATATTGCTTAATGAATATGATTTGTAATTAGATATGAAAGTTTAAAATACAATAAAACATATGATTCATAAATTCATTTAGTAATAAAAGTACTTTATAATTTCTTTTATAAATTATTTAAAATTGAAAAATTTGTTACTTTTAAACAATATAAATATTGTATTATTTCTATACATAAATATAAAAAGATTTCAATAAGAAAATGGGATGGTTATTTCAAATTGAATAAATTGACTTTAATTTAGATTTTTCAAATCTAAGTTGAAGTTGAATTTAAAATTTAAAAGGATAGACATTTTTAAATAAATTAAATTTTAGAATTTAATTTGAATTTAAAGTTTTGAAATCCAAAAGATAGATATTTAAAATGTTTTGGATTTTTAAAGATATTTATATAAACTTTTATTTATAAAATGATTGGTTTTATTTCTTTAAAGTTATATATATATATAAGTATTTGTAAATTAATAAATTAAGTTAAAAGCTTTCATTAACATTTAAAATAAAAAGAAAATACTTAATGGACAAGTGTTAATATATTAAGGCTTCATATGACAAGTGTAAATAATAATCAACTTAAGATGACAAATGGTGAAATTTAATACAAGTGTCATATTATTTTTGATTTTTTCTTTTATTTTAAATAAATCACAAATTTACTTATATAAAATTAATGTTTCTTCTCTTCAAATTCTTTTTTTAATTCTCTTTTCAAAGCTAAGAATAAAAATCTGAAATCAATACTTCAGCCTGCAAATTTTTTTAAATCAAACACCTCTAAAACAAGAAATCATGATTCAAATCAAAACCAATAAGTTTGCAAACCAGAAAATTTATCTGGAATCAAAGCCTATAATCATTTCTTAAACTTGGGATCTATTCAAAAGCAAACTGAGGAAGAAGAAATCAAAGCAAGCTCAAAATCAAGTCTTAAGTCATCTTTAACAGGTTTCAATAGCATGCAACTACAGTTTTTAAATCAAAGAAGCAATTCATGTCAACATATTCCAGTTTCAAGCTTTCTTTCAGAGTGCTCTGTTCTCCATCAATTGTTTTCAGGTGAGTAACATTTTTCTATAAAGCTTAAGTATAATGAATCTGGTGCTTGATTATCTAGGGAAATAAGTATGTTTGTATATATACTTATAAGAACATTACTGTGTATATATGTATGGGATGTATGCATGCTGGTTGTATCATTACTCTTTCTGTTTTTAGTTTCAGAGTTAGAATTTTTAATCAAAAATCATTATCTCTTGATCTAATTCTTGTTAAGATTTAAGTCTTAAACAAAAGTTGTTTGATTAATCAAGATTAATGTTCAAAAATTTAATTAAGTTAAATTAAAACATGAATGTCTCTGGAAACTAGAAACAACAGTGCATGTTTAAGACAAGTGAAAATTTAAGTATCTTAATTTATCAAGACAGGTTTATAAACTGAAACTTTATACAAAAACTTGATTTTTAAAAGAAAAATCACAAATTTTAGAATTGAATTGGAAGAGCAGTTCTGGTTTGAACAGAAATATGTTTTGAGGGGGTTTTGATGATCTCGATGGTCGGAGAGGTCAGGGTTCTTTCTGGGGGTCGAAGGATGGTCGGAGACCTGGGGAAAAATGCCAGGAAGGTGATCTAAGCACTGTAGCGGTGATGGTTGTTAGATTTAGTTTTTAAACCTAGTTTTGGCAAGGTGGGAGTTTGTGATCATCTCAGCGTCTCTGGATGATCCAGATCAACAGAACTCTGGGATCGATAGCTTGAACGTTGACGAAGTTGTGGCTGGAGGCGTAGACACTCCGATTATCAGAATTGGAAGGTCGAGAGGTTTTCCAGGTTGGGATTTGGTTCCAGTTTTGTGCTTGAAGACTCTATTTTTTTTTTGAGTTTTTCTTTGAGTTCTGATGATCGGGGTCGTAAGATTGGATGAACGTCGACTTGAGGAAGTCGTCGTAGATGATCGAAGGAGGTTGGTTGTTGGGTCATGTGTACGACATTGTTTTTGGTATCAGCATTTTGGTCTGGGTTTTGTCTCGAAGAGGTTATCGTGATTTTGGCTTGGAGGCTCAAAGGAGTTCTCGGGGTATTGAATGTGTGGCTAGGGGCAATGGGTTTGTGACAAGCTTTAAAACCTGTTAGGTTTTCAAATTTTTGTTTGAATTTAAATTTGAAAGCAGGGTTTTAAACTTCGTTTAAAACCAAATTTTAAGATATGGATTCAAATTGACTTTTTCCTTCTAGTTTTAAATAAATAAAGTTTTACAAAAATAAAATGTTTTAACAACTTTAAAATGTTTAAAGCAAATTTTAAAATGATTTGAATTTAAAATGAATTTGGTTTAAACTCTTTTAAATTTCTTTTATAAGATGAATGTTTCTAAACATGTGATTTAAAAAGGTTTTTAAATTGTTATTTTTTTAAACTTTGTTAAAGTTAAATTTGTATTCATTTTAAATCTTAAATTTGAAATGAAATTTAAAAGTAAATTTGAAAGTAAAATGTATTCAAATGCTTTTGTTAATGACAATTTAGTCACAAAATAAGAAAAATGTTTTATCTTAAAGTTAATTAAGATATAATGATTTGAAATTAATTAAATTAATAAGATAATTTAAGAGTAATTAATTAATTTGATTAATTTATGGTTAGAATTAATTAATTAAAGGTTAGTTAATTAATTAGGGTTAATTAATTTGAAAATAAAGATCATTAATTAGATAAGTTAAGGTTTTAAATTAATGATTAGAAATTAATTAATCAAGTAATTAAGGATTAATTAAGTTACAGTTAAGCACTTAATTTATTAAATAATTAGAGATTAATTGAATGGTTATTAAAGATTAATTAAATTGTAATTTATAATGATTAATCTAAGTTTAATTACTTAAGAAAAGTAATTAAAGAATTATTAATAGTTAATGAGAGATCATTAACTAGGGATTATTAAATAACTAATTAATGTGATTAATTTTTAATAATTAATTATATTAATTAATTAAAAATAATCATTTGTGGAATTATTTAAGTATAATTACTTAATGAAAGTAATTAAAGGAATTAACTACTCAATGTAATTAATTAAAGTAATGTGATTAGTTTAAGTTAATTAATTAAGTTTAATTATTTTAAGATAACCACTGGATGATTTGTTAAGTATAATTACTTAATGTAATTAATGAAGAATAATTACTTAATGAAGTAATTAGTGATGGGAATTGATGTAATTAATTAAGATAGGAAGTAGTTATGGGATTAATTACTTTGTGTAATTAATGGAAAGGATAATTAATTAGTGAAGGCAATTAATAATTAATTACTTAGTGCAATTAATTTAAGAATTAATTAATAAAGTTATTTCAATAAGGTAATTAATTAAAGGTAGTTAATTACTAAATGGGATTAATCAAGATTGATTAATAAATAAAGATTAATTAAAGATTAATTATTAAATATGATTAGTAATAAATTAAGAAGAAATTAAGGGATCATTAATTAATGTAATTAATGATGTAATTGAGGATCGATTAATTAAAGGGTAATTAATCAATATAAATGATATAAAGTAATTAGTTAATGTAATTAATTAAGGATTAATGTAATTAATTATAATTAATTAATTAATAAAGTGATTAAAGTTTAATTGCTGTAAATGGTTAAGGATAATTAATTTGTGTAATTAATTAAAGGCTAATTACTTGAAGTACTTAGAGGATAATTAATCAAGGGTGGTTAATTAAGATGGATAATGAAAGGATGATTTATTAATTGATTTGTAATTAATGGTTAAGTACGCAAGATTTATGCGATGAAAGTAATTAATTTAAATTATTTTAAATTAACTAGAGATGGAAGTAATTAATTTAATTCATTTTAAATTAATTAGAAATAGTTGGATTAATTAATCATTGCTTATGTATGGATGGATGATATTGATTGCCTTGAATGGTTTGAGATCTCTGATATGGGATATGTGATGTTGTGTGATATGGAAGCTTTGGTTGAATTGTGATGATAATGTAGATTATCTATTTGTGATGATGTGGATTATCTATCTGTGTGAATATAGATAATAAAATTGAATTGTTTTAACTTTAAAACAACTTGGACCTAAAAGATGGCGCTTTGGAATTCGATGCGACCGGGATCGGGTTTCCAAATTTGGATATCCGAAAACCACATCGATCCAAATTAACGTTAGGTCACGAATCTGAAGTGAAGATGAAGATTCAGAGTGCAAGGGTTATCGTCGTTAACTCCGAGGGTGATACCAAAGTGAGTGTAACGAGATAATGCCTTCGGTTTCGTTCGAACCCGGAACGTACTTGTATGGATTGAATGATTTCAGCACATCGTCAGATGGACGATGAGCATTTTAAGAGATGTGTTCCCTAAAGGTAATCGTAGCCTCAAGCCTTGTCAACCGGGAATGGCTAAAACAGGAGAGGTGCAGCAAGGCTAAGTGAGTCGTGCTCATGTAGGACAAGATCTTCCCCTGTCTAGAAGTCCCTTTATATTCGGCTGTGTGGGCAGTTGGTTGCAAACAACTACGGGGTTGTCTTGTTTGGGGTTGTCCAGTAAGGGATGGTTCCAGCCTTGTGTTGCAGGGGATTGGAAGTAATCCTCGGTACGGTGATCTAGGCCACGTACTGTGACGGGCGGTACCCGAGTAGCCCTATCATTGATGGTAACCCATTCTTCCTACGTACCTTTACAGTTTTGATTGTATCACCTAATTTGTGGCTAGTATGCTGGAATTTAATCTTGTAACAATTTCAGCTATTTTTTATTTAATTGAAAACCCTAGGCCCTATTATAATATCACTGGATTTCCTATCAAATGTTTTGGTTAGCGTAAGGTAAAAACTTACCCATGTTTATGTGTGGGGAGTCTTACGTGATAACTTTTCTTTTCAAAGGATTTTTAAAGTTAAGCAACTTTAACCTATTACTCACACCAGATCCATGTCTGACCCAGAGTTTATCTTCTGTTTTCTTAAACTCTTGGGTACTCAAATTTTTACGAGTAGCCAAGGGATTTAGGTTAGCTTTGACGAATTTAGGAGGAGAGAGTGGAGCAGGAGGCTTCAGCGTTTGTAGATATATGTAGTGTTCTGCTGTGTTGATCTCTGAGTCATTTGTTTGAGTTGTATTTTGAGTTGTAATAACTAGACAGGTGTTTATAACTGTCTAGTATGCGATGTATAAGCCGTGTAACTCTGATAGATGTTGTAAACTATGTAATACTTATGTGATTAATATAATTTATTCGTTCTGCTGTTGAGATTCTGATGTTGTTTATTTCTTTCTTCCCTATCTTTCTCTTTTCTATCCCTTTCTTTCTTAATGATGATGCATCTTTCTGTGGATAGATAGGTGGGTCGTCACAGCAACATCACTTAAGTAATTACTGATGTACCTAAGTTGGATCAATCCCGACGTAGTTCAAGGTCAAGAAATTTCACCATCGTGAAAACCAACACATAAATGAAAGGTATCTTTTGGATTTGAACTTTCACTTAGTGTAAACCATTCAAAGCCTTATATAGATTCTGTGGTGATCAAATCTTGGATCAAGTATCCTTAATGATAAAACCGAAACAATCATATATGTTGATTTTCTTAGATAATGTGTTCTTATTGCTCAGCACTTAATGGACATGTGATTTTAAACCTGGGTTCATGAGTCTACTTAGAAAGTGATCCTACTTCTTAGGAAATGACCTGATTTCCATAATAATATAGGTAAGTGTCTTAGGTGTTCCTATGATTCTCCTTTTACTTATCTAGACTAGTTAAGGATATTTTATCTATCCTTTGTTCTTGTAGAATCCAACACTAAATAATGAGAATTCTTGAATTAGTATTCCATAATCATTCTGCTAACTTGTTTATACCCATTGAACCTTGTTTATCCTTTACAAAACATAGGTTGGGTTTCCGTTAAGGATGATCAACCTTCATTCACAGACCTTAGCCCCATTTCCATCGATTTTATAGAACCATTGCCTTTAGAAGACTCTCAGTGAGTGGGTCAGCCAAGTTTTTTTTTTTCATTTCTATGTAGTCAACAACTATTACTCCTCTTTTTAGTAATTGTCATATCACTTGATGTCTTAGACTCACATGTCTAGACTTTCCATTATATGTCTTATTAGAGACATTATATATCATTTCCTGATTATCGCAGTTAATCAAGACTGTGGGAGATGGCTTCTTCCATAGTGGAATTTCTGTTAATAAATTCCTAAGCCATTCTACTTCCTTACATGCATCTACTAATGCAATCAACTCTGACTACATTGTTGAGTCAGACATACAGATTTGCTTCTTAGAACCCCAAGACACTACAACACCTCCTAATGACATTGCTACTTTATCAAACTTCTCATGTTATTGCATAGGAGCTTGCTTTAGGCCATAAAGAGACTTTACTAATTTGCAAACTTTCTTTTCATGGCCTGGGGTTTTGAAACCTTTAGGTTGTTCCATATATATCTCTTTTTCTAAATCTCCAATTAGAAAAACGTCTTTACATCCACTTGATGTATGACCAATTTATGAATGGATGCAAGTGCTATTAAACAACGTATAGAAGATATGTGAGTAACTGGAGCATATGTATCAAAATAATCCACTCCATGTCTTTGTTCATAACCCTTGGTAACTAATCCGGTTTTAAACTTATCGATGGATGCATTTATATTAAAATTTTCCTGAATATCCATTTACGTCCTATAGGTTTAACACCAAGAGTTTAACCAGTTAAAATCCAAGTTTAGTTTGAAAATATTGAAGTCATTTCATCATTGATATCATCTTTCCAAAAAATGGAATCTCTAGAATTCATAGCCTCAGAATAAGTTTTAGGATCATCATCCACATTTATTACGTATCTAGTATTATTAAGCACTTCATCCTTACTGCCTTCTACAAGATAAGCTATGAAGTTAGGACCATGGTCTTTCTCTATTCTTGCTCTTTTACATCTCCTTTGTTCAGTACTATTATCTAGTAGTGATATATTCTTGTTGTTTTGAGTAGGAGCATAGTAATCGTCATTGATAGCATTAGTCGTATTAGGTTCTAGACTAGATGATCTCTATGGAATCTCAACTGTTTGATTTTCAAAGAATTTGACATATGCAGTTTCTATAACTTCTAAGATGTCAAGAATTAGGAACCTATAAGTTATACTGTTAAGGGAGTAACCTATAAAAACATATTTAAATGCACTATTACCTAATTTTGGTCATTTAGGGACTGGTTTTCCAACATATGCTAAAAAAATCCTAAACTTTAAGTCTTGTAAGATTAGGTTTTCCTATTAAACCATATTTCATAAAGGGAAACATTGTTATTTTTAAGTGGTACTCTATTTTAAATGTAATATGCAGATATCATAGTATCAACCTATAAGGTATTAGGTAATTTGAACTTAAAAGCATGGCATTTACCCTTTTTACTAAAGTTCTATTTTTTCTTTCAGCAATACCATTTTGTTGTGGTGTATAAGGGGCAGTGCATTGGTGAACTAAACCATGTTTTTACAAAACAAGGTGATTCATTTGAGAAATATTCTCTTCCATTATCTGAATGTAATATATTGATTTTAACTCTTAATTATGTTTCCACTTAAACTTGTAAAATTTTAACTTTATCAAATGCCTCATCTTTAGTTTTCATTAGATACACATAAGCATATCTAGTATAATCATCAATAAATATGATATAGTACTGGTTACCACCATAGATGATATAACTTTTTAAGTCCCCCACATCACTATATACCAAAACAAGCAAACCAGTTTTCCTACTTACAGATTTAAAGGATTTTCGATGTATTTTTGCTTTACACATATTCCACATTTAGAGATAGAGTTGAAATCAAAATCAAAATCAAGAAATTCATCCAAATTTATGCATATTTTTTTAAGAAAATTATAATCAACATGTCCTAATCTACCATGCCATAAAATAACAAAATCAACGATATAAGCAGAAGATTTCTTTAGTAAATTCAACTTAATCATGCTATTACAAGAGTATCCCTGTTCATTGAATTTACAGTTCTTAGACAATACTAACTTATCATACTCATACACCATCTTGAATCCTCCCTTGTTAAAAAGGTATCCAGAGTCCAAATCCTTACATATGTCTGGTATACAAAGTACATTGACTATTGTAAGAAATTTTCTAGAGGTGAGTGGAAGTTCTAAAGTGCCTTTTCCCATAACTGTGCTTGGACCTTATTTTCTCTAGTAAATTTATTGCATTCTCTATTGTTTTCTTCGTAAATCTTAAACAAACTATGGTCTTTGCAAATATGAATGGTGGCTTAGTATTAAGCCACCAATGATTATCTATGCCACTAACACAGTTTTCCTCTTACACTACAACCAAAAGTGAGTCTTCTACAATATCCAATTTTTGGTTTTTCTGCCATAGAGGTAATTTCGAGCGTACTGGTCGGGATTGTTACAGAAATAACAAGCACCTTTCTATTTTTTGTTCTTTGGATGATTTTTCTTTTTGTAGGCTTCAACTTGTAAGTTATTTCAACAAGATTTACCTTAGAATGGGACTCATTTTGCGGATTATCATCTAGTTCTCGTTTATGAGAGTCCTTTTCAATATAAAGATGACGCTGTAAACCGTCTAAATCATAATCCGTTTACGCATGCTTCACTTTTTTCTTATAATCATTCCAAGAGTTAAGGGGTCTAGAAATTATGACTCCAACAACAAAAGATTTAGGAAGATCTATTTTAGCATCTTTAAGTCGATTCACCAACATAAAGATTTCACTTACTTGTCTTATAATGGACCTATTGGAAACCATTTTGAAATCCATAAAATTGGAAATGAGAAATTTCTTGTTACTTGCCTCTGATATGCGGTATTTTCTTTCCAGTGCAGTCCAAGGATCCTTTGCATTTTCCAATGTCCTATATGCGTTGTAGATAGAAGTGGATAATGCATTCAGAATGTGCACTGTACACAAAAAATCATCTTCTTTGCGCTTTGCATGTCTTGCTTTTAAAGCAACATAATTTTTGGTAGTTTCCTCCGAAATTACCTCCAAGCTATCTTTCAAAGTGTAGAACAATTTAATGTTGATAATGAGGAACTTCAACTTCTCTTGCAAACGAGTAAAATTATCTCCATCAAAATGCTCCAATCGAGTTAAGTGCTGATTCGTGACTTGTAGGGCTCTAGAACTTTCCATGGTTAAAAACTATTGTCTAAAATTTTGTTAGAAAATTTATGCTTTGAGACAAGAAAGATGATTATAATCCTGTACTTCTGACTGACTTCAGTTATCTAGAGTAAGGATTCTTTTATATAATAGTTCAACCCATCGAGTACAGACGGGCTATAAAACTATTGACATTAGGATTCAATGAAGTCTTGGAATAGCCTAACCAAATTCAAGATTTGTAAAGTCTTGATCTAGACAAGAACCCATTATTATTGTTTCTAATGATGCAAATTTGTAAAGAATAGAATAGAGAAGAAGATGAGAACATATTTGCAGTGTTTGTGCGTTTGCAACACCTCACAGGCATCGCAAAATCTGGTTGTGATGAAAGTGTTCTGCAATACTTTCGGGCATTGCAAAATCTGTAAGAAGAAGATGAGTGTTACGGTTGTGAAAATAGGCACGGTTCTAGACATCGCTATTTATAGTGTTAGAGAGGTGTCTATTCGTCTAGGGATGCATTTGTCCAAAATGTTGCACCCCTTCCCAACGATTCAAAACTTTTGCTGCCAACTACCTCTTCTCCCGCCAAATCTATCCATTTAAATTTGGATTTAAATCTGGTTCATTTCAATAAAAAGTTAATTCTATCTATTTGGACCAAAATCTGAACCCAACGCGGCCTGGTTGGGTTGGACGGACAAAGGCGGTAATGTGCTCATGTATGGTGGTTATGAATGACTTCCCTTCTCACAATAGAGCAAACATTTAGGTACCCAAATGGCCCAACCTTCTCACGAGGAATCTATATCTGAATAAATATAGTTCCATATTTCCCAATATATAGGACTAATCTCCCTTCCCACTTCTTCTCGCCTTAAAACAAAAAAAAAATAGGGAGGCAATATTGAAAATATACAACATTCTCCTCCTATTTTCAAGACTGAATATTTTAAAACATTTTAAGTATAAAAAGGGAATGGCTGCATCACTTGAGTGATTGCCTACTTACCTAAGTGGGATTATGTCTAACATATTTTAAGGTTAAGAAATTTCATCATTGTGAAAACCAACACATAAGTGAAAGGTATCTTTTGGATTTGAACCTTCACTTAGTGTAAACCATTCAAAGCTTTATCGATGGTAAATGAATCTTGGACTAAGTATCCTTAATGATAAAACTGAAACAGTCACACTAGTTGATTTTATTAGGTAAAGTGTTTTGTATTACTCAACATGTTAATGGACATGTGCTTTTAATCCTAGGTTCATGAGTCTACTTTAGAAAGCGATCTTACTTTCCTAGGAAACAGCCTTATTTCCATACTCATATAGGTAAGTCTCTTAGGTGTTTTTGCGATACACCTTGTAGTTATCTAGACTAATTAAGGATATTTTATCCAACCTTTGTTCTTGCAAAATCCAGCACTAAATATAATGGGAATTCTTGATTTAGTGTTCCATAATCATTCACTTAACTTGTTTGTACCCATTGAACCTTGTTTATCCTTCACAAAACTTAAGTTGGGTTCCCATTGAGGACGATCAACCTTCATTCACAGACTTTAGTCTTGTTTCCTTCGATTTTATACAAACCATTGCCTTTGAAAGACTCCTAGCGAGTGGGTTAGTCATGTTTTTCTTTGTTTCTATGTAGTAAACAGTTACTACTCCTCTTTTGAGTAATTATCTTATCATTTGATGTCTTAAACTCACATGTCTAGACTTCCCATTATATGTCTTATTAGAGACATTGTATATCGTAGCTTGATTATCACATCTAATCAAGACCACTGGAGATGGCTTCTTCCATAATGGAATCTCTACTAATAAATTCCTAAGCCATTTTGCTTCCTTAGATACATTTGTTAATGCAATCAACTCTGACAACATTTTTTAGTAATATATACAGGTTTGCTTCTTGGAACCCCAAGACACAGCGGCACCTCTTAATATAAAGATCCATCTAGTCATAGAGTTGGATTTGGATTCTACATTATTCCAGGTCGCATCACTATATCCTTCTATTACGGTTGGATTTCTTTTATAAGATAAACCATAGTTAATGCTTCCTTACATACAAGCTAGAACTCATAAAATTGATATACAATAGGATCTTTATATGATGCAACTTATATAGGTAAGTGTGAGAGTGTATGTTATAAATCACACTAAGCAAAGAATAATAAACGAATATGAAGAAGGTAAATAACAAAAGTGATCACACTATATATTTTATATTGGTTTGGATCTCCCGTCCTACATCAGTCCTGAAGCTCCCCTTTGGTATGTTCTTTGACCAAATAATCCTCGCTTCGCCCAAAGAAATAGGCTAACACAGAAGGTATTTCTCTGACAACCTTGTGTTCCAAATAACACAGATTTTGACTAATAGTATAATTCTCCCTACGATCTCCTTTGAGGGTGTGAATGTGAGTACTTTGAGTGGTAGAAAGTGGTTTAACCAAAATAATATTTTGATTATGATAGATTGAGAATATGTTAGCAATATATGCGCAAATACGTAAATAGAGAGTAATAAGAAATTAAAAGAATAGATTAGAATTAGTTGATCCAATTCTTAATCTTTAAAGTATATATAGGTTTGAGTAGATGCATATGAGGAGTTGTTACTATTTAACTAAACTCTATTTGTTTTAATGGCTTCAATTATTGAAGAAGGGATGTTAAATGAGGCTTCCTTTTAGATTAGAGTAGCGGAAATATGACAGTCGTCTGTTGCTTCAGAAATTAAAGTCCCAAAAATATGCACAGACATTTGTGGGTGGTCATAATTGAATATAACAATTTTTTATGCCAATGTTGAATATACGAATTCGTATGTGCATAAATATACTCAAAGAGATCTTATAATGTTTTTTCTAAAATCATTGTTACACAATTATACCGTATTAATCATAGCATGGTTCATAAGTCTTTGTTTGTCTTCGATTTTTGATATTTTGAGCACGACGATCTCTTGTTGTATATACCGGTATTCTTGATAAGATATAAAATACATGATTCTATAGTTGTTGTCATTGAAACCGTAGAATGGAGGTTCTAACAGAAATAGCTTTCCAATGTTCGTAAGCTCGATTACTCTTAAATCAACATAACATGCTTATAACATGAGCAATGTCGGGTCTAATCCAATGGATAACTTACATAAGACTCCCAATAAAACTGGAATACCCAAGTTGAGAAATGGTACCACCAGTGTTCTTTGCTAATTTAATATAAGGATCTATAGGAGTTGGTGCTGATTTGTCATTACAACAACCATACATTTTGGGGAACTTCTCAATGTAATAAGATTGGGTTAGTAAAAACTCCCCCTCTTTCTTAATGATTTAATTTCTAAAATTACATCAGCATGTCCTAGATCTTTCATATCAAACTTAGAAGACATAAACTTCTTAGTTTCATTCACATAGGATATATTAAAACCATATATTAGCATGTCATCAACGTATGAACATATTATAGTATAACCAATGTTATCCGATTTGCTAAAAATTACATTTATCAGCATCATTGACAATGAATCCATATGCCAACACTACTTTATCAAACTTCTCATGCCATTGCTTGCGAGCTTGCTTTAGGCTGTAAAGAGAATTTGCTAATTTGCAAACTTTCTTTTCTTGGCCTGGGTTTTGAAACCTTCAGGTTGTTCCATATATCTCTTTTTCTAAACCTCCGTTTAGAAAAACAACATTTACATCCATTTGATGTATAACCAATTTATGAATGGATGCAAGTGCCATTAAAAAGCGCTTAGAAGATATGCAAGCAACTGGAGCATATTTATCAAAATAATCTACTCCATGTTTGTGCTTATAACCCTTAACAACTAATCTTGCTTTAAACTTACCGATGGATCCATTTGTATGCAACTTTTTCTTGAAAATCCATTTATATCCTATAGGTTTTGCACCAGGAGGTAAATTAGTTAAAACCCAAGTTTAGTTTGACAGTATGGAACTCGTTTCATCATTGGTAGCATCTTTCCAGAAAATAACCGTGCTATGATTTTTGTCAACCAAGTGTTACTGTAGATTGAAATAACCATGCTCTGATACCAAATGAAATATTATAGGATCTTTATATAATGCAACTTATATATGTAAGTGTGAGAGAGTATGTTACAAATTACACTAAGAAAAGAATAATAACCAAATATAAAGTAGGTAAATAATAAAAGCGATCATACCAGATATTTTATACTAGTTCGGAGCTTCCTTCCTTATCCAGTCCCAAAGCTCCCCTTTGGTATTTCCTCTTACCAAATAACCCTCACTTCAACCAGAGGAATAGGCTAATACAAAAAGTATTTCTCTGACAGCCTTGTGTTTCAAATAAAGTTGATTTTGACTAGTAGTACAATTCTTCCTATGATCTCCTTTGCGTATGTGAATGTGAGTACTTTGAGTTATAGGAAGTGGTTTAATCAAAATTATATTTTAATTATGATAGATTAAGAATATGTAATCAATGTATGAACAAATATGAAAATAGGGAGTAATAAGAAATAAAGGGAATATATTAGAATTAATTGATCCAATTCTTAATCTTTGAAGTGTATATAGGTTTGAGTAGATGCATATGAGGAGTTGTTACTATTAAAATAAACTCTATTTGTTTTAATGGCTTCAATCGTTAAAGAAGGGATGCTATCATTCAATATGAAATGAAGCATCCTTTCAGGTTAGAGCAGTTGTTATACGACAGATGTCTATGCGAAAACCATAGATGGCTATGGCTTCAGGAATTAAATTCTTGAAAATATTCACAAACGTTTGTGGCTTTCCTAAAGATGTTTGTGGGTGGCCATATTTGAATATCATAGTTTTTTATGCCAATGTTGAACATATGAATCCTTATGTGCACATATATACTCAAGGAGACCTTACAATGTTTTTCTAAGATTCTTAATACACGATTATAACCTTACTAATCATAGCATGTTCTATAAGTCTTTGTTTGTCTTCGAGTCTTAATATTTTTGAGCATGATGATCTCTTGTGGTATATACCAATAATCTTGATAAGATATAATATATGTGATTGTGTAGTTGTTATCGTTGAAACCATAGAATGGAGGTTTTAATATTCTCCCCCTTTTTGCCGATGACAACTATATAATTGTTAGTTATAATAATAACTCGTGCTTAATTTTATCTCCCCCTATGTATATGCATATATTTCTCCCCCTTTGTCATTATCAAAACTAAAGAAAAGAAATCATGCAGTCATAAAAATGATATATAATCATAGATAGGTCAAACAAAATTAGAACATAAATAAAGTTTTAACAGGAGACATACAAAACGAAATAGAAGTTAAATAACATAGGCCATAAAAGAACATAAATGATTAAATAAAGGAAGTTAGTTATACTGGTTTGAAGAATATCAAAATCCGCCATAATTTTCATAATACTCCCAGTATGTTGTAGGATTTTGCTCGTATGATGCTAGCCATTCAGTTTGATCTTTATACTCCTTATTTCCTTGAATGCAAAGTCCTTGGAAAGCCATGTAAGGTTGATGTTGAAATTGGTGAGGGTCGGATAAAGACATATCATCACTATCTTCTTCCTCCTTTTTAGGTTTTTCTTGTTCAATAGTCTTTCCTTTGTCTTGAGAAGTTCCTTCATGAGAAGTACGAGCATGGTAAATTGGTGTTTGAGTTCAAGGTGGTGGTGTATGTGATGGAGAAGATGATGATCGAGTGCATGATCTTCCATGCACCTTTCTCATTACTTTTCCTAAGATGGAGATGATTTTTTCAAAAGTTATTTCCATTTTAGTCATTCGTGTTGAAAAAGATTGCTCCAAGCCAGTAATTTTAGTGTTCAAAGCCCGTTGGTTGGCCGTAATTAACTTTTTATTTTTAAGTGTTAAATCATGGATCGATTCATTTTGCATTGGTTATAACCCTTAGCAACTAGAGCATATGTATCAAAATAATCGAACCTATGTCTTTGGTTATAACCCTTAGCAATTAATTTGGATTTAAACTTATCGATGGATCCATTTACTCTCAACTTTTTCTTGAATATCCATTTACATCCTATAAGTTTAGCACTAGAAGGTAAATCAGTTAAAACCTAAGTTTAGTTTGACAGTATGGAACTCATTTCACCATTAATATCATTTTTCCAGAAAATGGAATCTACGGAATTCATAGCCTCAGTATAAGTTATTGGATCATCATCCACATTCATTGCATATCTAGTCATATTAAGGACTTCGTCCTTGCTGCCTTTTATAGGATGAATTATAAAGTCAGGACCACAGTCCTTCTCTGTTCTTGCTCTTTTACTTCTTTTTGTTTAGTACTATTACAAGGTACTGATACACCTGATGTTTTAAGCAGGGGCATAGTATCGTCATGGATACCATTAGTCGTATTAGTTTGTAGACTAGATGATCCTAATAGAATCTCGATTGTTTGATTTTCAAAAAATTCTACACCTATAGATTCTATAACTTCTCAGGTGTCAAGAATTAGGAACCTATAAGTTATATTGTTAGGGAACATTTAAATGCCCTATTACATAACTTTAGTTATTTATGGTCTGTTTTTCTAACATATGCTAAACAACCCCAAACTTTAAGTCTTGTAAGGTTAGATTTCCTATTAAACCATAATTCATAAGGGGTAACATTATTCCTTTTAAGTGATACTCTATTTAAAATGTAGCATGAAGATAACATAGCATCGCCCCTATAAGTTATTAGATAAATTTGAACTTATAAGCATGGCATCAACCATTTCTACTAAATTTCTAATTTTTCTTTTAGCAACACCATTTTTTATAGTGTATAAGCGGCGGTGCGTTGGTGAACTAAACACGTTGTTTACAAAACATGGTGAACTCATTTGAGAAATATTGACCACCATGATCTGAATGTAATACTTTAATTTTAACTCCTAGTTGTGTTTCCACTTTAGCTTTGTAAAATTTAAATTTATCAAAAGCCTCATCTTTATTTTTCATTAGATACACATAAGCATATCTAGTATAATCACCAATAAATGTGATTCAGTATTAGTTACCACCATAGGTGATGTGACTTTATAAGTCATGCACATCACTATATAACAAATCAAGCAAACCAGTTTTTCTTTCTACAGATTTGAAAGATTTTCGATGTATTTTTGCTTGAACACATATTTCACATTTAGAGATAGAATCGAAATCACAATCATAAATCAATACTAATTTATGCATATTTTTTAAGGCGATTATAATTAACATGTCCTCATCTACCATGCTATAAACTAACAGAATTAACGACATAAGTAGAAGATTTCTTTATTAAATTTCACTAAATCATGACATTATAAGAGTATCCATGTCTAACAAATTTACTATTCTTGGACAACACCGATTTGTCAGACTCATACACCATCTTCAGTCCTCCGTTATTAAGAAGGTATCCAAAGACTAAATTCTTACATATGTCTGGTACATAAAATACACTCACTGTAAGAACTTTCCCAGAGGTGAGTGGAAGTCCTATAGTGTAACACCTCATAATTTCAGTCATATTATTTAGGATATTCAATTAGCTAAATTAAATAAAATAATGTGTTGATTAAGGGATTGAGAGTTGATTTTAATTAAGGGATAGCCGTGCCATTTAAACAATGGATTAAAAGAAGAATTAACATGAAATAAGGGAGGGATAAAATAGGTAAGAGGCCATTCCTATATCCTTAAACCCTTGGCCATATGTCCTATTCACATTCACTTTCATTTTCAAAAATTATATAGAAGTCGGCTACCATTAACAAGAGAAAGAGGAAGAAGATTAAGGAAATGCTAAGGAAGAAGCTTAATCAAGTCAAATCCATTCACATCTCAATCTCTTTTATCTCTAAAGCTAAGGTGAATAATGACTACATCTCATATTTCATATTGTTTTTGATTTTAAGAAGAATCCAAATTTATTTGTAATGTTTTGCCATGTTTTTGAATGATGGAATGATTAAACATACTTTTTGATGATTTATGCATGTTCATATTGATTTTATGATATGTTTTGGCATGAAAACCCAAATGACATCCAAATGCCTTGTAAATTTTTATATAGACCAGAAATAATATTTTAGAGACGGGTTTCAATTTTTAGAATTTCTTGAATTTTTATGGATTTTATATAAATTTTCTTATGAAGAAAATGTTATTTTGGGTTAAAGATTATTTACGGTTGATAATTAATGGTTTGCGTCTGAAATTTATATATGTTAGAAAACATATAAAATGTGATTTTATGGAATTTTTTCTCAATTTTCCTAAGTGTTGTAATGGATATATAAAATTATTTAAGGTATGTGACTTAAATGTTTTATATATTCATAAAAGGAGAAAGGGTACTGTGTAAAATAATTCAATTTGTTATTTCTGGAAATTGGCAGTACCTTTAGTAAAGAGAAACTTGCAACCAATCACAATTTGACAAACAAGGCAGGTTAGGTATAAAGAAATAGTATGAAATGACTGAACTACATGGATTTTACTATTTTGATGTTTTCAGCACTAGGCTTCCGCCTTCTTACCTTTAGATTCGACTCCATCGAAACCAATGCATATGGTATCAGGTAACTAGTACATAGTGAATTGGACAAGAAGTGGATGGCATTGAATCGAAATCAGGGGTTTCGAAGGGGTCCAAGGGTTTCTTTGCTTTTAAAAATGCGCCTGCTTGCTTTCGACTTAATAACTTTTGACCAAATTGGCTTTCGACTAGGTCAATTGGTTTTAAAAGAATGGTTTCGATTAGGTTGTGCTTTTGTTTTAAATAACTTCTCTCGACTAGATCGAAACCTTTACTGTCGGTTTTTACCTTTCGGCCCAGATTAGATTCGAAAGGGTTGCTTTGCTTTTTAAACTCGACCACTTCTCCAATGCTTTCAAAAGGATGGTTTTGACACCATCACTTTGTTATTTAGGAATGCTTTCGAAAGAATGGCTTTCGACTGAGATGATTTTAAATGACCCTTTTTCCCTGTTGAAGTATAACCCAAATGGTTTCGAAAGAGATGGCTTAAATGGTTTTAAAAGGTGCTTTCCATATGTTTAAATTTAACCCAAGTGCTTTCGAAAGGTTTGTGTTTACAAATGTTTGATGCTTTCTAAATATTTTCAAGAAAGGTTTCGAAGGGGTGGTTCCCCCAAAGGTTTCGAAGGAGTCAAAAGGGAAGGTTTTTCTAGTTGTTTCGAATGGACTAAAAAAGGTTTTACAATGGTTTCGAGAGGCAATGTTTAAAGGTTTTAAGGGAAGGACGTCTAAGGTTTTAAAGCATTCAAAAGGAAGGTTTTTTAGCGGTTTTAAAAGAGTCTTGAGAATGATTTCAAAAGGAAGGTTTTGGGCTTTCGACCTACATTAAATAAAGTGTTTTACTTGATTTAGAAAGAGGAACTTTAAATGGTTTCGAAAGGGATACTTTCAATGGATTCGAAAGGGGTAATTTCAAAGATTTAAATGTTTTCATCAACTACGATTAAAGTGAAGTGTGTGTGTATATAACATGGCAAGGTGATTTTGGGTAAGGCATAGAGATTATATATTTTCCTTGTTTGAGTTTGATTTAAAGGTTTTAAATCATTTTGAAAAGGATTTAAGGAAAATTATGGGTAGGTTTCCCTAAGTAAAATGACTCAGATATTAGAATATTTGATCAGACTAGGGCCGCGCCCTATACATTAGCTATTAGCCCTAGCTAATTTTGCCCAAAATTCCAGTGTGTAAGACTTGGTCACAGGTAAGACTAAAATTATGATTACACATAGAAGGAATATATGTTTGTATACAGATATGTTATTGGTGAGCCAGCAAAACCATTAGGATCAGGTGACCCTAGGAGATGTTAAGTTAGGGATAGATCGTCTAGAAGAGAAGTATTTAACAGATAATTAAGAACAAACCCTCTAGAAGAGGAGTGTCTAGTAGATGTTAGACAAATTTTATATTGTCTGATAGGCCCGACTCATCCTAAATTTAATAGTTTGCCAAAAAAAACTATAATGCTCGAATAGATAGTTCATTTATTTATCTGATATGTATTTTTACACAATATTGCTTTACAGATTTGAACCATTTTTGGTTGCAGGGAAAGGTTTGCAAAAGATATGTTTTAAAATGATGTTAGTGAGGGGAAACCCGTTCCGCTAAGCGAGATGGTCTCATTTAACATAAAATAACCGAGATGCATAGTGTTATTCACACTAGGATTTATGCCTGACTCGAAGTTTTTGTTTTTCCCTTAAACTTTTGGGTGCTCAAAATTGATTTGAGTTGGATGAGGGTTGAGGTTTTCAGGTTTTAGAAATTTTGACGAATAAAGCTTCTAGAGACGAGCAGGTGGCTGACGGATAGCTTATTAGGAGTTATAGTTTATTTTACTTTGATTCCACCGTGTATATTAAGTCAGATATGGCTATATTGACTCTCGTCAACCAAGGGGGCATCGTCATATGTCAGTCTTGGCATATTTTGTAATAGATATATTTGATCATTGCCCGGGAAACATTAAGAGATTATGCAGCTTGAATATGAATTATTGTTTTGAAATAAAATCAGTAAAATGATGTTTTTTGAAATCTGTGATTTTGTTCATATTTAAGTGCTTCTGATATTATACATACCATTATCATTACCGCATTTTGTCACCAGAAGTTAATACTATAGATGACTGTAGCATCTATAGTGCTTAGATTTTGGCCTCCAGATATGGGATGTTACAACTTGGTATCAGAGCATAGGTTTATGAAAAACTTTAAAAAATGATTCTGAAAACATAATCCTAAGTAATTAGAGTAAGATTGGGGTAGAGATAACGTTATAGTAATGTACTTGTATTCGTTATATATAAGTATACAATTTATCTCTAGTCTCTTATCTGTGTTAGGTTATTTTTCTTTATCTTATGAGGTTTAAATACAGATATGGATGGTAGAAGAGGAAAAGTTGACCCAAGAGTGGAAGGCACTGATGGGAATGCCAGACCTAATATGAGGAGAACCAAAGGTCAGGCACAAGTAGAGAATGTGGATGTTGGAGTCTTGCAAGTTGGAATGGAAGTTATGTATCAGTTTTTCATGAATATGATGCAAGAGGAAGTTGCTACTGGAGTAATAGGAGGAGGACTTCAGGAAGCTCTAGCTACCAATGATTGTGCTATGCCGAGCGGAGATTATACTATGCTTGGAGGGATTATTGAAATTGAGGATGCTATTGAGGTGGAAAATTGGTTGCTGCATTGTGAGAGGATAATTACAGACTTGAGGCTCAATGATGAGTAGAAGAGGTGGTTGGTATCAAGACAGCTTCAGGGAGCAGCTTTGTTTTGGCAGAATAGTGCAACTGTGTCAGTTGATGAGGAGACAATGACATGGACAAAGTCTAAAAGGAGGTTCCCAGAGAAGTTCATGTCGGTGATGGCGAATTCTATTTTAATCCAAATGTTTGCTGAGCTTGAAGAGGAAGAGATGACTGTTCTAGAGTATGCTAGTAGGTTGGAAGAGTTAGCCAGATAAGGTTATGCTGCTGAGGACATAATGATGAAAAGGAATAAGAAGTTTATTAGGGGATTGAAGCCTGAGTTGGCCAGGGCTAATTTACCGCATATTAGAGATCCATGTGATGTGGTTATGGAAATGGCATTGAGACATGAAGAGACGCTTGCTTGTCAGGAGAAGAGTAAGGTGAAGGAGGTCAAGGTTGGGCAAGGCTAGAAGAAGAAGTTCTTTCACAAGAAGGGCGCTCAGTAGGGTGGAGCGGCCAAGAAGGGAGAATCTGAGGTGGTATGTTTTAAGTGCGACAAGAAGGGCCATTTCGCCAATGAGTGTCATAATGGAAAGGCAAAAGAGGTGATCAGAATGAAGAACATTAGATGCTTCAAATAGGTTCGGATATGCCAATATAAGAATCAACGCGAAGATCCCGCTAAGGATTGAAAAGGCAAGGAGTATGCATTGGAGCCTGCTACTTCGAGGCCCACAGCTCATAAGAAAGGAATGGCAGTTTTGGGAGGTACGCTTCAAATTCATGGTTTGTCTTTTAGCATTCTATTTAATACTAGTGCATCGCATTATTTATATCTAGATGTTTGGTAGATAAGCTTAACCTAAAACCCACATATTTAGTTACTTCCTTACGGCTTGTGAATCTAATAGGGGGTTATGTGACTCTAGGGTTGAAATGTGACTAGTTAGAGTTTGACTTGTTAGGTCATAATTTTGTTTGCAGTTTTCATGTGTTTGATTTTATGGGGGTTGGAATTTTCTTGGGATGGATTGGTTAAGTGAGTACGATGCTAGGATATTTTGTCATGATAGGAATATATCATTTAGACACCCTAATTGTAGCAACATGTTTGTTTATACCGTAGAAGGTTCTAGCGGTGAGGTGAATGCCTTGTTGGGTGTTTTGGAATTGGAAGATGAGCTGAATCAATTTTTTGTGGTTAGAGGATTCACGGATGTTTTTGAGCCTGTAGTAAGATTGCCACCGAAACAAGCTATTGAGTTTCGAATAGATTTGGTTCCAGTAGCAGAAACGGTGAGTAGACTGCCAAGTAGGATACCCCATACAGAGATAAGTGTGTGTTGAAGGTGCGGTTGGTGGATTTAGAAGGCAAGAGTTCTGTCAGGCCGAGTAGTTTGCCTCGGGGAGCAGCCGTAGTGTTTGCTAAGAAGCCTGACGGATCATTAAGGCTATGTATTGATTATCATAAGTTGAATGAGAGGACGATAAATAATCAATATCCATTGCCAAGAATTGATGATTTGTTTGACCATTTGAGTGGAGCCACGGTATTTTCCTAGTTGGATTTGGCAACAGGGTCCCATCAGCTCAGAGTAGTATAGGTTAGTATACCTTTGACGGCGTTTAGGACCAAATATGGATCATACGAATGGTTAGTTATGCCGTTCTGACTAACTAATGTGCCAGAATTCTTTGTGGATTTGATGAACCGATTTTTCCAAGAGCACTTGGATAAGTTCGTATTGGTGTTTAAGATGATATCTTGATATAATCTAAGGATGAGAAGTAGCACGAAGTTCATCTTAGAGTGGTGCTTGAGACGCTAAGGCAACATCAACTGAAGGCAAATTTTCAAAGTGTCATTTATGAAAGAAGGAAATGAAGTTTCTGGGCATGTAATCTCTGAGAAAGGGTTGTTATTAGATCCCACTAAGATTGATGCGGTGAACAGTTGGAAAAGACCCAAGACAGTGGCTAAGACAAAGAGTTTTCTTGTATTAGCGGATTATTATTAGAGATTCATTAAGGATTTTTCATAGATAGCAGTGCCAATGACTAAGCTAACGCGAAAAATGTGAAGTTTGTTTGGACCGATAAGTGTGAGGAAGCATTACAGAGCTTGAAACATTTATTGACCCATGCACCTCTATTATTTGTCCTGAAGGGGAATCGAGATTTGATAGTTTATACAAATGCATGTGGAACTGGATTAGGAGTTGTGCCGATGCAGAAATGTAAAGTGATTTTCTATGCTTCTGGACAGCTCAGACCGCATGAGGTTAGATACCCGACTCATGACTTGGAGTTAGCTGATGTTATTTTTACTTTGAGGATGTGGAGACATTACCTTTTGGAAGAGAGGTTTGAGTTATATATAGATAATAAGTTGTTGAAATATTTATTCTCTCAGAAGGAGCTGAACATGAGACTTCCGAGGTGATTAGATTTTATCACTGCTTATGATTTTGGGATTGGGTACACACCGTGGAAAGGTAATAAGGTTGCGGAGGCACTTAGCAGGAAATATCAGAATGCAGTATTGGCGATGACTGCTGAGTGGAAAGATTTAGAAGCATTGTCAGATTGCAGAGTGCAGTGAAGATTCAAGGCTGGGTCTAGTGGAGAGACTGTTATATTATCTAGTTTAGAAGTTCGATCAGTGATGATCGAAAGGATAGAGGAGGATCCGATGTTAGCTGAACAGATTGGAAAGTTAAGAGATGGAGCCGAGAGCGATGACTTGGAAGATTTCATTCTTGACCAGAATGGTTGGTTGAGAAAGAAAGAGAGATTATGTGTTTCGAGTGTAGAAAACATAGGAAAATAAATTTTGGAGGAATTCTACCGATCGAAGTTCACTATTCATCCAGGAGGAACTAAGATGCATCAGGCTATGAAGAAAAGTTTCTTCTTGGAAAGTATGAAGCGAGATGTGGGATTATGGGTGAAGCCGTGTTAGAACCGCCAACAGGTAAAAGCCAAACATCAGAAGCCGAGTGGGTTGCTTCAGCCATTAGATACTCTAGTATGGAAATAGGATTCTATTTATATGGATTTTATTGACGGGTTGCCAAGGTCGAACAGTGGAAATGAAAGTAGATGGGTCATAGCGGAAAGATTGACCAAGAGTGCTCATTTCATTCCAATTAAGTCAACTAGAACAACACTACTTCTAGCGAAGCTGTTCATGAAGAATGCGGTAAGACTGCATGGAATTCCTAGTAGTACAGAAAGTGATAAAGATTCCTTATTCACTAGCGAGTTCTGAAAGAGTCTATAGGAGAGTTTAAGAACCAAGCTCAAGATGAGTACCGCTTATCCTTTGTAGCTAGATGGGCAAACGGAAAGAGCTAACAAGATCTTGGAGGATTTTTTAAGAGCTTGTGTACTAAAATTCAAGGGGTTGATAGCGGATTACACTAAAAGTGTGTATTATATGATAATATGGAGACAATGCTTGGAACAATACCAAGATTTCAGGAATTGTGTAGTGGACGCAAGGAACAAGAAATTTAAAGTGAAATATATAGGAGAAGCTGAAGTTGGGCATTATGGAAAGCACATGTCAATTTCGGAGGAAGCATTTGACATGAAAATAAGGTTAACTACTTATTGGAAGGCAGTAATTATGAGATTAGTTGATGGAGTTGCATTGCATATTCTGTATAGTGTGAAAAAACTTGTAGAAACTGAATAAGAATCTAAAATGATTAATTTAATAGTTAGATCACCATTATCTATAATTGGGAAGATGCTTGAAGAGCCGCCATCTAATGCAAGGAAGAAGGAAAGAATTTTAAAAGGTATTAAATTGCTTAAAGAATCAAAAGAGTCGGTGCCTAAGATCATGGATCATATTGACACTGCCTGCAACTAAAGCATTGAACTATGTTATTCTCATGCTATTGCTTATGTAATTTTTTTATTTAATGAACAAATATTTCTCTCTTTCTCTAAATTAATCTTATACTCGATCCTGTTGAAAAGATAAATTTTTGGTATGATAATCCGACCATGAAGTGCATACATTGCTTTTGAGACTTAATACTTAGCTGCTTCCTATTTACATATCTCTCATGAGTCTCGATCCTTGCCTTTATTGTCATTACCTAACAAAACCAATCAACCGCCATTTGATTCTCATCTTGCAGTTAAAAATCAAACATACAGTTGTTGTATATTTCATTTGAATCTCATCTTCCAGATAGGTTGTAATGATAGGATTAAAACATGAAATGATACATATTAGGAATCAACTATTACAATCAACTAAAGTATTAGGCAATGGTGTAGGCATCAGATCCTAAAGCTATATCAAAAATTAGCTATAGGTGTATATTGCCACTAATTCTGCTAAATAAAAGATCAGATATATCTGATGTCTGAACATTATTTCATTCCATATTGATATGTTGAAATAATAGAATTAATATTTCCAAAATCCTATACAGAAGCACCCAAATACAATGCCCATGCTATAATTGTCTACGGCTTAATTGACCATTTCAAGATTCATAATACTAACTTAGAAAAAATTTACTACAACAAATGACTAATGCACTCATACTTCTATACATACACACATATATATACATACACACATAGATACATGCACACACAACACATATAAAGGGAGCTTTCAATGGCATTCCTATTTTGCAGCAGCCTTTGGTCCCCTGATTTCCCCCACACATTCCGATTTAAATAATATTTGTTTCTTTCTCTTCCACATCATACTATTATTTAAATCGGAAGATGTGATGAAAATTAGGAGGCTAGTGGGGTGCAGCGAAATGGAGGTGTCATTGAATGCTCATCTGCACAAATATATATGTATGCGCATATATACATATATACTTACATGTGTGTGTTCAGTAGGGAGGGTGGGGGCGGTGGTGAGGGGTAGATAAGAATATATTTGTGTGTGTTGGGTTGGTGGTGGCGGGGTGGATAAGAATTCGCCACACCCCATTCTACACCTCTACGGTTTTCAGTGCTACATTGTTCCAAATCAAATGAAATTTTAGGGATGTTCAATCTATACTGTTAATACATTATCTACAAAAAATAGATCATTTTAAAAATCTTAACATGTTCAAAATGTGAAGTCTAATATCTAGAGCTAAAACACCTTTAACCATTGACTTGAAACAAGATTTTGAACATGTCAGGATCCCTCAAATTAAGTCAAATTTTGTAAAGATAATCTTGAGTTATGTAAAAACATATCTACAGTAAGAGAGATGTAGCAGAGGGAGATGCCATATATACCTCTTTCATTTTTCAAACCTAAACAATTTGAAATCGAAGCTAAAATTTATAAACCACACTAAGTTACTTATAGCTAGACCGCAATTGTGCATATAAGTGTAGCTGAAGTAGCATACTCTAATTTGTAGTTATAAACATCAATAAACGATATCCAAATTAATATATGCAATATATGTTTGATAGCAAAGCTACAACATAAAAAAAACAAGATTAAATACAATAATCCGGCATACAAACCTTGAAAAACTTATTCTGAGAACACGTAGAATAAATATAATTAATTGGACACAGTTAGTTAGCGAATCTAGAGTATACATTGATTAGAGCATTCCCAACCAGGGTAAGGTTGGGACATGACCTCCCTAATGGGGAGTGGGTTGCTCATTTAAGGATTTCCAAGGCAACCTTAGGGGTTGCCAAGTTAGCTATCTTATAAGCCAACTAAAGTGGGAATTTAATGTTCGTACCATGCACATTGCAATTGTGTAGATGCAGATTGAAATCCACGTGATCCATGTTAACCGACTTTACAAAAGCCAGTTAAAATTGAGTTTTTTTTTAAGTTTGGGGAGTGCATTTTTTGTTGGTTGGAGGTGGGTTGGTGGAGGTTAGGGATATGAATGGATAGAAGTGACGTCTAACAACCCCCTAGGTTGGGAATGCTCTTAAAGCCATTGGACTCTTGAAATTACAGTTTTGGAAACTAGCAAGGAGAGAGTGAAGAATTGAGGAAGAAGTAAACGGTGATGGAATAATTGGGCAGGTTCAAGTTTATTTAATATAGGACTTCTCCAACTAAAGTGTTTATTTTATTTTATATTTTTTAAATTAGTGTGCCGCTATTGCTATTTAGTTTTTTATTTTTGGTCACAAAAACTAAAATCCAACTTAAAAAACTCTATTTTCTTCTTCCTAAAACCAATTACTATTTTCTTTCATATGAACAGGCATTCAAAATTCAATATACTTATTTTCCTCTTTCTTTCAAACCAAACATCATCGCTAAAAAAATAAAATAAAGAAGTCAAGTCATTTGTCTGCAAGTCAAAAGTTAACAGCCTCTCAACAACCTATACAATCATCAAGTAAGAATTACTTCTGTGTTTGCTTTGCAAAACCCTAGATTTTTAAATCATAGTTAGATTGGACATGATTGATTAATTTGTTGAGGAATAAAAAATTCTAATAAAGGTATCTATGATTGATTTGTCGAAGAAATATAGACTTTAATACATAAAAAAGAAAACTAATCTCTTTGTGATCATCATAATTGGGATTATCCATGAAATTTTCATCTTCCATCATCTATTGGGAAAAATGGTTTTTCTATGGTTTAAGGACTTGAAATTTATGAGAAATACGTAATATTTATTGAGTAGAAATGAGAGGTACGACTATGTGGAGCTGAGTGAAAGAATAGAGTATGGTGGCTAGAGGTACATAAAGAATATTGATGTCTATTAAACCTATAATGATAATCGAAAGAAAAAAACAAGATGCCCATAGTAGTGCACTTGATTTAATATTGCGACTAGGAAATAACTGGCATCCGCTCGCACCAAGTTTCTTGCACCTTCTCTTAGCATCTCCAACATATGACCATCTACACTCTACCCCGTTTGACATCTCTATCCTTCATGCTTCCGTCCTTGTCACCCTAAAAGAAGAAGAAGAGCTTGCATCGATTTTCAAATTCTCTAGATCCATATCCAAATTCCAATATTGTCTCCTCCTAACCCGCTCTGGTAAACTTTTCAATGTCCAAATGCAATACCCTACCTTGCGTGTGCCTGACTCTTTTTGTGCACCAATCCATATTATGTACCCTAAGCTAACGAATGTTCCTACAAGCACTATTCCTATCACATTGTCTTCAACTCCTCCCTTACCTTCTACCTGCTTATCTTGGTTGCCTCCACTATTGACAAGCTTCCGAGCCTTTCGATTTCTGGTCCAATGCCGCCTAAGCCTAATAGTACATCTAATCCATCTTCCACATTTTAGGTTAACCCTATCTTCAACCCAAACTATGATTTGGCATCAAATCTCTCGCTCAAAGATCCATTTGTTGACACTAATATGTGTGTTAGGATTGAGACTTATGTTGTTTTAACGGATGTTCATTTGCCAATGGATGTGGATGCATATGGGTTTGTGACCTAGGCACTATCTGTTTGTGGGAATGCACATCTGCAATACACCCTACTGGCAAAACTCCCCTATGATGCAATTCCTAGACACCATTCTTTACCTGAATCCACAACATAACTATCTGATGTGAATGTGTAGCAAGTTTTAGTAACCACTAGAAAAACCATGGTCATTTTTATTTACATCCTTGCCTCGTAATGTGGGTGACTACTTACCTTGTTCATTTTATATAGTCAAAATAGATGGACTTATGACGCAGCCGCTTGAGGTTGTATAAGTGGGTCTAGAATTATGGTTTAACTATTTGGTTGGTTTATTCCTAGATTCCAACCTCCCTTACAACTGTTTGAGACCATTATCATTGGGTTTAGAAGATTAACGACAGCATTAAAGTGCATTTTGATAACTCGATGTTCTACTTCAAATTTTCTTATATTAAAGAAAGACGATGCATTCTAGAAGCAGAGCCATCCTTCATTGATGGAAAACCTTTTATCATTACACCTTGGAGCCCATCGGTGGACAAAACAGGAGAATGGGTATTGTCTATTCCCGTATTGGCACATTTCTCAAATATATCATTTATGCCATATCCTATGATTAGGCTAAATTTGTTGGTTAGCCTTGTTGGAAAACTTTAGTGTTTTGACAAAACATAGTAGCAATAAAGAGGCTTGCTTATGCGAAGGCTTTGATTGAAATTTTTCCTGACAAGCCACTGCCCACAAAATTCAGAGTACATGTTGCAAAGGGTCATATTGCTACTATTGATGTCCGCTACAACTAGTTTCCAAACATTTGTATGACTTGTCAGTCTTTTAGTCACACTATATAATCATGCAAGTATGCTTTTTCTCCTGATTCTACTGCCATTGTTGTTGCTCTGCTACCCATTCCAGTCAAAATCCCACTCCCCTTCCTCCTGTGTGCAAGTGGATCCCAAAGTATAAACTTACAAATACTACTCTTGAGACCATTCCTTTAGTTGATACATTTCCTCCTTGTACTCCTCACGATGCTTTACCTCTGGAGATCACGTCCTCCATGCAGGCCCGGCCCTAGGGTAAGGCTGGCAAGCTAGCCGCCTAGGGCAATGGGGTGAGGGGGGCAACAATGTACCAATTTAGATAAGTATAAGTTATTACTGCATTAGTTAATTAAATGATGATGTGTCTTAGTGGTAGTTGGTTTCAGCATCCAACCACACGTCCTAGGTTCAATCCTTGGTAAGGCTGTCTTAAATTTTTTTAGTTTGGCTGGGGCAACCAACTGGAGTGGGCCGGGCCGCCTCCATGCCACCTGTTTTCCCTGCTATAACATATGCATCCTTGTTCGAAATAATCATAGATCTTCCATCTGCAAATGATATAAATTAGAACCCTTATGAACTAGTATGGGTCTATGAGCGCTTTGATATGAGGCTAAACTCGAAGGGTGGTAGTTTTGTAAGTTTGTTAGTGGTAATGAAGGGGAAGTAAGGTGTCTTTTCTACAATGCTATAGGGGTCAACCTATCTCTTTCCGACAATGGTGATTCTGTGGTAAGGAATAGGTCTCTTTTAGCTGACAATATATGGGAAAGGAAATTATTATATGATTGTGATGCTTTGGACTATTTACCAGGCCTTGAATCTTTGTTTTTTTGGATATTTGCATACCATTGGGTCTGTCTTGTCTTCAAACGGTGGTAATTCCTCCTCATCTAAGGGGAATTAGTTTTGTACTTTGTTTTTTAGTAGTCGGGAAAATGTAGTCATGTTCCTATCCTATACCGTGTCATTACAATTGTTGTGGAACCTTTGCCGCATGCTTTTCATATTCTATATACAAAGTAGAACGACAAAGATAATCTGGTTTTCCTTAGACAAAAAGATATAAATATTGTTCAAATAATTACTAAATTTAAACATGTTAAATTATATTTAAAATAAAGGTTTCTAAACATATATTTTAAAGCTGAAATATATATATATATATATATAATTTTCTTAACATTTAGAATATATACTATATATATGACTAAAATTAGTATAAATGATTTTAAATTATTAAAAATCAATTTTTATATTGTAACAACTTGACTTTTCTATCCTCGAATGTCGATACTAATACATCCACGGTACTCATGTGTTGAGCACTCAAGCGCTGGAAAGACAGAAAGTTAGGGTAAAAATAGAAAAAATAGAATAGAACAAGAAAGAAAGAACAAAATATCAAAATCTCACAACGAAGCAATAATTTATAATATCAAAAGAACAGTACAAATGGTTGCTCTAAATATGGGATTTTCAAAGTTACAAACCTAAGTACTATCATTGGTCAGGTCAGTTACAACTACCTATCCTTACAACACCGATATACGTACATAGCTAATACGAAACAATAGAAATAGAAATATATAGATAATGGAAGCCTTTAGCTCGTCTTTTGGACTCTAAAGCTTCCAAGGTAAAACTTGATACTCGGCCAATTTGAAAGAGTATGCGAGGAATTTACGGAAAACATAAACCAAGCGTCAGATGTAAATCTGCTATGAGAAAACTCCAGATATGTGAATATGTGTGATAGTAACTATTGAGACCGTACGGATTACCGTAACAGCTTTCCCCTCAAAAGAAACCAACCATTCATTAAGTTTAATATAATGATATGAAAGATAATGTCTAGATGTAGGATATAGTCATATTAAATAGTTGTGATGCTTACATTGATCACATCATAACATATATTAGGTTACACTTAAAACTGCTATGGTACATTCGTACATTGGATTTCCACTGAAGACATCCCCAGATAAATTGAGCCTTGTCTCCCGACAAGGGTTGGAATGTACCTTCCGAGCGTTGTATATCTCTAGATTAAATATATCATTGAGGTAAACACGATGAGCCGATGCATGAACCTATAGAACCATTTGGAATCAAGTACCGACAACTTCCATGTGCAACATCGATAAGCATAATCTAGATAGTGAAATTGATATACCTCGTCGTGGTTCAGCGAAACCCCGGGATATGTGTTCAACTTTGTTTTCCATCATTTTCTATGTTGAGGTTACGTTCGGCATCTTTCCCTCGCGTCTTCGGTACTTGAACAAAACACGAATACTAGGTTGGATCCTCACAATTCGAATAGATCTTGAAGCCACATATGGATTCCCATATCTCAACAGATCTCAGTATCACACATGGATTCCTACATCATGAATAGATCACAAACATTTACATGTGTTAGAGCATCTTAAAGGGTTCTCAAATCTCCACATAGATTTCCTTTCTTCAACCGCTTCCAAAACATAAAACTCGTATTCTAGTTTTGAGGTGGTATTCGGTAAGTAGAACACTAACCAATTCCAGACTCTTCAAAGCCAATTGATGAAGTACCAATAAACTCAATTGCGATTCTTCAACAGTAAGCAAAAGTTAGGGACGTTTCGTACCAGTACTGTGACGACCCAGAAATTTTAAGCCTTTTAAATCGGAATATTTAATCGATTTTAAATATTCAATAGTATAATTTTAACTTGAATTACGGATATCACAAATTATTTGATAATTGAATAATTAAATTAAACAAGTGAAGTTGGGAAAATTGTTGAATCTGGAGTTTTAAGCCTATTAAAAATATATTTAAAGGCTTGAAAATTTATATTGATGGTACTGAGAGTAATAGAAATTGTAAAATTGAAATTAACAGTGGTTTGTTCAGTTTTAAAATGTATATCGTTTAAATTGAATTTAAATATAGCCCTCCGAGGCACAGTCTCGGAATTCGACGAAACCAGTTCCATTGGATCCGAATTATTGAATTATTTCCGGATTTCAATTTTCGTAGTATTTGAAGTTATTATGTGAGCAAACGATATATAAACATGTTGAAATTGTATCGAGACAATTTAAATTCAAACATATTATGTTCCTACTTATCAAATTTTCCTTCAGCCGAATTCCCATCACCATCACTGTAATTTCCCTTCAAATCCTGTCTCTTTTTCTCAGCTTCTAGTATGATAATGTGTTCCTGTCCCCTTCGTCGTTATTTTTACCACGCGAGTGTCCTTCATCGTTCAGAAAAGGAAATAATAATGTCACTTCTTTACATTACAAAATCAAATCCTCAATATCTCTGTCCAAAAAATAATTAATGGCCGAAGCCTTATTCCTCAAATCGAAAACCAATTAACCGAAACCCTTTTCGTTTCATATGATTTCACTTCGGAAAAAAATAAAAATAAAGAATCATCGGCACCGAATCTTCCCTTGCTCAATTCAAAACCCATTTGATTCAAATCAAGCTTCACGGCCGCTTGCGCGAGGAGTATTCACGAGCAAGGCCACAGTTGGTTTCGCGTTGAGTATGGGATGTCGCGTGAATTCTGAGAGGCTCGTGATTTTGGGAATAGGGTTTCGTGCTCGTTCTGGGTAGCGGTGATTTAGGGTTTCAGATAAGTTTGAGGCAAAGGACGTGGTGGTCCGATTGGGGTTTTGGTTCGCGACAGCGAGGGAGTTTGGAATTGGCGACCGTGGTCAAAATGGGGAGTTGGTGCTCGCTGGTGAGGCGCGCCAACGTGGGCAGACACGCGAGGGCAGGAGGCAAGCGTGGTGGTGTCAGTTTCTCATTCGAACGACGTGGAGGTATAAATCTGCAATTTAATTTAAGTATATAATTAGTTAGTTAACTAAGAACCTAAAAATTTAGACTGCTAATAAACTTTTACCTAATTTATTTTTAGGTCATAAATTGAACAAAGCAGAGGTATAGGAGTCGTAGTGATGTGGATAACAACCTGGGATTTTTGGAATCGATTAAATGTATATAAAGATAAGGTTTCGGAAATGGGAAGTTTAAATTTTTAAGAAGTTTGTATAAAACCAGATTTACAAAATCTGTGTAAAGTATTTTATATACAGTTTCAAAACGAAAATAAGTAAATAAACGTATAGAATGGTAATATAAATTATTATTTTTATAGGTGTAGTTTCAAAGATAATGTTTTGAGAAATTATATAAGGATTTGAAAAAAAAAAGAGAATTTGTGTTGAATTTAAGCTACTAGTTAAAATTTAATAAAGTACAACTTGTAATAAGTTGTTTTGGTTAATTCACATGCCAATAAATCTTGAATTGTTTATTCAAGGTTAAATATATGAGGGAACGAGTCGAGATTGGATCGGATTTGCGAAACAAAAAGAAGCAAAGGTGAGTTAATCTCACTCAGTTAATTTAAATTTAAATGATTAAATTTAAATAATTGTTTGAAATGGTTGAATTGATTTATGTGTTGTAGTGTGGTATATTTTTGGAATTGGCATTTTATATTGTGCTAACGTCTGTGGATGTAGGAAGAACAGGTTGGAGGGATCCAACTGGACCCCTCAACTTTATTTAATTATTTAATATTCTCTGTTCTGAATATTTGATATCCTGTAATGAAGTATGTGGAAGTGTTGAATGCTATGGCTTGATTGTTATAATCGGGCAATAATGAATTACCAAATATATAATTTGAGTTTTGGGGATGAAAATAAAAGAAGTGAAATTGTAAGTATAATAATACAATTAAGTTGAATAAATTTATGAATGAACTGGAAAGGAAATAAAGTGACTTTAAAATTTTAATAAATAAATCCTGAGTATGGGAAGGAAAATTTAAATAAACAGAGAGTTAATGAAACTTAAACTTCAATGTTATTGTTTAAAAGAACAAAACATTTATTTTAAATTTAGGATTTAAATTATTTAAGAAGAATAAAGAAGAAATTGGGAATAACCTGAAATTTGTATATTTCAGCTAAAGGATTTAAAAATCAAACTGAAAATAATAATAAAGTCCATAATTAATTGAATTTCGAAATGAACTGATAAGTAAAGAAATTTATTTCAAAGGAAATAAATTGGGAATCAATTTGGAAAATTGATTTAAGTGAGTGAGATTGGAAATTTCTCCCTGGGTAACCAAGTACGTCTTCAAACTAAACTTTTAATTTAAATTAAAGGTTTTAAAGTGTTTTTAAAAGCAAGTTTTGGAAAATTTCTTATTTCTAATATTTAAATCCTAAAGTAATTATTTTCTCCTAATTTATTATATTAGTAATTATTTAAAGAATGACTTAATATTATGTTTTTGAAAGTATAAATCTAGTTGTATATTTATGAAGTAACCTTATTTTCAAATATTCATATAGTATGATATTTTTAATAAATTATTGAAGTAATTTTAACTTGAATGTTTTAAAATATATTTTTAAAAAGTAAAGTGTTTTAAATTAATTTAGAAAAATCTGGTTTTGTGCTTGGTGATTCCAGAAGAAATAAAAATATTTGAATTTTATTCCGAGAAGGCAAATAGCCTTGAAAACTGTTTTCAAAGGAATTTGAAAAGTAAACACATATCTTGGGAAGATATTTTTGAGATAAATAAATAATTCGGGAAATTATTTATTGTTTGATGGATGTTTGTGAATATAAATTGATAGTTAAATAACCGACTATCAATATTGGACAAATGCGTTGATCGTTTCGAAGAGACCGGGATCGAGATTTATTTCTCGAAAACCACTTCGATCCGGTTTGTACGTTTCGTGTAATTGATGTTGGATTCGAAGATGGAGCAGTGAAGTGCAAGGGCTAGTCGCTACTAATCCTGAGGATATTTCCAAAATGGATTTAGTAGGAATAGTGCCTTCGATTCCGTTCGAACCCGGGACGGACTTGTATGGATGAATGCTTGCGAAACATCGTCAAGAGGACGATGGGCATTCTAAGGAATATATTCTAAAAAGGTAACGCTTTGCCTCAAGCCTCATCAAATGGGAATGACTGAAAATCAGGGGTTATGCAGCAAGGCTAGGTGGGTAGCACCCAAGCAGGGTGAGGTCATTCCAGTCTAGATGTCCCTTTTTATTTCGGCTTAGTGGGCGGTTGTTGATCCCAACTGCGGGGTGATCTCACTCGAGATTATCCAGTAATGGGTAGTCCTGGCCTTGTGTTGTAGGGGAGCGGGCGTACTCGTCGGTACGGTGATCTAGGCCCCATACTGTGACAGGTGGTACCCTGTGCCTAGTAATTAGTTGGAAATCCATTCTCCCTACGAGCCTTGTACGAGTTTTGTTTGTATTACCCACTCTGTGGCTAGTAGCTGGAATTTAATCATGTAACAATTTCGGTTATTTTATAAGTATTTGTATATAGACCCTATTATAATGTCAGAGGATTTCTATAAACATTGTTTTAGCTATCGTAAGGTAAAAACCCGACATGTTTATTTGTGGCGTGGTCTTACGAGATGCTTTTGTTTTTCAAAGGATTTTTGAAACTTAATAATCAATTGGGTGTGATTTTCTCACGCTGGTATTCCAGACTGACTCGGGTGTTATTTAACTATAATGCTCGGGTGAGACCGAGTATTATAAGATACATGATATGATGCTATGGAGCTCAGGAGACGAGCTGGATGACGACACGTACTCTCGTACTTGTTTTTATATATTCCGCTGTGTTGAGTTGTTGTGCATCCATGTGTATGATATTGATGTTGAGCTGTGATTATTGTATTCTGATGATGTAATATATAAACAGAGATATTTGATTTGAGTAAAGATCATTTATTATCTATTATATTTTATGCCGCTGCGATTGTTAGATTCTGTTTTTGTTTTCTATTCTCTTCTTCTACCTCCTCTTCTTTAATCCAAATGGTTCGTATTTCTGTACAACTTGAGATGATTGTTGTAGAATAGTGTTGACTTAAGGGGTACGGATTTGCGGGCTGTTACAAGTACTCCTCCCTAGGGTTCCTATTGGTATAAAATCGTGAAGCATTTGGGTAACTTCCTCAGTGAATATTAGGTCAAGTTCGATAATCGACTAATCCATTATCTAGTCAAAACAATTGCTTATACAAATCAGGATTCGTACGCTTAACTTGTTTTCAACATTCCAACTTAACAATTCATCGCTCAAGAGTGATACCAGGTAAGTTTGGGCACTGGTTGCTTCAAGCCTTGCCTAGATAGTTCATTCTTAAATCTTGTAAGTAGATAAGTCTACCTCATCTGCTTTTAGTGTTAAGTATAGTATTAATGATTTCCATGAACAATAAGAAATCAACACAATTAACACGTTTCCTATAACGACTCAAATTTTTAGTCATTTGAAATTCAGATGTTTAATTGATTATAAATATTCAAAAGTTAATTTTGTAAGCTGAATAACTTATATTTCGAATATAGTAATTTGATTGGATAATTTAACTATTAATTTAATATTTGAAATTACAGAGATAATTGGAATTTGAATTTAATGTGAACAAAAATGATTTATAAAGTTGAATTAAATTCTATTTGAATTAGAATGATGTTAGAGAACTTTTAAAATTGAATTAAAAGTTAAATTATAGAATTGAATATTTTAATATTTAATTAACGTGTAAAAATAGTCATTTTCACCTAGTCTCTAATTTCGACGATACCATTTTTATTGGATCCCTATTGTTATATTATTGTAGGATTTCAAATTTTGTGTCAATCGGATTTACGGTTTGTCCGTGGCAAGCAACGCGTAGAAATTTGTTTAAGTGAATTTTAATTTATAAATTTGATTAGAAAACCTCTCTTCCAAATATGACCGAATTTGCTCTCAATATATATTCCATTGTGTTCAAAATAGGGGTAAAACATTATAAACGCCAGGCGGCATGCTTGTTCGAAAAATTTTCTGGTGAATAGTGTCGCAAAATTTTCTATAAAAGGACGTAATAATTTACATTTTTACAATCCCTAATCAACCCTGGGGCAAGCCTCCACTTTACATTTCAATGGCCAGCGCCAGCGATCTCCAATCTTTCTCCTCTATTTTCTTCCAATCCACGCTTATTTCAAAAAATCTTCGACTACAATATTGTAGAGGGCAACGAGGTCGACAATTCAATAGTGATGATCGAAAACGATGTGATGGATCGACGGCAAGTGGGGTTTGAATGGCCGGCATTAGCTCACGTTTTTTGAAACGTGGAGGTGACCGAGTTCATCAACTTTCACGGTGAAGATGGAGCTCATGAAGTGTTTCGCAATGATGGTGGTCTATCGTTTTCTGGTGGCGTGTAGGTGGAGCGATGGTCGGTCAAAGATCGACACTATATTGATTCAAACAAGGTTTCAGACCTAGGAAGTTTTCACGCCAGGAGAAGATGATTCACGGCCTGATTTACTAAGTTTTTAAAAATAAAAAATAAAATAAAATTTGAAATTGATTTTATATTTAATTTGTATAATCTTTAAAAATGCATAACTTTGTCATACGAGGTCTGTTTTGACGAAACAAGTTGCATTTGGTCCGTATTGACGAGCACTATATTTTGAAGTTGGTTTGGAGTTGATTGGAGCTAATGTAAATTTTGGGTAAAATTAAATGCTTGTTTAATTTTATTTGGAAGAAAACACTGCAACTGCTATTCGAATCAATGTTAGTACAACTCACTCTGTCTGATTCACTGATATTTTTATATTAGTGAATAAATTTATTTTATGATGATTTATGATTATTTGGATGATATATGATATATTATGTATATATCGATTGGTATTTGGATAAATTCCTACCTATTGTAGAAGATGAGACTCTATATGTTCTCTTGTATGAGAGGATGACCCTTTGTACGCGGGTCTACCTCGAAGCGGACATTATACACATATTCCAATATGTATATTTTTCGCAGATGACAAGTTGGAGGGATCTAAATGGATTCCTTACCAGTATTGGTTTTATTTACAAATATTGTGATATATGCTGTTATCATATGATATATGATGTTTGGATGTCATGATTGACGTAGTTGGTGTTGTTGCTGCATTGGGCCTATTTTTGGTAATTTAAAAACATAAAGTGATGGTTTTCAAATTAAAAAGGATTTTCAAGTGATTTTGAAAATATAATTTTTGTTAAAATTTTAATGGTTAAGTAAATGAATTTATTTTGAATAAATAAAGGGTTATAATTTTTATGTTATAAAATTATGATTTTTGTGAAATATAGTTAGAATGTGATTTTTTGAAATATGAAACTGATTAGCGTGTAAAATTGATGAAATTAAGACTTTCGAAATTATCATAAATGGTTTATAATACTTATAAAATTGAATTTTTATAAATCAAAATAATGGAATTGTAAATGATTTTTGTAAATGTTAAAGTGGAGTTATAAATAGATTTATAACTTGTGAAGTTATAAATGAATGAATTTGTAAAAAAGAGAATTACAAGTGAATTAACTTATAACTTGGATTTTGACATGTAAATGAAATATATACAGAATTGGTAAATAAAGGGATTTTATAAGTTGAAGCTTTTATAAAATATAAATGGAATTTATAAACATTGTTTTATAAATCCAAAATCAATTGAATTTGATAAGTTAAATATAGAAGTTTATAAAAGGTGTTATATCCATGATTTTGGACAGTTGATAATCCTTCAAATTTAATGTTGCGATAATAAAGAATTTGGTTGGGAAATATATTGTGACGCCCCACCTCTATACCCACTAGCCAAGAACACTACGGAGTAGTGCTGTCAACTAGCGCGGAGAATAAGGCTGTTGAGGAGCGACCATCCATGTAATTGCTTATCACAAGGTGGCTTTAAGTAATCTTCGGAAACAAACATAGAAATAAGCATAACACAAATCAGTCACAGGCATCCATATCACAAGGGCGGAAGAAGATATGAATATATAACTAACACATGAAAGTGTACATCAGAGTAGTGGTCAAAAAGATCCACAATAATACAAAAGAATAGCAACACGTGCTATACAATAGAATACAACTATGAGTCTATATCTCAAGTGTATACAACAAAAACTGCTAATCTAAATAGTTAGCCAAAAGTCAGAGTAGCAAATCCCGGGAAGAAGTCAAGCAGAAGCACCTGTAACATCTCGGTCTGACCCGAGTATTATTTGAGAAAATAATAAACGGATCAGTCTAGCTATAAATATCAGATGACATGATATAAAATAAAAGATATGGCATAAACATAAAATATCCATACTGACATACTACTATAAGTATGCAAATGATGATCAACAGAAGATCAATCGATAAAAGGAAAATCAATATCACAAGAATCTTCTCAAAGATCCAAAGAGGGCATCATACCCTAAACTTGTACTCATAACAAGTCAATGACATAAATTCCAGAAATCAACATGAGAAATCCAGAAATCATAAAAAGGGAAAGAGGCCTATCACATGACGGTCCGAAGACCAAGGGGAGCTACCCCGCATGTGTGAATGGAATCACACAGATTGAGGTCAAGACTAACCAAAAAGCAGAAAGGTATGTGTGAATGGAATCACACAAGTGGTGTCTAGTCTAACCTTGCAATGAAAGAGACATCGCGAAATTGCTAGTCTAATTCATAAAGCGATCATCAAAATCAACGAGAAGTGTCAATTACACTAAGCTAGTAAATATAGAAGTTTAGCTTCATGTCCCATAACCACTTGCTTAACTTAAATATTTACGAACAAACAGTAAATCTTCACTAATAAAATTGTCACAAGAGGTTCAATCGAACAAGTCCAAGAATTAACCGACGAAGTGAACGCAAGCGTTTCATACCACTTGTTTTACTAAGTCATTTAATTAGATTTCTCATCCGAGTGAGGTAAAGGCTTGTATATACTAATAGATTGGAAAACGGTTTAAGAAAAGAGCTTTGTTATTAAAAATAGAGTTGAAATTGTTTGTTAAAAGAGTTTTGATATTTACTACTAGTATTGAAACCTTTATATTATAAAGTGACAAAACACAGAAGCAATTGTAGAAACAATCAGTCACAAAAATCGCATACGGAGATGTGAATAAAATCCAAGGAAATCAGCTCAATGTTTTTCAGATAAGATCCCCTACGGAGGGGGGGTCCAGGGGGGGTGGCAACCCCCCAAGGTGGGGGTGCGGGGGCAACGCCACCGCTTACGGGGTTCGACCTGCCCGGTCAGGTCGCGGGGGTCCAGGGGGCAGTGCCCCGTCCAAAACGGTACGACTTAGTGAAGACAAAATGAGGTCTAACGACCTAAGAGGGATAGGGTCGAGCGACCTAATGGTTGCGACCTAGGGGTCTAAGGGGCACGACCTAGTGAAGGCAAAAAGGGGGTCTAACGACCTAAAAGTATTCGCGACTTAACGGGTTATAGGCCTAACTCGTGAGCGACCTACAAGATAGGCAAGTGGAACGACCTAAAGATGATTGGGTCGAACGACCTAACGTGAGCACAGGTGAAGCGACCTATCGATCCAACGACCTAAGGGGAAAAGGCAACCTAGGTCTAACGACCTAACTGCTCGCGACCTAAGGGTCTAAGGTTATGCGACCTAAAATGGGTTCGCGACCTAACACTCAAACGACCTAAAGAAAATAAGGGGCCGAGCGACCTAAAAGAACCAGCGACCTAAATAGAATCGAGGTCCAACGACCTACGAGTTAGGTCATGCGAGTTAAGGAGGTCAACGACCTAACAGAGACACACGACCTAATAGAGGGATGCGACCTAAAGGCACGCGACCTAGCGACCTAAGCAGGAAACGCGACCTATAAGGGACAAGCGACTTAAGTGGTTTACGCGACCTAGTGGATGAACAGGTTGAGTGACCTAAGAGGTTCGCAAGTCATCGGTTTAATAAGGCAGTGCGACCTAATGAAGGAACAAGGCCGAACGACCTATAGGGCTCGCGACCTACGACCTATAGGGCTCGCGACCTACGACCTAAAAGGCTTGCGACCTACGACCTAAAACCAAGTGAATCAAATACGAAGGCCGTGACTTTTCCACCCCGAGCGACCTAATGAAGACAGAACGACCTAAGAGCAGTTTTTCACCAAAAACACTAAAAATTGGAGTTTTTCGCCAATCCAATCCAAACCAAATGCTAATATGCATGCAAAAGTGATAGGGAATCATTCCCAACAGTCCAATATGGTTATAGGATAGAATTGTGAGATAAAAATCTCACCTTTGCACTAAAGTTTATGAAGATGAAGCTTGAAAGCAAGGAGAAGCAATCCAAAGCTTGAATCCAATATCTTCTACTTGAATTTGGAGTTGAATGTTGGATTTGCAATTGAATTTGTGCTTGGAGTTTTAATTTCCCATTCTTTTCACCATTAATGCCCAAGCTTGAGTTAGTTAGGAAATTTATGAAGAGTGAGGAGAAGGGGGTTGGAACTTGGGCTTAATAGGCTAAACTAACCCAAAGTCCAAAGCGGGAAAAGTTAGTGAAATTTCTCTAACTCCAAACCTATCGATGTTTATACTTAAAAACTTGTAAACGGCATTTCGAACTCAATGGAAGTGGTCTCGAGTCCGAATTTGACCGTTTGCAAAAAGTAGCTTTTCGGACCAATATCCGATTAACGACAAAATATTTAAACAAAATATTTAAATGTAAAATCGATAAATATGCGGGTTGTTACATATATCCACGATTTTGGAAGTGGATAATCCTTAAATTAAATGTATAAAAGCAATGTATTTAGTTAGAATTACATTCACGATTTTGGACAGTGGATAATCTTTTAAATGAAATAAATGTTTTGGAAGTGATATTTTAAATGAAGTTAAATGTTTTAGGAAGTGATATTTCAAATGAAGTTAAAAGTTTTGAAGATGTGTTAAAATGTGTTAAGCATCGAATACATAGGTTTCGACATTCATTGTTGAAATAGACATTTTCGAGAAATATGTAAATGATGGACTATAACACTGTTGTTATGGTAAATGATTTTCGAAAGGAGATATTTTGTATAGTATATGGGATTTTTATATTTATCTTATTTTCAAATTCCTATCTAGTTATTTTGGGTTGTCGTATTTTACAAAACATTCTTTTTGAACCTAATAAATATGTTTGAAAGAATATTTTCCTTATAGAACAAAATATATACTTAATCCTAATTTAAGTACATGTAATATTTTCCATGTGTTGAAAATAAATAGAATTGTGAATTTCTTATTATTAAATAAGTATATGGAAATGTTTTCCAATATAAAAGTTGAAATGGTTTTAAGAATATATCTTTTTAAAAGATAATTTGTAGTGAATATTTAGCAAGTGATTTAATTAATAAAAGATTAATTAAAGGGCCTAGTGATTGTATATGGTGCTAAATATTTGTTTATTTGCTTTGCTAGCTAAATAACCGACCATCAAATTTGGCCATTTTAGTTCCTCGACTTGATGTGGAACTATTTAGTCATACACTTAGTATGTAGCCATCTGTGTTGGCTTGATTATTGTTTGTGTTGAGGATGTTGATTCATATGGTGCGGAGTATTACTACAATCTATCGAGCTTCCTTCTTGGCCGAAGGATAGCAAGTTGGAAGTTGAAGACGTGATAAGTCTATGAGACTTAGTTTCGGTCTGAGATTGAGAATTGCTTTTGCGTTGTTGGTATGAAGAGACTGGGATCGGTTTATTTGAAAACCACTTCGGATCAACGTATGTGCGACAATTATGCAGGTTGTGATGATATTGATATTAAGGATTTTCATAGTGGAGGACTGCTTGTTGATCATTTTAGGTTGAAATCCCAATATACATCCAGCAGTAGTCTCTTCGTTATGAAATATCCAATGAAAGGACTATTCGCTACTAATCCTAGGGATTTCTTGACATAATGTGGTAGGAAAGTACCTTCGGTTTGTCCTGTTGCTGGACAACTTGTATGGATGTTTGTCTGACATTGCATTTCTAAAGGTTACGTACATTATTTTTCACAAACGTACGTCAGTGGTGGCGGAGAAGGCAACTTCTCTTTGCTTAACACCCTTCTTGAGACGTATGAGCTCAAGGTTGTATTTTTGTAAGGGGAAATTAGTAGTCAATGAAAATGGCCATGTAGCATTCAAAGTAATGTGATATATGATACGTTAAAGGTAATCGTTACCTCAAGCCTCATCAACCGGAAATGACCAAAACATTGTTAGATGCAACAAGGATAAGTGGGTCGCTCCTAAATAGATATAATAATCCTCTTCTAGATATATTTTTACATGCTATGACGTCATGTATTTGATTATTGTGGTTTGAATGCTATAAGGGCCCTCAGAAAAAATTGGTAACGACCGAAAGATGACATATTCGGTACCATCTAGTTATAGAGGTGGGCCGGTCTTGTCTTGGTAGAGGAACATTATGATGGTTTCTCGGGGCACCCATCTAAAGGTGTACCCATCGAAAGGTAGTCCCTTCACTTGGTTATTTGTATAGAAATCCAAACTCCACTACATGCCTACCATTTTGATTGTATTACCCATTCTGGGCTATATGATGGAATTTAATCAATGCTACAATTTCAGCTATGATTAATATATTTGTGCAATAGATACTATTATAATATAAGAGGATTGGATATGAAATGTTTTAGTTATCGTGAGGTAAAAACATGTCCGTGTTTATGTGCGGGCGCGCCTTACGAGATTCTTTTGTTTTGAGAGGAAAAGTTTGGTAATAAAATAAATTCAGCTGAGTTCGTTTCTCATGCTAGTTTACCAGACTAATCCGAGCGTTCTTCCCTTTCAATGCTTGGGTCAGACCGAGTATATTTACAGGTTCAGATTTGGTGCTTTTGGAGCTTCGGTAGGAGAGATGTTGATCTTCAGTTTCGTATACACATATCAGTTTTGATTATTCGCTTTGTGCATTGTTGTTATATTATCAGCAATTGTGAGGACCAGTTATTATAACTGTCCAAGCTGATAACTATTGATTGATTGTTATACTCTGATTGATGTATGTATATACAGTTTCTATTTTGTAAAGATCATTGATATGATATTATATTTTTTTTTTGCTGTCATGTGAGATTCTGCATTGTTCTGTTTGATTCTCTCTTCTCTCTTTTTTCTTTTCTCTTCTTCCGTCTTCTTTTCTTTTTGCCGACTTTCCGTCAGTATGTGCTTTTTGGGTCGGACATGTGAGGATTATTTTCGATTCAAAGGGTATCAGATTTGTTTGATTATTCTCAGCATCATATGGGATTCTTGCTTTGTGAATAATGACGAAGCTTAGACTCTTACCTCTACATGTCCCTAGTGTGAAAGGGTTGGTTGATAGTCGAGAGGCTTGCTGTAAAAGCAGATTCGAGGTACCACTTATGGTCACCTGCTTATTGAAAAGCAGGAGCATCCTCATGTTGAAAAGCATAAGGGTAGCGGGATGGTTGAAAAGCGTACCAGGGCGGGTATGGAATTTACCGTTCGTCGCATTTGGTATTATAGCTTAGATTTTGTATATTTCTAAGCTTTGATGTGTACTCAGTATAGATAGGGATAGTAGCACCCTAGATTGAGTGAGTGTATTATATATATAAGCATGTATTTGTTAGTGATTATAAAAATGTTTTATTTTGTGTTTACTTATCCATTTAGTTGTTTGTGAATTCCGGTCGGTATGTGTGATGCCATGTTATCAATAGGGATTTCCAAACACTTAAACGAGGCAAGTCGACATAGTATTATTTTAAATTGGGCAAATGAAATAATTTTACCTCGACTATATTTTATATATAAGGGAAACAATTTTTTAGAAGTTATTACAATTGATAGAAATTGATTATTTGGTTGTTTGAAAATGTAAATATATATAAGTTAATAAAAGAGGTTTGAATATTCTAAATGAAAGCAACAATTGTAAAAGAATAAAATGAATAAGCAAATGAATTATATAGTATGGAATTATAATTAATATAATTTACAATTGTAAAATAATCTTATATATAAGAAATGAAACTATATGAATATATTTATAAAAATCGGTTGTAAATAAAAATGAATATAAACCAATTATTTGAAAATTTGAATCCTGTTGATTTGGAAGTTGTTTTTCAAAGTTAAAGAGATTATATTGTTATATATATAAATAAGATAAGTAAATATGTAATGAATCTTATATAAGTAAAGTAAAATAATGAAATTATATAAGTGAAAGAATTTATGAATATGATTTATAGATATAAAAGGGATTTTTAAAAGAATACAAAGCATTGAATTTACTACTGTTACTGGGAAATAATAAGAGTGACGACTGCACCATCATTAGTATCATTTTTGAGTTTCAATGTGATGGAATTTCTACCAATAGTAAATTGAAATTGAAGTTTTGTTGCGATAAACGAATTTGAATCTAAAATCCAAGTTGTAATTGATAAATATAAGTGAAATGAGTTTAGAATTATAATACGAAATGATAAATTTGAGTTAGCATCACAAATATATGATTTGGAATTTAACTAAAGGAAAGTTAAATAAATTGAATAGGATTTGAACTGGATGGAATGAATTATTGAAATGAAAATTAAACTTAAGTGGTAAGTGATTATATAATATAAATATGGATGTTTAAGTAAATAAGCTGTATAACTTATAAAGTGAGAAAATGTAAGTAAAAAAATTAAATATTAAAATAGTTAAACAATTTTGTTAAGAAAAATAAAATCAAATTTGAATAGGGATACAAATTTGAGTTTAGTAAAAGTTAAATAAAATTGACTTTAGAATTGAAATCTGAATTGGATTTATAAGTTGAAATTTAAGTTAAGTGAAACAAAATGATGTTTAAAAGGAACATAGCTTAAGTAATGTTGAATGAAGTTGAATTTGATATCAGAATGAATTAATAAAGTGAAGTGATGAATATGAACTTGAGATACGTAATAAAATTCAACTTTAAGATGTAAAATGAATTAGGAATTGACTTGCACAAATGAAATAAATTAGTAAATGAAATATGGATTTAATGTTAATTAATCGAACGTAAATGAATTGATATGGAATAAATGGATGTAAGTGCTAATTCATTAAAGGCAAGTGAAATTTAGGTATTGGATAATTGAATGAAAGTCAGTTGAAAATTAAACCAATTGAAATTAAAAGTGTTAAACCAGATTGTATATAAGAGAATTAAATAAATTTGGTTATGTTGGATATACAATTGTTGTTAGATGGATGTTCGCTGATTGTATAGAAATCCTTAAGTGTAATGACCCGATTTTCCGACGCTCGAAAATCAACATCAATATGTCCATTGTATTAAATGCAGAACAATCGAATGCCGAAAAACTAGACTGTAAGGGAAAAAAGAAGGAGGTAGAAGAAGAAATAAAAAAAAACAATATAAAAATCTCACAATCTGTAACTGTATATTACTTACAATCATCAGAGTACAACACAATTCACAACACACAACTGGACAGTTATCATAATTTGTCCACACGGAAACTGATTACGCAGCAAATCATATACAACGGATAATACATCAAATACGTGTGATACGTCTCGCCATCCATCTCGTCTCTCGAGATCCACAACATCCCATCCAAAATCTATATCCTATAATACTCGGTCTGCCCCGAGCATTATAGTAAAATAACACCAGAGTCAGTCTGGAAAACAAGCGTGAGAAAACACACTCAATTGGATTATTAAAGTTTCCAAAATTCTTTTGAAATCAAAGGTATCTTGTAAGACCATGCCATAAATAAACATGCCAGGTTTTTACCTTACGATAACGAAAACATTTTTTATAAAATCCTCTGATATTATAATAGTGTCTATATACAAATACTTATTCAAATAGCTGAAATTGTTGCATTTATCAAATTCCATCATAATAGGTATACAAACAAATCCAAACGCACTTATTAGCAATTGTGTTTCCATCAGTGGCAGGGCTACCGGGGTACCATACAACACCGTACGTGGTTTAGATCAACGTACCGAGGATCCACCTTGATCCCCTGCAACACAAGACTGGAGCTACCCCTTACTGGATAGTCCAAATAAGATCACCCCACGGTTGGATCAGCAACCGCCCACACAACCGAATAAAAAGGGACATCTAGACAGGGGTGACCTTACCCTAATTGGTTCCTAGCCACTTAGCCTTGCTGCACCTTCCCTGTTTTATCCATTCCCGGTTGATGAGGCTTGAGGCTATGCGTTACCTTTTTAGAATACATTCACTTAGAATGCTCATCGTCCTCCTGATGATGTTCTGATAGCATTCATCCATACAAGTCCGTTCCAGGTCCGAACGGAACCGAATGCACTACGCCTACTACATCCATTTTGGAATCACCCTCAACATTAGTAGTGATTTGCCTTTGCACTTCACTGCTCCATCTTTGACTCCAAGCTCTTGCCTTCCTTATGAAAACTTTCAAACTGGATCAAAGTGGTTTTCGAAAAATTAATCCCGATCCCGATCTCTTTGAAACAATCATTGCATTGGTCAATATTAATGGTTGGTAATTTAACTATCAAATCTCATAATCATCTAAGCAATTTGTTTCATTTCTACTGAAAAGCACCAAGTCCTAATAACTTAGATTTTGAATAATTTAAATCACTTTACCCAAAGATATTTATACTTTAAAACATTTAAAATAAAACTACTTAAAAGACTTTATTCAAAACAATAGTTATCATATTTCAGAATACTTTTTCAAGTAAAACTTAGCCAAAACTACCCTTAAAATAAAAGTCATTTTTATAACCTATAAATATTTAGAAACAATCTTTTAATTATAATGCTAATTTAACCATAAATATAATTACTACTAAGACTCAATTAATAGATATTTAGTTTAAAATCTTAAAATAATATATTCCTCTAAAATATTCCTTTAAAAAGCTTTAAAACTTTTAACCTATACTTTAAAAATTTGCTTTGAAAACATACTTGGCTTTTCACGAAATTCACTTTTCATTCCAATATAACCGTGTAATCATTTATAAATCCTTCTCGATTTATCCCAATTTAATTTACGTCTCAACCCGTAAATTTCTTTCAACACTTTAAAAATAAAATCCCTATTATTTTTAAAACACATTTCCATCTCCTTAAAATCACTTTTCGAAAATATATACTTAAATTTTTACATTAAGGCTACTAAAATTACTAAAATCAAATAATACTTAAGAAATTCTATAATAGTTTTTGAGTAAAACTTAAACCAAAATTTCCTTTTTAAAATAAAATTATTATATTAAATATTTATGTTAGAGATTCCCTTTGAAAATCATAATATTAATTTACCATTAAAAATAATTAACTACCATAATTAACTAATAAATATTTATTTTTCACTTAAAAATAAATAAAATAATAAATTTCTAAAACATTCTTAAAAGCATTTTATAAACTTCTAATTATACTTTGAAATTTTTTCTTTAAAATATACTTAGTTTCCCATGAAAAAGATATACTTTCCAACTTTTAAAAATAAAATCACCCTTTTTATTTTTAAAATGAGCTTCTCCTTTCTTATAAATTCCATCGGAATCTATACTTCCAAATTCATCCATTGATAAATATTCCACTTCATATATAGCCCCGTTTACAAATTCTGTTTCTCATTTTCCTTTAAATCACAGTTCCAAAACACTAAATCGATTTCAATTTGATTTCTGGTTTTAAATTCCCTTTAAAATTTATTATTCGATTTATCTAATTCCAAATAATTATTTACTTAAGAATTTTCTTTTCATTTCCTTTAAAAATCCAACTTAATATATACATTTTTTTTCCATTTCTCAAAATACCAGTATATATTCAGCCTAGCTATAACATTAATTAATTTCAATCCCCGATATAATCAATATAATCTATCTCAGATCATCAAATAAATCACATCACTGAATATAAAATAAATTCACGTTTTGGGGAATCTGGTTGGATCCCTCCAACCTGTTTCCCTGCATCCACAGATGTTAGCACAATATAAAATACCAATCCCACTTCGAGGGGATATCGCGGTATATAGTGTCATCCGCTATTATGCGGGGAGCATAGGGTCTCATCCGCTATATAATGCGGAAAATCAATCACTCCAATACACACACACAGAGAGATATACATATACTATTATATAATATCACATTCAGACAATTCAATCATTCATCCAAAAGTTTAAATTTAAATATTTAAATTTAAATGGTAATCCAAATGAGTGAGATTAACTCACCTTTGCTTGTTTTTGCAATCCACTCCAAACCGGCTTGATTCTCCATGATTTTAGACCTTATATAAATATTATACGATTTATTAACATTCTAAACAATCGAACAATCAAGCATCATTAAATCAATTTAATTAACTAATGATTTAATTTTTAAACTGATTTTCCAATAATAAATAATATTTTTTTTCATTTGAAACCTGTATACTAAAAATATAATCTATATGGATTTCGAAAAAAATCAAATATATATATATATATATGTGTGTGTGTGTGTGTGTGTTTATATATATATGTATGTACATATCTTTAAAAAATTTGTTTTTCTTTTCTGATTCCTATATGCATATATATCTTAATGAAATTAAACAGAATTGTTTTTTCTACTTTGCTGTAAATCAACCCTAAAAGTTTTCAGTTTTAAGTTATATATATTTTTTAAATCTGAATATATATATATATATATATTTGCCAGTTAAGTTAAATCGATAAAGATGAAATTCAAATACCTCACAGTCGACCAAACATAAGACTTTGACTTCTAACCAGTGCCGCCTCGCTCCTCGATCCCTTCACCTAAGCGAAAAACGTTGCGACCTCGAGTTCACGCGTCACACGTTGCGACCTCGAGTTCACGCGCCACCCTAATATGCGAACTCCACTTGCCGATCGAACAATTCCATCACCAGAGAAGAACACCCACATCAGCCCAGAACCAATCGAATTTGCCTTCATCCCTGAGTCGTCGGCCGCGTACACCCATGTAATGCAACCCCTCCCCTCATGTAGAAATCAAAGCCGCCGACCCTCCTGCTTAGTTTGCTCGACTATCCTGCAAATGGCGGAGCCACATGTGCCAAGCGACATGATTCGCCCTCTCGAAGTCATCACTTCGGTCGCGATACATCTTCTCTTTCTCTTTTTTTAACGAGTCGATTCGGTTCATATCCATGATGGGAAAGTCGAGGATTCCAGGGAAAAAGACAGAGGGAAAACTGGGTTTTAGATTGTGGATGGAGGCAAAAAGGGGACGGTGTTCAGCTGTTGATTTCGATTTTATTGAATTTTTTTTAATGGAACGAGACTTTGTTTTCTCTTCTTTATATTTTTTTATCGGCAACCTTTTTACTCATTTCTTCCACGCATGTGATTTAAACAAAAAAGAGGAAACAAGTGTTTTTAATTTGCCTTACGTGGCTGCAGGGCTGCTACAGTGTTTCAATATAATTATATTATCTATATTCAAATTTAAATTCAAATTTAAATCATCTTGAATTCGTAGCTTAAAAATCTTGACATCCAATCGAGGCATGCCGCTAGGCCTTCATAATGTTGTACTCCTATTTCGAATGCAATGGAAAAGGTTCTGTGACCTAATTCGATTGTATGGAGAAGACAGCCTTTTGGACCCAGTTTATATTATATTTTCGATATAAATTTCAGCGCGTTTACCTATTGTATGATCACACGACAATGCCAAACGCTACAAAAATTGAAATCCGATAATAATAAATTATTACGGATCCATGGAACAGGTTTCGTTGAAATCCGAGACTTTTCCTCGGAAGGCTATATTTTAAATATCAATTTAAACAATATATTTTCAAAACTGAAAAAATCACCTTTAAATTCGAACCTATCACTTTTACATCTTTAGTACTTCCAATATAAATTTTATAAGCCTTTGAAATATTTTTAACAAGCATAAAGCTAAAGATTCAATATTTTACCCAACTTCCAATAATTAAATTCAAAAATTTTAATTGCCCAATAAATAGTGATATTTGAAATTCAAGTTAGACTAATTTTCAAATATTTAAAATCAATTAAATATTTCAATTTCAAATATCCAGAAGTTTCGAGTCATCACATTCCTCCCCCCTTAAAAGAATTTCGTCCTTCAAATTACTAGTTAAGAAGAATGGCCATAACCTGTCTTCCATTTCATCAAAACAAACAGTTTCAACATTTCCCAAAACAAATATTTTAATTAAAGACATACAAGCATGATTACTAACATTCCAAACTCATCCATAGTTTCGAACAAAATTATTTACTAAACCATTCAAATTATAACTTGAACCCAAATTTCAAATTATGAGAATTTCCTCAAAAATTTTCTAACTCCTTAAATTTTTGGAAAATTAGCCAATGTCTCCTTTGCGCGGCTAGATTGGTACAACTAGAAAATGCCTCTACGACATCCAGATTTCAAAAGGAAACAAAAGCCAAGTGACTAGATAAGAAAATCATCAAATTTCATACAGAAATTTAAATACATACCTTTTTGTCGAGCAATTAAATTTTTTATCTTATGAAATCAAAATCATCAATTTCCTTTTTGCTTTTAGATACCTGCATACTACTTAGCAATAATATCCCATCACAAAACTAAAAATCATTTTATACATTTCTTTACAAAAGTTTCAATATTTGCTTTACTTAAGTCGTATAATGCACATATATCATCCGCACGTAACACTAACTCTGATCGCTTACTCGATCACACAATTTCACTTCCGAACTAGTATCGTCCACCCGACTTCCTAATGCGGACTCAGATCTTGTTTCTTGATCAGAGACCATCATTCTCCTTGCATAGCCATTTCTATGATAGAGAATTTCCAGAATCAATCAAAAATCTATATCCAGGGCTCACCGTCGAAAATCGAGCAAAAAATCCCAACTTGGATTGGTATAACTATCTCGAAATTCTGTGCTCGAATCTGGATCAAATCGCTATGTGAGTAAAATAATATACGTACATCCTATGTATTTATCTCAACTGATTATTAGCTGTATAAATTTTCTTTTTATTCACATTTATTTTTATTTCTATTCACCTATCCATACTTATCAATTCACATACTTTATTAAATCTTCATTCAAATATTAACTTAGAATATTTTTTCCAATATCAAATTTTACTTTCAAAATTTCACCATTTCCTCTTAAGTTCAATATAATTATTTTATACACTTTAGTATTCAATTTCACTTCATTACTGAAGTTTATCTATTTTTATTCAAAATTTTAAATTTCAGATTTCAATTTTAAACTCAATTTATCTCCATATTTTAAATATTGAATTCTATTAACCACATCTCAAACCATATTTACTTTCCTGGTTGTTGCAATTAATTCTATATACTAATTTGTTTCCAATTCAATTACAAATCTGTTTAGCTTACTAATTTTAATTAATCACTTTATTTCCATATTAAATTTCAAATCTCAAATAAAAGTTTATTTCCAAACTTTTACTTCTTTTAGTTCCTTCTAACAATTCTTCAACTTTACTTAAACTAATTCAAATTGAATTCCAATACTCAGTTAAATTTCCATTTACTAACATATTTAGATAGTTTACTTACTAATTTTATTTCGGTCCTTTGTTTTATTTAGTCCAATCTTGACTAACTTCCATTTCACACAATTCAAATTTATTCCTAATATTCAGTCACCCTTCAATTTAATTCAAATTTTAAACTTTTATAAGTTTCCAAATTCATTTGGATCTCCAAATCATTTTTAATTAAACTTCTAGAGTTTAAAAAATTTCTCAACATTTCAAAATCACCTTTGAAATCATATATACCCAAACCAAATTATTCTTTTGCATTCCAAAATAGAAATTAATTTTTTTGCAACAACTCTAATTCAAAACAATCTGGCAGCAATTCCTCTTTTGGAAACTCGGAAATGAACACCGGTGATGTTGTAGTCACCACTTAAGTTATTTTCCAGTGACCGAAAAGAGTTCAGCGCTTTAATTCCTTTTCATAAACATTTTCAAATATTTTTGACTCCAAGTCTCACCAAATTTCACATCCAATTCAAAAATATTTCCCAAATAATGTCACCATTATTTCTCCAAAATCTTGGGAAATCATTTTCAAATCAAAGGAATTTAATTTCTAAAATTTCAATTCCAAACCATTTTAATCCAAAAAATTACTCTGGCAACTTATTTCAATTTATAAATCACATTTATAATTCACATTTCAAATTCAATTTTGTTATTTGAATTTATTTCCTTAACCTTTGGATATGATTTCAATTCCTATTTTAAATATCTACATAACAATGGAAATAGTTTAATATTATCATTCCCTAACAACCAAGCAACCATATACTACAATAATTTACAAAAACTGTTTCTTCTATATACAAAAATAATTTTGGGCAAAATTACTTCATTTACCTTATTTTAAAACAATATCGTGTCAAATTGTTCTGTACAAGTGTTTAGAGATCCCTATGAATAACTTTAATTATTCATATTGACTAGAATCCATAGGCCACCTAAAAAACCAATCAACATAATATAAAACATATTCATATTCACTAACAAATACGCGCACATCTATTAATAAGCCCAAACTCATTCAAGAATACTCCTGATTCTATTGAGTAATCCCTGCCAGAGCCAAGTTTCTCGCTTAACCTTCTGCTCTGATGCCAAGTGTAACGACCCGATTTTTCGATGCCCGAAAATCGACATCAATACGTCCACTATATTGAATGCCTAATAATCAAATGCCGAAAAACTAGACCATAAGGGAAAGAAGAAGGAGGTAGAAGAAGAAATAGAAAAAAACAATATCAGAGTCCCACAATCGCAGCGGAATAACGTATAATAGATAACAACAGATTTTATATAAAAGAATCTGTAACAGTATATTACTTACAATCATCAGAGTACAGCACAATTCATAACACACAACTGGACGGTTATCATAATTTGTCCACATGGAAACTGATTATGCGGCAAACCATACACAGTGGATAATAGATCAAATACGTGTGGTACATCTCACCATCCATCTCGTCTCCTGAGCTCCACAACATCCCATCCAAAATCTGTATTCTATAATACTCGGTCTGACCCGAGCATTATAGTAAAATAACACCCGAGTCAGTCTGAAAAACCAGCATGAGAAAACACACTCAATTGGATTATTAGAGTTTCGAAAATCCTTTTGAAATCAAAGGTATGTCGTAAGACCATGCCACAAATAAACATGGTGGGTTTTTACTTTACGATAACCAAAACATTTTTTATAAAATCCTCCGATATTCTAATAGTGTCTATATACAAATATTTATTTAAATAGTCGAAATTGTTACATTCATTAAATTCCAGCATAATATGTATATAAAAAAATCCGAAGGCACTTATTGGATATTGGGTTTCCATCAATGGCAGGACTACTGGGGTACTACCCATCGCAGTACGTGGTCTAGATCAACGTACCGAGTATTCACCCTGATCCCCTTGCTATACAAGACCGGAGCTAACCCTTACTGGATAATCCGTATAAGATCACCCCGCGGTTGGGATCAGCAACTGCCCAAACAGCCGAATAAAAAGGGACATCTAGATAGGGGTGACCTTACCCTAATTGATTGCTAGCCATTTTTCCTTGCTGCACCTCCTCTATTTTAGCCATTCTCGGTTGATGAGGCTCGAGGCTATGCGTCACCTTTGTAGAGCACATTCACTTAGAATGCTCATCGTCCTTCAGAAGATGTTTTGATAGCATTCATCCATACAAGTTCGTTCTGGGTCCAAACTGAACCGAAGCACTACTCCTGCTACATCCATTTTAAAATCACCCTCAGGATTAGTAGCGATTAGCCCTTGCACTTCGCTGATCCATCTTCGACCCCAAGCTCTTGCATTCCTTACGAAAATGTTCATACCGGATCGAAGTGATTTCTGAGAAATTAATCCCGATCGCGGTCTCTTTGAAATGATCAGCGCATTTGTCAATAGTAATAATCAGTTATTTAGCTATCAAATCACACAATCATCCAAGCAATTTGTTTCATTTCTATTGAAAGCACCAAGTCCTAATAATTTAGATTTTAAATAATTTAAATTACTTTATCCAAAGATATTTATACTTTAAAACATTTAAAATAAAACTACTTAAAAGACTTTATTCAAAATAATAGTTATGAAATTCTATAATAATTTTTCAAGTAAAACTTAGCCAAAACTACCCATAAAATAAAAGTCATTTTTATAAAGTATAAATATTTAGAAACAATATTTTAATTATACTGCTAATTTAACCTTAAAAACAATAACTACTATAACTAAATTAATAAATATTTACTTTAAAATCTTAAAATAATAAATTCCTCTAGAATATTCCTTTAAACAACTTTAAAACTTTTAACCTATACTTTAAAAATCTACTTTGAAAACTTACTTGGCTTTCACGAAATTCACTTTTCATTCCAATATAACCGTCTAATCACTTATAAATCCTTCTTGATTTATCCCAATTTAATTTACGTCTCAACCCGTACATTTCTTTCAGCACTTTAAAAATAAGAAACTTTTAGTTTTAAAACACATTTTCATCTCCTTAAAATCACTTTTCAAAAATATATACTTAAATTATTTACATTAAGGCTACTAAAATCAAATAATACATAAGAAATTCTATAATAGTTTTGAGTAAGACTTAAACCAAAATTTCCTTTTTAAAATAAAGTTATTATACCAAATATTTATGTTAGAAATTCCCTTTGAAAATCATAAAATTAACTTACCTTTAAAAATAATTAACTACAATAATTAACTAATAAATATTCATTTTTCACTTAAAAATAATTAAAATAATAAATTTCTTAAACATTCTTTAAAACAATTTTTTTAAAACTTCTAGTTATACTTTGAAATCTTTTCTTTAAAATATACTTAGTCATCCCATGGAAAAAATATACTTACCAAATTTTAAAAATAAAATCTTCCTTTTTATTTTTAGAGTGAACTTCACCTTTCTTATAAATTCCACCAGAACCTATACTTCCAAATTCATCCACTGATAAGTATTCCACTTCATTTATAAACCGTTTACAAATTCCCATTTTTCATTTTCCTTTAAATCATAGTTCCAAAACACAAAACGATTTCAATTCGATTTCCTAGTTTTAAATTCCCTTGAAAATTTACAATTCGATTTATCTAATTCCCAATAGTTATTTATTTAACGATTTTCTTTTCATTTCCTTTAAAAATCCAACTTAATATATACATTTTTTTTCCATTTCTCAAAATACGAATATATATTCAGTCAAGCCATAACATTCAATAATTTCAATCCACAATATAATCTATCTCAGATCATCAAATAAACCACATTGTTCAATATAAAATAAATTCACGTTTTGAGGAATCCAGTTGGATCCCTCCAACCTATTTCCCTGCATCCATAGATGTTGGCACAATATAAAATACCAATCCCACTTCAAGGGGGATATCTTGTATGTAGTGTCATCCGCTATTATGCGGGGAGCATAGGGTCTCATCCGCTATATAATGTAGGAAATCAATCAATCACACCAATACACACACACACACACACTATTATATAATATCACATCCAGACAATTCAGTCATTCATCTAATAATTTAAATTTAACTATTTAAATTTAAATGGTAATCCAAATGAGTGAGATTAACTCACCTTTTCTTGTTTTTACAATCCACTCCAAACCGGCGTGATTCCCCACGATTTTAGTCCTTGCATAAATATTATACGGTTTACTAACTTTCTAAACAATCGGACAATCAAGCATCATCAAATCAATTTAATTAACTAATGATTTAATTTTTAAACTAATTTTCCATAAATAAATAGTATTTCCTTTTCTTTTGAAACCCGTATACTAAAAATATAATCTACATAGATTTAAAAAAAATTAGATTTATATATATATCCGTGTTTTTACATACATATATATGTATGTATATCTTTATAAAAAATTGTTTTTCTTTTCTGATTCCTATATACATATATACCTTAACGAAATTAAACAGATTTACTTTTTCCACTTTGCTGTAAATCAAAGTCTTACGAATATAATTTCCCTAAAAGTTTTCTGCTTTAAGGTATATATATTTTAAATATGAATATATATATTTGCTAGTTAAGTTAAATCGAGAAAGATGAAATTCGAATACCTTACAGTCGACCAAACTTCAAACTATTACTTTGAACCAGTGCCGCCTCGCTCCTCGATGACTTCACCCGAATGAGCAACGTCGCGACCTCGAGCTCATGCGCCATCCTGATCTGCGTACTCCACTTGCTGATCGAACAATTCCATCGCCAGAGACGAACTCACTCTCCATCAGCCCAGCACCAATCGAATTCGCCTCCATCCCTGAGTCGTCGACCGCGCACACCCATGCAACGCAACCCCTCTCTCTTGTAGAAATCAAAGCTGTCGGCCCTTCTGCCTAGCTTGCTGACTATCCTGTGAACGGTGGAGCCACGCGTGGCAGGCAATGCGATTCGACCTCCCTAATTCATGACTTCAGTCGCAATACGTCTTCACTTTCTCTTTTTCAAACGAGTCGATTCGGTTCGTAGCTATGAAGGGAAAGTTGAGGATCTGAGGGAAAAAGACAGAGGGAAAAATGGGTTTTCGATTTGTGCATGGAGGCGAAAAGGGGATGGGATTCAGCTATTGATTTTGATTTTATTGAAAAAAAAATTCTTTTTACTGGAACGAGACTTCGTTTTCTCTTCTTTATATTTTTTTATTGGCAATCTTTTTACATGTTTCTCTACGCGTGTGATTTAAATAGAAAAGAGGAAACACGTGTTTTAAATTTTTCTTGCGTGGCTGCAGGGCTACTACCGTGTTTCAATATAATTATATTATCAATATTTAAATTTGAATTCAAATTTAAATCATCTTTAATTCGTAGCTTCAAAATCTTGACATCCAATCAAGATGTGCCGCTAGGCGTTCATAATTTTATACCCCTATTTCGAATGCAATGGAAAAGGTTCCGAGACATAATTGGATTTTATGGAGAAGATAGCCTTTTAGACCCAGTTTATATTAAATTTTTGATATAAATTTCAGTGCGTTTACCTATCGTACGATCGCACGGCAATGCCAAATGATGCAAAAATTGAAATTCGATAATAATACATTATTTTCGCATCCAATAGAACTGGTTTCATCAAAATCCAAGACTGTGGCTCGGAAGGCTATATTTTAAACATCAATTTAAACGTTATATTTTCAAAACTGAACAAATCACCTTTAAATTTGATCCTATCACTTTTATTATCTTCAGTATTTCCAATATAAATTTTATAAGCCTTTGAAATATTTTTAACAAGCATAAAACTTAAGATTCAATATTTTACCCAACTTTAAATAATTAAATTCATAAATTTTAATTGCCAGATAAATAGTGGTATTTGAAATTCAAGTTAAACTAACTTTCAAATATTTAAAATCAATTAAATATTTCAATTTCAAATATCCAGAAATTCTGGGCCGTCACATTAAGTGTTAATGAAATTGAAAGCTAAGTAATTGAATCCAAATTGGAAGTAAGTGAATCTAAATATAATTGAATTTAATTTGATTTGGAAGTGAACTAACTTGAATATAAATTAGTGAATGTAAACCAATTGAATATGAATAAATGAATGTTAGAAAAATTCAATGTTAATGAATCAAAAGTGAATAAATTGAAAAACAATTCACTGAATATCAATAAGAAATGAATGTATATTGATAATTTTTGGATGTTAGTTGGATAATAGTTGTTGGATGTTAGTAGGATGATAGTTGTTTGATGGTTGGATTTGTTGCTTTTGATTGCATTTGCTATATTGGCATATATAGTTGTTCTTTTAGTATATGTTGTATATTGATATTACTTTCTATATACATGTTTCTCACTATTTTTGAATATTTAGTAGGTGCGGATGGCGCTTGCTTCACATTTGGAGCTCGCTTTCGTGCTACATTAGCCGTATATGCTCGCTAATAATGTATAAGGTACATATCTTTGATTACATATAGTACTTTTATACCTTTTCCCTCACGGGATTCCCCATCCTCAAATATGAGATGTATATTTGTGATATATGTACATATGTGTGTGTGTTGTGTTCCTACTATGATCGAACTGCGCAGAGGAGAAGCTGACGAATTTTTTTGAAAATTTAAGCTGTTAGAATTTTTTTGATATTTTGGAAAATTTTTGATAAATAAAATTTTGATTTTGGGTTGAAAGTGAAACGATATTAGTTGGTTTTGAAAAGATAACTATATATGGATTTGAAAACTTAGAAAAGTTTTTATAAGAAGTAAAAAAAAATGGATTTTGGGAAAAGTTAAAATGTTTAAATGAATTTGATAATCTGATTTGAACGGATTATTTTCAAAAAATTTATGGATTTTTGTGACTTTTTCTTACATGGTACTTTCGAGGATGAAATCTTTTAAGTAGGGGACAATGTGACGACCCAAAATTTCAGTCATTTGAAATTTGGATATTTAATTGATTTTAAATATTCCAAAGTTAATTTTGTAAGCTGAATAACTTATATTTCGATTATAGTGATTTATTTAGATAATTAAACTATTAATTTAATATATGAAATTATAGAAATAATTGGAATTTGAATTTAATGTGAATAAAAATGATTTATAAAGTAGAATTAAATTCTATTTGAATTAGAATGATGTTAGAGAACTTTTAAAATTGAATTAAAAGTTAAATTATTGAAATTGAATATTTTGAATAGTCATTTTCAAAAGTCTCGGATTTCGACGAAACCAGTTATATTGGATCCGTAATGTTATATTATTGTAGAATTTCAAATTTCATGTCAATTAGGCTTACTGTTTGTCCGTGGCAAGCTAAAACGCGTAGAAAATTGTTTATGTGAATTTTAATTTAAATAATTCGATTCTAAAATCTATCTTCCAAATACGATCCAATTTTCTCCCGAAATAAATTCAACTGTATTCGGAATAGGGGTAAAGCATTATAAATGCCAGGTGGCATGCTTCATTTGGAGTTTGGAAAATTTTTGGGTCAATAATGTCGTGAAATTTCTATAAAAGGACATTATAATTTCCATTTTTACAAACCCTAATCAACCCTATGGCAAGCCGCCACTTTACATTTCAATGGCCGGCGATCTCCAATCTTTCTCCTCTATTTTCTTCCAATCCATGCATTATTTCAAAAAATCTTCAATTACAATATTGTATAGGGCAACGAGATCGACAAATCCTAGTGATGATCGAAAACAATGTAATGGATCGACGATAAGTGGGGTTTGAATGGCTGGCGTTGGCTCACCGAAACATGGTGGCAACCGAGTTCATCAATTTTCACGGTGAAGATGGAGCTCGCAAAGGGCTTCGCGAAGATGGTAGCCGATCGTTTTCTGGTGGCGCGTAAGTGGAACAATGGTCGGTCAAAGGTCGGCACTATATGGGATCGAATGCAGTTTCAAACCTGGGAAGTTTTCACGTGGGGGAGAAGATGATTCATAGCCCAATTTACTAAGATTTTGAAAATAAAAAATAAATAAAATTTGAAATATATTTTATATTTAATTTGTATAATCTGTCACATGAGGTCCGTTTTTGACGAAACTAGTTGCGTTGGGTCTGTATTGACGAGCACTACATTTTAAAGCTGGTTTGAAGTTGATTGGAGCTAGCGTAAATTTTAGGTAAAATTAAACGCTCATTTAATTTTATTCGGAATAAAACACTACAACTGCTATTGGAATCAGTGTGAGTACAACTCACTCTTTTTGACTCAATGATATTTTTATATAAGTGAAAACAAATTTATTCTGTGACGACTGATGATTGTTTTGATGATATATGATATATTGTCTATATATTGATTGGTATTTGGATATGTTCCTACCTATTGGAACAGATGAGAACCTATATGTTCCCGTGTATGAGCGATGACCCTTTGTACGTGTGTTTGCCTCATAGCGGATATTGTACACATATTCTACTATGTGTAATTGTTGTAGGTGACAAGTTGGAGGGATCCAACTGGATTCCTCACCTGCATTGGTTTTATTTATAAATATTGTACATATGCAGTTATCACATGATATTTGATGTTTGGATGCCGTGATTGATGTATTTGTGCTGTTGCAGCATTGGGCCTATTTTTGGTAATTTAAAAATATATAGTGATGATTTTCAAATTAAAAAGGATTTTCAAGTGATTTTGAAAATATAAGTTTTGTTAAAATTTTAAATGGTTAGGTAAATGAATTTATTTTGATTAAATAAAGGATTATAATTTTTGTGTTATAAAAATTATGAATTTTGTCAAATATAATTAAAATGTGATTTTTTTGAAATATGAAGTTGATTTTTGTAAAATTGTTGAAATTGAGATTTCTGAAATTATCATAAATGGTTTATATATAAGATTTATGAAATTGAATTTTTATAAATCAAAATAATGGAATTGTAAAAGATTTTTGTAAAAAGTTAAAGTGGAGTTATAAATGGATTTTATACATAAATAAGATTTATAGATTTATAATTTGTGAAGTTGTAAATGAATGGATTTGTAAATAATTAACTTATAAATTTGATTTTGACATGTAAATGAAATAAATATAGAATTGATAAATAAAGGGATTTTATAAGTTGAAGTTTGTATAAAATATAAATGGAATTTAAAATCATTGTTTTATAAATCCAAAATCAATTGAATTTGATAAGTTAAATATAGATGTTCATTAAAGGTATTATATCCACGATTTTGGACACTGGATAATCCTTCAAATTTAATGTTGCGATAATAAAGAATTTGGTTGGGAATTATATCTACCATTTTGGACAATGGATAATCCTTAATTAAATGTGTAAAAGCAATGTATTTAGTTAGAATTATATTCAAGATTTTAGACAGTGAATAATCTTTTAGATAAAATAAACTTTTTGGGAAGTGATATTTTAAATGAAGTTAAATGTTTTGAAGATGTGTTAAAATGTGTTAAGCATCGAATACATAGGTTTCGACATTCATTGTTGAAATAGACATTTTCGAGAAATAAGTAAATGATGGACTATAATACTATTGTTATAGTAAATGATTTTCAAAAGGAGATATTTTGTATAGTATATGGGATTTTTATATCTATCTTATTTTCGAATCCCTATACTATTGATTTTGGGTTGTCGTAATGATGTTTTACGCAACATTTGTTTTGATTCAAATAAATATGTTTAAGAGAATGTTTCCTTATAGAGTAAAATATACATTTAATCCCGATTTAAGTACATGTAATATTTTCCACGTGTTCAAAATAAATTAAATTGTGAATTTCTTATTATTAAATAAGTATATGGAAATGTTTTCAAATATAAAAGTTGAAATGGTTTTGATAATATATCTTTTTAAAAGATAATTTTTAGTGAATATTTAGCAAGCGATTTAATTAATAAAATATTAAATAAAGGGCCTAGTGATTGTGTATAGTGCTAAATATTTGTTTATTTTCCTTGATAGTTAAAAACCGACTATCAAATTTGGCCATTTTAGTTCCTCGACTTGATGTAGGAACTATTTAGTCGTACACTTAGTATATAGCCATCTATGTAGGCTTGGTTATCATTTTTGTTGAGGATGTTAATTTATGTAGTGCGGAGTATTACTTCGATCTATCGAGCTTCCTTCTTGGCCGAAGGATAGCTATTTGAAAGTAGGAGATGTGATAAGTCTATGAGACTTAGTTTCTGTATGAGATTGAGAAACGCTTTTGCGTTGTTGGTACGAATTTGTGGGTCATCACATTTCCCACATTTTCCACTTACTTATTCCATGGTTAGAAGGGAAGCCAGATAGGTTAGATCTCTATTGCCCCATCCCTACTTGACATCAATCTCAACTCCTACATAGATAATATTACCTCATCGGCTTATTAGTGTTAAGAAAAGTTAATTATTTTTCAAATAAATAATTAAACAATCATCTATTTGGTCACTAAGCAATTACTAACCCCTTTTTGAAAACATTTAAAATAATTGGAAATACTTATAATAGGTTTTAAAACATTTATCAAAAATATTACTTATAAATAATAAGTTTGAAAAATCAACAAAACATGGAAAAAGTACATATTTTATTATAAAATCTCCTAATTTAAAAATTCATAAATAATTATTAAAAATTCATAAATATTTCAAACTACTTTTAAAATACTCTAATATGTGTTGGAGAATACTTTTAAAAAGAATGAAACAAATTGCTTAAACTTAAAGTCCACTTTGAAACAACTAAAGTCCAAAAATCAAGGTTAAATGGGGCAGTTTTGCACTAGTGATGTTTTGGCCATTTTCAAGATGTTTCTTACTTTTTTACAATTCAATCTTTTGAAAGAAAGAAACGTACATATAAGAAGATGTAAATATGGTGAGAAATACAAATGGATCTCTCTACAAAGTTCCATAACAATTGCCAAAAAAAGGAAATTCCGAACTGCATCCGTAGCAACTATCGCTATGAGTGCACTTTCAAATCCATGTTATATCTCAATCTATGTTCAACTACAACCTATATGCTTTATCCCAAGATCTTTTCATATGTTATACAATTCCATTCAAGTTTATATATGTAACATATGTTCCACTTATTTTCAAAACAAGAATCCAAATTAATGTTTTAACATATGTTACTTAACAATACATACAGCTTTAACAAAACAAAATATAATCATATATGAGTTATATTATCAATCCAAGTGATGCGTTAGCTCAACTTAAATCCCAAAGATAACCAAGCCTAAGCACTCAAACTCAAGCTAGCTACTAGCATTCTTTCCTTGCTGCTTGCTTTTGCCTTGCTCTAAGCCCTCCCAAACTCAATAATTGCTCACAGCCTATGGAGATGTGGTGAGAATGGCTTTAGTTTTCCACAATCTAACTAAGTATAAGGTGTTTTTATGTGGTCGCAAGGCTTTCCTCAAAGTTTGAAGTTATTTGGAGATGGATTGCAAATTATATGCTTTAGACATTTAGATTGAGAAAGATGATGAAGACATTGAAATTTTAGCTCAAAGTTTAGGAATGTTGTGATGTATGTCCTAAGGGTGTACCCCTCCTTATATAGGCTTATGAATGATGATGGGAAAAGACCAAAAATCCCTCAAAACCCCAATGCATTAATTGCTTCTTATCATGACATCTTTTTGCACTTCTCCTTTATTCATTTTACCATTATACCTTACCATATAATATATCTTATTCTAATAGAATTTTCTAGAATATTCCATGCTTTATGAAGAGCAGAGTGTCTTAATTAGTTGCTAATGTCTTCATTTGATCATTTGTTAAGTGCACGATAGTTCGAACAACTTATATCGATCGAAAAGCAGTTTATCGATAAACCGATTTTTGGTCACATTATCGATTTTTCTTCGAAGAGTATATTTTGATAAACATTTTTCAAAAACAAATTTCTTATCATTATTTATTAATTAAATGATATTAAATATGGTGATAAATTCATATATATAACACTTAACTATTGTTTAAAATGTATGGGTATTCGAAGATGAAGTGTTCGAATTTCTGGGTCGCTACATTCACCCCTACTTAGAGCATTTCGTCCTCAAAATTCAACAAGAAAAAAAATCGAAGAAGACTGAAGAACTAGATATATATATATATATATACATATCACTATTGAAACTATATAAAAACTAAAATACGAACTAAATACGAACTAATGTAAGGAAACTCTAATCAAAGAACAAATCCAAATAGGATTCCTTCAAACTATCCTCAGTCTTCCATGTAAAATCTCGAGTATCCTTGCTCCTTTGAACCTTGACTAATTTTACAACCTTATTCCTCAATTGCTTCATATCTCTACTGAGAATATGAATAGGCTACCTTAACACAGTCAAATTTGAATCAATGCCCAAGTTTTCTTGCTTTAATGCTTCCACTATCATGGAAGGATCATGTACAAACTTACGCGAATGCCAAACACGAAATACATTGTGCACATCCGATAGCCTAATCGGTAACTTAACTTTATATGCTTGTATACCAATTCTCACAAGCATCAAAAATGGTCCTATATAATGAAGAACCAACTTCCAAGCAATTGCAAACCGAACTACACTTCTCATTGGAGAAATCTTTACAAGTACAAAGTCTTCAACCAAGAATTCCAAGTCTATGCACCTCTCATCTGCATAACTCTTCTGATACGCACTATGACGACCTACCTTTCTAACCCCTGAGAATGACACTTAATACATTCATGGTGTTCATGTGTCATTGCCCAAGTATTTGAAAGAAGAGTTGTCATGGGGTAAAATATAAGAACAGAACAATAATCTCACAACAAAACGATTAAATATATAACATAAAAATAAGACAGTACATAAGGTTACTCCCCAACATGGAGTTATCAGAGTTACAACAAAAGTACTACAATCAATCTTGGTAGCTATAACAATTTTCCTTCAAATATACATACATAGAGCCAACATCTCATAACAGTGGAAATAGTTATCTTTATTGATAACGAGCCTCCTGCTCATCTACCATCTTCAAAAGAGCCCAAAGAAACCTGTCATTTCCGGACTACTCAAATATAAATTAGTACTCGAGAGTTTAGGGAAAACAAATAATTCTGGTTAGGCGATAAGTTTAGTATGAGTAAACTCCAAATAAAAAAATAGAACTCATAAAATAACCGATGAGGCCACATCGCAAAAACGTAGAATGGGTTTCCCCTCACAAGGACAACATCTAAGCATAAAAGAATGGACACAAATAATTAAACATCGTGAAGCGTTCCTTGATTCGCTTTTAAATTTCTGTTACCATATCTGGCGCCCCTTGGATCATATCTGGCCTAAGCACAAGACTATCTCCAAGTTCAACCCAACACGATGGTGATTTGCAAGGCCTTCCATATAGCGCTTCAAATGGTGCTAGTCCAATACTGGCCTAATAACTATTGTTGTATGAAAACTCAACAAGTGGTAAGTGCTCTTCCCACCAACCTCTAAAATCTAAAATATAAGCTCAAAGCAAGTCCTCCAACACTTGGTTTACCCTTTCCATTTGCCCATATCTCTACGGATGGTAAGTGGTACTCAAACTAAGCTCGGTCCCTAATGCTTCAAGCAACCTCTTCCAGAACTGTTGTGTGAATATTGGATCTCTATCACTCACAATATAACATGGAACATCGAGCAATCTGACCTAGGCAAACTAGAATTGGTCCTTATTGTTTTAAAGGTAAGAAGTGTGCGCTCTTGGTCAATTGATCAAAATAATCCACATATCTTCGTCACCCCTCCTCGACCTAGGAAATCCGTCAATGAAATCCATAGAAATATGCTTCCACTTCCACTTCAGAATCTCAAGGGGCTGAAGTAGTTCGACCGCCTTCTAACGATTACCTTTTACCTATTAGCAGTTAGCATAGCTACTCATAAAGATAGAAACATCTCTCTTTATTCCCCTCTACCACAATGTCCTCTTTATGTATTAATACATCTTTGTGACCCCAGGGTGTATTGTCAACCTAGAATGGTGACTCTCTATTAGAAATTTCTACCTATTCCCTTCAATATTTGGGACACGCAACGTACCACTCATTTTGAAAATGCAAGGGCTATCCATCTCGAATTTCGGCTACCTCTTAGGTGCCTCATTCTTGCTTACATTCTTAACTATCCTAACAAAATGAAGGTCTTTAAGCTGATTCCCTTCGATACAACTAATCAGAGTTAGACAAACCTTAACATTCGATGTAACTAGATATTTTCTACTGAGCGCATCAGCTATGACATTTGCTTTCCGCAAAGTATGCAAAATATCTAGATCATAGGCCGCAACAAACTCCAACAACCTTTGTTGCCTCATGTTTGAGTCCTTTTGGGCAAAAATTTGTTTCAAAGACTTATGGTCGTTGTATAACTTAATCCTTTGTCCTGGCAAATAATGCCTTCACATCTTTAATACAAATATTGCAGCTAGAAACTCCAAGTCATGAGTTGCATACCTCTTTTTGTGCGGTTTGAGCTGCTGACTCGCATAAGCATTAACCCTCCTACATTACATCAACACAGCACCCAGACATGTTCCACACGCATTAGTATAAATAGTAAAACCCTTAACTCAATCTGGCACAGTAAGAACAGGAGCACTAGTCAACTTTTCCTTCAGCGCTAAGAATGTCAGCTCACATTTATCCATCCATACAAATTTTACACCTTTCTTCATCAAATTCATCAAGCGAGAGGAAATCTTTGAGAAATCCTATATGTATCTCCTGTAATAACCTGTTGGACCCAGAAAACTTCTAATATCAATTGCACTTTCCAGCCTCTTCCAGTCTTGAACGACCCCAACCTTAGCGGGATCAACAGAAGTACCCTCCTTCGAAACAACATGACCTAAGAACCTAACTTCTGAACACTAGAAACGACACTTTGAGAACTTTCAAAACTTGCTCTCATAATGTTCCTAGAACAATCATTAGATGGTACGAGTATTCCTCCTCGGTCTGGAATAGACCAGAATATCATCGATAAAAACATGGTTTAACTTATTCAACACATCTCGGAAAACCCAATTCATTAGGACAATATAGGAGCGTTAGTTAGGCCGAACAACATAACTAACCAATCATAAAACTAGTTGGATCTAAAAGCGGTCGATGGTATACTCTCCTTTACCACCCTCAACTGATGAAATCCCATGACAAGGTCATGCTGATAAAATATTCAAGTTCATGGAGCTGATCTAACAAGTCATATATCCTAACAAAGAATAATTGTTCCTAACAGTTCGCATATTGAACTCGCGATAATCTACAATCTTAAAGAACCATTCGCCTTCATAGTAATGATGACATGCACCCCCCAGCTCGAATGAGTTGGTCGGATCAAGTATTCTGCAGCACATCAATGACTAAGATAGATAGCTCCAACTTCTCCTTTGGTGCAAGCCTACGAATAGGAAATATGATAGGCCTTGCATCTATGAATAAATCTGTGCGAAATTCGATCTATCGATGAGGTGGTAAGCCCGACACATCTTCAAAGACATCCTCAAACTCGCGAACAACCAAGATCGAACCCAACTCTTCCTCTACCACATCAAGAGAATAGAGGAAACCATGCAAAAGCAAACAAGGCTGCTATTAATTACTAGGGTTTCCCTCCTCTGGTTCTAACATAATTCTCTTCTCACAATCCAAAACTGCATGACACCGGGATAACCAATCAATCCTAAGAAAAATATCAAAGCCCATAAATCCCAGAACATAAAGATCGTAAGGAGTAGTTGGTCAAAACAAGAAATCAGAACTTCTAAACAGATCATGCTAAGGTTAACCAAGCCTCCAACAGGATTCGATACACAAATAGAGTCTGGTGACATCACTTGTTCAAATTTCAAACTATCAACAAGGGTATGAGAAATAAAACCAAGAGAAGCACCAGTATCAAATAAGACATGAGCAAGAATGCCAAAAATAGATCGAATACCTTCTAGATTTTGCTATCCTTTTGCAGCAGAAGTGGAAGATGTTGAAGCTAATGTGAAAGATCGGGGTTGTTATCCCTTCTGGGGCAACATATACTCTTTAGCAAAATGGCCTGGCTGATGGCAGTAATATCAACTCTGGATTAGCACGAACTGAGTCTTGGCTGTTGGTGGCTTTATCTTGGGACCATAGCAATAGGTGCCTTCCCCAATGGTGCTTTTTCCACTTGTCCTCCAACAACCGATGCACAATTACTAAAAAAATACCCCGTCTTCACACACTTGTGACAAGCTAAATTAGAAATATCTCTAGGCGATTAGAACTTCTACTTGTTGTTTCCAGCTAGTGCAGTGTTAATTGGCTTTGGTTTTAAGCTCCCAAACCTCAACTCATGATCACTAGATTCATATAATACCCCAATATGTGATTAGTCATATTACCTTAAACTCTAAACGCATCCCTTAATGAACATCTTGTTCCTCTTCAAAGGTGTATCTACTGAACCAGGCTGAACCGAGACAAAGCAGTGAATAATTTATCATACTCTGCGACTATCATGTCCCTCTACTCCAAGTCGAGTAAGCTCCTAAACAACAAAGTCTTCTCGGCTTTCGGGACAAACTTCATCTCAAAACTCTCCTTAAATTTGGCCCAAGAGAAGTCGTTCTCTTGGACATCTACAATAATAGTAATCCAGCTAATCCATGGTCGCATTCCTCAGATGTTATGATGCCAACCGATGCTTCATCGCATCATCCAACTCCATATCTCCAAATATACAGCCACATAATCCAAGTATGTTCTTCTATAATTGTCTCCATACCACCAAACCTCTTATATCCTAGCCTCACGTAATCACGGCGGAGCGAAGCAAAATTCACCTAAGGCCTAACCTGCACGACCACCTCTATAATGTCCACCCTAGGTTCCCTAACTGGAGAAACATTCCTTGATGCTCGATCCCCACCATTTGTGACGGTACTACCTTGACTTCCTCTACCTCTACTTCCTCGAGTAACGAAAACCCTAGTACTCATGATGCACAACCTGGACATAGCAAAATATATTTAGGATATGAAAGGCTATATTTATTTGAAAGAAAGAGATTATTCCTAAGGAAAGCTGAAAGGGGTATAGATTTGTTGAAAATACAAATCCGCTCTCTTGTATATACTCGATTCATTCTAGGGTGTCGCTTAGCCTATCTCTAATGAGTCGTACCTAGCCAAAGCCAATGTGTTCGCTCAACTTTGAGCTCTGATACCAAATATAACAACTCGACTTTTCGATCTTTGATTATCGACACTAACACATCGATGGTATTCGTTTATCGAGCACTCAAGTGGCAGAAAGAAAAAAGTTAGGATAGAATTAAAAAATAGAATAAGAAAGAAAAAACACAACATCAAAATCCCACAGCAAAGCGATAATTTAAAATATTAAAAGAACCATACAAAGGGTTACTTGAATACAAGATTTTCATAGTTACAAAACCTAAGTTCTATCATCACCGAGGACAGTTACTAAACCTAAGTACTATTTTCAGAGTTACAAAACCTATGTAATATCAATTTTAAATCTTACAAATAGATAAGATTACTTCATCGGCTTATTATTTTTTATCATAGTTAATTACTTTTTAAATATGTAATTAAACAATTATCTATTTGTGACGACCCGGAATTTTGAGCAATATTAATTTAATAATCTTTGATAATAATTAAATTAATTTGATCATTTTACATTATAATTGACAAGTTAAATTTTTTTAAAGGCTGATAATATAAGTTGATAATATCTATCAACATTTTCCTAGCAATATAAAATTTGGCAAGTTTAATTCTTTTGAAAATTTATAATATTTTAATTTGGAAATATTTATTTTGGCAATTTAAAATTGATAAGATTTATTTTTCAAAGGCTAATCAGAATATTTTCTATTTATGATATATATATATATATATATATTGGTATATCTTGTAAATAGGAAGTTTTAAAGTAATAAAAACTTTATATTCAAACTATAATATATATGAATATATATATTATGATTTGGTTTGTGTTTTAAAATTCAACACAGTAATTATCAGAACTAATGATTAAAAATGTTTTTCCATTTGAAATATATATATTTGTATATAGTAGAAATGGGAAAATTGTATTGATTTGAATTCAATAAGTATTTGCAAACTTTAATAAATATATAATTTGTAATTTGGAATGTTAATTTGATTTAATGCTTTTGAAATGATATTTGAGATTTAAATATTAATAACAAAGTTAATTTTTTTATTTATTTTAAACATTTATTTTAGCTTTTGTTTTAAATAAGAATAAAATTTAAAGTTCACTTTCAATTATTTTTAATATTCTTTCATTTTAATTTTAACATAAGATAAATTGTTTTAAATTTTTTATATAAAGAGTTAAAATCAATTTCTCAAGTTTATAAACATATAATACCACTAAAATTAAATCAGAAGAATAAATAATTTTTAAGTGTTAACATAAATTCACTTTTGCATATTTATTAAATCTAAAAGCTTATTTACATGGGATAAAAACATTTTATATACATTACATAATTACTTATATACTTAAATAAATTATAAATAAGAAAAAAACATTTGTAAATATTAATTAAACCTTAAAAACACTTGTAAGTATATTAATTTATGTAAGGGACATTTGTAAGAATATAAACATTAAAGAGACACATGTCATTCTCTTTAATAATTAAAATTAAAATTAAATTGTAAAAGATAGGAAGAGTTTTATTTTCAGCAAATTTCTTCTTTCATTCTCAACCAAAATGTAAATCAAAACAAGATCAAAAAATGAATACAGATCAAAAACCAAGATCAAAAGAAAGATGAAGAAAACTGTAAAAGAAATCTGAAACAAAGAAGAAATCTGGAAATTCAGATCTTCAAGTTCAATCATGTAAAGAAGAAATTCAGAAACATCAACATGCAATTCAGAATTTACAACAGGAAGATTTATTAACATGCAATCTAGAATTAATCAAGTAATTCAACATGCAGAAATTTCAAAAGCCTGGAACAGTTCTAATCTTCTGCAATAAAAGGTGAGTAAATAAAATCTTTTAAAAATAGTTTTAAACTTGGATTTAACTTGTTATTATGATTGAATAACATGACGTTATCTAAAATTACTTGAATTATACTGGATGCATATTTGATTGATGAATTTTGAAATACCTGGGTTGTTAGAATTTAGGCTCTGTGTAAAATAACAGTTTCCATTTTTATAATAAAATTCAAAAACTAGTTTTTGAATTCGAAATTGACTTTGAATTGTAAATGGTAGTTGTTTGTAATCAAGTAATCTATCAGTTAAAAATAGTTATAGGATTTTGAAGTGAATAAATGGTTCTAAATTTTTAATATACAGTAAAATTTAAATTTGGTCAAAATTTATCAAAACAAATTTAAGTTTTGATTACATAATTTAATTCATGATGTTAAATTACGAATTTTAATAGTTGAATCACAATTTTTAGGATAGTATTTAGTGTGTATTTGGAGTTTGATTGATTTGGGCATATTTGTCAATTCGCAGCGAACTACGACAAGTTTAGCGGTGCCGTTGAGCATGAAGATCATGGGGAAGTCAGGGATCATGGGAAAATTGATTTGGGAATTTACTAATTTTTGAGATAGCCGATAATCAAGGGATTAGGGTTTAACCTACACTGACCGTCGACGTTGTTCTTTTGGGATTTACAGCATCGAGAGACAACCGGAGTGGATCTCGAGTGTTGCCGTGGGGTTAGGAGGTAGTGATGTAGCTTCGGTGGTGATGGTGGGTCTTCTCGAGTTTGGTGTTGCTGTGGAGGGGTGGTTTTTGGGTGATGGTGGTTTCGAACATTTGGGTTCGATAGTCATTTTTCGACTCTCGATTATATTCAAGTTTCTGGGTTTTGCATTTGAACGTTGTGGTCGTGGGTATCTTGTCGACGCCTTGGCGATGATCATTGGTGGAAGGAGGGGTGGTGCATGATGCAGGTATCGTGTATCAGTGTTATTTGGGATTTTGGAGAGAAGTAGGTTCAAGCTTGATGTGCACATAAATGTGCATATTTTTACCAACATAATTAATCTATTTAAATTAAATAAATGATCGTATTGGGTATTTTAACTTGTTTTAATCAAAATCCATATTAATTCTCAATTGTCACATATCCATCTTCATATAGGGGAAAAACGGTCATTTGTGTGCATATATTTCTTTGAGAAAAATTGATTGGAAATTTATATGTATTTTTGTAGGAAAATGGTCTTAAATAGGAGTGGTTTCATGAAGGAATATGCATGCACAAAGAATATAAAGGAATGAAGATGGAAATAATTCAAAGTGAAGATCATGGAGGACCCCATCTACCCACCACCTTAATGTACAAACTAGAGGCTAATGCACATGCTTATGGAACTAATGGCTTCATGTACACTTAATGGGGGATTAAGACATGTTAATGATTACTTGGCCTCCACACTTCCTAAGGGGCATTTTGGGCTTTCCCCAAAAAAATGAATTTGGGTTTTAACACTTGTATAAATACCCCTTATGTTTCATGTAACATCTCTCTTAGTCTCTCTTAGGCCTCCTCCTCTTAGTTAGTTAGTTTTAGTTTAGAAAATAAATCAAATCTCTCTTTCTTTCCATGGCTACTTAGCCATTTCTTCTCTTATGTAATTCCTTTTTTATGCAATGTTAATTATTGTTTCTTTTTAATTACATGTTCATTTCCTTTTATGCAAGTAGTGTAGATTTTCCTTTATGCAATTAGAATAGTTGTCTTTTCCATTAGCTTTCATTTTCCTTTCTTTTTGATTTCCTGTTGCTTTCTACATTTGTTGATTTGATAACAAATATGAGAGCTTAATCCCTACAATTTAGGGGTAATGAAGCTCTCTAGTATGTAGATGCAACATTTTGATGTTTATGCTCTCTTTTTGTGCTTTAATGGAAACACTTGAAGTGGTTTAATGATGTTGTTTAGCTTTGAATTTGATAGTCTATGTTGTTCATAACAAATAGGCTATGCTTAAACAAACATAACACAAATTGCCTCTTCATCTAAATATGATTATGGCAAAGAAGTGAATGTTGAAATTGAAATTTGATAGCCTATATTTCTAAACAATAGTTAATAGGCTATGCTTAAAATAGATTTTTGCTTTCAACTTTGTGTCATATTTTATGAGATTTAAAAGTGTATTAGTGGTTGTGTTATAGTTTGATGGTTTTTATTGAGCTAATTAATAGCACAAATATACCATACTTATGATAAGCACATCAACTAATTCACTAATGACAAGAAAAGAGAGATCATAACTTCATTTTGTTGATTTATATGATCTAGAAAGTGGATTTATCTCTAAATTGTTCTTTTAACTTTTATATTTTTTTATCATTTTCTTTTGCTAGTTTTTGTTAGTTTCTTACATTTCTAGCTATTCACTCTCGACTTCGGTATAATTTGATTGAATAGAATTTTAAAATCATCAATTCCCTGTGGATCGACCCGTATTCGCCGCGTGTTACATTCGTACACCGTGCGCTTGCGGTAAATTTTTAATTCAAATTCGTTCGACGAGTTTTCTAAACCGATAGAATTTCGTCGACGAAAATGTTTTTGGCGCCGTTGCCGGGGAATTTGTGTTGATTTTAGTTTCTATTATTCGAATAATTTTTGTTTGATTTATGTGTGTTTTTTATTTTGTGTGTGTATTGCATTTTAAAAAAAATCGTGTGTTTGTGTGATTTTTGTTAGCATTCGATCCGTAGTTTGTTGATTTCTAGTTTGCATTACATTTGCATAAAAAAACGAAAAAAAAAACATCACAAGTTCATTTCAAAAACAAAAATATTTTATTTCCATTTCATTTACACTTTGCATTTCATTTTACAATCTCTGTTTTCATTTTACAATTTCTGTTCATTGCCAATCTCTTTTCATTTTCTGCTGTTTCAATTTCTGCTGTTGTGTGCCTCTCTATTCATTACTGCTGCCTCACTTCCCCTTCATCAACCCAATACAAATTGCATCAACTGTTGTCGCAACCCCTCAACCAAACAATCCACCTGACAAACACCTATGCTAGACAACAGCCAAACAGTCACCACTGGTCAGACTTCCTCACCTCTGATAAAACAATGCAACTCCACTTCCAACTACAACCACACAGAAACCACCATCTTCCCTTCCGATACCACTGCTGCCACCAATTCAAACACAAGCCACTGACCATCAATTCATTCACCTCCAAGACCAGACAACCACAGCAGTGTAACTCAACTGTCACTGCCCTCTGTTTACTTCTTACCACTGAACAGCAAAGTTACTCCACCACCTGATCATCCACCCTGCTTCATTACTGTCAAACCCATATCCAACAACAACAAAGTTTCACTTCATCATCATATTCTCCTTCCAGAACAGCCTCCACACAATACCCTCACCTGATCAATGAAACAGTGAACTTCAACTGTCCATAAAAAAAAACTGCGATCATCACCTCTGACAATACAACTCCACACTTCACCCCTCTTTTAAACCACACAGCAGTCAGTTGCCTTACTTCTTCCCTGTCTACAATCTTAACTCCACTAGTCCCAAAAAAAAAAAAATCGAAACAATTCGTGACCTCTGCAGACTAGCGACATCTCTAAAACTTGCAGCAGCTAATACAATACCTCTGTAATTCTGTCAATTCGCATCCTCCTTAGAAAATCCCCAAAGCTCGAACAACCCGCCACCGCCACTCCACTGACAACCACCGCGACTCATTCCCCAATCTCAGAACCATCCTCGAACATCACTACGACCTTGGCAAACACCCAAATCGCCTTGTCGCTCCTAAAATCACCGAACACTCTAGCCAACTTTGTCTGCACCACCTCGCAAGCATCTACATCCAAGCAGACTAAAACCCACAAATCGAAATCACCTCGCCTGAAACCGCGCCTCATCGAATCAGTTCACCGTGACCAATTCAAACCCCAACCTCCATCACCACCGAACAGAACTCCAAGCCTTCTCGCGAATGCGATTCGAAACAGCAATTTTTTTTCTTAAGGCCTTCGAATTGCAGAACTCGACTTAATTTGGCTGTAAGTTTTGGACATTGGAGGATTTTCGATCAAAGTTGTGTCGTTTTGTCTGATGATTAAGAAGTTAGAGGTGTTTTAATTTGTTTTGTTTAGTGGGCCGGGCTCTAGTGGGGTTAAGAAAAAAAAAAGAGAAGAAACTTGCAAATTTTGTTTTATTTTATTTTCTTCTTTCATAGCAAAAAAAAAAAATAAACCATGAAAAATATAAAAAATGAAGATGAGTCTCCCCCCACACTTGATTTTGACTGTGTCCCCACAGTCAACCCAAGTGGAAAGAGAAAAATAAAAACGTAACCTTTATTTAAATGAAAATGAAAAGATGATTATTTACAAGACATCAAAAAGTATGCCGTTAAAGAGTAAATGAAACGGTCTTTCAAAAACCGATTCATTTGTCGCGCCAAGTATGCGAGACACAGCTGGAGCTTAGAAAACCAAACCATAAAAGATTTCAAAGTTTAATGTGGATTTGGAAAAACGAATGTTGTTTTATTGAAAATCGTACTAGTTGTTTTGTTTTCGATGATTTTCAGGGTCGACAAAACAATTGATTGAAGTTCAAGTTTATTTTCACAAATTTGAAATTCAAGCTTACCATTGAAAACATTTTCACAATTATTAATTTCAAAAATCAAAATGGTGATTTTCATCTTCCCCTTCGGAATTTAATAACTCGTCATCCAAAAGTCCAAAAAATTCGTGTTCATTAAACTCGTCTTCCTTTATTGGATTATCAACAACTTTATTACATGTCTCAAGTTCAAAATTCAAAGTTGATGTATTCAAATTTTCAGAAAAAGGAAGATCGAAATTTGAATCGAGTTTCTCACCCACAAAAGAATTGAAATCCAACACAATTACCGTCTTTTCAACAACTTTGTTAAGATCATCATTTTCAGTTTCAAAAGTTGTTGTTTGAAAATCATCGATTTGGGTAAAAGATGGATTATTGTTTGACTCGTCACTCATTGAAACTTGATTTTGTTTCCCACGAAAATTTTCCAATGTTTTAATCAACAAATTCGTGTGATCATCATAAATTTCATTCATTTGATCAAGAAAGTCAAATTTGTAATTATTAACTTGAAAATTTTCGATTTGGACTTGTTGTGAACAAGAATTGTCAATTTCGATAAACGGTAGATTATTATTTGATTCTTCATGGGTTGAGATTTGATTATGATTTTCACGATAAGTTTTGTATTTTTCAAGTAATAAATCCCCGTTATCTTTTTCCATTTCGTCAACAAAATCAAATTAATGATTATTACTTTGAAAATTTTCACTTTGAATTTGTTGATAACCAAAGTTTTAATCGTATCGCAATTGAAACTATTCCTATTGCCAAATTCGTTTGAAAAGTTGTTCCCATTTTCATGTTGAGTTTGAAATTCATTTTGGAGTTCGAAATTAAATTGGCATGGGTTATAATCGTAATCGTTTGAATTTTGAATTGAATTCAAATTTTGAAATCCTTGACTCGAGTTATTACGCAAATAAGAATTACATAAATCATTTATCTCTTGATTTTTTCGTGTAGAAAGTTCGAGTAAAGATGAAATCATTACAATGCTATTTTCAAGAGTCGAAGGTTGGTCATCGTTTTGAAAATTTTGTTGTTCGAAATTTGAATTATTTACACAAAATTTGTTGTTAAAATATCTATACGAATTTGGAGTAAACTCATATGGATTATATTGATTTTCACAGTTAAATTCAAGTGAGTAAGAAAAAGGAAACTCGGACATTTTCAAGATTTCTTTTTTTTTTGGTTTTTTTTATAAAGAAAATATTTACAAGTAGAATTTATTTTTCAAAATGGAAAATTGATTTTTGTTTTGTTTTTGAATTTTCAATTTTTATTTTGCTTCTGAACAGATTTTATAATTTTTTTTGGATTTTTGTTTTCTAATTTTTCTGGATTTTTGAAATTTCAAAGGAAAAGGATTTAAAAATTTCAAAGAAAAAGAAAAGGAATATTTAAACTTTTTTTAGTTTTGGATTTTGAAATTTTTTTTGTTTTTTGTTTTTTTTAAAATATGCATGAACAAATGCAACTAAATGAATGCAAGGGTTAATTACAAATGATTTATCCTAAGTTAACCCAAAATTGTATATTCACAAATTGTCTTAGATAAATAATATAGTTCTCAGCCAGGTAACGGGAAGGATTTATCGGTGCACCACGAATCACCGTAGCAATGCAGCCGAAGGTTTAAGTACCTTCAGAGGAACAAACACTATAATATTTACGAATCACCGTAATATTTATCAATGGTTATTACTCTGCCGTAGCCTAGACACCAAGAAATTAAATTGTTCAAAAAAGACAAATTGTCAATATACAATTAAGTGTTATCGATGTCTAACCGTTATTATTAAACAAAATCTAAGATGTAATGCAGAACAGAAACTAAACGTGTATTAACAATGCAACTACGAATGAATTTTTTTTATTTTTTAAAATGCAAATGCAAGCAACAAACAATTCAATTCAAATAAAACTAGAAATGAAAGCAGAATTTTTTAGCAAGCAGAGCAATTTATTTTGGCTAGCTAAGGAAGCAATTTTCAGCAAGCTATTCTTCCTTTATTTCCTGCTTTGGCAACCTGAAAATTTAAAACTAAGATATATACAATATATTTTTTTGGGTTTTTTTTTGAGTAAAACCCTACTTTTAAGTCTCCTTCAAAAACTTTTTCGTCGACAAAATTCTATCGGTTTAGAAAACCCGTCGAACGAATTTGAATTAAAAAATTTACCGCAAGCGCACGGTGTACGAATGTAGCACGCGGCGAATACGGGTCGATCCACAGGGAATTGATGATTTTAAAATTCTATTCAATCAAATTATACCAAAGTCGAGAGTGAATAGCTAGAAATGTAAGAAACTAACAAAAACTAGAAAAAGAAAATGATAAAAAAATATGAGAGTTAAAAGAACAATTTAGAGATAAATCCACTTCTAGATCATATAAATCAACAAAATGAAGTTATGATCTCTCTTTTCTTGTCATTAGTGAATTAGTTGATGTGCTTATCATAAGTATGGTATATTTGTGCTATTAATTAGCTCAATAAAAACCATCAAACTATAACACAACCACTAATACACTTTTAAATCTCATAAAATATGATAACAAAGTTGAAAGCAAAATCTATTTTAAGCATAGCCTATTAACTATTGTTTAGAAATATAGGCTATCAAATTTCAATTTCAACATTCACTTCTTTGCCATAATCATATTTAGATAAAGAGGCAATTTGTGTTATGTTTGTTTAAGTATAGCCTATTTGTTATGAACAACATAGACTATCAAATTCAAAGCTAAACAACATCATTAAACCACTTCAAGTGTTTCCATTAAAGCACAAAAAGAGAGCATAAACATCAAAATGTTGCATCTACATACTAGAGAGCTTCATTACCCCTAAATTGTAGGGATTAAGCTCTCATATTTGTTATCAAATCAACAAATGTAGAAAGCAACAGGAAATCAAAAAGAAAGGAAAATGAAAGCTAATGGAAAAGACAACTATTCTAATTGCGTAAAGGAAAATCTACACTACTTGCATAAAAGGAAATGAACACGTAATTAAGAAGAAACAATAATTAACATTGAATAGAAAAAGAATTACATAAGAGAAGAAATGGCTAAGTAGCCATGGAAAGAAAGAGAGATTTGATTTATTTTCTAAACTAAAACTAACTAACTAAGAGGAGGAGGCCTAAGAGAGACTAAGAGAGATGTTACATGAAACATAAGGGGTATTTATACAAGTGTTAAAACCCTAATTCATTTTTTTGGGGAAAGCCCAAAATGCCCGTTAGGAAGTGTGGAGGCCAAGTAATCATTAACATGTCTTAATCCCCCATTAAGTGTACATGAAGCCATTAGTTCCATAAGCATGTGCATTAGCCTCTAGTTTGTACATTAAGGTGGTGGGTAGGTGGGGTCCTCCATGATCTTCACTTTGAATTATTTCCATCTTCATTCCTTTATATTCTTTGTGCATGCATATTCCTTCATGAAACCACTCCTATTTGAGACCATTTTCCTACAAAAATATATATAAATTTCCAATCAATTTTTCTCAAAGAAATATATGCACACAAATTACCGTTTTGCCCCTATATGATGATGCATATGTGACAATTTAGAATTAATATGGATTTTGATTAAAACAAGTTAAAATACCCAATATGATCATTTATTTAATTTAAATAGATTAAATATGTTGGTAAAAATATGCACATTTATGTGTACATCAAATACCCCCACATTATCTTTTTATTCGTCCTCGAATAAGGAAAAACTAAGATAAATCTGTTTTCGTAGGAAGCACGATTGCATTGAGCATATGCAACAAGCCGTTAAACCTCTAGGTGTCCTCAGTAGGGCGAGTGTTGTCTCGTGAGGGTTTTCAGCGGATACTACCCACAAAATCCAAGTGCGGGATGAAAATATTTACAAAATGCAAGATTTATTTACAAAGCGATGAATGCAAATTTTTGAAAATATTTACAAATGAAGGATTTATTTTTAAATTGACATGAATAAGTTAAATATAGGTTTTGGTTATTATCTTGAAAATTTATGTCATTTACTGGTCAAAATTTCCAACAAAAATCAAGTTAGACAATAGTTTAACTTGTTGTTTCAGTTGATAACAAAGTGTAATTATAAAATGGATCCTTAGTTGATTATCAAAGTTTATCAAAGTGGTATTTTCATTTCTTTTCAATAACAAATCAAATGAAATAAGTAAAAATAGTGTTAGGATTTCAATTGCTTGCTCTCTCATTTTTTGCAAGAAAAATTACACACCTAGCTCAGGTAAACCGAGGCCAGATATACCACCCATGCACTGCCTTTCGGGATTATGTGACGGGAGTACAGAGCATGGCGAGTGCACACACTTTTATGCATACACTATCGACCGTAGGTGGTTTTTGTTAAGTCTTTCTTTTTACATGTGTTCCATACATCATAACCGTGAGGACTTTTAAATGAGTATTAAAGCACATAATCAAAAATTCCAAGTAATCACCCATGCATAACCGTGAGGACTTTTAAATGAGAGTGAATACTTGGATGTTATTATTATTATTATTATTATTATTTTTTGAGAGGGAGTTTTGCAAAATCATCTTAGCACCATTTAACTTAGAAGACAAAAAAAATGTTATATCCTTTACTTTAAATCAACCACTTTTTAAAACAAAGATTTTCAATTAAGATGTACTTCATAATTAACATGTATGAATCTTCCTATATACTAGTTAAATCATTGTTATTTGTAATCAAACTTCATTTTTATTTTTGTTAAGACCAAAAAATTTTCAAAATTTTGAATTTAATAAACCAAAACCATATATTTATCTTATAGTGTTTCTTTTACAAAATAAATCAAAAGAAAATTTATTTTTGGGATTTTTTTTAATTTTCTTTTTTTTTGAGATTTTAAAGCAAAAAATAAATTTTATTTTTTTTCGAAGTTGGTTTCGTGTACTCTGCTGTTTTTCTCGAAGCAGGTTTAAGGTTGGAGTGACTCGGGGTATATACGGGGGATGTCAATGTGTTGCTCGAGTTGTTGAGCAGGGTTTTGTTTGGATCAGCATTTTTTAAATTTAAGTTTAAAAGGTTTTAAAACTTTAATAGTAAGGTTTTAAAAGTCTTAAAACAAAGATAATATGATTTTGTAGATAATTCAAGATTAAAAATAAAGTTAAACAAGTTTATTTATAAAACTAAATCGTTTTAAAGTTGGTTTTAAACAAGTTTATATATATTAGAATATGGAAGTTTTAAAAATAAATTAAATGAAATTTTAATAATAAAGTTTGAATTAAATTTTATCAAATAACTTTGGGAAGTTCAAGGATTTAAAAGTTTTTAATTGGAATGTTTAAATTCTTTCAATTATAATTGATTTCAATTAAATTTTATTTTAAATAAAGTTTAATGATTAAGAATTAATCAATTATAATAAAGATTTATCGTATGTAAATTTAGAATTTTATTTAATTAAAGATAAATAAGTTTGTGAAAATAATTAAGATAGTTCAATTTTTATTAATAATCAAAGTGTTTTGGTTAATATAAATGATTTAATTAAGAAGATGATTTTCTTAATTAAGGATCTTTTTAATATAGTAAACTAAAGAATCATTTAATTAATTTAAATGATTAGTTTAATAATTAATTAAGTAATTAATTTGTGATTAATTTAAAGATAATCACTTTGGAGTTAATTAAGTATAATTACTAGGTGAAGTAATTAAGTGATTGATTACTGGAGGTAATTAAGTAAAGGATAATTACTTTATGGGATTAATTAAGTGAATGTGATTAAGAGTTAATCACTTGTGTTATTAATTAAAGAATTAATCAATATAATTAATTAAAGGTTTAAATTTAGTTATTAATTGAAGATTAATTAATTAATGAAAGAATTAAGAGTAATCAATTAAGTGATTAATTACTTGATAAAGTAATTAGTTAGAAAGAAATTTATTTAATGAAGTAATCATTAATTAATGAAAATAAATAAATAATTAATAACTAATAATTAATAATTTAAGAATAATTAATTTATAATTAAGTTTTAATTACTTAATGTAATTAAAGGTAATTAATCAAATGTGATTAATTAAAAGTAATTAATTAAATGTTATAATTATAAATAATTAATCAAGTACGATTAATCAACGAAGTGATTAATCAAGTGTTACTAATTTTAGAGAGTAATTAAGAGATAATTACTTGGTATAATTAAGAAGTAATTAATCAAGATGATTAATTAAATTTGTGATTAAGGAATAATTACTTAAAGTAATTAAGTAATAATTAATCAAGGATGATTATTTAAAGTGGAGAATTAAGTGATGTTTATTAATTAATTTTTTATTAATTAATGAATAAGTAAGCTAGATTGATGATAATCCAAGTGATTAAGTAAGAATTAATTTAATTAAGGATCAATTAAATTAATTAAGTTTGGATCAAACTTGTTATGGATGATTAATGATTGGCTAATAAGTATCATTGGATGAGTTAATAATATTGGATGATATCATATGTCATTGATTGATATGTGATGAATGTGATATATCTGAGATGTGATATATATGCTGCTTTGTGATATGTATGGATGAATGTGATAATAGTGAATTATCTATCTGTGTGTTGTGAATCATCCATTTATGTTAGGTGATATTTCTGAATATCTACTTTTTAAAACCCTTATGTACAACTTGGACATTAAAATGGCGTTTGGATTCGATGGGACCGGGATCGGGTTTGCTACAGTACATCGTGATAGGATCAGAGCGTTAGGTTGAGTGAATACCTAGGCTCTAGAGTGGTGTCTATCTTGAGAGAGCGTACTTGTAATTTATATATATATATATATATATATATATATATATATACCTAATCTGTTGGGTTATCTGTTCGAATTTTCCAACATAGGTTATAGAGATAGATAAGGTAGGAGTGTGTGGAACACGACTACCACTAATGGTAGAGGCTCATATGTTGTGGTTGGAGGTCTGTCGAGGTTGTAGATCTATTACCGTCTCGAATAAGCTTTGTAGATTGGTGAAAGGGTTTCATTGATCCCAGAGGGAGTATTTTCAAGGATTAGAGAATATTCTTGAAGTGTGAGGTTGATTTGCTCTCGAGTGAGCGGGATTTCCAAGAGTTGAATTTGTCAGCTGAGCAGAAGCAGGTGATGGTATCTTGGTGACTTCAGGATGGAATAGCTGTGTGTTGGGATGCAGTATCCCTAGATGGTTCTGAAGATGTTCTTTTGGAGCCAAATTAAGATGGTATTGAAGGACCGTAGATGCCTACTGTAGGGAAGATTCGGATGTTTAGAGATTTTCTGGATCTTAAGTATGGATGTGTTATCTATATTAAAGTATGAGGCTAAGGTCGATGAGTTACCTCATTTCGGACATGGTCCCATTTGTTTCCCTTAAGAAGAACAAGTGGTTGGCACTTAGTTTGGAGCCGAGTTTCTTGAGGAGATGTCTACTCGTCTCAAGGATCTTTTTGGTGGAATTGGGTGACATTTTTGGATTTCAAGAAGCTTGTGGTTAAGGATGATCTTTTGGATTAGCACAGCATTATCATTGAAGTGAAGTTTGGAAGCAGCAGCGGGGATCTGTTTCTTCGATGATTCTGAAATCTTTGGGATTCTACTATCGACAGACTAGCCAGATTGTGAAGGCTTATCCATTTCTTCGGGAAGCTCAGCAGAGCAGGATATTTGCTGGAAGTGATCTATCAGTTTTCTGGTAGATAAGCCATTCTTGAAGATTGATCTCGATTAGGAAAAGCTGTTCTAATTGGGAAGATAGTTCTTTGGAATTTGAACCGAGTAAGATCGCAAAAGTGACTTGCGATTAGTTTGGGAAATCTTTGAGTATTCTTTGGTTTGGAAGTTGAGGAATCTCATAGGGAGGTAAAAGCTATGAAAGCAGTCAGAGATTTTCCAGATGTTTTTGGAGGAAATCAGAAGTCTACCGCATCGGAGATTGAGTTTTCTTATTGACTTAGATTCCAAGAGAAATTGTGATGGTTCAACCTTGTAGAGGGATGACTCTTGGAGCAAGAAGAAGTTGGTGAGGCGACTCAGGATTCTTGAGAAGGGATTGATCATCTAATTCTACTTGAGATTCTGCTGGATATTTTGATCAAGTGGAATGGTCGCTAAGTTTTTATGAGTCGGATGAACAGGGTATGGAGGAAGTTTGCGCTCAAGTTCTTCGATAGCATTCCTATCTACTCCAGATCAGAGTTGTGCAGGGGAAGCAAAATAACAGTTGTTCTAGTCTGGGAGCAACGGGAAGTTGCAGTTTCCTTGGAGTAAAAGAATTTCTACTGGAAATTCAAGTATGAAGGAATTTTCAGGATTTTTGAAGGCAAGGTTGTCAAGTGCAACTGTTTGGCTATTCCAGATAAGAGATGTAGGTCTGAAGTCCACTAATGCTTGTGGAATAGAGTTGTGTTTTGGATTTCGGAAAATTTTTGGGAGAGCCATTTGGTTGAGTAGGACCTGGAAATTTGGTTTGATTTTGGTCCAGTAGTTCATGAAGCAAGCTGCAAGGGTTAAGTATATCAGGAAAGTTGAAGGTGACTCAGGAGCATCAGAAGAGTTGTACAGTTAAGAATTGAGGAAATTTGGAATGAGAAGTTGGAATTTGGATATTGTTTTATCCGATCAAAGGAGATATAAGACTGGGTAAAACTGGAGAGCTAGCTCCGTAAGTACTTTGACTTTTTCCAGTGTTCTCTAGAGATTAGATTTTGATCTACAGGATTGAATTGCCAGTTCAGATAGCTGGAATTTATTGTATTTCACATATCTCTGAGGAATATGTATATGATTCATCGAGTGATAGAATCACCAGTTCAGAAGGATTTGGAAGTTGAACTGGTTTTGAGCTTAGTCTAATATCTTGTTTAGATTTGTAGGATCAGATGAGGTGAATTCATGGTTATAGTAGTGTAGTTACTTAAGATTATATAGAGCGAGTATTCCAGTATAGGTATCTGGAAATCTCTTGATAATATTAGGAGGTTCTATTCAGAATTTTGTCTGGATAGATAAAATTGTTTGTTTGAATTGGTTGCTATGATTAATAGTGTATGTTTGATTGAGTGATTGCTGATTGAAATTTAAATTCTTTTGCTGGGTTATTAAATTATCTTTGCTTTTAAATTTCGAGGATGAAATTCTTTAAGGGGGGAGGAATTTGACGACTTGGAATTTTGAGCAATATTAATTTAATAATCTTTGATAATAATTAAATTAATTTGATCATTTTACATTATAAATTGACAAGTTAAATTCTTTTAAAGGCTGATAGTATAATTTGATAATATGTATCAACATTTTTCTTAACAATATAAAATTTGGCAAGTTTAATTCTTTTTAAAATTTATAATATTTTAATTTGGAAATATTTATTTTGACAATTTAAAATTGATAAGATTTATTTTTCAAAGGCTAATCAGAATATTTTCTATTTATGATATATATATATATTGATATATCTTGTAAATAGGAAGTTTTAAAGTAATAAAAACTTTATATTCAAACTGCAATATATATGAATATATATATTATGATTTGGTTTGTGTTTTAAAATTCAACACAGTAATTATCAAAACTAATGATTAAAAATGTTTTTCCATTTGAAATATATATATTTGTATATAGTAGAAATTGGAAAATTGTATTGATTTGAATTCAATAAGTATTTGCAAACTTTAATAAATATATAATTTGAAATTTGAAATGTTAATTTGATTTAATGCTTTTGAAATGATATTTGAGATTTAAATATTAATAACAGAGTTAATTTTTTATTTATTTTAAACATATATTTTAGCTTTTGTTTTAAATAAGAATAAAATTTGAAGTTCACTTTCAATTATTTTTATTATTCTTTCATTTTAATTTTAACATAAGATAAATTGTTTTAAATTTTTTATATAAAGAGTTAAAATCAATTTCTCAAGTTTATAAACATGTAATACCATTAAAAGTAAATCAAAGGCATAAATAATTTATAAATGTTAACATAAATTCACTTTTGTATATTTATTAAATCTAAAAGCTTATTTACATGGGATAAAAACATTTTATATACGTTACATAATTACTTATATACTTAAATAAATTATAAATAAGAAAATAAAATTTGTAAATGTTAATTAAACCTTAAAAACACTTGTAAGTATATTAATTTATGTAAGGGACATTTGTAAGAATATAAATAATAAAGAGACACATGTCATTCTCTTTAATAATTAAATTTAAAATTAAATTGTGAAAGAAAGGAAGAGTTTTATTTTCAGCAAATTTCTTTTTTCATTCTCAACCAAAATGTAAATCAAAACAAAGATCAAAAATGAATACAAATAAAAAACCAAGATCAAAAGAAAGATAAAGAAAACTGTAAAAGAAATCTGAAACAAAGAAGAAATCTGGAAATTCAGATCTTCAAGTTCAATCATGCAAACAAGAAATTCAGGAACATCAACATGCAATTCAGAATTTACAGCAGGAAGATTTATTAACATACAATCTGGAATTAATCAAGTAATTCAACATGCAGAAATTTCAAAAGCCTGGAACAGTTCTAATCTTCTGCAATAAAAGGTGAGTAAATAAAATCTTTTTAAAATAGTTTTAAACTTGGATTTAACTTGTTCTTATTATTGAATAACATGTTGTTATCTGAAATTACTTGAATTATACTGGATGCATATTTGATTGATCAATTTTGAAATACCTGGGTTGTTAGAATTTAGGCTCTGTGTAAAATAACAGTTTCCATTTTTATAATAAAATTTAATAACTAGTTTTGAATTCGAAATTGACTTTGAATTGTAAATGGTAGTTGTTTGAGATCAAGTAATCTATCAGTTAAAAATAGTTATAGGATTTTGAAGTGAATAAATGGTTCTAAATTTTTAATATACAGTAAAATTTAAATTTGGTCCAAAATTTATCAAAAAAAATTTATGTTTGATTACATAGTTTAATTCGTGATGTCAAATTACTAATTTTAACAGTTGAATCACAATTTTTAGGATAGTATTTAGTGTGAATTTGGAGTTTGATTGATTTGGGCATATTGGTCAATTCACGGCTGACTACGGCGAGATTAGTGGCACCGTTGAGCATGAAGATCATGGGGAAGTCAGGGATCATGGGAAAATTGATATGGGAATTTACTAATGTTTGAGATGGCCGATAATCGAGGGATTAGGGTTTAACCTACTGTGACTGTCGACGTTGTTCTTCTGGGATTTACGGCGTCGAGAGACAACCTGAGTGGATCACTGGTGTTGCCGTGGGGTTAGGAGGTTGTGATGTAGCTTCGGTGGTGATGGTGGGTGTTCTCAAGTTTGGTGTTGCCGTGGAGGGGTGATTTTTGGGAGATGGTGGTTTCGAACATTTGGGTTCGATAGTCATTTTTCGATTATCGATTATATACAAGTTTCTGGGTTTTGCGTTTGAACGTTGTGGTCGTGGGTGACTTGTCGACGCCTTGGCGATGATCGCTGGTGGAAGGAGGGGTGGTGCTGCACGGTATCGTGCATCAGTGGTATTTGGGATTTTGGAGAGAAGAAGGTTCGAGCTTGAAGTTTGTTTCGTGTACTCTTCTGTTTTTCTCGAAGCAGGTTTAAGGTTGGAGTGACTCGGGGTATATACGGGAGATGTCAATGGGTTGCTCGAGTTGTTGAGCAGGAATTTGTTTGGAACAGCATTTTTTAAGTTTAAGTTTAAAAGGTTTTAAAAATTTAATAGTAAGGTTTTAAAAGTCTTAAAACAAAGATAATATGATTTTGTAGATAATTCAAGATTAAAAACAAAAGTTAAACAAGTTTGTTTATGAAACAAAATTGTTTTAAAGTTGGTTTTAAACAAGTTTATATATATTAGAATATGGAAGTTTTAAAAATAAATTAAATGAAATTTTAATAATAAAGTTTGAATTAAATTTTACTAAATAATTTTGGGAAGTTTAAGGATTTAAAAGTTTTTAATTTGAATGTTTAGATTATTTTAATTATTATTGATTTCGAATATATTTTATTTTAAATAAAGTTTAATGATTAAGAATTTGATAATCAAATATAATAAAGATTTATCTTATGTAAATTTAGAATTTTGATTTAATTAAAGATAAATAAGTTTGTGAAAATAATTAAGATAGTTCAATTTTTATTAATAATCAAAGTGTTTTGGTTAATATAAATGATTTAATTTAGAAGATGATTTTCTTAATTAAGGATCTTTTTAATATAGTAAATTAAAGAATCATTTAATTAATTTAAATGATTAGTTTAATAATTAGTTAAATAATTAATTTGTGATTAATTTAAAGATAATCACTTTGGAGTTAATTAAGTATAATTACTGGGTGAAGTAATTAAGTGATTAATTACTGGAGGTAATTAAGTAAAGGATAATTACTTTATAGGAGTAATTAAGTGAATGTGATTAAGAGTTAATCACTTGTGTTATTAATTAAAGAGTTAGTTAATATAATTAATTAAAGGTTTAAATTTAGTTATTAATTGAAGATTAATTAATTAATGAAAGAACTAAGAGTAATTAATTAAGTGATTAATTACTTGATAAAGTAAGTAGTTAGAAAGAAATTTAATTAATGAAGTAATCATTAATTAATGAAAATAAATAATTAGTTGTTAATTAATAATTTAAGAATAATTAATTTATAATTAAGTTTTAATTACTCAATGTAATTAAAGGTAATTAATCAAATGTGATTAATTAAAAGTAATTAATTAAATGTGATTAATTATAAATAATTAATCAAGTACGATTAATTAATGAAGTGATTAATCAAGTGTGATTAATTTTAGAGAGTAATTAAGAGATAATTACTTGGTATAATTAAGAAGTAATTAATCAAGATGATTAATTAAATTTGTGATTAAGGAATAATTACTTAAAGTAATTAAGTAATAATTAATCAAGGATGACTAATTAAAGTGGAGAATTAAGTGATGTTTATTAATTATTTGTGATTAATTAATGAATAAGTAATCTGGATTGATGATAATCCAAGTGATTAAGTAAAAATTAATTTTATTAAGGATCAATTAAATTAATTAAGTTTGGATCAAACTTGTTATAGATGATTAATGATTGCCTGATAAGTATCATTGGATGAGTTAATAATATTGGATGATATCATATGTCATTGATTGATATGTGATGAATGTGATATATCTGAGATGTGATATATATGCTGCTTTGTGATATGTATGGATGAATGTGATAATAGTGAATTATCTATCTGTGTGTTGTGAATCATCCATTTATGTTAAGTGATATTTCTGAATATCTACTATTTAAAACCCTTAAGTACAACTTGGACATTAAAATGACGTTTGGATTTGGTGAGACCGGGATCGGATTTCCATATTTGGATATCTGAAAACCACATCGATCCAAAATGAATGTTAAGTCGTTAATCCAAGTGGAGTGTAAGTGAAGACTCGAGGTGTAAGAACTATTCGTCAGTATAACTCTAGGGGTGATTCCGTGATGAGTTTGATGGAAATAGAACTTACAGGCTCGAGATGGTGATTCAGAGTGCAAGGGCTACGATCGTTGACTCTGAGGGTAATTCCAAAATGAGTGTAACGAGATAGTGCCTTCGGTTCCGTTCGAACCCAGAACGGACTTGTATGGATTGAATGTTTTCAGAACATCGTCAGGTGGACGATGAGCATTCTAAGATAAATGTGTCCTATAAAGATAATCGCAGCCTCAAGCCTCATCAGCCGGGAATGGCTAAAACAGGGGAGGTGTAGCAAGGTTAAGTGGGTCATTCCCAAGTAGGACGAGATTTACCCCTGTCTAGATGTCCCTTTTTATTTCAGCTTTGTGGGCGGTTGGATCTGCAGCCAACTGTGGGGTGGTCTTTTTCGAGACTGTTCGGTAAGGAATGGTCCCGGCCTTGTGTTGCAGGTGAGTCGGCGTGCTCCTCGGTACAGTGATCTAGGCCATGTACTATGACGAGCGGTACCCCAGTAGCCCTGCCATTGATGGAAACCTATTTTCCCTACGAGACCCTATAGTTTTGTTTGTATTACCCACTTTTGTGGCTAGTAGCTGGAATTTAATCATGTAACAATTTCGGTTATTTCCTATTTACTTGAGAACCCTAGACACTATTATAATATCACTGGATTTCCTATCAAATGTTTTGGTTAGCGTAAGGTAAAAAAATTTCCACGTTTATGTGTGGGAAGTCTTACGTGATACCTCTTCTTTTCAAAGGATTTTCTAAAGTTAAGCAACTTTAAACCATTTACTCACACCAGACCTCTGTCTGACCCGAGTGTTTATTTTCTGTTTTAGTAAACTCTTGGGTACTCATATTATGTATGAGTAGTCAAGTGATTCAGGTTTTCCTTAACGAATTCTAGAGGAGCTTTGGAGCAGGAGGCTTCAGCGTGTAGATATATAGATATAGTTTCCGCTGTGTGTTATTCTGCATTGATGTTCTTGTATTGTATATTAGACAGAAATGTTATAACTATCTAAATTGAGATGTATAGTTGTGTACTCTGATGTGTATGATACTATGTAATATTTTATGTGATATATTATATTTCATTCGTTCCGCTGTGAGTTCTCTGATGTGTTGTTTTTCTTTCTTCTCTTTCTTTTCTTCTTCTATCCCTTTCTTTCTTAAACAGTGATGCGGCTTTCTGGTGTTAGAAAGTCGGGTCGCTACACTATTTAGCCATTAAGCATTTACTAACCCCTTTTCGAAAACATTTAAAATACTTGGAAATACTTATAATAGGTTTTAAAACATTTATCAAAAATATTACTTAAAAATAATAATGTAAGGACCCGCCTTTCTAAACCTCGGAAGTTGACATTAATACATTCATGGTATTCATGTGTCGAACAACAAAGTTCCAAAATGATAGATTGTTAGAGGATAGGAAGGAGACAGAAGATAAGAAGAAACTAAACGGTCATATAATATCATAATGCAATGGAATAACTATATTAATCAACATAATACTTTACAAAGTCATTTCAAAAATGATACATCAAATTCATTCTAATACAATTATACCCTTAGACAATTATAAAAGCCTGCCTCCTACCTAACTGATGCAAAATACATATAATACAACGGAAATAAGATAATAACTAGCTATCAATGAAACCTCCTGCTCCAAGCTCCTCCAAAATGCATTCGTGGGAAAACTTGAAATACTTGACCGCCCATTAAAATTTGTACACCCAAGAATTTTAGGAAAATAAAACAAAGCTCTTTGGGTCAAACATAGGTCTGGTGTGAGTAAACTCAAACAACTGAATTATTATGTTTAAAACTCTTTTGAAATCAAAGGTATCTTGTAAGACCACGTTGCACATAAACACAGATGAGTTTTTACTTTACAAAACCAAACAATTTCATATGAAATCTTCCGATATTATAATAGCATTTAATATACAAATACTTATAAATCATAGTTGAAGTTACATTAGGTAAATTCTAGCATAATAGGTATACAACTAAGATTATAAAGGCTCGTATTGGAGAATGGATTCCATATAATGACTGGGCTACTGAGGTACCGTCCGTAATGGTGCATCTCTAGATAAAATAACACCGTGGACCATGTCAAGATCCCCTACCAGCACAGAACCGTCCTACTACTTGACTAGTAGTACCGAATATGATCAGCCCTTAGTTAATGGGCCCCGAAGCATACAAATAAGAGATAATATCGAATCTAGATAGGGATGATCAAACCCTAATTGGGAGCGACCAATTAGCCCTACTGCATCTCCCTATTTAATCATTCTTAGTAGATGGGGCTTGAGGCTACGATTACCTTTTTTATAGCATTTCCTACTTGGAATTCTAACACTGCCCTCCATGCAACAATGCATGCCAAGATTCATCTATACAAGTTCGTTCTATGACTGGATGAAACCAAAGGCACTAACTTCACTAACCCATTTTGGAATAACCCTCAAGGTTAGTAGAAAATAGCCTTTGCTCTTCAAAAAATTTTCTTCGATTTCATACTCTTCAAGGTATCTTCAGTACGAAACGCTTGAGTTGGATCAAAGTGGTATTTCGAATTACATATCTGATCCCGATCTCTTCGAAACAACTTTCGGTAATTTTCGATAAACTTAACCTTGGTTATTAGGAAATAAGTAGACAAAAGATAAGAGTATAGTTCACTTAGTATTCATTTATGGATGGATTTCCTTGTCATTTACCCTAGAAGAACGAAACAAAATTTATATGAATAGTACAACATCATTAATTGGGGATGACCGTGCCATGTAACTCACGTGTTTCCCCTAGATATTTCCAAAGTTACCTTTTGGTCTAGATTTGATGGTCAGTTATTTAACTATCAAATAAACAATCATTGAACATTGATTTGATTCCATATTGGATCCACTAAGCCTTTATTAATTAACCATTCATTAGTTAATCACTTTATAAACATTTGATCAAAAGATCTTTTACAACACCCTATTCCAAAAACCACTTACATTCCTTTTATACTTAGAAAGCATTTATATACTTATCCTAATGATATAAGTATATTATCAAACTTTATAAGAGAATTCTTCACTTCATATTCCATATTAAATAAGCAAACAAATTCTGTTTAGTAACATTTCTTCCTACAAAACCAACCCACTTATCCTTTACAAAAAGTTTCCTTTCTTAAAAGTTTACTTTATAATTAAAAATATCTTTACAATCTATAAAATCATTTATAAATCATTTTCCTATTTTTAATTTCTTTTAATAAACTTTCTTAAATAAAAATCCTCTACAAACATCATTTCCAAAACATCTTTTGAAAATCACTTTAACTAAACCCTTTTATTTAGTAATGCCACTTAATTTATTATCTATAAATACCTTTATTACATAATTATACAACTTGAAAATCGTTTATAAACTTTAGTCCCCAAAATTTATTAAAGGATTGAAGTTAATTCAAAATTATAATTTTATAAATTCAAAAGAGGCTTAGCAATCCCAATGGTGCCGATTAAAGTTACCATTTAATTTCAGTTCCACTTCCAAGTTGCTCAACAATTTGTTTACATAAGTCAACATATATGTAAATATATTTCATATCCAAATCAGGAAATAACATGTCAATATAAACTAACCAGCATAAACATGTCCAAATAACAATAATAGCAGGATGGTGATTTGTCCTGCTAAATAAGGGTCCAAACAATTCAGTTAATTTATTGCAGAACGGAGATATATTCTACATAACACATGTCTAAATAATCAATTTATAGTAGAACAGTGATTTATTCTGCTATCAAATGTCCACACGATCGAATATTTAATTTATAGCAGAATGATTTTTATTATGCTAATAATTTTATACAGAAACACAAACAATCACATCATAACTCATTCATAGTCATTTGTCTACTTGATAGTACCAATATTTGAATTCCTTGAGTTCAAAACCATCTTTGAAGATGTACCTTCAAACAATTTGATTCTTGGAAAACAAAGAATTTAAAAATTAAAAATCCTTTTTAAAATAATTATTTATAAGCTAAACCCTTATTTAAATCGTAATTAATCTTAATTAAGTCTTAACTTAATTAAATAACAAATTAAGAAATAATTAAACCTTTAATAACTTATTAAACAATAATTAGCTATTATATAGATAATTTAACCCTAGTTAAACCTTTATTTATTATTAAATAACAATTTAAACCTTCATCAATAATCAAATATTAATTAATCCCATTTAATTAATAAAATACCTTTAATTGGAACTTAATTAATAAATTAAACCTTAAATAAATAATTTATCTTAAATTAAAGCCTTAGTTAATTAATAATTAAAAATTATAAACAATTGATTTTTTATTTATAAATAATTAACCTTAGACTTAATTAATAATTAATTAAAAATAAATCATATACTTAAATTATAATTAATTAAAATTTAATCTTACTTAATTAATAATTAATTAATTTAATCTTATCTTTAAAAGGTAATTAATTGATAACTAATCTTTACTCAATTATAATTAATAAAAATTTAGTCATTAAAAACTTAATTATCTTCATAAAAATCATTAATAAGTTTATAAAAAAATTTCAAAACACTTTAAGTTAATAAAACCAAATTTGCAATATGGATTTTTAAACGAAACTGCATCCATAGCGGCTATCGCTATGAATACCCATAATCTCAATTTGTTTCAAAATTCAAGACTCTTTGAACCCTTTGCTTTAGCTTGCCAAAAGGTTTATAACCCAAAATTGGAAACTAAATCAAATTTCAAAACTTGAAAAAACATTCAAAATCCTTTTTAAGTAAACTAGTTTTTAACTCATAAAATTCTAGGTCGCACACATACAATTCAAGTCCTAAACTTTCCATAACCTTTATTCATTTTTTACACATTACGATTTTACACATTACGAAATGCTTAAAGTTGCATACCACATAATATCCAAGTTATATATAACATCATACTAAATGCCACATATGATATCATAGTCACATCCAAAATTCCCAACAATGTTATCACAACATTACCGTATATCAACAATACTAGTAACAACCAAGACATACAATAATCCACACAATTGAACATATATCATTTCATAATTGTAACAACCTAGATTTTTCAAAGTTTGATTTGGAATATTTAAATGATTTTAATTATTGGATTTGAATTATAGATTGATTTTAAATATGATAGTTTGGCTTTTATTTATGAAATAAATTCAGAATTTAAATATAGTGATTTATTGGATAATTTAATTAATGAATTTTATAATTGAATATTGGTTAAATTATTGCATCTTGAGTTTTAAGCTCGATAAAAATAACTAAGGGGCTTCTAAAATTTATATTTATAATAATGAAGATAATAAATGTTTTAAATTGGATTAAAAGTGATTTGTTCAAATTTTAAAATATACTAAAATTGACGTTTAAAAATAGCCTTCCGAGTCACAGTCTTGGAATTCAATGAAACCGGTTCCATTAGATCTACAGTGTATTATTATTATAATGTATTATTATCGAATTTTGAATTTCATAGCATTTGGGGTTATAGTTTGGTCGTATGAGATATATACGCATTGAAATTAATATCGAAAATTCAATATAAAAAATTTGGACCAAAAAAGCTATCTTCCTCATACGATCGAAGTAGGATTCGAAACCTTTTCCATTGCATTCGGAATAGGGGTATAACACTATGAACGCTTGACGGCACGCCATAATAGGGGTTCAGGATTTCGAGTTATGATATTCGGGATATTTTTAAAATCAAATAATAATATATAAATCAAATCAAGGCAAACTTTCTCAATCGACCTACCTTTCCCTTGCATATGTATATCACATCGTTTTTTTCGAACACGCTACCTTACCATTCCTATGAAGTGACCTACCATTCCTATCTATCCTTAAGACGCCTTTATTTCATTTTAAAAAAATTCCTCTTCTCAAACGAAATCAAGTTTGTTTCGTTTAAAGGAAAAAAGAGAATGGCCGCATCACATAAAATTATGACACTCTTCTATCGCCTCGTTCAAGTCGAAGCTGAGCAAGCAAAGCAGGAATGGAATAAGTGGCGATTGAATCCAGGAGACGAGGTCGCGACCACTCGTGAGCATTCAACCAAGGATCAAAGGGTGGGAAGGCGATCGCTGGTAAGCATTGAGGGGAGTAGCAATCGATCGGGTTGTGAGTACAATTCTAGCGAACTCAAAGGTGACTCAACAAGGAGGTAGGGGTTGTGAATCGGCGACACCCTAGAGTCAATTTTGGCGATGTCGTGGAAGCTAGGGTTGGGATTTAGGGGAGATGGAGGAGCGTGCAGGTAGTTATGGCCGCAGTTGTAGGGTTTTTGGCAAAATCATGGTGGGTCGAGAAAGAGGCAGAATTGGGCATCAATATGGAGGTATAAATCTTTAATTATAATCTGAGCATTTAAATTAGTTATTGGATTAAGGATAGGAAAAAAATTGGAAAATGTATAACTGTATTTTCGAATTTATAGTTAGTGTGATATTGACCCACTCCTTGATTTAATTTAAAATTTATAGCAGATGATTCTATCTTTGATTTGACCAATATACAAATATTTCAAACCCATTCTAGTAATAATAATAATAATTAATTAATTAAATTATATGTTAATTAGGGTATTAATTAGGGCATGATATGTGTATATATATACATATATCCTATTTTAAAATTAAATATTTCCAAATTTTATTATTCATTTATACGAGGTTCGATAGGAATGGGTCAAGCGACAACGGATTCGTGTCGATGAGATTTCTACAAAATAAAAATTGATTTGGGATTTTCCCAATTAGCTAGGAATTTAAATAAATTAGAAACCTGGTGCTCAGTAAAATTTAAAAAAAAAATCAAAGTGAGTAAAATCTCACTCATTTGGGTTATCATATTTATTTTTGATAGTTAAAAAATCTTTGGACGCCTGGTCGATTCATAAATTATTATCTGTTGAATGATATGTATATAGTTATATATTTATATATTAGTATTTGGAGTGATATTCCCGCACATTATAGCGATTGAGACCCTATGCGCCCCGCATAATAGCGGATGACCCTATATACCGTAATATCCTCCTTAAAGTGGGATTAGTATTTTATATGTTGTATTAACATCTGTGAATGCAGGGAAACAGGTTGGAGCAATCCAACTGGATTTCTCAAATTTATTGTTTATTTTTCATATATAGTGATATATGATCTGTGTAGAATAATCTATTATAGATTATCACAATGATAGGAATTATTGGATGCTATTGTAGCATTGGCCTGAATTTTGATAAATACTACAGAAATATATTTTTAAAATTTATGGATTCGAAAGAAATTTGATATATATATATATATATATATATATATTGGAATTGGAGTTATTTTAAAGACATTGAATTAGAATATATAATTGGTTTGGCTATAAGTAACTATTGCGGATATATAAGTGGAGATTTTTGAAATGAATTATATAAGAGGATTTATAAATGATATTCTGAAAATATAAAAAGTAGTCAAAATCAATAATGAAAATAGATTGGGAGTGTAAAAGAAATTTATAAGAAATGAATGTATACAACTGAATTTTATAAATAAGATTTGTTTATAAACAGGTAACTAAAAGGGGGTTATGAAACTGATAACAATATTTATAAATAAAGGAACTTGATATCAGAGGATAATTGTAATCTAAATTCATAGGGTGATTTATATTAGAATATGGAAGCATGATTGAGAAAAATGGTATATTCTATTCTGAAATGGAAATAGTTAGGGAAGCGAAGATAAATCGACATGTTGTAAAATCGAGAGGAAGTTATAAATTACTTTGGTTATTGAGAATTTAAAAATATATTTAAATCTTTAAGAAGTGAGTTTGTTTTATAGAAAATTTTATTATTTTAAAACTATAGAATTTTAAACTAGTTAAGATTTGAATCTTACTGTAAGTAGATTTTCAAATATTAAGTATTTAATTTATTAAATTTTAACTTTTAAAAATCAACTTTGAAGTTTATTTGTCTAACCAAATATGAGTTACCATAATGTTTTTAAAAGTATTTTCGATATCTTAAATAATTATTCAAACATATTTTAAAACTAAATCATTTTTCTTTAAAGTACTTATTACATATATATATATATATATATATATATATATATATATATATAGTTTGAAGCGATTTAATTTTTTATTTTCTAATTTCTATCGAGATTCGGAAAAGGGGCTTTTAAAAGGATATGATTTCAAGAGAGGAAATCTATTTATGATTTCAGAAATTTTGGAAATAAGTTACGGAATAATTCACTGAAACGTTAATATTGAAAGGATTTTGGAAAAGTAGACTGGTAATATTCTCCTAAGTATAGAAAATAGAAATTTGAAAATATTTTCGAATGTTGACGTGTTGGAAGTATCAGATTATGGATTTAAATATATGAAAAAAAAATTCAAATGTTGGGAGGAATTGATATACCTTTTAAAGATATTTGAAAGTAAATATTTGGGGAAAAAATTATATTAAGGTCATATGATTGATTATGGATGTTTATTTGATAGTTAAATAACCGACTATCAATATTGGCCAATTTCATTGATTGTTTCAAAGAGAGGGGGATCAGATTTGATTATCTGAATGCCACTTCGATCCGGTTTGAACGCTACGAATGAATACCGTGAAGATGATGAAGACGGTGATTTGGTGTGTCCAGACGTAGGACAAAATGCTATCGAAACATCGTCATTGGAGAGCGATGAGTGTTTAATGATGGAATTTCTATCGAATTAGAAAACCATTGATAAATTTGAAAATTACCGCGAGCACACGGTGTACGATTGTAGCAAATATGCGAGTACGGGTCGATCCACAGTGAATTGTTTATATTTTGAAATTCTATTCAATCAAATTAAACCAAAGTCAATGGATTGTTAACTAACTAAAAGAAGTTAAAAACAAACTAAAACTAAAGAGAATAAAAATATGAGATTAAAGAGCAATTTGGAGGCAAATCCTCTCTCATGATCACATAAATCAACATAATGAATTTTTGATCTTTTTTCGGTCATTTATGAGTTTAGTAGATGCATTTATCATAAGCATGGCCTAATTGTGTTATTAATTAACACACTTAATCCATCAAACTTTAGTGCATCATCTAGCCCACTTACTAACTTTAACGAATATGACATGAAATTATAAGTAGAATCTATCTTAAGTATGACTTATTAACTATTGAATTAGAAACATAAACCATAAAATTTTGATTCAAAATCCACTTCCATCACCGTGATCATATGTAGATGGAGAAGTAATTAGTGATTCATATGACTAAGCATAGCCTATTTGTTTTGAACAACATAAGCTATCAAACTCAATGTTAAACACAAAATCACACAAACACCCAACTTTCAATTAAGCACAAAAGAGACATAAATGAAAAATTATGTTGCATCTACATGATTCAAGAGAGCTTCATTATCCCTAAATTATAGGAATTAGCCTCTCATATTTGTTATTGAATCAACAAACGTAGAAAGTAACATGACATAAACAAGAGGAAAAAGAGAGCAATGAAAAGAAAAGTTAAGTAAAAAGAAATGAACCTAAGCTGCTAACAAGATAAGAAAGAGAGCATGTAAATGTAAAAGAACATTAACAAACATTGCATAAAAAGAAAGATTATATGAAATAAAAAATGGCTTAGTAGCCATAAAAAAGGGCTTTGTTTATTTTTTTGCTCCTAAAACGAACTAAGAGGAAGAGAGGAGGGTTACATGAATATATGTGGTATTTATACAAGTTAGAAACCCTAATTCATTTTTTTGTGGAATGCCCAAAATTCCTTGAGGTAGTGTGACTACTAAGTAATCACTAGCATGTCTTAATCCTCCACTTAAATGTGCATGAAGCTTTAATGGCCTTTTAGCAAGTGCACATGCTCCTAATTGAAAATCAAGGTAAGTGGGTAGGTGGGGATCCTCCATGTTCATGAGTATGAATTATTTTCATCTTCATTTACTATGTTTTCTTTTGTGCATGCATATCTTAACAAAACCACTTGTAATTTCCACCTATTTTCATACAAAATAATATAGAAATTCTCAATTAAATTTTTTCAAATTATATAAGCACAAAAATGACCATTTTTCCCCTATAAGAAGATGAACATTGAACGTTTTGAAAATAATTTGAATTTTGGTTTAAATAAGTTAAAATACCTGATATGATCATTTATTTAAAATAAATAGATTAAATATGGTGATAAAAATATGCACATTTTCGTGCACATCAATGAACATTCTAAGTGAAATTTGTTCTCGAAAGGTAATGCTTAGCCTCGAACCTCATCAACCGGGAATAACTAAAATAGGGGAGATGCAGCAAGGCTAAGTGGGTCGCAACCAAGTAGGGTATGTTATCATCTTTCTAGATGTCCTCGGAAAACCTATTCATTATGGATATGTTTGTGCATGGAAAGAGTGCTCGGTGGTAAGGGTGGAAACACCCGGAGTGATAACATATTCGATCTATTCAGGTCAAGAATAGGCCGGTCTTGTGTGGTAGAAGATCCGGCATGGTCCTCAGCACATTGTTCTAGAGGTGTACTATGGTGGGCGGTACCCAGTGGCCTAGTCATTCGATGGAATCCATTCTTCAATAAGCGCCGTATGATTTTGATTGTGCCCAACTATGCTGGAATGTGAGATGCAAGCATTTCAGCTATTTTCTTTTTACTTTCTATAGTCACTATCATAATATTAGATGATTTTGATATAACTGTTTTGGTTAACGTAAGGTAAAAACCCATCATGTTTATTTGTGATTTAGTCTTACGAGATACCTTTGCTTATTTTGAAAAGTTAATAATTCAAATTGAGTGTGTTTTTCTCACGTTGGTTTTCCAGACTGACTCAGGTGTTATTTTATTATAATGCTTGGTCAGACCGAGTATTACAAATTCAGGGAAGAATGCTATCGAGCTTAAGAGACGAGCTGGATGGCAAGGCATATTTCCATACATGACTATTGTTCCACTGTGTAAGGACAAGTTATTAAACTGTCCAGATTGATGTATTGATTGACGTGCTCTGATAATGGTAGGTATATTAACAGTATGGTTCTTGTATTAAAAATATGTTATTATATATTATATTTTTTTCCATTGCGATTGTGAGATTCTATTTTGTTGTTTATTTTTATTCTATCTCTTTCTTCCTCTTACTCTAAGATTCGTATTTCCATCCCTTTTGAGTTGAGCTGAGGTGTGATATTGTCCACTCAAAGGGTTACGGATTTGTGAGCCTTTACAATAATATATTGAACATGAAAAGTTTAAAATTTTTAAATTTATAAAAAATATTTTACTCACTAAAAATCATTGGAAACTTGAAATGCTTTAGAACTTGTAAAGTTTGGAAAACCACATAAAAATCACTCGAAATGGCTCATTTTCTCCTTGATTTTTGGTCATCTTACTTTCGAAATTTGGACAACTGGTAAAAAGAAAAGTTTTAGAAAATTCTTTTCTGTACAATTTTTAAAAAAATCGCTCATTTTTTTAGGAAAATTTGGTCAAAAGAAGGTGTTGTTTCTTCAGCCTTGATAATATAGGTCCGAAAACCAGTTAGAATCTAAATAAAATTTGTAGCCACTGGAATTCTACATGGTTTAAAAAAATGAAAATCTTGATTTGGAGTATTGTAGAGGAAGTTATGATCAAATGAAGTGAGAGGACAATGGAGAAGTTTTTAAAATGAAGAAGTGGAGGTTAAACAAGTTTGAAATCATTTTAAAAGTTTAAAATTGGATTTTTAAAAACTTAAAATTATGAATGGAAGCAACTAAAAGGTTTCATGAAGCTTTTAGGAAGATAGAAATAGGAAATGAAAATAAGACGAGAAAGAAAAGGTGAAAAATTAGTTTTATCGATTTACAACAGAACTTCGTCCTAAGATAAAATGGTTTTTAATGGCGACTGATTTTTCCATTCCCTGACTTCCCTTCTTCGCTTCGTCCCTGCCTTTCCGCCCTTCCTACCCTCTTCGCCTTCTCCTATGCCTCTTTCTCCTCCTCTTCCCCCTTTTATTTCGCTCCCGCTTTCTCCCTCGTCGACCAGATTTGGATGCATTTTTAAAGACATGCCGACTACGCCCGTGTGTCCTCTTTCTATCCTTCATTCTGTCTTTGACTTTCCTTCACTGCTCGCAAAAAAACCCTCAGTCCATGCTGCTGTAGTTCAGCCTAGCTCGAGTCCTGTGGGTTCGATTTCCTCCATGGGTGTTCTTTGTGTATCTGCGTTTTGAGTTATGCCTTCATCTTCATTCGGCAAGCTGCCCTCTCTCTACTTGCGGAGATAAGGTGAATATTCTTGTGAAATCAAAATGCGATTTGGGGAAGCATGATTCGAGTGTTGTGATTGACGCTCGTGCTGATGTTGGTCCGTCTGGTTGTGATAAGGGTAATGATTCGATTGTTAATTTTGGTTTTGTTCAATGCACATCTGGTGCTTGTGTTAATGCCTCTGCGAATTCTGTTCCTAAATTCAGTGAAAACTTCTCTGGAGTTCCTAACTCCATTTCCTCTATTTGTATTCCCAATGTTGTGGAGCATTCTGGTCCTTATCTTCCTGCCGCTCCTTCGCTGGCTTGCCCCAAATTATGGTCTTCACTTTTCACTTCCCTGCCCCGTAATGCGGGTGACTACATGCCGATTGATTTTGATATCGTCGAGGAAAATGGAGTGATGATCCCTCCTCCAATTGTTATGCAAGCCGGTGTGGAGTATTGGTCAGATTATTTGGTTGGTTTCTTTTTGGAACAAAATCATCGTCTTCATGATGCGTCTTCAGTTTGTCGAAGGGCTTGGAAGCTTCATGGTAATTTGCATGTTAAGCTGATTGACTCCATGTATTATCTTAAGTTTTCCTCTTTTGAGGAACGACGGCTAGTTCTTAAGGTTGAGCCTTCCTTTTTTAATGGGGGGCCTTTTATTATTACTCCTTGGTCTCCAATAGTGGCGAGTGCTCGTGAGCAAGTTCTTTCTATCCCAGTTTGGGTTTTCTTTTCGCAAATTCCCTCTGCAATTCAGCCTCTTCTTGGTCTGAATTGGCTAGCATATAACGTAGGAAAATTGAAATGTTTTGACACTAATACTGTTGCGCGCGAAAAAAATGGTGTATACTAAGGCTCTTATTGAGATATCCCCCTTTAAGCCTCTCCCTTCTTCTATTCCTGTTCAGCTTGCTATCGGGCACGTAGCGGAAGTCTGCATTCGCTATGGTTGGGTTTCGAATATTTGTACCTCATGTCACTCTTCTGGCCACCTGGCTTACGCGTGTGCATTCTGAAGCCTCCACGGCTGCTCCTAAGATCCCTCTGCCTCGCCCCCTACTTAGGATTTGGGTTCCTAAGGTTTCTTCCTCTGACTCTCATATTTCCCCTCCTCCTACTGTTCCATTTTCTGATCAGGGTATGCCTCCATTTTCTGTTGCTAGACCCGCCTCTCCTTCTTATTCTATGGTCCCTTGTGATGCCTCAGCAATTCCTTTAGCTGCTCCTGATCCAGCTCCGCCGCTTTTGCCTGTTGTTTGGGTTGAGTCCGAGAGGTGTTGGGTTGATCTCAAATCTGATATGAGTTTTAACCCCGTGGACGATTACTTTTTAGATTTGTTTCCAATGATCATCTGGACCTTGGATGCCTTCATTACAGACCGTCTAGTGATTCCTTGGTTCTCGATATGGACGGTTTGTATCCGAGATCGAATTCTGTTATGCTAGCTGATTCTACCTGGGACCGCTCTTTTATATACGCTTCTGATGTTATGGGTTATGATCCTTGTCTTGCTATCCTTTTCCGCCCCTATGCTAGTCTTCGTGGGAATGTCCCTTTGGTATCTTCCCAGGTATCTACAAAAGATGGTGAGGAGGACTAGTCTTGGTGATATATAGTTACTGTGACATGTCTGTCAAATACCTGTGTTGTATTTTCCTTTACCTTAGTGGTTAAGGTGCTTTTAACTTACTCCTGTACTTCAATTTTTATTACGTTCGTAATAAAAGTGGACGATCCTCTATAAAACCGTCTGGCCTTGCAAAAAAAATTAGTTTTATATAAAATAGAAATGGCAAATTACCATTTTACCCTCACGTACTCTACCTTCCACACATGCATGCCACATCACACCCTCTCCTTCATCTTACCCATTTCAGCCCACGCCTAGCCACCCTCCCATTAAATACGTAAGTACCAAAATGTACTTATGTCTGCTAATGATATTACATTCTTTTTTTAAAACTTAATATACTAAAGGTATAAATGCATACATACAAATATACTAACATGCATATATATACATACGCTGACTTACATACAAGTGTGAATACTTATTCTAAAGAGCTCATAATGTTTCCGTTAACTTTTAGTCGACAAAAAGTCGAAATTTCGAAAAATAGTTTCAGTCACATTTTTGACTTTTCTTCAAACTGCATATTTTTGTAAACCGAATTTGAAAACTATTTCATCATCATTAATTATTATTGAAAAGAGTTATATTTTCATTATAAAAATTTATTATTTGAATATTTAAAATTACTTTAATATTCGCAAATCAAAGTAGAAAAATTCTAGGTTGTTACAAATAAGTTTGAAAGATCAGCAGAACGTGGAAAAAGAATATGTTTTATTCTAAATTTTTTCAGAAGGCATAACTATTTCTTAAAAATTCATAAATATCTCAAACTACTTTTTAAATACTCTATTATGAATTAGGCAATACTTTTAAAAAGAATGAAACAAATCGCTCAAACTTAAAGTCCTTTTTCAAACAATTAAGTCCAAAAATCAAGGTTAATCAGGGCAGTTTTGCACTGGTGATATTTTCGTCATTTTCGAGATGTTATTTGATTTTTTACTATTTAATCTTTTGTTAGCAACAAACATACATAAAAATATTGAAATATGTCAAGAAATCGCTATGGATCTCTCTACAAAGTTCCATTACAATTGCCAAAAACAAGGGAATTCCGAACTGCATCCATAGCGACTACCACTATAAGTGCACTTTCAAAATCCAAGTCATATGCTCAACTACAACCTATGCGCTTCATTCCAATGTCTAATCATATGTTATACATGCCCATTCAATTTACATATGGAACCTATGTGCCACTTGTTTTCAAAACAAGAATCCAAATCAATGGTTTAACATATGTTAATAATACAAACAACTTTAACACAATAAAATATAATCATATATGAGTTATATTATCAATCTATGTGGTGAGTTAGCTCAACTTACTCCCAAATAATAATCAAGCCTATGCACTCAAGTTTAAACTCAAGCTAGCTACCACCTTTCCTTCCTAAATTCTTGCTTTTTCCTTGCTACAAACCCTCCCAAACTCAATAATTTCTCATGGATCAAGGAGATACGGTGAAAATGGCTTCACTTATGCACAATCTAACAAGGTAGAAGGTTTTGTTATGTGGTGGTAATGCTTTGCTTAATTTTTGAGGTGGTGTGGAGATGGTTTGCAAACTATTTCTTTAGAAATTTAAGATGGAGAAGATGATGAAGACATGGAAATTTTAGCTCAAAGCTTAGTATTTTGTGATATATTTCCTAAGGGTTTACCCCTTCTTATCTAGGTTTAGGATTGGTAATGGGAAAAGACCAAAAATCTCTCAAAACCCTAATGCATTAATTGCTTCTTATTAAGACAACTTTATGTCACTTCTTCTTTACTCTTTTTACCATTATATCTTACAATATAATATCTCTTATCCTAATAGAACTTTCTAGACCATTCCATGATTTATGAGGAAGATAGTTTTTTAATTAGTTGCTAATGTGTTATTTGATCATTAATTAAGTGGATGATAGTTTGAAAAACTTATTTCGATCAAAGAGCAGTTTACCCATAAACCGATTTTCAGTCACATTATCGATTTTTCTTCGAATTATATATTTAAACATTTTTCAAAAACCATTTTCTTATCATCATCCATTAATTAAATGATGTTAAACAAGGTTATAAAATCATATATATCACTTAAGTATTATTCAAAATGTATTGATATTCGAAGATAAAGTGTTTGAATTTCTCAATTATCTAGGTCGATACAAATATTCTAAAAATTTATTAAATAAATAATAAATATTATGTAAGGTTGAAACTCTAATTTAATGATTTTATGCATAGATCTGTATAGATCTAATTGAGAATATCAATCAATATATACAGTCAAGTGTGATATAAAATCAGATAATTTTGGGTGGCACTAGTTGCACATAAATTTTTTCTAGAAGGGGTAAGTAACATAAAATAAATAACATGTATGTAATATCAGAATTTACCTAGAGATGTTGCCTTAGATTCACATGCCGATCTGATTGGTCTCATAGATCTCCTAGATCTGCCCCTAGTAAATAATGTACTACCATATAATATTGTTGTAGTTAGCTAGGATGTAAAGGAGGTTCAGATACGTTGATATAGGAGAGGTATATTCTGCTAATTTATAAGAAAAAAAGAGGCTATAATAAACACAATGATGAGCCCGAGATTTACTTTTATAGGAGCAATGAAGAAAAGATCAACTACAATTCTCACCTTACCAAGTCATAACATGGACCCTCCCCTCCTTCTTTATGGTTGGCCATTGACATGGTCATTAGCTAACCAAAAACCCGAAATTCCCATAAGTACTTAATAAAATTTAAATTCAATTTAAATTATTATTGATGTAGTATATCGATACACACATACATCACTTTTATATACGCATTAATTAATTACTAACAACATCTAGAATATTTCTAGTGCAATTCCATTTACTAAATGCACAGCATACATGAAAACAGAGATAACTAACATATTCTTCGATATTGATTAATTTAATTAATTTAACTATTGTTTGATATTGATTAATTTATAACAATATAGACTAACTAAAATGGTGGCATTTCAAAGATTGAATAGATTTAGTTATGTAACTCACAAGTGTGAATTCTGTCGATGATTAATATATAAACAATTCAAATATTAATGTCCACACATCACATTAGTAGTGGTGAGATAGTATGACCAAACTCATCATTTACAAATCTCATCGATAAAATCTTATTTTGCAATTTTAAGGGATGCATTAGTAATGATTATTTATATACATTCCTTTCATTAAAACTATATTACATTAGAACTTATGGAATTTGGTTTTTGGTCAAAATTCCAATATCGTCTATATTCAACTCAGTTAGTCAGAAATAAAGACCTTGATTCAATAATAATAATCGTACTACTACTTTGGCTAGAGATTTTGACTTTAAATTGACTACAATTGACCATGTTACTAATATTATACAACTGAGGAGACAAATTCTCTATTGACTATTGTTTCACTTCCAATAATTCAACTCGTACTCAACTATAGTTAGCCAATGGCCTTTATGCCATGATTTGACTATAATCAATGTGGGAGTTTCCACATTGAAGCTCTGCAGTATTCTTAAGTCGAGAGAACTGATAATGTTATCACTTGGAGCTTTCCCGTTTGACTTGGTTATTATTAACCAATAGCAAAATCTCAGATGAGTCATTTCACAGTTATCCAATAAGTGCGAGTACATAACCATTTGGTGCCCCTAGTAGCCATAAGTAATAAACTGCCTAACATTTGTAGAGCGTTACATACTATGATCTCAACAGATGTATTGATGTCCTTTCTCAAAACATCTTGACTAAGAATATTTAAAATAATTTATTATTTATATTGTGATTTTTTTCACGATTATAACTCCTTGTAATTATTATCACATTACATATCATATAAGGATTTTCAATTTAATATACATTAAATAAATTACCTAATTAATTATATCATTATATAAAAAAGTATATAATAGAAATTAAACACCTTTGGTTATAGAGTTAGATGTGTGTAACAAATTACATAATTGAGTCTAGGGCATATCCCTAACTCTCTCATGCATAAGACTTAATGGCCTACCCTCACAATGCTACCCATACAACGAGAGCAACTAAAGATAGTTCTCGGACAAATGGGATTTTCTGACAATTAAAATTAGTTAAGCTTAAGGGTAGTTAGAAAGAGGAATTCTTGATTTGTGTTGTGTTGACTCAGATAAACTTCCTAGTAGAGATGTAGTCCTTGATCGGATTAGCCTTGTAGTACACTTATGAATTGTCCCTATAATAATTTTACAATCAAGGTGACTTTGAACTCAATCAAGCCATATGCATTTTTTGTATGTACATTAACAAGTTAATGTTTTGTTAAACTTCCTACTTGGATGAGTGGTGTAACAACCTGCCTTCCATACACTAAAAGACGACATGCTATTCATGTGTCAATCATTTAAGTTCCCAGAAAGAAAGAAAAAGGAAGAACAAAATCTCACAAAACATGATGAGTAATATGTAATATGAACAAGTCTTTACAAAAAATCGTCTTTATTATACGCAACATCAGAGTACTTTAACCTATTATCATCTTGGATAGTTATAATAGCATGTTCTTACAATTCTGATAAATACAACAAACAGTCATCAAGTACAACTAAATATTGGAAGAATATAAGATATATTAATATGTCTTGGAGAATCCAGCTCATCTCCTGAAAGCTCCAAAAGATACGGCTAAATCTGGAAAATATGCTCGGGCTGACCCACTAAAACTCGAAAACCGAAGAAATGGTGTAAATGAAAATTATAGCCAACTCAATTTTATTGAATTTGAAAAAATGAATTTCTTTATTTGGAGTAGTTTAAAGGGAGTTATGGCTATGGGAAGAGGAGGAAAAATTAAAGAAATGAAAGGGGTATTTATAAGTGGAAAATCTATGGTTTTTAAAACTTTAAAACTTCTTTGGTAACCATTAGATAACTCCTGAAAGCTTGGAGGAGTTTTATAAAGTAGGGATAAAATGCGAAAATGACAATAAGAATTAGGAAATTTGTATACTTATTAAAGGGAGAATTCGGGAAAAGGACAAACTTTGAAAAAAAAAATCAGACCGAAGGACATGAAGTTTTAATTTTAGGCTGAAGGACAAATGCTAGTTATAATTAGCATTATATTCAACTTTTATACTATACAAAATACTAGTTATATCTAGCATTATATTTGGTTTACATTATACAAAATGCTAGTTATAACTAGCATTGCCCTTCAGCCAAAATTTTTTTTTGTCCTTCAGCCTAAATTTTTTCTAAGTTTGTCCTTAAGCCTATTTTCATGTATATTAAGTGCATAAACATAATTACCAATTTACCCGTTGTACTTTACCCTCCACCTCCTTACGCCACCTCACCGTGTTTACCTCCACCGTTGTACCTCATGCTCACCCCCATTGTTTCCTTCATGTACACCTTGGCAAACATGTTTAAACATGTTTTAGTACTTATGTACTTATGTTGGCTTATGATGTGACATTTTCTTTTATTAAATTATATTTTGAACTTTATATACCTATATATAAATACATATGTATAAATACACACACTAATATATATACATAAATATTCTAAATTGTTTATAAATGTGTATAGTTACACTAAAGAGTTCATAATGTTTCCAATAATTCTTAACCGACGAAAAGTCGAAAATCCGAAAAACGAATTCTGGTTACATTTTCGATTTTTCTTCGAACTATATTTTGTAAACAAATTTTAAAATCTATTTCACCATTATTATTTATTACTTACAAGATTTTTATTTTAATTATTAAATCAATTATTTGAATATTTATAATTAATTACATATCCTAAATTAAAGTGGTGAAATTTCGAGTCGTTACACACTCTCCCCTTAAAAGAATTTCATCCCTAAAATTTTACCACAACCCTAACCCAAACATACTTAAAACTATTCATCGGTTTGTACGATGTATAAAGATCATTTCTACGAAAAATTCTGATTTGGTCACTCGCTTGAATACGTAGCTTTATTTTTGAACTAGTATCACCCACTCGACTTTCTAGTGCGGAGTCAAACCAGACTTCTTAATTAGAAACCTCTGTTCTTCTTACTAAGCCATATATTATGATAGAAAACTTTTGTTCCATATTTATAACCCTCACAAAGTGTTCGCCATCAAAAATCGAGTGATACATCCTTATACGCAATGGTGTAAAACACCTCAAGACATATGCTTGAATCTTAAATCGAGAATTATTTTGAAAAAGAGGAAAGATCAACGTCCAACTTATATACCGATCTAAAGATTCTTACTACCCAACTTCTTTTTACCTTCCCAAAATATTTATGAAAATATTTCATGATAATTCCAACTTATGTTCCATCTTTTTTTTTAAAATGATATACTTATTTAACCTTTCACAAAATCATTTTACTTTATTAAATTGTATAATTCTCCCCTACATTCTAAGTGCATATATAAAGAATCTGATTTTTAATTTCATTCACTTTTAACTATTCAGATGTAGGCCGAAAATAATTTTGGTCTCAAAACTAAGTCGACCAACATAACTTCTTTACCCATTTTATCTGGTCATTACCTAAGAAGAGTAGGATGTCGGTATCCAAACTCCATCCTAGTGTATTATTTTTTTAAACACCTCTAAGATAAAGATGTTTATTAGCCGGCCTAATAACATCAAATAATTTCTCACTTCCTAGATGTTAAAATCAAAAGATGTATTTTAATAAGCAAAGTTTATTAGTCCTCCTTATCAAATTAATTCAGTTGTAACACTTCAATTATTAACCCATTCTTTAACCAAAATACCTTATCATTTTGAAATCTTAGGAGCCAAACACCAAGGTTTTACTTCAAAATCTTTTTTGAAATTACACTTTATTTTTAACCCATAGAAAATGTAACGACCCAGAAATTCAGTTTAAATTTGGTAATCGATTTTAATTATTAAAAATTTAATTTTATAAGTTAAATAAAATATATTTCAAATATAGTGATTTATTGATGTTTAAATTGTTAAATCTATATTTTAAATTGTTTAAATAAATGAATTTTGAATTAAATGTGAATGAAAACGATTCAATTTGATTTAAATTCTATTTGAATAAGAATGAAGATAGTAAACTTTTAAGTTTGAATTAAAAGTGATCAAACTAATTTTAGAAATAATTAATTTTATTTAACATGTAAAAATATCATGCTCAGACATTGTCTCGGATTTCGACGAAACCAGTTTAATTAAATCTTTAATAGTGAATTATTATATGCGATTGAATTTCATGGCGATCGAACGTATCGTTTGGTCGTGCGAGTTGGAAACATGTAGAAATTAATTAAAAGAACTTAACTTGATATAACTTGATTTGAAAAGCTAACTTCTATATATAATGAAATTGGCTTCGGATATATTTCCATTGTGTTCGGAATAAGGGTATAACATGTAGAATGCCAGGTGGCATGGTTCTTTGGTGTTCTCAATTTTAAAGTGCGAGTAGCACTTTCAAAATTTGCTATAAATGGCCTTCAACTTTCTTTCAATTGCCAAACCCTAACCCTAAATTTTCAGTGCCATTAAAACATAACGCTAGATCCAACAACATATAATTGTCCGAGCTGCTATGAGCATTTTCAAGCTTCGACCCCAACTAAAAAAGCATAAAGCTTGACTAGATGAAGCTAATCAACTGCTGGATCGTCTTTTGGCGAGGCATGGAGGTTAAAATCGGGCCACGTTCGAGGAGCAGCTCACGTTCGACTTTTGGGGTTTCACACATGGTGTGCGCGCATGGTAGCGGCATGTAAGGGGAGAAACGGTAGGCAGCAGCAGTAGCTTAGAAGGTGATTAGGGTAGGTGGTTGCACGATCCATCATCGTTCAAATATATTAAAATGAAAGCTGAGATGGAACGAGCGAGCACAAGAGGGAGATGAAGAGAGATGGTTTAATTTTTTTAAATTTTAATTAATTTAAGTAAATTATAAATTTAATTATCTCGTATGATCATTAATCCATAACTTGTTCATACGAGGTCGGTTTTGAATGCGACAAGTTGCGTTACATTCGTATAATGAGTACTACGCTATGAATTTGGATTGGATCGATTCAGAGCTAATTTAAATTTTGGGTTAAATTGAATGACCATTCAATTTTAATTCAAACTGGAACATTTTAACGAAAGCTGGAATTTTGTGAGTAAACTCACATTTCTAGCCCACGTATATTTTTACATAAGTGTGGATAATTTTATTTATGTTTCTTATCACTTGTTTGGATGATTTACTATAATTATTAGTTGGTTTGGATAAATTCCCGCCTATTGGAGCGGATGAGACCCTAGTACGTTTCCGTGTAATAGTGGATGACCCTTTGTATACATTGCTGCCATGAAGCGGTTGGTTTATATTTTTATGATCACATTATGTATGTGATGTAGGGGGACAGGTTGTAGGGATCCCACAGGATTCCTCATCATTATTGATTTTACTTTTCATGTATATGGTGACATATGATGTGTTAGATGCCATGTTATTGATTGTGATATGATTTGACTTATTTAGTGCTTTAGTAGCATTGGGCTTTATTTTTGGTATTTTGAACTATTAAAATGATGATTTTGATTTAAAAATGATTTTAAAGTAATTTTGGAATTACAAATATGTTTTGATAAATTTTCAATTAATAAAAGAAGGAATTTATTTGAAATAAAATTAAAGATGGATTTTAGTAATATTAAATTAACTATTTTGTGAAATATGTTAAATAGAGATTTTTTAAAGATAAATAAAGATTTTAAACTTAAGAAATTAGTTCAACCTTTTATAATAAAAAAATACAGTTTAAAGAAGGTGGAATAGTTTTGTAACTATATTTCTGATATTGATTATATAAAGGATTTGAAAAGGTGATATTTTTTAAGTAATGCATGTGTTTATAAACGATCTTATATATACGAGTTTATATGCACGCCCAGGTGGGCCTGCAAATCGCAGTGTACATGCATTTATAGTTATACCCCTAAAGTAAATTTGACAATATCATTGCCTGCATAAACTTAAACTAAAGCAGCATTTGAGAAGGTCAAAACAGCTTAAGAACAACCATAAACCAATTTTTTTTATAATACTAAAGTTTTATTATTTGTTTCTTTCGTTTTAGTTTATTTTATACTGTTGGAAATGAGAATGATACTTATACTTATGCATCCATATGCTCTTTTAGCTAATACGGAACATATTATATGCATCATTGTTTCACAACATGGCTAGCTTCATCTCTTCTATCTCTTCTTATCTAGTCTAGTAATATGGAGAATTCAATGAATAAGGTTTTCACCGTGGCTTTTGTTATACATATGAACTTCTATCCATGGTTCTGACTCTTGTTTATAAAAATATTTAAAAGAAATGAAAATCAAAAGAATAAGCGAAACCAAAATACCATCCAGCTATACATCAACAAAGTATTTGAGTCTTAATAATTCAATTCATAAAGCGATTAAGCAATGAATTTCTAAGTTGATGAAATTGCACTAAGTTCTATACAAATTTCAAAGTAGACTATGTTTATATGTCTATTAATAAATTATGTATAAATTAGGAAGTTTTTAATTACATGTTCTATATATAATTATTGTATTTTGTTTGAACCGCTTTGAATGTTAAATGTTTCTTATTTAGATGTTCGACGTATATTGTTATATATTTAATTTTGTAGTAATGTATGTGTATAACATTTAAATGAAAAAATTTCGCCGCAACCTTGAAACTTAAGCGTTGCCTTAGAACCAAAAAAAAAAAATCTCGTGTAAGCCTTCACCTCTTAGAACATTGGTATATACATACACACCAATCTAAAGTACTACTGAATTTGTTCAAATGGATATCCAAATTTAATTGATAATGGATGAACAGAGATTTGGCAAATGTTTAATTATATAATTTCAAAAAAAAAAGATTTGGTATATTTTCATTGATTCGGTTAAATATTGAATCATAATACATTGAAAAACTTAGAATATGAATAAATTGTATATGAGAATTTTTTTCACTATTATTGACCTTTTTTGAATTTGCAGCTCCATTCCTTTCTGATGCATATGCTCCATGGAAAAATGTTTTTAGTCTAATTGATCAAATAACGTATATTGTAGAAAAAGGAAATGAGATTAATACAATAACGAAGGATATATCTATTAATGATTAAGATGAACCTAAAGGATAGTGTAGCAATGTTACAAAATAGCAACACAATAGGTACAATTAATAACTATTGGATGTAAACCAAAACACAGATAAAATTGGTCACATGTTACTGCCAAGTTAATAAATAAAATGTATTTCCCTAGCTTTTATTGCAGCATCAAGGAGTTGGTTGTTTCTTATTTTCCTTACTCTTGGGTTAGACGTTCAAAGTTTCTACTGTCACACTCAAAATTATTTCTGTTTCGTGAATCAAGCCGATGAGATTCATGCACCTTGAAATAGAAAGGAGAACAAACAAATAAATAAACATAAATATACGTGTACTATAACTAATACATATACTTCTAATTACAGCGTGAAATAACATTTGCCTATATTTTAAGAATCTATCTTGATAACTTAGTGCACTACCATGCAATTACGGCATGAAACAACAAATGCATATAAATTATGTACTATAACTAATACATATATTTCTAAGAAAGCATAAATAAACTAAATATCTTTCATCCATCCATATTTTTCATATGCCCAACTGAATATATAATACATGCCTCATAACCAGATTTCTAATTAAATCATATCTTGTACAACTATATTATCTGCATTCAAATTTAGGTGTTTTAAAGTAGATAAACGTCAGAAAAAAATGAAAAACCATAGCTTCTATTAGAGAAACTTTCTAACAGTAAAGACATTTGTTAATCATTCGAATATTAGCATTTTTGGTAGTGAGTGTGGGTAATCAAAACATATGTTAACATTTTATTGTGAATGCTTTTTTTTGTATATATAAATTGTCGTGAACTTGCCATATATTTATGCAACTACATACTCTGTTATTTAGGATTAGATCGATGAAAGCTTCTCTGAAAGACCATTGTCATTAAGAGTGCAAAATCTGTGACATCCCGGAAATTTGACCATATTATTACAGTAAGTTTTTGATCAAATTTAAATAAAATACAAGATTTTTCATTTTGAAATAAATAGGATGTTGGATATTATGGGTTGTATATATGTTATAAAGGAATTTATAATTTCAAATTATAAATAGACTCTTTTAACATTATTCAAAATTTTAGCTGTTTTATTTTATTTCATTAAAAATTATATATTAATGACATTTAATATCAAAAGAAATAAAAGTAGTTAATAATAATAAGTATAATAATACATTTCTTTTCACATTAATATTAAATATAAATACATTAGTGCAAATACCTTATAAATCAAATATTGGAAAGATTAAACTTTAAATATAAATATATATATATATATATATATATATATATATATATACACCCAATAAGATTAAGGACTGTTTCTAACAATTTTTATAATCTAAATGAAGCAAGCTTATGGATAAATATGAAGTATAACTATAACTATAAATATGTACCTATGAATTATTTCAGCTAGAAGACATTAAAGCAATTTTATAATGAGTATGTAACTTTGAAAAGCAAAGTAAAGTAAAAAAATAAATATAGGTAGCATTCAAATAACAAGGACTAAAGTATATCAGACAAGTAAATAAAATATGTTGCGGCTGAAAAAAAAAATATACAGGCAAGATAAGATGTGAAGATATAATACATCTATGTATATAAAGAGCTTAAAATATTAATTGCTAACACACATAGGTCAATTCGAAGTTGTTATCAAAATCAAAGGGGTTACAATATAGTTTTAAGGTTTAACAGTATTTTACACATACTGTTTACTGTTTATTCATGTATCAAGAAAAGAGAATTAAAGTTGATGTGCTGTGTATATGCATCAGGAAACATAAGTTTCACTTCAACATAAACAAAACCTGTATCTCGCAAAATATGTTTGGCCGAAACATAAATATCTTTGTACAAAATTTGCAACAGACAGTAAACATTAATTACTTGCTATCATGATTAATGGCATAAGCATTAACTAGCCTAACATTTTGTTTAAACAAGTACATACAGCCGAGATCTATATCATTTTGTAATTGCAGTAGAATTTAATACCAATTTCTTGTTTGGTCAAACATTGTGGCTGGCCAGTTATCACCTGTTTGTGTTCAAGCATTTATATATACACACCTTTCTAGTATCAGTTCATTTTATACAAGCCTAAACTTAAACTTAAAACCTGAGAAAAACAATCTATTGGCTTTGCAAACAAAATTTAATTCAACAACAAAAACAAAGGAAGATTTCTGGGTAGTTCAACTGCAGTTCCTTCAACTCACCTTCTATTCAATTGATCGGTGAGTAAACTTAACTATTTTAAAATTTAATCCTGTATATTCAACTTAAAATGTATGTGTTGTGATGTTTATGTTTAATAAGTTATACAAAGAACTTCTGTTGCTCTGGAACAATATAATATGACTGTTCTTCAGTGTTCTATAGAAATTTGAAATCTGAATAAGTTAAGCCAAGAAATTTATTATACTTATGCATATCATTGTTGAACTTGGTATTGAAGCTAATTCAAGTTGTTTAGCTTGAACAAAAGCCTGTAAACATGCTGTAAAGTTTAAGCAGTATGTTGTAAATACTGTATTCAACTTACAGGTAAAAAGAGAAATCAAGAACCAAAATTCAAATATTTAAATTTGTAAATTCCATCACATATTTAGGTTACATACATCTAATTATGATTTTTAACATAAAAATTAGGATTTTTAAGCAAGGGATTTACGAGTAGTTCAAAATAGAACAAAAATGTGATTTTTGCCAATTCTGGGTGTTAGAGTTAATTTTAATTCCTGTAAATTGATAGGAGGCAAGTTTTAATCTATGTGAATCCAGAAAAATGTCAAACAAATTTTCGAATTCATAAGTTTTGAGTTTGAATCTAAAATAGGGTTTAAGATTCTTTTTTTTATGCTCTGTAAAAAAATTAGTTGCGGCTTCAATGAACAACCGAGTGACACGTGATTTTAGGAGGAGTTGGAGGGGGGTGTGAGTGACGTTTTGGTGGAGATTCATCACCTCCAGTGATGAAGGGTGGCCGCGTGAGGGGATTTACGGTGAGGCGTTCTGGGCTCGTGTTCAGGCAGCAGGTCATTTTCTGATCTAGGAATCTTCGAAGGGTTTTGGATTTGGTTTTTGGTAGTAGTTACGTTTTGTGGTTTGTGGATGATGTCGCAAGCCACTGGAGATGAAGCGAGCCACCGTGCACGTGCATGGTGGCGTGAGTGTGTCAGTAACGTCGTGGGCTGTCATCTCGTGCAGTGCTCGAGTCAACCACTATTTTCCTTCGAGTTGAACTCGAGTTGAGTGCGAGAGTTAAATCCTGATGATAGTTTATATCTAAGCTTAAAACAAAACTAGCTGGAAATTCTAAAAAAAAAGAAGAAGAAGAAGAAAGAGTTATGGGTTTCTGTCTCGAGAGCTTTATTGTGTAACCCGAAGTAATACTCGAGTTTGAGAAGGGAGAGTCTCGGGTTTTACAGAATACAGTTTGCATTAGTGTTAGTGTTGATTAAAGTTTGTTTCTCCATAATATTTTTTATTACGGTGAGGATGTTGGATTTAGGCTATGATGAGTTTACTTAATACATAACGATGTTTTGAAACACTTAATTATTATTTTAATTAAGTACTTAATCTAAGTTAAGTATAAGATAATTAACGTTCAAGTGGTGTTGTTAATTGTAAATTGATTTTCAAATTAAGAAAAATTTCTTTTAAATGTTAATTAAGATGAATCATTGATATTAATTAATTATTTTGAAATGTGGTTGAGAGTAATTACTTTATAATCAGAGATTGAGTTATAATTAAGAGAAGGGGTAAATTGTAATTAACTACTTGAGTCAATTTATGAATGATTAGTAGTTAATTAATCGAATAATTTAATTGAGAATAAATAAATGGTTAAGTAAGTAATTAGCAATGATTAAATGGGAATTTAAATTTGATTAATAATTAAGCCTATTCATTAAAAATGGTTAATTAAAGTAATTATGAAATTAAGATTAGGGATTAATAAGGAAATCAATAATTAAACAACCTGGAATGAAATAAGTAATTGATAGTTAAACAAATGATTAATTAAATAGAGTTAAGTGATTGACTCTCAGGTAATTAATTCTAAATTGAATTAATTACAAACAAGATTTTAAGGTAATTGCTCATGAATTGTTGTGTATGTAGAATGTCTGGATTGTGATGTTAAATTGAAGATATTCTGTGATGCTCTCTGATATGCTGTGATATATCCATGATGTTTGTATATGTTTTATCTATGATACATGCTATGTTAATTCAATTGTTGAATGTAAATTATTTAAACTGTTAAGTTAATTAGACAACTTGGCCCTTAAAATGGCGGTTGGATTCGATGAGACCGGGATCGAAAGAATCAAATTTGAATCTCCGAAAAACCACATCAATCCAATTTAAACGTTAGGTCGTGAATTCTGAAATGGAGATCGAGATGGTGTATTCAGAATGCATGGGTTATCGTCGTTGACTCTGAGGGTGATTCCAAAATGAGTGTAACGAGATAATGCCTTCGGTTTCGTTCAAACCCGGAACAAACTTGTATGGATTTAATGCTTTCAACACATCGTCAGGTGGACGATGAGCATTCTAAGATATGTTCAATAAAGGTAATCGCAGCCTCAAGCCTCATCAACCGGGAATGGCTAAAACAGGGGAGATGCAGCAAGGCTAGGTGGGTCATGCCCAAGCAGGACAAGATATTTCCCCTGTCTAGATGTCCCTTTTTATTTCGGCTTAGTGGGCGGTTGCTAGCTACAACCGCGGGGTTTATCTTGTTCGGGACTGTTCAGTAAGGAATGGTTCCGGTCTTGTGTTGCAGGGGATGAAGGGAGTAATCCTCGGTACGGTGATCTAGGCCCCGTACTGTGACGGGCGGTACCCCGGTAGCCCTGCCATTGTATGGAATCCAATTTCCAATAAGCGCCGTACGATTTGATTGTGCCCAACTATGTTGAAATGTGAGATGTAAGCATTTCAGCTATTTCTGTATTTTACTTGAAAACCCTAGACACTATTATAATATCATTGGATTTCCTATGAAATGTTTTGGTTAGCGTAAGGTAAAAACTTACCCGTATTTATTTGTGGGGAGTCTTACGTGATACCTTTATTTTCAAATGTTTTTCAAAGTTAAACAACTTTAACCCGTTTACTCATACCAGACCCATGTCTGACCCGGAGTTTATTTTTGTTTTTCATAAACTCTCGGGTACCCAAATTTTTACGGGTAGTCAAGGGATTCAGGTTAGCTTTGACGAATTCTGGAGGAGCAATGGAGCAGGAGGCTTCAGCGTTGTAGATATATATATAGTTCCACTGTGTGGGTATCTCTGAGTCATATTGTTTAAGTCGTATTGTATTAAGTTGTATTAACTAGACAGGTGTTTATAACTGTCTAGTATGTGATGTATGTATGATTGTCATATGTATTGATATTGTATAACTCTGATATATGTACAAACTATGTATTATTTAAGTGATATATTATATTTTGTTCCGTTCCGCTGTGAGATTCTGATGTTGTTGTTCTTTCTTCTCTATCTTTTCTGTTTTCTCATCCCTTTCTTTTCTTAATGATGAAACGTCTTTCTAGTAGTAGAGTGGCGGGTCGTCACAGTTGGTATCAGAGCATAGGTTGGTGATAACCTTGGCTCTGGTAGTGATTACTCATATAATAGAGTCAGTAGAACTCTAAAATGAGTTTGAGTGTATTAATAGATATGAGCGCGTATTTGTTAGTGAATATAAAGTTGTTTTATATTGCGTTGATTGATTTGTTGAGTGGTATATGAACCTTCGTCGGCACAGTCTCGAAAACTGTATCGAAGGGGTTTCTAAACACTTAAATAGAGCAATTCGACACAATATTGATTTTTTTTAAAAGTAGGGTAAATGAAATAATTTTACCCAAAATTATATTTTAATATAAAAGAAATATTTTTCTGAAATAACTATATATATACTTGGATGTTTGATTGTTAATAGTACAATCAAATAAAAAAAAAATTTAAATTTGAGGGGTCTTTAAACAAATAAAATTGTCTAAGTATGATCTTTAATACAAAAGGGAATATAACTAAAATTAGATTAAACAAAAATTGAAGTCCCGGAAATTTGATAGTGTTTAAATGAATTTAAACAAAGGATTTGGAAATTTAAGATCTTGGGAATGTTTGAAAAGTTTATCCAAAGATTTGAAGGAAATAATGGAATCTTGTTTTGGAAAATATTGGGAGTTATGATATTGTTTGTGGTTGTTAGGCAGGCAAGTTATTTTAAAATTTTCAAAAGGAGAAAATTTGTTTTGGTGAAAATAAGTGTTTGAAAGTTGAAAATTTGAGTTGATATACCAAGTAGGTATGTGTAGTTATCATTTCAAATTGGTTTTGGAAATGGAAACCGGGCAATTGAATTTTAAGAAAAATTCTATTCAGATAATGTGGAAGGTTTAAATGGATCAACTATTGAATTTATAAAGCTAAGTTGATATTAATATGATGAAATTGGGAATTTTAATCCGGGATTAAAATTTAATTTAAGTAAATGACAATAGGGAACATATTGGAGCTTAACCCGAGATAAAGTTAAATGAAATTGAAGTTCAAAATGAACTTAATTAGCTATAAAATTTGAAGGTAAAATGATTGTGATTGTAAGGTGGAAATTTATACCTTAAGATGCTAAGTGTTATATATATAAACTGAAATTGTGGTTATAAGATGAAATGACCCAAATGAGTAATATAAACTTTAAGGGAAATAAATGAGTTTTGAACTCATATATTGAGAAATAAATTTAAAGATTTGTAAGTAGCTAAATTTAACTGAAGTTGAGTTAGAATAAGACTGAATTTAAATGAATTCAATCGAGTTATAAATAATATTGAATGAAATAAAATTCTTAAGTAAATGTAAACCAAAGTAAGTATTGAATTGGATTTAAATAATGGTGTGAGTTGCAAACAAATCTAATTCAAGCATAAATTGAATGAATTTATTTTAAATTCAAAAAGGAATTGTTAATGTAAATAAATAAAAAATTTAAGGATGGATAAAAGAATAAACTAATCAAATAGATTAGTAAATAGTTAGGATTAGATTAAAGGAAAATCAAATTAAAGATTTAAAATGGAAGTTGGTGGAATAGAATAAATTTAAGTTGTTAGTTTGAAGGAAATAATAGCATGAGTAAATTGTGATATGGTTGTTTAAAATATTGGTTGTTGAGTTTGATAAAATGGTTTGAAATCAAACCTGTTGAAATGAAAGAAAATGCAATGAAAGGATTGTGAATAAATTAAATGAGATGGACCCAAGTGTAAAGTGAGTTGAAATCAATTTAAGGTTTCTTATAAAGTTTAAGTAATTATTTATTCGCAATAGCATTGTCAAATTGCATAAGAAAATGGGATGTTTGAAATAAGTGAGATTGAATAAAATTTTATGAATTTCTGGAAGCAAAATAGGATGATTTTGTATATGAGTTTGTTTTGCTTAAATGGATTATATAAGCAAGTAAGTTGTAAATTCCTTTTAATTAAAAGGTAATGGTTTGAGAATTGGGTTGAGGATTGGAACCTTACATTTGTGCTTATGGCAATATGTAATGCTAAACAAATGGAGAATATGTCAAAGCTTTCCAGAATTTGAAAACTAAAAAAAAAAAAACCAAATTTCTAGCAACAAAATAATTTCAAGTTGAAAATTTAAAATAAATAAGTGAATGAAATTAATTTAAAATAATAATAGGAATCAATTATGAATGAAACATAGTCAATAAAATTTAATATTCAGAGTTGAACAAAATTTGAATTCAAATGGAAGTAGAAATACAAATTGAAAATAAGTGAATATAAGAGGATATAAAGGCTATACTAGTAGAGTAATAATATAAGGGAATATATAATGCTTATATCAAAACTTAAGAAATGGATGGTGAAACTCTTAAGTAAAAAATAAAAAAAAAAAAAAAAAAAAATTGATATGGTTGATAATCAATGGATATAAATACGTAGGATGAACGTATATTATTTTATTCGCATAACGAACTGATCCAGATTCGAGCACAGAATTTCGAGATAGTTATATCGATCTGAGTTAGGATTTTTCACTCGATTTTCGACGACGAACCATGGATTGGGATTTTGATTGATTCTGGGGAATTCTCTATCATAGTTGTGACTATGCAAGGAGAATGACAGACTCTAATCTAGAAACCAGTTCTGAGTCCGCACTAGGAAGTCGGGTGGACAATACTAGTTCAGAAGTGAAATTGTGTGATCGTGCGAGCAATCGGATTTGATACTGCGTACGAATAATATATGTACATCGTACGGGCTTGATTTAATAAGTATTGAAATTCTGTAAAGAAGTCGATAAAATTTAGAAAGAGTTAATACTGTAGCTTTTAAAATTGAATTGCTAGAATGGATGTTTGGAATTTATTGTATATTCCATATATCTCAGGAAAATTTGTTCATGATTCATCATTGATTGTTGAACCAGTAATTCAGAAAATTTGAAGTTGAGTCGAATTTAATTGTGGTCAGGAATCCAGTTTGGATTATTGATCATCGAGAGATAAACTCTCGATAATTTTAGGAAAACTTATCCGAATTTGTGTTCGGATAGCTAGTATTGTTTGTGAGGATAGACTGTTTGTTTGTTGTTAATATATAAATGATATTTATGCTTGAATGATTGGCATTGCAGCTTTTTGAATTAACTGTTGTTTAAATTTCGGGGACGAAATTCTTTTAAGGGGGGAGGAATGTGACATCCCGGAAATTTGACCATATTATTACAGTAAGTTTTTGATCAAATTTAAATAAAATACAAGATTTTTCATTTTGAAATAAATAGGATGTTGGATATTATGGGTTGTATATATGTTATAAAGGAATTTATAATTTCAAATTATAAATAGACTCTTTAAACATTATTCAAAATTTTAGCTGTTTTATTTTATTTCATTAAAAATTATATATTAATGACATTTAATATCAAAAGAAATAAAAGTAGTTAATAATAATAAGTATAATAATACATTTCTTTTCACATTAATATTAAATATAAATACATTAGTGCAAATACCTTATAAATCAAATATTGGAAAGATTAAACTTTAAATATAAATATATATATATATATATATATATATACACACACACCCAATAAGATTAAGGACTGTTTCTAACAATTTTTATAATCTAAATGAAGCAAGCTTATGGATAAATATGAAGTATAACTATAACTATAAATATGTACCTATGAATTATTTCAGCTAGAAGACATTAAAGCAATTTTATAATGAGTATGTAACTTTGAAAAGCAAAGTAAAGTAAAAAAATAAATATAGGTAGCATTCAAATAACAAGGACTAAAGTATATCAGACAAGTAAATAAAATATGTTGCAGCTGAAAAAAAAAAATATACAGGCAAGATAAGATGTGAAGATATAATACATCTATGTATATAAAGAGCTTAAAATATTAATTGCTAACACACATAGGTCAATTCGAAGTTGTTATCAAAATCAAAGGGGTTACAATATAGTTTTAAGGTTTAACAGTATTTTACACATACTGTTTACTGTTTATTCATGTATCAAGAAAAGAGAATTAAAGTTGATGTGCTGTGTATACGCATCAGGAAACATAAGTTTCACTTCAACATAAACAAAACCTGTATCTCGCAAAATATGTTTGGCCGAAACATAAATATCTTTGTACAAAATTTGCAACAGACAGTAAACATTAATTACTTGCTATCATGATTAATGGCATAAGCATTAACTAGCCTAACATTTTGTTTAAACAAGTACATACAGCCGAGATCTATATCATTTTGTAATTGCAGTAGAATTTAATACCAATTTCTTGTTTGGTCAAACATTGTGGCTGGCCAGTTATCACCTGTTTGTGTTCAAGCATTTATATATACACACCTTTCTAGTATCAGTTCATTTTATACAAGCCTAAACTTAAACTTAAAACCTGAGAAAAACAATCTATTGGCTTTGCAAACAAAAATTAATTCAACAACAAAAACAAAGGAAGATTTCTGGGTAGTTCAACTGCAGTTCCTTCAACTCACCTTCTATTCAATTGATCGGTGAGTAAACTTAACTATTTTAAAATTTAATCCTGTATATTCAACTTAAAATGTATGTGTTGTGATGTTTATGTTTAATAAGTTATACAAAGAACTTCTGTTGCTCTGGAAAAATATAATATGACTGTTCTTCAGTGTTCTACAGAAATTTGAAATCTGAATAAGTTAAGCCAAGAAATTTATTATACTTATGCATATCATTGTTGAACTTGGTATTGAAGCTAATTCAAGTTGTTTAGCTTGAACAAAAGCCTGTAAACATGCTGTAAAGTTTAAGCAGTATGTTGTAAATACTGTATTCAACTTACAGGTAAAAAGAGAAATCAAGAACCAAAATTCAAATATTTAAATTTGTAAATTCCATCACATATTTAGGTTACATACATCTAATTATGATTTTTAACATAAAAATTAGGATTTTTAAGCAAGGGATTTACGAGCAGTTCAAAATAGAACAAAAATGTGATTTTTGCCAATTCTGGATGTTAGAGTTAATTTTAATTCCTGTAAATTGATAGGAGGCAAGTTTGTAATCTATGTGAATCCAGAAAAATGTCAAACAAATTTTCGAATTCATAAGTTTTGAGTTTGAATCTAAAATAGGGTTTAAGATTCTTTTTTTTATGCTCTGTAAAAAAATTAGTTGCGGCTTCAATGAACAACCGAGTGACACGTGATTTTAGGAGGAGTTGGAGGGGGGTGTGAGTGACGTTTTGGTGGAGATTCATCACCTCCAGTGATGAAGGGTGGCCGCGTGAGGGGATTTACGGTGAGGCGTTCTGGGCTCGTGTTCAGGCAGCAGGTCATTTTCTGATCTAGGAATCTTCGAAGGGTTTTGGATTTGGTTTTTAGTAGTAGTTACGTTTTGTGGTTTGTGGATGATGTCGCAAGCCACTAGAGATGAAGCGAGCCACCGTGCACGTGCACGGTGGCGTGAGTGTGTCAGTAACGTCGTGGGCTGTCATCTCGTGCAGTGCTCGAGTCAACCACTATTTTCCTTCGAGTTGAACTCGAGTTGAGTGCGAGAGTTAAATCCTGATGATAGTTTATATCTAAGCTTAAAACAAAACTAGCTGGAAATTCTAAAAAAAAAGAAGAAGAAGAAGAAAGAGTTATGGGTTTCTGTCTCGAGAGCTTTATTGTGTAACCCGAAGTAATACTCGAGTTTGAGAAGGGAGAGTCTCGGGTTTTACAGAATACAGTTTGCATTAGTGTTAGTGTTGATTAAAGTTTGTTTCTCCATAATATTTTTTAGTACGGTGAGGATGTTGGATTTAGGCTATGATGAGTTTACTTAATACATAACGATGTTTTGAAACACTTAATTATTATTTTAATTAAGTACTTAATCTAAGTTAAGTATAAGATAATTAACGTTCAAGTGGTGTTGTTAATTGTAAATTGATTTTCAAATTAAGAAAAATTTCTTTTAAATGTTAATTAAGATGAATCATTGATATTAATTAATTATTTTGAAATGTGGTTGAGAGTAATTACTTTATAATCAGAGATTGAGTTATAATTAAGAGAAGGGGTAAATTGTAATTAACTACTTGAGTCAATTTATGAATGATTAGTAGTTAATTAATCGAATAATTTAATTGAGAATAAATAAATGGTTAAGTAAGTAATTAGCAATGATTAAATGGGAATTTAAATTTGATTAATAATTAAGCCTATTCATTAAAAATGGTTAATTAAAGTAATTATGAAATTAAGATTAGGGATTAATAAGGAAATCAATAATTAAACAACCTGGAATGAAATAAGTAATTGATAGTTAAACAAATGATTAATTAAATAGAGTTAAGTGATTGACTCTCAGGTAATTAATTCTAAATTGAATTAATTACAAACAAGATTTTAAGGTAATTGCTCATGAATTGTTGTGTATGTAGAATGTCTGGATTGTGATGTTAAATTGAAGATATTCTGTGATGCTCTCTGATATGCTGTGATATATCCATGATGTTTGTATATGTTTTATCTATGATACATGCTATGTTAATTCAATTGTTGAATGTAAATTATTTAAACTGTTAAGTTAATTAGACAACTTGGCCCTTAAAATGGCGGTTGGATTCGATGAGACCGGGATCGGAAGAATCAAATTTGAATCTCCGAAAAACCACATCAATCCAATTTAAACGTTAGGTCGTGAATTCTGAAATGGAGATCGAGATGGTGTATTCAGAATGCATGGGTTATCGTCATTGACTCTGAGGGTGATTCCAAAATGAGTGTAACGAGATAATGCCTTCGGTTTCGTTTGAACCCGGAACGAACTTGTATGGATTGAATGCTTTCAACACATCGTCAGGTGGACGATGAGCATTCTAAGATATGTTCAATAAAGGTAATCGCAGCCTCAAGCCTCATCAACCGGGAATGGCTAAAACAGGGGAGATGCAGCAAGGCTAGGTGGGTCATGCCCAAGCAGGACAAGATATTTCCCCTGTCTAGATGTCCCTTTTTATTTCGGCTTAGTGGGCGGTTGCTAGCTACAACCGCGGGGTTTATCTTGTTCGGGACTGTTCAATAAGGAATGGTTCCGGCCTTGTGTTGCAGGGGATGAAGGGAGTAATCCTCGGTACGGTGATCTAGGCCCCGTACTGTGACGGGCGGTACCCCGGTAGCCCTGCCATTGTATGGAATCCAATTTCCAATAAGCGCCGTACGATTTGATTGTGCCCAACTATGTTGAAATGTGAGATGTAAGCATTTCAGCTATTTCTGTATTTTACTTGAAAACCCTAGACACTATTATAATATCATTGGATTTCCTATGAAATGTTTTGGTTAGCGTAAGGTAAAAACTTACCCGTATTTATTTGTGGGGAGTCTTACGTGATACCTTTATTTTCAAATGTTTTTCAAAGTTAAACAACTTTAACCCGTTTACTCATACCAGACCCATGTCTGACCCAGAGTTTATTTTTGTTTTTCATAAACTCTCGGGTACCCAATTTTTTACGGGTAGTCAAAGGATTCAGGTTAGCTTTGACGAATTCTGGAGGAGCAATGGAGCAGGAGGCTTCAGCGTTGTAGATATATATATAGTTCCGCTGTGTGGGTATCTCTGAGTCATATTGTTTAAGTCGTATTGTATTGAGTTGTATTAACTAGACAGGTGTTTATAACTGTCTAGTATGTGATGTATGTATGATTGTCATATGTATTGATATTGTATAACTCTGATATATGTACAAACTATGTATTATTTAAGTGATATATTATATTTTGTTCCGTTCCGCTGTGAGATTCTGATGTTGTTGTTCTTTCTTCTCTATCTTTTCTATTTTCTCATCCCTTTCTTTTCTTAATGATGAAACGTCTTTCTAGTAGTAGAGGGGCGGGTCGTCACAAAATCCTTGAAATTTTATGAATAGATTTCTCTCTTTGTTTCTTGGATATTGATCGAAAAACTTAAAATTTTGCATGCTGATAAGCATCCAATTGGATAGCTAATCAATGTTATGCTCCATCAATTTTTTCTTTAAGAAACCATTGCCACATTTCTGTAACATTTTATTAATATTTTGCCATTGCAAAATTTAACTCTGATAATATCCATAAGTCATAACACATCACACATGTATGATTAACACGGTCTACTTGAATTAAGAGAGTAAACAGTCAGAAAATACAAAATTTAATAAATCATTTTGTACTGATTAATCACTTCTGATGCTCATTAATCGCTTCTGATGCCATCACTTACAGAATCATAGTCATTTAAGTTTGCAGTTTTTCAGTGTGAGATATTTTACAAAAAAATTCTTTAAAAAAAGTTCAAGATCAAACAACAAGCGGAAGCGGGCTTGTATCAGATTGTCCTTTATTTTTGTTATGAACTGGGGATGAAGGGGAGTTTGGCCGCTTTCCACCAAAGATGCTTCTCATGGACGCGTCAGTTGCCTCTCCGCTTTCTTCTCTTGCCACATCAGTATTAATTATGAACATATAATCACCAATAAAGATTTATCAAAAGAATTAGTATGTATAAATTGTCTAATGGGTTTGAATTATTTTCCTACAACTTTCTGATCTACAAACATTCAAAAACAATGATAAGATTTCATGGAAAGATATATAGATATCCATGTACTATGCGTTGTTTGTGCTAGGAAGTTTATACCATGATGCTTATTAAATACATGATTTTGAATATAGTATAAGATGGAAATGGATTTATATTTGAATAAACATGATGATTCACCATTAATAATGTACTTACCGAAAGTAGTAAGATATGATGTAAGAGGTCTAATAATTTATTTTATGTGCAGTTGTACCATACTGGCTATGATAGAAGTGTCGCATCCTTGTGACAGCTGGTTCCAGAATTAGATATGTGACTTCTATCAAAAAAATTGCTTTGAACAATTTCGAGTTGCTTCCTAATTCCGCTAATTGTTATAGATCAAAGTATTCCTACGATTGAGTTTGTATAATGAAAAAATATACGCAAATCAAAAGTGAACAATTCAAATTCAATATATTTCAAACTTTACGTATTCAACAATTTCAAAACTAAGTTTGGTAATTCTGATTCAACAATTCAATTTTTCTATTATTTAGTTTTGAAATACTTTACATAATAAATCCATCATCGTTTAACTAAAGCTCAAATTACAAATAACTACATTTCCCCCTAATTTATTTATACGTGAAATATTCATTTAATTCACCTTAAACCAAAATCAAGTTATAAAAATCATACCCTCTAAAACTTCAAATTTAATAAATTTCACATCAAGCTTATTCGAGTTTAATTCTTAAATTAATTCAATTTCAAATAAATCTCAAAATTTTCTCCCAGCCTTAATTTGATTTAAATCATTTTGAACTCTATATTAAAAATATAATTCAAATACTTAACCATATTATCTTCAATAAAACCAAACTTATTATTAAGCTTATTCTATATTAAAACGAATTAAACATAGCTTAAAATCAAAGATAAAATAACATTTATATAATATCTAAAATCAATATTTATCTAAAACCATATATTTCTTTACAAAACCATAGAAATCATTTCAAAATATGTTTATATATAGACCACGGTGTCTGTATAAAATTTTCTATCCTATGGTCAAGTGATACAGATATTTATCATTTCAGTCCGTAATTTAAAATATAAATACGGTCATATATCTTTCAAAATGCAATCCCGAATGAAATAAAAATCCATAACAACTTGCAGTTTATAACAATATGAAATACAACATCCATTCATCCAATATCAATCATTAAACATCTATCACAATCATCATCCAATTCAATCAATAACATCAATATAGAACAGATAATAAATAACAGGTATTTATTGGCAATTTATATTCAATAATAAATTTACTAACTATTTTATCCAAATAAATTCAAATAAACTAAGATGACGATTCAAAATATGCCAAACAATCATAAATAAATTTCTAATCACATCATAAATCAATTTAACAAACATAAGAAATTTTAGAAGTTGTGAGTGGGTTAAAACACTCACCTTTTGAATTTAAATTGAATTTAAATCCAATTTATACCTAAAATTCAAACAGTATCCAAATTCACTCAAACCAGCGTCAAAATGTCTGGAATTCTAACAAGATCCTAACGGAACAAACCGCATGTGAAACGGACCTCGTATGTGAAAGTTGTTTACGTTAGAACGATTGAAATCAAAATTAAAATAAATTAAATTAAAAAGAAAACAACCAGAACATTGAGCCACGTCACCCTTCTTCTTGCCTCACGCGATTACATGCCATCGTTCGAACCCACGAAAACGCCGACTTAGCCACCACGATCGCACTGTCGTAGCCACTACGCCCCGCCGTAGCCACCGCGCCCACGCCCAGGCCGCCTCCACCAAGCCTTCGACCCCTTCTCCCGCCCCCTACGCGTCGTCGATCGGGCAGAAATCCCAATAGCAGCCGAAAACCACTAACCGTAATCGAATTACAGACGTCGATCCAACCATCAATTCAACGAACCACCTACTCGATGGGCAGCGCTCGTCACTCTCCACGCCCTAGCATTATCGATTTGACGAACGGTTGAGGTTCATCGACGAGCGATGAATGGCCGAAAACAAATCAATTTCTGGCGACATCGGAATCCAGATTGAAAAGTGAATTACAAATCTGAGATGCGTTCGTCGAGGGCTTCAGAATATATAATTTGATGTTGTTCGAGGATTTTTAATTTTTGAAGTGGAATTTTGAATTGAAACTGGGTTGTGTATTTTAGGGTTTGTCTGCCATCGAGAAAGAGAAGCATTAGAAAATTCTATACGTATAGAACTGAGAAATAGAAAGGCTGCTAGGGTTTATAACGACATATATATAGGCAAAACACAATAGAAACAAATGGGCTTGATTGGCTTGGAAAATTCAATGATAATGACCCGAAATGCTGTTTCAACTCCGGAACGAAAATGGGTCAATCCATATATTAAAATAGATGTTTTAAAATATTTTAAAATCAGTTGGATAGATTTCAAGTCCAAATTCCATCATATGAAGAAGTTATGCTAAAATCAATTTATTTCAAATTGATTCCAATTGATTCCAATTGAATTTATTTCAAGGTGTTTCGAGCCCATACGATCAAACAACAAGTCCGATATGAAACTTGAAATCCTATAATAATTCGCCATTATAGATCCGATGAAACCGGCTTCGTCGAAATCCGAATCAGTGGCCAGAATGGCTATTTTTTCAATTAATTAAATAAATTAATATTAAATTAGTTAAATCAAATTTCAACTCTGATTCTAAAATTAACAAATTTTGTCGCTTTTGGTAACTTAGACATTTATAACAATTTAAAACAAATTTTCAGGTTAATTCAATGTTAATTATTTCAATAATTTCCATCTTTACTTCCAATTTCAATAAATCCAGAAACTATAAATTAAATGTCCAATAATTCTATTTAATTGACCTTTCATCCTATTATTCAATCCATTATTATCATATGGATGAAATTTACGTTGATTCATGATTTGTTACATTAATATTCTCAATTTCATCTTAATTTCCCATTAACTTAATATCTAAATATTTAATTTCATTTATTTGCAACAAATCCAATTACTAAAATTTAAATTCAAATAAATTAATAAATCTTGATTTCCAATCTTCTAATCAACCAATCGTCATATTATGAATAGTATTGACATTATTTTCAAATATTAACCTAATTTACATTAACATAATTTTTAATCACATTTATTGAAATTTATTTCCAATTTAAAATATCAGGCTAAATAAATAGGAAATATACAATAATTGCTATCATCAACTTTCAATTACACCTATAAGTTATTATTAACTAATAAATGTTACAATTAGTTCCATAACCCTAACCTCGTTCAATTACTATAAATCAATGTATTATTTCCTTGATTAAGTTAATATTTACTTTTATTTTCTTATATCTAAATTTATAACATAGTGTAACAATTTACACTATTCCATTATTGGGATTTCACTCAAATTGTCAATAATTATTTTTAACTACCATTGCTACATTTCATTTTTAACATTCGCTTCATTATAAATTATAAAGTTTTTATTTCTTTCTAAATTTAATTATAGAAATCTTATTAAATTAACCAATTTAATTATCGAAATTTACAGGTCGTTACACTTTCCCTCACTCAAAACTTTTCGTCCCTGAAAAGGAAAATGAAGGGAAAAGAAAGAATTGAGTAAACAATACATCTTCTTCAAAAAGATTAACTTTATAAACAAATAAATTTACTAAATTAAGTAATTTCAATAAAATATACCAATTTATAACCATCAAACCTTTTTATACTCAGACTAATAATGCTTGGAAAACATTTTTCAAAAAAAAAATTCTAAGTCTAAAATTTTTGGAAAAATTTGGCAAAGTCTCCTTTGTACAGGGAAGCTCGGAAGAAAATATAATATAACAATATATATCACAATATTTCAAAATAATATATCCCAACAATGGAAAAACAATATAATAGCGCTATAAAACCGTAATCCGAGAACGTACCTATTTGTCGGGCAAACAACGTTTAATTACGAACCAAAAGCAGCAGCAATTGCTTCCATAACCTGCATTTCACTTATATAATCCAAAAAGAGTTAATAATTATATAAAATGAAATATTTAAAGTTGTTTCAACCACTAACAACAAATCAATGCAAACAACAAACACTAGCAACCAACATACAATCATCATATAAAATCAATACAAATCAATCATCCATATATCCATAACAAACAACAAATAGTTGTTCGGGTTTAAAACTTTAAATTGTACAGAATGGAAAATAAACTATTAAGTGCACCATTTACTCAACTGTCTTAGATGAAACTAAATAGATTATTCATACATCCAAACAATTTTAAAGTCTCCTTGCCCAAACAACCATAAACCAAACAACCAACAATTTCAAACAATAGATCAAGTTCATTCTTATTAATTTCACACTTTGTTGTTTGATTTCCTTTTTATTCATACAATGATTTATCTTTTTAATTTACATTTATTTCTTGCAAATTTTCATTTCCATCGATTGATTCGGTGTTTATTTCACTTATTTGCACTTATACTTGCATAAACTAATTTTTATTTATTCATATCATGTAAATTTTCTTTTTATTGCATTACTTTCATTCATTTCTCAATTTCATTTATTTTACTTCATTTATCCATAATATTCATGTTCAATTCAGTTATTTAGCATACCAATTTCATTTACTTAAGTTTAAAATCATCTGCTTACAACATTTACCTTCTATCATATTTTATTATAGTAACAATTCAATTGTAACTTAAGTTTATAACTCTATAACCTCGATACCTATTAATAAAAGCAATTTATTGAACACTTTCATTACATTATTTTACTTGTACAATTTTCATTACATTTCTTATTAAACATTATAACTTTTAATATTTGGTAAGTCATATATATGCTTTAAGAATGTAGTTGAAAATTACACAAGTTTATCCTATCTCTTTTAATTAATGTGATGTTTAATAATCATATCTTTCATTTTATAGGTTACAATTTCAAATTTCTTGTAGTTTCATTTATAACTTAGCAACTAATCTCTTATTTCATTTAGAGGTTCCAATTATTAATTAGTTACATTCTATTTCACTACAATAATTGAAATTACTAATTTACGGGAACTTAAGAATTAAATACCGGGTTTAATTACAAATCATTTTAAAATAGTACATAGATGTATACACTTACACTATATATGTATTCAATTATATTTAAAACAATTTGAAATTTACATTTGTTTATCAAAATAAATATATATTAAAATTACTACAATGGCCTTCCCGCTTCGAAACTCGAAATTGAATGTCGATGATGCGTGCACTCATCACCGAAATTATTTTTCAACGACAGGGAGGGGTGCGCAGAACTTATTTCTTTTCAGAATTTCTTTAAAGAAATTCTTCCTAATCACATCGAAATGTTTATATCGAAAAGTATATCTAAATAATAATATTATTGTATTCCAAAATCATTCAAAAGAAAGTTTCAAAACCCCGAAACTTAAGTTCTAAGTTTCCAATTTTCGTTTATCTTATTTTTAAGTCTTATTTTCGACCTATATTTATAAACTTCACTACCTAACAACCAATATATTACAACCAAATATAACCTTTATAAAATTTATTACTTTATATACAGAAAATATAATAGACAAAATTATTTCATTTACATATATTTCAAAACAAATATTGTGTTGCTGTCCTATTAAGTGTTTAGAAATCCCTATTGATGCCATAACGTCCTATGCACCAACCAGAATTTATAAATACAAAATGGAGAAAATTAACACAATATCAAAACTTTTTATAACACTAACAAATACACTCTCTCATATATATATACGCTCAGTGGCTCATCATAGGGTATTACTACCCCATTAATAAAGAGTCAGACCCCACAAAGCTAAGGTTTATCGCCAAACCAAAGCTCCGATACCACGTATAACATCCCGCCTTTTAGTACGTTTAAGCAGACATAAGTGCACGAACCTTACAAAAGAGCGGATTGTTATTGGGGTGAATAAGAAAAAGTCGAGAAAGAAAAACAAAACAGAACGTTGCAGCGGAACGACAAAATATAATAATCAAATAAAAGTTCATGAAGCTGTTTACAAAACATTTGATTATACTAATACAATATAGAATCAGAGTTATACATACCAAATAATAATAAATAAGAATGCAGCGGAACAGTATAAATATAATAGAATGATATAATAAATAATAATAATAAGACAATCTTCGTCTTCGTCCTCCAGAAATAAAGTTTTCAAATCCTGAAATGCTGAGGCTGATCCGAGCGAATTAAACAGAAAAACACTCGAGTCAGAACTAAAATATCTTACGTAAGTTAAATCGATGGTAAAATATGAGTGGAACGGCGTCAGAAATATTTACGGGATTTCACATCTCCTATCCAGTGTCTAACGTGAGTGGGATTAACTGATCCTAAGGATCAGTTATACTATTTACTATGTAGTAATATTTCGGTATTATAATAATGTCTATAGTAAAATAAGATTACTTTTAAATAGCGTTAAGGAGTTATTAATCTCTCCTTTATACAATAATAGTCCTAGTAGTCCATCTAGTATAAGCGCATCTCCAGATCGGGAGACTACCCTAAATACTCCAAGGGCTATGGGAGAAATCCAAACTTGTACAAGGCGTGCTATGGTAGGTGACACGGCACACAAGGCAATGCCAGGGTAGATATACTAATTACGCACACGGGCTGGTGGTGACGCATAGCGTGCAGCTACCACCCACCTCAAGCCACACCCCCAAAAATCAAAAGTCAAAAGTGGCTACCAAATCAATCTCAAAGTAAGAATATAATATCGAAGGAGTGTGTCCGATAAAAGGGGCTACCTCACTGGCTCGAGATTGCCCCTGTTTTAGCCACCTTAAGCCAACTCATGGGATTCGGGTCCACGTTCATAACTTAAAGGAACGTCCCCACCATCCTACCTCATTCTGGAATCTCCACCGCGTATACGGATGTTAAAGTGGTTTTCGGAGTTGGCAGAGAGTACGAAAACTTCCGATCCCGTTCTCTTTAACAACCAAACGTTATTATAATACCGCGGTTATTTCAAAATAGTTATACTTCAAAACCAGAATATGATATCCATTCGAAACCATTTAAATACGATACCATTTCCATTTCAAAAACCAAATCAATAGGATATCATTTTTATATAAACCCAAATCAATCTAATATCATTTTTATTTCAAATATATCCTTTTCTAAAATCATGACACTTCGAAAGTTATAACATTTCGAAATTAAAACACTTGAATATAACACTTTCAAATTATAATACCTTGAAAACTCATAATTTCGAAACATAACTTCCACCACTTAAATGGTTTAAATATTTAAAATACTTTATATAATATAATAGCTTCTTCAATTTCACAAATCAAATCCAACACAACTCGAGTTTCTACATTTTATATTTAACGATCAGTTGAACGGACGAAAACAAATCAACAATTTCTGGTGATCAGTTGAGGTTCATCGACGAGCGATGAATGACCCAAAAAATCAACAATTTCTAGCGACATCGGAACCCAGATTGAAAATAGAATTACAAATTTGAGATGCACTCGTCAAGAGCTTCAGACTGATATATAATTTGATGTTGTTTGAGGAGTGTGAATTTTTTAAGTGGAACTTTGAATTGAAACTGGGTTGTGAATTTTAGGGTTTGTCTGCCATCGAGAAAGTGGAGCATCAGAAATTTCTATACTTACAGAAATGAGAAATAGAAAGGCTATTAGGGTTTATAACGACATATATGTAGGCAAAACACAATAGAAACAAATGCGCTTGCTTGGAAATTGAACGATAACGACCCAAGACGCTCCTTTCTATCCGGAACAAAAATGGGTCAACCCATATATCAAAATAGATGTTTTAAAATATTTTAAAATCAATTGGACCAGTTTCTTCCATCATGTGAAGAAGTTATGCTAAAACCAAATTTTTTCAAATTGATTCCAATTGATTTCAATTGAATTTATTTCAAAGCATTTCGAGTCCATACGATCAAACGACAAGTCCGATCATTATGAAACTTGAAATCCTATAATAATTCACCGTTATGGATCCGATGAAATTGGTTTCGTCGAAAACCGAATCAGTGGCCAAAATGACTATTTTTCAATTAACAAAATAAATTAATATTAAATTAATTAAATCAAATTTCAACTCTGATTCTAAAATTAGCAAATTTTATCACTTTTGGTAACTTATACATTTATAACAGTTTAAAACAAATTTTCAGGTTAATTCAATGTTAATTATTTCAAAAATTTCCATCTTTACTTCCAGTTTAATAAATCCAGAAATTATAAATCAAGTGTCCAATAATTCCATTTAATTGACCTTACATCCTATTAATCAATCCATTATTATCATATGGATGAAATTTACATTGGTTCATGATTTATTGCATTAATATTATCAATTTCATCTAAATTTCCCGAAAACGTAATATCTAAATATTTAATTTCATTTATTTGCAACAAATCCAATTACTAAATTTAAATTCAAATAAATTAATAAATCTTGATTTCCATTCTTCTAATCAACCAATAGTCATATTATGAATAGAATTGACATTATTTTCAAATATTAACTTAATTTACATTAACATAATATTTAATTACATTTATTGAAATTTATTTCCAATTTAAAATATCCGTCTAAATAAATATGTAATATACATTATTGTTATCATCAACTTTCAATTACACCTATAAGTTACTATTAACGAACAAATGTTACAATTAGTTCCATAACCCTAATCTTGTTCAATTACTATTAATCAATGTATTATTTCCTTAGTTGATTGAATATTTACTTTTATTTTCTTATATTTAATTTTATAACCGAGTGTGACAATTTACACTATTCCATTATTGGGATTTCACTCAAATTGTCAATAATGGTTTAATTACCATTGCTACATTTCATTTTTAACATTCACTTCATTACAAATTATAAAATTTTTATTTATTTTTAAATTTAATTGCAAAAATCTTATTAAATTAACCAATTTAATTATCGAAATTTATAGGTCATTACAAGCGAGTTGTCACAACGTGGTATCAGAGCTTAGGATTATGCAAACACTTAGGCTTTGGTCTGGTACTCATTATTGATGGGGTTAGTAACACCCTAGATTGAGTTTGAGTGTATTATATATATGAGTGCGTATTTGTCAATGATTATAAAAATGTTTTATATTGTGTTAATTTATGTGTTGAGTGGCTTATGGATTATGGTCAGTACATGGGACGCCATGTTATCGATAGAGATTTCTAAACGCTTAACAAGGCAAATCGATGGAGAACTATTTTAAATTGGGTAAATGAAATAATTTTACCGAGAGTATATTTTGTATATATAAAGGAATCACTTTTTAGAAATTATTATTGTTATATATGGATTGTTTGGTTGTTAGTAAATGGTAATATTTGATTATTATCATCTATTATTTGTTTTTTCTGTTCTAATAAAAGTTGTTAATATTATAAATAAAACAAGACAAAAAATTAAATGGTTTTATATAACCATAGTGAAATTATATAAGTATAAACTTTTAAATGTGATTTGTAAATAAAAAATAAATTTAAAAGATAAGAAGCACTAAATTCACTTTAGTCATTGGAAAATAATTCGAGTTATGACGGCAGCATCATCGGTATTCATTTTCGAGTTTCTTAATGGTGCAGTTGCTACCTTTATAATTTACTATTGAAGTTTTGTTTTGATAAAACAAGTTTTGATTGTAAAAAAAAATTCCAAGTATGATTTATAAATATATGACACTAAGTTTTTGGACTTATAAATTGAAAATAGTATAGATCAGAAAAAGTTTACAACTTATGAATTTGAAAAGGATAAGTAAAAAAATTTCAAAAATATTGGATATAAATGTTAAGAAATGTAAACTTGAAAATTGAATTATGAATATAAAAAATTAATTTGAGTAAAGTTAAATAAATTGGGTTAATGGTACAGTATCATGTTCATCCTAACTCTGTAATAAGTTTTTGGGATGACCCTTAGGTGAGTAAAGGCAAGATTCTTTCCAGATTGATTGATCAATCCTTGATTGTCCAATCTGGTGCGACCGTGATGCTAAAGTCAATGACTTCTTCTCTGATGGTAGAATGCACCTTCCTTACAATAGTAGTCAGGTGATCAGGAAGCTTTGGTGTTTCATTCAGAGCAGCTTCTTCACTAATGACCACACTGTCTCTATGTCTTGGAATGTGAAGCTACATTCTATAAAGTTGGTTTACCATCATTTATCTGGAACTAATGCCTTGCCTGCAGCTAAGTGGTACACTGAAATTTGGACTAGTGATTCGGTCCCGAGAGATAATCTGATGATGTGGAAGGTTGTAAGTTGTGCACTGTTAATAATAAGTATTTTGAATAGGTATGGTATGTACTATAGCCCTGAGTGTGTGTTTTGTGAGCAGCATAAGGAAACTGTTGAGCATCTTTTTTTTGGTTGCCCAGCATTATATGTCTTGGTGGAAAGAATTGGTTGCAAAACAGGAAGTATTAATACCACTGCAAATTCTAAGATTGATTGGAACATAATTTATAAAGCTACAAGGTGGAGGAATGACAAGTCAAGAGAATTAGTTGTTTGCATTAAAATTTATATGGATGTGATTTAGAGAGAAAGAAATGCAATTGTATTTGATAACCAGAGAAAGAATCTTGCTTCTCTATGGAATGAGGCTAGGGAAAGAATATTCATGCAATTGAAAAGGAGTGTTTGCCATTGCACTGATTTCAGTATTGGTGGTTGGGCTCATTGACTTGTGTTTTATTTTTCTTCTCTGTTTTCTCTTTCATGTTTGATTCAAAGCTTGTTTTTAATCTTTTTTTTTTCCTGCTGTTTGCAATAAAATCTGGTAGGGGTCCAGTCAACCCCGTCGGCTTTGCCAAAAAAAAGAAAGGTTAAACAAAAGTGAATTATATTTAAAATGAATTAGATAAATTAATGAAATGAATATACACTTAAGTCGTAAAGTGATTATATAACCCTAAATTGTAAATATAGTAGGTGAATAAACATAAGTCAACAAGTTCATGAAATTTTAAGTAAATAAATTTTCATAATTATAGATTTGATGAATATTAGGCTAATTTTTTTAAAAAAATTTGAATGTGAATGTTAAGACAAGAAAATCTTAATTTGAATTATGAAATAAAATTTAACTTAAAATAAAATGAATTTTGAAATGGAATTTAACTTAAGTAAAGTTAGATGAAATTGAATGTGATTTGTATTGAACTAATAAAATAAATTAGTGAAATGAAAATGAAAACTTGAGTTATAAAATGAAATTCAATATGAGTTGTAAAATCGATTAAATATGGTTTAAAATGTACTTTGATAGAATTGAATATGAACTTAAGGGTTGAAGTGAAAATAAACATAAGAAGTGTTGTATAAAAAATGTTTAAAATGAACTTAAGTAAATAATTTTATGGAATGGTTGTTAAGTGTTGTTAATATTAAAGGAAATATACTAAGTAAATTGAATATGGAATGAAATGTTGTTGATAAGTTGAATTTAAAGTGAATATTAATAATTAAATGAATGAATGTGAAATACAAATAATTGAATTTGATTTAGATCGAATGCGGATCAAACAAATGTAAAAGGATTGAATGGAAATAAAAAGGAATAGGATATAATAAGAAAATAATTGAAATAAATACGTAAGTTGTACGTATATTGTTTTATTCGCATAACTGTTGATTCAGATTCGAATATACGATTTCGAAATGATTTACACCAATTCAAGTTAATATTTTTCACACAATTTCTTAAAGGCGAACACTAGTTATGGATTTTTGGTTGATTCTGAAATTCTCTATTATAATATATGGCTATGCAAGGAGAATGACGATTTCTAATCAAGGAATCAGATTTGAGTTCGTACCAAAGTGGTCATGGGAACAATACTAGTTCGGAAGTGAAATTGTGTTACGAAGCGAGCGATCAGGTATGGTTTTGCATACGGATGATACATGTATATCGTACGAGATTTAGTAAATAAAATATTAACATAGGAAAATGCAAATTGATATGGTTATGAATTAATTGGATGAATATTAATTGCTTTACGTTTTGTTTTCTTGCCTTTGCTATATTTGCATATAGGTATTGTCTATTCTATGTTATGTATGGATATTACATTTCCTATACTTGTACTCATTGGTTATTAAGTGTTTAGTAGGAGTGGATGGCGTACGCTTCGCATTTGGAGCTTATGTTCGCATTATATTGGTTGCGTGTGCTAGCTAATATAATAAAAGGTACATATCTCAGATTACATATCGTATTTTTTATTTTTTTCACCTACGGGATGCCTCATCCTTGAAGATGAGATGTACATTTGTGATTATATATAAATTGTATATTTTTCCGATCGAGCCGCGCAAAGGAGAAGCTGGCGAAATTTTTCGTAAATGTAAAGTGTTAGAAATGTTTGAGAATTTTCGAAAAAAATATTGATAACTAAAATTTGATTTTGAGTTATAATTTGGAATGAATGAATGTATCGTTGTGATGACTTGGAATTTTAGGCAATATTAATTTAATAATCTGTATTAATAATTTAAATTAATTTGATAATTTTCTTTTATAATTTTAATTTAAATTGGCCAATTTTATTATTTTAAAAGCAAATAAATATTTAATTGGTAAATTTTATCTATTAAAAGATTAATAAAATGTTTTCTATTTATAATGTATATTTATTTGTATATACTGTAAATAGAAAAGCTTTGGTTTGAATTTAACAAATAAAATCAAGATTTCAAATTCTAATACATATTTTGGTAATTTGGAAATTGTGATTAAATTCAATATAAAACTTCTCAAAGATTATTTAAATAGTCAACCATATGTTTTAAAATACTTAAGGTAATGTTTACTTATTTGAAATATATCTTAGCTTAAGTTTAAATTTAAATAAAATTAATAAAAAAGATTTGTTTTATTTTCTTTATAAACATTACTTGAATAAATATGATTTGAATATATATATATATATATATATATATATATATAAAAGGTTTAAAATACAACTTACATATGATACATTAATTCATTTAGTAAAATAAGTAACTTATAAATAATGAGATGACCTCTTTTATAAATTATTTAAATTTGACAACATTGTTATTTTCAAATAATAAAAATAATGTGATGTTTTTATATATAAATATAAGTAGATTTTAAAGAAAATAGAATTATTATTTTCAAAAGAAATGTGTTGTTATATATGTATATAAAAGTTGAATTTAAATTGGATTTTTTTAAATTTAATTTGAATTTGGATTTAATTTTTAAATTCAAAAGATTGGTATTTTAAAAATGTTTTGGATTTTAAAATATATGAATAATATTTTATTTATATATAATTGGTTTTATAATATTTTCTTTAAAGAAATATATATATATATAAGTATTTATTAATTAATAAATTAAGTATAAAGTTTTATTAAATAAATAAAAAATTACATGATTACAAGTGTAAATCTATAAAGGCTTAATCTTAACAAGTGTTAATTGATTAACAAGAGTAAATGTCAAATTTAGTTAAATTTTAACAAGTGTCATTTTTTTTAATTTTGATTTTTCTTTTATTTTTTAGCCTTTATAAACATATGCTTCCTTCTCTTTATTTTTCTTTCTATTCTTTTTTCAAAGCTACCCTATAACTCAAAAAAACATATCTGCAATCCACACTTCTCAAACCAGAAATAGAGTCAAAACCAAAACCTGTAACATTTTCTTCAACCTGAGGTTAAACAAAAGAAAAATGAAGAAAAGAGAAAAAATCAAAGCAGGCTCAGGAAAAATCAAAACAGTTTCATCTCAGTCCTAAATTTAAGTCATTTGTACAAGTTCCAGTAACAATCACATTCTTCGGCAATTCCAGTTTCAAAATCAAAGAAGCATTTTTTTTCAGCACCCAAGTTTTCAAAAGATATTTCAAAAAGAAGGCTCTGTTCATCTTCTTTAAACTGTGAGTAGCATATTTTTTTAAAAGCTTAAGTATGAATCTGGTTGCATGTCAATTTCTGGGATAAGTATGTATTGTGTGTGTATATATATAAGTGCATTTTTCTGTGTATGTATATGAATGTATAGGTGTGTGCATGCTATTGTATTCTGTGTTTTCCTGTTCTTAGTTTCCAAGCTCAAGATTTAACTAAAATTCATTATCTCTTGATCTAATTTCTATTAGGACTTAGCTATAAACAAAATTTGTTTGTTTAATCATAAATTAAAGTTTAAAATTTTATTTAAGATAAAATAAATTTGAAAAGTTCTATGGAAACCAAAAAGAACAGGCAAGTTTGAGTTTTGTTTAAGATTCAAACATCCTAATTCATTGATTCAGGTATATAAACTGAATCCTTAACCAAAAACATGATTTTTAGAAGTGAAATTATAATTTTTAGTCATGTAATTACTGAGATAATCAGAGTCGACTGATTTTGGGTTTTTCGAGAATTCACGGCGATCGACGTGATGGACGGCGTCGAGTTTGTGGTCGAAGGAGGATGGTAGGTGGATGGACTCGGGAAAAATAAGGGTTGATTTTATTAATCGCCGTCGTTGCCAGGAGGTGACAAGATAGGGTTTTATACCCAGTTTTGTCGATGATTGTTTCTGAGACTTCCACGACGTCGAGGGTGATTAGGTCTCGATCGCGAGGGGTGAGGATGAAACGGTGTATCGTGATGATGCTCTGGATGAAGCAGCAAGATCTCTGGTGGAGGAGTTCATCGTCGGCAAAGGAATTTGGTTGATTTGATTAGTTCCAATTCCGATCGATCAACGAAAATTCGTTGTGCTATCAAGTTCTGTTTTCTGGGATGTCGTGTTGTTAGTCAAGACCGTTGGCAACTTGGAGAGGACCGGGGAGTTGGTCGGAGACGCTTGACTTCGCCATGCACGTGCATGGTATATTTTTGTGCACCTAGAAGTTGATAAGGTTTGGGGTAGATTTGTTGCTCGGGTCGACACTCGTGTTTGTTTTCGTGTGTGTCTCGGGAGTGTTGTACGCGTATTGCTCGGTATTTGTCTCACGATTTTGCTAATATGGCTCGAGTCATTTGTTACCTATAGATTGCGTTGTATTTGTGTTTCTAGAGTTGAAATGCAAAGTATTAAGTTAAGCTTATGGAATTTTAAAGTGTATTATTAAATAAGTTTTCAAAGGGAGAAGATCAAGTTTAAAAACTAATTTCTAGGTTCAATTCTAAATTGAATGTTTTCATTGAGATATCTTTGGTTTAAATAATGATTTAACAAATTTTAAAGGGCAAGGTTTTGAATTTAAATAATTTAGTTTAAACTTTTCCTTATATAAATTTGTTTATAGATAATAAATGTTTCTTTACATTTGATTAAGAGGTTTGTAATTTGTTTAACTTAAATTTTGTTAAGTTAAATTTGTAATCATTTTAAACCTTAAATTTGAAATGAAATTTAAAGTAAATTTAAAAGTAAAATGTTTTAAATGTATATGCAATGATACTTAAGTCGTTAATAAAAGAAATGATTTATCTTAAAGATAATTTAGGTTTTAATGATTAATTTAATTAAGTTAATTAATTAATGATTAATGATTAAAAATATAACTTAATTAACTTAATTAATTAATGATTAAGGATTATTAATTAGATAATTAAAGATTATTAATTAATGATTAGAGATTTATTAATTAAGTAATTAAGTTGTAATATAATCTATTAATAGAGTAATTAAAGATTAATTAAGTTAAAGTTAAACATTTAATTAATTAAGTAATTAGAGGTGAATTGATTGGTTATTAAAAATTAATTAATTTGTAATTAATAATGGTTAATTAAAGTTTAAATACTTAAGAAAAGTAATTAAAGAAGCGTTAATAGTTAATGTAAAGATCATTAACTAAGGACTATGAAATGATTAATTAATGTGATTAATTTAAGATAATTAATTATATTAATTAATTAAGGATAACCATTTGTGGAATCGGTTAAGCATAATTACTTAATGTAATTTATAAAGTGTAATTACTTAGTGAAGTAATTAATGGGTAATTACTGGATGTAATTAATTGTAGAATGGAAGTAGTTTTGGGTTTAATTACAATGTGTGATTAATAAGAAGGATAATTACTTAGTGGAAGTAATTAAAGATTAATTACTTAGTGTAACTAATTGAAGAATTAATTAATAAAATTTATTTTTAAGTTAATTAAGTAATGTAATTAATTAAGAGTAGTTAATTAGTGAATGTGATTAATCAAGGTTGATTAATGAATGTGATTATTAGAGATTAATTATTAAATGTGATTAATTAGAAGAATAATTAATCAAAGAAGTAATTAGGTATCATTAATTGATATAATTAATGATGAAATTAATGGTTGATTAATTAAAGAATAATTAATCAATGAAGTGATTATAAGATAATTAATTAATGTAATTAATTAAGGATTAATGTAATTAATTATAGTTAATTAATTAATGAGAGTAATTAAAGGTTAATTACTGTATTTGTTTGAGGATAATTAATTTGTGTAATTAATTAAAGGCTATTTATTTAATGTAATTAGAGAATAATTAATCAAGGATGATTAATTAAGATGGATAATTAGAGGGAGATTAATTGATTGGTTTGTAATTGATTAATGGTTAAGTAAGCAAGATTTATATTGATGGAAGTAATTAATTTAATTTACTTTAAATTAACTAGAGATGGTGTAATTAATTAATCTTTGCTTATGGATGGCTGAATGATATTGAATGCCTTGGATTGTTTGATATCTCTGATATGAGATATGTGCTGATCTGTGTTATGAGATGCTTGGTTGAATTGTGATGATATGGATTATCTATTTGTGATAATGTGAATTATCTATCTGTGTGAATATAGATAATAAATCAAATTGTTTTAACTTTAAAACAACTTGGCTTTAAAAGACGACGTTTTGGAATTCGATGAGACCGAGATCGGGTTTTCAAATTTGGATATCCAAAAACCATATCGATCCAAATTAAAAGATAGGTCGTGAAATCTCAAGTGAAGATCAAGTGAATATTCAAAGGAAAGGCTATGGTCATTAACTCTGACGGTGATTCCAAAACGAGTTAACGGGGATAGTGCTTTCGATTGAGATGAAGATTCAGAGTGCAGGGGCTATTGTCGTTAACTCTGAGGGTGATTCCAAAATGAGTGTAGCGAGGTAGTGCCTTCGGTTTCGTTCGAACCCGGAACGAACTTGTATGGATCAAATGCTTTCAGAACATCGTCAGGTGGATGACGAGTATTCTAAGATAGATGTGTTCTGTAAAGGTAATCGTAGCCTCAAGCCTCATCAACCTGGAATGGCTAAAAAAGGGGAGGTGCAGCAAGGCTAAGTGAGTCGCGCTCAAGTAGGACAAGATTTCCCCGTCTAGAGGTCCCTTATTATTCGACTGTGTGGGCAGTTGATTGCAATAACTGCAGGGGTTATCTTGTTTGGAACTTTCCAGTAAGGGATGGTTCTAGCCTTATGTTGCAGAAGATTTAGGGTGGATCCTCGGTACAGTGACCTAGGCCACGTACTGTGACAGGCGGTACCTCAGTATCCCTGCCATTGATGGAAACTCATTCTTCCTACGTGCCCTTTACGGTTTTGATTGTATAACCCAATTTGTGGCTAGTATGCTGGAATTTAATCATGTAACAATTTCAGCTATTTCTTATTTACTTGAAAACCCTAGACCCTATTATAATATAACTTGATTTCCTATCAAATGCTTTGATTGTCGTAAAGTTAAAACTTTTCCATGTTTATGTGCAGGAAGTCTTATGTGATACCTTTTGTTTTCAAAAAAATTTCAAAGTTAAGCAATTTTAACCTATTACTCACACCATACCCATGTCTGACCTGGAGTTCATTTTCTGTTTTCTTAAACTCTTGGGTACTCAAATTTTTACGAGTAGCCAAGGGATTCAGGTTAGCTTTGACGAATTCTGGAAGAGAAATGAATACGAGGCTTCAGCGTTCGTAGATATATAGTTTTCCACTGTGTTGGTACCTTTATGTTGTATTTGAATTGTAATGACTAGACAGGTGTTATAACTGTCTAGTATGTGATGTATAAGTTGTGTAACTCTGATAGATGTTGTATATTATGTAATATGTGATTAATATAATTTATTCGTCCCTTTGTGAGATTCTGATGTTGTTTCATTCTTTCTTTTCTATCTTTTCCCTTTTCTATCCCTTTCTTTCTTAATGATGATGCGTCTTTCTGTAAAGAGAAAGGTGGGTCGTCACATTTGGTACCAGAGCGCTAGGTTGAGTGAATACCTAGGCTTTGGAGTGATATCTTTCTTGAGAGAGCGTATTTGTAATTTTGATATGTGTGTGTGTGTGTGTGTGTGTGGTGTATATATATATATATCTACCTATTTGTTGGGTTACCTGTGTGGGTTTTCTAATATGAGTTCTAGAGGTAGGAAAGGTAGTGGTGTGTGCAGCACGACTACCAATGGAAGAAGTCCGAGTGTTGAGTTTATCTGTCGAGGCTGTAGACCCAATACCGTCTCGAGTGAGCTGTGATGTGGTGTAAGGATTTCACCAATCTTTGAAGGAAGCCTTTTTAAGGTTCTAAGTCTATCTTTGAAGTGCAAGTTTGGATGAGCAAACTTTTGATCTGTCGGTTGAGTAGAAGCGAGTGATGGTATCTGAGAAGCTTTGAAAAGGAACAGCTGCGTGGTGAGGCACAGTGACTATGGATGTATTCGAAAATGTGTCTTTTGGAGCAAGTTTAAGGATGTGTGTCTGCATCGGTGACGAGACTAGGTTCAGCAGGGTGTTTGTGTTTGGGTTGAGGCCCGAATTTCTTGTAGAGATGTCTGCCCATCTCAAGGCTCTACGTGGGATTGGATGACATGGCGTTGAGGTTCGAAGAGCTTTGGATAGGAAGTCTTTGGAATCTATGTCAACAGTGCAGCTCGGAGTGTTCTGTGTGCCAGTAGGAAGGCCATCTGCCTAAGAAGTGTTCTAGAGGTAGAGTTCAGAAGTGGCAGAGTGGACCCATTTCTTCGATGGATTGGCTAGATAAGCCTAAGCTGTTCTGATTGGTAAAGACAAAATAGTACCTTTGGAATTTAGGCTGGGTTAATCACAAAAGTGGCTTGCGATAGTTGAGTGTTCTCTTGGGTTTTTTCTTGGGATCAAGGCATCTCTAGGGAATGTAGAAGTTATCGGAGTTGTCAGAGATTTTTTAGATTGCCTTCTAGGAAGCCAAGGTTTGCCTTAGCATCTGGAGATTGAGTTTTTGTATCGACTAGGATTCCAGGAATGATACCGGTTGTTCAGCTAAATAGGAGGATGGCTCCTAGAGAGAGAGTCTGGTGAAGTAGCTCAGGATATCATGGAACTTCTGAGTTTTCACTTTATGGATCTGTTGAATCGTGTCTTCCGGGAAGTGTTGGACAAGTTTGTGCTCGTGTTCATCGACGGCATTTTCATCTCCTCCATATCAGGGTTGCGCAGCGGAAGCGAGGTAGAAGCTCTTTAAGAGTGGAAGCAACTAGACGCCTTGGAAGTTCGCAGTATTTTTGGATTAGAGGATTTCTACAGGAAGTTTTTCAGGATCTAAAGGCGAGATTGGCAAGTGCATCTACTTTATCTTTTTCAGATAAGAGAGGTAAGTTTGAAGTCTACTGATGGTTGTAGATTTTGTGTTCTTGATTTTTGTTAATCTTTAGAGGATCATTTTGTTGGGTTGTTTTTAACCCAGTTTGTTTCAAGAAGCATCAGCGAAGGTTGAGCTGATTAGGAAGGATGGAGGCAGCCCAGGATCGTTAGAAGAGTTTTGTGGATAAGAGACGGAGGAATTTGGATTTCAAAGTTGGAGATTTGATTTTGGATAAGTTTTCTCCGATCAAAGGGGCTATAAGTTTTGGTAAGACTGGGAAGCTAGCTCCAAGGTATTTTGGATCTTTTTGTATTCTTGTAAGGTAAGTGCTTTGGTCTACGGGATTGAATGGCCAGTTTGGAAGACTGGGATTCACTGTGTTTCACGTATCTCTGAGGGAGTATGTGTATGATCCATCACTGGTTGTGGAACCAGCAGTTCAGGAGGATTTGGTAGTTGAGCAGGACTTAACTGTGGTCTGATATCCTGTTTAGTTTTGTAGATCTAGATGAGTAGGAGCTCTGTACCTAGTAGTGTAGATTGTTTGGATTCAGTAGAGCGAGTATCCCGGTGTTTATACGTGGAAAACTCTAGATAGTGTTAGGAAGGTCTATCCTGATTTGCGTCAGGATCACTAGATTTGTTTGATTTAGTGAATTGGTCGCTGTAGTTGTTAGCATATGGTTGATAATATATGCTTGTGGTTTAAAATTAAAATCTTTGATGGGTTATTAAATTATCTTTTATTTTAAATTTTGGGGATGGAATTCTTTTAAGGGGAGGAATGTGATGACCCGGATTTTTGGGCAATATCAGTTTAATAATTTGTATTAATAATTTAACTTGATTTGATAATTTTCTTTAGAATTTTAATTTAAATTAGCAAAGTTTATTCTTTTAAAAAAAAAATATTTGATTGGTAAATTTTATCTTTCAAAAGATTAATAAAATGTTCTCTGTTTATAATGTATATATATTTATATATATTTAAATAGAAAACTTTGGTTTGAATTTAACAAATAAAATTATGATTTCAAATTCTAATACATATTTTGGTAATTTGGAAATTATGATTAAATTTAATATAAAACTTCTCAAAGATTATTTAAATAGTTAAACATATGGTTTTAAAATACTTAAGGTAAATGTTTAATTGTTTGAAATATAACTTAGCTTAAGTTTAAATTTAAATAAAATTAATAAAAAGATTTGTTTTATTTTCTTTCTAAATATTGCTTGAATAAATATGATTTGAAAATATACATAAAAAGTTTAAAACACAATTTACTTATGATACATTAATTCATTTAGTAAAATAAGTCATTTATAAACAATGAGATAATCTCTTTTATAAATTATTTAAATTTGACAAAACAGTTATTTTCAAACGAAAAATTAATGTTATGTTCTTATATATAGATATAAATAGATTTTAAAGAAAATAGAATTATTATTTTCAAATGGAATGTGTTGTTATATATGTATATATATAAGTTGACTTTAAATTGGATTTTTTTTAAAATATAATTTGAATTTGAAATTGGATTTAATTTTGAAATTCAAAAGGTAGATATTTTAAAAATGTTTTGGATTTTAAAATATATGAATAAGATTTTATTTGTATATAATTGGTTTTATAATATTTTCTTTAAAGAAATTTATATATATATATATATATATAAGTATTTATTAATTAATAAATTAAGTATAAAGTTTCATATTAACATTTAAAATAAATAAAAAATTACATGATTACAAGTGTAAATCTTTAAAGGCTTGATCTTAACAAGTGTTAATTGATTAACAAGAGTAAATGACAAATGTTAGTTAAATTTTAACAAGTGTCATTTTTTTAGTTTTGACTTTCTTTTATTTTTTAGCCTTTATAAACATATACTTCCTTCTCTTCATTTTTTTCTATTCTCTTTTCAAAGCTAAGAAACTCAAGTCGTATAACTCAAAAAAAAAATCTGTAATCCACACTTCTCAAACCAGAAATAGAATCAAAACCAAAACCTGTAACATTTTCTTCAACCTAAGATTAAACAAAAGAAAAATCAAGAAAAGAAAAAAATCAAAGAAAGCTCAGGAAAAATCAAAACAGTTTCATTCAGTCCCAAATTTTAGTCATCTCTACAAGTTCCAGTAACAAGCACATTCTCCAGCAATTCCAGTTTCAACATCAAAGAAGCATTTGCTTTTTTTCGACACTCAAGTTATCAAAAGCTATTTCAAAAAGAAGGCTCGGTTCATCTTCTTTAACCTATGAGTAACATTTTTTTTAAAAGCTTAAGTATGAATCTTGTTGTGTGCAAATTTCTGGGATAAGTATGTATTGTGTGTGTATATATATGTGCATTTTCTGTGTATATATATGAATGTATAAGTGTGTGCATGCTGTTGTATTTTGTTTTTTCCTATTCTTAGTTTCCAAGCTTAAGATTTAATTAAAATTCATTATCTCTTGATCTAATTTTTGTTAGGACTTATGCTATAACCAAAGTTTGTTTGTTTCATCATAGATTAAAGTTTAAAATTTTATTCAAGTTAAAATAATTTTGAAAAGTTCTTTGGAAACCAAAAAGAACAGGCAAGCGTGAGTTTTTTTTAAAATTCAAACATCCTAATTCATTGATTTAGGTATATAAACTTAATCCTTAACCAAAAACATGATTTTTAGAAGTGAAATCATAATTTTTAGTCATGTAATTACTGAGATAATCAAAGTCGATTGATTTTGGGTTTATCGTGAATTCACGGTGATTGGCGTGATGGACGGCGTTGAGTTTGTGGTCGAAGGAGGCTAGTAGGTGATGGACTCGAGAAAAATAGCGGTTGATTTTATTAGTCGCCATCGTGACCAGGAGGTGGCAAGATAGGATTTTATACACAGTTTTGTCGATGATTGTTTCTAAGACTTCCTCAACGTCGAGGGTGATGAGGTATCGATCGCGAGGAGTGAGGACGATGCGGTGTATCGTGATGATGCTCTGGATAAAGCAGCAAGATCTTTGGTGGAGGAGTTTATCGTTGGCAGGGGAATTTGGTTGATTTTATTAGTTCCAGTTCCAATCGATCTATGAAAATTCGTTGCGCTATCAAGTTCTATTTTCTGGAATGTCGTGTTGTTAGTCGAGGTCGTTGGCAACTTGGAGAGGACCGAAGAGTTGGTCGGAGACGCTTAACTTCGCCGTGCACGTGTACGTTGTATTTTTGTGCACTTGGAAGTTGATAAGGTTTGTGGTAGATGTGTTTCTCTGGTTGACTCTCGTGTTTCTTTTCGTGTGTGTCTCAGAAGTGTTGTACGCGAGTGTTTCTCGGTATTCGTCTCGGGATTTTGCTAATATGGCTTGAGTCATTTGTTATCAGATATAGTTTGTGTTGTATTTGTGTTTCGGAGTTGATATGCAAAGTATTAGGTGAAGCATATGGAATTTTAAAGTGTATTTTCAAAGGGAGAAGATCAAGTTTAAAAACTAATTTCTAGGTTTAATTCTAAATTTAATGTTTTCATTAAGATTTCTTTGGTTTAAATAATGGTTTAACAAATTTTAAAAGGGCAAGGTTTTGAATTTAAATAATTTAGTTTAAACTTTTCCTTATATAAATTTCTTTATAGAGAATAAATGTTTCTTTACACTTGATTAAGAGGTTTGTAATTTGTTTAACTTAAATTTTGTTAAGTTAAATTTGTAATCATTTTAAACCTTAAATTTGAAATGAAATTTAAAAGTAAATTTAAAAGTAAAATGTTTTAAATGCATATGTAATAATAATCAAGTCATTAATAAAAGAAATTATTTATCATAAAGATAATTTAGGTTTTAATGATTAATGATTAATTAAGCTAATTAATTAATGATTAATGGTTAAAAGTATAACTTAATTAACTTAATTAATTAATGATTAAGGATTACTAATTAGATAATTAAAGATTATTAATTAATGATTAGAGATTTATTGATTAAGTAATTAAGTTGCAATTAATTTATTGATCAAGTAATTAAAGATTAATTAACTTATAGTTAAACATTTAATTAATTAAGTAATTAGAGGTGAGTTAATTGGTTATTAAAAATTAATTAATTTGTAACTAATAATGGTTAATTAAAGTTTAAGTGCTTAAGAAAAGTAACTAAAGGTATGTTAATAGTTAATGTAAAGATCATTAACTAGGGATTAGGAAATGATTAATTAACGTGATTAATTTAAGATAATTAACTAGATTAACTAATTAAGGACAACCATTTGTGGAATCCGGTAAGTCTAATTACTTAGTGTGATTTATAAACTATAATTACTTAGTGAAGTAATTAATGGGTAATTACTTGATGTAATTAATTGAAGAATAGAAGTAGTTTTGGGTTTAATTACTTTGTGTAATTAATAAGAAGGATAATTACTTAGTGGAAGTAATTAAAGATTAATTATTTAGTGTAATTGATTTAAAGAATTAATTAAATTTATTTTTAAGTTAACTAAGTAATGTAATTAATTAAGAGTAGTTAATTACTGATTGTGATTAATCAAGGTTGATTAATGAATGTGATTAATTAAAGATTAAAGATTAGATGTGCTTAATTAGAAGAATAATTAATTAAAGAAGTAATTATGGATCATTAATGAATATAATTAATGAAGAAATTAAGGGTTGATTAATTAAAAAATAATTAATCAATGAAGTGATTATAGGGTAATTAATTAATGTAGTTAATTAAGGATTAATGTAATTAATTATAGTTAATTAATTAATGAGAGTAATTAAAGGTTAATTACTGTATTTGTTTGAGGATAATTAATTTGTGTAATTAATTAAAGGCTAATTATTTAATGTAATTAGAGAATAATTAATCAAGGATGATTAATTAAGATGGATAATTAGAGAGTGATTAATTAATTGGTTTGTAATTAATTAATGGTTAAGCAAGCAAAGATTTATAGTGACGGAAGTAGTTAATTTAATTTATTTTAGATTAATTAGAGATGGTCTAATTAATTAATCTTTGCTTATGGATGGCTGAATGATATTGAATGCCTTGGATTGTTTGACATCTCTGATATGAGATATGTGCTGATCTGTTTTATGAGATGCTTGGTTGAATTGTGATGATATGGATTATCTATTTGTGATAATATGAATTATCTATCTGTGTGAATATAAATAATAAATCAAATTGTTTTAACTTTAAAACAACTTTGCTTTAAATGACGGCGTTTTGAAATTCGACGAGACCAGGGTCGGGTTTCCAAATTTGGATATCCGAAAACTGCATGGATCCAAGTTAAACGATAGGTCGTGAAATCTCAAGTGAAGATCGAGTGAAGATTAAGAGGAAAGGCTATGGTTGTTAACTCTGAGGGTGATTCCAAAACGAGTTAACAGGGATAGTGCTTTCGAATGAGATGAAGATTCAGAGTGCAAGGGCTATTGTCGTTAACTCTGAGGGTGATTCCAAAATAAGAGAGCGAGATAGTGCCTTTGGTTTCGTTCGAACCCGGAACAAACTTGTATAGATTGAATGCTTTCAGAACATCGTCAGGTGGACGATGAGCATTCTAAAATAGATGTGTTCTATAAAGGTAATCGTAGCCTCAAGCCTCAAGCCTCATCAACCAGGAATGGCTAAAACAGGGGAGCTGCAGCAAGGCTATGTGAGTCAGGCTCAAGTAGGACAAGATTTCCCCTTTGTAGAGGTCCCTTTTTATTCGGCTGTGTAGGCAGTTGATTGCAACAACTTCTTGGGTTATCTTGTTCGGGACAATCCAGTAGGGGATGATTTCGGCTTTGTGTTACAGGGGATTTAGGATGGATCCTCGATACGGTGATCTATGCCATGTACTATGACTGGCGGTACCCCAGTAGCCCTGCCATTGATGGAAACTCATTCTTCCTACGTGCCCTTTATGGTTTTGATTGTATAACCCACTTTGTGGCTAGTATGCTAGAATTTAATCATGTAACAATTCCAGCTATTTCTTATTTACTTGAAAACCCTAGATCCTATTATAATATAACTGGATTTCCTATCAAATGTTTTGGTTATCGTAAGGTAAAAACTTTTTTGTGTTTATGTGCAGGAAGTCTTACGAGATACCTTTTATTTTCAAAAAAAATTCAAAGTTAAGCAACTTTAACATATTACTCACACCAGACCCAAGTCTGAACCAGAGTTTATTTTCTATTTTCTTAAACACTTAGGTACTCAAATTTTTACATGTAGCCAAGGGATTCAGGTTAGTTTTGACGAATTCTAGAGGAGAATTGGAACAAGAGGCTTCAGCGTTCGTAGATATATAGTTTTCCGCTGTGTTGGTATGTTTGTGTTGTATTTGAATTGTAATGACTAGAAAGGTGTTATAACTGTCTAGTATGTGATGTATTAAGCTGCGTAACTCCGATAGATGTTGTATATTATGTAATACTTATGTGGTTAATCTAATTTATCCGTTCCACTGTGAGATTTTGATGTTGTTTCATTCTTTCTTTTCTATCTTTTCGCTTTCATATCCCTTTCTTTCTTAATGATGATGTGTCTTTCTGTGGAGAGAAAGGCGGGTCGTCACAATGGTATTAGTTGGAATCTGTGATGAATTTTAAAGATTTAGAAATTGTATAGTCTATTTCAGCTAATTGTTTTTGAAAAAGTTAATGGGTTTGGGGCATTTTTCTTACCTTGCTAATTTCGAGGACGATTCTTTTGAGGAGGGGAGAATGTAACGGTCCAAAATTCAAGTCATTTAAATTTATTGATGTTAAATATTGAAAATTTAGTTTTATAAGTTGAAAAACTTATATTTAATGTGTTGATTTATTTGACAATTAAATTGTTAAATTTAATATTTAAAATTGTTTAAATAATCGAATCTTGAATTTAATGTGAATAAAAATGATTTCAAAGTTGGTTTAAATTCTATAAGGAAGATAGTAAACTTTTAAATTTGAATTAAAAGTGATTAAACTGATAATTCCTTTTAATTCATATAAAAATAGACTTCTGGGGCATGGTCTCGGATTTTGGCGAAACTAGTTTCATTAGATTCGTAATAGTAATTATTATATACCGTCGATTTCGTGGCGATAGAGTGTATTGTTCGGTAGTGCAAATTCGGAGCGCGTATAAATTAATTAAAGGAATTTAATTAATATAACTCAATTTGAAAATCTAACTTCTATACATGATGAAATTGGCTTCTGATATATATTCAATTGTGTTCGGAATAGTGGTGTAACATATAGAACGTCGGACGACACGCTTTATTTGGAGTTCGAAACTTTAAAGCGTGAATTGTGCTTCAAAATTTGCTATAAATAGCCCTTAACATTATTTCAATTTCCGAACCCTAACCCTAAATTTTTAGCCGCCATTAAAACATAAAGCATGATCCAATAGCTTATAATCGTCCGAGCTGCTACGAACATTTTCAAGCTTCGACCCCAACTAGAAAAGTGTTGAACTCGACTAGATAAAGCCAATCAACGGCTGGATCATTGTTTTGCGAGGTGTGGATGCCAACATAGAGCCATGTTCGAGAAGCAGCTCACGTTTGACTTTTCGATTTTCGCGCATGGCGTGCACGTGTAGTGGCGGTAGGCGAGGGAAATAGCGGTAAGAAGCGGCGGTGGCTCAGGAGGCGACGATGGTAGGTAGTTGCATGATCGATTATCATTCAAATATAAAACAAAACAAAAGCTCGGCTGGAACGAGCGAACACTAGAGGGAGATAAAGAGGGAAGGTTTGATTTTTAAACTTTAATTAATTTAAGTTAATTATAAATTTAATTATCTCGTATGATCGTTAATCCATAACTTGTTCAAATGAGGTTAGTTTTGAGCGAGATAAGTTGTGTCGTTTCATCAAGTACTATGGTATGGAGTTGGATTGGATGGATTTCGAGCTGGTGTAAATTTTGGGTTAGATTGAACAATCATTCAATTTTAATTCAAACCGAAACATTTTGATGAAAACTAAAAATTTTGTGAGTAAACTCACCTCTCTGGCTTGCTTATATTTTTATGTAAGTTTGGATAATTTTATTTACGTTGTTTGTTGCTTGTTTGGATGATTTACTATAATTATTAGTTGGTTTGGATACATTCCTGTCAATTGGAGGGGATGAGATCCTATTACGTTTCCGTATAAGAGCGGATGACATTTTGTATATGATCACACCTCGAAATGGTTGATTTATATTTTTATGATTACATTCTTTATGTGACGCAAAGGGATAGGTTGGAGGGATCCAACGTGATTTCTCACTAATGTTGATTTTACTTTTCATGAATATGGTGATATGTGATATGTTAGATGCCATATTATTGATTGTGATATGATTTGACCTCTTTAGTGATTTTGTAGCACTGGGATTTATTTTTGGTATTTTGAAATATTAAAATGACAATTTTGATTTAAAAAGGATTTCTAAGTAAATTTGGAAGTATGAATATGTTTTAATTGTTTTTGAATTATTAAAAGAAGAAATTTATTTGAAATAAAATAAAAGCTTGACATTTGGAATATTAAATTAACTATTTTATGAATATGTTAAATAGAGATTTTTTGAAGTATAATTTTTTTTTAAAAAAAATTTAAGTAATAAGTTCAACCTTTTATAACAAAAGAATACAGTTTAAAAAGGTGGAATAGTTTCGAAATAACATTCCCGAGATTGATTATATAAAGGATTTGAAAAGATGATATTTTATAAACAATGAATGTGTTTATAAACGATGTTATATATATATTTGGATTTGAATGAATTTTCTAAATAAATTAGATTATCAAAGAAAAGGGATTTATAAAGGATTCTATAAAAAATGAGATTTAGAAAAGATTATATTTATAAAAGGAATTCTATAAATAAAGATAAGTTATAACTTAGAAGTTTTATAAAATAGAAGTGATATTTATAAACGTAGTCTACAAATATAGAAATTATTTATGTTGAAATTTGGATATGGAGCAAATAGTTTTAAAAGTAGTTATTTTTTAAAGGAATGTTAGAAATTAATATTTTGATGGAGTTAATGGTTTTAAAGTCATTTGCCTTTTGAAAGTAATGTTTTGGGTAATAATAATTCCAAATAGAATTTTATAGTTTGAAAATGATTTAAAATGTGATAAGCATCGAAAAAATGGATTTCAACATCCATTGTTGTAATAGACGCAATCAGGGAAGTAAGGAAGACGTGGACTATAACACCATTGTTGTAGTAAATGATTTCTGTAAGCAAATGTTTTATATAGCATATGAAATTTATATATACACATACATAATTTATCAAATCCCTATACTAGTGTTTTGGGTTGTCGTAACGCTGTTTTACGCAACACCCGTTTTGACCAAAATGAAGTGTATTTTGAAGAATACTTTCCTTAAGTTTTGTGTATAAACTTATTTTCATTTTAAGTACTAGTGCATATTCCGTCCTGATGGCACGGTGCAAACTTTGTGAGGTTACATGGTGCACAAGCATAAAGTTTTATTTCATGCTATTAATTATATTTAATAATTTATACATGTTATTAATTATATTTCATACACTATAAAGGCAATTTCCTGTTACTTTAATGTTATTGATCAATTGGAATGTTTTGTGTGACATATATAATATTGAACACATTTTAGATGCACCATATACATCTAATATCATTAGAGACATCCATTTACAGAGGTATTTGATAATATTCCACTTATATTCGTAGAGGCACAGTAATAATAGTTTTTCTCTTTATTTTATGATGCTAAAAACATACGTTTTTGTGCATAATCATACCTCGAAATCAAAGCACATGGTCAATATAATATGGAAGAATTAAAATGGCAATTAAAGCTCAACTACAATACACATTCATTTTTAAAGCCTATCTTGCATTTATCCACCTTTCACTATATTTCTTTTGTACCATGTATGCATTGGTTGGCATACATTTTTTATCTTAATTCCTTTTCCACTAAGTAAATAATGTTAAAGGTATTGGATTTTAATACTATGATATAGATAAATGGCATATATACAAATTATAAACATCTAACAATTAATCTAATTAAATCGTAATGAGTTTCCACGAAAACCCAAAAGTTTTTACTACTAAGGTAAATGTTTCACATAATATTTGGTCATTGAAACAATAAATAGTTGCTAAGTAGAAAGTAAAAGATGCAGGTAAGTATTCTTATAGTTTATGAGCAGTTTAAACATAAGCACATGGGTCAGTGCCTTTCCAACCTACATCTTTCCAACGTTCTGACTTAAAAGACAACTTTTAGACCTGCCTTAATCCATCTTGTGATAACACATATATACTGGAGCTGAATTTTGATAGCATTGTTAAAGTACAACACAAACCAAAATTTCAAATTAAATACCTTGAACTTCACTAATAACTTATTATACAATGTAAAAATTACACCTAATATTCATTTGCAAATTACACATAATGTGAATGTTACATACTTCCCTTTATTAGATGAACAAAATTCAATTTTTGACAATCCAGTAGATATTGGAAACATGCAAATTTGTGAAAAGATGGTATTGAGAAACCACATTAATTTATTTCCACATTTGATGTTAAAGAATAATTAGTTGAATGAATAAGTGATGAAAAGCAACAAAATTTATCTTTTGGCAATCAATTTACCATAAGCAACACAAATATTGAATTAGTTAAACAAAAGATGAAATGAAAAAAATTAGGGATTCTGCTTATGCATAAAGCATGATATTTTACATCATATTATTACATATAGACTATATTTTGGCTTTTGTATCATGAAATTCATAAAATTATGATGGTGATTCTTATTTGGATTAGATATAATAGGAAACTGATTGGGAAGGCCTAGAATTAAGTTCATAAAATTGCAACAAATAATTTACCACAAGAAATATAGTATATATTAAATCTACTTAATTTCTTCTGTCTTTTTTATTTCTTGCAAGCTTGTCTATGAACCACACGCATGTACGTACATACATACATACATACATACATACATACATACATACATACATACATACATACATATGGATGAATGCTATCTTTTTTTAACACAATTTTGTATGTTTATAAAAATAGAACAATGTGTAAACTCCACTTTGTAGTGGGTACATATATGGGAAAAAGATGAAATAGTGCATTACTCAGTGATAGATTTGTTGCCCAGTGAGCTAATATAATGACACACACATGCATTAATATTTCAAAGTAACATAACAACCATAAGTTACATTGTATTATATATTCACATAATGTTTTTATATCTTCCCTCACATGGATATCAAAAGAAATAAAATGTTCTCTTCTTTACTTTAACCCTGAAGCAAGGTTATTATCTTCAATATAGCTAACAAAGATATCGACGACATTCATAAATTGAAGGTGTCAACGAACGTACCAACAGTAGTGAATATTGCATACAACAGCAAAAAATCAAAGCATCAAGTGGTACAAAAATACAACATACGTCTATGATAAAATAGAATGTATTTTTTTTCTTTTTCTTTTTTCATTTTGTACTTTAATTATAGGAATAGTAGATGATAAAAAAAAGAAATATGGTGACTGAAGTATTAGTTCTTACATTTGTTAACGCTTAAAATTGAACGCTAACACCCCAGTGTAAGTAGAGATTAAGTGAAAGCGCCACCCGTCAATACGGGAATTAGAAGTAAGTAGAGAAGTTACAGAAAAAGCAATAAAAAATAACAGTTTTATAGTGGTTCGGCTTCAAGTTAAGCCTACATCTACTTTAATCTTCTTTATTGCTCAATCAATTACAACTTTACAACAATCTTCAATTACAACACTACTAGGACAAATAACTAGAAATCCGATGTAGAAGAACTCTTTGATTCCATGTCGAATGTGTTAGATTTCCTCTTGAAGTTCGTCGGGATGTCTTTCGTGTTTGAAGTGTCGAGTGAGTCGAGAATTCAGCAGAGTATAGGCGTTCCAGAAGTGAGCCAAAAGATCCCTTTTTAGTTGGAGTAGGTGGGGTATTTAAAGGGAGTTTTCTGAATTAGGTCGTAGGTCACGAGCGACCTTGGATAGGTTGTAGGTCGTGAGCGACCTAGTGGGAGCGGTTTATGGCTTAACTAGGGTGTACTTGATCACCTCAAACAATCTAGCCAGTCATAGGTCATGACCGACCTAGGGAGGAAGCGTCATAAGAAGTTACTTCGGTATTGTTTAGGTCGTGAGCGACCTAGGGGAGGATGGTTAGCGACCTAAGGTTGGGAGCAGCCTATAAGCAAGCGGCTTCATTCTGTGATAACTCGCTAGGTCGCTGGATCTTTTAGGTCGCTAGGTCATTTAGCTACTAGGTCGTTAGGTCGCTTTAGTCCGTAGATCGTTAGGTCTCTTTAGTCCATAGGTCGTTAGGTCCCTCCATTGTGATATGCTGTTTACCTGTGTTGATGGTTAGGTCGCTAGGTCGTTGATAATCTTAGGTCGCTAGGTCGCGATATCTTTTAGTCGTTAAGTCGTTGAAGGAGGGTTAACACTTGCCCCTCGAAGTATACGCCTATGAGTTAGGTCGTGTGCTTCGATCTCTCTTAACCCGTGCTGCCTTAGATCGTTTAAGTCGTGAGCGACCTACGAGGGAGTTAGGTCGTTCGTGCCGATTCGTGTTCCTCTGCTCCTGTATATAAGCCGCTGAGACCACCTCTTCCTTTCTTTACCTTCTCTAACACTCTAACCTGCCCCCAAAGGATTTTCAAGCTTTTAAAGAAGAAATCAATCAGTTGCCGATCATCTCTACAATCACACTACGTAAGCGAATTCCGATCATCCTCCAACCACGATCACCGTTGAATTGTGAACTCCTCATTTTTCGACCCTAACCCAATTTCACATGCCTTATTTTGCTACGAATCACATTACGATAGATTTTTGACCGTTATTATGCATGCCGTCACTGTAATTCATGTGAGCACAGCAATGTATCGGGTTTATGATGGATCTGAGGCATTTTGAATTGGTTTTGGATGATCTGGTGGTGTGGGGAGATGGCGGAGTTTACTGTAGAGAGGATAATGGGCTACTGGGTTAACTGGTTAGTGGGTCAGGCGATTTGTTGAAAGAAAGGAGTTCGCGAGTTAAGGAGAGTTAGGTCGTGCTCGACCTAAGAGCCTTGAACGACTTAGGGCTTCAGCAGTGTGGACATGAATCGCACGTCTTAGCTCTGTGAACGACTTAGCGGCTTAGCCATAAAACTCCAAACGACATAAGGGACAGCGACTTAACTTGCCAGGATTGCATACGACCTAAATTTGAATGACCTAAAGGACCAGCAACCTAATTTACCAGAATAACACATGGCTTAAAACTAGGCAATTTAAAAATCAGCGACCTAACTTGACTCGCAGCTTAGCTTTAACTTGTAGGAAGATAACCGATAAACTTCATAACTTGAGCAGAGCGACCTAGGGAGAGTAGTTGACTTAACTTCTTGCGGCATAGGTCGTAGGTCGTGTATGCATAGGTCGTAGGTCGCATATGCATTTGAGCGACCTAGGACTTAGCCTATTTTGCTTTGCCTTGAACTCCTTTCAACTTGAATGAACATGACGTTGCTGAATTGAATTCCCCACTTGAACTATCGAGATAACATGCTTGAACTTGTTGTACTTCTTTACAGATTTCATTAACTTTAACGCTAATAACCTGTTGAATACAACATTTGCAAAAAATGGGACGAATATACTGCCACTGATCGCCCACATCGAATGACAGATTAGTCGATAAAAGATAATCAACTTAAAGAAATTATATGAAATGCTGTGAATCAACAAACTCAAGCGAAGTATTAAAGCAAAGCAATGTTAATCAATTAAAACTGATTTGTTTGCATCAACACTCACTTGTATTTGGACTTAAAACAACAAGCCCTGAAACTTTATAATTGACAGATGCCTGCTAGTTTAGTTTCAGTTATATTTGCTTGTCGTTTTGTTAGTTTTGCACAACACTTCACATATTTAGGAAACGTGCACCTTCATATTTGAATATCCAGTTCCTTGTGTATAATGTCTTCTCAAGAAGAAATAATAGAGCAAGCTGAAGAGGTCTTCCTGATAGCCAATCCACTGGATGATCCCCCAGAAAGGACTCCAACTACTCTGAGTCAGCGGGCGTTCAACCAACTACGTATTCAGTTTGGTATTGCTGAAGCAGATGCCTTACTTCCCGGACCAAATGATACTGCTGATAGGCCACCTCTCGGTTTCATCGCCGTCAATCATCAGATGTTCCTATGTGGTGCTATTCCTCCTTTTAATGACTTTCTTCAACGACTCCTTCTCCGATTGACTATCTCTCCTTTCCAATGGCATCCCAATAGGCACGCCATCCTAATGGACTTTGTGTGTTGTTCAGGAGGACACTTGATCGTCTTCCTATTTTTGAAGAAATCTGTTACTTGTGCACATTCGGAAAGAACAAAGACCATCCCTCTATCACACTCGTGAGAAGCGCCAGGAACCGTAAATTGATGGTCGATCTTCCGGAAAGCGCCCACGGGTTCTTAAATCAATTCTTCTTCGTTCGTCGCCCTCCAGGATTTTACGCCATCTGGAGAGTAGGAAGTAAGATTGCTCACTCCCACTTTTTCCATTTGAGCTTTTCAAAATCCGAGTTGCTAGGCGCTAATTTCATTCTTTACTTGTACAGCGCTTCCTCCTCCTTCTAGAGACTCTAGCCATAAGCCAACTTTTGAAAGATTAAGTGACGTGGCGATTGAGGAAAGAAGTATTAAATTTTTGCTGAAAGATGAATTTCTTCACCAATTCGGACTTCTGCACCCTTCCCGATCTACTCAGCCTCATGAAGTTCCTGATTCTCCAGTAGAGACATCGGAAGCCCCAGTTTCCGTCGGAGAACTTACATTGAAAGAACATACTGTTGAGGCTTCGCTGGTGAAGTGCTCTACTTCTATTGACGTTGCGGGGTCGTCCGACAAACTTGCACTTGCCCCGGTCATTGAGGAAGAGGAACCTCTTTACCAATCCGGGAAGACTGTTGATGAAGGAGCTGAGGGCAAGGGTCCCGCTGGGCACAATGGTGACGACATTTTTAAGGGGTTGAGCGACTTGATGATCACTTCACAGGAGCTTTTTAAAGATGATACCGCTGCTACTAAAGTTATTTCTTCAGTAGTTGAAGCGACATCTGTCTTGCAACAAACTCCGTCAGCCCTAGAGTCGACACTTGCTGCAAAATCCGTCATCACCCCCCAACCGAGGAGTGGTTCGTAGTTTGACGCACGTAGTTTGCACGTTACACACACTTAGGATTTTTTAGCACTTATATGCATTCAACATCCTTGTTTGAAGATTTCTAAACTTTGTCTTTTCTTCATTTTCAAATTCTCCAATGGGACGAAGTGGCTCTTACTACGATGATTTCTATCGTTATGGGAGACGCAGTTCTTATGACCCCAAGATTTATCTTTCTATTTCTTGGGAAACCGACGAAGAAAGAGCTGCGAGGAAAGCTCGTGAGAGACGTGCTTACGAAGAACGCTACGGGAGACGGGACGAACGACATGATTCTTCCCAGAGAGAGGATGACTCCCACAAACGAAAATCTCGTGATGATAAAGGGAAAAGTCATGTCGTTGAAGATTGAGCAAACGGGCCAAACTTGGTGAGAAATCGACATCTGAAATTTCTGAAAAACCCGCTGCCCCGTCTCTTTGGAAATTCCTTCCAGCTCTCCTGCCCTTCAAAGATCCGATGTTCAAACAATTATCAGTAGGCCCGCATATCAAGTTGGACGGGGTCCGGCTACTCTTCAAAGCCGGTTTCCGCACTGGTGCTTAAAGGGAGTGCATTTCGACCTTGACTTGGTCCCAATCGATAAGCAAGCCATATTGCGAAATCTTGATGCCGTCAAACTCGATATGGAGAGAATCTCTGGTTGGTAGAAACTTGTTGATGAGCTTCAAAGAGTAAACCGCGCAAATATCGAAGCCATGCTAACTACGGAAAATGACAAATCCGAGTGGCAGAAGACACTTGATCAACATGATGCCGGGATGAAGAGTATTGCCGCTTATAATGAGAAGCTTGAAGCAGAAGTTGAAAAACTTAAAGAAGAGCTCTCTACTTCTTCCACTTCCTATTCCCAAAGAGAAGAGGTGCTTCAAAAACAGGTGAGAGATGCCCACGCTGCACAAAGAGACGCTGAAGCTAAATTTGAAGCACAGCAGCAAGCTGTAGAAAACTACCGAGCTGACGTTGCTCAACTGCGAGAAAAAATCAGCTCCCAAAACTTGGAAATTGAACTGCTAAAAGCTCGACTTTCTAAAGATGAAAAGGAGTGTGATGAAGCTATTGCCGGCAAAGCAGCAGCCGAAGAATCTCATATGGCAACTAAAGCCGAAGTCAGCTCCACTCTATTCGAGTTTTACATTCATAGTGTTCTAGGGCGCGGTAGCCTTAAATTTTTGGGACCGGAGTACAAAATCACTTTGGCCAAAGTGTGGGAAGCCACACTTGACATGCTTGGAAGAGATGGATATGCTGAAGTAGATTTAATGGCACACTATCTAGATGATGATGCATGTGCCGCTTTTTCCAGGGGAAAGGAGCAACTCGCCATAGAGAGAGCCGAAATGGCAGAAGGAGAACATTTAGGGAAGGCAACTTCAACCAACACAGTTCAACCTTTGGTTTCGGCCGACATCGACATTGTTGGCTCCAGTTCCCATTCTCCACCTCCTGCTCAACCTGTTATTGAAATTGCAACTGCCCGCACCGAAGATGAGACTCAAGAAAGCACTGAGGCGCAGGACTTTGAAGTTGACATAGTAAAGTCTACTTCTCCAGGTTACCTCAATGCTGATGTTGCTCAAGTGGACTGCTTGTTTACTTCACATGAGCTTGATGAACATTTTGATTATTACTTAAATCTTGACGTGCCACTTTCTCCTCTTTTTATGAGAGATACTGACTTTAACTTCTCTTCTCCTGTAGCAAAAGCGCCAAGTGTTGTTCAGCATTCCCCTCTTCCAGATGTTTCCTCTTCGCCTCTTCAGATTACTCCTCCTTCCGTTTCCCAACCGGGGTCACAAGAGGAGCGGATAGAAGCTCTTTAAGGCTTGGATGACCCGGTCGCTTCTCAAGAACAAAAGGCCGAAGAACCTGAAGAAGGCGAAAGAACCCCGGAGCAAACTATTTTTGATGACATAAAGTTGTCTGCACTTTTCTCCCCGGGCAGTGAGTCTTCTTCAAGGAAGAAGGGGAAGCGTGGAGTCTCGAAGAAAAAGAGAGAAACTTCTGCCGGTGAAGAAAAAGCAGAAGAAAGACCAATTGTACCCCTTCCTCTTTCTTCCCCTACTCTCACAAGCCGACCTAAAAAGTTAGTCAACCGGCCAGGCGAGGGCTCGAAAGGTGGCCGGAAGAAGAAGTGATTCTCTTCTCTTATGCTTTTTTCTTTTTTTGCTTGTATGTATAAAGACTTGTGTTGACAGGAGATTGTGCGGGTACCGGTCCCCGCCTTCTTTTGTTTTGAAACCCGCACATGTATAAAATTTTCATAGTATGGAATAAAATGATTCTTTTACTTGTATAAACTTCTGTCTGTATTTGAGAATGCATTTATTCTTCTTTTTCATACAAGTTTCTTTATTTTCTCTATGTGATGTTGCAGTAAACCTATGGCATGTTGCTTGAGCAATGCTTTTATTTTTGTAACTATATTATATTGCCCCCATACCATGGTTATTGCAATCTCTTTCAAATTGGCAAAACTTTGGAGAACAACCCTTCTGTTTCGAGAAGACTTGTACTCTTTCTTTAGAGAACAACTTTTCCATTTGAAGGAGGTCTGCATCTGTTCTTTAGAGAATAATTTTTCCATTTTAAGGAAATATTTTTCTGATTTAGTAGAATGCGCCTCGTATTGGAGAAGTCTTCTCTTTCTTTCTCTTTTTTAAAAAAAGAAGTTTTTACACTTCACTTTCGGAGAAAGTCACTTTTATTCTTGGCAAGCAAATTTTTTCACGCGGTAAGGTGGGCCTCCAAAAAGGGCTTTGACCTGTTTGTGCCTCCGAAGAGGGCTTTTGTTTAATTGTGCCTCTGGGAAGAGAGCTTTTTTGTGTGTGCCTCTGGGGAGAGGGCTTTTGTTTTTTCCCTGTACGCAGGGAAGCGGGCCTCCGAAGAGGGATTTTTGTTTCTGCCTCTGGGGAGATGCTTTTATTTTTTCTCTGTTCGTTGGAAAGCGGGCCTCCGAAGAGGGCTTTTTGTTTCTGCCTCTGGGGAGAGGCTTTTATTTTTTTCCCTGTTCGCTGGGAAGCGGGCCTCCGAAGAGGGCTTTTCACATTTCGACTCGTGTGAAGTTTTATTTCATATCACGATGAAATGTGTGCTTCCGAAGAGGTCTTTTAGCATTGCAACTCTGGTGAAATGGGCCTCCGAAGAGGACTTTTCACATTCCAACACTTGTGAAGTTTTATTTCAGATCTCGGTGGAATTCGTGCCTCCGAAGAGGTCTTTTCACATTTTAACTCGTGTGAAGTTTTATTTCAGATCACGGTGAAATGTGTGCCTCCGAGTAGAGCTTTTGCCTGGAAGTTTCTTTCTCATGGTTGGATGGATTTGCGGGACGGACACAAGTAACTTGGATGCTTGTTTGCACAAACGATCTCAGCTAGCTAACGAGTGCCATGCCTTCCACTTGGGAAGGTGCCTCCGACCATTCCACCAATCTTTTTTGTTGAGAAAGAGAACTTTCTTTTTCTGGAAAGTCCCGTTAGAGGTCTTTATCCTCCAAAGAGTTGTGCCTCCGAAGAGGGCTTGTGCCTCCGAGGAGGTCTTTGGTTGTTTCCTAACTGCTCGCCCATGTCTTTTCGCCATTTGCACATATTAGCGACTCCTTGTTATCATTTTCAAGCACATATTCCTTTCTTTTGCAAGTAGTTTGTTTTATCCAAAGAAGCGTACTTCATTGTTAAGTGAGTTCGCAGTGGCAGACACAGGCTAATTAATCGGATGTTCGTTTGCACAAACGATCACAATTAGTTAACAACGGCCCACCTCCGGCGGAATTACTAACTGTTTGCTCGAAGCACTTCTTACATAGGATTTGAGTCTGGAATTTTTTTGGCTTATCATTTGTTTGTTAAGTGATGTCAGGGATCACTTGGTCTTGTGATGGGTGAGCTTTATTTTAATGGCCTGCAATATTAAATCGACATTTTAGCAATGCAATTAAAGTACTTTATATATCGAAATAAAACAGGCAGTTTATAATAGTAGAGAACACAAGATTTATTGTAGTTCGGCCAAGAACTGGGCCTACATCCACTTTATAGTTCTTATTATTCACTTGCACTGGCTTTACAATGGCTTTCAATACAAGAATCATACATGCATAATTCTTTTACAGTATTTCAATAAAGCTTTTAAGTAAAATATGAGCGCAAGTGATTGCTGTTCCAAGCCCTTGGAATTGGATCTCCTTCGACAGTTGTCAGTTTGAAAGTGCCATCAAGAAGTTTTTTGCTTATGACATACGGCCCTTCCCAGTTTGGCGCAAACACTCCTGTTGTTGTCATGATCCTTTTCAAGACTAGATCTCCAATCTCAAAGCTGCGTTGGCGAACTTTGGAATTGAAGTGCCTGACAATTCTTTGCTGATGGGCTGCAATTCTGAGTTGAGCCTCTTCCCTTCTCTCATCAAGGAAGTCTAATGCTTCAAGTTGTAGCTTTTCATTTTCAGCTTGATTGAAATGGATTCTTCTGTGTGAAGGGACTTCTGTTTCCACCGGAATCATTGCTTCTGATCCATATGCCAATGAAAATGGAGTGTGCCCAGTCGCAGTTTTATGGGTAGTTCTGTATGCCCATAGTGCTAGTGGTAGCTTATCGACCCAACCACCTTTCGCTTTTTCTAGCTGTTTTTTGATGGTTGATTTGATAATTTTGTTTACTGCTTCCACTTGCCCGTTTGCCTGCAGATGAGCCACTGCTGAGAAGCATTTTTGGATCTTGAATCGCTTGCAAAAATCTTGGAATTCTTCGAATTGGGTTCCATTGTCTGTGATTATTTTTTGAGGCACACCATACCTGCAAATGATATTCTTAGTTACAAAGTTTATAATCTTTTTAGAGGTAATAGTAGCTAATGGTTCAGATTCAGCCCATTTAGTAAAATAATCAACAACAACAATAGCATATCTAATTCCGGACTTGGCGGTTGGCAAAAGCCCGATGAGATCTATTCCCCAAATAGAAAATGGCCATGGACTGACCATCTGTGTTATCTCGGTGGAAGGTGCTCTTGGGATTTTTGCAAATCTCTGGCATTGGTCACATTTACGGGCATAGCTTGCAGCATCACGATTAATGTCTGTCCAAAAATACCCATAACGGAGAATTTTATTTGCTAGAGTTTGACCACCTGAATGATCTCCACACTCTCCTCCGTGTACTTCAGCTAGAATTGTCTTAGCCTCTTTCTTGGTCACACATCGGAGTAATGACATTGAGAATCCCCGCCTGTACAATCGGCCATCTTGAATTATATACCTAGAGGCTTTTCTTAGCAACTTCTGTCGTTCCTTTGAATTTTCCGGTAGAGAACCGTTGAGAAGATATTCCATTATCTGAGTCATCCATGATTCTTGCTCTTGAGAAACAGTCATGACCCAATCAATCTCCATTTCATCAATACTTGGGGCTGATAAGACTTCTACAGGAACCAATCCTAGTAATTGAGCTTCACCAGTGCTTGCGTACTTTGCGAGAGAATCTGCCTTCATGTTTTCTTCCCGGGGTATATGATTTATCGTATAATGGTCGAAATCATCGAGAAGTTCCCAGGCTCTTAACAAGTAGGCAGGCAGATTTCCTCCTTTAGTTTGAAACTCTTTCTTGACATGGCATACAATAAGTTGTGAATCACTGAAGATTTGCAACACTTTGACATTTAGTTCTTTGGCAATCTTCAAGCCGGCCATAAGAGCTTCATATTCTGCTTCATTTTTTGTCGAAGGTAATTCCAATCTCAATGCATAGCACAATGACCGCCCTTCAGGGGTTTCAAGTAAAACCCCAGCTCCGGAACAGTAATCGTTTCTTGCACCATCAACATATAATATCCATCAAATTGGGGTATTATCAGTCACCTCTTCCTCACTGTCACCTTTGTCTGTACATTCTGCGATGAAATCTGCTAAAGCTTGTCCAATGATTGCTCTCCGGGGATGATAAGTGATGTCGTATTGGCTGAGTTCAACATTCAATTCAGAAGACGACCCGAAGTCTCAAGGTGAAACAGGACTTGCTTCAGAGGTTGATCAGTGAGGAGTTTGATAGGATGAGCTTGGAAATATGGCCTCAATTTTCTTGATGCAATCAGCAGACAATAAGAGAGATTTTCCAACTTTGATGCAATCCTCAGAAATTGTTCGTCGACAAAATTTCTATTGATTTAGAAATTTGCTGAAAAATTTCAAATTAAAATATAACCGCAAGCGCATGGTGTACGAATGTAGCACGTGGCGAATACGGGTCGATCCGCAGGGAATTGATGATTTTAAAAATTTCTATTCAATCAAATTATACCAAAGTCGAGTGAAATTGTTTGATAGAACTAAAATGAAGCTAAACTAGAATTGAAATGTGATTAGTAAACTATTGAACTAGAGAACAATTTAGAGGCAAATCCACTCTCATATTTTTGTAAATCAACAAACAAATAATTTATGATCTCTAACTTTGATATTAAGTGAAATAATCATTGCATTTATCATAAGTATGATTTGTTTATGTTATTAGTTAACATAACTCAAACCATCAAACTATAATACAACAATTATACCACTTACAATTCTCATGAAAAAGAAGCCAAAGCAAAAACTATTTTAAGTATGATCTATTTACTATTGTAACTAGTAACATAGATCATCAAATTTCATTTTTACTTTCATTTCATAATCAAAAATTAATTAGCAAATATTGATGTAAATTGTGTTTATGTTGAGTAAGAATAGCTCATTTGCATAAGCAATATAAGCTATCAAACCCACTTGTATAAACTTACATCGAAATTCACATTCATGAAGCATAACAAAGAGATCATAAATCATAAAAAATGTTGAAATTACATAAAGTTAGAGAGCTTCATCACCCCTAAATTGAAGGGGTTAGCTACTCATTTGTGGCATTGAAGCATCACAAGTAAGTTTCAACATTAAAGAAAAGAAAATAAAAAATAAGCAAAGAAAGCAAAAGAGATTAGCTACTAACTACTTGCATAAATGTAAATCTAAGCTATGAACATAAGAAGAAAGAGAGCATATAAATAAACATTATCAATAAAACAAAGAAAAACATGTAGAAAAGAGAGAAGAAAGAGGCTTGGAAGCCATTTTTATTTCATAGAACATTGAGCTTACACTTTGATTTCTTAATTTCCTAAGTAAAATGAAAGAGTAGATGATGATCTTCATGTACATAAGAGGGCTATTTATACATGCATAAAACCCTAATTCTCTTTTTAGGGAGCTTCCCAAAATACCCTTGAGGTGGTGTAGCCTTCAAGTAATCATTAACATTCACTAATCCCCCACTTAATATGTACATGAAGCTTTAAGTCCTTTTAGCATGTGCTTAGCTTCTAATTGGAAGTTAGGTAAGTGGGTGGGGTCCTCCATGATCTTGAACTTGAATTATTTCCTCTTCATTCCTTTGTATTTCCTTGTGCATGCATGTATCTTCATATAAGCCTCTTCCATATGCATCCAAATTCCTATAAAAATAATCAAAAAATGTCCAAGTAAAAATTCTTACATTGACACATGCACAAAAATGACCGTTTTGCCCCTGAATGATGATGAAAATATGATGGTTTGGAAATAATTGAATTTTGGTTTTAAACATGTTAAAATGCCCAAATATGATGATTATTTAAAAAAAGAGATAAAATATGGATGTAAATATATGCACAATTACGTGCACATCATATATCCTGATTGATACAAAGGAACATCCATTTGATCAATTTGAAGGAACATATCTTCGAATCCACTATCTCGAATCCACTAAGTCAAGGTGGCTAAAACCATGGATTCATCCCAGTAAACTCGGAGAAAAAGATGGATCGACCCGAGAAGCGCACGCACCACGTCATCATTCACATGCGTCAACCATCGATTCGACCCTATCGATTCGACCCTATCGATTCAACCCTATCGATTCGACCCTATCGATTCGACCTTGATCGATTCGAACCAAGCATGACAACAAGAAATGCAACCTTGAATCGATCATAACTCGAGATCTACAAGTCCAAATGCCATGAAATTTTTTTAGGAGTTTGCTTACATGTTGAAGAATGTCCAGACCAAATTTCATCTCGATTGGATGATTTCTTGATCTATTCGAAGGGAGTTCGAATCGATCCAAAAGTGGGCCCAAATTTCCTGAGGTCGGGCATGTGGCCCCCCTCACGTGCCAGAAGTGGTCTCCCTAAATTTAGACGAAATATCAGCCTCCTACACCTATAAATAGAGCCCCAGTTCATTCAAAAAAGGGGATGGGAATTCTGAAGTGCCAAGACTCTAACGGATTCAATTCTACGCCGTATCGTCACTGTTGCATTCAAGTTTTAGAGCTATAATCAATTGTAACTTGCTGTAACCAACTGTAATCATCAAGAGAACATCAACAAAGAAAGAAAACTTCAAAGTGGACATAGGCAAGATCGCCGAACCACTATATAACCTGTGTCGTTTACTTGTTTTCTGCTGTTTCTGTTGAATGTTCATCATTTTTGTTATCTACAAATTTCTTATTTGTGACTTGTGATTGCGAACGGGTGCTTTCAACGGCTATTGGGTGTTTGTGACCAATTTTGGTGCAAATATTTTGGTGCTTTCACTGAGAACGCTAATTCAGGAAATCTATCAATTAGAAGTTGATTCAGAGAGTTTGAAAGTTCAGATTTGAGAAGCCATGACGAGACAAACAAGTAAGAAACAAAGGCCAGAGAGAAGTGAACACCAAGGAAGTCAAGAGGATTCTTAAGGAGAGAATCAACCGTCGATCTTCATCACTAGGGACGAGATGGAGACAATGATGAAGAAACAAGAGGAGTTAATCCAGAGTTTATTTCAACAGATAGGATAGCTTGGGGCACAGAATACAGTAGTGGATGGAGTCCAGAATGGAGCAGGACCATCCGGCATGGCACCTGAACTAGGGGGCACACCTATGGAGAACGTTGGTCCAATCTCGGAGAGAGAAAGAGGAGCTTCTGCACAACCTGGGAGCAGCAGAGGAGTGAACGCTCAGTCAAGGGGGCAGATCCCGGAATTCCCTCGTAGACTCGGGGGGCAGGTCGAAAGTAACGAACAAAGATTGCATATCGGAGACAATGACAGGTTGGCGGAGATGGTTAGAAGAGCTATGAGAGGCGGTTTCGTAAACAAAGATTTGGAGGATGTTAATAGGAGTCCTTTTACTCCAACAATTAGACAAGCTAGGAACCCACTGGATTTCAAGTTACCATCGTTGGACATATATGACGGGAAAACGGACCACACGGTTCATCTAACGAAGTATATAAGGCATATGGAAGTGGTGGGGGCATCAGAGGAGGTTATGGCCCGGTGCTTTCCATTGTACTTGGCGGATATTGCAGCATTGTGGTTTAGACAATTGGAGAATGGATCCATCGGATAGTGGAGTGATTTAATTGAGAGATTTATGAGGCAATTCAGGGTCCACATCACAAGACCCAAGAATGTGATGACGTTGGCAACTTTAAAACAGAAGGCTGGAGAGACTTTGAGGAGTTTTCTGACGCGATTCAATGCGGCAGCAGCTTCAGTGGATCGACCGGATCCATCCATGGTTATGATGGCGGCTGTGTCGGAATAGCTGACGGAACAGAGTTCAAAAATTCATTAACCAAAGATCCACCCGTGGATCTAGGAGAGTTCTATCATGAGGCAGAAAAGTTTTTACGATTGGAGGATGCGAATGCAGAAAGAGAAGAAGGAGAGGGAATAGAAGTTTATGCACTTAATGACAAAAAGCCTCTCGAAAAGGACTCAGGCAAGGATAAAAGTAAAAGAAAGATTGAGGATGACGGGGACAGGTCAAAGCGGCAACAAAGGGAGCCACGATTCATCACTTACACCGAACTGAATGAGAGTCTGGGACGAATTTATCAGGATACCAAGAAGCAGGTTCCGTATCGTAGACCAATGCGAAGGGATCCAACTTTCGACGAAAGAAGATCAGATAAGTTTTGTGTATTTCATGAATTAAACGGTCATAACACTAATGATTTTAGGCATATGAAGGACGAGGTAGAAGGACATATCAGGAACAGTATGCTCCTTCAATATGTGAGGACCAGAGCGACCACCGTCTACATCAGCTATAGGCGACCCTGAACCAGGACATCGCTTGGTTATCAATTAATTAAAATAACGATGAACAAGTTATAAGCTTCCACTAACACAATTAAATCATTTGCACATGTACAAGATCGCGAACGTTCTCCAGGCATGCTCTGAATGATCATTAACCGTTTAGTAGTGGGAACTTACAATTTGATATCCTTGCTTTGCTTTTGTTTCGTTTTGATTTGGACATTTGGACTTTGTTTGTTTGGACATTTCTATTTTAAAACTCATCCGGTGAATGGATATTTGATTCTGATAATTCTGATATGGCTAAGCTACTTACACATGTACGGGGTCGCGAACGGTCCTTAGGCATGCTCTGAGATGGCGATAAACCGCCCTGACAAATGATTCAGGGACCCACTCGAACGTGAACCTGGTATAAACAATACCAAGCCCTCCCGGGCGCATTTTCTCGCCTCGAACGGCACCCGACCGCGAACGGTCATAATTCGCCACGAACGGCACCCGACCTTGAACGGTCACAAAATCACCTCGAACGGCACACGATCACGAACGATCACAACTCGCCCCAAACTGCGCAACTCACCTCTCCTCAAATGGCTCGATCGCGAACAGTCGTCGTTTGAAGTCCGCCACTTGACCGCGCACGGTCGCACTTCACCTCAAATGGCTCGATCCCGAATGATTTTCATTTGAAGTTAGGCGCTTGACCATGAACGGTCGCACTTCATCTCAAATATCTCGATCCCGAACGGTCGTTATTTGAGGTCGAATAAAACTATAAATTCCTTTGCAAGACATCAACGTGATATGAACATCCAGTTCATGGCATTACAAAACACGCCTTCCTACCGCAAGGCATGTTTTGGGGGCCAAAGTTTTATCCCAACCTTTGGCAAAGCTGAGATACCCAAAAATCAGCTGAAAATCAATGATTACTATTCTTGAATATCAACCATGCATTGCAGGATAACCATGGACATCGGTGAATTTTGTCCGAGCCCGGATCGGGCCGCAATTGACAAGACATGACGAGCAAAGCTGTAGAAGCCAGGATTTCAAATTTCAAGTCAATCCGAGTTCATACGCTCAAGTTATGATCGATTCAAGTTGGAGGAAATAACCCTAAGCTTCGTATCCATCCCAGTGGCCTTCCTTCGAATCCATCATGTGGCCAAGCTTCGTATCCATCCCAGTGGCCTTCATTCAAATCCATCAGGTGGCCAAGCTTCGTATCCATCCCAGTGGCCTTCCTTCGAATCCATCAGGTGGCCAAGCTTCGTATCCATCCCAGTGGCCTTCCTTCGAATCCATCAGGTGGCCAAGCTACGACTCCATCCCATGACTTGCTTCGAATCCATCAGGTGGCCAAGCTTCGACTCCATCCCATGACTTGCTTCGAAACCATTCAGTTGGGAAGCCTTCGTATAGATTAACTATGGTATATCCTGATCGATATGAAGGAACATCCATTTGATCGATTCGAAGGAACATATCTTCGAATCCACTACCTCGAATCCACTAGGTCAAGGTGGCTAAAACCATGGATTCGACCCAGTAAACTCGAAGAAAAAGATGGATCGACCCAAGAAGCGCACGCACCACGTCATCATTCACATGCGTCAACCATCGATTCGACCCTATCGATTCGACCCTATCGATTCGACCTTGATCGATTCGAACCAAGCATGACAACCAGAAATGCAAAATTGAATCGATCATAACTTGAGATCTACAAGTCCAAATGCCATGAAATTTTTACAGGAGTTTTCTTACATGTTGAAGAATGTCCACACCAAATTTCATCTCAGTTGGATGATTTCTTGATCGATTCGAAGGGAGTTCGAATCGATCTAAAAGTGGGCCCAAATTTCCTGAGGCCGGGCATGTGGGCCCCTCACGTGCCAGAAGTGGTCTCCCTAAATTTAGGTGAAATATCTGCCTCCTACACCTATAAATAGAGCCCCAGGTCATTCAGAAAAGTGGATGGGAATTCTGAACTGCCAAGACTCTACCGGATTCAATTCTACGCCGTATCGTCGCTGTTGCATTCAAGTTTAGAGCTATAATCAATTGTAACTTGCTGTAACCAACTGTAATCATCAAGAGAACATCAACAAAGAAAGAAAACTTCAAAGTGGACGTAGGCAAGATCGCTGAACCACTATAAAACCTGTGTCGTTTACTTGTTTTCTGCTGTTTCTGTTGAATGTTCATCATTTTTGTTATCTACAAATTTGTTATTTGTGACTTGTGATTGCGAAACGGGTGCTTTCAACGGCTATTGGGTGTTTGTGACCAATTTTGGTGCAAACAAGTCATACTCACAATCACATTTCGAGTGAAATCTTGGTGCATGAAAGCAATGCCATGGCTACATGGAATCCTTCTTGCTTTAAATCAAATCTAAATAGTAAGTTGCTTGCTAATAAGTTGCATAAAGAGATACATATGATAGATTTTATTATGTTATGATGTGTATAGGATATACGATGTTGGATATGATATATATATATATATATATATATATATATATATATGGGTTATGTCATATATAAAAAATCAGGGAGTATGGGAAAGCAAATTGTACAAAGGAGACGTTGTCGAATTTTTCCATGATAAAAGGTTGATTTCTTAAGGATTAAAGCATTTATAGCTTAGCATCATAATATATGACTTGCTTTACATATGTACTAGTAATCGATTGCTTAGTTGTTTCTGGATATGCATGGTATAGTAACATATGACTAATTTTTTGGTGATATATTTGTGGCTCGAATGCTAATGTTGATAGATCTTATTATAGATTCAGGGCTTGTGAGTTCTAGGCTAATCGAGTTATGTTGCTCCACTCTATAGGATTTCAGGGATGAAATTGTTAAATTGGGGACAATGTAACAACTTGTATCTTTAAATGCCAAATATTTAGTGATTAATTTTAGATATTGATTAACTTAAATCATACATCCAAAAACATAGCTTTTGATGATAAACGAATTAGGACTCGAGACCCCTTTAACCGATCCAGAATATTAGCTCAAGAGGATTTTGAGTATAAACATTGATATGTTTGATGTTACATCATTTTCAGGATTTAATTGTAGATTTATGTATTGTATGGATATACATGCACAGTGGGTCCTGATGGAATCCTTGTTGACGGTTTATGTTTCTAAAAAGAGAAAAATAATGCGAGTTACATGATCGACGAATTTCTAAAATCAGACAATTTGATAGCTAGAACAACTTCGAAATGCTTTAAAATAACATCTTGGGACTCTATCATGAATGGGGTCATTATATACCATTGAAAAGACAAAATTGCAATGTAACTCAACATTGAAGAATTATCAGATGCTACACTCCTATCAGTTGCATGAGCTCACGAATAGGATCTTTAAAGTAACTGAAATATAAAATTCATAAAACCTAGTTTTTCTCCTTTTGTAGGAATAATCCACCATCCGTTTTTTGAACAACCATCATGAAAACAAAACTACCCTCATCCTCCTCCTACTCCTTTAATTAATTAGTAAGCTCCAGTGATTATATAGTCGATCCACGATTAGCATGATGCTCTGCTAACGGAGACGCATGACATGGTACCCATCTTAGCTAGTGAGGTAGTGATTAGGGAAGGCAAACATCCTAGAATCAATGGGTTTGGTGGTGCTGGAAGAGATCGAAGTTGTGACAACCCAACTCCTTGACCCTCAAAAATCAACACAAATCCATCCTCGATATTTTCGTGCTGCAATTCCAAGTGCCGGAGAGGCAGAGTATCGTGGGGTAAAGAAAAATAAAGAAAGAAGACATAATAATAACAGAATCTCACAACGTACTTAAAATTTAATTAAACATATAAGGAGTACATGCAATCACTCCAAATGGTACATCAAAGTTATAGTAAGCACTAATCCAGCCATGATAGTTATAACGGTCTATCCTTACATGCTGGTATATACATAGTACAGTGGAAACTTAAAATAGACATCCATACGTGCTCCAAATATCCCATGCTCCATTCTATGCTCCAAAATGCTCCATTCCAAAAAACTCCAAGCTATCTGATTACTTGGCGGTCCGGAGAAATAGGGCACCCAAAGTTTAAAGAAAAAGAAATAAACTCTGGGTCGGTCATGGAATTGGTGTGAGAACTCAAAAATATGTTTTGAAAATAAAGGTATCTCATAAGACTATGCCGCACATAAACACATAACGAATTTTTACATTATGATAACCAAAGCATTTCATATGTAAAATCATATTTTTTTAATGACATTCTTTGAAAACATTTTGCAAATAAACTTATTAATCATAGTCGAAATAGTTACCATTATTAAATTGAACGACATACTAGCTATCGATGAGTTTATACAAACAAAATCGATGGCACCTATGGTCCTTAGATTTCCATACAATGGCAGGTATAAGACTACCTTCCCTTACAGTACACCTCTAGAGTGATGCACCAAAAAGTCTCCCTGCTTTTGCTGGCAAGACTGGTCAATCCATTTTGATTCCCTGTTTGGATAGAAAACCGAATGTGCCATCAACTCACTGCAACAGACCTATCCAAGACATCTCATAGCATACACCATATAATTTAACACTTGACGTCTTAGTAGGTGCCAAACTGATAATCTAGAAAGGTGATGAACATAATCTAAAAGGCGCTACCCACTTAGCCTTACGACAAACCATGTTTAAGCCATTATCCGGTTGAGGAAACCTAAGGTAACATCTTTACCTTTTCATTTGCTTCACATTCCACTCTGAATACCACACCTCCAAATCCGCCAATCACTAATTGACTTCCACAAAAACACAACCTCCGATCTCATACGTTTCAGTGAAGAGTGTTAAGCTAAGAGAAGTTGCATTCTCTACCACTAAGCAGATGTACATTTGTAAAAATCAATGTATGTAGAACTGCTCTGTCAAACATTCATGTATAAAATTTATCCAGGAAAAAGATGAACCGAAGGCACCTTCCTACTGCATCCCTTATTTTAGTAGCCAAAGCCATTGCATCATCGTAGATTCCACAATAACGGATCACTGCTATTCATTTACCTCGGGCTCGACCCCAAGGTTATCAACAAGCAATCCGCTTACAATAAAGATCTCCACTCTTCAATATAATGGAGATTTCAAAATAGTGAAAGAACTGCTGCTACTTGTAATTTTTCCATCGGGACTCTCCAAAAGATTAAATCTTAAGGACCTTGTCAAAAGTAGCCTTTCTTTGTCGAGAAGATTTCTCGGTCTTCAATAATTTTCATCTTCAAAAATATTCGAACCCGTAAATTGGTTCGAAGTGATCTTCGGATAGGAATTACTCAAATCCGACTCTGGTTCCTTCTAAATCCAATCATCGTTTGTAAGAAAAAAGGGGACAAGTGTATGGGTAATTAATAATCCATTAATTCTTTTTGGTATATCAAAATATATTCTAGAGATACAAGTCTCTACAAAATCATCTTTCCCAGTGTATATGGAAATATTCAACCTCATTTATAAAATCTCCACTTATGGAAATAAGTCCTAAATCAATTATCAAAACTTATCAAAGCCTTTAACTGATCTTTGACGGATACGTGGATCTACCTTTCTTTCTGTTACACCCCTCGTCAAAGAAATAAACAAGGTCATATGGATTTCCCATCTTATTGACTACCATGTTTGCTTTCCCCGAACTCACAGGAAGGACAAGATGTACTCTTAGGTATTATAGCATAACTCTATTTTCTATTTATTACACTTCTCATTCGGAGATAACACCTCATTTGTAACTTAAGTCTTCGATTTCAAACTTAAGCTATTTATCGGTAAACAGTGAGAGCTACCAAGTTGGGGAATAATTTCCTCTCAAACTTTGGTTTGATCATATTCTTTATCCTTTAAATAACATTCGTTTCCATAGCTCAAAGTTTAGTGTCATCTCAGTGTTTATTTCCCAATATTGTTTATTGTTGAACAGTTCATTCTATCTTGAAAATTCGATCATTTTTTTAATTCTTTAGAAAATTCCAAGATAAATCTTAAAAAATCATAATTAATTATTATGAAAACATTTTCAAAAGATTTGGATCGAAAAACTTCTTTTAATATCTTAGTGTGAAAATATGATTTCCCAAATTGCTAGTGAATAGTGATTTTGAGGTCATTTTCCAATACTATAGTTTTTATAGAGTTTAAACATATTTTTATTTTCCAAATTTCATTATTATATTAATAATGAATTTAAAAATTTTATTTTATATTTTTAAGAATTAAAAGTTGATTTAATTCGACAAATCCATACTTTGGTCAAATAGTGACATTATCGTATTTTACAAAAAATTTGGTTTCTTAACTTAAAAACATTTTAAGATGAATTATTAATTTTATTTTTCCATTTAAAAAAATTATCATTTTGGACCAAAGAAACTTTGTTTCGTGAAAATCCAACTTAAAAATCATTCTCTACGCTGATTTGAAATTATGGGTCACTATTCACGAATTGTCGCTATGCGACAAGCTCGTTTTCTACCACTTTGGTGAATGGTTTTGGAACTTATCCAAAACACTTCTAATTTTCTTAAATCGTATTAAAACATTTTAAAATTATTTAAATAATATTTGTCTCCATATACGCTTCATTCATTCAAATAGGGAAAATGATCCCCATTGTGTTTATCGACGTGTATCAACATAACTTTTCACCATAGTCAAGTAATTACAAAGCATATAAACTTGATTATCACAATATAGAATCCAAACAATCATATAATTATGAAACACAACATTATTAAACAAAGCAATGTATAGTTTTCTACATTTCAAAGGTTTTGCATACTAACTTTTTCGAATCCAATTTTTTACTAACTTTTTCTACCTTTCGGCTTACTAACTTAGCCACCACAAGCATATTCTAAACATTTAAATGAAAAAATAGATTTTTATACATGTTATCAACTTAAACCACAAATTTCTTAACGTATATAAGAAACAACAAAGGAATTCTCACCAAAAGCTAACCAAACTCCACATGAATGTTACGAAGTCAAAGCTACGTCGTCCAGTGACCTTGCTTGAGACAAATGGCTCTTCTTACTTCACTATGTTTCTGCCTAGATATGTATGTGGAGTTGGTGAACTTTGATGATAACGAAACCAAGCTAGTTGGCTCCGGAATTCGTCTAGAAGCTTAGGTCCATGGTCGAATTTAAGTTTTAACTAGTTTCTGTTGAACTATTTTCTCTTTGATTCACGGCATGGAAGCCATTAATGATGCTTGAGGGCTTGAGAGAGATAAGAGAGAAAATGAATATGTAACCAAGTGAAAATGAGAGGGGGTGGTATTTACAGGCAAACCTTAGGAAATATCTTAGCTTTATGTCACATCGACACTTTATGTCACTTCAAGCATACCACCTTACCTCCATGCACTTCAAGCATACCACCTTACCTCCATGCCACATCACATTCCCACACTCCTCCTTAAACACCATACCCGCTTGGTTTATGTCACAACCATGCCTTACCCTCCTGCTTTATGTCAAATCAAGGCTATACCCTTCATTAAATGCTCCACACCCTCCATTAATGCATCATACCCTCCATCACATCATGTATATACACCCACACACCCCTACACACGGCCCATGCCCTTTCACACACTCCTCTAACATGTTACTTTACGTGGGTGAGACTCATTTAAGGTTTCATTAACTCGTATGCAGGTTATACGACATTCTGGTGACGTTTGGCTGCTTCTACGTGACGTTTTATGCAATGTTTTACAATGTATTTTATTCTCTTGATCTGTCACATATTTTATCTTACACTCATCTTTATACAAGTGTAAACAAAGTTTACAAATCATATGTTAAAAATCTTATATCACTTAAACTCCCTGGATTAATTATAAAACCCTTTATATTACTCACTCAAAAGTGCTGCAGTTTTATGCTATTAAAAACTACCTAATGTTACGAGTAGCGTTATCTTTTCTAAACATGATCATAACTTCTTATGAATCATTAAAATCTATTTCCTATCATTTTTTAATATATAAAATGAATTATTAAATATTAAATCTTGATTTAATCCAATAAATCAATTACTAATTATTATAATGATGTCATAATTTCATTTTATGTCCAAAAATAAAATAAAATATTTTATTTTGCATTCTCACTTATTTAGATAAATAAGTGGTGTACCTATCCAAAGTCACGTGCAATTATTGAGAAAATCTTAAGTTTACTAAAAATTGACTTTTCATCATTTTTGATGAAAAATCCCAATGTCCATATTTTGTCTTATGAACCTTTAAAACAAGTGTTATTGATGTTTGAAACCTATTAATTGAATATTTAACTGAACTAAATATCCCATTTTATTGTTATAAAATTCTAGATCATTACATTCTCCCTTTCTTAAAGAATTTCGTCCTCGAAATTACCATGATTGGAAAATATGATGAGAGCCAACTTTCTTCTCGTATGATGTATATTAACCATTTTTACACAACCTGCATGATTCGATCAACTATCTGAATTCATAACTACCCTTTCAGAGCTAATACTGATTCCTTGATCCTCTAATGTAGAACACTGATCAGACTCCTTATTTTAGAGTCCTTTGCTTTCCTTACATAGCGCTCAACTATTGTAGAAAACTCAAGCATCATACTCCAATACTCTTCTCAACGTTTGCCATTAAGAATCAAGTTATCTATACTCTTTCGTACTGGTGTAAACACCTCAATCTCTATTCTTGAATTTTTTAACTGACCAAAATGCGATGAGGGGATTCATGCACATTATACTTACTCGGTTATCATTTAAAGTACTTATAAAGTATCCCATAATATCTTAACTTTTAATTCCCAAAAAGGGTATAGATCAAGAATTTCCAAAACAATTAGGATCTATGTATTACCAATAATATCTTTACATTCCCTTAACAATGAGGGATATACTCAAGAGAAGTGCTTACCATCTGAACGCAATCTCATACCCATTTTTAGCTATTTTCAAGACACTCGAGCTAAGCATTAGATCTTTTCCTTTCGAATTTCATATTTGAAATTATAGGTACTTTTATAACATTAATCAATTATTACTTATCCTTAGGATTGTTCACGTTTGAACTCGTTTTGGTTGCTGAATGGTAAAAAGGATAACCTACTAAGTATACGATCCCGCCTGCCGAAACAAACATCAGACCAATACTTAGAAGATTATTTTGATCGTCAGAAAACAAATTGGACTTATCCACCGAACTTTCTAAATTCAACTTCGTTCTTTGTAAAGTGTACTTTTATGAAATGATCTTATTAATTTGTTTTATTAATAAACTTCTCTTGATCTTTAATCAATAATTGTTATCAAACACCCATAAGTCAAATCGTGAAACTTTATTCACTAGGTGATTATTCTTTAAACTTTTATCCTTCTCACAAATGAGGGTTAGTTATTTTATTTACTAAGGATGTTGTTGTCTTTTACCGATTTTAGATTTCTTAGTCTTTGAAAAACTCTTATCCATACTTCCTTACGTTTTATGAGAAAACTCTTTATCTTTCTAGACAAGTGGATATAGATACAAAGAGAACTGTTTTACTTTCGCAACTGGTTACACAATTTCTTCTGCTACGTAGCCTTAATAAAAAGAACATCCAACACAAATGATTCTACTACACAATACCACTATAGCCTATCGGTTAAAGATAACAATAATACATGAGTCTACTTATTTATCCTATTTAAACTTCATTTCCAAACTCATTAACCTCGAACTCCTCCTCTGCCTCCGATTCTGAATCGGACTCTAATTCGATATCAGATCCTTCTTCCAGATCTTCGACGTCAACTAGATTTCTGACATCTTCCTCTTTAAACTCTTCTTCTTCTTCCACGTATGCTACCTCATTTTCCCCATTCTTGGAATGTGCATCCATATGCTGCTGTTGCCACGTGGCAAATATATCCTTCGAAAAATGATCGCCTCACCGCCGCTTAACCATGCCTCCTCATAAGGTTCCTCCATGTATCTTGGGCCTCCATTATGGTCGGAGTCTATACCGAAAACTGATGTCTCGGAGTCGTCTACCCACAGCTCAACCCACTCATAACCTACCACTGGCTCGGGAGGAAATCCAAACCAATCCTCAAATAAAAATCCTAAATAGTCCTCTGCGTTGGAACTAGCTGGATCGAAGATCCACATATCACTCCCTTCCTTAGAACAAAGCATGTCAGCAAAGGGTATATCATAATCTTTGTAGTTCATCAAGTCTACTACCTCCATCTCGGCCCATGCATCTCGGAATGATCTATCTGCATGCGGACCCTACACGTAATCAAAGATGACTTAGAAGTGATGGCTAATATGGCAATTTTATTCTAGGTGACTAATCCTTGTTTTATGTTTATCCTCTATTGGTTCTATCTTAGTTAGTGACTTAACTTATCTGTCAACATCTTATAATCAAATTATGAGATTCCAGTCACAAGTTGTCTAGGTTTCCATTTTATATTTAATAAGCAACCATCATACACAAATCAATCTTTAATAATACAAAGCTAAGCGTATCAAACTAATTCGATTACCTACAACCCCGGTCGGAGATACGGTGTCTTATTTTATCCACGATTATCAACCTAATCCCGTTTTATTGTGTGATTCTAACCAACATAGTGTCATTTACCATACAACTTATAGTCGAACTATGATGTTCTAATCAAAAGCTGTCTAGACTCAGATAGAATGTCTAACTTCAATCCACTATTTTAAATTCAAACCGTTACTAATCATATCAATCAATAAATGATATTGCTAATATTCCCTTCGAAATACATAATATAATTCTAAGGTAAAATTATTTCATTACCATGAAAAATCATTTTATATGTCAAAATAACAAATACGCACTTATATATATATATATGCTCAGACTCGTTCTAGGGTATTACTATACCTATCTCAACGAGTCGTACCCCAATAAGCCTAGGATATCGCTTAACCAAAGCTCTTATAACCGTGTGATGAGCCACCTCCTCGACCTTTAAAAATCGACATAAATATGTCCTCGTTATTTTCGTGCCGTAATTCCAAGTGCCGGAGAGGCAGATTATCGTGGGGTAAAGAAAAACAAAGAACGAAGACAGAACAATAACAGAATCTCACAACGTACTTAAAAATTAATTAAACATATAAGGAGTATATGTAATCACTCCAAATGATACATCAGAATTATAGCAAGTACTAATCCAGCCAGGATAGACATAACGGTCTATCCTTATGTGCTAGTAAATTCATAATATAGCGGAAACTTAAAATAAGCATCATTACGTGCTCCAAATATCCCTTGCTCTATGCTATGCTCCAAAATGTTCCATTCCAAAATGATCTAAGCCACCTGATTACTTGGCTGCCTGGAGAAATAGGCACCCAAAGTTTAAAAGGAAAAGAAATAAACTCCAGGTCAGTCATGGGACTGGTATGAGAACTCAAAAACATGGTTTGAAAATAAAGATATCTCATAAGACCACGCCGCACATAAACATGGAATGTGGTTTTTACCTTATGATAACCAAAACATTTCACATGTAAACTCATATTATTTTTAGTGACATTCTTTGAAAACATTTTGCAAATAAACTTATTAATAATAGCCGAAATTGTTACCATTATTAAATTTAATGGCATACTAGCTCATGTAGGGGTTATACGAACTAAACCGATGGCACCTATGGTCCTTGGATTTCCATACAATGGAAGATAAGGGACTACCTTCCAAGACAGTACATCTCTAGAGGTATGCATCGAGGAGTCTCCCTCCTTTTGCTGGCAAGACTGGTCTATCCTTTTTAGTCCCCCACTGGATAGAAATTCGAATATTCCATCACCTCGGTCGCAACCGACCAATCTGACATGACTCATAGCATACACCAAATAATTTAAAACTTGACATCATATTAGGTGCCAAACTGATAATCTAGAAAGGTGATGAACATACCCTAATGGGCGCTACCCACTTAGCCCTATGACAAACTCTGTTTCAAGCCATTCCCAGGTTGATGAGGCCTAAGGTAAAATCTTTACCTTTTCATTTGCATCACATTCCACTTTGAATGCCGCGCTGCTAAATCCGCCAATCACTAATTGACTTCCATAAAAATACAACCTCCAAGCTCATACGTCCCAGAGAAGTGTGTTACGCTAAGAGAAGTTTCCTTCTCCAAGACCAAGTAGATGTACGTTTGTAAAAATCAATGTACGTAATCATTGGAATTGCTCTATCAAACATTCATCGATACAAGTCATCCAAGAACAGGATGAACCGAAGGCACCTTCCAACTGCACCCCTAATTGTAGTAGCCAAAGTCCTTGCATTATCGTAGATTCCACAACAAGGGATCACTGCTATTCATTTACCTCGAGCTCGACCCCAAGGTTATCAACAAGCAATCCACTTATCAAAAAGATCTCCGGTGTTATACAACGGAGATTTCCAAATAAAGGAAGAACTACCACTACTTTGTAATTTTTCCATTGGGACTACGAAAAAAATTAAATCTTAAGGACCTTGTCAATATGTAGACTTTCTTTGCCGAGAAGATTTCCCGGTATTCAATAGTTTTCATCTTCAAACATACTCGAACCCATAAATTGGTTCGAAGTTGTTTTCAAAGAGGAATTACTCAAATATGACTCCGGTTCCTTCGAAATCTAATCATCGATTGTGAGAAGAAAGGGGACAAGTATCAGGTCATTAATACTCCATTAATTCTTTTTTTTTATTACGACTCTCTATAAAATCGTCTTTTCAGTGCATATGGAAATATTCAACATCATTTATGAAATCTTCACTCATGGAAATAAATCCCAAATCATTTATCAAAACTTATAAAAACCTTTAACCGATCTTTTATAGATACTGGATCTACCTTTCGATCTGTTCCAACCCTCGTTTAATAAATAAACAAGGTTAGATGGACTTCCCCTCTTGTTGACTACCTTATCTGCTTTCTCAAAAATCACAGGTGGGAAAAGATGTACTCTTAGGTATTACCACATAAATCTCTCTGTTATTTATTTTACTCCTCATTTGGAGATTGTGATGCCCCACCTAATGACCCACATTAACAAAGAGTATTACTAAGTAATACAGTCTGCTAATGCAGAGAATAGGGCTGGCTAGGAGCGACCATCTACAGTTTTGTCTTAAACATTTTTTGAATATGTCGATTAGTGCTCTATATTTTTTCCACTCAAGTGGATCGACATATCCAATAAATGCTTAATACAAAACTATAGGTGGCTGTTGGATCTATCAAAACAAAATACAACAACTCAAATGCATAACACATCGCAGAAAAACAAATATATACATATACATACATACATATATATATATATATATATATATATATATATATTGTGATGCCCCGCCTCTATTCTCACACTAGCCAAGGACACTATGGAGCAATGCCATCGACTAGCACGAACGATAAGGCTGTTGAGGAGGGACCATCTGTGTAATAGATTTGAGCGAGTACTGATATGCCAAATAGAAGGTCACATATAAATTATACATATCAATTACAAACTCAAAGCTACTACACAGTGGCTATGTAATCTTCAGAAACAAATGTAAAATAAGCATAACACAAATCAGTCACAGATATTTATATTACTAAGGTGGAAACAGATTTGAATATAACATATATAAGTGTACATCAAAGTAGAGGTCATATAAGATCCACTACATCACAAAAGAATAGGTACAAGTGCAAGATAAAAGAATATGTATACATCAAGGAGTCTCTATCTCGAATGTATAAAAGAAAAAACTACTAAGCTAAAGTACTTGGCCAAAAGTCAAAAGATAGTCCCTGCTAAGTAGTCAAGTGGAAGCATCTGTAACACCTCGGTCTGACTTGAGTATGATTTAAGAAGAAAAATAATAAGCGGATCAGTCAAGGTATAAATATAACATAAAATGAGATAGGATAAGAGATATCACAGAAATATATGATAACAATAAAGATCATAAAATATCTCAAACCGTCTCAAAACACCAAAAAGAATGTCATATTCTTTAGCTTATTCATCAAACCTCAAATGTTGATAAAACGTATCAATGCAAATCACAATAAATGGTGAAACATATATTCTAGAAATCCATAATAGAAAAATCCAAAAAACACAAAAAGGGGGAGGCCTACCACAATCAGGAGCATGAAAACTCACCAACACGTGCATCATAAATTGGTCGCTATCTCATAAAATGAGCCAAAGCTCCTCCAAACAGGGTATAGTCCTCCTTTTTCGGGCTAGTCTAAATCATCATGGTTCATCATTGATCGATAAGTGTAAATTACACTAAGCTAGTTAATAAATGAGTTCATTTTCATGTCCATAACCACGAACAATTGTAGATTTCCACTCGAAAATTGTCACAGGGTTTCAATCGAACAAGTTCAAGAATTAACCGAAAAATAAAATGCAAGTGTTTCATACCACTTGTTTTGCTAATTAGTTTAATTAGGAGCTGTGTCACTTCTCCATGGATACGAGGCCCATCGGTTCGAACACGATGGATTCAAATTCTTAAACGAATGAGGTAAAGGTTTGTATATACTAATAGATTGAAAAACAGCTTTAAAACGAGCTTTGTATTAAAAGTATTGTTGAAATCATTTTTGTAAAAGAGCTTGATTATTTACTACTAGTATAGAAACATTTGTATTTTAAAGTGACAAATCACAGAAATGATTATAAAAACAATCAATCGCCAAAAATTCACATACGAAAATGTTAATCAAAATCATGAAAATCGACATCAAATCCATCAAATGGATACTCCAAAAATCCAGAAAAGAAGTCTCAAGGTTGATAAAAGTGATAACAACTAATCGGATCAACAAAAAATCGATATAAATGGAAACCCACATAAAAAAAAGGAAAATTGGCTGAATTTAACAACTTCAGACGTCTAGGGGTCATCTCAGACGTCTGAGCTGAAAGACTGGAATTTTCATTCCAGATCGCCCAGACGTCTGGGGAACAAGCCCAGATGCTTGAGCTGTAAGTCTAGAATTTTTATTCCGACTACCCAGATGTCTACGTGCTTTACCAGACGTCAGAGCGTAAGCTCAGAGAAAGTTTTTTTCCTAGGCCATCGATGGCCAAATCATATCGGAAGCGATCGAATGAGTGACGATGGCTGGGGATTTATGCCAAGCGACAACCCAGACCTGTAGACCCATCAATACACTCTGAATAACATGTCCAAATATCATATAAGGATTTTCATAGATTTTGACTTCAAAATGCCAAAAATTGAAAATTTTGCCAAACCAATTCAATTCAAAAGTAAATGGACATGTAATAGATGTTAGAAATGCATATCTAACAACTATCAAAGGTATAGACATAGATGTGAATTCAAGAACTTAACTTTAAACCCAAAAACAACAAATGAGAAGCTCAAAAACAAAGGAAAGATCAACCACTCTTCAACTTCAACTCTAGAAGCTCCAATCTAAGATCATAAGCTAATATTTCCTAAGTTCAGTTATAGGAAATTTCTAAAAATTGAAGAGGAATTGAGATGGAGAAGATGAAGAGGATGTTTACCTAAGCTTCTCTTTGATTTTGGACTTGAATTTGAAATTCCTAATAAATCTAAGGTTTAGGAAATTTAATTTCCCATCTTTTCCCCTATTTCCTTTTAGCTTGAGTGTGTTACGAAATTAGAAATGAAATGAATGAAGATGAGTGGAGTTAGGGTATTTGGTAGAGGAGTTAGGTTCCTTGTTAGGTTAGTGGGCTGAAAGCCAAACCCAAAAGCACAAATGAAAATACCAAAATTCTAATCAACACCAAATATATCGATGTTTATACTCAAAAAGGTTGTAAACATCATTTTGAACTCAATGAAAGTGGTCTCGAGTCCCAATTTGACTGTTTACAAAAAGTCACATTTCGGACTTTAAATCCGACTAACGATGCTATATTTAATAAAATATTGAAAATATATAATCGTAAAATATGCGATTTGTTACAGACTTCTCTCCTTAAAGAAATTACATCCTCACAATACTTAATAAGAAAAAAAAGAGTAACAACCATAATTATGCATAACAATACCAAAGAAAATTTGAAGCGAGAAGTTCACCTTAATGAACACGAGAGAGTAATTTCGTATGTGTTTGCCCGATGAATTCTTTGGATTTCCGAGAACAGTCCTTTGGATTTGAGGACCATTGAACCTTCACAAGCAGAACATCTTGAAGGCATTTAACTTCCATAGAAATGATGCGAATAGGATGTTGCTCATAAGTCAAATTAGGTGAAACTTCAATTTTTTCAATAATACCGCGATCAAGAGTAGAATCAGAATCTCTAAGGCATTTTCATAGTTGAGAGACGTGGAATACATCACGAATAGAAGAAAACCGAGCTGGTAATAAAAGGCGATAAGCCACGGGACCAATGCGTTCGGCGATGGAAAATGGGCCAATATATCAAGGCGCTAATTTTCCCGAATGTCTGAAACGCACAACACCCTTCATAGATGAAACATGAATGAACACCAGATCTCCTACAAAATATTCTAGTTTCCTTCTTTGGTTATCGGCATAGGATTTTTGCCTACTTTGAGCTTCTTTCATCCTATGACAAATAAGGTCAATCTTTTTAGTGGAATCATGAATAAAATCTTGACCTAAAACCAGCTTCTCATCCGCTTCAAGCCATGAAGGAGACCGACATGGCCTTCCATAGATTGCCTCGAAAGGTGCCATATCAATACTAGATTAGAAGCTATTATTATAAGAAAACTCAACAAGGTAAATATGATCTTCTCAACTTCCACCAAAATCAAGAACACATGCATGAAGAAGATCTTCAAGAGTTTGATTCACACGCTCGGTTTTTCCGTCGGACTGAGGACGATAAGCGGTGTTAAAATTAAGCTTCTTTCCCAATTCTTTTTGAAGACCTTTCCAAAATCCACTAGCAAATAATGGATCACAATTGCTAACAATAGAAGTAAGAACTCCATGCAGTTTAACAGTGCCTCGAACATAGAGTTTGGCTAAAGAGGTACGGTCCAATTACACCGAACAGGAATAAAATGGGCGGATTTTGTAATTCTATCCACAATCACCCATAAACTATCATGACTTGAACGAGAACGGGGAAGACCGTCGATAAAGTCCATCCATGGAAATTTGATCCCACTTCTAAATGGGAATATCCAAAGGTAGCAATAACCCACCTGGCCTTTGATGCTCGGCCTTTACGAGTTGGCAAGTCAAGCAATGCTTAATAAAGTTAGCAATATCAGATTTCATTCGATCCCAATAATAAAGTCGTTTCATATCTGCATACATTTTACTACTACCGGGATGAATGGTAAATTTAGAATGATGAGAATCTTCTAAAATGTCTTCACGAAGATCACTAATATTTGGCATAATATGTCTACCAAATTTTCGAATACCTCCACAAGTATTAATTTCAAAATCTTTCAAACCATCAACATTTCTATTCCTACAATTTTGGCTAAGAAGAGCCAGTTCGGGATCTTGCTTTTGAGCTTCAAGAATGTGGTCCAAAAGAGAAGGATGAGCCTCAAGGCTCTGTAGAACAAGAGATGAACATGAGTTGGATTCACGATCTCAAATCTCACAAGTGGACAAATTCTTAAGATCATTCCATTCGGATATGATCATGGAAACAACCGCTTGTTGCTTACGACTAAGGGAACCGATAGTACGATTCTTCTTTTCCAAGAGTATAAAGAATATCGAGATCATAAGAAGCAAGCAATTCAAGCCAACGTTGTTGACGAAAACTAAGTTTCTTTTGAGAAAACAAATACTTCAAAGATTAATGATCGGTGTAGAGAAAAAGTTTCTCTCCCAAAAGATAATGACGCCAAATTCTAAGGGTGAAAACAATGACCCTGAGCTCTAAATCATTATTGGCATATCTAGTATCGGCAGGCTTTGATTGCCTAGAAGCATAAGCGATAACACGTTCACTTTGCATGAGAACATCACCCAAACCAACACGACTAGCATCCATATAAACAATAATGTCTTGGTTTGCTTCGGGAATCACAGGAATAGGTGCATGGGTGGAGTTCTCTTAATTTCTGAAAAGAAGCTTCGCATTTATGTGACCAAATGTACTTAACTACCTTCTTTGTCAAATTAGTAAAAGGAATGAAAATTTTATAAAAGTCTTTTATGAACCAACGGCAATAGCCCGCCAATCCAAGGAAGCTACGAATTGCCATCACACTCTCCGTTCCAATTTGAATCACTTTGATCTTTGACGGATCCATGGAAATTCTTGATTCAGAAATAATATGTCTTAAAAATTTCACATGAGATTGCCAAAAGTGGCATTTAGAAAATTTTGCTTTCAATTGATTGCTCCTAAGAGTTTCCAACACAATTCAAAGATGTTTTTCATGCTCGTCCTCGGTTTTAGAATAAACAAGGATATCATCGATAAAGATGAGGACAAATCGATCAAGGAAGTCTTTAAAAAATCGATTCACAAGGTCATCGAAATAAGCTGGAGAATTCGTTAAACCAAATGGCATAACATGCCATTCATATGATCCATAATGAGTACGAAACGATGTCAAAGGAATGTTATCATATGCAATATGATGCTAATGAAAACCGATTGCTAAGTCTAACTATGAAAAGACTCTAGCACCGCTAAGTTGATCCAATAGATCATCAATCCAAGGTAAAGGATTTTTATTCTTGATGGTGAGATCATTAAGCTTGCGGTAGTCAACGCAAAGCCTAAATGTACCATCAGATTTCTTCACAAAGATAGCTGAAGCTCCCCAGTGAGTGGAATTAGAACGAATAAACTATTTCGCTTTCAATTCGGATAATTGTTTACGCACCTCCTCATTTTCCTTATTGGACATACAATAAGGAGGATGAGTTATAGGTAGAGCTCCAGGGATTAGATTAATTCTAGACTCGATTGCTCACTCAGAGGGAATCCTAAAACAGGCTCAAATATGTCGGGAAATTCATGACTAACGTGAATGAGGGAAATGACGTCTTCCTCATCATCATTATCGTCATCATGTGGATTTAGAGAATATAAGGATGCTACCAAATTGGAATCTAATCTTTAAAAACAATAGAAATCTACTTATCAGACTGAGGATGTCGAAGATGGATAGTCCTCTCAGGACATAGAATGTGGGCTTCATAATGGTTAAGCCAATCCATTCCTAAAATAATTTTGAAACCTAAGTAATGCATAACATGCAAATCGGCTCGAAGCATAATCACATAAAATAATCTCAACATCTTTACAAAGTAAACTAAGTGTTGCAGATCCACCAACCGAATTCACAATTCTTAATGAAGTCATCAAGCCTATAACATTTAAAGATAAAGTATCCACAAGTTCTTTGGATATAAAAGAGTGAGATGCACCCATATCAAAAAGAACTCTAATAGGATGATCATAAAACATAGTAATGTCATCAAGAATAGAATGAGAAATACCTTGGCCAAGAGAAATGTTACTAGGGGCTTGCACAACATTTAGCTTTTCCTCTTTCTTTCTTTAAAGTTTGGGACATGAAGATATAAGATGACCTGAACTTTCAATAACAACAAAAAAAGGTTTTGGACACTTATTTGCATAATGGTCCTTAGAACCACAATCGTAGCTTTTTCCATGATTAGGGGTAGGAGTCGTTGCCACCGAAGTTGCTTGCTTCCCTTTCTTGATGGGATTAAGGCCTTTGAACTTAATAGGCCTCTTCTTGTTAATTTTGAAGTTCTATTTGGCACCCACAACTTCGACATCACTTTCTTTATCGACCTCTTCAAGTCAAAGAGAGATTTCAATAAGCTTATCGAAAGAAACTTCCAGTTTCAGAAGTAAAGGCTTTTTGAGGTTGTTATTCAACCCATAAATAAACCACTGATTTTTCTTCAAAGGGTTATTAATATACTTGACCCCATGTTTAGAAAGGGATTCAAAAGACGTGACATAGTCTGTCATAGATGATTCACCTTGAACAAGGTCAAAAAGCACTGAGCTAAAGTTACTTTTTCAGCGTCCGACACAAACTTCAACTCAAACCTTTCTCGAAATTGATCCTAAGTAAGATCAACTTTGACAATTTCCAAAATCAAAAACTCATACCGATCTAATGCTTTTTCCTGGAGCATGCTAGAAGCCACTCGGACTCAATGTAGATCAACATGGTTCATGTGAGAAAATATGTAATCGCATGATTTAAACCAAGCTAATACTTCTATAATGCTTTCGGAACCCTTGAATGGCCTTTCATCCAAATTGGTATAATCATTGCACAAGCATGCAAACCCGGATTTAGGTTGAGTAGGCTCAGGAATAGGTCTGGCAGCTTGGGCATTTTTTTACAAGATCCAAAAGCTATTGGGCAGACATGAATACAACATCCTAATGAATAGCACTAGATTGATCAGCGTTGGGACGGCCAGGTCTAACCATTTCTCTTCTTTAAGAAAGAAAGAAAGAAAAGGAAAAATTTATTATCAGAATGAATATCAAACAAGCATGATTGATAAAACAAGGCATCATAAAAGAAAATAGGATAGAACGGGTCCTAAGACTCGGATAAATCCTAAGGCACGATTCCTAAGAGAGACTTAGGACAATGATCCTTGCTGGATTATTCTATATTGTTCCGAGGTTATGCTTTGATACCAAGCTGTGATGCCCCACCTATTCTCACACTAGCCAAGGACGCTACGGAGTAATGCCATCGACTAGCATAAAGAATAAGGCTGTTGAGGAGCGATCATCTGTGTAATAGATTTGAGCGAGTATCGATATGCCAAATAGAAGGTCATACATAAATTTGACATATCAACTACAAACTCAAAGATGTTATACAGTGGTTATGTGGTCTTCGGAAACAAATATAAAATAAGCATAACACAAATCAGTCACAGATATTTATGAAACAGATTTGAAAATAACATATATAAGTGTAGATCAAAGTAGAGGTCATATAAGATCCACTACATCACAAAATAATATGTATGCATCAAGGAATCTCTATCTCGAATGTATAAGAGAAAAAGCTACTAAGCTAAAGTAGTTAGCCAAAACTCAAAAGATAGTCCCTGCTAAGTAGTCAAGTAGAAGCACATGTAACACCTCTATCTGACTCGAGTATTATTTAAGAAGAAAAATAATAAACGGATCAGTCTAGCTATAAATATCATATAAAATGAGAAAGGATAATAGATATCATAGAAATATTTGATAACAATAAAGATCATACAATATCTCAAATCTTCTCAAAACACTAAAAAGAATGTCATATTCTTTAGCTTATTCACCAAACCTCAAACGTTGACAAAATGTATCGATGAAAATCACAATAAATGGTGAAACATATATTCCAGAAGTCCATAATAGAAAGTCTAGAAAATGCAAAAATGGGGAGGCCTATCACAAACATGAGCATGAAAACTCACCAATACATGTATCACAAATAGGTCGTTGTCCCATAAAATGAGCCAAAGCCCCTCCAAACAGGGTATAGTCCCCCTTTTTCGGACTAAGACGCATCGTACATCGGTAGTCTAAATCACCATGGATCATCATTGATCGATAATAGTAAATTACACTAACCTAGTAAATAAATGAGTTCAGTTTCATATCCCATAACCATAGATTTAAATATTTACAAAAAAATTGTAGATTTCCAATCGAAAATTGTCACAAGGTTTCAATCGAGCAAGTTCAAGAATTAACAGACTAAAATAATGCAAAAGTTTCATACCACTTGTTTTGCTAAGTCATTTAATCAGACTTCTCATACGAATGAGGTAAAGGTTTGTATATACTAATAGATTGAAAAACGGTTTTAAAAATGAGCTTTGTATTAAAAGTAATATTGAAATCAATTTTGTGAAAGAGCTTTAGTATTTACTACTAGTATAGAAACCTTTGTATTTTAAAGTAAAAAATCACAGAAATGATTGTAAAACAATCAATCGACAAAAATTCACATAACAAAACATCAATCAAAATCATGAAAATCGATATCAAATCCATCAAATAGATACTCCAAAAATCCAGAACAAAAGTCATCAAAGTCGAAAAAAGTGATAACAACTAATCGGATCAACCAAAAATCGATATAAATGGAAATCCACATAAAATAGGCAAATTGGCTGAATTTAACAACTTTAGACGTCTAGTGGTTATCCCGGACGTTTGAGCTGAATGACTGTAATTTTCATTCCAGATCGCCCGGACATTTGGGGAACAAACTCAGACGCTTTTGAGCTGTAAGTCTGGAATTTTTATTCCTACTAGCCACCAGACGTCTGAGCGCTTTACCAGATGTTTGAGCCTAAGCTTAGGGAAGGATTTTTGCCTAGGCCATTGACGGCTAAATCATATTGGAAGCGCTCAAATGAGCGACAATGGCTAGGGATTTATACCAAGCGACAATCCAGCCCGATAGACTTATCAATACACTACGAACAACATGTCCAAACATCCATACAAGGATTTTCATAGATTTTGACTTCAAAATGCCAAAAATTGGAAAATTCGCCAAACCAATTCAATTCAAAAGCAAATTTACATGCAATAGATGTTAGGAATTCATACCTAACAACTATCAAAGGTATAGACATAGATGTGAGTTTAAGAACTCACCTTTAAATCCAAAAACAACAAATGAGAAACTCAAAAACAAAGGAAAGATCAACCATTCTTCAACATCAACTCTAGAAGCTCCAATCTAGAACATAAGCAAATATTTCCTAAGTTAGGTTATAGGAAATTTCTGAAAATTGAAGAGGAATTAAGATAGAGAAGATGAAGAGGATGCTTACCTAAACTTCTCTTTGATTTTTGGACTTGAATTTGAATTTCCTAATAAAACTAGGGTTTAGGAATTTTAATTTCCCATCTTATCACCCATTTCCTTTTAGCTTGAGAGTGTTAGGAAATTAGAAATGAAATGAATGAAGATGAGTGGAGTTAGGTTATTTAGTATAGGATTTGGGTTGTTTGTTAGGTTAGTAGGCTGAAACCCAAACTCAAAAGCACAAATGAAATTACCAAAATTCTAACCAACTCCAAACATATCGATGTTTATACTTAAAAGTTTGTAAACGCCCTTTTTGAATTCAATGAAAGAGGTCTCGAGGCTTAATTTGATTTTTTACAAAAAGTCACACTTCATACTTTAAATCCGTCTAATGATGTTATATTTAAATAAAACATTTAAAATGTATACTCTAAAATATGCGGGTTGTTACATACACACACACACACACATATATATATACTGATACATCCTAATACAATATAACTAATATAATACAACTTATACATCATAAGTGGTATGACGACCACATTATGCACATGAGTCAAAACAATATGCATATCAGAGTAGCGATAAAAATAAAATAGAAAAGCTATATCAAAAAGGTGATAGCAAAATGAGTCTATGTGGAAGCATAATAAGCTAAGTCCAAATGTACCTAACCCGAAACACTTCAGTCTGAGCCGACTATAAAATACAAGGGTCAGTCTAGCTAAACATATCAGTTTATAAGGATATGTAATAATAGATGCATAAGGATAAGGGTAATGTTCTTCTTAAATAAGAAGGAACAATACTGAGTATAAGCAAGAGCATTAGTATGATATGGTTACTTTAAGCGATGGAATGATATCACTTACACAACATATAATCTCAAAAAAAAAAATACAATCCATAAAACGCTAAATATAGCAAGCCTCACATCAACGACATATAAAAAATCATCAATAGTGGTTTAGGGGAAATATAACTCCTAGAACGGAGAAATCCCAAACCCACCATATCACCAAACTTAAAGAAATAACCATCTTAAAATACGCCATTAGGCAATAAAAAATAAATCTCCCATACAGGGGACTATAATCCCAAAAGAATGCCAAAAGGCAAATCTCATATAATAATGCCAATAGGCCAATCTCAAATAATACGCCAAAAGGAAAATCTTAAATAAGGCCAGTGTAGGCAATTCAAATCTCAAAAATAGAACTCCCAAGAGTTCAAATTCCCGAAAGGTAATCGCCACAATTATATATGGAATGGTTCAAATGACCAATGCTGAAATGGGGCGATACACTAAGAAAAATAGTGAAAGAAATCATCTCAAAAGTATTTGCACGTACATATGGCCGAAGCCTTGCTAAGTACTGTTATTTCAATTAGGTACCTTGCCTGAAGGCAAAACATCACAATGACAAATACACCGCAATGGCAAATACGCCGCAATGGCAAACGTCGCAGTGACAAACGTTTCAAAGACAAATACGACGCAATGGCAATGAACCGAAGGTCCAGTACTAGCACCCTGCAATGGCAAATGTTTCACAAACTCTCGGATAGGAACTCGATTACTATTAACGTGTTTCACATACCACACATTCACACAAAATGGTTTACTGACCGCTGGTAAATTTCAAACTCAAAGCGGTAAAAAGATTACCTCATCTCATCGGTAAAATCGACCCGAAGATCAAAACGATCAAACAAACAAGTTGGGAATTAACCAATAAAATAAACATACATGTCCCATACCACATTTTTAACCAAATCATTTAATTTCCTTCTCATTCCCTCGAATAGTGAAAAATCGTGTATTATATATATATATATATATATATAATAATTTACATGAGAAAACAAGCTTTTAAAACCAATTTTCGAAACCGATTTAAGAACCCTATTTGAAAATTCCCTTACTATAGAGAATAAATAGATTTTACACTTGAAAATACTTGAAAATATTATATAATAATTATTTTGAAAAGCCTATTAATTTTTAGAAATTATTTCGAAAAGATTCGAAGAAAACTGTGCTTAAAAACGAATAAAAACAAGGAAAATCACTCAAATCGATATTCGAATTTAAATTCAAAATAATTAAAATTTTGAATTTTAAAATCTCCAAAATTTGGCTAGTCTGTTGTAGACATCATGGCCTATAATAATCATCAAAAACATCACGAATATAGCTGGAAAAAAAAAGCAAAAGAGAGTCGGAAGCATAAAAAAAAAGGAGAACAAGACAAAATTTTGCCTTTGCCAGGTCGACCATGGGGTCGACATGGTGGTCGAACTCCTTAGTCCCTAAGTCGACCATATGGTTGACCTAGGAGGCACTGGGTCTTCCTACATCTTGACCCAGGGAGGATGACAGTCGACTTAGTCTACGAACTTTTTCCAGTTCGATTTCCAGGGCTTTTGTTCAACTTCCAGAGCAAATTTCAACATGCAAACGACAGTATTTTCAACCAAAATTTACATAGATGAACTTCAAAAAGGAGGCTACCGAAAGTAAGAAATCCGATAGCATTTAGTTTCCAGAATCAAAAGTTTTAAAATCTCGAAGATACGATAGAAACTGATTATAAAGAGGGAAAATTCAACTACAGGAAATAATGAATAGAAGCTAATTTTTTTCGCAGTTTCAAGCTTTTGCACTTTTTTTGCTAGATTATAAGCTTATATAACTCACCTTGTTGTAGAGAAGATCAAACCTTTATAACTTGAAGAAATATTAGAGCTTTTAGGAGGAAACGATTTCAAAAATCTGTAAAATTCAATATACGGACATGCAACAGGAATACACAGTAACTTAGAAAAACCTCTCTTCACAAATAAGAATTTTGATGAAATAATGAGGTTTGGAGTGAGATTACCTTTAAATTTCATATCAGATTTGATAAAATTCTCAATGTGTTGAAGTAATTTGAAGATTTTAGCTTGGAAATTGAAAATAGAGGGAGTTGGGTTTCATTCTCTCTTTTTTCTGGTTAGAAGGAGAAAGGAGATAAAATGAACATGCTGGAAAACTCTCTTCTCACTATCTAATTACCAGGCTAAGAGCTAACGCGCCAAAGGACCCAAAACTAAAAGAAAAGATAAATTAGTTTAAGGTTAAATTCAACACTTAACACAAAATGCACATACACATATTATATTATAAAACAAAGACATTTTCTTTAAAGTTTTCACTCAAATTAAATATGTAAATTTATATATACATACTGAATAAAATATTTTTCATCATATAAAAAGGTATATTTTTATTTTTAAAATATTTTTATTATTAAAATCTTTTATTTCACAATAATACACATTTTACTCAAATAAATGAATAAAACATTGTTTTTAACTCCTAAAATTCTACAAAAATACCTTTCTCACTTAAAAAAATATTTAAAACCATTTTAAACTTAAATTTATATTTCAACTCATTTTTAAACCAATTTTCATCTTTTTATTTGAATAAAAAACCTTTAAAAATCTCATACTTCTTTTTAAAAATTATTAAAAGAAGTAATTGGCAATAATTAATATACTTATTGCATTTTCCCTAAATAAATCCCATTTTCCAATCATCATTAACCCAAATAAATAAAATAAAGTTCCAAACTATATTTTTCTCATTTTATTTTCAAAATTCATTGTCTACTCCTAATAAACAATTAAAATTTCCAATTTTATTTTTATTTACCACATTAAATCATAACTACTGTTATAATTTAATATTAACAGGTAATCTCCAAAACCAGAATTGATATAGACCCCCCTTAATAAAATTTCGTCCACGTAATTTCTAGAGAAGAGTTTATATTCAACATAATTATTTCATCAATCAAAGGAAGGTAGATAAGCTTGTGTTTAAAATTTCTCACCCTCAACACAAGATGATAGAAACCAAGATAAGATTGCTTGATTAATTCTATGGTTTCCCAAGTGGAACTACTAGGATTTACGGACCAATGAATTTCTATGAGCAATACATCTCTATTTCGAAGGCATTTCACCTTCGAATCAAAGCACGGATAGGATGTTACGCAATTGATAAATCGGGTAAGATCGATTCCTAAGAAGCTTCATGAACTATATCAGGATATAGTCACAACTTATCCCGAACTCCAATCCACAAGATAATAATTGATATGACTTACGGTATAACACTACGAACAAGTCATACCAATATTAGATTGACGACTATTACGGAAAGAAAGATCAACAAGAGGTAGGTGGTTTTCCCCGAATACCACTAGACTCATATGACTGCATAAATGCAAGTCGTAAAATAATTGCACAAAGGCAAGTTAAGACTCAAGAAATAGATTTTTTTACTCTCCCTTACTAATAAAATATTCTTAAAGATTCCCAACCCATTATCTTCAAGGTTTAAAATTCTCAATTTTCAATACTTGAAAATTTCTAAAGCTTCTTGCTTAGAGTTTGAAATTTAACTTCATTACTCTTCAGTAGAGTAAATAAAGTTTAAGTTGTTTATTCTCTAATTCTTCCATAGGTATTCTCTAGTTTGCAACATATAATATTTTTTTAATTTGTTTCTCAAATTTTCTAAGTGTTAGAAATTTTCGAAAAAACCGATGGAATCTCCTTTGAACGGAGGGCCGTATACAAACTACAGAAATGATTTATATAATATACATCGACCATTAGGTTGGAAACGCAATACATATCATCATTTAACACTTTAAAATTAATCCAAAAACATGCCTTCCCTTTTAGCATTTTAGAACGAGTTTGTACAAACTTATATATGTAATCTTTTGGCTCAAAATATATTCCAACTATTCTCTTTTCACCTATACTTAACTCAAAAAGATGATATTAGTTCATGTTCATAAATAAGAAGTGCTACATATAATTTTTAAGGGAAATAGGTCAATTTCATTTCAGACCTGCTGTAAAGAAGACATGTTTTGACCCAGCAAACTGCCAAATCTGAAAATTTTATAAGACATATGTTGTTCTACTCAGTTTAAGCTTTCGAGAAATACAAAGATCATCAAAATCGGATTTACGATTTGAAAGTTATGTTAAATTTACTTTCAGTTTAAATCTTAGAGAATGTTGTAATTGGGCAGAACTGCCAATCCACTTTCAAACCCATTTTAGAATTAGTAAAAAGCAAAATCTTTTAAAGTTGTACAAAGAAATTTTATAGCTTACTAAAAGCTCTTTAGCTTGCGAAAAGATTGAAATCTTTTCGAATTACAAATATCAAGTTATCGCTATTTTAGTGTAGCACTTTTCTAAATAAAATTTCATTTTCTAAATCAATTTAAAATTTGAAATTGTTCCAAACCATTTTAATCTCAAACTACATTTTCAAGCAAGCTTTTTGCTAAATTATTTGTTAAATGATTTTCTTTTCCCTCAAAGGCTAGGATATACAAAATTATGATCAACTTATGTAATCATCAAACAAAACATTTCATTAGGTGGAAATATTTTCATTACTTTTCATAGTCTAGCTTTAAAAACAATTAACTATGAAAAATCATTTTGGAATAAGTAACTAGTCTCTTTTATATCAAGAGATGATTGTTAATTATCCACCAAAATATATTTTTTGGGATACATATAGACACACACACGCACACACACACACACACACACACATATATATAAAGTTTAAAATTATTCTCATAATTTAAAATGATTATTCTACATGAATTGTTCATTTATCAAAACAATCCAAACTCACATGCCCACTTGTCACAAAAATCAAATTTCCATCTAATTATCAACATAAAACTAATTAAAGTTGATAATTAATTCAAACTTGTTTCTAGAAGAATTTTGCGATTTCAAACCCATAAGTTTTAATGCCACTTAAGTTTAAAACAAAAACTAGCTCTCAAATTTACACTAAATGTTCTAAACTAATACTTCTTTATTTTCTCTTAAGATAGAGTTTTAAATCTATCCCCTACTATTACTCAAATAACTAAGTGTCAAAACAAATTTTTATAGTAATCATTAATAACTTGTACTAAGCTATTCAATTAATATTTTAATTTACCAAAGTATTCTTTTTCTTTAAATACATCATTTTATTAATGACATACATCATTTTATTAATGATATTTTCTTGTAAATAAGACAAACCCTAAATAATAATTCACTTTTACTTACCCAAATTATCATATTCAATTTCTCAATATTTCAAATAATATAAGGATATTGCCTCGTCATTGATTTATAGTGAATGGCCTAAACGATTGGCTGTCGAGTTGATCAAATGATCAAAACTGCCTCAACACTCATCCAACACTCATTATGGTTCAATGGTTTCATTAAACATTTAAAATAAACATTAATACTGCACCATATTAATTATTTTCAAACTTTTCTTATTAAAACTCAATTTATCGTGTCTAACTGTCTCATCACAACATTTACGAAGTTCAAATCGATAATGTTGGCCAAACGCATCGACTTGAATTCTTAAAGCACTAAACCGACAACCCAACACAAAAATACATTTTCTTTAAAAAGAAATACCTCAAATATAATAATCAAAATATTCTTTTTTTCCTAAAAACAAAATCCAATTTCTCTTAGGAACATATCTTCAATTTTCTGAAAAATTTGAAAACATAATTTATAACTTATTCTCAAAATCAAAGACACAAGAGGAACTCATCGAGATATTCCCCAGAATACTCAATTCACAAGACTAAAGGAATAGTTTGGTGTGTTCATTATTCCAAACGATATAGTGAACCACTCATAGGACTCATAACGAGTGCAGAATGCAGTAAGAGTAACGCTATCCTCCGCGACTCGTAGCTTATGAAAAATCGGTGTAGGGTCAAGCTAAAGAATGACCCTAGTACCACATAATAGATTAAAAAGAGAGAAATAAGATATAAGAGCAAGGGTAAATATCTTCTCAAACGAGGAGAAGTAACATTAACAACAAATCATTACGTCGAGTGAAGTAATACCATAAAATATATCAATAATTAAGTATCCAAAGAGGATATCTTAAAAGTGGTAAGAATGGTCATATCAAATAAATTCAATAAATCACCTCATTTCCTTAGTGGACATCCTAGTGGAAGGTTAAACAAAAGGATAAGAATTGGAAAATAGGTCAATACACACTCGATTTTTCGATTGGGAGTCACACCCGAACGGACTTACAGAAATAAACGGAGTCACAACGACTGAAATTTGAGATATATCATCAACATCTTGATATTCAAGTGAATACAGAGACTTTGGAATCATCATTAATGTTTCGAAAAATAAGAACAAAAAATCAACTAGATTAGATTACCAAAATATAGTATCCTATGAATCATAAAATGCGGCTTGATAATACACAAGCCACTCTATCTGAAATCATATCAAACTCTAAATACATAACATCATAGTAATTCGCATGAAAAGAAAAGCCATAAGCAACAATCCCAAATCCTCATACATCATGTCAACTATTGCGAACCCACTCAATAGGATTCGCGATCCTCATAAAAGACAAGACAAGAACGTCCAAAAGCATCAACAAACTCCTTCGATATGAATGGGTGTCAAGCACGCGGATAGAAAAGGACTTGAATAAAATAATCAAAAAAAGAGCATGATGATTAAGGATTTGTAACACTTGTACTATACTTGGTATATCAAAATATATTCTTTTGTTCTGTGTTTACCCTATTTTGTTCTGAATTTAGCTCTGATGCCAAGTTGTGACACCCCACTCCGAGACCCACATTAACAAAGAGTATTACTGGGTAATACAGTCTGCTAATGCATAGAATAGGGTTGGTTCGGAGCGATCATCTTTAATCTTGTCTTATATATCCTATTGAATATGTCGATTAGTGCTCTATATTTTTTCCTTTAAAGTGGATCGACATATCCAATAAATGCTTAATACAAAACTACAGGTGGCTGTAGGATCTGTTAGAACAAAATACAACAACTCAAATGCATAACACATCACATAATAGCAAACAAATATATACACACACACACACACACACATATATATATAATGATACATCCCAATACAATACAAATAATACATCATAAGTGGTATGATGACCATAATATATACACGGGTCAAAACAATATACATGTATAGTAGCGATAAAAAGACAATACAAAAGCTATATAAAAAAGGTTATAGAAAAATGAGTCCATGCGGAAGGAGAATAGGCTAAGTCCAAATGTACCTAACCTGAAACACCTTGGTCTAACCCGAGTATAAAATACATGGGTTAGTCTAGTTAAACATATCAGTTTATAAGGATAAGAAATAATAGATGCATAAGGATAAGGGTAATGTTCTTCTTAAACAAGAAGGAACAATACTAAGTATAAGCATGAGTGTAAGTAGTATGGTTACTTTAAGTGATGGAATGATATCACTTACATAACATATAATCTCAAAAGAGATAAGGCAATCCATAAAACGCTAAATATAGCAAGCCTCATATCATCAACATATCCCAAATCATTAATAATGTTTTAGGGAAAATATAACCCCTAAAAAGGAGAAATCCCAAGCCCTCCATATTGGCAAACTCAAAGAAATCATCATCATAAAATATGCCATAAGGAAATCAAATATATATCTCCCACATAGAAGACTATAATCCCAAATTAATGCCCAAAGGAAAATCTCGTATAATTATGCTAATAGGAAAATCTCAAATAATACGCCAAAAGACAAATCTCAAATAACGCCATTGTAGGCAATTTAACTCTCAAAAATAGAACTCTCAAGAGTTCAAATTCCCAAAAGGCAATCGCAACAAATATACATCGAATGGTTGAAAGGAATAATTCTGTAAAGGGGCGATACACTACGGAAAAAAGTAAGAGAAATCATCTCAAAAGTGCTTGCACGTGCATGTGGCTGAAGCCTTGCCAAGTACGTTATCTCAAATAGGCACCTCACCAAATGGCAAAACATCATAATGACAAATACGCCGCAATGGCAAACGTCTCGAAGACAAATACGCCGTAATGGCAAATGCTACAATGGCAATTACCCGAAGGTCTAGTACTGGCATGCTGCAATGGCAATGTGTCACAAACTCTAGGATAGGAACCCAAACATTTTTAACGTGTGTCATATGCCAATATTTGCACTAAACGTTTTACTAACCGCTAGTAAATTTCACACTCAAAGCAGTAAAAAGTTTACCTCATCTCATTGGTAAACTCGACCCTAAGGTCAAACGATCAAACGGACAAGTTGCGAATTAACCGATAAGATAAACATACATGTTCCATACCACATGTTTTACCAAATCATTTAGTTCTTCTTCTCATTCGCTTGAATAGTGCAAAAATGTGTATTTTATATACATATACATATATATATATATATAATTATTTACTTGAGAAAACAAGCTTTTAAAACCAATTTTCGAAATTGATTTGAAAACCCTATTTGAAAATTCCTTTATTTTATAGAATAAATAGATTTTACACTTGAAAATACTTCAAAATATTATATAATAATTATTTTGAAATGCCCATTAATTTTTAAAAATTATTTCAAAAAGATTCGGAGAAAACCATGCTTGAAAACGAATAAAAATATAGAAAATCACTCGAACCGATATTCGAATTTAAATTCAAATTAAATTCAAAATAATTCAAAACTTAAATTTTAATATCTCCAAAATTTGGCTAGTCTATATCATGGCTAATAATAATCATCAAAGACATCAAAATATAACTGGAAAATGAATCAAAATAAAGTTGAAAACATCGAAACAAAGGAGGAGAACAAGGCAAAAATTTGCCTTTGCCAGATTGACCATGAGATCAACATAGAGGCCGACTTCCATGGTCCCTTGGTCGACCTAGGAGGCACTGGTATGACCTACATGTCGACCCATGGAGGATGGCAGTCGACCTAGCCTACAAACTTTTTCCAGTTCGATTTCCAAGGTCTTCGTTCAAATTTCCGAGCAAATTTCGACAAGCAAACTATAGTATTTTTCAACCAAATTTTACAGAGATGGAGTTCAACATGCAGGCTATCAAATGAAAGAAATTTGGTAGCATTTAACTGTCGAAATCAAAAGTTATAAAATCTCAAAGAAACAACAAAAATTGATTACAAATAGGGAAAAATTCAACTATAGGAAACAACAAACAAAAGCTACTTTTTCCATAGTTCCAATCTTTTTCACTTTTTTTTGCTAACTCACCTTGCTGTGGAGAAGATCAAACCTTGATAACTTGATGAAAGATTAAAGCTTTTAGATGGAAACTGTTTGCACCAAAATTAGTCACAAACACCCAATTATCGATGAAAGCACCCGTTTACAACATAGATCACAGATAATAATTATGTGGAGAATTAAAAATGAAGACCACTCAAAAAATTAAAAACAAAGTAGTAAAGAACACAGAGTTTATAGTGGTTCGACTATCCGGCCGACGTCCACTTTGAATTTGATGATTTTATTGATGTATACTTGCTGGTTATGACAAGTTACAATTGATTACAATAGCAAAGTTCGAGTACAATGATGAATCCGGCAGACTCTGGACATAGATGAGCAAAAGGACCCTTTTATGTAGGCTCTAGGATGCTATTTATAGGCGTAGGCTTTAAATATCTCACTCAGATCTCGAAAGACCTCTTTTGGCATGTGTGCGGGCCCATGCGATTGATCCCATGTGATTTTGACTCGATCCGAGATCGATATGAACGAATTTCCTATCGATCAACATTTCTCCCAATCGAGTAGAAATTGAGCGTGAACATTCTTTAGGCTGTACGTAAGCTCCAGTGAAAATTTCATAGCATTTGGACTTGTAAATTGTGAGATATGATCGATGCAAGTTCGTGTTTTTCGAAGGCTTTCTCCTTCGTATCGATCGCTGTTGCACTGTTCGTACTCGATCGTTGTTACACTGTTCGTACTCGATCAATGTTCCACTGTTCGTACTCGATCGATGTTGCACTGTTCGTATCGATCAATGTTGCACTATTCGTACTCGATAGATGTTGCACTGTTCATATCGATCGATATTGCACCGTTCCTATCGATCGATGTTGCACTGTTTGTACTCGATCGATGTTGCACGGTTTGTATCGATCGATGCTGCACTGTTCCTATCGATCGATGTTACATTGTTCGTACTGGATCAATGTCGCACTGTTCGTATCGATCGATGTTGTACTGTTCGTATCGATCGATGTTGCACTGTTCGTACTCGATCGATGTTGTACTGTTCTTATCGATCGATGTTGCACTGTTTGTATCGATCGATGTTGCACTGTTCGTATCGATCACTATTGCGTTGATGGATACGAAAAGTGGAGGCCTGATGGATACGAACGGTAGAGGATTGATGGATACAAATAGTGGAGGATTCATGGATACGAATAGTGGAGGATTGATGGATACGAACCGTGGAGGATTGATGGATACAAATAGTAGGGGATTGATGGATACGAGTAGTTGGTTGCTTGAATTGCATCATATCTTGAACATATAAACTCCGACTGACATGAAATTTGAAACCTAGCCTCTCCTAGCCTTGATCATCATTCCCAATCGATCCCGTCTTGAATGGAGCCCGATCAAATTTTGAGGACATCGATTATAGCCTTGTTTTCAATCGATCTCTGATCCTAACAACCATCCTGTCCAGCTAATTTGTTGATATCCTGGCCTTGACTAAAAGGTGGGATAACATTTGGCACCTAAAATATGCCTTCTGGGAAGAAGGCATGTTTTGTAATGTCATAAGCCGGATGTTCATATCCTGTTGATGACCTGTAAAAGAGTTGATAGTCTTACCTGCCTTTGCATGACGATCGTTTGAGATCGTATACCATTTGAGGTGGTATGTGACCATTCGCGGTCGGGTACCGTTCGCGATGAATGGTGACCGTTCGCGGTCGGGGTCCCGTTCATGGTGATTTGTGATCGTTTGTGATCGGGTCCCGTTCGAGGTGAGTTTTGACCATTTGCGCTCGAATGCCGTTCGGGGCGAATTGTGACCATTCGAGTTCTGGTGTCGTTCAAGGCGAATTGTGACTGTTCGAGGTCGGGTGCCGTTCTAGGCGAATTGTGTGTGCCGGAGGGGGGGACTTAGTATCGTTAATGTCAGATTACACATTCGAGTGAGTTTTTGGATTGTTGGTTATGGCGGTTTATCGCCATCCTAGAGTGTGCCTGAGGACCGTTCGTGATCTCTTACATGTGTAAGTGGCTTAGTGTAACAACCCGCATGTTTATCGATTATATATTAAATATTTTATTTAAATATTTCATCGTTCTTCGGATTTTAGTCCGAAAACCTACTTTTAGCAAACAGTCGAATTGAGACTCGAGACCACTTCCATTGAGTTCAAAATGACGTTTGCGACCTTTTTAAGTATAAACTTCGACTTGTTTGGAGCTAGCTAAAAATTTGACATTTTTCACTTTGGGTTTGGGTTCAGCCCACTAGCCAACTTAATACTCCAAACTAAACCAATTCTCTTCATTTATTCCCTCTTCCTTAACTTTTCAATTCTAAAGAGAATAATGGAGGAAAAGGAAAAGAAAAAGAATTAAAATCCTAAGCCCTAGTTTCCATTTGCAAATCATGTTCTAGCTCCAAATTCAAAGAGAAGCATTGGTAAGTATCATCTCCTTCTTCTCCAACTCATTCTCTCTTTGATTTCAGAAAATTCCTAAACCTAATTTGGGAAATGTTTCTCTTTTAAGCTTAGATTCAAGCTTCTTGTGTTGAGATTGAAGTGTGGTTGATCTTCCCTTGTCTTCAAGCTTCTCATTCATTGTTTTTGGGTTCAAATGTGAGATTTTTATCTCACATCTAAGTCTATGATTATCTTTGATTGTTAGGTATGAATTCCTAACACTTGTTCATGTGCGTTTGCTTTTGATTTGGATTGGTTTTGTGAATATTCCAATTTTTGGTGTTTTGAAGTCAAACCTTTAAAAATCATAGCTTTGGCGTTTGACCATGCTTTTGGCGATGCATCGAAGGGCCTATGGGGCTAGGAAATTGATTTGTGCAAACCCCTTGTACCGTTGTTCGACCAATTGCAATTCGGAAGGAATTATCCTTCATTTACATAGGCTTGGAAGTGCAGGAAACGGGTTCTAGTCGACTAGAATTTTAGGCCAGTCGACTGACCTGCTACCTGAGCACTTCCCAGGCTCTGGTCCAGTCGACTGGCATACTGAGTCTAGTCGACTGACCAGCATCCGGCGTATATTCCGGGACTGAGTTCAGTCGACTGAACTCAGTGAGCCAGTCGACTGACCTGCTCTTAAATGCCTATTATGCCTATTTTTGCCTATTTTGTTTATGATTCCAATTTTTATCGATTCGTTTTAATTCCTAGACGATGCTATCAATTATTCGACTTTGATGACTTCTAATATAGGATTTTTGGAAATATCCATTTTGATGGATTTGATATCGATTTCTTTGGAATTAATTCACATCTTCGTATGTGAATTTTAGTGATTGATTTTTTATACAATCATTTTTGTGCTTTGTCACTTTAAAAATATAAAGGTTTCAATACTAGTAGTAAATATCAAACTTATTTATCAAAACGATTTCAACTCTATTTTCAGTATCAAGCTTGTTTATAAAACCGTTTTCCAATCTACTAGCATATACAAACCTTTACCTCACTCGTATGAGAAATTTAATTTAATGGCTTAGTAAAACAAGTGGTATGAAATGCTTGCGTTTACTTCATCGGTTAATTCTTGGACTTGTTCGATTGAATCTCTTGTGACAATTTTCTAGTGGAGATCTACAATTTGTTCATAAATATTTAAGTTAAGCTAGTGGTTATGGGACATGAAGCTAAACTCATATATTTACTAACTTACTGTAATTGACACTTCTTGATGATCGATGATGGTCATTTTATGGTTTAGACTAGCAATGTGCGATGTCTCTTTGATTCGGTTCATCGGACGTTACGCTGTACGATGTCTCTGTTCTGTTTTATTGTGCTTCGGTTCATCGGACGTTACACTGTACGACGTCGTTGTTCCGTTTTATTGTGATTTGGTTCATCGGACGTTACGATGTACGACGTCGTTGTTCCGTTTTCTTGTGTTTTGGTTCATCGGACGTTACGTTGTACGACGTCGTTGTTCCCTTTTCTTGTGTTTTGGTTCATCGGACGTTACGTTGTACGACGTCGTTGTTCCATTTTATCGTGATTTGGATCATCGGACGTTACGGTGTACGACGTCGTTGTTCTGTTTTATTGTGATTTGGTTCATCGAACGTTACGGTGTACGACGTCGTTGTTCCGTTTTATTGTGTTTTGGTTCATTGGACGTTACGCTGTACGATGTCATTGTTCCGTTTTATTGTGATTTGGTTCATCGGACGTTACGCTGTACGACATCGTTGTTCCATTTTATTATGCTTGGGTTCATCGGACGTTACGCTGTACGACGTTGTTGTTCCTATTTATTGTGTTTCTGGATCATCGAACGGTACACTCTATGATGTCATTGCTCCGAATTATTTAATCTCTGGATTTCTAATGGTTGATTTTTGGAATTTATGTTTCACCAACTTTTACGACTAGCATTGATATGCATGTCATTTATTGTGGCTTGGTGAAGTAAATAAAGAATATGATATTCTTTTTGATGCTATGAGATTCTTGAGATATTTGTATGATTTAGTTGATTTTCTATGTATACTTGTCGCAGTATGACATTTTTGGTTATCATACGTTTTTATTACATCTCTTCTTATATCTCATTTTATCTGATATTTATAGTTAGACTGATACGTTTATTATTTTCTTCTTAAATAATACTCGGGTCAAACCGACATTTTACAGGTGCTTCTGCTTGACTTCTTATCAGGGACCATTATCCGATTTTGGCTAACTACTTTAGATTAGTAGTTTTTGATTTGTATACATTCGAGATAGAGACTCCTTGATGTATACATATTCTTTTGTCTAGCACTTGTATCCATTCTTTTGTGATATTGTGTATCTTGTTAGACCACTAATTTGATATACACTTTTATGTGTAATATTTGTATCTATTTCCGCCTTTGTGATATGAATTATCTATGATTGATTTGTGTTATGCTTATTTCTATATTTGTTTCCGAAGTATATATAGCCACCGTTTAGTAACTTTGAGTTTGTGTCAGTATGTCGGATTTCCTCTCGAGATGAATTGCATGTTATTCTATCTGACATATCGGTGCTCGCATAAAGCAATTACACGGATGGTCGCTCCTCAACAGCCTCATTCTCCACGCCAGTTGACGGCATTACACCGTAGTGTTCTTGGCTAGCGTAGGTATAGAGGTGGGGCGTCACAGCTTGGTATTGGAGCCAAACTTCGGAACAGTGTAGAATAATCTACCAAGGATCAACGTCCTAAGTCTTTCTTAGGAGTCGTGCTTTAGGATTTAATTCGAGTCTTATTACCGATTCATCCTATTTTCTTTATGATTCCCTATTTTATCTATCAAGATTGCTTGATATTTATTTTGAGAGTAACTTTTCTTCTTCTTCCTTTCTTAAAGAAGAGAAATGGTTAGATCAAATCGTCCTAGTGTCGGACAATCTAGTGCTACTCCGCAGGATGGAGTATTTATGTCTGCCCAGAAGCTTTTTGATCTAGTAAAGAACGCTCAAGCAGCCGGACCCATTCCAGAGCCTACTTACCCTAGATATGGTTTTGCACGCTTGTGTAGAGACTATACCGATTTGGGTGGAAGGCCATTCAAGGGATCCGAGGATGTTATAGAAATTCAAGCTTGGCTCAAATCATGCGATCGCATCTTTACTCGCATGAATCTTATTGACCTTCATCGAGTCCAAGTGGCTTCTAGCATGCTCCAAGAAAGAGCATTAGATTGGTATGATCTCTTGACTTCAGAGATTATCGTAGCGAATCTTACTTGGGAGCAATTCCGAAAACGATTCGAATTAATGTTTGTGTCGGAAAATGAAAAAGTAACTTTAGCACAACATTTTATTGACCTTGTTCAAGGTGAATCTTCTGTGACGGATTACGTCGCATCTTTCGAATCTATCTCTAAGTATGGGGTCGAGTATATTAATATCCCATTGAAGAAAAATCAAAGGTTTGTCTATGGGTTGAATAAGAACCTTAACAAGCCATTGCTTCTGAAACTAGAAGTTTCTTTTGATCATCTTATTGATATGGATCTTCGACTTGAAGAGGACGATAAAGAAAGCGATGTTGAAGTTGTCGGTGCCAAACAGAACTTCAACAATAACATGAAGAGGCCTATCAAATTCAAAGGCCCCATTCCCAACAAGAAAGGGAAGCAACAAATTCCGGTAGCAAAGACTCCCACCTCTAGTCATGGACAATGCTACAATTGTGGTTCCACGGACCATTATCCAAGGGAGTGCCCGAAACCTCTCTTTGTCATTATTGCAAAGGTTCGGGTCATCTTATATTTACATGTCCCGTACTCCGAAGCAGGAGAGAGGGAGAGCTTAATGTTGTGCAAATGCCTAGTGACACTTCTCTTGGTCAAGGTACTTTTTATTCAATCCTTGATGACATTGTTTTATTTCGTGATCTTCTTATTTGAGTTCTTTTTGATATGGATTCATCTTATTACTTTATATCAAAAGAACTTGTTGATTCTTTTTCTTCAAACATTTTTGGGCTCATTAACTTCTTTGAGAATTGCGAATCCGGATGGTTGATCCGCAACGCTCAATTTGCTTTCTATTGATGTCGAAATTATTTTATGTGATTTATTCTTACCGAGCCGATTTGCATTTTATGCGTTACTTAGGCTTCAGAATTATTATTTTTTGTGAAAGGATCGGCTCAATTATTATGAAGCCATATTTCATGTCCCGAATGGACTATTCATCTTCGACATTTTCAATCTGTTAAGAAGATTTCTATTTTTCTTTGTGATTTTGATTCCAATTTGATGGCATCATTTTATTCTTTAAGCCCTCATAATGAGGAAAGTGTTATTTCCCTCATTCAAATAGTTTGTGCAATTTTTCGGTATTTTTGGTCTTGTCTTAGGATTATATCCTATGCAATCTTTTGAGTGGTGTTAAGGTCTTTTTAGCTCGACCTTGCCATCGGTTTTCATTTGCTACGAGTTGCGGAAGTTAGCATTCCACTTACCGCATTTCGCACTCGTTATGATTCTTATGAATGACTTATTATGTCTTTCAGTTTGTCTAGCCTATTTCATCTATTTTATGAATCGAGTATTCTACGAATATCTCGATGACTCCATTCTTGTATTTATTGATTCTGGATGAAAATAGCAATTTAAAATTTTGCAAATCTTTTTCATAAGATTTATTTATAAGTATAATTGGATCTTGTTCCAAAACGAGCAAAGGATATTCTTAAAAACTTCTAAGAGATATTTTTATCATATAGAAGATGATTTTGTGATAGTATTGCCCATTTAGTGTTTTAAGAATTCTAGTCGATGCGCTTGATCAGCGTTATCGATGGGAATCCCCTAAACGCTTTTATGAGACAATCAGACACAGTAAATTGACTTGTCAAAAAGTAAATTTTTCTAGAAAGATAATTACATAAAGATAATTGTGATTATTGAAAATTTTAGCTTTTTGGGAAAGAAGATTATTTAAAAGAACTCTTTTTCGATACTTTATTCTTGTGATTCCCGAGGGGAACCAAGACTTTATTGTTTATACCGATGATAGTCCTGTTGGTTATGGTGCCATTCTCGTGCAAAAGAGAACGTGCTATCACTTTTGTTTCTAAATAATTTATGCCAATCGAGACTATGTATGCCACTCATGATCTAGTGCTCGCGGCTATTGTTTTCGCATTTAGAATTTGGCATCATTATTTTTAGGTGAGAAATCTGTTCTCCACTTCGATCATAAATCTTTGAAATGTTTATTTTCTCATAAGGAACTTAATGTTGGCTCGAGTTCCTTGCATGTGACGACCCGGAATTTTGAGCAACATCAATTTAATAATCTTTGACAATAATTAAATTGATTTGATCATTTTATATTATAAATTGACAAGTTAGATTTATTTTAAAGGTTAATGATAATAATCTGTTAATATCTATTAATATTTTCTTTACAATATATAGGCGGATAAATTCTTTTGAAAATTTATAATGATTTGATTTGGAAATATTTAGTTTGGTAAAAAAGAAGAAGTTTTTAATGTAATAAAACTTTATATTCAAATTGTAATATATAAATGTATATATATTGTGATTTGAATTTGTTTTAAAATTTAATTTGGAAATTAACAAATTTAATGATTAGTATGTTTTTCTATTTGAAATGTGTATATATATTTGTATATATATTTGAAATAGGAAAATTATTAATTTGAATTTAATAAGAGTTTTCAAACTTGAATATATTTAGTTTTGAAATTTGAAATGATATTTAAGATTTAAATAAAAGTTCATTTGTTTTAATAGTTTTTCATTCTAATTTTATAATTATCTAACATTACACAAATATTTATATATATAGCTTAATGAGATTATTAAAATAAAATAGCATTTAAAAGAAAAACATTAATAAAACAATTATAACACTTATTAAGTAGATAAAGTATGCTAATGACACTTGTGAAGTATATTGCATATAACATGACAAATGTCTTTTTCACTTATAATAATAAAATTTAAAATTTGTAAAATATGAGAAGGAATTTACTTTTAATTTTCAGCTAAGAAATCACTTTCTTCTTTCAAACAAAAATACAAATCTGAAAAAAAAATGTAAATAAAAAACAAAGATCTGAAAAGAAACAAATGCAGAAAACTGTAAATCTGGAAACAAGAAATTTAAAAGCAGATTCAACATCAATACAAGATCTTCAAATGCAAGTGAAACTTCAACAATTTAAATGCTCAGCTACAAGATAAAAATCAACATGCAAATTTATTCAAGCAATTCAGGATTAAAATCAACATGCAACAAGTTCAGGGAAGAATGCAAGGAATTTTGTAAATAGCATGCAAGATAATTGAAGCCTGGAAAAATGCAGATGAATCTAAAAGCATGTGCAGTTCTGTCTTCCACTTAATTACAGGTGAGTAAATGGAGTTTTAAAAACAGTTTTATTCTGAATTTTAATTTGTTTTTACGATGAATATCATGATGATGATGAATTCTTGAATTAAAAGTTTATGCATGTTTGAATGTTAAGCAGTTTGATGCCTGTGACGGTGAAATGACTCTGTTTGTTTATAAACAGGCTCCACCTCCTTTATATAATTCAAAAATTCAATTTTAAATCCAAACTAGCTTATGATTTGAAAGTAAAGATTGTTATAAAACATGTAATCTTCCTTCTAAAATAATTATAGGATTTTGTAAGGGATATTTAGTTCAAAGTTTAAAATTTACAGTAAAATCTTATTATGGGTCAAAAACTAATCGAATCAATTTTGGATTTGAATTATATAGTTGAATTCCTAATGCAAAATCATGATTTTTGGGATTAGTATCATGATTTTTAGATTATAAATTTAAGAGAATTTTCGTGTTAATGGTTTTGGGCATTTCGGCCATTTAATGGCGAACCACGGCGAGTCAGAGATCGTGGTTGGGGTTGAAGGTGGTTGGTGTGTCATTGTTCATGGGAAAATAACTGTGGTAATTTTTAATGGGTCGAGATGGCCGTAGTTCGATCGTGTAGGGTTTTATTGCCTGATTTTAGCCGATGGGTTCATCGCGACTTCGAGGCGTCATAAGGCTGTCGGAGTTGATCGCTCATGTGTCGTAGGATCTAGTGGTTGTGGCGGAGCTACAGTAGTGGTGGCGTGGTCTCCGATGAGGGGATGGCCGGCGATGGTTGAATTTGAGGATGGTGCTTTCGAACGGTTTTGGGTTCGAAGACCATTTTTTCGATTCTCATTCGAATTGATGTTCTGGGTGGTGCGATGGGTAGATGGGGTTGAGTGCGACTTGTGGGTAGCCGGAATAGAGTTCGCCAGCGACCAACGTGGGTGTGCACGTTAATGTGCACGGATTTGTGTTTCAGGGGGAGGTTCTGGGGAGAATAAGGAGGAAACTCGAAGTAGGCTCCATGTTTTTGATGGTCTGACTCGAAGCAGGGGGTAGGCAGGGGATACTCGGTGTGTTTGTTAGTTTTGCTCGGGGTAAACGAGGGTGTTACTCGGGTTTTAGGGGTGATTACTCGAGTTTGTAATGCAGCTTTGGTTTGCTTCAAAGTTTTATTATATAAAGTAATGTTTAAAGATTTTGAAAGCAAAAGGAATTTGATTTATAGATTTACTTAAAGATTATTAAAATATAAACAAGCTTTCTCTTATAACTAATTTGGTTTTAGGAATAAAGTTTTTAAAATAAAGGATAAACTAGTTTCAAACTAAAATTTGTTTCAAAGCTATGTTTTAAACGAGTTTTATGTTTTGAAGTATAAAAGTTTTTAAAATGAAACAAGTGGAATTTTAATAATATGTTTGTAATAAGTTTTATTAAATAACTTTGAAAGTTCAAACATTTTTAATTTTGAATGTTTCAATTGTTTTACTTAAAATTGATTTCTAAAGTATTTTATTTTAATAAGTTAAATAATAAAGATTTAGAGATCAATAAAACTAAAGATTATCTTTAGTTATTTTGAATTTTGATTTAATTAAAGATAATTAAATTTGAAAAGGTAATTAAGATAATTAAATTATTAACCATTCAAAAATTATTGGTTAATATAAATGTGTTAATTAAGGAAATGGTTTCTTGTTTAAGAATCTTTTTAATATAGTAAATTAAAGAATCATTTAATTAATTTTAAACGATTAAGTTAAATAATTAATTTAATAATTAATTTGTGATTAATTAAGATAATCACTATGGGTTAATTTAATATAATTACTTGGGAAGTAATTAAGTAACTAAGTGGTTAATTACTAAAGGTGATTAAATAAAGGATAATTACTTCATGAAAAGTAATTAAGTAAATGTGATTAAGAGTTAATCACTTTAGTTGTGAATTAAAGAATTTATTAATAATTAGTTAAAGATTTAAATTATTTGATTAATGATTAATTAATAAAAGTATTAAGAGTAATTAATTAAGTGATTAATTACTTGTTAAAGTAATTAATTAAGAAAGCATTTAATTAATGAAGTAATCATTAATTAATGAAAATAATTAATTGTTAATTAATAATTTAAGAATAATTAATTTATAATTTAGTTTTAATTACTAAATGTAATTAAAGTAATTAATCAAAGGTGATTAATTAAAAGAAATTAATTAAATATGATTAATTAAAAGTAATTAATCAGTGTGATTAATTAAAGTGATTAATCGGGTATGATTAAAGGATAATTAAGGAATAATTATCAGGATAATTAAAGAATAATTAATCAAGTCTGATTAATTTAGAAAGTAATTAAGAGGTAATTACTTAGTATAATATGGAAGTAATCAATCAGGATGATTAATTAATATGATAATTAAGTAATAATTACTTAAAGTAATTAAGTAATAATTAATCAAGGGAGGATTAATTGAAATGGATAATTAAGTAATGTTAGTTAATTAATTAATTTGTAATTAATTAATGAATAGTAAAATGGACTGAAGATAATCCAAGTATTTAATTTAAGGATTAATTAAATTGATCGAGTTTGACTCAAACTTGTTTATGAATGGTTAATGATTGGATGATATATCATTGGATGAGTTAATGATATTGGTTGTTGTTGGATGACATTGATTGATGGATGATGATGTGTATATGCTATATCTGAATATGCTATATATGTTGTTTGTGATATGTATAGATGCATGTGATAATAGATGCTTATCTATCTGTGTAATATGGTACATCCATTCATGTTAAGTGATATTTCTAAATATCTATTGTTTAAATCCCTTAAGTACAACTTGGATATTAAAATGGCGTTTGGTTTCGGTGAGACCGGGATCGGGTTTCCATATTTGGAATCCGAAAACCACATCGATTCCAATTAAACTTTAGGTCGTTAATCCAAGTGGAGCAAGTGAAGACTCGAGGTGTAAGGGCTATACGTCAGTATAACTCTGTGGGTGATTCCGTAATGAGTTTGAAGGAATAGTGTTTATAGATTCGAGATGGTGATTCAGAGTGCAAGGGCTATGGTCGTTGACTCTGAGGGTGATTCCAAAATTAGTCCAACGAGATAGTGCCTTCGGTTTCGTTCGAACCCGGAACGAACTTGTATGGATTGAATGCTTTCAGCACATCGTCAGGCGGACGATGAGCATTCTAAGATAATTTGTCCTATAAAGGTAATCGCAGCCTCAAGCCTTATCAACCGGGAATGGCTAAAACAGGGGAGGTGCAGCAAGGCTTCATGGGTCGCTCCCACTGGAGATCGAGATACATCCCTGTCTAGAAGTCCCTTTATATTTCGGCTGTGTGGGCAGTTGGAACTGCAGCCAACTGCGGGGTGGTCTTTGTAACGACCCAGAATTTTTAATAATTTAAATTTGAATATTTAATTAATTTTAAAATATTTATAAGTGAATTTATAAGTCAAATAAATTTTTATTTGAATTATTGGATTTAATTGGATAATTAAATCGATAATTTAATATGTTAAATTATGGAAATAATTAAAAATCGAGTTAAATATTATTGTAAATAATTTGGAAAATTTTATTTAATCATACTGGAGTTATAGAAATATTTTAGAACTTTTAAAATCGAATTTAAAAATTAATTTGTGAAAATTGAATATTTTAATATTTAATAATCGACTTTAAATAGTCAATTTTTGAACAGTCTCAGAATTGAACGAAACCAGTTCCATTGGATCCGTAATAGTTAGTTATTACCGGATTTCAATTTTCGTGTCAATCGGAGCTATCGTTTGATCGTGGCAGCTCGAAACGCATCCAATTATTTTTAATTTAAATTTGGCGAGTCAAAATAGCCATTTTTCAAAAAGTCTCGGAATTCGACGAAACCAGTTTCATCGGATCCGTAATGTGATATTATTGTAAGATTTCAAATTTCAAGTCAATTGAATTTACCGTTTGTCCTGTACAAATTAAAACGCCTAGAAATCGATTTAAATCGGTTTAATTCAAATTGAACGTTTTCAGCCATAACTCGCACATACTTCCGAATTAGCTTCCGAAACCTGTTCCATTGTGTCCGGAACGCGGGATAAACCCTAGGTACGCTGGTTACGGCGTCTAAATCGGAGTTCGGAATTCCCGGGATGAATAGTGTTTACGCTAGCTGTTTCTTATAAATAGACCACCCCTCTCAAACTAAAATAAAAAAAAAAATATAATATCTCAAACCCTAGCCGGCCCTAAAACTGTCAATGGCCAGAAATGCTCCATTTTCATTCATCAATCTCTCCAAATCCATCCCCTTTCATCAGAATCTTCCAACTAGAAGATTGTAGAGCATAGAGAGATCTTGGATTTCAACGGTTATGATCGAGAACCGTTGAGCGAATCGTCGGCAATTTAGCCTGGAAGGTCACGCGTTCAAGCTCGTCGTTCTCGAGCTAGGGCTGACCGAGCTTCCTCATATTTGGACCGAAGGTGGAGGGAGGAGAGGCGCTTCATGTAGTGGTGCCTGATCGAGTGCTAGTGGACCGAGGTGGCGTGCGAAATTGCATGAGAAGCGGCGGCCGTGGGTGCGTGTTTGGCTGGAGGGTATCGCGTGGGGAAGAAAGGGGTGAGGGACGGCTTCGATCTGTTCAATGAAAAATGGACGGTGGATATGGAGTAGGGTTAGTAATCAGAAGATTAATTGAAAATTAATTATAATTTAAATATGTGTAAATTTAAAATTCGTATCTTTTTCATACGAGGTCGAAAAAATGCAAACTCAGTTGCGTTGGAATCGTATGGACGAGCACTACGCGATGGAGTTGGTTTGGAGTCGTTTGGAGTTAGTGAGAATTTTGGGTAAAATTAAACGCGCGTTTAATTTTATTCGAAATAAATCGCTAAAACGGAAATTGAAACCAAGGTGAGAACTTCTCACTCAATCGAATAGATTTCGATTTTATTTTAAATAGTTAGATTTAAAATATTTGAATTCATGTTTGAATGATGACTGTATATATTGATTGTTAAAATAGACATTATGCGCCGTTAGTAAGCGGATGTTATTTAGTAAAAACATATACCGCGAATATTTCATAAACAGTGAAATTGGTATTATATATAATATCAATATATATATATTGGCATATGTATATATTGCAGTTGATTGATTTCCCGTATTTTTTGCGGATGAGACCCTATTGCGCCGTTATTAAGCGGATAATATTAAATAAGAACATATACCGCGATAATTTCGTACTGGAGCGAAATTGGTATTGTGCTAATGTTTTTGGATGCAGGAAACAGGTTGGAGGGATCCAACTGGATTCCTCAACAGTTTTTATTTGATTATGGATATTTTGATATTCGTTGATTATCATATACGATATATGATGGATCGTTGTAGTCGTGATTGACTATTTGGTGTGTAGCATCATTGGACCCGGATTTTGGGATTTTAAAATGTTTTTAAAGGGATTTTTGAAAAGATAAAATATCTTTGGAATTGATCCATTTCAAATAAATAAACGTTATAATTTTTAATGTTATAAAAATTATGATTTTTAAGAAATATAGTTAAAAGCTGATTTTTGAAAATAAGGAATTAATGACTTTATAAAAGAGTTTAAATTGGGATTCTGAACTTGTTATAAAAAGTTAAATTTAGGATTTATAAAATTTAATTATTTTATAAATCAGAATGGTGAAGTTTTTTTAAAGGAAATTAAAGACGTTTTAAAGAATAATATAGATTGATTTATATTAAAGGATTTACAAATGAATATTTGTAAATTAAAACGTTGGGATTATAAAATGAGATTTTATAAGTGTTTGAATGAATTGAAAATGAATTTCATTAAAGAATGAAATCAATAGAATTATAAATGGTGAAGTTGTAAACGAAATTTATAAACAGTAGATTTATAAATTTTATGAAGTTATTTGAAGAATAGATTGGGTTAAATAAATGAATCTTATAAGTTATAAGATTTATAATTATGAAACTCTAAGGAATGATTTTGTGAAATAATCGTTTATAAGTAGTTAACTTATAATATGAACTTTTAATCTAAAATTGAGTTATAAACTGGAATAGGTTAATAAAGGAATTTGTAAAAGGAAGTTTTTATATATAAATAAAAATAGAATTTATAAACGTTGTTTTATAAATTCGCAAACGACTTATTTTGATAAGTTAATTGTTATAACTTATAAATGGAGTTATATTCACATTTTTAAATAGTGAATAATCCTTTGAATTAAAATGAATAAAAGGATGAAATTGTTAACGTAGTATATTCACGTTTTTGAATAGTGAATAACACGTTAAAGGAAATATTTTAGATTTGATGTTTTAAATAGAATTAAAACAATCTAGTGATGTTTTAAAAGGTGTTGAGATTCGAAACCATAGATTTCAACATTTATTGTTGAAATAGACGTTTTCGAGAAATAAAAGGAAATGGTAGACTATAACACTGTTGTTATAGTAAATGATTTCCGAAAGGAAATGTTTTTAATAGTATTGGGATTTATATATCTATTTTAAATTCGAATCCCTATACTAGTGATTTTGGGTTGTCGTAACGATGTTTTACGTAACATTCGTTTTGGCCCAAGTAAATATGTTTAAGTGAATAATTTCCTTAAAGAATGAAATATATACTTAATTCGATTTAAGTATATTGAATATTTTCTAAGTGTTGAAAATAAAAGAGATTTGTGAATTACTTATGAATAAATAAGTATGGAAATGTTTTCCAATGTGAAGTGAATATTTAGAATTTATCTTTTTGAAGATAAATTGAAAATGGATAATTGAAATCGTATATTCATGAATATTTTGAAATATAAATTCATTATGGAATTTATATGTGAAAGTGGAACTTGTTAAAAATAAATATTGATTTATTTTTGAAGTGTTGGAATTTTATATCTTGTAAAGATATTTTGGAAATATAAATAATTTGGGAAATTATTTGGAATCTGGTGATGTGTGCATATCCAGTGATAGTTCAATAACCGACTATCAGTATTTCCCTTTGAATGGGTATTTGATGTGAATTGTTTGAAATTGAATGCACACTTATTTTTGAATAAGCGCTCACTATTCGGGTTAACCGGGAAAGGACCATGGGGTCGTATAACCCACTCCGAATATGTGATACGTCGTTGTGAATCGCATTTGAAGATCGGTGTTGAAGACCGGCATTTGCGAGAGTGATAGGATGAACTATCGATTGACTCTGCACCGAGTAGCTACGGTATTGAGTTCTCCATATGTGATGGTGAATCCGATCAGGATTGTGAATATCCGGATTGCAAGGACTTCTTTGTAAGTGCCTTCGGTTCTGTTCGAGCCCGGAACAGACTTGTATGGATTGTATGTCTGACATTACAAGTTGAGATATAAAGCCGATTTCTTTCAAATATATTTCTGTTGGTGGCGAAGAATTTATTCTTTGCTTAACACCCTTCTTTGAGACGTACGAGCTCAAAGGTTATATAGTTGAAGTTATCAGCGATATATTCCCAATTTGGTAATGTGACATGCTGAGTGATGCTGAAATGATCATTGTGTTGATTATTGTGATAGGATCATTTATTTGATCGTCTATCTTAGTGATCATTGTGTTGATCATTTGTTGACCCAAAGCATGGCTTTTGTATAAAGTATGTTTTTGTGGACGTGAATTCGTCGAGCCTCACACACCGTGAATGGTCAAAACAGGAAAGAAGCAGCAAGGTTATGAGGGGTAGCACCCTTTAGGATGTGTCCATTTCCTTCTGGAAAAGGGTGGTATCATGGTATGGAGCCCAGATACTTACTCATGTTGAAAACACTTTATGATTGTGTGAATTGATTACGAGCGCTCGGTGAAAAGGTCCCAAAGGACCGGGGGATGGCATATTCGGTCAGTTGTTACTCAGTCAGGAGTAACCCGGCCTTGTGGTGGTAGAGATCCGGTTTGGTTCTCGGGGATGTCCATCCAGAGGTATTCTCATGTGGCAATGGGAAGTTCCTTGGCCTGACCATTCGTTGGAAATCCAAAGAAACAATACGAAACTTGTACGGTATTAGTTGTAGAACCTGCTATTCACTTATGGTGGTCACCACTGTTTGGATAGTAGCTATAGTAGGCATACGATAATGGTCGTATGTTGGCTAAGATTTATATTCTACTTTCGAAATAAATTTTTCCTACACTATGCACTAATAATAATATCAAATGTTATTTTAAATGCGTATCAAGCATCTTTGACTATCATAAGGAGAAATCTCCTCCGATTCTGCGTTTGCATTGTGTGTGCGTGCGGGAGGCCTTATGGTAGTCTCATTTTTAAAAGCATTGCGAATTGATTAAAAAAAAATATTCCTCTCTTTTGATTTTAAAGTTAAATAAACTGTTTTGAGTTCTCACACCAGTCACATGACTGACTCGGAGTTTATTGTTTTCCTTCCTAAACTCTGGGTGCCCACCAATTTCCACACGGGCAGTTAAGAGTTAGGTTTATCAGGATATTCTGGATATTCTGGAGTTGCTGGAGGCAAGCTGGATGGCATGGCGTATTACTTATATAGTATTTCTTTTTCCGCTGCACTGTTTGATGTATGTTGTTGTACACTCTGATGATATGATGTAATGAAATGTGAGGTAATGTAATAACTGATATAGTTCTTTGTTTAAAGATTATTCATTCATTATTATATGTTGTTCCGCTGCGAATTGTGAGATTCTGTTGTTGTTCTGTTGTTTCCTTTCTGTCTATTTCTATTTTTCAAATTTTCTATCTTCTGTCTGTTTTTTTCTAATTCTCTGTTTTCTAAAAATTGTCTATCTTCTTTTCCCTCTATCTTTCTTCCTCTATCTTCTACCTTTTTCTCTTTTTTTTTCTTTTCTTAAATTCTTTTCTTTTTAAAACCCCTAACTATTCGGTTTTTTCGGCAACGAAAATCCGCGTCGTTACATTTGGTATCAGAGCTGATGGTTAAGCGAGAACCATGGTTCTGTAGGGTATTACTCGTTAGAGATAGAGTCAGCAGTACTCTAGAATGAGTTTGAGTGTAATAATAGATATGAGAGCGTATTTGTTAGTGAATATAAAAATTGTTTTATATTGTGATGATTGGTTTATTGAGTGGCATATGAACCTTCGTCAGCACGGTATGTACAACTTTGCCGAAGGGGTTTCTAAACACTTGAATAGAACAATTCGGCACAATATTGTTTTAAATTGGGTGAATGAAATAATTTTACCTTGATTATATTTTATATATAAAGGAATAGTTTTTCAAAATTATTAAAGTGTATATAAGTTGATTGTTAGGTTGTTTGAATAATCTAAATAAAAGAAAAATTGTATAAGCAAATGAATTATAAGAATAGAATTATAATTAAAGTGATTTACAATTGTGAAATAAACTTATATATATAAGAAGTGAAACTATATGGATATATTATGAATATGAGTTGTAAATGAAATTCAACTTTAGTAATTGAATTGAATGAATGGATTGAATGTTAATCAATTGAATGTAATTTAAGTTGATATGGAATAATGAATGAAAGTATTAATTCATTGAAATCAAATGTTATTGGGAGTTGAATAAATTGAATGAAATCAATTTAATTAAACAAATTGAAAGTGATGGTGTTTAATCAAATTGAATGAATATAAGCAAAGGAATTTGGTTGTAATTAATAAACATTGGTTGTTATATGATTGTTGATTGATTGTATATAATTCATTAAGTATTAATGAAATTGAAAGCTAATGTAATTGAATTCAAATTGAAAGTAAATAAATTTGAATAAAATTGAATGTGAATTGGATTTAATTAGTGAATGCAAACTAATTAAAATTGAGAATGAATGTTAGTAAATCCAATGTAAACAAATCAAATGTGATTTAAAGTGAAAAACCCAAATTCATTGAATATGAATGAGAATATAAATGAATATTGATTGGTTATGGATGTAATTGGTTGATGGTTGAATATATATTGCTTTAGTTGCATTTGCTATGTGACATGTATAGTTATGTTGCTATATGTTGTATATTGAGATTATTTGCATATGTGCATGGTTCTCATGTTGTTTGTTGAGTTTAGTAGGTGCGGATCGCGTTTGCTTCGCATTTGGAGTTCGCTTTAGCGCTATATTAGCCGTATATGCTTGCTAATAAAATATAAGGTACATATCTCGGATTAAATATCGCACTTTTATACTTTTTTCCCTTCGGGATGCCTCATTACTTGATGAGATGTATATTTGTGATATATATACTGTCATTTTTTTTTCGGATCGAGCCGCGCAAAGGAGACATGGCGAATTTTTCCGGAAATTTAAGGCGTTAGAAAAATTTTGAGAAATTGGGAAAATTTTTGAAAACTTTAACTTTGATTTTAGAAATTGAAAGTTAAACAATAGTAGTTGTTTTTGGAAAAGATAACTAAGTATGATTTTGAAAACTTAGTAAGTATTTGTAAGAAGTTTAACTATGGATTTTGGAAAATTAATAGCTTCTGTAACTTTTCTTACTTAATAATTTCGAGGACGAAATTCTTTTAAGGGGGAAAGATTGTAACGACCCAGAATTTTTAATAATTTAAATTTTAATATTTAATTAATTTTAAAATATTTATAAGTGAATTTATAAGTCAAAAAAATTTTTATTTGAATTATTGGATTTAATTGGATAATTAAATCGATAATTTAATATGTTAAATTATGGAAATAATTAAAAATCGAGTTAAATATGATTGTAAATAATTTGGAAAATTTTATTTAATCATGCTGGAGTTATAGAAATATTTTAGAACTTTTAAAATCGAATTTAAAAATTAATTTGTGAAAATTGAATATTTTAATATTTAATAATCGACTGTAAAATAGTCAATTTTTGAACAGTCTCAGAATTGAACAAAACCAGTTCCATTAGATCCGTAATAGTTAGTTATTACCGGATTTTAATTTTCGTGTCAATCGGAGCTATCGTTTGATCGTGGCAGCTCGAAACGCATCCAATTATTTTTAATTTAAATTTGGCGAGTCAAAATAGCCATTTTTCAAAAAGTCTCGGAATTCGACGAAACCAGTTTCATCGGATCCGTAATGTGATATTATTGTAAGATTTCAAATTTCAAGTCAATTGGATTTACCGTTTGTCCTGTACAAATTAAAACGCCTAGAAATCGATTTAAATCGGTTTAATTCAAATTGAACGTTTTCAGCCATAACTCGCACATACTTCCGAATTAGCTTCCGAAACCTGTTCCATTGTGTCCGGAACGCGGGATAAACCCTAGGTACGCTGGTTACGGCGTCTAAATCGGAGTTCGGAATTCCCGGGATGAATAGTGTTTACGCTAGCTGTTTCTTATAAATAGACCACCCCTCTCAAACTAAAATAAAAAAAAAATATAATATCTCAAACCCTAGCCGGCCCTAAAACTGTCAATGGCCAGAAATGCTCCATTTTCATTCATCAATCTCTCCAAATCCATCCCCTTTCATCAGAATCTTCCAACTAGAAGATTGTAGAGCATAGAGAGATCTTGGATTTCAACGGTTATGATCGAGAACCGTTGAGCGAATCGTCGGCAATTTAGCCTGGAAGGTCACGCGTTCAAGCTCGTCGTTCTCGAGCTAGGGCTGACCGAGCTTCCTCATATTTGGACCAAAGGTGGAGGGAGGAGAGGCGCTTCATGTAGTGGTGCCTGATCGAGTGCTAGTGGACCGAGGTGGCGTGCGAAATTGCATGAGAAGCGGCGGCCGTGGGTGCGTGTTTGGCTGGAGGGTATCGCGTGGGGAAGAAAGGGGTGAGGGACGGCTTCGATCTGTTCAATGAAAAATGGACGGTGGATATGGAGTAGGGTTAGTAATCAGAAGATTAATTGAAAATTAATTATAATTTAAATATGTGTAAATTTAAAATTCGTATCTTTTTCATACGAGGTCGAAAAAATGCAAACTCAGTTGCGTTGGAATCGTATGGACGAGCACTACGCGATGGAGTTGGTTTGGAGTCGTTTGGAGTTAGTGAGAATTTTGGGTAAAATTAAACGCGCGTTTAATTTTATTCGAAATAAATCGCTAAAACGGAAATTGAAACCAAGGTGAGAACTTCTCACTCAATCGAATAGATTTCGATTTTATTTTAAATAGTTAGATTTAAAATATTTGAATTCATGTTTGAATGATGACTGTATATATTAATTGTTAAAATAGACATTATGCGCCGTTAGTAAGCGGATGTTATTTAGTAAAAACATATACCGCGAATATTTCATAAACAGTGAAATTGGTATTATATATAATATCAATATATATATATTGGCATATGTATATATTGCAGTTGATTGATTTCCCGTATTTTTTGCGGATGAGACCCTATTGCGCCGTTATTAAGCGGATAATATTAAATAAGAACATATACCGCGATAATTTCGTACTGGAGCGAAATTGGTATTGTGCTAATGTTTTTGGATGCAGGAAACAGGTTGGAGGGATCCAACTGGATTCCTCAACAGTTTTTATTTGATTATGGATATTTTGATATTCGTTGATTATCATATACGATATATGATGGATCGTTGTAGTCGTGATTGACTATTTGGTGTGTAGCATCATTGGACCCAGATTTTGGGATTTTAAAATGTTTTTAAAGGGATTTTTGAAAAGATAACATATCTTTGGAATTGATCCATTTCAAATAAATAAACGTTATAATTTTTAATGTTATAAAAATTATGATTTTTAAGAAATATAGTTAAAAGTTGATTTTTGAAAATAAGGAATTAATGACTTTATAAAAGAGTTTAAATTGGGATTCTGAACTTGTTATAAAAAGTTAAATTTAGGATTTATAAAATTTAATTATTTTATAAATCAGAATGGTGAAGTTTTTTTAAAGGAAATTAAAGACGTTTTAAAGAATAATATAGATTGATTTATATTAAAGGATTTACAAATGAATATTTGTAAATTAAAACGTTGGGATTATAAAATGAGATTTTATAAGTGTTTGAATGAATTGAAAATGAATTTCATTAAAGAATGAAATCAATAGAATTATAAATGGTGAAGTTGTAAACGAAATTTATAAACAGTAGATTTATAAATTTTATGAAGTTATTTGAAGAATAGATTGGGTTAAATAAATGAATCTTATAAGTTATAAGATTTATAATTATGAAACTCTAAGGAATGATTTTGTGAAATAATCGTTTATAAGTCGTTAACTTATAATATGAACTTTTAATCTAAAATTGAGTTATAAACTGGAATAGGTTAATAAAGGAATTTGTAAAAGGAAGTTTTTATATATAAATAGAAATAGAATTTATAAACGTTGTTTTATAAATTCGCAAACGACTTATTTTGATAAGTTAATTGTTATAACTTATAAATGGAGTTATATTCACATTTTTAAATAGTGAATAATCCTTTGAATTAAAATGAATAAAAGGATGAAATTGTTAACGTAGTATATTCACGTTTTTGAATAGTGAATAACACGTTAAAGGAAATATTTTAGATTTGATGTTTTAAATAGAATTAAAACAATCTAGTGATGTTTTAAAAGGTGTTGAGATTCGAAACCATAGATTTCAACATTTATTGTTGAAATAGACGTTTTCGAGAAATAAAAGGAAATGGTAGACTATAACACTGTTGTTATAGTAAATGATTTCCGAAAGGAAATGTTTTTAATAGTATTGGGATTTATATATCTATTTTAAATTCGAATCCCTATACTAGTGATTTTGGGTTGTCGTAACGATGTTTTACGTAACATTCGTTTTGGCCCAAGTAAATATGTTTAAGTGAATAATTTCCTTAAAGAATGAAATATATACTTAATTCGATTTAAGTATATTGAATATTTTCTAAGTGTTGAAAATAAAAGAGATTTGTGAATTACTTATGAATAAATAAGTATGGAAATGTTTTCCAATGTGAAGTGAATATTTAGAATTTATCTTTTTGAAGATAAATTGAAAATGGATAATTAAAATCGTATATTCATGAATATTTTGAAATATAAATTCATTATGGAATTTATATGTGAAAGTGGAACTTGTTAAAAATAAATATTGATTTATTTTTGAAGTGTTGGAATTTTATATCTTGTAAAGATATTTTGGAAATATAAATAATTTGGGAAATTATTTGGAATCTGGTGATGTGTGCATATCCAGTGATAGTTCAATAACCGACTATCAGTATTTCCCTTTGAATGGGTATTTGATGTGAATTGTTTGAAATTGAATGCACACTTATTTTTGAATAAGCGCTCACTATTCGGGTTAACCGGGAAAGGACCATGGGGTCGTATAACCCACTCCGAATATGTGATACGTCGTTGTGAATCGCATTTGAAGATCGGTGTTGAAGACCGGTATTTGCGAGAGTGATAGGATGAACTATCGATTGACTCTGCACCGAGTAGCTACGGTATTGAGTTCTCCATATGTGATGGTGAATCCGATCAGGATTGTGAATATCCGGATTGCAAGGACTTCTTTGTAAGTGCCTTCGGTTCTGTTCGAGCCCGGAACAGACTTGTATGGATTGTATGTCTGACATTACAAGTTGAGATATAAAGCCGATTTCTTTCAAATATATTTCTGTTGGTGGCAAAGAATTTATTCTTTGCTTAACACCCTTCTTTGAGACGTACGAGCTCAAAGGTTATATAGTTGAAGTTATCAGCGATATATTCCCAATTTGGTAATGTGACATGCTGAGTGATGCTGAAATGATCATTGTGTTGATTATTGTGATAGGATCATTTATTTGATCGTCTATCTTAGTGATCATTGTGTTGATCATTTGTTGACCCAAAGCATGGCTTTTGTATAAAGTATGTTTTTGTGGACGTGAATTCGTCGAGCCTCACACACCGTGAATGGTCAAAACAGGAAAGAAGCAGCAAGGTTATGAGGGGTAGCACCCTTTAGGATGTGTCCATTTCCTTCTGGAAAAGGGTGGTATCATGGTATGGAGCCCAGATACTTACTCATGTTGAAAACACTTTATGATTGTGTGAATTGATTACGAGCGCTCGGTGAAAAGGTCCCAAAGGACCGGGGGATGGCATATTCGGTCAGTTGTTACTCAGTCAGGAGTAACCCGGCCTTGTGTTGGTAGAGATCCGGTTTGGTTCTCGGGGATGTCCATCCAGAGGCATTCTCATGTGGCAATGGGAAGTTCCTTGGCCTGACCATTCGTTGGAAATCCAAAGAAACAATACGAAACTTGTACGGTATTAGTTGTAGAACCTGCTATTCACTTATGGTGGTCACCACTGTTTGGATAGTAGCTATAGTAGGCATACGATAATGGTCGTATGTTGGCTAAGATTTATATTCTACTTTCGAAATAAATTTTTCCTACACTATGCACTAATAATAATATCAAATGTTATTTTAAATGCGTATCAAGCATCTTTGACTATCATAAGGAGAAATCTCCTCCGATTCTGCGTTTGCATTGTGTGTGTGTGCGGGAGGCCTTATGGTAGTCTCATTTTTAAAAGCATTGCGAATTGATTAAAAAAAAAATATTCCTCTCTTTTGATTTTAAAGTTAAATAAACTGTTTTGAGTTCTCACACCAGTCACATGACTGACTCGGAGTTTATTGTTTTCCTTCCTAAACTCTGGGTGCCCACCAATTTCCACACGGGCAGTTAAGAGTTAGGTTTATCAGGATATTCTGGATATTCTGGAGTTGCTGGAGGCAAGCTGGATGGCATGGCGTATTACTTATATAGTATTTCTTTTTCCGCTGCACTGTTTGATGTATGTTGTTGTACACTCTGATGATATGATGTAATGAAATGTGATGTAATGTAATAACTGATATAGTTCTTTGTTTAAAGATTATTCATTCATTATTATATGTTGTTCCGCTGCGAATTGTGAGATTCTGTTGTTGTTCTGTTGTTTCCTTTCTGTCTATTTCTATTTTTCAAATTTTCTATCTTCTGTCTGTTTTTTTCTAATTCTCTGTTTTCTAAAAATTGTCTATCTTCTTTTCCCTCTATCTTTCTTCCTCTATCTTCTACCTTTTTCTCTTTTTTTTTCTTTTCTTAAATTCTTTTCTTTTTAAAACCCCTAACTATTCGGTTTTTTCGGCAACGAAAATCCGTGTCGTTACAGTCTTGTTCGGGACTGTTCAGTAAGGAATGGTCCCGGCCTTGTGTTGCAGGGATGAAGGGAGTAATCCTCGCTACGGTGATCTAGGCCACGTACTGTGACGGGCGGTACCCCAGTAGCCCTGTCATTGATGGAAACCCATTTTCCCTACGAGACCCTACGGTTTTGTTTGTATTACCCACTCTTGTGGCTAGTAGCTGGAATTTAATCATGTAACAATTTCGGCTATTTCAAATTTATTTGAGAACCCTAGACACTATTATAATATCACTGGATTTCCTATCAAATGTTTTGGTTAGCGTAATGTAAAAACTTTTCCATGTTTATGTGTGGGAAGTCTTACGTGATACCTTTTGTTTTCAAAGGATTTTTCTAAAGTTAAGCAATCTTAAACCGTTTACTCACACCCGACCCCTGTCTGACCCGAGTGTTTATTTTCTGTTTTATTAAACTCTTGGGTACTCATATTATGCATGAGTAGTCAAGTGATTCAGGTTATCTTTGACGAATTCTGGAGGAGCTATGGAGCAGGAGGCTTCAGCGTGTAGATTTATAGTTAGAGTTTCCGTTGTGTGTTATTCTGTATGATGTCTTGTATTATATTAGACAAAAATGTTATAACTGTCTAAATTGAGATGTTTAGTTGTGTACTCTGATGTATATGATACTATGTATATGTTCTATATTATATTTAAATCGTTCCGCTGTGAGATTCTGATGTGTTGTTTTCTCTTTCTTCTCTTTCTTTTCTTCTTCTATCCCTTTCTTTCTTAATTAGTGATGCAATTTTCCGGGAGTGGAAAGTTGGGTCGCTACAGCTGGTATCAGAGCATTAGGCTGAGTGAATACCTAGGCTTTGGAGTGGTGCCTATCTTGAGAGAGCGTACTTTTAATCTTTATATATATATATATATATATATATTTATACAACTACCTAATTTGTTGGGTTATCTGTTCGGATTTTCCAACATAGGATATAAAGGTAGATAAGGTAGGAGTGTGTGGAACACGACTACTATAATTGGTTGAGGCTCATATGTTGTGGTTGGAGGTGTTTATCGAGATTGTAGATCTAATACTGTCTCGAATAAGTTTTGTAGATTGGAAAAAGGATTTCTTTGAGTCCAGAGAAAGTATTTTCAAGAATTGGAGTATATTCTTGGAGTGTGAGGTTGATTTGCTCTCAAGCGGGCAGGAATTTCTAAGAGTTGAGTTGTCAGATGAGCAGAAGCAGTGGTGGTATCTTGATAGCTTCAGGAAGGAATAGCTATGGTGAGATGCGGTATCCATAGATGGTTCTTAAGATGTTTCTTTTGGAGCCAGATTAAGATGGTATTGGAAGAGCATTGATGCCTACTGCAATGAAGATTCGGATGTTTAGAGATTCCCTGGATCTCAAGTAAGGGTGTCTTGTCCATATTGAATTTTGAGACTAAGGTCGATGAGTTACCTCATTTCAGACATGGTCTCATTTGTTTTCTTTATGAGGAGATAAGTGGTTGGTGTTTGATTTTGAGCCAAGTTTCTTGAGGAGATGTTTACTCATCTTAAGGATGTTTTAGAGGATTTGGATGTTAGTTTGGTGTTTCAAGAAGCTTCTGGTTAAGAAAGATCTTTTGGCTTAGCTGTATCATAGAAGTGAAGTTTGGAAGTAGCAGCATGGATCTGTTTCTTCGATGATTCAGTAATCTTTGGAATTCTACTATCGGTAGACCAGGCAGATAGTGAAGGCTTATTCTTTTCTTTTGGAAGGCTCAGCAGAGCGAGATATCTGTTGTGAGTGATCTATCAGTTTTTCTGATAGGTAAGCCATTCTTGAAGATTGGACTTGGATAGGAAAAGTTGTTCTAGTTAGGGAGACAGTTCTTTAGAATCAGAACTGAGTGGAATCGCAAAAGTGACTTGCGATTAGTTTGGAAATCTTTGAGTATTCTTGGTTTGAGATTGAGGCATCTCTCATGGAGGGAAAAGCTATGAAAGTAGTCAGAGATTCTCCAGATGTTTTGAGGGAATTAGAAGTTGACCCGAATCGTAGACTGAGTTTTCTTATCAACTTGGAATTCAGGAGTAATTTTGATGGTTCAACCTTGTAGTGTGATGACTCTTGGAGCGTGAAGAGTTTGGTGAGGCAGCTCATGATTCTTTGGGTTGATCATCTTATTCTAAGTTAAGATTCTGTTGAGATGTTTTGACCAAGTGGAATGGTCACTAGATTTTTATGAGTCGGATAAACAGTGTATGGAGAAAGATTTTGCTTGTGTTCTTCGATAGCATTCTTATCTGCTCTAGATCAGAGTTATGCAGCGGAAGCGAGTTGGCAGTTATTCTGGAATGAGAGCAACCGGGAGTTGCAGTAAGAGATTTCTACAGGAAATTCAAGTATGAAGGAATTTTCTGGAGTTAGAAGGTAATGTTGTCAAGTACAACTGTTTGGCTATTCCAGATATGAGGTGTAGGTTTGAAGTCCATTGATGCTTGTGGTATAGAGTCGTTTTTTTTGGATTTCAGCAAATTATTTTTGGAAAAGAGCCATTTTGTTGAGTAGAACCTGGAGATTTGGTCTGAGTTGGTGCTGTTGTTTCTTGAAGCAATCAGCAAGGGTTGAGCTGGTCAGGAATATTGAAGATAACTCAGAAGCATCGGAAGAGTTATGCAGTTAGAATTGAGGAGATTTGGAATGTGCAGTTAGAGTTTGGATATTGACTTGGTTTTATCCGATCAAAGGAATTATAAGATTTGGTAAAACTGGAGAGTTCGCTCTGGAGGTATTTTGAGTTTTTCTGTGTTCTCTAGAGATTAGATTTTGATCTACAGGATTTAATTGCCAGTTTGGATTACTAGAATTCATGGTATTTCGCATATCTATGAGGAAAATGCGTATGATTCTTTGAGTAATAGAATCAGCAGTTCAGGAGGAATCTGGTAGTTGAGTTGGTTTTGAGTTTAGTCTGATATCTTGTTCAATTTTGTAGGATCAGATGAGTAAGTTCTTGGTTTTAATAATATAGTTACTTAATATTTGTAGAGCGAGTATTCCAGTGTAGGTATCTGGAAACTCTAGATAATAATAGTAGGTTCTGCTCAGAATTTTTCTGGATAGATTAAATTATTTGATTGATTTGGTTGCTATGATTGGTAGTGTATGATTGATTGTATGATTTCTAATTTAAATTTAAATTCTTTAACTGGATTATTAAATTATCTTTGCTTTTAAATTTCGGGGACGAAATTCTTTTAAGAGGGGAGGAATGTGATGACCCGGAATTTTGAGCAATATCAATTTAATAATCTTTGACAATAATTAAATTGATTTGATCATTTTATATTATAAATTGACAAGTTAGATTTATTTTAAAGGTTAATGATAATAATCTGTTAATATCTATTAATATTTTCTTTACAATATATAGGCAGGATAAATTCTTTTGAAAATTTATAATGATTTGATTTGGAAATATTTAGTTTGGTAAAAAAAAAGAAGTTTTTAATGTAATAAAACTTTATATTCAAATTGTAATATATAAATGTATATATATTGTGATTTGAATTTGTTTTAAAATTTAATTTGGAAATTAACAAATTTAATGATTAGTATGTTTTTCTATTTGAAATGTGTATACATATTTGTATATATATTTGAAATAGGAAAATTATTAATTTGAATTTAATAAGAGTTTTCAAACTTGAATATATTTAGTTTTGAAATTTGAAATGATATTTAAGATTTAAATAAAAGTTCATTTGTTTTAATAGTTTTTCATTCTAATTTTATAATTATCTAACATTACACAAATATTTATATATATAGCTTAATGAGATTATTAAAAATGAAATAACATTTAAAAGAAAAACATTAATAAAACAATTAAAACACTTGTTAACTAGATAAAGTATGTTAATGACACTTGTGAAGTATATTGTATATAACATGACAAATGTCTTTTTCACTTATAATAATAAAATTTAAAATTTGTAAAATACGAGAAGGAATTTACTTTTAATTTTCAGCTAAGAAATCACTTTCTTCTTTCAAACAAAAATACAAATCTGAAGAAAAAAAATGTAAATAAAAAACAAAGATCTGAAAAGAAACAAATGCAGAAAACTATAAATCTGGAAACAAGAAATTTAAAAGCAGATTCAACATCAATACAAGATCTTCAAATGCAAGTGAAATTTCAACAATTTAAATGCTCAGCTACAAGATAAAAATCAACATGCAAATTTATTCAAGCAATTCAGGATTAAAATCAACATGCAACAAGTTTAGGGAAGAATGCAAGGAATTCTGTAAATAGCATGCAAGATGATTGAAGCCTGGAAAAATGCAGATGAATCTAAAAGCGTGTGCAGTTCTGTCTTCCACTTAATTACAAGTGAGTAAATGGAGTTTTAAAAACAGTTTTATCCTGAATTTTAATTTGTTTTTACGATGAATATCATGATGCTGATGAATTCTTGAATTAAAAGTTTATGCACGTTTGAATGTTAAGCAGTTTGATGCCTGTGATGGTGAAATGACTCTGTTTGTTTATAAACAGGCTCCACCTTCTTTATATAATTCAAAAATTCAATTTTAAATCCAAACTAGCTTATGATTTGAAAATAAAGATTGTTAGAAAACATGTAATCTTCCTTCTAAAATAATTATAGGATTTTGTAAGGGATATTTGGTTCAAAGTTTAAAATTTACAGCAAAATCTTATTATGGGTCAAAAACTAATCGAATCAATTTTGGATTTGAATTCCTAATGTAAAATCATGATTTTTGGGATTAGTATCATGATTTTTAGATTAGAAATTTAAATGAATTTTCGTGTTAATGGTTTTGGGCATTTCGGCCATTTAATGGCGAACCACGGCGAGTCAGAGATCGTGGTTGGAGAGATCGTGGTTGGGGTTGAAGGTGGTTGGTGTGTCGTTGTTCATGGGAAAATTACTGTGGTAATTTTTAATGGGTCGAGATGGCCGTAGTTCGATCGTGTAGGGTTTTATTCCCTGATTTTGGCCGATGGGTTCATCGCGACTTCGAGGCGTCATAAGGCTGTCGGAGTTGATCGCTCGTGTGTCGTAGGATCTAGGGGTTGTGGCGGAGCTATGGTGGTGGTGGCGTGGTCTCCGGTGAGGGGATGGCCGGCGGTGGTTGAATTTGGGGATGGTGCTTTCGAACGGTTTTGGGTTCGAAGGCCATTTTTTCGATTCTCATTCGAATTGATGTTCTGGGTGGTGCGATGGGTAGAGGGGGTTGAGTGCGACTTGTGGGTAGCCGGAATAGAGTTCGCCAGCGACCAACGTGGGTGTGCACGTTAATGTGCACGGATCTGTGTTTCATGGGGAGGTTCTGGGGAGAAGAAGGAGGAAACTCGAAGTAGGCTCCGTGTTTTTGATGGTCTGACTCGAAGCAGGGGGTAGGCAGGGGATACTCGGTATGTTTGTTAGTTTTGCTCGGGGTAAACGAGGGTGTTAATCGAGTTTTAGGGGGTGATTACTCGAGTTTGTAATGCAGCTTTGGTTTGCTTCAAAGTTTTATTATATAAAGTAATGTTTAAAGATTTTGAAAGCAAAAGGAATTTGATTTATAGATTTAGTTAAAGTTTATAAAAATATAAACAAGCTTTCTCTTATAACTAATTTGGTTTTAGGAATAAAGTTTTTAAAATAAAGGATAAACTAGTTTCAAACTAAAATTTGTTTCAAAGCTATGTTTTAAACGAGTTTTATGTTTTGAAGTATAAAAGTTTTTAAAATGAAACAAGTGGAATTTTAATAATATGTTTGTAATAAATTTTATTAAATAACTTTGAAAGTTCAAACATTTTTAATTTTGAACGTTTCAATTGTTTTGGTTAAAATTGATTTCTAAAGTATTTTATTTTAATAAGTTAAATAATAAAGATTTAGAGATCAATAAAATTAAAGAATATCTTTAGTTATTTTGAATTTTGATTTAATTAAAGATAATTAAATTTGAAAAGGTAATTAAGATAATTAAATTATTAACCATTCAAAAATTATTGGTTAATATAAATGTGTTAATTAAGGAAATGGTTTCTTGTTTAAGAATCTTTTTAATATAGTAAATTAAAGAATCATTTAATTAATTTTAAACGATTAAGTTAATGTAACGAAGCGGATTTTGCCTGTTCGAAAATCGACATCCATACTTTACATCGTACTCGAATGCCGTAGATTCAACCGTTCAAATCCGATTCGCCGGAGCTTATAACACAATTAAGTAAATAACACAGCGGAAGAAATAATGAATATCAATATACAACATCTGATACAACATCCTGATACAACAGATGATACAATAGGTATCGATATACATCAGAGATATGATACAATAAAATAGCAGTAGAAAGAAAATTGCTAACACCAGCAGCGGAACAGATAACTCCAATATAATCTTCAAGAGAGAACTCCAACAGCAGCTCGAACCATCATCACAAAACACTAAGACAAACAAGACTGGTGTGCATCCAAAGACTGAAACTAGCTCCAGATAATCCACAGAACCTAACTATCTAAAAAAACCCAACTCTAGACTGCTCGTGTAGGAAATAGTGAGCACCCAGAGTTTAGGAAAGAAACAATAAACTCCGAGTCAGTCATGGGACTGGTGTGAGTAACAAAAACAGTTTATCTTTAAAATAAACAAGATTTTTAAAAGAAAATCCGATATGCTTTTTAGAAAATGAAACTACCATAAGACCTCCCGCCACACACACAATGCAAACGCAGAATTGGAGGAGATTTCTTCTTATGATAGTCAAACATGCTTAATACGTAGAAAGTTCTTTGATATTATTATTATAAGTGCACAGTGCAGAAAACATTTCGAAAGTAGAATATTAATCTTAGCCAGCATACGACCATTATCGTATGCCTACTATAGCTACCATCCAAACAGTGGTGACCACCATAAGTGAATGGCAGGTTCTACAACTAAAACCGTACAGGGTTTCGTATTGGATGAATGGATTTCCAACAAATGGTCAGGCTAAGGAACTTCCTACTGCCACATGGGATCGCCTCTGGTGGGACGTCCCGAGAACCTAACCGGATCTCTGCCAACACAAAAGCCGGGTTACCTCTGTAACTAGGTAACTACTACCCGAGCAAGCCATTCCCCGGTCCTTTGGGACCTTTATCCGAGGCGCCTCTAAAGCAACAACCACACAGTAAATGAGATTGGAGCCACCACATAGGTAAATATCTGGGCTCCATACCATGATACCACCCTTTACCATAAGGGAATGACACACCCTAAAGGGCGCGACCCTCATAACCTTGCCGCATGTTTCCTGTTTTGACCATTTCCGGGGTGTGAGGTCCTGATGCAGTCTCGTCCACAAAGCTACGCTTTGGTACAAAGCTATGCTTTGGGTCAACAAATGATCAAAGTAATGATCACAAAGATAAATGATCAAACAAATGATCATATCACAAATGATCAAACAATGATCATTAACACACAGCAGCACTCAGCATGCCACACTACCAAATTGGGAGTATATTGCTGATAACCTTCAACTACATAACCTCTGAGCTCATACGTCTCAGAGAAGGGTGTTAAGCTAAGAGAATAAATTCTCCGCCACCAACAGAAATGTATTTGAAAGAAATCTGCTTTATATCTCAAAGTGTAGTGTCAGACATGTAACCATACAAGTCTGTTCCGGGTTCGAACAGAACCGAAGGCACTTCCGAAGAAGCCCTTGCAATCCGGGTATTCACAATCCCGATCGGACTTCCCATCACTTAGGGAATCTCTATACCGTAGCTACTCGGTGCAGAGACAATCGATAGGTTATCCTATCGTTCTCGAAAACACCCGGTCTTCAACACCGGTCTTCAAATGCTATCCATAACGACGTATCACATATTCGGAATGGGTTATACGACACAAAGGTCCTCTCCCGGCTAAACCGAATAGTGAGCGCAATATTTAAAATATATGGATATGCGATTTCAATTAAGTCACAACTTAATAATTCAAAGTTTTCTTCAAATGGTTTTAACAAATTACCGTTTTCAAATCTTTTAAACAAAAGATTTATTTCAACAACCTTCAATGGTTTAAATAATTTCCACACTTTAATCTTTTAAACAAAATTTAATTCACAAAGTTCACCTGTAGCGACCCAACTTTCCACTACCGGAAAATCGCATCACTAATTAAGAAAGAAAGGGATAGAAGAAGAAAAGAAAGAGAAGAAAGAGAAAACAACACATCAGAATCTCACAGCGGAACGATTTAAATATAATATAGAACATATACATAGTATCATATACATCAGAGTACACAACTAAACAACTCAATTTAGACAGTTATAACATTTCTGTCTAATACAATACAAGACATCATACAGACAACAACACAGCGGAAACTCTAATCATATCTACACGCTGAAGCCTCCTGCTCCAAAGCTCCTCCAGAATTCGTCAAGAGATAACCTGAATCACTTGACTACTCATATATAATATGAGTACCCAAGAGTTTAATAAAACAGAAAATAAACACTCGGGTCAGACAGGGGTCTGGTGTGAGTAAACGGTTTAAGATTGCTTAACTTTAGAAAAACCTTTGAAAAGAAAAGGTATCACGTAAGACTTCCCACACATAGACATGGAAAAGTTTTTACCTTACGCTAACCAAAACATTTGATAGGAAATCCAGTGATATTATAATAGTGTCTAGGGTTTTCAAATAAATATGAAATAGCCGAAATTGTTACATGATTAAATTCCAGCTACTAGCCACAAAAGTGGGTAATACAAACAAAACCGTAGGGTCTCGTAGGGAAAATGGGTTTCCAACAATGGCAGGGCTACTGGGGTACCGCCCGTCACAGTACGTGGCCTAGATCACCGTACCGAGGATTACTCCCTTCATCCCCTGCAACACAAGACCGGGACCATTCCTTACTGAACAGTCCCGAACAAGACCACCCCGCAGTTGGCTGCAGACCAACTGCCCACACAGCCGAAATATAAAGGGACCTCTAGACAGGGATGTATCTTGCTCTCCAGTGGGCGCGACCCACGAAGCCTTGCTGCACCTCCCCTGTTTTAGCCATTCCCGGTTGATGAGGCTTGAGGTTGCGATTACCTTTATAGGACCAATTATCTTAGAATGCTCATCGTCCGCCTGACGATGCTGAAAGCATTCAATCCATACAAGTTCGTTCCGGGTTCGAACGAAACCGAAGGCACTATCTCGTTGCACTCATTTTGGAATCACCCTCAGAGTCAACGACCATAGCCCTTGCACTCTGATTCACCATCTCGAATCTATAAGCACTATTCCGTCAAACTCATTACGGAATCACCCACAGAGTTATACTGACGTATAGCCCTTACACCTCGAGTCTTCACTTGCTCCACTTGGATTAACGACCTAACGTTTAATTGGAATCGATGTGGTTTTCGGATTCCAAATATGGAAACCCGATCCCGGTCTCATCGAAACCAAACGCCATTTTAATGTCCAAGTTGTACTTAAGGGATTTAAACAATAGATATTCAGAAGTATCACTTAACATAAATGGATGTATTCACAACACAGATAGATAAGCATCTATTATCACATGCATCTATACATATCACAAAGCAGCATATATGTCAAAATCAGATATAGCATAATCACATCATCACATCTATTAATATCATCCAACAACAATCAATATCATTAACTCATCCAATGATATATAAATCATCCAATCATTAACCATTCATAAACAAATTTGATTCAACCTTGATTAATTTAATTAATCCTTAAATTAAATTAATCCTTAATTAAACACTTGGATTATCTTCAATCCAATATTATTCATTAATTAATTACAAATTAATTAACAAACATCACTTAATTACCCAACTCAATTAATCTTCCTTGATAAATTTTCACTTAATTACTATAAGTAATTATTACTTAATTTCCAAATTAATTAATCATCCTGATTAATTACTTGCAAATTAAATTAAGTAATTACCTCATAATTACTTCTAAATTAATCAATCTTGATTAATTATTCTCTAATTATCCTGATAATTATTCCTTAATTATCTTTAAATCAATTGCACTTGATTAATCATTTTTAATTAATCACATTTGATTAATTACTCTTAATTAATCATTCTTAATTAATTACTTTCAATTAATCACATTTGATTAATTACTTTAATTACATTTAGTAATTTAAAACTTAATTATAAATTAATTATTCTTAAATTATTAATTAACAATTAATTAATTATTTTCATTAATTAATGATTACATCATTAATTAAATTTCTTTCTTAATTAATTACTTTAACAAGTAATTAACCACCTAATTAATTACTCTTAATTCTTTAATTAATTAATCATTAATCAAATAATTTAAATCTTTAACTAATTATTAATTTAGTCTTTAATTAATAACTCTAGTGATTAACTCTTAATCACATTTACTTAATTACTTTTCATAAAGTAATTATTCTTTACTTAATTACCTTTAGTAATTAACCACTTAATTACTTTAATTACTTCCCAAGTAATTATATTAGTTCAAAGTGATTATCTTAATTAATCACAAATTAATTACTTAATTAACTATTTAACTAATCATTTAAAATTAATTAAATGATTCTTAATCTTATTATATTAAAAGATTCTTAATTAAGAAACCATTATCTTAATTAAATCATTTATTAACAATTAAAACTTGATAATTAAAAATGATTTAATTATCTCAATTATCTTTACAAATTTAATTATCTTTAATTAAATCAAATTCAAACTTACTAAAGATAATCTTTATTACAATTGATTATCAAATTCTAAATCATTAAACTTAATTTAAATAAAATATAATGATTTAGACATCAATTAAATTTAAACATATTTAAAATTGAACCCTTAAGTCTTTAAAAACCTTTCCCAAATTATTTATTAAAGTTTAATATAAACTTTATTTTAAATCCACTTATTTTATTTAAAACTCCATATTTTAAAATATATAACTTGTTTAAAACATAACTTTGAAACAATTAAATTTTGAAACTTGTTCAATCTCTGTTTTAAAGACTTTGTTTCCTAAAACCAAATTTTCTTTTACATTAACAACTAAAACAACTCGTACAAATCCCAGAACTCTAAATACCCGAGTAAAACATGGAACCACCCCGAGTTTCCCCCGAGTTCCCTTTCCTATCCCCACTACTACGAGTCCAACAAACAAAACACGATGCTTGCTTCGAGTTCCTCCTTCCCTCTCATTCCTGAACCCATACTTCTCCATATCATCAGCACCGTGCAACGTGCACCACCACACCTCCCACCAACGACCACCGCCGCAGCTCCGACAAGTCATCCTCGACCCTAACTTCCTAACGCTACACCCAGAAACCCGAATACGATCGACAAACAAAATTAAGCCCTACGACCCAAAAAACTGCTCGAAACATCATCACCCAAAACCTCCCCTCCACGGCAACACCGAGCTCGAGAAAACATGCCACCGCCGCCGTAGCCTCCCCACGTCAACTCGAACCTATAGCCTCACCGCGACAGCCTCCGGTATCTCCACGACACCACGAACCCACGAAGAACTCATCGGCCACAAACAGGTACTAAAACCCTAATCATTCCATTCGCTACTAACTCGATCAAAAATAAAATACATGAGTATTTTTCCCATGATCCTTGTTGCTTTCCCCTCCTTCGAGCACAAACTCGTCCACAACCTTGCCATCCTTCGCCTCAATTTGACCAAAATACACAAAACACTAAAACTCCAAATTCTCACAAATTATTTATCTAAAATTTGTGATTCAAGCTTCTAAAATCATGATTTCATATTTGCATTATGATTATGAAATCAAAACTCAAGTTTGGATTCAAAAACTTTTGACCCAATTTGAAATCTTACAGTAAACTTGAATATTTTAAACTAGTTATTCAATTTTATAACCTACAAGCATTTTTAGATGATACGTTAGATGATTACAAACATCTTTTATATACAAATCAAAGTAAAATTCACATCTATTATCAAGTTATTGATTTTATCATGAGGTTGAACTGTTTTATAAATGTTGAAATCTTTTAAACTGTACAGGTATTTCAACCCATATACTCAAACATGCAATCAAACACTCACATACAAACATACATATAATTCAATTCAGATAACAGCATGATATTTATTCACAATCCAAGATAGAATTCAAGTTTAATCTGTTTTTAAAATTTATTTACTCACTTGATTAATGCAGAGGACAGAGAACAGCAGTTCAATTCACAGGCATTTAAAATTTCATACTTCCTAAAACATGCACTCATTTCAAATCAAACATTTCAGATATCAAGGCAACATTCAGAAGCAAGATGCAATTCAGGTTTTAAAACTGTTTTTTTAAAGATTCATTTACTCACCTGTAGCAGAGAATAGGAACTGCATTTGTTCCAGGCCTCAATTTAATTTGCATGTTGAAGTTTTCTTCTGAATTAATGTTGATCTACTTTCTGATGCTTATTTGATTCCAGATTGCATGTTTGTATGTTGAAGATTTCCAGGCTTCTTCATATATTTCAGATTGAAATTTCCAGATTTTCTATCTCTGATTTGCATGCATTTTCCAGATTCACAGATTTGTATTCTTTTGTTTTTGATTTGGTTTACATGCATTCTTGTTTGAGTTGAAGAAAAATATTTCAGCTGAATAATAAAACTTACATTTTATAATTTACAATTAAATCTTAAATTTAATTATCAAAAATGAAGAAGACATTTGTCCCAAAGAACTCTAATCTATTTACACCTAAGCAATTAATTTACAAGTGTCTTAACACAAACTAAAATGTTTACAAGTGTTGTTATAAATGTTATAATATTGTTTTATTAATGTTTTTCTTTAAATTTTATTTATCTTTAACAATTTATTAAAGTCTAATATACATGTATTTATGTAATATAAAATGTACATACTTATATTTTAGTAAATATTCATTTGAAATCAAGAAGCTTACATTTTTTTTAATTCAATCATGTTTATATGTTTGAAAATTTCTATTTAAATTTAAATCTTATTTAAAAATTCAAAGTACATATTTATCATAAATAAGGAATTAACTTTGTTATTTAAATCTAAATCTCAATTATCAATTCAAAGTCATTAAATCAAATTATCATTTTAAATTCAAAACTAAATATATTCAAGTTTGAAAACTCTTATTAAATTTAAATTAATGCAATTCCTATTTCAAATATATATATACAAATATATATACACATTTCAAATAGAAACATTCTAACATTAAATTTATTAATTTCCAAATTAAATTTTAAAATAAATACCAAATCACAATATATATACATTCATATATATTACAATTTGAATATAAAATTTTATTACATTAAAAACTTCTTATTTATCAAAATAAATATTTCCAAAATCAAATTATTATAAACTTTCAAAAGAATTTATCTTGCCTATTTATATTGTTAAGAAAATTATTGATAGATATTTACAAATTATTGTCATTAACCTTTTAAAATAAATTTAACTTGTCAATTTATAATATAAAATGATCAAATCAATTTAATTTTTATCAAAGATTATTAAATTGATATTGCTCAAAATTCCGGGTCGTCACATTCCTCCCCCCTTAAAAGAATTTCGTCCCCGAAATTTAAAAGCAAAGATAATTTAATAACCCAGATAAAGATTTTAAATTCCAAACAGCAATCAAACAATCAATCATACATTATCAATCATAGCAACCAATTCAAACAAACAATTTTATCTATCCAGAAAAAATTATGAATAGAACTTCCTAATATTATCAAGAGTTTCCAGATTCTTCTACTGGAATACTCGCTCTACAGAATCTTAATTACTACACTACTAAAACCAAGAACTCCCTCATCTGATTCTACAAATCTGAACAAGATACCAGACTAATCCCAAAACCAACTCAACTACCAGATTCCTTCTGAACTGCTGATTCTATCACTCAAAGAATCATACACATATTCCTCAGAGATATGTGAAATACAATGAATTCCCAGCTATTCAAACTGGCAATTCAATCCTGTTGATCAAAATCAAATCTCTAGAGATCACACATAAAATTAGATTCTTTGTATTTGGAAGTGTATTTGTCGAGACTGGCCATTCCCGACAGTAATTGTTGATGAGAAGGAGGCAGGAGTCGCCGTGCATATGCACGGCGATGAGACTCTGACGAACTGCTTGGGTATGGGGTGTTGCAGAGATGGCTCGAGCAAATATGAGGATGACTCGAAGCAAGTCAGGTAGAAACTCGAAGTAGGCATGAGTTTGACTCGAAGTAGAATATGGGATTCTCGGGTTTCTCTGTATATTGCAGTCTTCAGGTTGCAAACCTGTTTCTTTAAAATCTGGTTTTTAAAATATTCAAATCTGAAGTTTTGTGTAAGGTAATGTTTAAGTTTAAAATTTAATTCAGGTTTGAATTTCTAATTTGAATTTAAACTCCAGTTTTTAAAATAGGAATTTAAGTTTAAATTTAACTTTATTAACTATATCATGTTGATAAATAGTTTAAACATTTTAGTAATGAGGTTTTAAAATCTCTAAATTGAGTTGTTTAGTTGTGTACTCTGATGTATATGATACTATGTATATGTTCTATATTATATTTAAATCGTTCCGCTGTGAGATTCTGATGTGTTGTTTTCTCTTTCTTCTCTTTCTTTTCTTCTTCTATCCCTTTCTTTCTTAATTAGTGATGCGATTTTCCGGTAGTGGAATTTCGGGTCGCTACATCACCCCATTCACAAAGATCCATTTACGGATTTCAAATCAACCCCCATTTCAATTGGATTAAGTCGTTAAATCTTTAAATTGAAGATTTAACTTATAACTTTCAAATCGTTTCCATAATTTGGAAAATCATTTCCATTTTTAACTTGAAATCCTTTTAACACAAATTGGACGTTCACTTCCTATATGAAAGCTTTTATTATTTGAAAACAAATAGTTTTCATTTCCGAAATATCCAAATTTTTATTTACACGAGTTAAAGCCTTTGAATTTAAATTCAAATTCCCAACTGGTATAACATCTTTAGTCCCTAATTTCCAGATCATAGAATTTAATTTCAAATATTGAATTCAAATTTAAATCAGAATATTTAAATTCCAAAATTCAATCAAGTTATTCAAAATAAATTTCATCTTTGAAATTCCATTTCAAAAGCTTTTCACTTTAAACCCAATCCATTTCCAAAACATTTGAATTCAAATATTCAATTTAAAAATCATTTTAAAATCCGTGACTTAATCGATTTCCTCGTGAAATCCATATTTGTGTGTGTATAGTATGGTCCAGGGTTTAACACAATAGTGCAACATCATTCAATTATCACAGATCAAAATACAGAAATATAGTTGATAAGCGGTATAAACTATAACGCTTATCCATCATTCACAGATCATAGATATATAAATCATAGATAATGAATTACATTTATCCCAGATAAATAACTACATTGCAGATCACAGATAAACCAGTATATATTACAAAGTATCACAGATCAGGGATATCAGACAATTAAATCATTTAGTCAAGTTCAAACATTCACGGGTAAAATTTATTAGTTAACAGATTTATTTAATCCTTTATTAGTTAATCTTTTATTATTAACTAATCAATCTTGATAAATGAGACAAGTAATCTTCAATTATTTAAATTATCTTAATAATTTACAATTATTATTAACTCTTTAATTGATAATTTCAACTAACCCCTTGATTAGTTATTTTGAGAAATTAAACCTTTAATTACTTTCACTAGTTAATAAACCTTGCTTAAATTGGTTAATCTCAGATTAATTACTTAATTAATTTATCACTTTTTCCTTGAGTTAATTATTGCTTAATCACTTGATTAATCACTTTAATCATTAATTAATGTTTAATTACAGATCCTTAGTTACCAATCAATTAATCTTTAAACCTTTATATATTACTTTATCCTTTAATTATTTATTTAATTAATCCAAATTAATTAGTTTAAATAAACAAATTATCCATTTTAATCAGCTTAATAATTAATGAATCATAAATCATTAAATCTTCATTACTTAAAGTAAAACTTATTTATATATATACATAAAGTTTAATTGTTATTTATAATATATTGAAACATTGTTACAAATTCCCTTTTTGTAATTTCAATTTAAATTCAAAATGAAAATGGATTCTTGTTTATCTTCAAATAAGTTTAAATCAAATTCTTCTAACATTCTTAAATTCACTTATTAAAAATAACCATTGATTACAAAGGAAATTTAAAGAGTTAAAAAAAAACAAATTTTTATTTAACCTTAACATATTTGACTTCTTGCCACCGCTTAAGTAAAAAAAAATTAATTAAACTTCAAAATCTTTGAATCTGATTTAGGATTTATTTCGGGTTCGAAATTTTTCTTATCTTAACTTATTTAAGTTTCTATTTTATATTTCCAAATTCAATTCCATTTTGAATTCAAATTCCCCCATACATTTAATTGTCTTTAAATTATTGAAACGAATTAGATTTGAAACTTTATTTGTTTTCAAACTAGATTTCAATTCAAACTTGAATTTACAATTAAACTTTGACTTGAACTCAGTTTGAAACCCTGATTGATAAATTTAAACTTCAGTTTGCAAATTCAGAAGCCAGGCTCATGTTCAAAAGCCTATAACCAATTTCTGACCCGAGACTTCCCATTTCTTCTTCGAGTCTTCCCCGTCCCATACTTCGAGTCAACTACCGAGCTATTCGAGAAAACACGCGGTAGAAAAAAACAAGAAAACAAAACTTCCAGGCATCACCATATCCACGCAAAACCGAGCTCGTGCACGTGCACAGCACCGCCGATCACTGGCGAACTTCCCTCCGGCCTCTGACAAGTCAGCATCCCCCCTGACAACCCAGCGCAAGCATCAAATCTCCATCTCACAGCTCGAAATCGAAATCGAGATAAAACTCGAAACCTGGAAACGCTCAAACCATTTCCTTCCAACCTGTCAACGTCATGTTCTCGGCGCTCCGACCACTAGGCGACCCCAAACTCCGACCGTAGCCTTGCCCACATCCCCTCTACCAAACCCCACAAGCGCGATCCACTCGATCGAGTCACGGCAACAAAAATAAATTTTTACCGAGCACGAAAAAAACTGGAACCCAAACCCTATATTTGATTCAACCCCAAAATCCATGCGTTAGAAATTTGTTTCAATATTTTTCCTAGATTCGAAAATGGTCAAACTACCTCCTCAACAAATTTTAACGATTAAAATTCATTGAACTAACAGAAATTGGTAAGAATGTATTTTTAGTTCAACAAGGGACTGCTCTTAATTCTTTGATCTAAAAATTAAAATTTTTGTTTTAAAAATCATATTTTTGTATACGAATTCTATTTATATTCATGAATTTGTGAATTAAGAAACTCGAAATTTAACATATTTGAAGGTTGCTCTGTAGTTTTAACCTTTCCAGAGACAACACAAATTTGTTCACTTTAAACAAATCTTTAAACTAAAATTTATAGTGTAACAAGTATATTTTGTTCAAAGCTTAAGTCTTAACATGGATTGGATCAAGATCAAATGAATTTTTTGAATTAGATTTTGAGCTTGAAAAACTAGAACAGAAATTCTCAAATTCAAGAGCAGTGCACAGATATATCTACATCCAGATATTCCACAGCAGATTATACTTATATATTCACCATACATATTATCAGAGAGAACACATGCAGCCATATTAACTTAAGTTATAAAAAAAATAATGTTACTCACCGTAATTTGAGAAGAAATGAAACAGAGCTCTTCCAATATGTTGAACAGGTTTGAATTTTTAAGTTGGAACCCCTCTAGGTTGAATCTTGAAGTAGATTGTTGTTTACATTGAGTTGTTTTTAAGTTGAAATTTTTCTTGTTTAAATTTGAAAATATATTCACTTCAGTTTTGCATAGCTTATGGACGAACTGATGATAATATATGGAAATGGGGTATACAGTGGTTGTACAGGGTGGTGATGTATTTTGTACAATTTACCAGGGATATTTTTTTCTTATTTGATTAAGCATAATTTCGACTGAAAGCAAATTTTAGTCATGGGCTAGATTATATTTTGTGTACTAAGATACTAGCATTTATTGCTTTGTCTTCTCCTCCAAGCTCCGTACTTTCATATACATGTTTTCTTTTGTTGACTATGTTGGCTGCAAATATTGTTTTGGTGGGCTGAAATGATCAACATGGTGTGCCAGAGGATATGGCATTAATTAAACTTTGTCTTGATTTGCAAGCTTAGTTATATATCTTATATTTAGTTTGTTTCATCAGTTTGCAAGTATAAATACTTGACTATATTTTGTACCTTGTTTATATAGTATGAGGATATCTTGTTTTATATTTTCTTATCATGTTCACATTATCATTCACATCTAATTAGATTTGCTTACTTTATATTTTCATAGACATTTTATTATTTTACTTTATGTATAAACTATAAAGTTGTTTTAGTCCTTCATTATAAAACTTTAACTCAAATGAAAATATATGCTTTTGTTTTAGTTATAATTTTTATACTTCATTTGCTTATTATTATTTTCATACTTATGTTACTTGTTATTATTTCAAACCATTTGTAACAATTACTATTTATATAAAAATCAATTTTGTAAAGATATTACCTTAACAACATTGTTTAAAAATAACTCCTTATTTAAAATTATTTATAAAAGAAACCATTTCTATGTTAATAAATAACATATTTTATTTGAATTTGGAAAAATCAAATCGATTAACCATTTAATTTCACAAATTTTAAATCAAAAATTAAATAAATTATCAATTTAAAATAAATTAAAATTCGGGATCGTTACAGACTTCCCCCCCTTAAAAAGAATTTCGTCCTCGAAATTCGCTAGAGAGAGATAATGAAGATAGATGAAAGATAGAGAAATATCTTTCCAGATCAAACTGGATATCAATTCTGCATTTGGCTTAGCCAAATTAGAATATCAACAGTAGATATAAGAACAAACTCAATCAATTTACGAAACAATTGGGTTACCTAATCTGCGAAGTATACAAGGGTATTGGTTAGTGCGAAGGGATAACTAACCGTTCGTAGATTATATCTGGACCCAAATATTGACAGATATATGGATCAAATTTCAAAATGTTGAGTTTAAAAACTAATTTATACCTATCAACCACAGTAACCAAAGCAAACAAAACAACCAATACATCCAAACAAAAAAATTTGGCCTATTTGGAGTTTATGTCCCATACAAATATATCAAATCTTCTTCCTGGATCTACCAGGAACCATCGAAGAATTGACAAGAGATGCTGAAAAAGATAGATTTAATCTTCTATAATTTTTCTAATACTAGAAATGGATTCCAAATTCAAGTCAGAACATCTCAAAGTATACATCAACCTGTCCTTCTTCGGACTTCGATCAACCCAAGAAATTATAATAGAATTTCAAATTTGTTTTTAAACGAAATCGTTTTATTGATATAATTCAAATTATCCTTCATAATCTATTAATCAATTTAATTCAACTTAAAATTTCCAATTTATTCAGAATTTCCAATTTTCAAATTTCAAATTTATTAAAGTTTAAATTAAAAACTGATAAGGAACTAGTGAAAATTCGAAGTAAGGATTTCCTACAACGATTCGTAGGGCAACCATTGCACTGAAACTTCTTCCTGGAGCTGTCACGAAGCAATCAAAAGAATTTGGAAACGAATCAAAGAAGATTGATAGAGAAAGATTATTTCCACTATCGCAGGGTATTGACCATTTATAGTGGTACTTCCTGTCCCCTATCTTGTTCTCTTTTTGCACTCATACTTACTATCGATGAATAGTAAGAGAATTTACTGAGGCATACAAACGGATATCTTAGGGATTACTCATTCTAGGGTTTACTTCACCCTATCTCTAATGAGCTACTTAACGTGTTATACTCCTGAGCTAAAGTTTTAACCCTCAGCTCTGATACCAAATGTAACGAATGCAACATCAGCAACGACCGGTAGGCTTTGCAACCATCCCAGCCCCACCGTGGCTTACAATGGTACCCGAAACTTGCTTTTACGGCCAGCCTCTCGACTGTCACGGCTTACGCCTAACCAACCCCGTAAAGAGGCCGTGTGGGGGCAAGAGTCTCCCGTTCGCCACCAAACCGCGAAGCGAGAATCCCCCATCACATTTCACTAAGACAAGCAAGTCTCATCCACAAAGCTACGCTTTGGTACAAAGCTATGCTTTGGGTCAACAAATGATCAAAGTAATGATCACAAAGATAAATGATCAAACAAATGATCATATCACAAATGATCAAACAATGAACATTAATACACAGCAGCACTCAGCATGCCACACTACCAAATTGGGAGTATATTGCTGATAACCTTCAACTACATAACCTTTGAGCTCATACATCTCAGAGAAGGGTGTTAAGCTAAGAGAATAAATTCTCCGCCACCAACAGAAATGTATTTGAAAGAAATCTGCTTTATATCTCAAAGTGTAGTGTCAGACATGTAACCATACAAGTCTGTTCCAGGTTCGAACAGAACCGAAGGCACTTCCGAAGAAGCCCTTGCAATCCGGGTATTCACAATCCCGATCGGACTTCCCATCACCTAGGGAATCTCTATACCGTAGCTACTCGGTGCAGAGACAATCGATAGGTTATCCTATCGTTCTCGAAAACACCCGGTATTCAACACCGGTCTTCAAATGCTATCCATAACGACGTATCACATATTTGGAATGGGTTATACGACACAAAGGTCCTCTCCCGGCTAAACCGAATAGTGAGCGCAATATTTAAAATATATGGATATGGGATCTCAATTAAGTCACAACTTAATAATTCAAAGTTTTCTTCAAATGGTTTTAACAAATTACCATTTTCAAATCTTTTAAACAAAAGATTTATTTCAACAACCTTCAATGGTTTAAATAATTTCCACACTTTAATCTTTTAAACAAAAGATTTAATTCACAAAGTTCACCCCATTCACAAAGATCCATTTACAGATTCCAAATCAACCCCCATTTCAATTGGATTAACTCGTTAAATCTTTAAATTGAAGATTTAACTTATGACTTTCAAATCGTTTCCATAATTTGGAAAATCATTTTCACTTTTAACTTGAAATCCTTTTAACACAAATTGGACGTTCAATTCCTATATGAAAGCTTTTATTATTTGAAAACAAATAGTTTTCGTTTCCGAAATATCCAAATTTTTATTTACACGAGTTAAAGCCTTTGAAGTTAAATTCAAATTCCAACTGGTATAACATCTTTAGTCCCTAATTTCCAGATCATAGAATTTAATTTCAAATATTGAATTCAAATTTAAATCAGAATATTTAAATTCCAAAATTCAATCAAGTTATTCAAAATAAATTTCATCTTTGAAATTCCATTTCAAAAGCTTTTCACTTTAAACCCAATCCATTTCCAAAACGTTTGAATTCAAATATTCAATTTAAAAATCATTTTAAAATCCGTGACTTAATCGATTTCCTCGTGAAATCCATATTTGTGTATGTAGTGTGTGGTCCAGGGTTTAACGCAATAGTGCAACATCATTCAATTATCACAGATCAAAATACAGAAATATAGTTGATAAGCGGTATACACTATAACGCTTATCCATCATTCACAGATCATAGATATATAAATCATAGATAATGAATTACATTTATCCCAGATAAATAACTACATTGCAGATCACAGATAAACCAGTATATATTACAAAGTATCACAGATCAGGGATATCAGACAATTAAATCATTTAGTCAAGTCCAAACATTCACGGGTAAAATTTATTAGTTAACAGATTTATTTAATCCTTTATTAGTTAATCTTTTATTATTAACTAATCAATCTTGATAAATGAGCCAAGTAATCTTCAATTATTTAAATTATCTTAATTATTTACAATTATTATTAACTCTTTAATTGATAATTTCAACTAACCCCTTGATTAATTATTTTGAGAAATTAAACCTTTAATTACTTTCACTAGTTAATAAACCTTGCTTAAATTGGTTAATCTCAAATTAATTACTTAATTAATTTATCACTTTTTCCTTGAGTTAATTATTGCTTAATCACTTGATTAATCACTTTAATCATTAATTAATGTTTAATTACAGATCCTGAGTTACCAATCAATTAATCTTTAAACCTTTATATATTACTTTATCCTTTAATTATTTATTTAATTAATCCAAATTAATTAATTTAAATAAACAAATTATCCATTTTAATCAGCTTAATAATTAATGAATCATAAATCATTAAATCTTCATTACTTAAAGTAAAACTTATTTCTATATATACATAAAGTTTAGTTGTTATTTATAATATATTGAAACATTGTTACAAATTCCCTTTTTATAATTTCAATTTAAATTCAAAATTAAAATGGATTCTTGTTTATCTTCAAATAAGTTTAAATCAAATTCTTCTAACATTCTTAAATTCACTTATTAAAAATAACCATTGATTACAAAGGAAATTTAAAGAGTTAAAAAAAACAAATTTTTATTTAACCTTAACATATTTGACTTATTGCCACCACTTAAGTAAAAAAAAATTAATTAAACATCAAAATCTTTGAATCTGATTTAGGATTTATTTCGGGTTCTAAATTTTTCTTATCTTAACTTATTTAAGTTTCTATTTTATATTTCCAAATTCAATTCCATTTTGAATTCAAATTCCCCCATACATTTAATTGTCTTTAAATTATTGAAACGAATTAGATTTGAAACTTTATTTGTTTTCAAACTAGATTTCAATTCAAACTTGAATTTACAATTAAACTTTGATTTGAACTCAGTTTGAAACCCTGATTGATAAATTTAAACTTCAGTTTGCAAATTCAGAAGCCAGGCTCATGTTCAAAAGCCTATAACCAATTTCTGACCCGAGACTTCCCATTTCTTCTTCGAGTCTTCCCCGTCCCATACTTCGAGTCAACTACCGAGCTATTCGAGAAAACACGCGGTAGAAAAAAACAAGAAAACAAAACTTCCAGGCATCACCATATCCACGCAAAACCGAGCTCGTGCACGTGCACAGCACCGCCGATCACTGGCGAACTTCCCTCCGGCCTCTGACAAGTCAGCATCCCCCCTGACAACCCAGCGCAAGCATCAAATCTCCATCTCACAGCTCGAAATCGAAATCGAGATAAAACTCGAAACCTGGAAACGCTCAAACCATTTCCTTCCAACCTGTCAACGTCATGTTCTCGGCGCTCCGACCACTAGGCGACCCCAAACTCCGACCGTAGCCTTGCCCACATCCCCTCTACCAAACCCCACAAGCGCGATCCACTCGATCGAGTCACGGCAACAAAAATAAATTTTTACCGAGCACGAAAAAAACTGGAACCCAAACCCTATATTTGATTCAACCCCAAAATCCATGCGTTAGAAATTTGTTTCAATATTTTTCCTAGATTCGAAAATGGTCAAACTACCTCCTCAACAAATTTTAACGATTAAAATTCATTGAACTAACAGAAATTGGTAAGAATGTATTTTTAGTTCAACAAGGGACTGCTCTTAATTCTTTGATCTAAAAATTAAAACTTTTGTTTTAAAAATCATATTTTTGTATACGAATTCTATTTATATTCATGAATTTGTGAATTAAGAAACTCGAAATTTAACATATTTGAAGGTTGCTCTGTAGTTTTAACCTTTCCAGAGACAACACAAATTTGTTCACTTTAAACAAATCTTTAAACTAAAATTTATAGTGTAACAAGTATATTTTGTTCAAAGCTTAAGTCTTAACATGGATTGGATCAAGACCAAATGAATTTTTTGAATTAGATTTTGAGCTTGAAAAACTAGAACAGAAATACTCAAATTCAAGAGCAGTGCACAGATATATCTACATCCAGATATTCCACAGCAAATTATACTTATATATTCACCATACATATTATCAGAGAGAACACATGCAACCATATTAACTTAAGTTATAAAAAAAAATGTTACTCACCGTAATTTGAGAAGAAATGAAACAGAGCTCTTCCAATATGTTGAACAGGTTTGAAATTTTTAAGTTGGAACCCCTCTAGGTTGAATCTTGAAGTAGATTGTTGTTTACATTGAGTTGTTTTTAAGTTGAAATTTTTCTTGTTTAAATTTGAAAATATATTCACTTCAGTTTTGCATAGCTTATGGATAAACTGATGATAATATATGGAAATGGGGTATACAGTGGTTGTACAGGGTGGTGATGTATTTTGTACAATTTACCAGGGATATTTTTTTCTTATTTGATTAAGCATAATTTCGGCTGAAAGAAAATTTCAGTCATGGGCTAGATTATATTTTGTGTACTAAGATACTAGCATTTATTGCTTTGTCTTCTCCTCCAAGCTCCATACTTTCATATACATATTTCCTTTTGTTGACTATGTAGAAATTTGGTGGCTGCAAATATTGTTTTGGTGGGCTGAAATGACCAACATGGTGTGCCAGAGGATATGGCATTAATTAAACTTTGTCTTGATTTGCAAGCTTAGTTATATATCTTATATTTAGTTTGTTTCATCAGTTTGCAAGTATAAATACTTGACTATATTTTGTACCTTGTTTATATAGTATGAGGATATCTTGTTTTATATTTTCTTATCATGTTCATATTATCATTCACATCTAATTCGATTTGCTTACTTTATATTTTCATAGACATTTTAATATTTTACTTTATGTATAAACTATAAAGTTGTTTTAGTCCTTCATTATAAAACTTTAACTCAAATGAAAATATATGCTTTTGTTTTAATTATAATTTTTATACTTCATTTGCTTATTATTATTTTCATACTTATGTTACATGTTATTATTTCAAACCATTTGTAACAATTACTATTTATATAAAAATCAATTTTGTAAAGATATTACCTTAACAACATTGTTTAAAAATAACTCCTTATTTAAAATGATTTATAAAAGAAACCATTTCTATGTTAATAAATAACATATTTTATTTGAATTTGGAAAAATCAAATCGATTAACCATTTAATTTCACAAATTTTAAATCAAAAATTAAATAAATTATCAATTTAAAATAAATTAAAATTCGGGATCGTTACAGTTAAATAATTAATTTAATAATTAATTTGTGATTAATTAAGATAATCACTATGGGTTAATTTAATATAATTACTTGGGAAGTAATTAAGTAATTAAGTGGTTAATTACTAAAGGTAATTAGATAAAGGATAATTACTACGTGAAAAGTAATTAAGTAAATGTGATTAAGAGTTAATCACTTTAGTTATGAATTAAAGAATTTATTAATAATTAGTTAAAGATTTAAATTATTTGATTAATGATTAATTAATAAAAGTATTAAGAGTAATTAATTAAGTGATTAATTACTTGTTAAAGTAATTAATTAAGAAAGAATTTAATTAATGAAGTAATCATTAATTAATGAAAATAATTAATTAATTGTTAATTAATAATTTAAGAATAATTAATTTATAATTTAGTTCTATTTATTAAATGTAATTAAAGTAATTAATTAAAGGTGATTAATTAAAAGAAATTAATTAAATATGATTAATTAAAAGTAATTAATCAGTGTGATTAATTAAAGTGATTAATCAGGTATGATTAAAGGATAATTAAGGAATAATTATCAGGATAATTAAAGAATAATTAATCAAGTCTGATTAATTTAGAAAGTAATTAAGAGGTAATTACTTAGTATAATTTGGAAGTAATCAATCAGGATGATTAATTAATATGATAATTAAGTAATAATTACTTAAAGTAATTAAGTAATAATTAATCAAGAGAGGATTAATTGAAATAGATAATTAAGTAATGTTCGTTAATTAATTAATTTGTAATTAATTAATGAATAGTAAAATGGATTGAAGATAATCCAAGTATTTAATTTAAGGATTAATTAAATTGATCGAGTTTGACTCAAACTTGTTTATGAATGGTTAATGATTGGATGATATATCATTGGATGAGTTAATGATATTGGTTGTTGTTGGATGACATTGATTGATGGATGATGATGTGTATATGCTATATCTGAATATGATATATATGCTGTTTGTGATATGTATAGATGCATGTGATAATAGATGCTTATCTATCTGTGTAATATGGTACATCCATTCATGTTAAGTGATATTTCTAAATATCTATTGTTTAAATCCCTTAAGTACAACTTGGACATTAAAATGGAGTTTGGTTTCGGTGAGACCGGGATCGGGTTTCTATATTTGGAATCCGAAAACCACATCGATTCCAATTAAACGTTAAGTCGTTAATCCAAGTGGAGCAAGTGAAGACTCGAGGTCTAAGTGCTATACGTCAGTATAACTCTATGGGTGATTCCGTAATGAGTTTGACGGAATAGTGTTTATAGATTCGAGAGGGTGATTCAGAGTGCAAGGGCTATGGTCGTTGACTCTGAGGGTGATTCCAAAATGAGTGCAACGAGATAGTGCCTTCGGTTTCGTTCGAACCCGGAACGAACTTGTATGGATTGAATGCTTTCAGCACATCGTCAGGCGGATGATGAGCATTCTAAGATAATTGGTCCTATAAAGGTAATCGCAGCCTCAAGCCTCATCAACCGGGAATGGCTAAAACAGGGGAGGTGCAACAAGGCTTCATGGGTCGCTCCCACTGGAGAGCGAGATACATCCGTCTAGAAGTCCCTTTATATTTCGGCTGTGTGGGCAGTTGGAACTGCAGCCAACTGCGGGGTGGTCTTGTTCGGGACTGTTCAGTAAGGAATGGTCCCGGCCTTGTGTTGCAGGGGATGAAGGGAGTAATCCTCGGTTCGGTGATCTAGGCCACGTACTATGACGGGCGGTACCCCAGTAGCCCTGCCATTGATGGAAACCCATTTTCCCTACGAGACCCTACGGTTTTGTTTGTATTACCCACTCTTGTGGCTAATAGCTGGAATTTAATCATGTAACAATTTCGGCTATTTCATATTTATTTGAAAACCCTAGACACTATTATAATATCACTGGATTTCCTATCAAATGTTTTGGTTAGCGTAAGGTAAAAACTTTTCCATGTTTATGTGTGGGAAGTCCTACGTGATACCTTTTGTTTTCAAAGGATTTTTCTAAAGTTAAGCAATCTTAAACCGTTTACTCACACCAGACCCCTGTCTGACCCGAGTGTTTATTTTCTGTTTTATTAAACTCTTGGGTACTCATATTATGTATGAGTAGTCAAGTGATTCAGGTTATCTTTGACGAATTCTGGAGGAGCTATGGAGCAGGAGGCTTCGGCGTGTAGATATATAGATAGAGTTTCCGCTGTGTGTTATTCTGTATGATGTCTTGTATTATATTAGACAGAAATGTTATAACTGTCTAAATTGAGATGTTTAGTTGTGTACTCTGATGTACATGATACTACGTATATGTTCTTATTATATTTAAATCGTTCCGCTGTGAGATTCTGAAGTGTTGTTTTCTCTTTCTTCTCTTTCTTTTCTTCTTCTATCCCTTTCTTTCTTAATTAGTGATGTGATTTTCCGGGAGTGGAAAGTTGGGTCGCTACATTGCATCTTATGATCTTAATATTCTTTGTATACTCCCGGAAAGGAGAATCGTGTTGCCAATGCTCTTAGTCGTAAGCAACAAGTGGTTGTCTTTTTGATGATGTCCGAATGGAATGATCTTTTAACAAGTTCATTGGACGTTTCAATGTACCTTGTTTTATTGAGCTTCATCTCATTTCTTTTATGGGCTTGCGTCCGATGTTCTTTTATCGTGTTCGGTTCATTGGACATACCGTTTTTGTACTGCGTCGATGTTCCGATTTATTTGAGCTTCGGTTCATTGGAAGTACCGTTTTGTACTGCATCGATGTTTCGAATTATTTGAGCTTTGATTCATCTAGCGTATCGTCGTTGTACTACGCCGTTGTTCCAAATTATTCGAGTTTCTAGTTTCTCAGGCGTACTGTTATTATACTACGTCGTTGCACCGGCTCAATTTTCTGTTATTCATGACGTTTTCTCACGTCTTTCTACTACGCAAATGCCTTAGGGATTCCGAATTTTAATCTTGAGCCCGGTGTTATTGAGGAAATTGAAGTTTCACCAGATTTACTTATGAGCAACATTCCATTCGCATCATTGCTTCGGAGGTTGAGTGGCTTCGGAATAAAGTTGTTCTTCTTGTGAAAGTTCAATGGTTCTCAAATTCTAAGGATTGCTCTTAGGAATCCTGGGAATTCATCGAGCAATCCCGTTCAGGCTTACTCTTTCATGCCCTTTATGGTGAACTTCCTATTCAAATTTCTTTTATGTTGATATGCTTTTATGGTTGTTACTCTTTATTTTCTTCTTAAGTATTGCGAGGACGCAATTTCTTTAAGGAGGGGAGTCTGTAACAACCGCATATTTATCGATTGTATATTTAAATATTTCATCGTTCGTTCGGATTTGAGTACGAAAACCTACTTTTAGCAAACAGTCGATTTGGGATTCGAGACCACTTCCATTGAGTTCAAAATGACGTTTGCGACCTTTTTAAGTATAAACTTTGATATGTTTGGAGCTAGCTAAAAATTTGACCTTTTTCACTTTGGGTTTAGGTTCAGCCCACTAGCCAAGTTAATACCCGAAACTGAACCAATTATCTTCATTCATTCCATCTTCCTTAACTTTTCAATTCTAAAGAGAATAATGGGGGAAAAGAAAAGGAATTAAAATCCTAAGCCCTAGTTTCCATTTGCAAATCAAGTTCTAGCTCCAAATTCAAAGAGAAGCATTGGTAAGTATCATCTCCTTCTTCTCCAACTCATTCTCTCTTTGATTTAAGAAAATTCCTAAACCTAATTTGGGAAATATTTCTATTTTAAGCTTAGATTCAAGCTTCTTGTGTTGAGATTGAAGTGTGATTGATCTTCCCTTGTCTTCAAGCTTCTCATTCATTGTTTTTGGGTTCAAAGGTGAGATTTTTATCTCACATCTAAGTCTATGATTATCTTTGATTGTTAAGTATGAATTCCTAACATTTGTTCATGTGCGTTTGCTTTTGATTTGGATTGGTTTTGTGAATATTCCATTTTTTGGTGTTTTGAAGTCAAACCTTTAAAAATCATATCTTTGGTGTTTGACCATGCTTTTGGCGATGCATCGAAGGGCCTATGGGGCTAGGAAACTGATTTGTGTAAACCCCTAGTGCCGTTGCTCGACCGGTCGCAATTCGAAAGGAATTAGCCTTCATTTACATAGGCTTGGAAGTGCAGGAAACTGGTTCTAGTCGATTGGAATTTTGGGCCAGTCGACTGACCTGCTACCTAAGCACTTCACAGGCTCTGGTCCAGTCGACTGGCATACTGAGTCCAGTCGACTGACCAGCATCCCGCGTATATTCCGGGACTGAGTTCAGTCGACTGAACTCAGTGAGCCAGTCGACTGACCTGCTCTTAAATGCCTATTTTGCCTATTTTGTTTATGATTCTAATTTTTATCGCATCGTTTTGATTCCTAGATGATGCTATCAATTATTCGACTTTGATGACTTCTAATATGGGATTTTCGAAAATATCCATTTTGATGGATTTGATATCGATTTCTTTGGAATTAATTAACATCTTCGTATGTGAATTTTAGTGATTGATTGTTTGTACAATCATTTTGTGTTTTGTCACTTTAAAAATATAAAGGTTTCAATACTAGTAGTAAATATCAAAACTCTTTTACCAAGACAATTTCAACTCTATTTTCAATATCAAGCTTGTTTATAAAACCGTTTTCCAATCTACTAGCATATACAAACCTTTACCTCACTCGTATGAGAAATTTAATTAAACGGCTTAGTAAAACAAGTGGTATGAAACGCTTGCGTTTACTTCGTCGGTTAATTCTTGGACTTGCTCGATTGAATCTCCTGTGACAATTTTCTAGTGGAGATCTACAATTTGTTCATAAATATTTAAGTTAAGCTAGTGGTTATGGGACATGAAGCTAAACTCATATATTTATTAGCTTACTGTAACTGACACTTCTTGATGATCGATGATGGTCATTTTTTGGTTTAGACTAGCAATGTGTGATGTCTCTTTGATTCGGTTCATCGGACGTTACGCTGTATGACGTCGTTGTTCCGTTTTATTGTGATTCGGTTCATTGGACGTTACGCTGTACGACGTCGTTGTTCCGTTTTATTGTGTTTTGGTTCATCGGACGTTACAATGTACGACGTCGTTGTTCCACGTTATGCTGTACGACGTCATTGTTCCGTTTTATTGTGATTTGGTTCATCGGACGTTGCGTTGTACGACGTCGTTGTTCCGTTTTATTGTGTTTTGGTTCATCGGACGTTATGCTGTACGACGTCGTTGTTCCGTTTTATTGTGATTTGGTTCATCGGACGTTACGCTGTATGACGTCGTTGTTCCATTTTATTGCGCTTGGGTTCATCGGACGTTACGCTGTACGACGTGGTTGTTCCTATTTATTGTGTTTCTAGATCATCGGACGGTACGATGTACGACGTCTTTGCTCCAAATTATTTAATCTCCAGATTTCTAATGGTTGATTTCTGGAATTTATGTTTCACCAACTTTTACGGTTGGCATTAATATGTATGTCATTTATTGTGGCTTGGTGAAGTAAATAAAGAATATGTTATTCTTTTTGATGCTATGAGATTCTTGAGATATTTATATGATTTAGTTGATTTTCTATGTATACTTGTCGCAGTATGACATTTTTGGTTATCATATGTTTTTACTACATCTCTTCTTATTCTCATTTTATCTGATAATTATAGTTAGACTGATCCGTTTATTATTTTCTTCTTAAATAATACTCGGGTCAGACCGAGATTTTACATGTGCTTCTGCTTGACTTCTTATCATGGACGATCATTTGATTTTGGCTAATTACTTTAGATTGATAGTTTTTGTTTTGTATACATTCGAGATAGAGACTCCTCGATGTATAGATATTCTTTTGTCTAGCACTTGTATCTATTCTTTTGTGATATTGAGGATCTTATTAGACCACTACTCTGATATACACTTTTATGTGTAATATTCATATCTATTTTCGCCTTTGTGATATGAATTATCTGTGATTGATTTGTCTTTTGCTTATTTCTATATTTGTTTCCGAAGTATATATAGCCACCGTGTAGTAACTTTGAGTTCGTGTCAGTATGTTGGATTTCTCTCGAAATGAATTGCATGTTATTCTACCTGACATATCGGTGCTCGCACAAAGCAATTACACGGATGATCGCTCCTCAACAGCCTTATTCTCCATGCCAGTTGACGGCATTACACCGTAGTGTCCTTGGCTACCGTGGGTATAGAGGTGGGGTGTCACACTTAGCCATTATGGAATCACAAATAGCATATCTACATTCAAAATAAGTCTTTCAATAGAAATGTCTAACAAAATCAAGTCCAAATATGAGAAATAGAAAACAAAAGAAAAAACAGGGACATCAAAGTGCAAACACCTACACTAATGCGATTTATAGTCGTATCAGAGCATGTTTGAGGATCTTTCATGATCATGTACATGTGTAAAATGACTTTATCGTGTCGGTGTGGAGTTTGCCACTAATTCGTCATTATTTCAATCAGTTTGTGATAAGTTGTTGCCTTGATCCTGAGTCGTCCCTAGTTAGTGCAGGCAATGGTCGTTCTTCTTCCACCATCATGACTCCCCTCTTATTCGGATATGCCCCTCAGCCTCATGCTTCAAGTGCCTGCAATCATTTGTGTTATGCCCATTCAGCTCGTGGAATAAGCAATACTTGTCGGATCTTCTTTCATTGCTGGTCGGATCCCTTCTCACTGGCTTTGGATAAGGGATCTGCCCCGTGGTATCCTGGTAGATTTGCTCCAAACTCTCATTCAACTCTGAGTAAGTGTTGAAATGCGGCACCCTCCGCGGTTGCTTTGACCTATCGTCATTATATTCCATTTTCCGCTTCCCTTTATCCTTGCCAAAATCCTTCCTGGGTGGGTCTCCACCTTTTACTACATAAACATCAACTCCTGCTCCTTCCTCTCTTTCAGCATTAGCATCCTCCAATCGTAGAAATTTTTCAGCTTCATGATAGAACTCTCCCAGATCCATAGGTGCATCTCTAGTCAACAAATTCTTGAACTCTGTGCCAACAGCTATTCCTGATTCAGCTGCCATCATAACCATGGATGGATCTGGTCGATCCACTGATGTTGCCGCTGCGTTCAATCGTGTCAGAAAACTTCTTAAGTTTCTCCTGCCTTCTGCTTCAATATTGTCCAACTCATCACATTCTTAGGCTTGAAATATGAACTCTGAACTATTTCATAAACTTTTCAATCAAATCGGTCCACGTTCCAATGGAACTGCTCTCTAACAGACTAAACCATAGTGCTGCTATGTCTGTCAAATATAATGGGAAACACTGAGCCTTGACCTCGTCTGATGCCCCCATTACCTCCATATGCCACATATATCTAGTCAAATGAACTACAGGATCTGTCCTCTCATCATACGTTTTCAATGTTGGTAGTTTGAATACTGGTGGATTTCTAGCCATTTTAATCACAGGAGCGAAAGGACTCCTTTTCACATCTTCTAGATCTCTGTTTACTAATCTGCCTCTCATGGCTCGTCTGACCATTTCTGCCAAGCTATCACTATCTCCAAGTTGTAATCCTTGTACATTGCTTCTGATTTGCCCCTCGAACTCGTGAGGATTAGTTGGAATCTGCTATTCTGGATGAGCATTCGCACCTCTGGTAGCTCCTTATGGTCTAATCTCAGCAGGTATCCTACCTAAGGTTGGATCAACACGCTCCTGGGGGGTGCCCCCTAATTCAGAGGCTGCCATTGATGGTCCCGCTCTATCTAGTTCTCAGTTTGGTCCTTTCGGTCTTGCTTGGTTGGTCTGAACTCCAATAGCTCCACCTAATCCCGCTTACTCAATTCGTCTAAGAATGTTCTGCATCATCTCTTCTTGCCTTTTGAATAGCTCCTCATGCATGGCTCACATCATCATCTCCATCTCATTCTTGGTAATGAAAGCTGAAGTTTGTTTAGCCCCTGAGGATGCCTCCTGGCTTCTTTCGTGTTGACTTCTCTCGGGTCTTTGTTGTAACTACCCGTAACTTTCGATGCTTTAATTTTTTTAATTTAATATGATTTTGGTAATTAAATCAGAAAGAAATAAAAAGTTTATACTTTAAGAATGAAATGATAACTAAAATGAAATGCAACAAAGTTAACTTAAGTGAATTGTTAATAAGCTAATGGAATTCAAATTTAATAAGGTGATTGAGAGGCTATCTTTGGTTACAAAGTGAACATAGGAAAACAAACGTGATTATTTAAATGACTAATGAAATACACGTTGTTATTAATAATTGATCAAAAATTAAGGTATTGATGTTAATGCAAGTTAATAAATAATTAATTTAGTGCAATCCCAATTAATTAAAACCAATTGTAAGGTTATAATAAATTGTAATTATAAAATTGGGAAATAAGTTCAAGTTATATTAATTGATGAAGTAATACGTAATAAATTGTAATTTGATAGAATCAATGCTAGATAAATAATTGTATTATTTGTTATTTGATAATAAAGTGTGAATGGGATTAAATTAGGCAATTGGTGCATTAATTGTTTACCCATTTATTTAATTTATTGAATTAGATCTAAATCCATTGCAATTAAAAGTAACTAAAAACTACGTTAATATGAATTTAGTTGATGACTGTAAAATTATTAGGGTAATTGGATATATACTAAGGGTAAATTTATCCATAAGATGATGATTGATTGGATAAAGAGATTGAATACAAATTGTATTAATTTAATTGAAATTAAAAAATATAATTTATTTGAATTTACTTCAATTGAAGGTAAACACTATAAATTTTGCAATAAATCCTTATTTGAATGATATGGAAATTTTGGTTAATGAATTATAAGTTTATTTGTAATCAGAGATGATAGAAATGGTAAATAATTAAATTTGAATTGAAGAAGTGATTAATTAATTTAATATTAAATTACTTAATTAACTGGAAAATAGCCATTTTGGCCACCGACTCAGATTTTGAAAAAACCAGTTTCATCGGATCCGTAACGGTGAATTATTATAGGATTTCAAGTTTCGTAGCGATCGAACTTGTCGTTTGATCGTATGGGCTCGAAACGCCTAAAAATCGATGAAATTGAAATCAATTTGAAATAACTTGATTTTAGCATAACTCCTTTATATGATGAAATTTGGACTCGAAACCTATTCCATTGATTTTAAAATATTTTAAAACATCTATTTTGATATATGGGTTGACCCAGTTTCGTTTCGGAGTCAGAACGGGCTTTTCGGGCCATTTATCGTTCAACGTGTAAACCAATCGTATCTGTTCCTCTAATTTCAGCTCTACCTATATATATATATATCTGGTTATCAACCCTAGCAGGCTTTCTATTTCTCATTTCTGTACGTACATAAATTTATATTGCTCCTCTTTCTCAATGGCAGACAAACCCTAAATTTTATAATCCAATTTCAAATCAAAATTCTACTTCAAAATTCAAACACCTCAAACAACATCAAATTATATATCAATCTGAAGCTCTTGACTAGCGCCTCTCAAATTTGTAATTCATTTTTTAATCTGGGTTCCGATGTTTCCAGAAATTGTTGATATGTTTTCGGCCATTAATCGCTCGTTGATGAACCACAACTGATCGTCAAATCGATGATACTGGGGCGTGGAGAGTGGCGAGCGTAGCTCATCGGAGTAGGTGGTTCGTTGAATTGACGGTCAGATCAACACCAGAAATTTGATTAGGGTTTCATTTGTGGGCGGCGGCGGCTCGTGTTTGGACTCGATCGTAGTTGCTAGGTGACATTGGGGTGGTGGCAAAGGGAGGAGCTGGTGAGGCGAGCAACATGGTGGTGGTCGACGCGGCCAATGATGGCCAAAGGCTGCGCAATGAACGATAGAACGATGGCGGCTTCGATCTGTTTCACCCGTACTAGGGTTTGGCTTATGTTACAGAGACGTTGACGTGGCTATTTGTGATTGGTAATGGTTTGTTTTTTTTATTTATTTCTAGTTTAAATCGTAAAAATTCTAAAATGCATAACTTTTACATACGAGGTCCATTTCACGCTCGGTTTTTTCCGTTAGCATCGTATTGGAATTTCTGACATTTTGGTGCTGGTTTGGTCACATTCTACGTCTGTTTCAATTTTTGGTTTAAATTGGATTTAAATTCAATTTAAGTTCGAAAGGTGAGTGTTTTAACCCACTCACAACTTCTAAAAATTTCTTATGTTTGTTAAATTGATTTATGATGTGATTAGAAATTTATTTATGACTGTTTGGCATATTTTGAATCATCATCTCAGTTTATTTGAATTTATTGGGATAAAATAGTTATTAAATTTATTATTGAATATAAACTGCCAGTAAATACTTGTTATTTATTATCTGTTCTATATTAATGTTATTGATTGAATTGGATGATGTTTGTGACAAATGTTTGATGATTGATATTGGATAAATGGATGTCGTACTTTATATTGTTATAAACTGCAAGCTATTATGGATTTTTTTTTTCATTCGGGATTGTGGTTTGAAATGATATACAATCGTATTTATGTTTTAAATTATGGATTGAAATGATAAATATCCGTATCACTTAACCATAGGATAGAAAATTATATACAAACACCTTGGTCTATATATAAAAATATTTTGAAATGATTTCTATGGTTTTGTAAAGAAATATATGGTTTTAGATAAATATTGATTTTAGATTTTATATAAATGTTATTTTATCCTTGATTTTAAGCTATGTATAATTTGTTTTGATATAGAATAAGCTTAGTAATAAGTTTGATTATTATTGAAGATAATATGGTTAAGAATTCAAATTATATTTTAATATAGAGTTTATAATAATCTAAATGAGTTAAGGTTGGAAGATAAATTGAGAATTTATTTCAAACTGAATTTATTTAAGAATCAAACACAAATGACTTTGACGTGAAATTTATTAAATTTCAAGTTTTAGAGGGTATGATTTTTATAACTTGATTTTGGTTTAAGATGAATTAAATGAATATTTCAAGTATAATAAATTGAAGGAAATATGTAGTTATTTGTAATTTGAGCTTTATTTAAATGATAATGGATTTATTATGCAAAGTATTTCAAAACTAAATAATAGAAAATTAAATTGTTGAATCAAAATTACCATACTTTTTTTTGAAATTATTGTATACTTAAAGCTTGAAATATATTGAATTTGAAATGGTTTATTCTATGGGTCAAATATGTTTTGAAATCGATAAATTTGGAATAGTTTATTTAGAAACGGAATTGAATTGAAATTTATGATTTGGGATTAGATTAACTATAAAATGGAGAAATTCGAGTTGTGTTGGATTTGATTTGTGAAATTGAAGAAGCTATTTTATTATATAAAATATTTTAAATATTTAAACCATTTAAGTGTTGGAAGTTATGTTTCAAAGTTATGAGTTTTCAAGGTATTATGATTTGAAAGTTTTATATTCAAGTGTTTTGATTTCAAAATATTATAACTTTGGAAGTGTTATGATTTTAGAAAAGGACACATTTGAAATGAAAATGATATCGTATTGATTTGGTTTTGAAAGGGCAATGTTTTTTGGTTTTAAAGTATAAACTATTTTGAAAATGACCGCGGTGTTATAATAACGTTTGGTTGTTAAAGAGACCAAGATCAGAAATTGGCATACTCTCTGCCAACTCCAAAAACCACTTTAACAACCATGTACGCGATGGAAATTCCAGAATGAAGTAGGATGGCGGCGGCGTTCCTTTAAGGTATATACATGGATCCGACTCCTGTGAGTCGGCATAAGGTGGCTAAAATAAGAGTGATTGACGGGCTAATGAGGTAGCCCTTATGATCAGACACATCCCTTCGATATTATACTTTGACTTTTGGATTGATTCGGTGGCCATTTTTGATTTTTTTTATTTGGGGGTGTGGCTCGAGGTGGGCGATAGCTGCATGCCATGCGTTGCCATCGGCGCAGAAGCGTAATTGGTATATCTACCCTGGCGTTGCCTAGTTGTTCCATGTCACCTACCCTAGCAAGCCTTGTACGAGTTTGGTTTTCTCCCGTAGCCCGTGGAGTATTAGAGTAGTCTCTCGATCTGGAGATGCGCTCATACTGGATGGACTACTCGGACTATTATTGTCTTACGGGGAGATTGGGTAACTCCTTAACGCTATTTAAAAGTAAGTATATTTTACTATAGACATTATTATAATTGCGAAATATTACTACATAGTACATAGTTTAACGGATCCTTAGGAGATGTCAATCTCGAGCATCTCTTAAGTAACTGCACTCACGTTAGACACTGGATAGGAGATGTCAAATCCCGTAAACATCTCTGACGGCGTTCCACTCATATTATTTACCATTGATTTAACGTACATAAGATCTTTTAGTTTGACTCAAGTGTTTTGTCTTTTCAATTCGCTCGGGTCAGTCTGAGCATTTCAGGATTTGAAGACTTTATTTTTGAAGGACGAAGAAAAAGATTGTATTACCGTTATTTATTATATTATTCCACTGCATTAATACTATTCTGCTGTATTATTTATTATTCTCTAGTATGTGTAACTCTGATATGTGTTGTATAAGTATAATCAAATGTTTTGTAAAACAGATCCATGAACACTTATTTTATTATTATATTTTGTCATTCCGTTATGAGATTCTGTTTGTTTTCTTTCTTTCTTCCTTTTTCTTATTCACCCCAATAACGATCTGCTCCTTTGTATGGTTTAAGGCCGACGTGTGTGGTTTATCGTCGATTTAAAGTGTACAAAAGGGCGGGATGTTACATTTGGTATCGGAGCTTTGGTTTAGCGATAAACTTTAGCTTTATGGGATCTGACTCTTTATTAATGGGGTAGTAATACCCTATGATGAATTGTTGAGTGTATGTATATGAGAGAGCGTATTTGTTAGAGTTATAAAAGGGTATTTATATTATGTTAATTTGTTCTGTTTTGTATTTATAAATTCTGGTTAGTGCATAGGACGCTATGACATCAATAGGGAATTCTAAACACTTAATAGGAGAGACCGACACAACATTTGTTTTGAAATATAGGTAAATGAAATAATTTTGCCTATTATATTTTCTTATATAAAGCAATAAGTTTTATAAAGGTTATATTTGGTTGTAATATGTTGGTTGTTAGGTAGTGAAATTTATAAATATTGGTTGGAAATTATATTTAAAATAAAATAAAGTAAAAATTAGAAATTTAGAACTTAAGTTCCGCGGTTTTGAAACTTTCTTTCGAATAATTTTGGGATATAATAATAATATTAGAAGAATTTTCCGACATAAATATTTTGGTATAATTTGAAAGAATTGTTTTAAAGAAACTTTGGAAAAGAAATAAGTTTTGTGCTCCCTTCTATGTCGTTGGGAAATAATTTCGATGATGAGTGCATGCATCATCGACATTCATTTCGAGTTTCAAAGTGGAAAGGATGTTGTAGTAGTAACTACACACTTGTTCGATAAATAAATCTTGATTTTTGAATTTTCATATGATTTGACAGATATATAAAGATATGGTTATATATATTATTTTAAAATGATTTGAAATGGAAACCGGTATTTAATTCTTCAGTTTCCATTAATTAATAGTTTCAATTAGTGTGGTGAAATGGAATTTAACTAATAATTAGAAGACTAAATGAAATAAGAGATTTAATGCTAAGTTATAAATGGAACTAAAAGAAACTTGAAATTTGTAACCTATAAAACAAAGGATATTATTATTAAACATTAAGTTAATTTAAAAAGAAACAAAATAAACTTGTGTAACTTTCAATTACATCCTTAAAAGCATATATATAACTTACCAAATATTAAAAGTTCTAATGTTTAATAAGAAAATTTAATGGATATTATACAAGTAAAACTTGAAGTAATGAAAGTATTCAGTGAATTCCTTTAATAAATAAGAATTTGATGTTGTAGTTGTTATAAACTTAATTATAATTAAAAATGCTTCTAGACTAATATAATAGAAAGTTAAGTATTATAAATAAATGATTATAAACCTAAGTAGATGAATCAATATGCTAAGAAATTGAATTAAACACGAAAACTATAATTGAATGAATGTTAATAAATGGAAATAAAAATTTGTAAGAAGAAAATGCAAATAAAAATGAATCATTATATGAATAAAAATGAGTTCAAACAATAAATTCTATAAAATGAAATTAATAAGAATGAACTTAATTTATTCTTGGGGTTATTATTTGTTTGGTTTATGGTTGTTTGGGCAAGGATAATTTAAATTTGTTTGGATGTATGAATAATCTATTTAATTTCTTCTAAGACTGCTGAGTAAATGATGCACTTAGTAGTTTATTTTTATTCTGTACAATTTAAAGTTTTTGAAATCGAACAACTATTTGTTTTGTTTGATATGGATGGATAGTTTAATTGTGTTGATTTTGTATGATGATTGTATGCTGTAGTTGCAAGTGATTGTTGTTATTTTGATTTATTTATTGGTGGTTGAAACAACTTGAAATATTTCATTTTATATAATTATTAACTCTTTTAGATTATATAAGTGAAATACAAGTAATGGAAGCTATTGCTACTGCTTTTGGTTTTAAATTAAGCGTTAATTGCCTGCCAAATAGGTACGTTCTTGAATTACGGTTTTATAGCATTATTATATTGTTTTCCCGTTGTTGGGATATATTATTTTGAGATATTGTGATATATTTTTAAATTTGATATTATATTTTCTCCCGAGCCTCTCCGTACAAAGGAGACTCTACCGAAATTTTCCATGAATTTGGACTTAGAAATTTTTTGAAAATGTTTTCCAAACTTTATTAATTTGAGTATAAAAGGATTTAATGGTTATAAACTGGTATATTTTATTCAAATCAATTAATTTTGTAAATTAATTTTTTTATAATTTAATATTTTAAGTAAGATATATTGATTTCTTAATTCTTCTTTTCCCTTCTTTTCCTTTTCGGGGACGAAAAGTTATGAGTAGGGGAGAGTGTAACGACCCATAACTTTCGATATTTTAAATTTGTTATTTAATATGATTTTGGTAATTAAATCTGGAAGAAATAAAAATTTGTAATTTGAGAATGAAATGATAACTAAAACGAAGTGCAAAAAAGTTAACTTAAGTGAATTGTTTATAAGCTAATGGAATTCAAATTTAAGAAGGTGATTGAGAGGCTATCTTTGGTTACAGAGTGAACATAGGAAAACAAACGTAATTATTTAAATGACTAATGAAATAACGCGTTATTAGTAATTGAATGAAAATTAAGGTAATAATGTTAATGGAAGTTAATAAATAATTAATTTAGTGCAATCCCAATTAATTGAAACCAATTGTAAGGTTATAATTGATTGTAATTAGAAAATTAGGAAATAAATTCAAAGTTATATTAATTAATGAAGTAGTATGTAATAAATTGTAATTTTATAGAATCAATGCTAGAGAAGTAATTATATTATTTTTTATTTGATAATAAAGTGTGAATGGGATTAAATTAGGAAAATGGTGATAATAATTAATTGTTTACCTATTTATTTAATTTATTGAATTAGATCTAAATCCATTGCAATTAAACGTAATTAAAAACTATCTTAATATGAATTTATTACATGACTGTAAAATTATTAGGGTAAGTGGACATATACTAAGGTTAAATTTATCCATAAGATGATGATTGATTGAATAAAGAGATCGAATACAAATTGTATTAATTTAGTTGAAATTAAAAAATATAATTTATTTGAAATTACTTAAAATTGAAGGTAAACATGCAATAAATCCTTATTTGATTGATATGGAAATTTTGGTTAATTAATTAGAAGTTTATTTATAATCAAAGATGATAGAAATGGTAAATAATTAAATTTGAATTGAAGAAGTGATTAGTTAATTTAATATTATATTATTTAATTAACTGGAAAATAGCCGTGTTGGCCACTGACTCGGATTTCGATGAAACCAGTTTCATGGGATCCGTAACGGTGAATTATTGTAGTATTTCAAGGTTCATAGTGATCGGACATGTCGTTTGATCGTACGGGCTCGAAACGCCTAGAAATCAATGAGAATGAAATTAATTGAAATCAATTTGAAATAACTTGATTTTAGCATAACTCCTTCATACGATGGAATTTGGACTCAAAACTTGTTCCATTGATTTTAAAATATTTTAAAACATCTATTTTGATATATGGGTTGATCCAATTTCGTTCCGGAGTCAGAACGGGCATTCCAGGCCATTTATTGTTTAACGTGTAAACCAATCGTATATGTTCCTCTATTTCAGCTCCACCTATATATATCCAATTATAAACCCTAGCAGCCATTCTATTTATCATTTATGTACGTACAGAAATTTATATTGCTCCTTATCTTTATGGAAGACAAACCCTAAATTTTACAATCCAATTTCAATTCAAAATTCTACTTCAAAATTCAAAGTCCTCAAACAACATCAAATTATATATCAATCTGAAGATCTCGACGAGTGCGTCTCAGATTTGTAATTTGTTTTTCAATCTGGGTTTCGATGTTGCTAGAAATTGTTGATTTGTTTCGGCCATTCATCACTCGTTGATGAACCTCAACTGATCGTCAAATCGACGATACTGGGGCGGGAGAGTGGCGAGCGCAGCTCATCGGAGTAGGTGGTTCGTTGAATTGACGGTCAAATTGACGCCAGAAATTCGATTAGGGTTTCATTTGTGGGTGGCGGCAGCTCGTGTTTGGGCTCGATCGGAGTTGCTAGGTGATGTCGGGGTGGTGGCAAAAGGAGGCGCTGGTGGAGGCAAGCAATATGGTGGTGGTCGACGCAGCCACTGATGGCCAAAGGCTACGCGATGAACGATCGAACGATGCCGGCTTCGATCTGTTTCGCCCGTGCTAAGGTTTTGCTTGTGTTACAGAGATGCTTGGCTATTTGTGATTGGTAATGGTTTGTTTCATTTTATTTATTTCTAGTTTAAATCGTATGACTTCTAAAATGCATAACTTTTACATACGAGGTTCGTTTCATACACGGTTTTCTCCATTAGGATCGTATTGGAATTTTTGACATTTTGGCGCTGGTTTAGTTAGATTCTGAGACTGTTTGAATGTTGAGTTTAAATTGGATTTAAATTCAATTTAAATTCGAAAGGTGAGTGTTTTAACCCACTCACAACTTCTAAAATTTCTTATTTTTGTTAAATTAATTTATGATGTGATTAGAAATTTATTTATGACTGTTTGGCATATTTTGAATCATCATCTTAGTTTATTTAAATTTGGATAAAATAGTTATTTAATTTATTATTGAATATAAACTGCCAGTAAATACTTATTTCTATATTGATGTTATTGATTGAATTAGATGATGTTTGTGAAAGACGTTTGATGATTGATATTGGACGAATGTATGATGACCCAGAATTTTGGGCAATATCAATTTAATAATCTGCATTAAAATTTAAATTGATTTGATAATCTTGGTTAACAAAATTTGAATTACATTAATAATCTTCTTTTTATAAATATTTAATTGGTGAATTTCATCTTTTTAGAGCTAATAAAATGTTTTCTACTTATATTGTGTGTGTGTGTGTGTGTGTATATATATTTGTATATATTGTAAATAGATAAGCTTTGGTTTGAATTTAAAAAATGAGATTATGTTCTCAAATTTTAACATAAATTTAGTAATTTGGAAATTTTATTTAATTTAATATAAAAAAATTCAAACGTTATTTAAATAAATAATTATATGGTTTTAAAATACTTAAGAGAATTGTTAATTGTTTAAATATTTTTAAGCTTAAGTTTAAATTTAAATAAGATTAACAAAAAAGCTTTGTTTTATTTTCTTTTTAAAAATTGCTTGAAATTTTATATAAGAGTTTAAAATACAATTAACTTATGATATATTAATTTATTTAATAATGTAAGTAATTTATAAACAATGAGGTAATCTCTTTTATAAATTATTTAAAATTGTCAAATTTGTTATTTTCAAACAATATTGATAATGTGATTAGATATAAATAGATTTTATAGCAAATAGAATTGTTATTTTTAAATTGAATAAGTAGTTGTATATTTATATATACAACTTGATTTTTAAATTGGATTTTAGAATTTAATTTGAATTTGAATTTATAATTTTAAAATTCAAAAGACAGATATTTAATGTTTTGGATTTTAAAAATATTTTTCTAAGCTTTTATTTATGAATATAATTGGTTTTATTTTCTTTAAAGTCACCTATATATATATATATATATAAGTATTTGTAAATTTATAAATTATATAAAAAGTTTTTTCTTAACATATAAAAATAAATAAAGATTACTTAATTACAAGTGTAATTATACTAAGGCTTCATTATACAAGTGTTAAATGATAAGTATATACTAATGACAAGTGTCACATTTAATTTAATTTTTCTTTTTTTTTTAAAAAAAAAATCAATTCAGCCTATATATTAACATGTCATCTTACCTTCCATTTTTTTCTATTCTTTCTCTTTAATTAAGAAAATTTTCAGCCTGTATAAATTTGTCAAAAACAAATCTGCAACTCAAACAAATCTGTACATGTTCAAATCAAAATCAGTAATCGTCCTCCTCAAACCAAAAATCAAAAGCCTGCATTTTTCAAACCTGTAGTTCATTCTTTCTCATCAATCTGTAAATCAAAAGCAAGCTCTAAACCAAAGCCTGCAAACATCTTCTTTTTCAAATATAAAATTAATCAAGACTGCAAACCATTCTTTTTAATCTGGAACCAAAGCCTGCATGCAAACCTGTAAACAAGTTTGCAAATAAAAATCACCAACTTGTAGTTCATTCTTTACTTCAATCTGGGACCAAGCCTGCATTTTTTCAATTCTATTTTGAAAGCAACAACAAATGCCCGCATCTTTTTCAAAAACTAAAGCAAGTCCAAAGCAAGCATGCAGTTTTTTTAAAATAAAGAAGCAAAGGCACTCAAAGTTTTAAAGTTAAAAATCTTTTCAAAATAGAAATGAAGCCTCTGTTCATTTGTGACAGGTGAGTCACACTCTTTTTAAAAAAGCTTAAGTAGGAATTTGTTGCATGTTAATCTCTGAATAAGTATGTATTATGTGTATATATGAATGTAATCTGTTGTGCATATATAAATGTATGATATGCATGTGTGTTTTATTATGAGACCTCTCTGTTTATAGTTCCCAGGTTCAAGTTTTGATTAAAATTCAGTATCTCTCGATCTAGTCTTTGTTAAGACTTAAATTTCAAATAAAACTTGTTAGTTCCATCACAAATTATAGTTTAAAATTATAATTAAGTTAAAGAGATATTGAAATGTCTTTGGAAATCAAAACAACAGAGCAAGTTTAAATATAAGTGAAAATTCAAACTTCTTAGTTCATGGATTCAGGCATATGATATGAACCCTCATACAAAATTATGATTTTTAGAAGTAAGATCCCAATTTTTAGTGCTAGATTGAAGGTGTTTGATCAAGAATTGATTTTTGGGAGGTTTCTGATAATCTCGATGTTCTTGGAGGTAGGGGTTCCCTATGGTGGAAGTAGGATGAACAGAGATGGAGGGAAAATTGTAAGAAAGGTGCTCAAGGCACTGTGGTGTCGGCGGTGATCGATTTATGTAACGACCCCAAATTTTGGAATTTATTTTAATTGATAGTTAATGTAAATATTGAATAAATTTTGGAATAAATTTAAAATTTTTAATATTTAAATTGTATTTGAATTGAGATTTATAGTAAATAATAAATAAGAAATAAAATGGTGGGTAGTTAAACTTTTAAAAATAAAAATAAAATATGAAACCAAACAGCAAATAAAAATGGAACTTCATTCTATTCAAAAGTAAACAAAACAAATATATAAGTATACATACATAAAGTAAGAACAGAAAAATAACAACCTAAATAAATGCATATACAATTGAAATGGTATGAACTTGTAAAACAAAATACATCAAAATATAAACTATTCAAATTAAATATACCTAAGTGAATAAACAAAACATCTATAATATAAGACATAAGGCAGCATCATTTCAGCCTGAACAAAAATATAAATAAACTAAGTACAAACAAATAAACAAGTAAAATAAAATACAAATAAAGTATAAGCATAGAGTACTAGCAATTTAATGCAAGATCCTCTTTAGTACACAATATGTATTCATTTGCTACCAAGCTAGATACATCAGCCACTCTAGTACACCATAGCATACCCATCAGCCACCATACAAGCAAAGAAAAAAATATGCAGCCGAGACAAGCAAGAATAAAATGTTTAAGGTAAGTAATAAATGTAGCACATTAAAATACTATCATCTGTACAAACAAAATATACATGGTACAATGCTAATTAATGCAAGTATGTAGAGAGATTCACATCAGCCTTATTTAACAATATATTTCAAAATCCTGTACAAGAAGTTTTTCCCCTTTTCAAACTGTAAACCTCTTCTATGTATACATCATCTTCATCTTGGTTTGTTCCTTCCCAAACTATGAAAAACAAACTATCATCTGGAATCCATAAACAACAAAACTTAAGCAAAACCAGGAAAAAAAAAGAGAGAAAAAGAGAAAAGGAATCAGGTTAGAGCCTCAAACCTGAAGCAAGTTTCAATCAGGAGCAAACAAATCATTCTCAGTTTAAAAATGCAAAAGAAAAAAATTCAACCTCGTCAAGCAAACCTGTACAATTACTTAAAAATCAAATGTAACGACCCAGAATTTTTATTTAATTAAAATTTGAATATTTAATTAATTTTAAATATTTATAAGTGAATTTATAAGTCAAATAAATTTTTATTTGAATTTTTGGATTTAATTGGATAATTAAATCGATAATTTAATATGTTAAATTATGGAAATAATTGAAAATAGAGTTAAATATGATAGAAAATGATTTGTAAAATTTTATTTAATCATACTGGAGTTATAGAAATATTTTAGAACTTTTAAAATCGAATTAAAAGTTAATTTGTGAAAATTGAATATTTTAATATTTAATAATAGACTGTAAAATAGCCAATTTTTGAACAGTCTCAGAATTGAACGAGACCAGTTCCATTGGATCCGTAATAGTTAGTTATTACCGGATTTCAATTTTCGTGTCAATCGGAGCTATCGTTTGATCGTGGCAGCTCGAAACGCATCGAATCGTTTTTAATTTAAATTTGGCGAGTCAAAATAGCCATTTTTCAAAAAGTCTCGGATTTCGACGAAACCAGTTTCATCGGATCCGTAATGTGATATTATTGTAAGGTTTCAAATTTCAAGTCAATTGGATTTACCGTTTGTCCGGTACGAATTAAAACGCCTAGAAATCGATTTAAATCGGTTTAATTTAAATTGAGCGTTTACAGCCATAACTCGCACATACTTCCGAATTAGCTTCCGAAACCTGTTCCATTGTGTCCGGAACGCGGGATAAACCCTAGGTACGCTGGTTACGGCGTCTAAATCGGAGTTCGGAATTTCCGGGTGAATAGTGTCGAACGGTTCCTTATAAATAGCCCCTACCCCTTCATAATTTGATAAAAATAACCCTAACCCTAATATCAAACTGCATAGCCGCCACCTACAATTGAATGGCCAGAAAATCATCAACTTTCTCCCTCAAAATCTCTCAATCCATTCATCGATTCGAGAAAGTTTCAACTAGAAAGTTGTAGAGCACAACACGAACTAGAGATCCAACGGTTATGATCGCGAATGGCTTCACGGATTGATGGGAAATCGAGTGGGAAGGCAGCAAGTTGCGCACGCATTCCCATGCTCTGCAGCAGGCCGAGCTTGCCATGGTTGGGGGCGAACATGAAGGAGGAGAGGAGCTTCAAAATGCATGTGGTTTGATCGAGTTTCATTGTGTATTGTGGTTGTAATGTCTAAACCTAATTTTGCTAAATGGGTTCTTTGGTTCGGTTTTGTTCCTGGAGATGAACACGAGAGGAAGATGGAGAAGGGGCACGGCCAGATTTGCATGTGTGGGATCCAAGGGCTGGGATTGTTTTGGTTAGAAAAATTTAAATAAATGTTGTAATTAGAGTATATAAATCGTGTACGATCTTTAAAAATACATAACTTTTTCATACGAGGTCGAAAAAATGCAAACTCAGTTGCGTTGGAATCGTATGGACGAGCACTACGCGATGGAGTTGGTTTGGAGTCGATTGGAGTTAGTGAGAATTTCGGGTAAAATTAAACGCGCGTTTAATTTTATTCGAAATAAAAGCTAAAACGGAATTTAAAACCAAGGTGAGAACTTCTCACTCAATCGAATAGATTTCGATTTTATTTTAAATAGTTAGATTTAAAATATTTGAATGCATGTTTGAATGATGACTGTAAATTATTGATTGTTAAAATAGACATTATGCGCCGTTAGTAAGCGGATGTTATTTATTAAAAACATATACCGCGAATATTTCATAAACAGTGAAATTGGTATTATATATAATATCAATATATATATATTGGCATATGTATATATTGCAGTTGATTGATTTCCCGCAATTTTTGTTTAGCGGATGAGACCCTATTACGCCGTTATTAAGCGGATAATATTTATTAAGAACATATACCGCGATAATTTCGTACTGGAGCGAAATTGGTATTGTGCTAATGTTTTTGGATGCAGGAAACAGGTTGGAGGGATCCAACTGGATTCCTCAACAGTATTTATTTAATTTCAGATATTTTGATATTTGATGGATTATCATATCGATATATGATATCGTTGTTAGTCGTGATTGACTATTTGGTGTGTAGCATCATTGGACCCAGATTTTGGGATTTTAAAATGATTTTAAAGTGATTTTTGAAAATATACTATATTTTTGGAATTGATCCATTATAAATAAATAAACGTTATAATTTTTAAAGTTATAAAAATTATGGTTTTTGTGAAATATAGTTAAAAAGCTGATTTTTAGAAATACGATTAAAAGTCGATTTTTGAGAAATATGAACTAATGATTTTATAAAATAATTTAGATTGGATTTTTGAATATATGATAAAAGTTTAAACATAGGATTTATAAAATTTGATTATTTTATAAATCGAAATGATGAAATTATAAAGGAATTTAAAGACGTTTTAGAATAATAATATAAACTGATTTATATTTAGAGATTTATAAATGGATATTTATAAATTGAAATATAGACATTATAAAACGAGTTTTTATAAGTGTTTGAATGTAGTGAAAGTGAATTTCATAAATGAATGAAATTTATAGAATTATAAACTGTGAAGTTATAAATGAAATTTATAAATAATAAGATTATAAATTTGTGAAGTTAATTGAAGAATAGATTTGGTTAAATAAATAAATCTTATAAGTTATAAGGTTTATAAATTGAAAAGTCTTTAAAAAGAACGATTTTGTAAAATAATCGTTTTATAAGTAATTAACTTATAATGTGAACGTTTAGTTTATAATTTAGTTATAAACGGGAATAGGTTAATAAAGGAATTTATAAAAAAAGAAGTTTTTATAAATAAATAGAAATGGAATTTATAAACGTTGTTTTATAAATCCGCAAACGACTTATTTTGATAAGTTAATTGTTATAACTTAGAAATAGAGTTATATTCACGTTTTTAGACAGTGAATAATCCTTTGAATTAAAAAGAATAAAAGAATGGAATTTGTTAAAGAAGTTTATTCACGTTTTTGAACAGTGAATAACACGTTAAAGAAATTGTTTAGAATGTGAATGTTTAAATAGAATTAAAACGATCTAACGATGTTTTAAAATGTGTTGAGATTCGAAACCATAGATTTCAACATTTATTGTTGAAATAGACGTTTTCGAGAAATAAAAGGAAACGGTGGACTATAACACTGTTGTTATAGTAAATGATTTCCGAAAGGAAATGTTTTGTATAGTATTGGGATTTATATATCTATTTTAATTCCGAATCCCTATACTAGTGATTTTGGGTTGTCGTAACGATGTTTTACGTAACATTCGTTTTGGCCCAAATAAATATGTTTAAATAAATGATTTCCTTAAAGAATGAAATATATACTAAATTCGATTTAAGTATATTGAATATTTTCTAAGTGTTGAAAATAAAAAGATTTGAGAATTACTTATTTTTAATAAGTATGGAAATGTTTTCCAATATGAAGTGAATAATTAGAATTTATCTTTTTGGAGGATAAATTGAAATGAATTATTGAAATCGTATATGCACGAATATTTTGAAATATAAATTCATTATGGAATTTATATGTGAAAAGTGAAATTGGTTAAAAAATAAATATTGATTTATTTTTGAAGTGTTGAAACTATATATCTAGTAAAGATATTTTGGAAAATAAATAATTTGGAAAATTATTTGGAATCTGGTGATGTTTGCATATCCATTGATAGTTCAATAACCGACTATCAATATTTCCCTTTGAATGGGTAATTGATGTGATTTGTTTGAATTTGAATGCACACTTATTTTTGAATAAGCGCTCACTATTCGGGTTAACCGGGAAAGGACCATGGGGTCGCATAACCCATTCCGAATATGTGATACGTCGTTATGAATTGCATTTGAAGATCGGTGTTGAAGACCGAGTATTTGTGAAAGCGATAGGATGACCTATCGATTGTCTCTGCACTGGGTAGCTCCTGGTATAGAGATTCCTTAAGTGATGGGAAATTCGATCGGGATTGTGAATACCCGTATTGCAAGGGCTTTGTAAGAAGTGCCTTCGGTTTTGTTCGAGCCCGGAACAGACTTGTATGGATTGTATGCCTGACATTACAATTTGAGATATAAAGCCGATTTCATTCAAATATATTTCTGTTGGTGGCGGAGAATTTATTCTTTGCTTAACACCCTTCTTTGAGACGTACGAGCTCAAAGGTTATATAGTTGAAGTTATCAGCGATATATCCCATTTTGGTAATGTGACATGCTGAGTGATGCTGAAATGATCATTGTGTTGATTATTTGTGATAGGATCATTTATTTGATCGTCTATCTTAGTGATCATTGTGTTGATCATTTATTGACCCAAAGCATGGCTTTTGTATAAAGTATGTTTTTGTGGACGTGACTTCGTCGAACCTCACATCCCGGAAATGGTCAAAACAGGAAAGATGCGGCAAGGTTATTAGGGGTTGCTGTAGCTCCCCTTAGGGTATGTGCATTTCCTTCTGGAAAGGGGTGGTATCATGGTATGGAGCCCAGATACTTACTCATGTTGAAAACACTCTATTTATTATGGTGTGATGTTGGATATCGAGCGCTCGGTTGAAAAGGTCCTAAAGGACCGGGGAATGGCGTGCTCGTGTCAGTAGTTACCCAGTTAGGGGTAACCCGGCCTTGTGTTGGTAGAGATCCGGTTTGGTTCTCGGGAATGTCTTTCCAGAGGCATTCTCAGTGGCAATGGGAAGTTCCTTGGCCTGACCATTTGTTGGAAATCCAATTCCCAATACGAAACCCTGTACGGTATTAGTTGTAGAACCTGCTATTCACTTATGGTGGTCACCACTGTTTGGATAGTAGCTATAGTAGGCATAGTTCGAAATGTCTATGTCGGCTAAGATTTATATCTTTATTTTCGAAATGATTTTTCTCAATACTATGCACTAGTAATAATATCAAATATTATTTTAAATGCGTATCAAGCATCTTTGACTATCATAAGGAGAAATCTCCTCCGATTCTGCGTTTGCATTGTGTGTGTGTGCGGGAGGCCTTATGGTAGTCTCATTTTTAAAAGCATTGCGAATTGATTTAAAAATATTCCTCTATTTTGATTTTAAAGATAAATAAACTGTTTTGAGTTCTCACACCAGTCACATGACTGACTCGGAGTTTATTGTTTTCCTTCCTAAACTCTGGGTGCCCACCAATTTCCATACGGGCAGTCAAGAGTTAGGTTTATCAGGATATTCTGGAGTTGCTGGAGGCAAGCTGGATGGCATGGCGTATTATTTATATAGTATTTCTTTTCCGCTGCACTATTGTTGTTGTATGTTGTTGTACACTCTGATGATATGATGTAATGAAATGTGATGTAATGTAATAACTGATATAGTTCTTTGTTTAAAGATTATTCATTTATTATTATATGTTGTTCCGCTGCGAATTGTGAGATTCTGATGTTGTTCTTTTTGTTTCCTTTCTGTCCGTTCTATTTTTAAAATTCTTCTATCTCTTTCTTTTTCTTAAATTCTTTTTAAAAACCCATAACATTCCGTGTTTTCGGCCTTCGATTTCTCGGCAGTCGATAAAGTGAGTACCGATGTCGAATTTTCGAAGAACGAAAATCCGTGACGTTACATTTGGTATCAGAGCTTATGGTTAAGCGACAACCATGGTTCTGTAGGGTATTACTCGTTAGAGATAGAGTCAGTAGTACTCTAGAATGAGTTTGAGTGTAATAATAGATACGAGTGCGTATTTGTTAGTGATATGAAATTGTTTTATATTGTGATGATTGGTTTATTGAGTGGCATATGAACTTTCGTCAGCACAGCCTCGAAACTGAGCCGAAGGGGTTTCTAAACACTTGAATAGAACAATTCGACACAATATTGATTTTAAATTGGGTAAATGGAATAATTTTGCCTTGATTATATTTTTATATGTAAAGGAATAATTTTTCAAAATTATTAAAGTGTATATAAGTTGATTGTTAGGTTGTTTGAATAATCTAAATAAAAGAATAATTGTATAAGTAAAAGAATTATAAGAATTGAATTATAATTAAAGTGATTTACAATTGTGAAATAAACTTATATATATAAGAAGTGAAACTATATTAATATGAATTGTAAATAAAAGTGAATTTAAAGTTAAATGGAATATAAGTTAAGTGTTGTTGAATAAAGTTGATATTGATATCAAACTAAATTAATGAAGTTAAGTAATAAATATGAACTTGAGTTATATAATAGAATTCAACTTTGTAATTGAATGTTAATCAATTAAATGTAAATTTAAGTTGATATAAAATAATGAATATAAGTGTTAATTCATTAAAATCTAATGAAATTGGAAGTTGAATAAATTGAATGAGAATGAATATAAGAAAAGGAATTTGGTTGTAATAAATATACTTTGGTTGATATTGATTGTTAGTTGATTGCATATAATTCATTAAGTATTAATGAAATTAAAAGCTATGTAATTGAATTCAAATGGAAAGTAAATAAATTTGAATAGAATTGAATGTGAATTGGATTTAATTAGTGAATGTAAACTAATTGAATTGAGAATGAATGTTGATAAAATCCAATGTGAATAAATCAAATGTGATTTAAAGTGAAAACCAATTCATTGAATATTAATGAGAATATGAATGAAAATTCAATTGGATATGGATGTTAGTTGGTTGATGGTTGAATATATATTGCATTTGCTATATTATGTAGTTGTTATGTTGCTATATGTTGTATATCGATACTATTTACATATGTGCATGTTCTCATGTTGTTTGTTGAGTATTTAGTAGGTGCGGATCGCGTTTGCTTCGCATTTGGAATTCGCTTTAGCGCTATATTAGCCGTATATGCTCGCTAATAAAATATAAGGTACATATCTCGGATTAAATATCGCACTTTTATACTTTTTTCCCTTCGGGATGCCTCATTACTTGATGAGATGTATATTTGTGATATATATACTGTCATTTTTTTTTCGGATCGAGCCGCGCAAAGGAGACTATGGCGAATTTTTCCGGAAATTTAAGGCGTTAGAAAAATTTTGAGAAAATTGGGAAAATTTTTGAAAACTTTAACTTTGATTTTTGAATTGAAAGTTAAACAATAGAAATTGTTTTAGAAAAGATAACTAAGTATGATTTGAAAACTTAGTAAAGTATTGTAAGGAATTTAATTATAAATTTTGGAAAGTTAATAGATTTTGTAACCTTTCTTACTTATAATTTCGGGGACGAAATTCTTTTAAGGGGGAAAGATTGTAACGACCCAGAATTTTTATTTAATTAAAATTTGAATATTTAATTAATTTTAAATATTTATAAGTGAATTTATAAGTCAAATAAATTTTTATTTGAATTTTTGGATTTAATTGGATAATTAAATCGATAATTTAATATGTTAAATTATGGAAATAATTGAAAATAGAGTTAAATATGATAGAAAATGATTTGTAAAATTTTATTTAATCATACTGGAGTTATAGAAATATTTTAGAACTTTTAAAATCGAATTAAAAGTTAATTTGTGAAAATTGAATATTTTAATATTTAATAATAGACTGTAAAATAGCCAATTTTTGAACAGTCTCAGAATTGAACGAGACCAGTTCCATTGGATCCGTAATAGTTAGTTATTACCGGATTTCAATTTTCGTGTCAATCGGAGCTATCGTTTGATCGTGGCAGCTCGAAACGCATCGAATCGTTTTTAATTTAAATTTGGCGAGTCAAAATAGCCATTTTTCAAAAAGTCTCGGATTTCGACGAAACCAGTTTCATCGGATCCGTAATGTGATATTATTGTAAGGTTTCAAATTTCAAGTCAATTGGATTTACCGTTTGTCCGGTACGAATTAAAACGCCTAGAAATCGATTTAAATCGGTTTAATTTAAATTGAGCGTTTACAGCCATAACTCGCACATACTTCCGAATTAGCTTCCGAAACCTGTTCCATTGTGTCCGGAACGCGGGATAAACCCTAGGTACGCTGGTTACGGCGTCTAAATCGGAGTTCGGAATTTCCGGGTGAATAGTGTCGAACGGTTCCTTATAAATAGCCCCTACCCCTTCATAATTTGATAAAAATAACCCTAACCCTAATATCAAACTGCATAGCCGCCACCTACAATTGAATGGCCAGAAAATCATCAACTTTCTCCCTCAAAATCTCTCAATCCATTCATCGATTCGAGAAAGTTTCAACTAGAAAGTTGTAGAGCACAACACGAACTAGAGATCCAACGGTTATGATCGCGAATGGCTTCACGGATTGATGGGAAATCGAGTGGGAAGGCAGCAAGTTGCGCACGCATTCCCATGCTCTGCAGCAGGCCGAGCTTGCCATGGTTGGGGGCGAACATGAAGGAGGAGAGGAGCTTCAAAATGCATGTGGTTTGATCGAGTTTCATTGTGTATTGTGGTTGTAATGTCTAAACCTAATTTTGCTAAATGGGTTCTTTGGTTCGGTTTTGTTCCTGGAGATGAACACGAGAGGAAGATGGAGAAGGGGCACGGCCAGATTTGCATGTGTGGGATCCAAGGGCTGGGATTGTTTTGGTTAGAAAAATTTAAATAAATGTTGTAATTAGAGTATATAAATCGTGTACGATCTTTAAAAATACATAACTTTTTCATACGAGGTCGAAAAAATGCAAACTCAGTTGCGTTGGAATCGTATGGACGAGCACTACGCGATGGAGTTGGTTTGGAGTCGATTGGAGTTAGTGAGAATTTCGGGTAAAATTAAACGCGCGTTTAATTTTATTCGAAATAAAAGCTAAAACGGAATTTAAAACCAAGGTGAGAACTTCTCACTCAATCGAATAGATTTCAATTTTATTTTAAATAGTTAGATTTAAAATATTTGAATGCATGTTTGAATGATGACTGTAAATTATTGATTGTTAAAATAGACATTATGCGCCGTTAGTAAGCGGATGTTATTTATTAAAAACATATACCGCAAATATTTCATAAACAGTGAAATTGGTATTATATATAATATCAATATATATATATTGGCATATGTATATATTGCAGTTGATTGATTTCCCGCAATTTTTGTTTAGCGGATGAGACCCTATTACGCCGTTATTAAGCGGATAATATTTATTAAGAACATATACCGCGATAATTTCGTACTGGAGCGAAATTGGTATTGTGCTAATGTTTTTGGATGCAGGAAACAGGTTGGAGGGATCCAACTGGATTCCTCAACAGTATTTATTTAATTTCAGATATTTTGATATTTGATGGATTATCATATCGATATATGATATCGTTGTTAGTCGTGATTGACTATTTGGTGTGTAGCATCATTGGACCCAGATTTTGGGATTTTAAAATGATTTTAAAGTGATTTTTGAAAATATACTATATTTTTGGAATTGATCCATTATAAATAAATAAACGTTATAATTTTTAAAGTTATAAAAATTATGGTTTTTGTGAAATATAGTTAAAAAGCTGATTTTTAGAAATACGATTAAAAGTCGATTTTTGAGAAATATGAACTAATGATTTTATAAAATAATTTAGATTGGATTTTTGAATATATGATAAAAGTTTAAACATAGGATTTATAAAATTTGATTATTTTATAAATCGAAATGATGAAATTATAAAGGAATTTAAAGACGTTTTAGAATAATAATATAAACTGATTTATATTTAGAGATTTATAAATGGATATTTATAAATTGAAATATAGACATTATAAAACGAGTTTTTATAAGTGTTTGAATGTAGTGAAAGTGAATTTCATAAATGAATGAAATTTATAGAATTATAAACTGTGAAGTTATAAATGAAATTTATAAATAATAAGATTATAAATTTGTGAAGTTAATTGAAGAATAGATTTGGTTAAATAAATAAATCTTATAAGTTATAAGGTTTATAAATTGAAAAGTCTTTAAAAAGAACGATTTTGTAAAATAATCGTTTTATAAGTAATTAACTTATAATGTGAACGTTTAGTTTATAATTTAGTTATAAACGGGAATAGGTTAATAAAGGAATTTATAAAAAAAGAAGTTTTTATAAATAAATAGAAATGGAATTTATAAACGTTGTTTTATAAATCCGCAAACGACTTATTTTGATAAGTTAATTGTTATAACTTAGAAATAGAGTTATATTCACGTTTTTAGACAGTGAATAATCCTTTGAATTAAAAAGAATAAAAGAATGGAATTTGTTAAAGAAGTTTATTCACGTTTTTGAACAGTGAATAACACGTTAAAGAAATTGTTTAGAATGTGAATGTTTAAATAGAATTAAAACGATCTAACGATGTTTTAAAATGTGTTGAGATTCGAAACCATAGATTTCAACATTTATTGTTGAAATAGACGTTTTCGAGAAATAAAAGGAAACGGTGGACTATAACACTGTTGTTATAGTAAATGATTTCCGAAAGGAAATGTTTTGTATAGTATTGGGATTTATATATCTATTTTAATTCCGAATCCCTATACTAGTGATTTTGGGTTGTCGTAACGATGTTTTACGTAACATTCGTTTTGGCCCAAATAAATATGTTTAAATAAATGATTTCCTTAAAGAATGAAATATATACTAAATTCGATTTAAGTATATTGAATATTTTCTAAGTGTTGAAAATAAAAAGATTTGAGAATTACTTATTTTTAATAAGTATGGAAATGTTTTCCAATATGAAGTGAATAATTAGAATTTATCTTTTTGGAGGATAAATTGAAATGAATTATTGAAATCGTATATGCACGAATATTTTGAAATATAAATTCATTATGGAATTTATATGTGAAAAGTGAAATTGGTTAAAAAATAAATATTGATTTATTTTTGAAGTGTTGAAACTATATATCTAGTAAAGATATTTTGGAAAATAAATAATTTGGAAAATTATTTGGAATCTGGTGATGTTTGCATATCCATTGATAGTTCAATAACCGACTATCAATATTTCCCTTTGAATGGGTAATTGATGTGATTTGTTTGAATTTGAATGCACACTTATTTTTGAATAAGCGCTCACTATTCGGGTTAACCGGGAAAGGACCATGGGGTCGCATAACCCATTCCGAATATGTGATACGTCGTTATGAATTGCATTTGAAGATCGGTGTTGAAGACCGAGTATTTGTGAAAGCGATAGGATGACCTATCGATTGTCTCTGCACTGGGTAGCTCCTGGTATAGAGATTCCTTAAGTGATGGGAAATTCGATCGGGATTGTGAATACCCGTATTGCAAGGGCTTTGTAAGAAGTGCCTTCGGTTTTGTTCGAGCCCGGAACAGACTTGTATGGATTGTATGCCTGACATTACAATTTGAGATATAAAGCCGATTTCATTCAAATATATTTCTGTTGGTGGCGGAGAATTTATTCTTTGCTTAACACCCTTCTTTGAGACGTACGAGCTCAAAGGTTATATAGTTGAAGTTATCAGCGATATATCCCATTTTGGTAATGTGACATGCTGAGTGATGCTGAAATGATCATTGTGTTGATTATTTGTGATAGGATCATTTATTTGATCGTCTATCTTAGTGATCATTGTGTTGATCATTTATTGACCCAAAGCATGGCTTTTGTATAAAGTATGTTTTTGTGGACGTGACTTCGTCGAACCTCACATCCCGGAAATGGTCAAAACAGGAAAGATGCGGCAAGGTTATTAGGGGTTGCTGTAGCTCCCCTTAGGGTATGTGCATTTCCTTCTGGAAAGGGGTGGTATCATGGTATGGAGCCCAGATACTTACTCATGTTGAAAACACTCTATTTATTATGGTGTGATGTTGGATATCGAGCGCTCGGTTGAAAAGGTCCTAAAGGACCGGGGAATGGCGTGCTCGTGTCAGTAGTTACCCAGTTAGGGGTAACCCGGCCTTGTGTTGGTAGAGATCCGGTTTGGTTCTCGGGAATGTCTTTCCAGAGGCATTCTCAGTGGCAATGGGAAGTTCCTTGGCCTGACCATTTGTTGGAAATCCAATTCCCAATACGAAACCCTGTACGGTATTAGTTGTAGAACCTGCTATTCACTTATGGTGGTCACCACTGTTTGGATAGTAGCTATAGTAGGCATAGTTCGAAATGTCTATGTCGGCTAAGATTTATATCTTTATTTTCGAAATGATTTTTCTCAATACTATGCACTAGTAATAATATCAAATATTATTTTAAATGCGTATCAAGCATCTTTGACTATCATAAGGAGAAATCTCCTCCGATTCTGCGTTTGCATTGTGTGTGTGTGCGGGAGGCCTTATGGTAGTCTCATTTTTAAAAGCATTGCGAATTGATTTAAAAATATTCCTCTATTTTGATTTTAAAGATAAATAAACTGTTTTGAGTTCTCACACCAGTCACATGACTGACTCGGAGTTTATTGTTTTCCTTCCTAAACTCTGGGTGCCCACCAATTTCCATACGGGCAGTCAAGAGTTAGGTTTATCAGGATATTCTGGAGTTGCTGGAGGCAAGCTGGATGGCATGGCGTATTATTTATATAGTATTTCTTTTCCGCTGCACTATTGTTGTTGTATGTTGTTGTACACTCTGATGATATGATGTAATGAAATGTGATGTAATGTAATAACTGATATAGTTCTTTGTTTAAAGATTATTCATTTATTATTATATGTTGTTCCGCTGCGAATTGTGAGATTCTGATGTTGTTCTTTTTGTTTCCTTTCTGTCCGTTCTATTTTTAAAATTCTTCTATCTCTTTCTTTTTCTTAAATTCTTTTTAAAAACCCATAACATTCCGTGTTTTCGGCCTTCGATTTCTCGGCAGTCGATAAAGTGAGTATCGATGTCGAATTTTCGAAGAACGAAAATCCGTGACGTTACATTTGGTATCAGAGCTTATGGTTAAGCGACAACCATGGTTCTGTAGGGTATTACTCGTTAGAGATAGAGTCAGTAGTACTCTAGAATGAGTTTGAGTGTAATAATAGATACGAGTGCGTATTTGTTAGTGATATGAAATTGTTTTATATTGTGATGATTGGTTTATTGAGTGGCATATGAACTTTCGTCAGCACAGCCTCGAAACTGAGCCGAAGGGGTTTCTAAACACTTGAATAGAACAATTCGACACAATATTGATTTTAAATTGGGTAAATGGAATAATTTTGCCTTGATTATATTTTTATATGTAAAGGAATAATTTTTCAAAATTATTAAAGTGTATATAAGTTGATTGTTAGGTTGTTTGAATAATCTAAATAAAAGAATAATTGTATAAGTAAAAGAATTATAAGAATTGAATTATAATTAAAGTGATTTACAATTGTGAAATAAACTTATATATATAAGAAGTGAAACTATATTAATATGAATTGTAAATAAAAGTGAATTTAAAGTTAAATGGAATATAAGTTAAGTGTTGTTGAATAAAGTTGATATTGATATCAAACTAAATTAATGAAGTTAAGTAATAAATATGAACTTGAGTTATATAATAGAATTCAACTTTGTAATTGAATGTTAATCAATTAAATGTAAATTTAAGTTGATATAAAATAATGAATATAAGTGTTAATTCATTAAAATCTAATGAAATTGGAAGTTGAATAAATTGAATGAGAATGAATATAAGAAAAGGAATTTGGTTGTAATAAATATACTTTGGTTGATATTGATTGTTAGTTGATTGCATATAATTCATTAAGTATTAATGAAATTAAAAGCTATGTAATTGAATTCAAATGGAAAGTAAATAAATTTGAATAGAATTGAATGTGAATTGGATTTAATTAGTGAATGTAAACTAATTGAATTGAGAATGAATGTTGATAAAATCCAATGTGAATAAATCAAATGTGATTTAAAGTGAAAACCAATTCATTGAATATTAATGAGAATATGAATGAAAATTCAATTGGATATGGATGTTAGTTGGTTGATGGTTGAATATATATTGCATTTGCTATATTATGTAGTTGTTATGTTGCTATATGTTGTATATCGATACTATTTACATATGTGCATGTTCTCATGTTGTTTGTTGAGTATTTAGTAGGTGCGGATCGCGTTTGCTTCGCATTTGGAATTCGCTTTAGCGCTATATTAGCCGTATATGCTCGCTAATAAAATATAAGGTACATATCTCGGATTAAATATCGCACTTTTATACTTTTTTCCCTTCGGGATGCCTCATTACTTGATGAGATGTATATTTGTGATATATATACTGTCATTTTTTTTTCGGATCGAGCCGCGCAAAGGAGACTATGGCGAATTTTTCCGGAAATTTAAGGCGTTAGAAAAATTTTGAGAAAATTGGGAAAATTTTTGAAAACTTTAACTTTGATTTTTGAATTGAAAGTTAAACAATAGAAATTGTTTTAGAAAAGATAACTAAGTATGATTTGAAAACTTAGTAAAGTATTGTAAGGAATTTAATTATAAATTTTGGAAAGTTAATAGATTTTGTAACCTTTCTTACTTATAATTTCGGGGACGAAATTCTTTTAAGGGGGAAAGATTGTAACGACCCAGAATTTTTATTTAATTAAAATTTGAATATTTAATTAATTTTAAATATTTATAAGTGAATTTATAAGTCAAATAAATTTTTATTTGAATTTTTGGATTTAATTGGATAATTAAATCGATAATTTAATATGTTAAATTATGGAAATAATTGAAAATAGAGTTAAATATGATAGAAAATGATTTGTAAAATTTTATTTAATCATACTGGAGTTATAGAAATATTTTAGAACTTTTAAAATCGAATTAAAAGTTAATTTGTGAAAATTGAATATTTTAATATTTAATAATAGACTGTAAAATAGCCAATTTTTGAACAGTCTCAGAATTGAACGAGACCAGTTCCATTGGATCCGTAATAGTTAGTTATTACCGGATTTCAATTTTCGTGTCAATCGGAGCTATCGTTTGATCGTGGCAGCTCGAAACGCATCGAATCGTTTTTAATTTAAATTTGGCGAGTCAAAATAGCCATTTTTCAAAAAGTCTCGGATTTCGACGAAACCAGTTTCATCGGATCCGTAATGTGATATTATTGTAAGGTTTCAAATTTCAAGTCAATTGGATTTACCGTTTGTCCGGTACGAATTAAAACGCCTAGAAATCGATTTAAATCGGTTTAATTTAAATTGAGCGTTTACAGCCATAACTCACACATACTTCCGAATTAGCTTCCGAAACCTGTTCCATTGTGTCCGGAACGCGGGATAAACCCTAGGTACGCTGGTTACGGCGTCTAAATCGGAGTTCGGAATTTCCGGGTGAATAGTGTCGAACGGTTCCTTATAAATAGCCCCTACCCCTTCATAATTTGATAAAAATAACCCTAACCCTAATATCAAACTGCATAGCCGCCACCTACAATTGAATGGCCAGAAAATCATCAACTTTCTCCCTCAAAATCTCTCAATCCATTCATCGATTCGAGAAAGTTTCAACTAGAAAGTTGTAGAGCACAACACGAACTAGAGATCCAACGGTTATGATCGCGAATGGCTTCACGGATTGATGGGAAATCGAGTGGGAAGGCAGCAAGTTGCGCACGCATTCCCATGCTCTGCAGCAGGCCGAGCTTGCCATGGTTGGGGGCGAACATGAAGGAGGAGAGGAGCTTCAAAATGCATGTGGTTTGATCGAGTTTCATTGTGTATTGTGGTTGTAATGTCTAAACCTAATTTTGCTAAATGGGTTCTTTGGTTCGGTTTTGTTCCTGGAGATGAACACGAGAGGAAGATGGAGAAGGGGCACGGCCAGATTTGCATGTGTGGGATCCAAGGGCTGGGATTGTTTTGGTTAGAAAAATTTAAATAAATGTTGTAATTAGAGTATATAAATCGTGTACGATCTTTAAAAATACATAACTTTTTCATACGAGGTCGAAAAAATGCAAACTCAGTTGCGTTGGAATCGTATGGACGAGCACTACGCGATGGAGTTAGTTTGGAGTCGATTGGAGTTAGTGAGAATTTCGGGTAAAATTAAACGCGCGTTTAATTTTATTCGAAATAAAAGCTAAAACGGAATTTAAAACCAAGGTGAGAACTTCTCACTCAATCGAATAGATTTCGATTTTATTTTAAATAGTTAGATTTAAAATATTTGAATGCATGTTTGAATGATGACTGTAAATTATTGATTGTTAAAATAGACATTATGCGCCGTTAGTAAGCGGATGTTATTTATTAAAAACATATACCGCGAATATTTCATAAACAGTGAAATTGGTATTATATATAATATCAATATATATATATTGGCATATGTATATATTGCAGTTGATTGATTTCCCGCAATTTTTGTTTAGCGGATGAGACCCTATTACGCCGTTATTAAGCGGATAATATTTATTAAGAACATATACCGCGATAATTTCGTACTGGAGCGAAATTGGTATTGTGCTAATGTTTTTGGATGCAGGAAACAGGTTGGAGGGATCCAACTGGATTCCTCAACAGTATTTATTTAATTTCAGATATTTTGATATTTGATGGATTATCATATCGATATATGATATCGTTGTTAGTCGTGATTGACTATTTGGTGTGTAGCATCATTGGACCCAGATTTTGGGATTTTAAAATGATTTTAAAGTGATTTTTGAAAATATACTATATTTTTGGAATTGATCCATTATAAATAAATAAACGTTATAATTTTTAAAGTTATAAAAATTATGGTTTTTGTGAAATATAGTTAAAAAGCTGATTTTTAGAAATACGATTAAAAGTCGATTTTTGAGAAATATGAACTAATGATTTTATAAAATAATTTAGATTGGATTTTTGAATATATGATAAAAGTTTAAACATAGGATTTATAAAATTTGATTATTTTATAAATCGAAATGATGAAATTATAAAGGAATTTAAAGACGTTTTAGAATAATAATATAAACTGATTTATATTTAGAGATTTATAAATGGATATTTATAAATTGAAATATAGACATTATAAAACGAGTTTTTATAAGTGTTTGAATGTAGTGAAAGTGAATTTCATAAATGAATGAAATTTATAGAATTATAAACTGTGAAGTTATAAATGAAATTTATAAATAATAAGATTATAAATTTGTGAAGTTAATTGAAGAATAGATTTGGTTAAATAAATAAATCTTATAAGTTATAAGGTTTATAAATTGAAAAGTCTTTAAAAAGAACGATTTTGTAAAATAATCGTTTTATAAGTAATTAACTTATAATGTGAACGTTTAGTTTATAATTTAGTTATAAACGGGAATAGGTTAATAAAGGAATTTATAAAAAAAGAAGTTTTTATAAATAAATAGAAATGGAATTTATAAACGTTGTTTTATAAATCCGCAAACGACTTATTTTGATAAGTTAATTGTTATAACTTAGAAATAGAGTTATATTCACGTTTTTAGACAGTGAATAATCCTTTGAATTAAAATGAATAAAAGAATGGAATTTGTTAAAGAAGTTTATTCACGTTTTTGAACAGTGAATAACACGTTAAAGAAATTGTTTAGAATGTGAATGTTTAAATAGAATTAAAACGATCTAACGATGTTTTAAAATGTGTTGAGATTCGAAACCATAGATTTCAACATTTATTGTTGAAATAGACGTTTTCGAGAAATAAAAGGAAACGGTGGACTATAACACTGTTGTTATAGTAAATGATTTCCGAAAGGAAATGTTTTGTATAGTATTGGGATTTATATATCTATTTTAATTCCGAATCCCTATACTAGTGATTTTGGGTTGTCGTAACGATGTTTTACGTAACATTCGTTTTGGCCCAAATAAATATGTTTAAATAAATGATTTCCTTAAAGAATGAAATATATACTAAATTCGATTTAAGTATATTGAATATTTTCTAAGTGTTGAAAATAAAAAGATTTGAGAATTACTTATTTTTAATAAGTATGGAAATGTTTTCCAATATGAAGTGAATAATTAGAATTTATCTTTTTGGAGGATAAATTGAAATGAATTATTGAAATCGTATATGCACGAATATTTTGAAATATAAATTCATTATGGAATTTATATGTGAAAAGTGAAATTGGTTAAAAAATAAATATTGATTTATTTTTGAAGTGTTGAAACTATATATCTAGTAAAGATATTTTGGAAAATAAATAATTTGGAAAATTATTTGGAATCTGGTGATGTGTGCATATCCATTGATAGTTCAATAACCGACTATCAATATTTCCCTTTGAATGGGTAATTGATGTGATTTGTTTGAATTTGAATGCACACTTATTTTTGAATAAGCGCTCACTATTCGGGTTAACCGGGAAAGGACCATGGGGTCGCATAACCCATTCCGAATATGTGATACGTCGTTATGAATTGCATTTGAAGATCGGTGTTGAAGACCGAGTATTTGTGAAAGCGATAGGATGACCTATCGATTGTCTCTGCACTGGGTAGCTCCTGGTATAGAGATTCCTTAAGTGATGGGAAATTCGATCGGGATTGTGAATACCCGTATTGCAAGGGCTTCGTAAGAAGTGCCTTCGGTTTTGTTCGAGCCCGGAACAGACTTGTATGGATTGTATGCCTGACATTACAATTTGAGATATAAAACCGATTTCATTCAAATATATTTCTGTTGGTGGCGGAGAATTTATTCTTTGCTTAACACCCTTCTTTGAGACGTACGAGCTCAAAGGTTATATAGTTGAAGTTATCAGCGATATATCCCATTTTGGTAATGTGACATGCTGAGTGATGCTGAAATGATCATTGTGTTGATTATTTGTGATAGGATCATTTATTTGATCGTCTATCTTAGTGATCATTGTGTTGATCATTTATTGACCCAAAGCATGGCTTTTGTATAAAGTATGTTTTTGTGGACGTGACTTCGTCGAACCTCACATCCCGGAAATGGTCAAAACAGGAAAGATGCGGCAAGGTTATTAGGGGTTGCTGTAGCTCCCCTTAGGGTATGTGCATTTCCTTCTGGAAAGGGGTGGTATCATGGTATGGAGCCCAGATACTTACTCATGTTGAAAACACTCTATTTATTATGGTGTGATGTTGGATATCGAGCGCTCGGTTGAAAAGGTCCTAAAGGACCGGGGAATGGCGTGCTCGTGTCAGTAGTTACCCAGTTAGGGGTAACCCGGCCTTGTGTTGGCAGAGATCCGGTTTGGTTCTCGGGGATGTCTTTCCAGAGGCATTCTTAGTGGCAATGGGAAGTTCCTTGGCCTGACCATTTGTTGGAAATCCAATTCCCAATACGAAACCCTGTACGGTATTAGTTGTAGAACCTGCTATTCACTTATGGTGGTCACCACTGTTTGGATAGTAGCTATAGTAGGCATAGTTCGAAATGTCAATGTCGGCTAAGATTTATATCTTTATTTTCGAAATGATTTTTCTCAATACTATGCACTAGTAATAATATCAAATATTATTTTAAATGCGTATCAAGCATCTTTGACTATCATAAGGAGAAATCTCCTCCGATTCTGCGTTTGCATTGTGTGTGTGTGCGGGAGGCCTTATGGTAGTCTCATTTTTAAAAGCATTGCGAATTGATTTAAAAATATTCCTCTATTTTGATTTTAAAGATAAATAAACTGTTTTGAGTTCTCACACCAGTCACATGACTGACTCGGAGTTTATTGTTTTCCTTCCTAAACTCTGGGTGCCCACCAATTTCCATACGGGCAGTCAAGAGTTAGGTTTATCAGGATATTCTGGATATTCTGGATTTGCTGGAGGCAAGCTGGATGGCATGACGTATTATTTATATAGTATTTCTTTTCCGCTGCACTGTTGTTGTTGTATGTTGTTGTACACTCTGATGATATGATGTAATGAAATGTGATGTAATGTAATAACTGATATAGTTCTTTGTTTAAAGATTATTCATTTATTATTATATGTTGTTCCGCTGCGAATTGTGAGATTCTGATGTTGTTCTTTTTGTTTCCTTTCTGTCCGTTCTATTTTTAAAATTCTTCTATCTCTTTCTTTTTCTTAAATTCTTTTTAAAAACCCATAACATTCCGTGTTTTCGGCCTTCGATTTCTCGGCAGTCGATAAAGTGAGTATCGATGTCGAATTTTCGAAGAACGAAAATCCGTGACGTTACATCAAAGTTGTTCCAGATGCAAGTCAAAAGCAGTTCAAAACCTTGTCTCTGTTCCAAGCATTCACAGGTGAGTAACATCACATCCCAAATGTCTTATGTATATTCATTCTGATGAATGTTCTCTTTGAAGTTAGTTCATTTGTGAGTAAACAAGTGATTTAAACTTAAGTTATTTTAAATTTGTATATTTATATGTTGAAGTTGCTCTGCATACTTATCTATCTATCTGTGCCGTGAGAATCATCATCTTCTCTGTTTAGTTACAGCGAATACAATAACAAGAAGAAAAAAAAATCAAATTCTTATTTTCTAATCAATATTAGGCTTTAGTTTCAAACAAAAGAGTTGTGCTTAAGAATGAATTGTGATATAAAAATAAGTTCATGAAGAGTAAACATATACAGGATGAGGAACTCAAGTACTGCAGAGCAAATTTAAAAATTTAATAAAATTCGAACCTAAGGATTTGCAAATTCAAATACATATCTTGAATCCCTATTGGGAAATGAGATTTTTAAGCTCAGTTTGATAATTTTTTACGAGAGTGGGTTAAGAGTGGTTCGACGATGAACAAAAACAATGTTTTTGTAAATTTCTGGAGATTCAACAAATCTTAAATGCTGAAAAGTGTTGTATAGCTAGCTTGATGATTCTCGAGTATAGGAAAAATATTAGAAAAAATTTCTAATGCAAAGATTTTGGGGACGAAAATGATTTAGGGTTTTATTCCTTAGTTAAATCAGGGTCAGTTACCTCGTCGCCATGGGATCTCTGATGAACCGAGTTGCATAAGACGATGGGGACAGCTGCGTGTGGTCAAGGCGAAGCTTCTGAAGAGAATTCGTGACCTCTGGTGGTCTTTGGTGGCGGCGACAAGGTGATTAGTTTAACTGGGTTGTTTCGGGTAGACGTGAGGTAGCTCGAAAATTCGATTTCGAGTTTGATTTGTTGGACTGGGTGGTCAGGGGACTAGCAGAACTCGGAGGTGATAAGTCGCGTTGGTCGGAGGCGGGGCCGTCGTCCGCTAGAGGATGTGCATGTGCACCGTGTCTCTGTGTGCACAGTGGAAAGAAAAATGCAGGAGGATCAGAAAAGGAATAAGGGAGGAGAAGAAGGAATTGGGGGATTTGGTTGTGGGCTTGAGTAGCTTACTGAAGTGTTCGCGAGCGTTTGAAATGGGTAACAGGTCTCAAACTAAAACAAAATAAAAAAAAAAAAAAAAAAAAAAATTTAAAAGTTTTTGAAAATAAAATAAAATAAAATAAATAATAATTCAAATTGCTTTCTTGGGGAAATGAAGCCTGGTTTCGGGAAAAGATGAAGCAGGCTCGGGTCATTGGTTTTGGAGTAGAAGCAGTCTTTGATTTTAAAGGCGAAATCAAGCTCATTTTGAAATAATTTTATCAAAACCGTTTTTTTTAGTTTTGGTAAAGGTTGAATGTTAACCCAGTTTTGAACAAGTTAATTTGTTTTAAATTACCAATTTTTGAAATGATTTAAATTAAATATAACCATTATTTTGTAAAGTTATTTTAACTTAATATTATTAGAATACTTTAATGAGTAATAAATTTTATTTGTTTGGTTTATATAATTTTGTATTAAGTCAATTATCAAACATAATTTAAATGTAATGTATTAAAAGATAGGAAATTAAATGGATGATTTATCAAGGTGATTGATTAAACAAGGCGATTTATATAATCATTTAATAATTAGGGGTTAATCACTTTGTGTGATTAAGTAAGGTGATTTATTAATAGACAATCATTGAATGTAATCAAAGTGATTAATTAATCAAAAGGAAACTAATTTGGGTAATTAATTTAAGGATAAAAAGAGTTATCTTTTAATTTAATTAAGAAATTAATGATTTGTTATTATAAGCAACTAAGGAATAATAAATTAAGAATAATTATTTAATAATTAAAGATTAATTAATGATTACAAGTGAATTAATTGATGATTAAAAGTTAATTAAATCAATTCAATTAATAATTTAAGAGTATTGGTTAATGTGGATACTTTAATTTAAGTTGATTAATCAAGTGATTAAGTAATAATTAATGTAAGGATAATGTGATAAACTAATTAAAGTAATTAATTTGAGAATAATTAATTTATTAAGGGCTAATTAATAAATAAAAGTGATCAAGAATAATTATTAATTAAGGATTGATTAATGATAAATTAAAGGATCGTTTATTAAAATGTTTTGAAATTTATTTATCATTAATATACCATAACTAGAAAATTTATTCATAGAAATAAATCTGATTAAATAAATCAGATAAATTGAATTAATCCTATCCATGGATGCTTGGATTATATTGGATGTTAAACTGTTTGATATCCCTGATATATCATGCTTTATGATTATCCTGATTTGTGTTGAGATCTATGATGCAATTTATTATCTGTGATATAGTTTATTATCTGTGATGTATATATCTGCGAATTTGTGTATGAAAGATAAGCGTTATAATTTATATCGCTTATCGAATACATTGTTGTATTTGATCTGTGATGATTGAATGTTGTTGCACTATTGTGTTAAACCCCTGGGCCACGCCATACACACACAAATATGGATTTCACGAGGAAATCGATTAAGTCACAGATTTTCGAAAATAGTTTTAAATTTGAATTTTTAAATTCAATTGGTTTGAAAATGAGATTGGGTTTAAAGGGAAAAGCTTTTGAAATGGAATTTCAAAGATGAAATTTGTTTTGAGTAACTTGATTAAGTTTTGAAATTTAAATATTTTGATGTAAATTTGAATTCAATACTTAAAATTGAATTCTATGATTTGAAACTAGGGATTAACGATATTATACTAGTTATATACGAGTCAAACCGTTTTTAAAGTATTATTTTGGGAATTTGAATTTACCCAAAGGTTGTAACCTGTATAAATGAAATCAAGTTTTTCCGAAATAAGTTGTTTCTAAATGTTAAAAAGCTTTCGTAGGAGAAATAAATTTCAAATGGTATTAAAGGGATTTCAAGTTTAAACTGAAATAGTTTTCCAAGTTATAGATGAATATCTGGAAACGAATTTTGAAAGTGAATATTTGGGAACGAACTATGAAAGAGATAAGTTAAATCTTGATTTAGAGATTTAATGAATTAATCCAATTGAAATGGAATTGTTCTGAAATACAGGAATGAATCTTTGAGAAACTGGGTGAACTTGTGAAATAAATCTTTTTGTAAAAAGAATTTGAAATGGTAATTGGTTTAAACCATTTCAAAGAAAGTTTTGGGTAATAAGTTATGACTTAATTGAAATCCCAATATCCATATGTTTTTGAAATATTGCGCTCACTATTCGGTTTAGCCGGGAGAGGACCTTTGTGTCATATATCCCATTCCGAATATGTGATACGTCGTTATGGATAGCATTTGAAGACCGGTGGTGAAGACCGGATATTTTCGAAAACGAAAGGGTTTCTTATCGATTGTCTCTGCACTGGCTGATCCCCGGTATAGAGACTCCATATGTGATGGGGAGTCCGAACGTGATTAGTGAATATCCGGATTGCAAGGACTTCTTTGTAAGTGCCTTCGGTTTTGTTCGATCCCGGAACAGACTTGTATGGATTGTATGTCTGACATTACAAATTGAGATATAAAGTCGATTTCTTTCAAATATATTTCTTTTGGTGGCGGAGGATTTATTCTTTTAGCTTAACACCCTTCTCTGAGACGTACGAGCTCAGAGGTTATATAGTTGAAGTTATCAGCGATATATTCCCAATTTGGTAATGTGACATGCTGAGTGTTGCTGTGAAATGATCATTGTGTTGATTATTTGTGATAGGATCATTTGTGTGATCGTCTATCTTTGTGATCATTTCTATGATCATTTGTTGACCCAAAGCATGGCTTTTGTATAAAGTATGTTTTTGTGGACGTGACTTCGTCGAGCCTCACACCCCGGAAATGGTCAAAACAGGAAAGATGCGGCAAGGTTATGAGGGGTAGCTCCCTTTAGGGTATGTGCATTTCCTTCTGGATAGAGGTGGTATCATGGTATGGAGCCCAGATATTTAACCTATGTGGTTACTGCGAATTTATTACTTTGTGGTTGTTGGTTATCGGGATCCCGTGAGAAAGGCCATTTACGATCGGGGAATGGCGTGCTCGTGTCAGTAGTTACCCAGTTAGGGGTAAACCGGCCTTGTGTTGGCAGAGTTTCGGTTTGGTTCTCGGGAATGTCCTTCCAGAGGCATTCTCATGTGGCAATGGGAAGTTCCTTGGCCTGACCATTTGTTGGAAATCCAAAGAAACAATACGATCTTGTACGGATTTAGTTGTAGAACCTATCATTCACTTATGGTGGCGCCCCACTGTTTGGATGGTAGCTATAGTAGGCATAGATCGAAATGTCTATGTTGGCTAAGATTTATATCTTTACTTTCGAAATGATTTTTACTACACTATGCACTAGTAATAATATCAAATGTTCTTTTTAATGCGTATCAAGCATCTTTGACTATCATAAGGAGAAATCTCCTCCGATTCTGCGTTTGCATTGTGTGTGTGTGCGGGAGGCCTTATGGTAGTCTCATTTTTCAAAAGCATTGCGAATTGACTTTAAAATTCTTTCTTTGATTGGTTTTATAAGATAAACTGTTTTTGTTGCTCACACCAGTCCCACGAATGATCTTGGAGTTTATTGTTTTCCTTCCTAAACTCTGGGTGCCCACCAATTTTCACATGGGCAGTCAAGAGTTAGGTTTATCAGGATATTCTGGATATTCTGGAGTTGCAGGAGGCAAGCTGGATGGCATGGCGTATCACTAGTTTATATAGTAGTTCTTTTTCCGCTGCATTGTTTAATGTTGTACACTCTGATGATATGATGTAATGTAATGTAATAACTGATATAGTTCTTTGTTTAAAGATTATTCATTTATCTATTATATGTTGTTCCGCTGCGAATTGTGAGATTCTGATGTTGTTCTGTTATTTTCTGCTCCGTTCTATTTTCTATTTTCTTTTCCCTTTATTTTCTCTCTTCTACCTTTTTCTTTTTCTTTCCTCTCTTCTTTCTTCTTCCTAAAAAAAACCATAAGGGTTTGTATTTTCGTTCACCTTGAGTTAATCAATGGAGATTAGTGTCTATTCAAGGAGTACAGATTTACGGTTCTTTACATTTGGTATCGGAGCTTATGGTTAAGCGACAACCATGGTTCTGTTGGGTGTTACTCATTAGAGATAGAGTCAGCAGTACTCTAGAATGACTTTGAGTGTAATAATAGATATGAGCGCGTATTTGTTAGTGAATATAAAATTGATTTTGGATCGGGTAAATAAGATAATTTTGCCCAAAACTATTTTGTATGAAAAGGAATGGTTTTCTATGGATTATTATAATATATGGTTGCATGGTTGTTAATAATATTAAATTATTATCATTATTATATGAAATTAAATAATAAAATAAAATGGATTGAATTCAAGTAAATTAACTTGATAAATTATTAATTCTTAGACTAATGAATTTGAATTTGAATTGGTTAAATAAAAGTTTAGTCGTGAGCTAAATTTGAAGATAAATTTGAATTTGTATATAAATTCAAGTAAGTAAAAGAAATAAATTGAAATTTCCTTTGTTGGTAATTAAGTAAATTCGTGATGAATTGAATATGGAAATTGAAATTTGAAATGAATTAGTGAATGAAACTAATTTAAAGTAGTAATATGAATTACTAAATGAAAGTTAATCGATAAAATTCAATATTTAGAATTGTGAATTGAATTCAAATGAAATGTAAAATTGAATGAAATGGATATGTAACTTCAACAGTGAAGTAAAAACGTATAAGAAACATATATTGAAAATTTTGTAATAGAATAGGCAAAATGGTTTGAATGTTGAAATTGGATATTTTGGATGCTACTACTAGCAGGTTATACAGGTATATAAAGGAATTGAGATTTTGATTTCAAAAATAAAATTGAATGGCTCGACAAAAAGGTACGTATTTCAATTTCAGTATGAAATTTGATGACTTTCTTCTCTAGCCACTTGGCTTTTCTCTTTTCTTTTTGATTCTGAGGGGCCGTGGTGCCATTTTGTAGTCGTACCGAGCTAGCCGCGCAAAGGAGACGCTGGCGAAATTTTTCGAAAAATTAGGGTGTTAGAAAAATTTTGAGAAATTTTGAAAGTTTGAAATTTGAATTTGAATTTAAATTTAAATTGTAAGGAAAACAATGTTGTTTGGAACTTATATTTGAAGTTGGAAAGCTAGTTGAAATGATAGTGAATATCTAGTAAAAAGATTTAGGTTAGTAAGTTGATAAAACTATTTAGATTGTGAAAAATAGTAGACGGGATAAGGGTATTCTTCTTAACTTGTAATTTCGGGACGAAATTCTTTTAAGGAGGGAAGATTGTAACGACCCCAAATTTTGGAATTTATTTTAATTGATAGTTAATGTAAATATTAAATAAATTTTGGAATAAATTTAAAATTTTGAATATTTAAATTGTATTTGAATTGAGATTTATAGTAAATAATAAATAAGAAATAAAATGGTGGGTAGTTAAACTTTTAAAAATAAAAATAAAATATGAAACCAAACAGCAAATAAAAATGGAACTTCATTCTATTCAAAAGTAAACAAAACAAATATATAAGTATACATACATAAAGTAAGAACAGAAAAATAACAACATAAATAAATGCATATACAATTGAAATGGTATGAACTTGTAAAACAAAATACATCAAAATATAAACTATTGAAATTAAATATACCTAAGTGAATAAACAAAACATCTCTAATATAGGACATAAGGCAGCATCATTTCAGCCTGAACAAAAATATAAATAAACTAAGTACAAACAAATAAAACAAGTAAAATAAAATACAAATAAAGTATAAGCATAGAGTACTAGCAATTTAATGCAAGATCCTCTTTAGTACACAATATGTATTCATTTGCTACCAAGCTAGATACATCAGCCACTCTAGTACACCATAGCATACCCATCAGCCACCATACAAGCAAAGAAAAAAATATGCAGCCGAGACAAGCAAGAATAAAATGTGTAAGGTAAGTAATAAATGCAGCACATTAAAATACTATCATCTGTACAAACAAAATATACATGGTACAATGCTAATTAATGCAAGTATGTAGAGAGATTCACATCAGCCTTATTTAACATATATTTCAAAATCCTGTACAAGAAGTTTTTCCCCTTTTCAAACTGTAAACCTCTTCTATGTATACATCATCTTCATCTTGGTTTGTTCCTTCCCAAACTATGAAAAACAAACTATCATCTGGAATCCATAAACAACAAAACTTAAGCAAAACCAGGAAAAAAAAAGAGAAAAAGAGAAAAGGAATCAGGTTAGAGCCTCAAACCTGAAGCAAGTTTCAATCAGGAGCAAACAAATCATTCTCAGTTTAAAAATGCAAAAGAAAAAAATTCAACCTCGTCAAGCAAACCTGTACAATTACTTAAAAATCAAAGTTGTTCCAGATGCAAGTCAAAAGCAGTTCAAAACCTTGTCTCTGTTCCAAGCATTCACAGGTAAGTAACATCACATCCCAAATGTCTTAAGTATATTCATTCTGATGAATGTTCTCTTTGAAGTTAGTTCATTTGTGAGTAAACAAGTGATTTAAACTTAAATTATTTTAAATTTGTATATTTATATGTTGAAGTTGCTCTGCATACTTATCTATCTATCTGTGCTGTGAGAATCATCATCTTCTCTATTTAGTTACAGGGAATACAATAACAAGAAGAAAAAAAATCAAATTCTTATTTTCTAATCAATATTAGGCTTTAGTTTCAAACAAAAGAGTTGTGCTTAAGAATGAATTGTGATATAAAAATAAGTTCATGAAGAGTAAACATATACAGGATGAGGAACTCAAGTACTGCAGAGCAAATTTCAAAATTTAATAAAATTCGAACCTAAGGATTTGCAAATTCAAATACATATCTTGAATCCCTATTGGGAAATGAGATTTTTAAGCTCAGTTTGATAATTTTTTACGAGAGTGGGTTAAGAGTGGTTCGACGATGAACAAAAACAATGTTTTTGTAAATTTCTGGAGATTCAACAAATCTTAAATGCTGAAAACTGTTGTATAGCTAGCTTGATGATTCTCGAGTGTAGGAAAAATATTAGAAAAAATTTCTAATGCAAAGATTTTGGGGACGAAAATGATTTAGGGTTTTATTCCTTAGTTAAATCAGGGTCAGTTACCTCGTCGGCATGGGATCTCTGATGAACCGAGTTGCATAAGACGGTGGGGACAGCTGCGTGTGGTCAAGGCGAAGCTTCTGAAGAGAATTCGTGACCTCTGGTGGTCTTTGGTGGCGGCGGCAAGGCGATTAGTTTAACTGGGTTGTTTCGGGTAGACGTGAGGTAGCTCGAAAATTCGATTTCGAGTTTGATTTGTTGGACTGGGTGGTCAGGGGACTAGCAGAACTCGGAGGTGATAAGTCGCGTTGGTCGGAGGCGGGGCCGTCGTCCGCTAGAGGATGTGCATGTGCACCGTGTCTCTGTGTGCACAGTGGAAAGAAAAATGCAGGAGGATCAGAAAAGGAATAAGGGAGGTGAAGAAGGAATTGGGGGATTTGGTTGTGGGCTTGAGTAGCTTACTGAAGTGTTCGCGAGCGTTTGAAATGGGTAACAGGTCTCAAACTAAAACAAAATAAAAAAAATAAAAAAAATTTAACAGTTTTTGAAAATAAAATAAAATAAATAATAATTCAAATTGCTTTCTTGGGGAAATGAAGCCTGGTTTCGGGAAAAGATGAAGCAGGCTCGGGTCATTGGTTTTGGAGTAGAAGCAGTCTCTTATTTTTAAAGGCGAAATCAAGCTCATTTTGAAATAATTTTATCAAAACCGTTTTTTTTTAGTTTTGGTAAAGGTTGAATGTTAACCCAGTTTTGAACTAGTTAATTTGTTTTAAATTACCAAGTTTTGAAATGATTTAAATTAAATATAACCTTTATTTTGGAAAGTTATTTTAACTTAATATTATTAGAATACTTTAATGAGTAATAAATTTTATTTGTTTGGTTTATATAATTTTGTATTAACTCAATTATCAAACATAATTTAAATGTAATGTATTAAAAGATAGGAAATTAAATGGATGATTTATCAAGGTGATTGATTAAACAAGGCGATTTATATAATCATTTACTAATTAGGGGTTAATCACTTTGTGTGATTAAGTAAGGTGATTTATTAATAGACAATCATTGAATGTAATCAAAGTGATTAATTAATCAAAAGGAAACTAATTTGGGTAATTAATTTAAGGATAAAAAGAGTTATCTTTTAATTTAATTAAGAAATTAATGATTTGTTATTATAAGCAATTAAGGAATAATAAATTAAGAATAATTATTTAATAATTAAAGATTAATTAATGATTAAAGGTGAATTAATTGATGATTAAAAGTTAATTAAATCAATTCAATTAATAATTTAAGAGTATTGGTTAATGTGGATACTTTAATTTAAGTTGATTAATCAAGTGATTAAGTAATAATTAATGTAAGGATAATGTGATAAACTAATTAAAGTAATTAATTTGAGAATAATTAATTTATTAAGGGCTAATTAATAAATAAAAGTGATCAAGAATAATTATTAATTAAGGATTGATTAATGATAAATTAAAGGATCGTTTATTAAAATGTTTTGAAATTTATTTATCATTAATATACCATAACTAGAAAATTTATTCATAGAAATAAATCTGATTAAATAAATCAGATAAATTGAATTAATCCTATCCATGGATGCTTGGATTATATTGGATGTTAAACTGTTTGATATCCCTGATATATCATGCTTTATGATTATCCTGATTTGTGTTGAGATCTATGATGCAATTTATTATCTGTGATATAGTTTATTATCTGTGATGTATATATCTGCGAATTTGTGTATGAAAGATAAGCGTTATAATTTATATCGCTTATCGAATACATTGTTGTATTTGATCTGTGATGATTGAATGTTGTTGCACTATTGTGTTAAACCCCTGGGCCACGCCATACACACACAAATATGGATTTCACGAGGAAATCGATTAAGTCACAGATTTTCGAAAATAGTTTTAAATTTGAATTTTTAAATTCAATTGGTTTGAAAATGAGATTGGGTTTAAAGGGAAAAGCTTTTGAAATGGAATTTCAAAGATGAAATTTGTTTTGAGTAACTTGATTAAGTTTTGAAATTTAAATATTTTGATGTAAATTTGAATTCAATACTTAAAATTGAATTCTATGATTTGAAACTAGGGATTAACGATATTATACTAGTTATATACGAGTCAAACCGTTTTTAAAGTATTATTTTGGGAATTTGAATTTACCCAAAGGTTGTAACCTGTATAAATGAAATCAAGTTTTTCCGAAATAAGTTGTTTCTAAATGTTAAAAAGCTTTCATAGGAGAAATAAATTTCAAATGGTATTAGAGGGATTTCAAGTTTAAACTGAAATAGTTTTCCAAGTTATAGATGAATATCTGGAAACGAATTTTGAAAGTGAATATTTGGGAACGAACTATGAAAGAGATAAGTTAAATCTTGATTTAGAGATTTAATGAATTAATCCAATTGAAATGGAATTGTTCTGAAATACAGGAATGAATCTTTGAGAAACTGGGTGAACTTGTGAAATAAATCTTTTTGTAAAAAGAATTTGAAATGGTAATTGGTTTAAACCATTTGAAAGAAAGTTTTGGGTAATAAGTTATGACTTAATTGAAATCCCAATATCCATATGTTTTTGAAATATTGCGCTCACTATTCGGTTTAGCCGGGAGAGGACCTTTGTGTCATATATCCCATTCCGAATATGTGATACGTCGTTATGGATAGCATTTGAAGACCGGTGGTGAGGACCGGATATTTTCAAAAACGAAAGGGTTTCTTATCGATTGTCTCTGCACTGGCTGATCCCCGGTATAGAGACTCCATATGTGATGGGGAGTCCGAACGTGATTAGTGAATATCCGGATTGCAAGGACTTCTTTGTAAGTGCCTTCGGTTTTGTTCGATCCCGGAACAGACTTGTATGGATTGTATGTCTGACATTACAAATTGAGATATAAAGCCGATTTCTTTCAAATATATTTCTGTTGGTGGCGGAGGATTTATTCTTTTAGCTTAACACCCTTCTCTGAGACGTACGAGCTCAGAGGTTATATAGTTGAAGTTATCAGCGATATATTCCCAATTTGGTAATGTGACATGCTGAGTGTTGCTGTGAAATGATCATTGTGTTGATTATTTGTGATAGGATCATTTGTGTGATCGTCTATCTTTGTGATCATTTCTATGATCATTTGTTGACCCAAAGCATGGCTTTTGTATGAAGTATGTTTTTGTGGACGTGACTTCGTCGAGCCTCGCACCCCGGAAATGGTCAAAACAGGAAAGATGCGGCAAGGTTATGAGGGGTAGCTCCCTTTAGGGTATGTGCATTTCCTTCTGGATAGAGGTGGTATCATGGTATGGAGCCCAGATATTTAACCTATGTGGTTACTACGAATTTATTACTTTGTGGTTGTTGGTTATCGGGATCCCGTGAGAAAGGCCGTTTACGATCGGGGAATGGCGTGCTCGTGTCAGTAGTTACCCAGTTAGGGGTAATCCGGCCTTGTGTTGGCAGAGTTCCGGTTTGGTTCTCGGGAATGTCCTTCCAGAGGCATTCTCATGTGGCAATGGGAAGTTCCTTGGCCTGATCATTTGTTGGAAATCCAAAGAAACAATACGATCTTGTACGGATTTAGTTGTAGAACCTATCATTCACTTATGGTGGCGCCCCACTGTTTGGATGGTAGCTATAGTAGGCATAGTTCGAAATGTCTATGTTGGCTAAGATTTATATCTTTACTTTCGAAATGATTTTTACTACACTATGCACTAGTAATAATATCAAATGTTCTTTTTATTGCGTATCAAGCATCTTTGACTATCATAAGGAGAAATCTCCTCCGATTCTGCGTTTGCATTGTGTGTGTGTGCGGGAGGCCTTATGGTAGTCTCATTTTTCAAAAGCATTGCGAATTGACTTTAAAATTCTTTCTTTGATTGGTTTTATAAGATAAACTGTTTTTGTTGCTCACACCAGTCCCACGACTGATCTCGGAGTTTATTGTTTTCCTTCCTAAACTCTGGGTGCCCACCAATTTTCACACGGGCAGTCAAGAGTTAGGTTTATCAGGATATTCTGGATATTCTGGAGTTGCAGGAGGCAAGCTGGATGGCATGGCGTATCACTAGTTTATATAGTAGTTCTTTTTCCGCTGCATTGTTTAATGTTGTACACTCTGATGATATGATGTAATGTAATGTAATAACTGATATAGTTCTTTGTTTAAAGATTATTCATTTATCTATTATATGTTGTTCCGCTGCGAATTGTGAGATTCTGATGTTGTTCTGTTATTTTCTACTCCGTTCTATTTTCTATTTTCTTTTCCCTTTATTTTCTCTCTTCTACCTTTTTCTTTTTCTTTCCTCTCTTCTTTCTTCTTCCTAAAAAAAACCATAAGGGTTCGTATTTTCGTTCACCTTGAGTTAATCAATGGAGATTAGTGTCTATTCAAGGAGTACGGATTTACGGTTCTTTACAATTTAAGTTTGTAAACCTAGTTTTCACAAGTGGAGTTTGTGATCATCTCAGCGTCTCTGGATGATCGAGTTCAACAGAACTCTGAGGATCTATTGCTTGGAGGTTGACGAAGACTTGGCCGAAGGTGCTGACACTCCGGTGATTAGAGAGACGTGTAAGAGGAGATTCTAGGTTTTGTCTTTGATTCCAGTTTTGGGGTCTGACTGCTCGAATTCGATTTCGAGCTTCTACTGGTGACCTAATGGTCAAAGTAGGATGCGAGGATGGTTACCGATGTGGGGAAGCCAATGTGGATGGCCGGAGTTGATCAGATCCACCGTGCATATGCACGGTGCACTCCTGTGTACTTGGTGGAGTTTCGGCTGAGGCAGGAGACAGGGTACCCGAGTTTACTCGAGTCAGTTGTGTGAAATACTTGAAGTCATGTGGTGTTGGACTTGGGGATTCGAAGGTTTGGCTCGGGTCAGTTAGATTATGCAAGGTTTTTAAACCTGCCTGATTTTTAAATTTTAAAATGAATTTAAAAATTTGAAAGCAGGATTTTTAGTAAAGTTTTAAATCCAGTTTAAAGTAGGGATTCAAATTTAATTTTGGATCCTAGTTTTGAAATAAATAAGCTTTATAAAATTTAAAATGTTTTAAACAACTTTAAATGTTAAAGAATATTTTAAAATGAATTTGGTAAAACTATCATAAATTTCTTTATAAGTTAAGTGTTCTTTGATCTTTGATTTAAAGAATTTTTAAATTATTTTCAAATATTGTTAAAGATAAATTTGTATTCATTTTAAATCTTAATTTGAAATGAAATTTAAAAGTAAATTTAAAAGTTAAATGTTTCCAAATGCTTTTGTTAATGACAATTTAGTCATAAATAAGAAATGTTTTATCTTAAAGTAAATTAAGGTTTAATGATTTGTGATTCATTAAATTATTAAGGTAATTAAAGAATAATTAATTAATTCAATTAATTAATGTTTTGGATTAACTAATTAAGTAATTAAGAGTTTAAATTAATTAATTAAAGTGTAAGTAAATTAATTAAGTATTAATTCGTTTGTAGTTAAGGATCATTTATTAGGTAAGATTAGAGTTTTAATTAATGATTAGAAATTAATTAATCAAGTAATAAAAGATTAATTAAGTTACACTTAAGCACTTAATTAATTAAATAATTGGAGATTAATTAATTGGTTATTAAAGATTAATTAACTTGTAATTTAATAAGAATTAATGTAAGTTCAGTTACTTTAGAGAAGTAATTAAAGAATTGTTAATAGTTAATGAAGGTCATTAATTAGGGATTATTAAATAAATAAATAATATAATTAGTTTAAAATGATTAATTAGATTAGTTAATTAAAGATAATCATTTGTCGAATTGTTTAAGTATAATTACTTAATGAAAGTAATTAAGGAATTTACTCAATGTAATTAATGTAGTTTAATATGATTGGTTTAAGTTAATTAATTAAGTTTAATTAATTAAGATAATTACTTGATGACTTGATAAGCATAATTACTCAATGTAATTAATGAAGTGTAATTACCTAGTGAAGTAATTAAGATGGGTAATTATTGGATGTAATTTATTGGAGAATGGAAGTAGTTTTGGTTTAATTACTTTTGTACTTAATATGAAGGATAATTACTTAGAGAAAGTAATTAATAATTAATTACTTAGTGCATTTAATTTAAGAATTGATTAATAGAGTTATTTGAAGATAATTACGTGATGTAGTTAACTAAGGGTAATTAATTACTAATATGATTAATCAAGGCTGATTAATGAATAATTAATTAAAGATTAATTATTAAATATGATTAATAAGTAATTAAAGAAGTATTAAGGATCATTAATTTAATATAATTAATGATGTAATTAAGGGATGATTAATTAAGTTAATTAATTAATGACAAGTGATTAAAGAGTAATTAATTAATGCGATTAATTATGGATGAATGTAATTAATTATAGTTAATTAATTAATGAAGTAACTAAAGGTTAATTACTGTATTTGGTTAAGAATAATTAATTTGTAAAATTAATTAAAGGTTAATTACATGAATGTAATTTAAAGGATAATAATCAAGAATGATTAATTAAGATGAATGATTAGATGGTGATTAATTAATTGACTTGTAATTAATTAATGGTTATGTAAGCAAGATTTATGTGACGAAGGAAATTAATTTAATTTACTTTAAATTAATTAGAGATGCAAGTAATTAATTTAATTCATTTTAAATTAATTAGAGATAATGTGATTAATTAATCCTTAGTTATGTATGGATGGGTGATATTGATTGCCCCGAATGGTTTGAGATCTCAGATATGAGATAAGTGATGCCGTGTGGTATGGATGCTTTGGTTAAAGTATGATGATAATGTTAATTATCTATTTGTGATGATAATATGGATTATCTACTTGTGTGATGACGCGAATTATCTACCTGTGTGTATATGGATAATGAATTGAATTGTTTTAAACTTTAAAACAACTTGGACCTAAAAGATGGCGTTTTGGATTTCGATGAGACCGGGATCGGGTTTCCAGAATTGGATATCTGAAAACTACATCGATCCAAATTAATGATAGGTCGTGAATCAAGTGAAGATGAATAGATTCAGAATGCAAGGGTTATTGTCGTTAACTCTGAGGGTGATTCCAAAATGAGTGTAATGATATAATGCCTTCAGTTTCGTTCGAACCCGGAAAAAACTTGTATGGATTGAATGCTTTCAGCACATCGTCAGGTAGACGATGAGCATTCCACGATAGATGTTTTCTATAAGGTAATCGTAGCCTCAAACCTCATCAACCTAGAATGGCTAAAATAGGGGAGGTGCAGCAAGGCTAAGTGGGTAGCACCCAAGTAGGACAAGATTTTTCCCTGTCTAAAGGTCCCTTTTTATTCTGCTGTGTGGGCAGTTGGAATTGTGCACCAACTGCAGGGTTGTCTTGTTCGGGACTATCCAGTAAGGGATGGTTCCGGCCTTATGTTGCAGAGGATTGGGAGTAATCTCGGTACGGTGATCTAGGCCCTGTACTGTGATGAGCGGTACCCCAGTAGCCCTGCCATTGTATGGAATCCAAAATCCAATAAGTGCCGTACGTTTTAGTTGTGCCCAACTATGTTGGAACGTGAGATGTAAGCATTCGAGGTATTTTTGTATTTTACTTGAAATCCCTAGACCCTGTTATAATATCACTGGATTTCCTATCAAATGCTTTGGCTAGCGTAAGGTAAAAACTTACCCTTGTTTATGTGTGGGGAGTCTTACGTGATACCTTTTCTTTTCAAAGGTTTTCAAAGTTAAGAAACTTTAACCTGTTACTCGCAACAGGCCCATGTCTGACCCAGAGTTTATCTTTTGTCTTCTTAAACTCTTGGGTATTCGAATTTTTAGGAGTAGCCAAGGGATTCAGGTTAGCTTTGACGAATTATGGAGGAGCAATGGAGCAGGAGGCTTCAGCGTTTGTAGATATATAAGTGGTTTCGCTATGTGATCTCTGAGTCGTTTGTTTCAGTTGTATTTGAATTGTAATAACTAGACAGGTGTTTATAACTATCTCGTATATGTTGTATAAGCTGTGACTCTGATGTACCTTGATACTATGTAACATTTATGTGATTAATATAATTTATCCGTTCCGCTGTCGAGATTCTAATGTTGTTTCTTTCTTTCTTCTCTATCTTTTCTCTTTTCAATCCCTTTCTTTCTTATTAATGATGCGTCTTCCTGTGGATGAAAGGTGGGTTGTTGCAGTATGGATGTTGTATTTTATATTGTTATAAACTGCAAGCTATTATGGATTTTTATTTCATTCAAGATTGCGATTTGAAATAATATATAACTGTATTTATGTTTTAAATTACGGATTGAAATGATAAATATCCATATCACTTGACCATAGGATAGAAAATTATACACAGACACCGTGGTCTATATATAAAAATATTTTGAAATGATTTCTATGGTTTTGTAAAGAAATATATGGTTTTAGATAAATATTGATTTTAGATTTTATATAAATGTTATTTTATCCTTGTTTTTAAGCTGTCTAATTTGTTTTGATATAACATAAGCTTAATAATGAGTTTGATTTTTATTGAAGATAATATGGTTAAGTATTTAAATTACATTTTAATATAGAGTTTATAATAATTTAAATGAATTAAGGTTGGAAGATAAATTGAGAATTTATTTGAAATTGAATTTATTTAAGAATCAAACGCAAACGAGTTTGATGTGAAATTTATTAAATTTGAAGTTTTAGAGGGTATGATTTTTATAACTTGATTTTGGTTTAAGGTGAATTAAATGAATATTTCAAGTATAAATAAATTGAAGGAAATATGCAGTTATTTGTAATTTGAGCTTTATTTAAATGATAATGGATTTATTATGTAAAGTATTTCAAAACTAAATAATAGAAAATTGAATTGTTGAATCGAAATTACCAGACTTAGTTTTGAAATTGTTGTATAATTAAAGTCTGAAATATATTGAATTTGAAATGGTTTATTCTGTGGATCAAATCTATTTTGAAATCGATAATTTGGAATAGTTTATTTAGAAACTGAACTGAATTGAAATTTATGATTTGGGATTTGGTTAAATATAAAATATAGAAATTCGAGTTGTGTTGGATTTGATTTGTGAAATTGAAGAAGATATTTTATTGTATAAAGTATTTTAAATATTTAAACCATTTAAGTGGTGGAAGTTATGTTTCAAAGTTATGAGTTTTCAAGGTATTATAATTTGGAAGTGTTATATTCAAGTGTTTTGATTTCGAAATGTTATAATTTTGGAAGTGTTATGATTTTAGAAAAGGATACATTTGAAATGAAAAGGATATCATATTGATTTGGTTTTGAAAGGGCAATGATATTTGGTTTTAAAGTATAAACTATTTTGAAAATGACCGCGGTGTTATAATAACGTTTGGTTGTTAAAGAGACCAGGATCAGAAGTTGCCATACTCTCTGCCAACTCCGAAAACTACTTTAACAACCATGTACATGGTGGAGATTCCAGAATGAAGTAGGATGGCGGCGACGTTCCTTTGAGGTATATATATGGATCCAACTCCTGTGAGTCGGCATAAGGTGGCTAAAACAGGAGCGATTGACGGGCGGATGAGGTAGCCCATTTGATCATACACATCCCTTCGATATTATACTTTGACTTTTGGATTGATTCGGTGGCCACTTTTGATTTTTTTTGATGTTGCTCGAGGTGGGCGGTAGCTGCGCGCTACGTGTTACCACCGGCCCGGAAGAGTAATTGGTATCTACCCTGGCATTGCCTAGTTGTGCCGTGTCACCTACGCTAGCGAGCCTTGTACGAGTTTGGTTTTCTCCCGTAGCCTGTGGAGTATTTAGGGTAGTCTTCCGATCTGGAGATGTGCTGATACTGGATGGACTACTAGAACTATTATTGTGTTAAGGGGGAGATTGGGTAACTCCTTAACGCTATTTAAAAGTAAGTTTATTTTACTATAGAAATTATTATAATAGCGAAATATTACTATATAGTAGATAGTTTAACAGGTCCTTAGGAGATGTGAATCCCGAGCATCTCTTAGGTTACTGTACTCACATTAGACATTGGATAGGAGATGTCAAATCCTGTAAACATCTCTGACGCCGTTCCACTCATATTATTTACCGTTGATTTAACTTACATAAGATCTTTTAGTTCTGACTGAGTGTTTTGTCTTTTCAATTCGCTCGGGTCAATCTGAGCATTTCAGCATTTTAAGACTTTATTTCTGGAGGATGAAGACGAAGATTGTATTATTATTATTTATTATATTATTCCACTGCATTCATATTGTTCCACTGCATTATTTATAATTCTCTGGTATGTGTAACTCTAATATGTGTTATATAAGTATAATCAAATGTTTTGTTAAACAGCTTCATGAACTGTTATTTGATTATTAAATTTTGTCATTCCGCTATGAGATTCTATTTGTTTTCTTTCTTTCTTCCTTTTTTTATTCATCCCAATAACGATCCTCTCCTTTGTATGGTTTAAGTCCGACGTGTGTGGATTATCGTTGATTTAAAGCATACAAAAGGGCGAGATGTTATGTTTGTCTTCTACTTGATTGCCTTGTCACATCTCTTTAGATCTGAATCCCTAAGCCTTCAAATCTGAACTCCAAATCTGGTATAGCGGGTGCTAGTGATTCTCAGTGAAAGCACCAAAATGTTTGCACCAAAATTGGTCATAAACACCTAATTGTCGATGAAAGCATCCATTTACGATCACAAATCACAGATAATAATTATGTAGAGAACTAAAAATGAAGAACACTCAGAAAACTAAGAAGAAATCAGTAAAGAACACAGAGTTTAAAGTGGTTCGGCAATCCGGCCTATGTTCACTTTGAGTTTGATGATTTTGTTGATGTATACTAGCTGGTTATGACAAGTTACAACTGATTACAATAGCACAGTTTGAGTACAATGATGAATCCGGTAGACTCTGGACGAAGAAGAACAAAAGGTCCCTTTTTTGTAGGCTCTAGGATGATATTTATAGGCGTAGGCTGCAAATATCTTGCTCAGATCTTGGAAGACCTCTTCTGGCATGTGTAGGGGGCCGACCTGATCGATCCCATGTGATTTTGACTCGATCCGTGATCGATATGAACGAATTTCATATTGATCAAGATTTTGCCCAATCGAATCGAAATCGAGCATGAACATTCTTTATGTTGTACGTAAGATCTAGTGGAAATTTCATAGCATCTGGAATTGTAGATTGTGAGATATGGTCTATGCAAGTTCATGTTTTTCGAAGGCTTTCTCCTTCGTATCGATCGCTATTGCACTGTTCGTACTCGATCGATGTTGCACTGTTACTACTCGATTGATATTGCACTGTTCGTACTAGATCAATGTTGCACTGTTCGTATCGACTGATGTTGCACTTTTCATATCGATTGATATTGCACTGTTGATAACGACCAATGTTGCACTGTTCGTATCGGTCGATGTTGCGCTATTCCTACTCGATCAATGTTGCACTGTTCGTACTCGATCGATGTTGCACTGTTTGTATCGATCGCTGTTGCACTTTTCGTATTGATCACTATTGCGTTGATGGATACGAACGGTGCATGATTGATTGATACGAACAATGGAGGCTTGATGTATACAAACAATGGAGGATTGATGGATATGAACAGTGGAGGATTGATGGATACGAACAGTGGAGGATTGATGAATACGAACTGTGGAGGCTTGATGGATACGAACAGTAGACGATTGATGGAAAAAAGTAGTAAGGGATTGATGGATACAAATAGTTGGTTGTTTGAATTGCATCGATCATATCTTGAGCATACGAGCTCCGATTGACCTGAAATTTGAAACATAGCCTCTCCCATCCTTGATCATCATTCCCAATCGATCCCGTCTTGATTGGAGCCCGAAAAATTTTTGATGACATCGATCATAGCCTTATTTTCAATCGATCTTTGATCTCGACATCCATCCTTTCCAGCTTATTTGTTGATATCCCGGCCCTGACCAAATGGGGGGATAACAGAAACGACTTCAAAACGCTGTAAAACTTCAATATACGGACATGCAATAGGAATACACAGTAAATTAGAAAAATCTCTCTTCACAAATAAGAATTTTGATGAAATAGTTAGGTTTGGAGTAAGATTACCTTTTAGTTTCATACTATATTTGATAAAGTTCCTAGTTTGTTGAAGTAGTTTGAAGATTTTAGCTTAGAAGTTGAAAATAGAGGGAGTTGGGTTTCATTTTCTTTTTTTCTGGTTAGAAGGAAAAGAGGAGATAAAGTGAGTGTACTGCAAAACTCTCTTCTCATTATCTCATTATCAAGCTAAGAGCTAATGGGCCAAAGGACCCAAAATTAAAAGAAAAGATAAATTAGTGTAAGGTTAAATTCAACACTTAATACAAAATGCATGTACACATACTATTATAAAACAAAGACATTTTCTTTCAAGTTTTCACTCAAATGAAATATGTAAATTTATATACATACCGGATAAAATATTTTTTATCATATAAAATGATCAATTTTTATTTTTAAAATATTTTATTACTAAAATCCTTTATTTCACAATAATACACAATTTACACAAATAAATGAATAAAACATTGTTTTTAACTTCTAAAACTCTACAAAAACATTTTTCAAACTTTGAAAAATATTTCATACCATTTTAAACTCTAGTTCATAATTGAACTCGTTTTTAAACCAATTTTCATCTTAAAGGTTAATTTTCTTATAATATCTTTAATTTTCGATCAACAATGGCGTCCTCTCAAGATCCTTGGTCGAAGCTATCATCGTTTTCTCAAGATCTCTGCCCGAAGTTTTCTTGTTTCTCTAATGATTATCGACCGTTATCCTTATCGTCTTTTGGATCTTCTAACCTCCTCAATCGTAGTTTTCTTCCTTATTCATATGCTCAAGCCATTAAGAAATAATCTCTATCTTAATATCTAGGAGCGACTCTTCGTAAACCTAATATGAAATGGATTAATTCCAGAAAGGGAAGGAAATACTGTTTCAGATGTGAGGATTTAAATCATTTTGCTAATAAATGTAGGGATCCAGTTAGATGCTTCTCTTGTGGTAATTTTGGGCATAAGAGCAAGGATTGTGTGATGGTTTTGAATTCCCCTGAGGCTAAATCAAATTCGACGAATCATGGTTTTCTTTTCGTTTTGAAATTCTTGATGCTGAAAGGGCTTCTTCTTGATCATCCCTGGTATATGAAAAACCTTGGGATTAATTATCTGGATGAAATTTTGTATCACTTTAACTACGTTAATAAGCTAAACATAGGTAAGGGTTACTTGGAAAGATTTGGTAACCCAGAGGAGTACTTTGGTAAATCGGATGTTAGAGAAGCTAAAGAGCATTTTCAATCCATAGATCCTAATTATCAAGGACAGGGAAGCTCTACACCTAATCTGGTTAATCACGGTTTTCAATTTTCTTTTAAATTTTTATTGTTAAGGGGTTTGTTAATGGATTATCTATGGCTCAAAAATGATCTAGGAATGAGCTATCTGGATGGACATTTCTATCATTTCGACATCATCAACGAGCCGAATTATAGCAATGGGTACATTGAAAGGTCTGGTAGTTCTATTGAATTTGTGGGTCGATCTAAAATCTTCAATGAAAAGTCTAATCCTTCAGAGATTTTTACAGTTGATCCGGTTATTCATAGATCTCTTGATGTTAAAGAGATTAATCTGGAATTTGACCCCGTTCTTCCTGATCCTGTTGTGGCTTTATGTTATGATCAGACTTGCTTAATATCATCTTTGAATGTATGCCAATTGTTGAAGATCAGGGCCATATATTCACCTCTGTTCGAACGAAAAAATGTAAAACAAAACATTATGTTTAGGACAACTTCGAGATACCTATCTTCACAAAAATTGATTGCCTGTCCTCGAATCCTAAAGTTGACTTATCTTTTGAAAATCTGGATGATGATAATGATGTTCCAGTACAATTGAATATCTCGAGAGATTGCTGTTTAATATCTAATAATAGTGGTGGTGTTAGTTCTTTTGATTGCAACATTTTGAGTGTTGCTTTGATGGATGGGTCTGATCATCTTGGAGTTGTTGTCTTCAAGTTTATGGACCAGGACTTAATAGTTCTAGGTAACAACAACTACGGGGTTCAAACAATATTTGGAATTAAAAGTTTTCTAGCTTATTCGAAGTTTGATGAGATAAATTGTCTCGACACAGTTTCAAATTCTTTAAATTCTTGTGAGATTCAATCTTTTGAATTGGAATATATATCAAAAAAATTACAAGAAGATTTACTATCAGTTAGCTACTCAAATTTGGAAAATATAGATAACGGTGGTTTTTTGAGTAAATCAATAGCATTTTTAGAATGTGCTTTGGTCAACGATGATTTGTTAGAATGGATTGATGGTTCTATAGTATTTGAAGACTATTTTGAAGATGAGTTGTTCGTTCTATTAGACAAACTGCTGGAGATTAGGGATGATAAGGAAATGTCAACACTAATGCCTTCATTTGACATGCACTCATGCACAGTGGATATGCACACCAGTCTTCGTGCTTCCAGTGTGGATTTTGGTGATATTATTTAGTGTTTCCAGTCAGAGGTTTTGACTGAAAACATAACCGATGACGGATTACTTTGTATTACTAAAGTTTCAGGCCTTTCCTTATTGAAGAATGCAAACATAGATCAGTATTCTTTGGGCAACTCAACAGTCAGGTCGTCAGGGATTGATTCAGAACTTGAGCTAGGAGATAGTGGTTTTTATTAAAGACTTGTGAGGCTAAAAAAATAATGCAGCTAAGGAATTGGTTTCATCGGTGAAGAAAGTAGAGTGCAAGAAAATAGTAGCTTCTTGTGGATCCGTTCGTCGAAGTGCTAGGATTCGTAATTGTTATTCACATTCTATGGGTGAGTTACCTGGTTCGAGTGCCACATGTGGTGCTATGAATCCAGGCTCAGGTATTTGCGCTTTTTTGGGTAGTACGTTTTCTACTTATGCTTGCTAGTGATACTTCTTTCATTTTTTCTGAATCTGAGGTCGATAGGGAGTATATTAGATGTAAGGAATCAGAGAGGGCTAGTGCAGTTAGTATATGAGGATCGATAGTTGGAACATTGGAGGTATAAACGATTTAAATAAGTCTGATAAGGTTGGAGCCTTCTTTAAAGACTATTCTATTGACATTGCCCTACTTCAAGAAACTAAAATTAATTTACTTGACATTCAATTTTTTTAGAAGATTAGGTGGTTATCACTTTAGAAAATGGGTTTTTCTTCCTTCTGTGGGTTCTTCTTCCTTCTTAGGTTCTTCAGGGGGTTTAATGATAGTGGCATGATAATTATTTTAGATTGCTTCAATGTATTACCACACAGCATTCTATTCATATTGTACTTATTAATCTTTCTGATAACTCTTTTTTAAATATTTCTAACATATATGGGCCTAATTGAAAAATTAATCGGAGAATTTTTGGAAAGAATGCCTAGAATTTAGATTATTAGCTCCGGGTTCTTGGATTATGGGGTTTGATTTTAATGTTACGTGCTTCATAAGTGAGCGTTCTCCTAGAGAAGGGAATTATTCTACTATGGAGGATCGATTGATTTATTGTTAATTCAAACTTGATTCTGATCCGCTTTCAATTAGAGAGTTTACATGGATTAATGCAAGGGAGTCTCCATCTATGGCTCTTCTTGATAGATTTTTTGTTACCGATGAAATTAAAGATAAATTTCCAATTTGTTGAGTCTCTAGTTTACCTTACACACACTTAGATCATTGTCCTATTATCCTTTCCTTCGAGCTTTATAGAGTTTCTATTAATAATTTTAAATTTGAAAAGATGTGGCTTTTGCATTCTAACTTTGTGAATATAATTAATGGTAAATGTATTTCTTTGATTCATCAAAATACTAGAAACAAGGATAATTCAGCAAAATCTTTTGTATCTAAACTTAAGGAGCTTAGAATTTTTCTTAAAAACTGGAATAAGAACGTTTTTGGAAATATAAAAATCAAAAAAGATAACATTCTTAATGAGATCTTAAAATTATTAAGATAGAAGAATCCAGACAATTAAATTTAGGTGAGTGTAACGTTCTTGCTAATTTAAATGACGAGCTAAACTCAATTTTAGAAAAGGAGGAGGTTATGTGGAAGCAGAGATCCAGAATTCAGTGGATCAATGAAGGAGATAATAACACCAAAAAATTTCATAATATAGCTAACGGTAGAAAATGTAGTAATACAATTATTATTAATAATGAAGAGTTAGTTGATCAAAGAGATCTTAACAAGGCTTTTATACACTATTATAAGGATACTTTTGGTTCTAAAATCAAACATTGAATCAATGTTAGATGGATAGATATGTATCCATCCGACTCTATTGTTGATTTATCCGAGTTAGATGATTCTTTTACTCAGGAGGAAATTAGAAAAGCAATTAATGACGTGCCAAGTGATAAATCCCTGGGACCTAATGGGTTTCCAATTTTATTTTATAAACTTTTTGGGACGTTTTAAAATTTAACTTAGTTAATATATTTAATGATTTTTATAATGGTAATTTGCAATTAGGGAGACTTAATTTTGCAAATGTTATTTTATTACATAAAAAAGTAGGAGCTCAAAACTTAAAAGACTTTAGACTTATTTATTTGATTAACTATTCAGTTAAAATCATTTCTAAAGTTCTTGCTAATAGACTTAGTTCAAGAATTAATGATTTAATTAATTGTTCACAACCGGCTTTTAATAAAGGGAGAAATATCATAGATGGAGTGGCAGTAGTTCAAGAATATATTCATTTCTGTTGTAAGAATAACATAACCTGTGCGATTTTAAAACTTGATTTTGCTAAAACTTTTGATTCGATGGATTGAGATTTTCTTATAGATTATTTTCATGCTAGAGGTTTTGTTCATAGATGGATCAGTTGGATAATGACTTTGCTTAGAACTGGAAACTCTAGTATTATGGTTAATGGTATATTAGGTAATAGAATTCAATCTAAGAGAGGTTTAAGGCAAGAGGATCCCTTATCGTCTTTATTATGTAACTTAGCTACTGATGTTTTTGCTAAAATTATCAAAAGAGCGGTGCATAATGGATCTCTAGGATTGTAGGCAATGACATATCGTGCAATGGCATATCGGTTCTTCAATTTGCCAAAGATACCTTATTTTTTTCTTCCCATCTTCCTAGACACGTTGTAACCCTCAAGTTTATCCTTTACAGTTTTGAACTTTTATCTGGTTTAAATGTAACGACACGGAATTTTTGATACCGAAAATTCCAGATAGCTAGGAGAAGAAGAAAGAGATAGAAGAAAAAGAAGAAAAGAATCACTAATATCTCATAATTCACATCGGATAAAATATAACAACAAATAATAACAGTTATACAAAGGAAAACTATACTTGACAAATTTCACTTTTGTACATCAGAGTTACAACATATAAACAAAATCTGGACAGATACAATCAACATGTCTCAGATATATACAATAATATAATACAACGAAAACACCCTATACGTTCCTTCCATCCAGCTCGTCTCCTGAGCTCCAGAACATCCTTAGCTGAAAATCTGTAATACTCCGTCTGACCCGAGCATTACATCAAAGTAACGCCCAGGTCAGGCTGGAAACCAGCGTGAGTAAACCCATCTAACATGAGATACAACAACATAAAACTTACATAATACCCTAGGTAACTTGTATCAATTTACAATATCGCAAGTCGTTATAGACATCACTTACATCATACATCAATTTCTAAGTACCAAACTTAGATTAAATGGTCCAATTCACTTAAATATTCCATTCCAGCCAATTGATTTCACATATCAATGTATAAAGAATCGAAGTGATTTCGAATATTAACTAATATCCGACTCCGGTCTCTTCGAATCCAATGTCATCGTTATCCCACCTTTTGGCAGGGCCGAGATATCAAAGAACTGATTGAAAACCAAGGATCACTCGTCGCGAGTATCGAGTATGCACAGGTCCGTTATGGATGTCGACGAATTTTTTCCGGGTCTGGATCAGGCCATAATTGATGAGACACGACAAGTGAAGCCATGGAAGCCAGCACTCCAAATTTCAACTCAATCCGAGTTCGTATGTTCAAGTTAGGATCGATGCAAGTAGGAGGAAATAACCTTGGTTTCGTATCCATCAGTGCACTTTGGTTCGTATCGATATGGTTCGAATCCATCTACTTCACACCGATCGATCTCATATCCATCAGACAGTCCCACTTCGCATCGATCAGTTTCTCTTGGTTCATATCGATCAAGCTATCGGTATTCGAATCCATTATCTTCGTATCGATAGGCTGATGACAACTTCACATCCATCAACAACGACAAGTCACTGTTTCGTATCCATGAAGTAATTGCCCTGTTCGCATCCATCCACTTTCGTTAGTTCGTACCTGTCATGGAGCTACTATTCGAACCCATCTGGGCCTGTTAATTCGAATCCATCAGGCATTTTCTCTTCGTATCCATCGGATGACCTTGTGTTGCACCCATCAAAATGATCACTACTTCGTACATGTTGGGGGCGTTTGTTCGAACCCACTTGTTCATATCCATCGAGTCAAATGAGCCTAGACTGACGTAATGATTTCCCATATGAACGCGGCGAAACCTCCGGGATAACTCGATCAACATAGCGAGAAAGATGGATCGGTATGAAGAACGTGCGCCACGTCCACCTGTTAGCGTGTGCTGTTATCGATTCGAAGCGATCGATTTGATTTGATCGATTCGAATGTATCAACCTGCCGAAGAATGTCACTCTTATCGACCATAACTCAAAATCCACTGATCCAAATGCTATGAAATTTTCATAGAGGACTACGTGTAAGCTAAAGATTGTTCTTGCCAAGTTTCACCTCCATCAAACACAATCTTGATCGATATGAATTGAATTTGTATCGTTCAGAAAACGAGTTGAAACTTCTCGGAATCGGTCGTGTGGGCCCCCTCACGTGCTAGAACAAGTCTCCCAAAGTTTGAGTAAAATATCAGCCTCCTACATCTATAAATAGAGCCCCAGAGCCTACAGAAAAGGGATCTTTTGATTCTCAAGCGCCCAGACTATGTCGGATCGAGTTTTGCATTTTAATCTTGCCGTTGGACTCGAATTCCAAGCTGTAATCTACTATTTTTCACTGTAATCACGTGTAATCGTTGAAAGAGAATTAATATTTGTTAAAAACTTCATGGTGGATGTAGACCACACGCCGAACCACTCTAAATTGCTTATCTGTGCATTTACCTTTCTGTTTGTTGGAGTTTTTGTTAGATAATCCTCATTTTAAATTTATATTCTTCACTGTTATCTCCTCAAAAACTTTCGAAGAGTGTTGTGCCCATTTTTGGTACAAACACTTTGGTGCTTTCATTGAGAGCTCAACCTAGATATTCTTCTCCTCTTTGGATCTATCATCGATACAGGATTGCATAAATCTAAGAGGCAGATCCAAGTCTCTAATCCGGATTCCTTCCATCCTATTCAGATTTGCATAAAGTCTAGGAAAGGAGTTCACCCCTCAAGATGGTTAGCACAAGGACCACCTCCCATGCTGTCGATCAAGAAGGTCGGGATAGACAAAATCCCGCGCAGCTACCTCCATCCAACCAAGACGCTGTTGGACCCTCAGATCCGTCAGGCCCGGTTACCAAACAAGAGTTCCAGTTGTTGCTACAGGAATTGACACAGAGTCGTCAATAGCTAACGGAACAGCTGCGTGCAAATGCCGAGCTGACCAACCAGCTAAACCGCCAGAAGCGCAGAAGATCTAAAAGAGATCAAGTTTCTCACTCCTCTATAGAAAGTTCTGCCTCGTCAGGCTACCATCATAGATTCCTTCGTCCTCAACCGGACGAAGGCTACGCACAGGCCATCGGACATTAGCCCGCATTGACCATTGGGCAGCTGAGAGTTGGTCCATTGGCCAGCTTCCATATTGGACCCTCCTCCTGGGGAGGAACTATTCCTCTATACACCAAGGATAACCGTGCCACCGCCGTCGTGGTTGAAACAGGGATTGATGCCCGAAATCAGCATGGACGTACTCCTGAGCCTTACGTCCCAGAAGATGTTGAGCAAAGGAGGCGAGACGTAGACCGTCGACAGCGCCAGGTCCAACCTCGCAATGTGGAACCCGACCACACCTTGGCTCCACATGCGTAGAACGTTCAAATGCTAGACCTTCCAGCTATGATACGTCAAATGATCCGTGAAAGTCTGGGTCTTACTAACGACGACTGGGGAATCTCCCGTAGTCACACCCCCTTTACGGATGACATACTCTATGCCGAACCTCCTTGGCTGTTCAGAATGCCCACTTTACCAGTTTATGAAGGGAATTCAAAGCCAAACCAGCACATCCTGAAGTATGAATAGTTGATGAAAGCTGCAAGAGCGGATGAGCGGTAAAGTGCCGTAGCTTTCCTACCTCTTTAGGGGGCATTTCCACCATGTGGTTTACGCGATTGCCGCCCCGATCCATTTCTTGTTTTGATCAAATGGCCACAAAGTTTGTAGAACAGTTTCGTATGCATGTTGCTAGGCCTAAGGATGTTAACACTTTATCTAGCTTCAATCACGCTTCCAGGGAGACGCTTAGACGCTACTTGGAGAGGTTCCATGCTACATGTGCAGAGATAAGTAACCCTAATGACAATTCGATCTTAATGGCATTGATTAAGGGAATTGACCCCAACTTTGAGTTTGGAAATTGGTTAACTGGGAAGCCTCCCGCGTCCTTGGACCATTTCTACTCCAAAGCCACCCAATTCTTAAGGCTAGAGGACATGAAACAATCTAGGAAGCAAGACGATATGGGGCCTAGTAGTGAAGGGGTTCAAAGCAATGTGGCAGTTAAATAGTCTGGTGAAAGTGCTGGGAAAGTACAGCTGAATATACAGAACAAGCAATCTCAGCCGAGAAGCAGTGATAACCGGAATAAGAAATGGGATCAGAATCGTGGCTCGTGACATAGGGCACCAATGTTTGACAATTACACCCCCCTGAATACGTCGTTGGAGAACGTGTATCTACAAACCTGCAATGCCATGCAGTGCAAGAAGCCTGCTCCGAAGCCGTCATCGGAGAGGCAAATTCAGACGGGAAAGTTTTGTAGGTTCCATAGAGTTATGGCCAAAATACCAATGAGTGTAGACATTTATAGGATCTTATTGAGAAGTTGATCAGGGAGAGAAAGTTGGATCAGTTCGTGCGGGCACCGTAGTCTGGAGGTGTGGGCCCGTTAAACCAAACTCGTGTTCAGAATCAGGAAAGACAGGAGGAACCCGCTCGTACGGGTGGGATGTTGGTAATAAACACAGTTATTGGTGGTCCCCATCCAACAGACCGAAGCTGGAGGGAAATGGAGTCGTATTCTAGCTCTATTAGGCAAGCGAACTTCGAGCGTTGCAGTAGTTTCGATGAAGGGGCTCCGGCCAAATAGCAATGGACAATGACTAATGATATCATGTTCAGAAGCCGGGATGCTGATAGGGTCAAAGCCCCCACTATTGACCCACGGGTCATATCTTCCCAGGCTGATCCTGCTTAGATGAAAAGGATCTTGGTTGACAGTGGGAGTTCAGTAAATATTTTGTTTAAGAGAGCTTACGATCTGATGAAAATGGAAGCCAATGATTTAAAACCATGCCAATCTAGAATCCACGGCTTCGATGGAAGTGCCAACATACCCACTGGAATAGTGGAGCTGCCAATGGAGCTGGGAGTTAGGGAGTGCCGAAGTGTCCGGATGATGCAATTTGTTGTGTTAGACATTCACTCCCCTTATAATGCTATTTTGGGCCGACTGGCCCTTGCTGAATTCAGGGCAGCAATTGCTCCATGGTGTTTAACTCTGAAATTCCCCATTGTTCGTGGGATCAGAGTCATTCAAGGAGATCAGACTGCAGGGAGAGCCTATTATGTTGCTGAGCTGCGCGAGGCGTAGCGAAGAGAGAAGGGAAAGGGCGCAGAGGAATCTCTCTGCGTCCGTTTCGCCAACATTTGACAATTAGTGACTGGGCCCGAGGCCAGGCACCCATACCAATTCCTGAGGGATCTTGATCCGAGAGACACTGACTATAAAGACGAACCCGTAGAAAATCAAGCTTCCTCGGTCGAACTGACGATCGATGTTTCGATCGATGATGATGATGAGTCAAGGATGTTAAAGATTGGGTCTCAGTTAAGCCAACAGACACAACAGGAATTGGTGGAATTTCTCCAGGCAAATCTCGACGTATTCACCTGGACGCACTCTGATATGTGTGGGATCTCGCCGGACATCACGAGCCACATTCTTAATTTTGACCCGTGGTGTGTCCCAGTCAAACAAAAAAGGCGTGGTATGGATCCAGAGAGATCTGCCGCCCTTAAAGAAGAAGTTGATAAGCTGAAAACAAACAAGTTCATTCGAGATGCTCTATACTCGGAGTGGTATCCAATCTAGTACTTGTTTAAAAGCCGAATGGGAAATGTACGACTTGTGTTGATTATTCTGATTTAAACAAAGCTTGCCCAAAGGACAGTTTTCCACTTCCCCGAATCAACCAACTTGTAGATTCAATGGCTGGACATGAATTGCTATCTTTTATGGATGCTTATTCCAGTTACAATCAAATACCCATGCATTTACTAGAAAAAGAACACACCAGCTTCGTGACCGATCAGGGACTCTACTACTATCGAGTCATGCCTTTTGGGATCAAGAATTTCGGAGCAACGTATCAATGACTAGTAACCCGAATGTTCGCCAACCAGATCGGGAATACCATGGAAGTATATGTAGACGACATGGTAGTGAAATCGTGATTCTCCACTGATCACGTCAGAGACCTGGAGTCAATGTTCAACATTCTTCGAGAATACAGGATGAAGCTTAATCCACTGAAGTGTCATTTTGGAGTCGCATCTCGAAAGTTCCTTGGGTTTATTGTCAGCGCTCGGGGAATAGAAGCAAACCCTGAAAAGATCTGGGCAATCACAAATTTACAAACTCCAAGAACATTAAAGCAGGTCCAGAGTCTCAACGGAAAGGTAGCATCCCTGAGCAGGTTCATTTCAAAGTCCAGCGACAAATGCATCCCCTTCTACGATCTGATCCGAAAAGGAAAGCGAAACTTCAAATGGACCATTGAATGTGAAGACGCATTCAAAGCACTGGTTCAACATCTCTCCACGTCACCAATTTTGTCAAAGCCCATCGACCACGAGCAGTTATATCTTTACCTAGCGGTATCAAAGAATGCAATCAGCGCTGTCTTAGTTCGGGAGGAAGATCGAGTGCAGAAACCGGTTTACTATGTTAGCAAACGGCTAACCGGAGCTGAGAGAAACTATCTGAAGCTAGAGAAATTGGCCTACTACCTATTCATTTCCTCGAGGAAGCTCCGTCCATATTTCCAAGCTCATCCTATTACAGTGTACACCGATCAGCCATTACGATAGGTCCTTATGCGGCCTGAGACGTCTGGTAGGTTACTCAAGTGGAATATCGAACTGAGTCAGTTTGATATCCTTATACTCCAAGGAGAGCCATTCAAGGAAAAGTATTAGTAGATTTCATAGCTGAATTTACCATTCCAGAGGACTTGCCCGAAACCTGTAAATCTCCCGAATGCATCTGGAAGCTGCATACCAATAGTGCATCCAACGATCGGTGCTCGGGTGTGGGAGTAGTACTAGAAACCCCCGAGGGCTGATCCATATGCTATGCTGTGAAGTTTGAGTTCCGTGCGACCATTAATGAAGATGAATATGAAGCCTTGCGCGCTGGATTGAAGCTAGCCCGTGATCTATGAATTATTGCTGTGGAGTGTACTGTGATTCTTAATTAGTCATATGCCAGGTTCGGGGTAAATATTAGGCCAAGGATCAAAGACTAGCTGCTTGCCTAACTCGAGTCCAGGAAGTGCTTGACCAATTTGATTATTATGACATCTTCTACAAACCCTGCGAGCGCAATCAAAAGGCTGATTCCTTGGCAAAATTAGCGAGTACGGGCGAAGTGCAGCAGATGGGGCTCGTTCCAGTTGAAACTTTATCCTCACCAAGCATTGATCAAATGGAGATCGACTCTGTATTTGAGGCTACATCCGTAAGGGAATCATGGATGACTCCGTACCGGAATTTCATCGAGCATGGAACACTGCTTGAGCGTAGGAGTGAAAGAGGACAGATTCTTCGAAAAGCCTCGCGGTTCAAAATCCAGAATGGTGTCATGTATAGAAGAGGATATTCTGTTCCTCTCCTCCGATGCACTCGATGAGATTAAACGAGTGTTACATGACGTACACGAAGGGGAATGTGGCGATCACACCGGTGTGCAGGCTCTCGCTAAGAAAGTACTCCGATATGGGTATTACTGGCCTACCGTGAGCCGTGATGCAGCAGAATATACCTGGAAATGGGATAAATGCGAGAGACACACTCAAATTCCTAGAGCCCCACCTACCGAGATAACCCAAATGGTCAGCCCATGACCATTTGCAGTATGGGCAATCGATATTGTTGGAACTCTACCCTTGGCCAAAGGCGGAGTGAAGTATGCCATCGTCGCGGTGGACTATTTTACCAAGTGGGCTGAAGCTGAACCCCTTGCAATAATCACGACGAAGAAAGTAATCAACTTTGTAGTCCGCTGCCGATTTGATCTCCCGCATACCATTGTCACTAATAACGGAGCCCAGCTCGACAGTGTTGAATTCAAGAATTTCTGTCAATGATTCCATATTCATAAGAAATTGTGTACAGTTGCTCACCCTCAAGCGAATGGCCAAGTTGAAGCAGTTAACAAGGTTATAAAATCTATTCTGAAGAAACGACTGGAAAAGGCCGGGGGCAAGTGGGTCGATGAACTTCGTATGGCCTTATGGGCTTATCGAACTACCCATAAGTCCGCTACCGAACACACTTCATTTTCTGTATCTTACGGCTCAGAAGCCATTATTCCAATCGAGATGGAAGTACCTTCTCATCGCGTGACTTATTATGATCCAAAACTAATGTCATATTGCTTGTTGAATCTTTGGACTTACTGGATGAGAAGCGTGAAGAGGCTGATTTGAGGCAGCCACATATCGAAATCGAGTCGCCCGATTACACAATGCAAGGGTTCGACCATGGACCTTCGAAGTTGGCGATATCATTCTGAAAAGAATCTATCCGGTTCCTTCACACATGAAGCCAAATTAGGAAGGACGTAGGTGATCACCCAAAAACTCGGAGATGGAACGTTCAAATTATCGACCGTTGACGGTCTTACTTCGCCGAGAGCTTGGAATAGTGAAAGCCTCCGTCGCTACTACATATGACAGGCTTTATTTATTTGATTCATTCTTCTATTTTCAATTTGTTTATGCATTTTGAAACGTGAATTTGTAATAAGGCAACTGACTTTGCCATATTTTCTCATTTCAGCAATAAAATGCCATCTCTTTGAGCCAGAGCTATGATTTACTGAATATGACGTACGAAATCACGATGCACGGATATCTAAGTTCCATTAAGCGGTGGAATTTATTCAAATAAGGGGTGACTGTGATCTGACCAGTCGCTCACTAAATGAAACCCAAGCTCGGGGACAAGTCACTACGCTAAAATCAAAGAGGATTAATACATGACAATCCTTAAAACAACTCCAAACCACCAGAGTGCATTTTGGAGCATAAAAATCCTGAATACGGTTTTGGGGAGGGCAGGCCCGTCTACCTAACGACTTTGACCATATCCCAACCAAGTTAGAGGAGAATGGACCCGTCCATCTAAAAACCTCACTTGTTAACTTGGGGTGGTTGTGATCCGACCATCCACGATCCCTACAAATTCATCGTTCCCAGAGTGTGAACGACCTCCTAAAAAGTCTAAACAGATGTGACTGAACATTTGTCGACTAACTCTAAATTCCTGGAGTGTGAATTGGCGTATAAACATCAACTCTAGGTTCCCGGAGTGCGAACCAGAGTATAAACACTAACTCCAAATTCCCGGAGTGCGAATTGGAGTATAACATCAACTCTAGGTTCTCGGAGTTGGAACCGGAGTATAAACACTAACTCAAAATTCTCGGAGTGCGAATTGGAGTATAAACATCCACTATATGTTCCCGGAGTGCGAACCAGAGTATAAACGCTAACTCGAAGTTCCCAGAGTGTGAATTGGAGTATAAATACCGAGTCAAAGTTCACGGAGCGCGAACTGTGCTACAAACGTCGATAACCTTCGGATTCCAGAGTGCGAACCAAATTATCGATTACAAATAACTCTGAGCCCCCAGAGTGCGGTCAGAGTATAAATATAACTTGGATGCGGACAACCACTCATAAGTTAACCTAAGTCCCCAGAGTGTGGACATGTGCTGAAAAACTTCGACATGCACGATTGATTGCCGAAATACAAGCGCTGATCCCCAAATTGTGGATGTGACTATTTATAAATAAACAAGCGTGATATAACTGCTCAACCCTCACTTATTCTAGCACCAGTCCGACGACGTTGGACCGAAGGGGTAGAAACAATTTACGATCGCTAGCCGATCTTTATAACTCATCTCCTAGACTGGGGGCAAAGCTCGAGTGTTAATCATGACCGAAGCAGTACAAGGTCCAAGTCTAACTCGATCCCCAGTTACGACTTGTGTTCGCGATTTTCAGACTTGGCGAATTAAACAAACTCGACTCAAAGGCTGAAACACCACAAGTACATTGAACTGAAATTCAGATACTGCGATACTTAAGCATAAAAGAAATGAAAGTTAAAGCCAAGAAACAAAATTTCATTTCAACTAAATTGTATGTGAACATTCATATACAAGTTATTCCAAAAAATTCCTACTAGCGGGGGCTGAACCCGCATCTTGTAACGACCCGGAATTTTCGATCTAGAAAATTCTAGTAGTTAGGAAAAGAAGAAAAGAGAAAGAAGAAGAAATAGTAACAAGTCACAGAAACCTCACTTTCGCAGTGGATCAAAATATAATATCACATAAAAAACTGTTTTACAAAGAAGAACTGTATCGGTACACTAATATTTTATACATCAGAGTTACAACCATTACCAATCACTGGGTAGTTTAAAACAACATGTCCTAGTTATACAATAATATATCACAGTGGAAAACACTCCATACATTCCTGCCTTCCAGCTCGCCTCTTGAGCCCCAGAACGTCCTTAACTGAAAATCTATAATACTCAATCTGACCCGAGCATTACATCAAAGTAACACCTGGGTCAGGCTGGAAACCAGTGTGAGTAAACCCATCTAACATGAAATTCAAAAGCATTCAACTCATATAAACCTAGGTAACTTATATTAATTTACAAATTCACAGGTTGTTATATACATCACTTATTCCACTCATCAATTTCTAAGTAGCAAAACTTAGATTAAATGGTCCAATTTACTTAAATCATTCCATTCCAAATTATTGATTTCACATATCAGTATATAAAGAATCAAAGTGGATTCGGGTATTTACTAATACCCGACTCCGGTCTCTTCGAATTCAATACTATCTCAGCCCAAGTTTTTCAAGCGAAATATAGTTCGACTTTAAATAGAATGTTACTTATACACAGCAATTTATCACTGATAAATAACTACATTATCACTGTCCACCTAAACATATCATATCATAAAATATTTCATATCAGAGATATCAACCAATTTAAGGCATTTACAACGTTCAATCATTTATAAGCAAGATTGGTCACTTCTAAAATTAATTTAATTTATCTCTAATTAAATTAATTACTAATCTTTAATCACTTAGATTACCTTTACTCAACATTAATTCATTACAAACCAATTAATTAATCATTCTTAAATTATTCATCTTAATTAATTACCCTTGATTAATTATCCTTTTTAATTACATTACGTAATTAGCCTTAGATTAATAACCCAAATTAATTAACCTTCACCTATTCACATTAATCACATTTATCCACAACTGATTACTCAAGTTAATTATCCTATAATTACTTAGATTAATTAACTAACCTTTAATTAATTAACTAACCCTTAATTAATCAATCCTTCAATTAATTACACTATGAAATAAATTCTTAACAAATAAATTCTTAATTACTTACATTAAGTAATTATTATTAAAGTAATTAATCTCTAATCACTTAATTAATTTATCCTTAATTACGAATTAATTAATCTGTAATTAATTAACTCATAATTAATAAATGAATGACCCTTTTCATTAGTTAATTTATATAAACTTATATAAACATTTAATTTATATCAAGTTCCTTTTGATAATTTAAAACCTACAATTTATTTTAATAAGAAAACCCATGGTTGAAGCTCCAAAAGTTAACCCAAAGCCCAAGCCCGATAAAAAAAAAATCAAACAATCGACCATTAATTCAGTTGGCCCAAAGCCCAACATCTCAACTCCTTCTTCTCCTTCATCAATAATCACGATTCAGGCGACATAATCCCTTCAAAATACCACAATACTAAAGCCTCGCCGGAAGATCATCACTGATCAATTCACACAAAATCTCAGAAAAACACTGAAATGCCACGAAATAACACAGCTCCGATCGAAACTCAATTCTCGACCAAGTTCTAGTTTTAGAGCAGCCATCCTTCCTGCTCGTCGTGCACATGCACGCCTCCATCTCCGGTCATCACACTATTACGACACCGCCCTCATATCACTCACCAAAACTCGACCCAAAATGCCCCATCGACAATTTCCCACGATTCCCCAATCGAAAAATCGATCATTGATCAATCCTCCAGAACCCAAGAAAACTCGACCTACCTATTCAAATCGACCCGCCTCAGTGTCGATCATCCACTTCATCCCACACCACCAACCTCAATTACAAGCCTACTCATATAATTTTCACCGTGCCAGGCCTTGCGACTTCCGATCGCCTCCTCGCCTGCCAAAAAACATCACGAGTTTACCATAGCCACATCTTCTCTTAAACCCTAAAAACAGCACCACACCACAAATCGAATCCAAATTCGAGAGTTGGCTTCGGTGAAGCCCTAGCACATGAAGCTAGGCTCTTTTACGACCAAATCGCAACATCCTTAACCACGCCAATCACCAGAAATAATTTTTATAACGGAATTTGTTCATTCCCAAATTCCTTACAATCTAGGTTGTTAAAAATCATGATTTAACCTCTAAATATCCTATTTCTACAAAGGAAATCAACTTGCATGTGTAAAACTTTGATTCAATTAGATTGAAATTTCACCAAAATATGATTTTACTATAAATCTTGACCTAAATGATCTATTCAATATGATTTCCATAGAAATCAACTTTTAACTAAAACTATATTAAGAAATAAACATTTTCTTAGTTATCATCAACACGCCATATGAACTAGGTGATGTGATCTAGATTTTTGAATACCGGGATGAATAAAAATTTCACAGATAACAGTATAACAGAATCAATTTCATCCTCAGGATTAAAAGATAAATGTTTCTTACCTTAAATTTGCAACAAAATCACACAGATTTATTTTAATGATTATCATAAACATCAGATTTAAACAGGTTTAAGCATAAAATAAAGGTAGCAGTTCACTCAACTTTCAGATTTTAAACCCTGAACGTAATGACCGAACAATTTTCTTGCTAACCAACAAGCATACACATTCGATTAATCATATATACACATATGATCATATAAAATAATCATGTTATCACTTCAAGATTCTCTACATGTAAACAATTGAGAATAAATTAAAAAGTTTGTTTACGCATGTAACGACCCGTATTTTACGTGTTGATAGATCGTAGAATTTACAGGTCGTTAGTGTTGTTTATGTTATCTCTAGCCTGAGTCGTATGGAGAGTAACTCGTGTGTTTAAGCGTTGAGTTGTGACCGACTCATAGGCTTAGCCGAGTTAGGTAGTACACGAGTTACAACTTTAGTACGTTGACTGAGTTAAGATGGTGACCGACCTATAGTTATTGGCCGACTTAAGTAATGGACCAACCCAAGTAGGCTACCGACTTAGGCAGTGGGCCGAGTTAACGAGTCACAGGTTAGGTCGTTAGACGACTTATAGAATGACCGACTTAAAGGTTATCGGCCTAAGGTGATAAGCCGTGTGGAGTTAGCTCGTGTCAACGACTCATAGGTGTTGCCGAGTTATAAAAGTTGCCGAGTTAGAGTGTTAGCAAGTTAAGAGAGAAGAGCGGCTAAGTTCTAAGTCGGTCTGTATGTTAAGTCGGCAAGTGGTATAAGTCGGTAGGACTTGAGTCGTTAGGACCTTAGTACGACTTAAGAAGATAGGTTGAGTCGTTGCGTCTTAGTTAAGTCGCATACGAGTTGGGATGGCTTTACTGTGTTAAGTCATATGCAGTAGGTCGGCTAGGGGTTAGGTCGGCCATAGGAATGAGTGTTGGGTCGGTCATGTCTTTAGGTCGACTGTATGTTGTGTTGGTTAGGTCGTAGGACGAAGGGGTCTGATGAGTCGGCAACGACTCATGGATAGGTCGTGACCGACCTATAGGGCGACGACCTAAGGGTGATTCAGCCTATAAATAGAGGGCTTTGGCTCACTTTTTGGCACCGGTTTTTGAAGCAACGAAGTGCTGCCATTTTGGGAACTCGACTACAACATTTCTTCATCTTCTTTTCTCCATTCCAATCTAATTCTAACATCCATCCAAGATCGAAGATCGAGATTGAAGATCCAAGAGACGAAGTTGAAGATCTTCGTCTAACGAAGCTAGATTTCATCGTTTTAAGCGAGATTTCACCGGATCAAGCCTTGATCTTCGCTGTCCAGATCTGAAGTGTTTAGTTTTTGAGGTGTTTAGGTGATTTGGTGAGTGGTAGTTATCTCTCACGCGGACCCAAAGGAGTATATTGGATTGGTGGTTTGTTGGAGTGTTGTAGATAGTGATTTTGTGCATTTTCCTTAGATCCAAGTATAGATCCATTGTTTGTGAAGATGTTTACCTATGCAAGCTCATTTATTAAGTTATATAAACAAAACCCATGTTTTATATTTGCTAGATCTATGCTAAAAACCCATGATTCATGTATGTTAGTTCTATGCTCATTTATTTACGAAATTGCCATTGTAGTTATGAATGCCTAATTAGATCTTGATTGAATACTTATTTGTTTTGGTTTAATGTTTGCCTTGATTGATTGTTGTGAATGAGCTATCTAGTTGATAGATTTGGACAAGTATGGTCAAAGATGATTCAAAAGCTACAGAAGAGGCTCTTGAATGGTGAAAGCTGCTAAAGGCATATGTGGCGGATGTGGAAGCTCATATGTATGGATTGAATGATGTTGAGATGGAACTTTGCCATGATGCGATGAGGCAAACCATGTTGTTGAGTTGAGACTTTGCTATGGTGTAATAAAGCGAAGTATGATGTGATGTAGACTTGGCGTAATCCAGGCAGGGATCATTCCAAGCATGTTGATAACTCGAGGGATGGTTCGAGTTGGTTGATAATGGATCGCTCGAGAGGTAGCTTGAGCTATTATGAGGATAGTCGTCAAGGAGGATGACTAGGAGGCTTGGATTTCATCGTTGTTGAAGGTTCTAGCATGCTCAAAAGCAAGAGTACATGGGGTGCCCATAACGACTACAGGTAGGTAGTCGGGACAACCAAAAGACTTCAGGTAGGTAGTCGAGTACTCTGGGCAAAGTAGATAAGTCCTAGGCACAAGGCAGTGTGCGGAGTTATGTCTAGAACCGGGGTTACCATTAGCCCTTGACGGATGGTCATCCAATTAACGGTGAAATCGAAGCAAGGATAACAGTGATAGCCAGAGTCATGGATGTTTGGATGTTTGGTTGTATCATCATTCGGTCTCAAGAGCGGTATTTTCTAGGTGCTTATCTGATCTTGGTTTAGGCCTTGGGGGTTTGTATTTGGAAAACATCGCCCTTGACTCGAGTGAGTATTGCTTTACCTTAATTGTCTGCTGTGTTATGCTTACTTCTCCTTGGTGTGTGTCTGGGGGCTATCACTGTAGAAAGAGGTGGAGTGGGATGGTTTGGTTCCTATTCCTTTTATCCTTTATGCTCTTTTGGTATGTTTGATAGTTGATTTACTGCTCACTAAGACTTTGTCTGACTCAAGGTTTTATGTCTCCTCTTATTACCTTGGGCTGTTCATCCATGTTGGGATGGGCAGACTAGGTAGCAGGTGACAGGTGCTGTTCTTAGAGATCTACGCTGATGATGACGAAGACGAGCAGGAGGCTTTGCATACTAGTTTTCTTACTATATGTACTGGGTGTTCCGCTGTTATATCTAATTGAGTGTTTGTAGTGAGGATTTGATGTATGGATGATTCATGTTTGTATAAAACTACTACGATGCTTATATGATGATTTTCCTGTTATGGAGCTTCACTATATATTTCTCTATTATATTTTATCCATGCGCTGTGAGTTGTACGTTAGAGTTTGCTGTTTTATTTTACCTTGACTATCGTCCATGGCTACCTGGCACGTCTTTCAGCGCACTATTTCCTTGTTTTGGTGCAGGAGTCATGGGCGGTCGTCACATTTGGTATCAGAGCTTTGGTTAATCGATTTTAGCCAACGCTCGCTGACGCAACTACGTATGAGAGACGTAATTGTATTTTGATGGATGATTACTATATATAATATAGTAGCTTAGAAGGATTTGAACTCCTTATGCGGTTGTTTCTTAAGGTGTTCTAATCATTCTTATTGCAGATATTAAGGATGAGTCGAAGAGGGAGACCAGCTGCAAGGGAAGGCCGTGCTAATGAAGGAGCTGTTGATTATGGAACTATGTTCGAAGCGATGATGACTTCGATCATGAGAAGGATACCAGCTCCAGGGCCATCTGTAGATGTTGGAGTTCAAGTCCAAGCTCCAAGGCCGGTGGATTTTGCTAAGCTTTGTAAGGATTATACTGCTCTTGGAGGAAAAGCTTTCTTGGGGACGGAGTCGACCATTGAGGTGCAGAGATGGATTGATGCATGTCGAAGAATCTTTGGTGACTTAGGGATTGAGGATGCAACTAAGAGGAAGCTTGCATCGAGACAGCTTCAAGGGAGAGCTGCGGATTGGTGGAATTCTATCACCATCGATACTCCAGAAGAAGAGATCACTTGGGAGCAATTCCAAGTTAGATTTGAAGCCAAGTTCATCTCTACGTCTCAGAAGTCTGTTTTGCTCAAGAGGTTTGTAGAGCTCAAGCAAGGTGGGAGACCAGTTCTTGAGTATATTTCTGAGTTCGAAGCTTTGTCCAAGTATGCTAGATCGTATATTGATTCTCCTTATCAGAAGAATGAGAAGTTTGTGACTGGTTTGGATGCTTATCTTGGGAGGCAGTTGGTGGATCATCTGGACGATCCATTTGAGAAGCTTGTGGAGAAAGCCCTCAGGCATGAGAGTTTGTTTCCTAAGGAAAGTTCTGTTGTTGCTGTAACCAGGGAAGGATCTAAACCACACCAGAATGGCAATAAGAGGAGGAAGCAGCAGCAGCAGAAGGGTAAGGATGGCCAGAAGAAGCCGAAAGGCGAAGTGACTTGTTATAACTGCCAACAGAAGGGCCATCTTTACAAAGATTGTAAGAATCCCAAGGTGCCGGGAAAGTGTTATAACTGTGATAAGCTGGGACATATCAAGAAGGATTGCCCAGAGCCGAGGAAAGATAGGCAAATTGTGCAAGCTTATGCTTTGGGAGTTGTGCCGTCATCTTCAAAAGCTCCTACTGCTGAAGAGAAGGGGAAGAGTGTGGTGGTTCAAGGTATTCTTTTTATCTGTGGTGTTCCAGTTAGAGTGTTGTTTGATACTGGAGCGTCGCATTCTTTTGTTTGTAATGATTTGGTAGGCCGGTTAGGTTTGAAACCGGATATTGTTGATAGGCCATTGGTTGTGACTAATCCGGTTGGGGGTTCGTCATGTTTGTGTATGATATGCCGTGGTCTGGTTGTGTCGAGTCATGATTGCTCGTTTGATTGTGATTGCTTTGTTCTGAACTTTGTGGGGTTCGGAATTATTTTGGGTATGGACTGGCTCAGGAAGTATGCGGCAAGGATTGATTGTGAGAGGCTTGAGGTGACAGTCGGGAATGTGGAAGGGCGAAAGGTTGTGATACGATGTAAGCATGAGGAAGGCGTCTTCATGAGCTTCATGTATTCGCTGGTTGTTCCACGGGATGGACTGTCATCAGTGCCTATTGTGAATGGATTCGAGGATGTCTTTGACGAAGTCAAAGGGTTGCCGCCGCATAGGGAGATCGAGTTTCGTATCGATCTAGTTGAGGGAGCCAGACCTGTTGTGATGCCTCTTAGGCGGATGGCGCCTAGGGAGCAGCTAGAGTTGAGGGTGCAGGTTGAAGACCTTTTGCGGAAAGGATTCATTCGGAGAAGTGTGTCCGAATGGGGTGCACCAGTTGTGTTCGCAACCAAAGCGGATGGATCGTTGAGGTTGTGTGTGGATTATCGTGAGCTGAATAAGTTGACTAAGAAGAACAAGTATCCATTGCCGAGAATAGATGACTTGTTTGATCAGCTTCACGAGGCTAAGGTGTTTTCTCAGATGGATTTGGCAACGGGATTTCACCAGTTGAGAGTGGCCAAGGATAGTGTGCCAAAGACTGCTTTCAGGACACCATCCGGTTTTTATGAGTGGCTGGTAATGCCGTTTGGATTGACTAACGCGCCAGCATATTTTGTGGATCTTATGAATAGGGTGTTCAGAGATCAGTTGAATAAGTTCGTGCTTGTGTTCATGGATGATATTTTGGTTTACTCCAGAACTGAGGAAGAGCACCAGACGCACTTGAGAATTGTTTTGGAAATCTTGCGGAAACATCAGCTGAAGGCTAAGTTTTCGAAATGTCACTTCTGGAAGAGTGAAGTGAGGTTCTTAGGCCATGTCATCTCTGGAAATGGAATAGCGGTTGATCCCGCTAAGGTGGCAGCAATCCAGGATTGGGTTAGACCTAAGAATGCATCTGATGTGAGGAGTTTTCTTGGACTAGCAGGATATTATCGTCGGTTTATCAATGACTTTTTCAAGATAGCTGCATCGTTGACAGGATTGACGAAGAAGAACCAAGTGTTCAGATGGGATGACAAGTGTGAGCAAGCTTTCGTAATCCTGAAAGAGCGACTGACAAGTGCTCCTGTTTTGACTATTCCAAGTGGGAATGAAGAGATGGTGGTTTACACCGATGCATGTGGCACTGGACTTGGAGCAGTGCTAATGCAGAAGGATAAAGTTGTTGCGTATGCTAGTAGACAACTGAAGCCGCATGAAAGGAATTATCCGACTCATGATTTGGAGTTAGCGGCGATTGTGTTTGCTTTGAAGATATGGAGACACTATCTATTGGGAGTTAGATTTGAGTTATTTACAGATCATAAGTCGTTGAAGTATCTGTTCTCCCAAAAGGATTTGAATCTTCGACAGCAAAGATGGCTAGAGTTCTTAGCATCTTATGATTTTGGTATAGCCTATACTCCGGGAAAAGGTAACGCGGTGGCTGATGCGTTAAGTCGAAGACATGCAGGTTTGGGAGCCATGTTTTCGGAATGGAAGAACCTTGAGTATTTGGCTGGATTTGATTTCAGGCCCAGATGTGAGTTGGAACCTGAAATGTTGGCAAACTTATCGATAAGACCTACTCTTGTGGAAAGGATTGGCGAGAACCAAAAGAGAGATGATAGGCTTGTTAAGATTATCCGAGATTTGGAATCCGGATTGGACCCAGAGAAGAATAAGGGATTTGAGGTCGATCGAGAGGGTTGGCTTCGGAAGCAAGGACGATTGGTTGTTCCCGACATTGATGGATTGAGAGATGAAGTTCTGAGGGAAGGTCATCACTCAAAGTTGAAAATTCATCCAGGTGGAAATAAGATGTATCGGGATATGAAGAGAACTTACTACTGGGAAGGCATGAAGAAAGATGTTGTAAATTTTATTTCCAAGTGTATGAACTGTCAGTTAGTGAAAGCTGAGCAGAAGAAGCCCAGTGGATTACTTCAGCCATTAGAAGTTCCTACATGGAAGTGGGAGCAAGTGTCGATGGACTTTATCGATGGTCTACCTAGGACAAGAGCAGGAAATGAAGGAATTTGGGTCATAGTAGATCGTTTGACCAAGAGTGCAAGGTTCATTCCTGTTCGATCTACTAGGACTGCATCGAAGTTGGCTGAGTTGTATGTTAAGTGGATAGTTCGATTCCATGGTATTCCGAAGAGTATAGTGAGCGATCGAGACCCATTGTTCACTAGTAGGTTTTGGAAGAGCTTCCAGGAAGTTTTGGGAACTGAGTTGTGTTTGAGTACAGCTTATCACCCTCAAACAGATGGTCAGACTGAGAGAGTTAACCGAGTTTTGGAAGATCTTCTCAGAGCTTGTGTTTTGGACTTCGGAGGATCATGGGAATATCATCTTCATTTGGTGGAGTTTGCATATAATAACAGTTATCAGTCAAGTATTGGTATGGCACCATATGAGGCATTATATGGAAGACCGTGTAACTCTCCGACATGTTGGTTGGAAACTGGGGAAAAGTTGATACTTGGGCCAGAGATGATTCGACAGACTTCGGATTGTATAGAGATCATTCGGCAACGAATGAAAGCAGCCCAAGATCGTCAGAAGAGTTATGCCGATAATCGTCGAAAGGATTTGGAATTCGACGTAGGTGATATGGTTTTTGTGAAGATTTCTCCTTTAAAGAGTGTTATTAGATTCGGGAAGAAAGGGAAATTGACTCTGAGATTTGTTGGACCATTCCCGATTATCGAGCGGATTGGAGAGCTCGCTTATAGATTGGAGTTACCAGAAAAGATGGCGGGTGTGCACAATGTTTTTCATGTATCTTATCTATGAAAGTATGTGCATGACCCAACTACGGTGGTTTCTGCTGATAGCTGTGAAGACTTGAAGGTTGATCCAGTGGGTACGAAACCTCGTAAGCCGCTTCGTATTGTTGAAACCGATACGAAACAGCTTAGGAGGAAGACGATTACGTTGCTCAAGGTACAATGGAGTGATGATGTTAACGACTGTACGTGGGAGGAGGAAGAGAGGATGAAGGCAGCTCATCCCGGACTCTTCGAGGTATGGCCCTAAAGTGTTGTGACATCTCATGAATTTGTAGCTTGTTCTAAGCCTTAGAATTCTGCATGCTAGGGTAGAATTGGATGCATGGTTTGTTGATTGCTATGGATGGTAGGCATGCGGATTATCTTTGATTGCTGTTGTTTGCTTGGAATTTCGGGGGCGAAATTCCTAAGGGGGAGAGAATGTAACGACCCGTATTTTACGTGTTGATAGATCGTAGAATTTACAGGTCGTTAGTGTTGTTTATGTTATCTCTAGCCTGAGTCGTATGGAGAGTAACTCGTGTGTTTAAGCGTTGAGTTGTGACCGACTCATAGGCTTAGCCGAGTTAGGTAGTACACGAGTTACAACTTTAGTACGTTGACTGAGTTAAGATGGTGACCGACCTATAGTTATTGGCCGACTTAAGTAATGGACCGACCCAAGTAGGCTACCGACTTAGGCAGTGGGCCGAGTTAACGAGTCACAGGTTAGGTCGTTAGACGACTTATAGAATGACCGACTTAAAGGTTATCGGCCTAAGGTGATAAGCCGTGTGGAGTTAGCTCGTGTCAACGACTCATAGGTGTTGCCGAGTTATAAAAGTTGCCGAGTTAGAGTGTTAGCAAGTTAAGAGAGAAGAGCGGCTAAGTGCTAAGTCGGTCTGTATGTTAAGTCGGCAAGTGGTATAAGTCGGTAGGACTTGAGTCGTTAGGACCTTAGTACGACTTAAGAAGATAGGTTGAGTCGTTGCGTCTTAGTTAAGTCGCATACGAGTTGGGATGGCTTTACTGTGTTGAGTCATATGCAGTAGGTCGGCTAGGGGTTAGGTCGGCCATAGGAATGAGTGTTGGGTCGGTCATGTCTTTAGGTCGACTGTATGTTGTGTTGGTTAGGTCGTAGGACGAAGGGGTCTGATGAGTCGGCAACGACTCATGGATAGGTCGTGACCGACCTATAGGGCGACGACCTAAGGGTGATTCAGCCTATAAATAGAGGGCTTTGGCTCACTTTTTGGCACCGGTTTTTGAAGCAACGAAGTGCTGCCATTTTGGGAACTCGACTACAACATTTCTTCATCTTCTTTTCTCCATTCCAATCTAATTCTAACATCCATCCAAGATCGAAGATCGAGATTGAAGATCCAAGAGACAAAGTTGAAGATCTTCGTCCAACGAAGCTAGATTTCATCGTTTTAAGCGAGATTTCGCCGGATCAAGCCTTGATCTTCGCTGTCCAGATCTGAAGTGTTTAGTTTTTGAGGTGTTTAGGTGATTTGGTGAGTGGTAGTTATCTCTCACGCGGACCCAAAGGAGTATATTGGATTGGTGGTTTGTTGGAGTGTTGTAGATAGTGATTTTGTGCATTTTCCTTAGATCCAAGTATAGATCCATTGTTTGTGAAGATGTTTACCTATGCAAGCTCATTTATTAAGTTATAGAAACAAAACCCATGTTTTATATTTGCTAGATCTATGCTAAAAACCCATGATTCATGTATGTTAGTTCTATGCTCATTTATTTACGAAATTGCCATTGTAGTTATGAATGCCTAATTAGATCTTGATTGAATACTTATTTGTTTTGGTTTAATGTTTGCCTTGATTGATTGTTGTGAATGAGCTATCTAGTTGATAGATTTGGACAAGTATGGTCAAAGATGATTCAAAAGCTACAGAAGAGGCTCTTGAATGGTGAAAGCTGCTAAAGGCATATGTGGCGGATGTGGAAGCTCATATGTATGGATTGAATGATGTTGAGATGGAACTTTGCCATGATGCGATGAGGCAAACCATGTTGTTGAGTTGAGACTTTGCTATGGTGTAATAAAGCGAAGTATGATGTGATGTAGACTTGGTGTAATCCAGGCAGGGATCATTCCAAGCATGTTGATAACTCGAGGGATGGTTCGAGTTGGTTGATAATGGATCGCTCGAGAGGTAGCTTGAGCTATTATGAGGATAGTCGTCAAGGAGGATGACTAGGAGGCTTGGATTTCATCGTTGTTGAAGGTTCTAGCATGCTCAAAAGCAAGAGTACATGGGGTGCCCATAACGACTACAGGTAGGTAGTCGGGACAACCAAAAGACTTCAGGTAGGTAGTCGAGTACTCTGGGCAAAGTAGATAAGTCCTAGGCACAAGGCAGTGTGCGGAGTTATGTCTGGAACCGGGGTTACCATTAGCCCTTGACCGATGGTCATCCAATTAACGGTGAAATCGAAGCAAGGATAACAGTGATAGCCAGAGTCATGGATGTTTGGATGTTTGGTTGTATCATCATTCGGTCTCAAGAGCGGTATTTTCTAGGTGCTTATCTGATCTTGGTTTAGGCCTTGGGGGTTTGTATTTGGAAAACATCGCCCTTGACTCGAGTGAGTATTGCTTTACCTTAATTGTCTGCTGTGTTATGCTTACTTCTCCTTGGTGTGTGTCTGGGGGCTATCACTGTAGAAAGAGGTGGAGTGGGATGGTTTGGTTCCTATTCCTTTTATCCTTTATGCTCTTTTGGTATGTTTGATAGTTGATTTACTGCTCACTAAGACTTTGTCTGACTCAAGGTTTTATGTCTCCTCTTATTACCTTGGGCTGTTCATCCATGTTGGGATGGGCAGACTAGGTAGCAGGTGACAGGTGCTGTTCTTAGAGATCTACGCTGATGATGACGAAGACGAGCAGGAGGCTTTGCATACTAGTTTTCTTACTATATGTACTGGGTGTTCCGCTGTTATATCTGATTGAGTGTTTGTAGTGAGGCTTTGATGTATGGATGATTCATGTTTGTATAAAACTACTACGATGCTTATATGATGATTTTCCTGTTATGGAGCTTCACTATATATTTCTCTATTGTATTTTATCCATGCGCTGTGAGTTGTACGTTAGAGTTTGCTGTTTTATTTTACCTTGACTATCGTCCATGGCTACCTGGCACGTCTTTCAGCGCACTATTTCCTTGTTTTGGTGCAGGAGTCATGGGCGGTCGTCACAACGCACCTTGCATTATTTGAAAAGAGCATTTTGGGAGTTTTTCGATTTGTGATTTCTAACTTGATTTAATTGATGTTTCTGATTGGAATGGTCTAAAACTTGTTTACTGGGAGAAATATTCGAATGCTTGAAAATTGAGCTGATCCGATTTTTGATTTTTGAACTTTGCTTTGAAATGAACTTAAGCTTCTAGGTTTTTGAATTTGAATAGAAACTGTTCACTTTTATTTGATTGTTTCCAGGTTCGAAATGTTTTTTTGATTTTTCTTCTTCTGCGTATAACCTAGTTTCCAAATTTTCTACAATACTAAAGTAAAATATGATTTTTTAAAATATAAAAGAAAGTAAAATTAAAGGTTGACACAAAAAAAATTACATTTGTCCTTTACTATTTAATTACATTACACATATTCATATATTTTTACAAGTGTCTTAAAACCACCTTAATATGTTTACAAGCGTTAAACCTCTTTTATTGTATAAAATTTTCTTTTATTAAATTATTTAAGTACATATGCATTTACGTTTTACATTTAAATGCCTATAATGTTTGTCTTTTACTCTACTTAACTATTTAACACATGTTATTAAAAAGGCTTATATACCAACACTTGTAATTAGGAATGAGTAAATTATTTTTTAAATGGTTAAAAAAGCTTTTATAATTAATTTCCTAATTAATAAATACATATCTTAATTTATATAAATTAAAACCCTTGAAAAGAAAATAATATAAAACAACTATATTCCAAATAAAATCATATATAAATATATTTATGATATATATATATATATATATATCCTTTAAATTTCAATATTTTAATCCAAATTCAAACTCAGTTTAAATTCAATTCACATATTAAATTTGTAAATAATAATTCTATTTTAAAAACTATTTATACCTATATTTAAAAACATCATATTACTATTATTCTTTGAAAATAAAAATTTTGTCAATTTAAATAATTATACTAGAAAAATTATCAAACCAATACTTATTCAAGTACATATTTTAATTACTAGAATTGTTTATGTAACTTATAAATCGGTATTTCTACTAATTAAATCCAGACATCCTAAATTATCAAATTTTATTAGCTTAATTTAAATAAAATTAGTAACTCAATAGTAAAAAATCGGTTAATTATCTTATTAACTGTTATTCAAAAACTAGGTTATTACATTCCTCCCACCTTTGAATCTTTTCGTCCTCGAAAAGGATCAAAGCCAGAATTTATTAAAATACTTAATATTAGTTAAATCACTTTTGATCATTTTTTTAAAACATTTTAAAATCTATATAATATTGCCAAAATAGTTTACTTATAACTCGATGTTTCCACCAGTTCGTCTTTGTTCTCACAGAAATTCGGTCATAGGTTGATCAGGCGTAAGACTGAAGATCTATAAGTACTTAGCAGACCCATTTTCAACACCCAGTGAAAATACTTTAGAAAATAATTTAATTAAAAATATAGAAAACATTTTTGAAAATAGAGAGAATATCTTTGGTGAGAATGCTCTGGAAATCATCACCCCCATCCATGGTCACAGTTAACCCGATGGTTACGTTGCCATCCTGACAAAATTCATAGATAACTAGTGGCCTCCGCGCCCCTCGATTACACCATGGAACCCACTATAGATCGCAGCTACAACTAGGGTTATGTTGCTACCTCAGCAAAAACCCATATAACTATAGGCCTCGGTGCCCTCGTAATTCGCTGCCAAAATAATGAAACTTCTCCACTTCACTTGACCATAGATCACAGTCTACCGATGTTACGTTGCCTTCCCGACAAAATCAAGCGTAGACTATTGACACTCACCTCCACACGATTTCCGCTATGGTCCACACAGTAGATCACAGCGACATCGAGTTACACTGTCGTCACAGCACAACTCAAATGCCTCTGTAGGCATCAACGCCCTCGACTTTCGCTACCCAATAATCTTCAGGACCTAGTTTGTCCGGACTCCTCACAGGATCAACTTTGGAACCTCCCCCTTAGAGGCTCAAGGCAGTACCAACCTATGGTACTCCTGAGAAGTTCATCCCAAGGGAGCGCCTTTTTCTTCAGAGCCATTTTCAAATCACTTAATACTATACACATATAGTATCTTCCAAATCATACACCTAGTATGAATCCATATAAATCTCTTTTCTCAAAATCGATTATCCCAAAATCGATAATTCTCAAACTAGGCTTTCCACATTCCAAAATTGATTTCACCCAAAAATTAAAAAGCCTTTTCAAATTCATAGGTTCCCAAAACCTTTTCCAAAATCATTCTCATAAGATCCTTTATACGTGATATATATATATATATATATATATATATATATATATATATATATATATATATATATATATATATATCTTCTTAAAACTTTGGATCTCTTCAAACTTGTATAAAACCCCTTTTATACTTCAAAAACTTTCAAAAACCCCAAAATTTGATTACTCTATAAAGCCATTAACCATATTACTTACTTCCATAAAGTAAATTTCCGCCATAGAAATATCCAATTTCTGTTTTATTTCATCATATATTTCAGAAAATATACCTTTAATTTCAAAAACCATTTCACATTTCTTATCCATAAATTCCCAGTATCAATTTCATTCAAATCCGTACGATGTACACATATCATCCGTATGCAATGTCAATCTGATCGCTTACTCGATCACACAATTTCTCTTCCGGATTAGTATCGTCCACCCGACTTTCTAGTGCGGACTCAGATCTGGTTTCTTGATCAAAAACCGTCATTCGCCTTGCATAGCCATAACTATGATAGAGAATATACAGATCCAATCAACAATCCATATCCAGGTTCGCCGTCGAAAATCGAGTGAAAATTCCAATTCGGATCGACATCACTATCTCGAAATTCTGTGCTCGAATCTGGATCAAATCACTATGCGAATAGAATAATATACGTGCATCCTATGTATTTTTCTTTATTGATTATTAGCCAAATCAATCTCCTTTTTCTATTCACATTCACTTAAATTTCTATCCACTTATCCACAATTGCTTAAATCCTCATTTGGATTATCACCTCAATTCTTATCTCAAATGGATATTCAGTCATAAACAGTTTGAACTTTGTCCAGCTTAAAATTAGAAAATAATTTGGAAAGTTAAAAGTGGGTGAAAAATAATTATTGGTTGTAAAATAATTATAAAATGGTTAAGTAATTATAAAATAGTCAAATAGTTATAGAAATTTTAAGTAATTACAAAATAGCTATAGAATAGTAATTAGTTTTAAAGTAGTTGAAAAAAAACAATAATTAGTTTATAAAACAGTTGAAAAATTGTTAAATAGTTCCAAAAATAATTGTAAAACAAGGATAAGATAGTTTTAGTCTTTAAAAAGAAAGGTGGTATAGTAAATAGTTTGGAAAATAGATTTATATTAAAATAATTTATTTTGAAAATAGTCCAGAGTCAAACTGCTCAATTCCCAACCTCCATTTCTAATCAGTTCAATTTAAATTCCAACTTCCATTTAAATTGGCTTAATACCTCCAATTTCCGTTGAAATTGATTTAATCCCAATTCAAGTTGAATTAACATCAATTTCATTCCAAATTCAAATCAAATTCCATTTGACTTTTAAACCTATTCAACTTTAATTACAATTCCAATTTATTCAAATCAAATTCAAATTGAACTAATTCAATTCAAATTTCAAATTTAAACTATTCGAATTATATAAATGCGAGTTAAACTTTTAAATGATGATTTAATCCTTTAAATCAAATCAAATCAACTTATATCTTTAAACCATTTAATTTTGAATCCAAATTTCATTTTAACATATTTCAAAGTTCAAATAATAATTCAAATCCCTTCTTAAACAACTAAATCTTTGGAATTCAATTTATCACCAACTTTTAAATTTTGAAACAAAACTTTCGAAGTGTTATTTTAAACATTCAAATATTAAGTCCAAAATGATTCCATTTTATCTTAATAATGGATATATTACCACAGCCCATTTCTGTATTCATTTAGACAAATGCAATTTCATCTTAAAGATTATTAATAACAACAGGATGGTATCATTCAAATTATTTTAAAATATCCATCCATTTCCAATTTCCAGATCCCAAACCCATTTTGAGATCGCACAAACTCCCTATTCAAATCAACCATTTTAACTTCCCAAGTTAAATCCCAATTTTATCTTGAAGTTTCCAATTCAGGTTGTTCATTCAACTTATTTAACTTCTTCAAAGTTAAATTCAATTTACTTAATTCAGTCAAATTTACACAATTTGAATTCCCATTCAAACTTCAAAATACTTTCCCATCTATAAGTTCAAAAACTTATCACTTTGGGTTTTCACATCTCATTCCAAATTTAAAACTCAACATTTAGAGTTTATTTCAAACCATCTTTGATATTATGTATATTCATCACATATATACATATTTTCTTCTAGGCCTACCAAGCCGAATTTTAAAATTTAAAACACCCTTGGTTTTAATTGAAAACAAATTCTTTCAAAGTTTGCAAACAACTTCTTATTCTAAAATAAGATTACGTTCAAAATAGTTTGAATAATATTATTTCCTTTAACACTTTGAAAACAATTTCACATGCTTAAATTTAGAATTTAGAACTTCACAATTGGAAACCCACTTTAATTTACATCCTTTCTGATTTACAAGTTATTCTCTTTAAATGGTTACTTCCTTAAAACATTTTATTGTTTATTGGAAAACAATCATCCCATTATTAAACACAATAACCCTTCTAATTCCTCGGTTTGAAACCAATTATAATTCATCTTATTTAGAAATTCTTTCCCAACTTCAAGATTTAATTTTAGTTTGAATCCATTTCAAACTTATCTTTAATTTAATTTCAATTAGGTTGTATTTATATTACCACTTAATTTAATCCCAATAATTTAACAACCAATTCGCTTAATATTTATTAGAAAGAAATATTGCTTTATATATCAAAATATATTCTTATATAAAATCGTTTAAAATCTTTATATAAGAAAGTAACAAGTACGCTCCCATATATATACACTCAACTCATTCTAGGGTACCATTGACCCTATCCTTAATGAGTAATCCCACCAGAGTCAAGGATCTTGCTTAACCTCGCTTTGATACTAAATGTAACGACCCAGAATTTTCAATCCAGAAAATTCCTGATAGTTAGGAAAAGAAGAAAAGAGAAAGAAGAAGAAATAGTAACAAGTCACAGAAACCTCACATTCGCAGCGGATCAAAATATAATATTACATAAATAACAGTTTTACAAAAAAGAACTGTATCGGTACACTTATACTTCATACATCAGAGTTACAACCATTACCAATCATTAGACAGTTTAAAACAACATGTCCAAATTATACAATAATATATCACAACGGAAAACACTCCATAGGTTCCTGCCCTTCAGCCCGCCTCTTGAACTCCAGAACGTCCTTACTTGAAAATCTGTAATACTCGGTCTGACCCGAGCATTACATCAAAGTAACATCCGGGTCTGGCTGTAAACCAGCGTGAGTAAACCCATCTAACATGAAATTCAAAAGCATTCAACTCATATAAACCCGGGTAACTTATATCAATTTACAACTTCACATGTTGTTATATACATCACTTATTCCACTCATCAATTTCTAAGTACCAAAACTTAGATTAAATGGTCCAATTTACTTAAATCATTCCATTCCAAATTATTGATTTCACATATCAATATATAAAGATTCGAAGTGGATTCGGGTATTTACTAATACCCGACTCTGGTCTCTTCGAATTCAATACTATCTCAGCCCAAGTTTTTCAAGTGAAATACAGTTCGACTTTAAATAGAATGTTACTTATACATAGAAATTTATCATCGATACTTATACATAGAAATTTATCATCGATAAATAACTACATTACCACTGTCCACCTAAACATATCATATCACAAAATATTTCATATCAGAGATATCAACCAATTTAAGGCATTTACAACATTCAATCATTTATAAGCAAGATTGGTCACTTCTAAAATTAATTTAATTTATCTCTAATTAAATTAATTACTAATCTTTAATCACTTAGATTACCTTTACTCAACATTAATTCATTACAAACCAATTAATTAATCATTCTTAAATTATTCATCTTAATTAATTACCCTTGATTAATTATCCTTTTTAATTACATTACGTAATTAGCCTTAGATTAATAACCCAAATTAATTAACCTTCACCTATTCACATTAATCACATTTATCCACAACTGATTACTCAAGTTAATTATCCTATAATTACTTAGATTAATTAACTAACCTTTAATTAATTAACTAACCCTTAATTAATCAATCCTTCAATTAATTACACTATGAAATAAATTCTTAACAAATAAATTCTTAATTACTTACATTAAGTAATTATTATTAAAGTAATTAATCTCTAATCACTTAATTAATTTATCCTTAATTACGAATTAATTAATCTGTAATTAATTAACTCATAATTAATAAATGAACTACCCTTTTCATTAGTTAATTTATATAAACTTATATAAACATTTAATTTATATCAAGTTCCTATTGATAATTTAAAACTTATAATTTACTTTAATAAGCAAACCCATGGTTGAAGCTCCAAAAGTTAAAGGCACCGAAGTTTTTTTTATATCACAAAAACCCAAAGCCCAAGCCCGATAAAAAAAATCAAACAATCGACATTAATTCAGTTGGCCCAAAGCCCAACATCTCAACTCCTTCTTCACCTTCATCAATAATCACGGTTCCAGATAACATAATCCCTTCAAAATACCACAATACTAAAGCCTCGCCAGAAGATTATCACTGATCAATTCACACAAAATCTCAGAAAAACACTGAAATGCCACGAAATAACACAGCTCCGATCGAAACTCGATTCTCGACCAAGTCCTAGTTTCAGAGCAGCCATCCTTCGTGCACGTCGTGCACATGCACGCCTCCATCTCAGGTCATCACACTATTACGACATCGCCCCCATATCACTCATCAAAACTCGACCCAAAATGCCCCATCGATGATTTCCCACGGTTCCACGATCGAAAAATCAATCATTGATCAATCCTCCAGAACCCAAGAAAACTCGACCTACCCATCCAAATCGACCCTCCTCGGCGTCGATCATCCACTTCATCCCACACCACCTACCTCAATTACAAGCCTACTCATACAATTTTCACCGTGCCAAGCCTCGCGACTTCCGATCACCTCCTCTCATGCCAAAAAACATCACGAGTTTACCATAGCCGCATCTTCTCTTAAACCCTAAAAATAGCACAACACCACAAATTGAATCCAAATTCGAGAATTGGCTTCGGTGAAGCCCTAGCACATGAAGCTAGGCTCCTTTACGACCAAATCGCAACACCCCTAACCATGCCGATCACCAGAAATAATTTTTATAACGGAATTTGTTCATTACCAAATTCCTTACAATCTAGGTTGTTAAAAATCATGATTTAACCTCTAAAAATCCTATTTCTACAAACGAAATCAACTTGCATGTTCAAAATTTTGATTCAATTATATTGAAATTTCACTAAAATATGATTTTACTGTAAATCTTGACATAAATGATCTATTCAATATGATTTCCACAGAAATCAATCTTTAACTAAAACTATATTAAGAAATAAACATTTTCTTAGTTATCATCAACATGCCATATGAACTAGGTGATGTGATCTAGATTTTTGAATACCGGGATGAATAAAAATTTCACAGATAACAGTATAACAGAATCAATTTCATCCTCAGGATTAAAAGATAAATGTTTCTTACCTTAAATTATGCAGCAAAATCACACAGGGTTATTTTAATGATTATCATAAACATCAGATTTAAACAGGTTTAAGCATAAAATAAAGGTAGCAGTTCACTCAACTTTCAGATTTTAAACCCTGAACGTAATGACAGAACAATTTTCTTGCTAACAGACAAGCACACCCATTCGATTAATCATATATACACATATGATCATATAAAATAATCATGTTATCACTTCAAGATTCTCTGCATGTAAACAACTGAGAATAGATTAAAAAGTTTGTTTAGTCACCTTGCATTATTTGAACAGAGCATTTTGGGAGTTGTTCGATTTGTTATTTCTAACTTGATTTAATTGATGTTTTTGATTGGAATGGTCTAAAACTTGTTTACTGGGAGAAATACTCGAATGCTTGAAAATTGAGCTGACCCGATTTTTTATTTTTGAACTTTGCTTTGAAATGAACTTTAGCTTCCAGGTTTTTGAATTTGAACAGAAACTGTTCACTTTTATTTGATTGTTTCCATGTTTGAAAACCTTTTCTGATTTCTTCTTCTTCTGAGTATAACCTAGTTTCCATATTTTCTACAATACTAAAGTAAAATATGATTTGTTAAAAATATAAAAGAAAGTAAGATTAAAGGTTGACACATGTAAAAAAACATACATTTACTATTTAATTACATTACACATATTCATATATTTTTACAAGTGTCTTATAACCACCTTAATATGTTTACAAGCGTTAAACCTCTTTTATTATATAAAATTTTCTTTTATTAAATTATTTAGGTACATATGCATTTATGTTTTACATTTAAATGTATATAATGTTTTTCTTTTACTCTACTTAACTATTTAACACATGTTAGTAAAAAGGCTTATATAACAACACTTGTAATTAGGCATTAGTAAATTATTTTTTAAATGGTTCAAAAAGCTTTTAAAATTAATTTCCTAATTAATAAATACATATCTTAATTTATATAAATTAAAACCCTTTAAAAGAAAATAATATAAAACAAATATATTCTAAATAAAATTATATAAAAATATGTTTAAGATATATATATATCCTTTGAATTTCAATATTTTAATCCAAATTCAAAATCAATTTTAATTCAATTCACATATTAAATTTATAAATAATAATTCTATTTTAAAATCTATTTATACCTATATTTAAAAACATCACATTACTATTATTTTTTGAAAATAACAATTTTGTCAATTTAAATAATTATACTAGAAAAATTATCAAACCAATACTTATTCAGTTACATATTTTTATTACCAGAATTGTTTATTTAACTTATAAATCAATATGTCTACTAATTAAATCCAGACATCCTAAATTATCAAATTTTATTTGTTTAATTCAAATAAAATTAGTAACTCAATAATAAAAAATCAGTTAATTATCTCATTAACCGTTATTCAAAAACCAGGTTATTACACATCTATACACGGCCTACGAAGGGAAAGCAAATTCCTAACTACCAAAATCGCGTCGGAGGGACTTATCTACTTTTTCTTCTTTGGCTGTTTCTTCGACGTGGAACTGCCAGAACCGCTAATGGTTTTTCGCTTCAAGCCTTTACCCTTTGATGGATCATCCCCTGACGAAGGCATGATATCGATGTCCTCCTCCGAACTTGAATATAAAGGAATACTCCCTACGGGAAGAGTCGGAGGAGTTGGGTCTATAACCGTGGGAGGAATGGGCATGCTAGTGTCGACGAGTTTGCCCCCAGGAGATATCACCCTAAGTGGAGTTGGGCCAACCGTCATCATTCCATTCCCAGAACCACCGCCATGTGCCGCTGCCTCCATCTCTTCATTGATTTCAGCTAGTATCTCTGCTTCACGAGCAGCGCGGGCTTCACTGGACGCAGCAGTGGTCTATTTCGAAACACTAGAGGCAGGCGGAAATCTGCTAAGGACCAATGGTAAGTCCGCAAAGGGGTCACTCTGTCGGCCCAGGAGCTCATTCATCATCTGCTCATCAAAAGAAAGTGAGCTCCCATGTGTTACTTCAATAGGCACAACCGTTGTTGTGGTGGTCGCCTCGGTAATGATGGCCTCCTGCACTTGATGTGATTCCTGGGTTGCAAGAGGCACTTCTAATATAACTTCGGTCACTGGACAAAGAAGAAAAGAAGTTGTTAGAACACACTTCAAAACAAGCCCTTCATTTCAGACACACACAAGATTTGTGCAAAGTACCTTCCTCAACTTGACTCATGGCTGGCTGAACAGCTTCCGAAGAGTGCTCCCTTACAGGAGATAAATGTGGCTGTTCCGGGTCATAGGCAGGGACGGGCTACGGCTCAATCACCGGGAACGGCTTGGACCCAGATGAGGTAATCATCTCAGAGCTTGTAACTTGATGTGCAACGCATGAGCCCTCGCCAATTTCTAAGTGCTGGGTGCCCAATCTCTCTCTTACATGAGAAATCATAGAGTCGTGAATAACCTTCTTTTCATCTTCTCTCAATATGCGGTTCTCCAGCTCAAATTCATCAAGGGCACCACCCGACATCACCGCCTTCTCTTCTTCAACCAGCAAATTACAGGCGTTGTATAGATGTTTCGAGTAATCGTCAAGCCAAGCCAGATTCATGTGTCTTAGTAAATTGGCATTATAAGTGACGAGAAGCTCCTCTATATCAACCTCAAGCCTGGCTTCCGCTAGCCGAACCTTTTCATCGACTTCAGCTTCAACCTCGCGGACCTTTTCCATGGCCGCATCTCTCTCCCTCTGATGCACCACCGCTTGATCGCACACTTGCAGTGCGGAAACATTAGCAACATCTCACTCTTTCATGATTTTCAAGACTTTGGCCTTATGCTCGTTTAGCTCTTTCAAGGCTGCATCCCGCTCAGCGGTCACGATGGTGTTTCTATGGCCCATGTGTGACAACCCGACTTTCTCACCACAGAAAATCGTATCATCTTGAAGAAAGAAAGGGATAGAAAAGAGAAAGATGGAGAAGAAAGAAAGAAACAACATCAGAATCTTAACAGCGGAACGAATAAATTATATTAATAACATAAGTATTACATAATATACAACAATTATCAGATTTACACAGATTATAAATCATATACTAGACAGTTATAAACACCTGTCTGGTTATACATCTCAATACAATACAAGGAAACTACTCAGAGAAACCAACATAGCGGAACACTATATATAACTATAACGCAGAAGCCTCCTGCTCCATTGCTCCTCCAGCTCCAGAATTCGTCAAAGCTAACATGAATCCCTTGGCTACTCATAAAAATTTGAGTACCCAAGAGTTTAAGAAAACAGAAGACAAACTCCGGGTCAGACATGAGTCTGGTGTGAGTAACAGGTTATGGTTGCTTAACTTTTGAAAAACCTTTGAAAACAAAAGATATCACGTAAGACTCACCACACATAAACATGGGTAAGTTTTTACCTTACGCTAAAAAAAACATTTGATAGGAAATACAGTGATATTATAATAGGTCTAGGGTTTTCAAGTAAATATGAAATAGCCCAAATTGTTAAATGATTAAATTCCATATACTATCCACAGAAGTGATCAAAACTGAGGGCACTTATTTGATTTTGGATTCCATACAATGGCAGGGCTACTGGGGTACCGCCCGTCACAGTACGTGGCCTAGATCAACGAACCGAGGAGCAACCCTAACTCCCCCGCAACACAAGGCCGGAGTCATCCCTTTCTGGACAGTCTCGAACAAGACAACCCCGAAAATTGGAGCTCACAACTGCCCACACAGCCGAAATAAAAGGACCTCTAGACAGGGGAAAATCTCGTCCTACATGGGCATGACCCACTTATCCCTACTGCACCTCCCCTGTTTTAGCCATTCCCGGTTGATGAGGCTTGAGGCTAGGATTACCTTTAATCAGAACACATCACTTAGAATGCTCATCGTCCACCAGACAAGGTTCTGAAAGCATTCAATCCATATAAGTTCGTTCCGGGTTCGAACGAAACCGAAGGCATTATCTCGTTACACTCATTTTGGAATCACCCATAGAGTTAACGACGATAACCCTTGCATTTTAAATCTTCATCTTCATTTGAGATTCATGACCTATTGCTAATTTGGATCGATGTGATTTTCGGATATCCAAATATGGAAACCCGATCCCGGTCTCATCGAAATCCAAAATGTGTCTTTTAAGGCCAAGTTGTTTTAAAGTTTAAAACAATTCAATTTAATTATCTATATACGCACAGATTGATAACTCACAAATCACAATAGATAATCAACATTATCATCATAAACAGATGATCCACATTATCGTTATAAACAGATAATCCATACTATCATCAAAATAGATAATCCATATTATCATCACAATGTAACCAAAGCATTTATACCTCACAGCATTCTTATCTCATTTCTGAGGTCACAAACCATAAAAGGCAATCAACATTATCCATTCATACATAAGCAATGATTTACTTAATCATATCATCTATTATTAATTTAAAATGAATTAAATTAATTACTTCCATCTTTAATTAATTTAAAGTGAATTAAATTAATTACTTCATCTTTAAAATCTTGCTTACATAACCATTTAATCGATTACAAATCAATTAATTAATCATTCAAATTAATCACCTTGATTAATTATCCTCAAGTAATTATCCTTTAATTAATTTCACAAATTAATTATTCTTAACCCCTTATAGTAATTAACCTTTAATTACTTTATTAATTAATTAACTATGCTACAGTAACTTTACAAATCTTTATTTAACTCATGGATATAATTTCTGTACTGGTTCATAGAATGTTAATGTATAGTACCATCTGTAAAACAAATGGGAATGATGATGTTACCGTTGCAAAAATGATAGTTGCAGGATTCACAGGCCAATTAAAAGGTTGGTGGGATAATTACCTTCCTTTAAGTCAAAAGGAAGAAATTTATAAAACTGTACGGCAAGAAAATGGACAATTAGTCCAAAATGCTGTATATACACTAGTTGTAACAATTTTAGAACATTTTACTGGCAGCGTATCTGATAATAGTGATAATATTCGTACATTATTACAAAATCTGAGATGTAAAACATTAACAGATTTTAGGTGGTACAAAGATACATTCTTAAATAGAGTTTTAGAACTTCCAGAGAGTAATAGCTCTCATTGGAAATCCAAATTTATTGACGGTCTACCTTCACTATTTGCTGAAAGAATAAGAAAAGTTTTAAGAAAAGATAGGGTAAGTATTCCCTATGATTCTTATACTTATGGGAAACTTATTGGAACATGTATTCAAGAAGGTTTAGCATTATGTAATGAAATAAAATTAAATCAACAAATTCAACGTCAAAATTTGACAGAAAAACACCAACTAGGACAATTTTGTAGTCAATTTGGCATGGAGATTCCAACCAATAAGAAATTTCATAAAAAGAAAAGATATTTAGATTCTCATTATAAAAAGAATAAGAGAAATTATTCTCAAAAAAGGCTAGAAAGAAAAGCGAAGAGAAAAGAAGAAAGAATAAATAAAAAGAACAATAAAATTATTCACTGTTATAAATGTGGAAAAGTTGGCCATTATGCTAACAGATGTAAATTAAAGAAGAAAATTGATAATTTAGAAGTTGATAATAAACTAAAAGGATCGTTAACAAAACTTCTGTTAAATTCAAGTTCTGAAGATAATTCAGACGAAGAAACTGAAAATGATTCATATGATTCAGAAGATCTTAAAGGTTTGGAAGATGATTCATCAGAATTTGATGAATGCTGCTAACCTTGTACACAAGGAAAGCCATGTTTAAGACAAATAACAGAAGATGAAGAGCATAAAGAAGAATTTTATAAAATTCTTTCACAATTTCAAGATTCAAGAATAAATGTTTTGAGCAATAGCAATATTGTAGATTTCTTAAAATCAATTAAAGACCAAGAATTAAGATATAGAGTAATAGATCAAATGGAAGATATTCCAGAATCAAGTCAAAACCAAGATAAAAATAAAAATAAAAATATTATTATTAAAGATCCTTATTCTATGAATGAGGTTAATAAAATGTTAAAAGAAAGACAGAATATTGAATACCCTATTACCATTCAAGATTTGAATAATGAAATTCAAAATCTTAAAAAAGAAATCCAAGAATTAAAAAAGGATAACAAAAATTTTGATTATAGAATATCCTTTTTAGAATCATCAAAGCAAAGTATTACTATTAATGATAAAGATAAAGATTTTTCTCAAATAGAATTTCCTGAACAAAAAGACTTTCTTTCGAAAATGGAAATTATAACATCTCAAAAATGGTTTGTTGAGATAACTCTCTTAATTGATAATTATTTTAAAAAACAATTAATTGCTTTAGTAGACAGTGGGGCGGATATGAATGTAATACAAGAAGGAATAATCCCAACTAAATACTTTCAAAAAACTACAAACTCTTTAAGGCATGCAGGTGGACAAAAACTTGATATAAATTTTAAAATACCACATGCTTATATTTGCAAGGAAAAAATTTGTATCCCTACAAGTTTTTTATTAGTAAAAAATATTACTAACCAAGTTATACTTGGAACTCCATTCTTGGATAAAATCTATCCTATCACTAATATTGATAAAAAGGGAATTACAGGAATTTATGAAAATAAACCCATAAATTTCCAATTTATAACCAAACCTTTTACAAGGGTCCTTCATGAAATGAAAGATTTTTTGACACAAAAGACTTTTCATTTAAATTATTTAAAACAAGAAATTAATTTCTTCAATATAGAAGAAAAGCTACAGAATCCTAAACTAGAAGAGAAAATAAAATTGATTTATAACAAATTTTCTTTAGAGATATGTAATGAACATCCAAATGCTTTTTGGGATAGAAAACGGCATGTTGTTAGTCTTCCATATGAAGAAGGCTTTGATGAAAAGAAAATTTCTACAAAGTCAAGGCCATGCCAAATGAATTCTGAATATTTGGAATTATGTAAAAATGAAATTGAATCATTATTACAAAAAAAATTAATAAAACCATCCCAATCACCTTGGTCATGTACTGCTTTTTATGTTAATAAACATAGTGAACAAGAGAGAGGTGTTCCAAGGTTAGTAATTAATTACAAACCTTTAAATAAAGTCTTGAAATGGATAAGACACCCAATTCCTAATAAAAAGGATTTATTAGACAGACTTTACAATGCTCTCATATTTTCCAAATTTGATTTAAAATCTGGATATTGGCAAATTCAAATTGATAAATCAGATCAATATAAAACTGCTTTCAATGTTCCAATAGGACACTATGAATGGACAGTAATGCCTTTTGGATTAAAAAATGCTCCCTCTGAATTTCAGAAAATAATGAATGATATTTTCATTCCATATAGTGAATTTATCATAGTCTATATAGATGATATTTTGGTATTTTCTGCAAACATTGAAATGCATTTTAAACACTTGGATATTTTTAGAAAAATTATTATTCAGAATGGATTAGTTATATCAAAAAAGAAAATGTTTTTATTTCAAACAAATGTTAGATTTTTAGGTCATAATATTGAAAAGGGAAAGATAGTTCCTATAAATAGAAGTATAGAATTTGCTTCAAAATTCCCTGATATAATAAGAGAAAAAACCCAATTACAAAGGTTTTTAGGCAGTTTAAATTATATTTCTTCTTATTACGCCAATCTAGCTTCAGATTCCGCTATTTTATATGATCGACTAAAAAAGAATCCAGGACCATGGACTGCACAGCATACCAAAGCTGTCCAAATAATAAAGGAAAAGGTTAAACATTTACCCTGCCTAAATCTGTCAAATCCAAATTGGGATAAGGTTATAGAGACTGATGCTTCAGACATAGGGTTTGGAGGAATCCTAAAACAAATTTGTCCAAACTCCAAACAAGAATATCTTATTAGATTTTATTCTGGAAAATGGAATAATAGCCAAAGAAATTATGCAACTATAGCTAAAGAAATTCTGGCCATAGTAAAGTGTGTTTTAAAATTTCAGGATGATTTGTATAATCAAAAGTTTATTATAAAAACAGATTGCAAATCTGCAAAATATATGTTTAACAAAGATTTTAAACATGATGTTTCTAAACAAATGTTTGCTCGGTGGCAAGCTCATTTAGCCCCTTTTGATTTTGAAATAATTTATAAAAAAGGAGAAGAGAATAGTCTTCCCGATTTCTTAACCCGTGAATTTTTACAGGACAATGATTCCCAGAGGAAAGGGTAGTTCCTCTTTTCGCGGAGGAAGAGGTAGAGGAAATATCCTCGCTCAATATGGAAACAAAAAGCTTATAGCTGCAGATTTGACATCTACAAATGATCCTTTATATAAGGAATTCTTAGAATTTAAGAAAAGGCAAGAGGGTAATAGCCAAGCTTCATCATCATCATATGCTAGCATAGCTAATGAAGAAAATGAGGAAAGTATAACATCTTATGCAGAAAATCCTCATAAGGAAATAATAATTTTCCTTGAATTTAGTGACATAAAAAGGGAAAATAATCCCTGGAATTTAATGCAGAGATATCTTGATACTGCTTCATTCCCGATTACAGCTTATAAAAACAGGGGATATTATGAAGCAATAATGAAATCCTCATAAACTTGTGAAATTACCCATTATAATACAGGTAATGACCAAAGCAATTATGGGTTCAGCAAAATAATTATTAAAAAACTCATAATACCAGAAGAATGGGGGTTATCAACCCTTAAAGAAAAGGAAATATTCCTACAAGATAAGAAGATTACCATTAGATATAACTATTGGGATTATGTAAAAGCACTAAGCAAGGTGTTTCTTTATGAAAACACTAAAAAGAAGCATTCCTGGTTCATAAAGGTTTGCGGTGAAATTTACAAAAGACCAATTCCTAATTGGTTCTATGACTGGTGGACAAATTATGGTCCGTCATTATCTATTCTTCCAAATAATATCATGGAATTATATTCTCAGTGGGTGAAAATTTCCCCTAAATTATATGAATTAGATCAAAGCCTAATGATTTCAGGATCAGGAAGCATGTTCTTCTTTTTGGAGTTCTCCATTCCTTGGATTTGGAAATGGAAACCACAAATTGGTGAAACTGACAAGGAAATTCCTTGTTTAAAAAGATGCTTTTTAACAAAATTCTGGGATAAATTAACCAGAATAGATAATGAGTCTGGCCAAATATATGGTCAAGAAATGATTTCAGTTATTGAAAGCTCTATTAAGAAATATCAGGAGCAGAATGAGAAAAGGCAGGAAAAACCAGTTCAAAGTCCTTTTAGATATATCTATAGAAGGCTGAAAATGCAGAAAGAAAATGTCACCAAAGAAGACATTTTATATGCATATATTGATGAAATGAGGAAAGACTTAGCAAAAAACTTTGAAGCAGATAATGTTTCAGACGTATCAATGGCATCGTCTAGGGCAAATGATGACAAGGATGACAAGGAGGAGCATTATTCCGATCTTAATGACGAAGATTCTCCTCCTTGTCATCCTTGTCATCATTTGCCCTAGACGATGCCATTGATACGTCTGAAACATTATCTGCTTCAAAGTTTTTTGCTAAGTCTTTCTTCATTTCATCAATATATGCATATAAAATGTCTTCTTTGGTGACATTTTCTTTCTGCATTTTCAGCCTTCTATAGATATATCTAAAAGGACTTTGAACTGGTTTTTCCTGCCTTTTCTCATTCTGCTCCTGATATTTCTTAATAGAGCTTTCAATAACTGAAATCATTTCTTGACCATATATTTGGCCAGACTCATTATCTATTCTGGTTAATTTATCCCAGAATTTTGTTAAAAAGCATCTTTTTAAACAAGGAATTTCCTTGTCAGTTTCACCAATTTCTGGTTTCCATTTCCAAATCCAAGGAATGGAGAACTCCAAAAAGAAGAACATGCTTCCTGATCCTGAAATCATTAGGCTTTGATCTAATTCATATAATTTAGGGGAAATTTTCACCCACTGAGAATATAATTCCATGATATTATTTGGAAGAATAGATAATGATGGACCATAATTTGTCCACCAGTCATAGAACCAATTAGGAATTGGTCTTTTGTAAATTTCACCGCAAACCTTTATGAACCAGGAATGCTTCTTTTTAGTGTTTTCATAAAGAAACACCTTGCTTAGTGCTTTTACATAATCCCAATAGTTATATCTAATGGTAATCTTCTTATCTTGTAGGAATATTTCCTTTTCTTTAAGGGTTGATAACCCCCATTCTTCTGGTATTATGAGTTTTTTAATAATTATTTTGCTGAACCCATAATTGCTTTGGTCATTACCTGTATTATAATGGGTAATTTCACAAGTTTATGAGGATTTCATTATTGCTTCATAATATCCCCTGTTTTTATAAGCTGTAATCGGGAATGAAGCAGTATCAAGATATCTCTGCATTAAATTCCAGGGATTATTTTCCCTTTTTATGTCACTAAATTCAAGGAAAATTATTATTTCCTTATGAGGATTTTCTGCATAAGATGTTATACTTTCCTCATTTTCTTCATTAGCTATGCTAGCATATGATGATGATGAAGCTTGGCTATTACCCTCTTGCCTTTTCTTAAATTCTAAGAATTCCTTATATAAAGGATCATTTGTAGATGTCAAATCTGCAGCTATAAGCTTTTTGTTTCCATATTGAGCGAGGATATTTCCTCTACCTCTTCCTCCGCGAAAAGAGGAACTACCCTTTCCTCTGGGAATCATTGTCCTGTAAAAATTCACGGGTTAAGAAATCGGGAAGACTATTCTCTTCTCCTTTTTTATAAATTATTTCAAAATCAAAAGGGGCTAAATGAGCTTGCCACCGAGCAAACATTTGTTTAGAAACATCATGTTTAAAATCTTTGTTAAACATATATTTTGCAGATTTGCAATCTGTTTTTATAATAAACTTTTGATTATACAAATCATCCTGAAATTTTAAAACACACTTTACTATGGCCAGAATTTCTTTAGCTATAGTTGCATAATTTCTTTGGCTATTATTCCATTTTCCAGAATAAAATCTAATAAGATATTCTTGTTTGGAGTTTGGACAAATTTGTTTTAGGATTCCTCCAAACCCTATGTCTGAAGCATCAGTCTCTATAACCTTATCCCAATTTGGATTTGACAGATTTAGGCAGGGTAAATGTTTAACCTTTTCTTTTATTATTTGGACAGCTTTGGTATGCTGTGCAGTCCATGGTCCTGGATTCTTTTTTAGTCGATCATATAAAATAGCGGAATCTGAAGCTAGATTGGCGTAATAAGAAGAAATATAATTTAAACTGCCTAAAAACCTTTGTAATTGGGTTTTTTCTCTTATTATATCAGGGAATTTTGAAGCAAATTCTATACTTCTATTTATAGGAACTATCTTTCCCTTTTCAATATTATGACCTAAAAATCTAACATTTGTTTGAAATAAAAACATTTTCTTTTTTGATATAACTAATCCATTCTGAATAATAATTTTTCTAAAAATATCCAAGTGTTTAAAATGCATTTCAATGTTTGCAGAAAATACCAAAATATCATCTATATAGACTATGATAAATTCACTATATGGAATGAAAATATCATTCATTATTTTCTGAAATTCAGAGGGAGCATTTTTTAATCCAAAAGGCATTACTGTCCATTCATAGTGTCCTATTGGAACATTGAAAGCAGTTTTATATTGATCTGATTTATCAATTTGAATTTGCCAATATCCAGATTTTAAATCAAATTTGGAAAATATGAGAGCATTGTAAAGTCTGTCTAATAAATCCTTTTTATTAGGAATTGGGTGTCTTATCCATTTCAAGACTTTATTTAAAGGTTTGTAATTAATTACTAACCTTGGAACACCTCTCTCTTGTTCACTATGTTTATTAACATAAAAAGCAGTACATGACCAAGGTGATTGGGATGGTTTTATTAATTTTTTTTGTAATAATGATTCAATTTCATTTTTACATAATTCCAAATATTCAGAATTCATTTGGCATGGCCTTGCCTTTGTAGAAATTTTCTTTTCATCAAAGCCTTCTTCATATGGAAGACTAACAACATGCCGTTTTCTATCCCAAAAAGCATTTGGATGTTCATTACATATCTCTAAAGAAAATTTGTTATAAATCAATTTTATTTTCTCTTCTAGTTTAGGATTCTGTAGCTTTTCTTCTATATTGAAGAAATTAATTTCTTGTTTTAAATAATTTAAATGAAAAGTCTTTTGTGTCAAAAGATCTTTCATTTCATGAAGGACCCTTGTAAAAGGTTTGGTTATAAATTGGAAATTTATGGGTTTATTTTCATAAATTCCTGTAATTCCCTTTTTATCAATATTAGTGATAGGATAGATTTTATCCAAGAATGGAGTTCCAAGTATAACTTGGTTAGTAATATTTTTTACTAATAAAAAACTTGTAGGGATACAAATTTTTTCCTTGCAAATATAAGCATGTGGTATTTTAAAATTTATATCAAGTTTTTGTCCACCTGCATGCCTTAAAGAGTTTGTAGTTTTTTGAAAGTATTTAGTTGGGATTATTCCTTCTTGTATTACATTCATATCCGCCCCACTGTCTACTAAAGCAATTAATTGTTTTTTAAAATAATTATCAATTAAGAGAGTTATCTCAACAAACCATTTTTGAGATGTTATAATTTCCATTTTCGAAAGAAAGTCTTTTTGTTCAGGAAATTCTATTTGAGAAAAATCTTTATCTTTATCATTAATAGTAATACTTTGCTTTGATGATTCTAAAAAGGATATTCTATAATCAAAATTTTTGTTATCCTTTTTTAATTCTTGGATTTCTTTTTTAAGATTTTGAATTTCATTATTCAAATCTTGAATGGTAATAGGGTATTCAATATTCTGTCTTTCTTTTAACATTTTATTAACCTCATTCATAGAATAAGGATCTTTAATAATAATATTTTTATTTTTATTTTTATCTTGGTTTTGACTTGATTCTGGAATATCTTCCATTTGATCTATTACTCTAGATCTTAATTCTTGGTCTTTAATTGATCTTAAGAAATCTACAATATTGCTATTGCTCAAAACATTTATTCTTGAATCTTGAAATTGTGAAAGAATTTTATAAAATTCTTCTTTATGCTCTTCATCTTCTGTTATTTGTCTTAAACATGGCTTTCCTTGTGTACAAGGTTGGCAGCATTCATCAGATTCTGATGAATCATCTTCCAAACCTTTAAGATCATCTGAATCATATGAATCATTTTCAGTTTCTTCGTCTGAATTATCTTCAGAACTTGAATTTAACAGAAGTTTTGTTAACGATCCTTTTAGTTTATTATCAACTTCTAAATTATCAATTTTCTTCTTTAATTTACATCTGTTAGCATAATGGCCAACTTTTCCACATTTATAACAGTGAATAATTTTATTGTTCTTTTTATTTATTCTTTCTTCTTTTCTCTTCGCTTTTCTTTCTAGCCTTTTTTGAGAATAATTTCTCTTATTCTTTTTATAATGAGATTCTAAATATCTTTTCTTTTTATGAAATTTCTTATTGGTTGGAATCTCCATGCCAAATTGACTACAAAATTGTCCTAGTTGGTGTTTTTCTGTCAAATTTTGACGTTGAATTTGTTGATTTAATTTTATTTCATTACATAATGCTAAACCTTCTTGAATACATGTTCCAATAAGTTTCCCATAAGTATAAGAATCATAGGGAATACTTACCCTATCTTTTCTTAAAACTTTTCTTATTCTTTCAGCAAATAGAGAAGGTAGACCGTCAATAAATTTGGATTTCCAATGAGAGCTATTACTCTCTGGAAGTTCTAAAACTCTATTTAAGAATGTATCTTTGTACCACCTAAAATCTGTTAATGTTTTACATCTCAGATTTTGTAATAATGTACGAATATTATCACTATTATCAGATACCCTGCCAGTAAAATGTTCTAAAATTGTTACAACTAGTGTATATACAGCATTTTGGACTAATTGTCCATTTTCTTGCCGTACAGTTTTATAAATTTCTTCCTTTTGACTTAAAGGAAGGTAATTATCCCACCAACCTTTTAATTGGCCCGTGAATCCTGCAACTATCATTTTTGCAACGGTAACATCATCATTCCCATTTGTTTTACAGATGGTACTATACATTATCATTCTATGAACCAGTACAGAAATTTGTTTTTCTGTAAAAGTATCTAAATTCCACTCATAGATACTTTTACCATTATAACTATTGTTATTAATATATTCTGGTTCTTCTGGTAAAGTATCAATAGGAGAGGGTCTTCTATAATGAAACAATGGTTGAGTAGGCTTATTAGCATACTTTTCAAGTTTATTTACTTCTTCTTGGATGGTTAAATTATCATGGATTGTTTCTTCTTCGAGAGTATTTAATCTCAAATTGTCCAATCCTATTTTCATTTTGTCCAATTTTTCTTTTAATCTTTTTTCAAACTCTTCTGATTTTAATTTAAAATTTTTAATTTCAGGAGGAGGTTGAAGATTTGAAGAAGTAATAATTTCATTGTCTTCCTCACTTGATGTTGGATTTGTTGGTGTTAGTTTATTTATGGCAGAGAATAGTTTTTCTATTTTATTATGTAAAGAATTCATTTGTTCTCCAATTATTGTTAAATAAAGATTTGTAAAGTTTTGTTGTTCCATTATTTGATTTATATGTCTTACTGTAATTTGTAAAACATCATTTTCTAATATTTTGGAAAATGCATTAAAATTTAAATTCTTTCCATTCTTTTCAATCTGAAAAGATTGCTGAGGGGGAAAGACTGATTTCAAAATATTTCCATTTGAAAGTTTATAATCTCTTTCTAATATGGAAAGATATTGTTCAACATAGTTTGATGTGAACCAGGGGACAAAAGGAAATAATATATCTTTTTCAGATGTGAATTTATAAAATTCTTCTTGAAAATATTTCTGTTCTTCTTTTGAGAAGTTTTCGAAAAACCATTTTCTAAATGGTTCCCATTTTGGGAGATTAAATTCATTTTTAATTCTTTGTCTAGCTTGGGAGCCAGGGCTAAAATCAATTTTTGATTTGTAATCCATTAAATAGAAAAATTCATTTCTGATTCGGTTATATCCTGTTCTTGGTTGTTATAAATTCCTTTTACAATATTGTCTTTATTTTTATATAATTTTTCAACAGTATTTTCTTTTGAAGATTCTTCATCAGAAAACCTTTCTTTAATTTGAGATGTTGAAAACCTAGATGGTGTTTCAACGATACCATCTAATGGTGAAATATAGGAATGAAAAGACTTTGTTTTAGGTAAAATTAATCTGCTAGAACTTGGTCTAGAATTAGAAGAAGTTCTTTCCATTTCTATTTGTATATTTCCCTCAGGAGTTTGTATAATTTGCGTTATATTATCATTTATTTTTGGTACTGAAGGGATAGCCCTTTCAATAATCCAACTTTCAGGAAGAGGAATCTCTTCCCACTTAATTGATCTTCTAGTAGTTATATTAGACTGACTAAAATTTGTTTCAATTAAAATTGTCTCATTAACAGGTTTATCTACCAATCTACACTGTGGGTTTAGAGTATATAAAGGCTTATAGTAAATTCTATAACAAATATATATAACTTCAGATCCTGGAATATAATTATATCCATGAGTTTTAACATTCAAAGTAACAGCTTCTAATATGTTTATATCAGATAAGGAAAGCTGTAAATTTGGATATACATTAAAATATACTGGTCCATGTGCCAGACTTGACTGTATTAGTCCCATCAATGATTTTTTCCAGTCTAAATTTCTACCATCTCTTAGAGCAGCTATAAAGCTTTCTGGTAATCCTTCAAGGGTTAAAGGTTTGAAAGCAATTTGTATCAAACCTATGTGAATAAATTTATGTGTTTGCCTATAAGGCTGTAAATCTTTTTCACTTAACAATTTGATAATCATCTCTTCATTATCTAGTGAAATTGATTGTTCTGTGGTTTTTACCACTTGTTTTAACCCAAGTTTTTCAAAGGTTCCTAACTGATAGATTACCTTTGGTTCGATTTTTGGAATTGTCCATTTATTCAACAACTCCAGATTTTGGGGGAGATTATATTCTTGTTTAATACTGTTTTTAACAGTCTCCTTTTTCCTAATTATATTCATTTATAAGAAATAAGTGTTGAATAATCATTCAAATTAATCACCTTGATTAATTATCCTCAAGTAATTATCCTTTAATTAATTTCACAAATTAATTATTCTTAACCCCTTATAGTAATTAACCTTTAATTACTTTATTAATTAATTAACTATAATTAATTATATTAATGCTTAATTAATTACATTAATTAATTACCTTTAAATCACTTATTATTAATTAATTAATCTTAATTAATCATCCCTTAATTACATCATTAATTATATTAATTAATGATCCCTAATTACATTTTTAATTAATTAGTTTATTTAAATTAATTACAATAAGTAATTAATCTTAATTAAACCATAATTATTAATCACCCTTGATTAATCACATTCAGTAATTAACTAACTTTAATTACTTCGTTAACTAAATTAATTATTCCTTAATTAATTTCTTAATTAATCCCTTGATTAATTACAAAGTAATTTAATCCAAATTACTTCCATTCTTAAATCATCTTCAATTAATTACATCATGTAATTACCAATTAATTACTTCACTAAGTAATTCGAATCCATTAATTACATTAAGTAACCATCGTCAAATCATTCAGTGTTTAAAATTAATTAAACATAATTAATCAATATAAACTAATCACATTAAACTCAATTAATTACATTAAGTAATTAATTCCTTAATTACCTCCATTAAGTAATTACACTTAAACAATTCACAAATGATTATCTTTAATTAATTTAATTAATTTTTAAAATTAACCACATTAATTAATTATTAAATAATTCTAGTTAATGACCTTCGTTAACCATTCTTTAATTACTACCATTAAGTAATTAACTTAGATTAACCATTGTTAATCACAAATTAATTTATCTTTAATTATCCATTAATTAATCTATAATTATCTAATTAATTAAGTGTTAACTGTAACTTAATTAATTCTTAATTACTTGATTAATTAACCTTGATTATAACTTAATTGCTTAATTAATAAATCTTTAATCATTAATTAATAATCTTTAATTATCCAATTGATGATCTTAATTACCAATTGATTAACCCTTAATCAATTATTTATCAATCCCTAATCATTAATTAATTAAATTAACTAATTATTCCTTAATTACCTCATTAATTTAATTAATTTCAAATCATTAACTCTTAATTTAACTTTAAGATAAAAACATTTCTTAATTATGACTAATTGCCATTAACAGAAATATTGGAAAACAATTTACTTTTGAATTTACTTTAAAATTTCATTTCAAATATGAGATTTAAAATGAATACTATTTAACATAAACAAAGTTTAAACAATTTAAAAACCCTTTAAATTACATGGTAAAGAAATGCTTGTCTTATAAAAGAAATTTATAAGAGTTTAAACCAAATTTATTTTAAGTTCAATAATTTAAATTTACACTTTAACATAAAAAGTTGTTTAAATCTTTCAAATTTAAAATTTCTTTTATTTCAAAAACTGAAATACATATTTAAATCTTTAATTAAACTTAATTTTAAAACTTACTCACATTTTCAAAACTTCATTTTTTAAAAATTCAAATTACTTACCATTTTAAAGTAGTTTAACAATTCAATTTTAAAACTTTATTCTATTTTTTTATTTAAAACTGAGATTAAACTTTACTTGAATTCTAGATTTCAAACTTGGATTTAAAACTTAGTTTAAAACTCTTGCTTTTCATTTATAAACTTCAGTTTTTTTTAAGTTTTAAAACAAATATTACAGGTTACTGTAACAAACTGTAACATCTTATAAACCCGAGCCCAACCCCATTTTGCTTCGAGTCTAAAACCAAACTCCCCCGAGCAAACTACCCCACTACTTCGCGTCCAACACTCGAGTTAAACTCGAGCAACCTCCTCTGCTTCAAAACCCAACCAAAACATCACTAGACAAATCACTTCACCGTGCATATGCACGATGGCTCCGGCCACCATTGATCATCGATGATGATTGCAACACATCAGAAATTAACCCTGCAACCCACCACGATCATCAAATCGTGTCCAACACCCAGAAATCACGATCGAGCACCCAATTCCATAACCTGGAATAAACTGAACATCACCAACCCAAAACCTGAAATCGCCTCCTCTTTACAACTCCGACCACCATAGATTCTGAAACTCCAGCATCGACTTCGACTACGGCCAAGCTACCACTACCCAAAGATTTAAAGCACTCGATCAACTACGCAAGCCGTGGGGATCAATACACTAAGCACAGCTAAAACTAGGGTTCTAAAAGGAATCCCATTGCTGCAACCTCTCTGATGAATTTTATCACCATCAATAATTTTTCCTAGCATCTACTAACACCCCTCTACCATCTGGAAGAACCATGTCCCCTCCAGATACATAGATCACAAGAAAACCGCAATAGTTCCATCCCAGTTCATCCCTTAACTGCACCTTCGCCCCAAACCTAAAAACTATGATTCTTGTTTTAAAAATCATATTTTGTTTATGTATTCAGTTTATAATTCTGAATTTATAAATTACAATGTTTGAGTTTTACTTTATTTTAACATGCACAGTTGTTTTGATTTTACAGAAACAAACAGGCTTATATCTGGACTTACTTAAATTTTTAAACCTTAACCTATGTTAAAACAAACAACATTTGTTTGTAAATCAGATCCTATCAGAACTAGGTCAAGAGGTAAGTATTTTAAATAAAAAAATTTGAGCCTAGGTACAAAAAAGAACAGAATACATATACACAGCATGCATACAAATAATATTCACATCAGACATTCTCTTATATACATGCAATACACATTTATTTCAACCATACCAGCATGCAACCAAATTTATTTTAAAATTTTTAAAGTTGCTCACCTGATTCAAAATGAATAGAGCTTCCAGATTTTGAAAAAGCTTTTGAACCATTTTAAACTGAAAATGCTCCCGATTTTTGAAAACAGTCTTTTGATACTTTGAACTCTTTTAAAAACTGACATGCTTTTATAAAAGCTTATGTGCTTGAAAATGAAGTTGCTGCTTCCAGACTATGGAACAGATTTCAAATTTGCTTTTGTTTGAAATGTATCGGCTACTGATTTGAAAAGGTTATAGGGATTTGTATTACTTCGATTTGTGTTTGTAAACTGATTTTGGTTTCGAAGGGTTGTTTACAGATTTTGGAAAATGATTCAGGTCTTGAACTTGAAAATGAGTTACAGGGAAGTGATTTTTGGTTTGCATGTAGAGCAAATTTCCAGATTTAGGAAAAAATGCAGATTTGTTTTCTTTTGATCATGAACTATAGGTTTTTCTTTTGCATTATGATTTGAAAAGTGAACTACAGATTTTAGATGAAGTGATTTTCAGGTTTGAGAATAAAACAGGTTGAAGTTTTTCTTTGATTAGAAAATGAGAAAAAGAAATAAGAATGAAAGATGTATACTTATATAGGCTAATTTTTCTGATTTTATAAAATAAAAGAAAATCAAATTTGAAGATGCCACTTGTAAATCATTTCAATATTTGTCACATTCCTTGCTTGTTTAAATTACACATGTTATTAGAAGCCTTATGAAAACTACAAATGTTCTTTAAGTAATTTAGTATTTATTTTAAATGTAAATAAAAGCTTTTTAACATAATTAATTAGTTTTAAAATACTTAGTTATATATATATATATCTAATTTTAAAGAAATAAATCCATGTATAATTATAAATAAAAACAATACATGCATTTATTATTTGAAAATAACATTTTTGGTCATTTAAATAAATTTATAAAAGAGGTTATAAATTACTAATTATTTAAATGAATAAATGTTTCATTTATCAGTTGTATTTTAAACCTTCATATCTAATTTACAAATCATATTTATTAATCAATATTTTAAAAAGAATGTTAAACAAATCTTATTATTAATCTTATTTAAACTTTAAGCTAAAATCCTTTTTAAATAATTAAACATTTATTTTATGCATTTAAAACCATATAGTTATTTATTAAATAGCTTTAAAAAGATTAATATTAATTTAAGTAATAGTTTTCCAAATTATTAAATATGTATATATATTAGAATTTGAAATCAAGATTCATTTATTAATTTAAACCAAAGATTGTTTATTTAAAATATATACATGCAATACTCATTTAAATAGAAATTAATTTATTAACTTTTAAAAGATAAATTCTACCAATTAAATATTTATTAAAGGAAAATTATTAAATCAATTCAAATTTTATTAACAAAAATTATCAAATCAATTTCAATTTTAATACAGATTATTAAATAGATATCCTCAAAGATTCTGGGATATCACAATCCTTCTCCCTTAAAAGAATTTCGTACCCAAAATTTAAAACAAAGGTAATTTAATAATCTCATTAAAGATTTAATTTTTAAACACAAGCATATATCGAACATATGCTAACAACCATAACAACCAATTCATCCAATCAAACAAATCTAGCTATCCAGGCAAAATTCTGGATAGAATTTCCTTGAGTTTCCCAAGTATAAATACCGGGATACTCGTTCTACAAAATCCAAACATTCCATACTACTATGCTACGGAGCTCCTACTTATCTAGATCTACGAAACTAGATAGGATATCAGACTACAGACGAGTCTGACTCAACAACCAAACCTCTCGAACTGCTGGTTCCAAAACCAGAGATAGATCATACACGTACTCCCTTAGAGATACGTGAAACTCATCGAATCCCAGTTATCCAAACTAGAAACAATCCTATAGATCAAACACTTAACCTCCAAGAACATAGAAAAGATCCAAAACACTTCAGAGCTAGCTTCCCAGCCTTACCTAATCTTATAGCTCCATTGATCGGAGAAAACTTTTCCAAAATTCAAATTTTCGACTCCGTAATCCAAATTCCTTCGTCTCTTATCCACAAAACACTTCGGACGATCCTGGGCTGCCTACATCCTTAATGATCAGCTCAACCCTTGCTGATGCCTTTAGTAACAAACTAGACAAAAAACAACCCAACACAATGATCCAAGAACACCAACTCAACTCCTAAAACATGCAGAAGAAAAACATCTTCTTTTAAGCGGAAAATAAAAGCAGATGCACTCCCAAACAGCTACCGCTGCACAACTCTGATCCGTAGTAGATAAGAATGCGATGAGGAACACGAGCACAAACTAGACAACACATCCCAGAAATATGATTCATCAGATCCATAAAGAAAAATTAGAAACTCCATCAAATCCTTAGTTGCCCATCAAACTCTATCTCTAAGAACCATCCTTCTACTAAGCTGAACCACTGGTAGCACTCTTGGGATCCTAGTCGTTAAGAAAACTCAATCTCTAGATGCGGACAAACCTCTGACTTCATGAAGATATTCGAAAAAACTCTAATAACCCAAGAGAACACTCAAACAATCACAAGTCACTTTTGCGATCAATCCAGATCAAATCCACGGAAAACTATTCTCCCTTTACCAAACAGAACAGCTTACAGTTATCTGACCAATCCATCGAAGAAACGAGTCCACTTTGCTGTTTCTGAACTCCTCCTTCAGAAAAACTACTCAGCCAGAAAACTTCCTGCCAACACCAAACACTCCGAGCTGTACTGCTGACACAGATGCCAAAGATTTCCTAATCCAAAGCTCTTCGAGAAACTCGGACCTCAAACCAAATAGAAACAATATGCTGATCACAGCCACATCACCGATGCAGAATCACCTCCTTAAACTTGTTCCAAAGAAATATTTTTGGAAACATCCATAGTCACTGCATCTCATCACGCAGCTACTACTTCCTGAGGTATCAAGATACCATCACTCGCTTCTGCCTAACTGACAGATCCAAACTCTACTCATCCAACTTCAAAAATAGACCCCGAACCTTAACAGGTTTCCTTCAAAGATCGATGAAATCCGTACACCACTGCAAAACTCACTCAAGACGGTATTAGGTCTACAGTCTCGACAGATACACTTCCAACCTCAAACATTCAAACTCCAACCAATGGTAGTCATGTTACACACACCACTACCCAATTTACCTTTATAACTTATATTGGAAAACCTGAACAGGTAAACCAACAGATAGGTAGAATAAATAAATATATTTATATATATCAAAATTACAAATACGCTCTCTCAAGATAGGCACCATTCCAGAGCCTAGGTATTCGCTCAACCTAGTGCTCTGATACCAAATGTGACGACCCGACTTTCTCACCACAGAAAATCACAACATCTTGCAGAAAGAAAGGGATAGAAAATAGAAAGATAGAGATGAAAGAAAGAAACAACATCAGAACCTTAACAGCAGAATGAATAAATTATATTAATAACATAAGTATTACGTAATATACAACAATTATCAGAGTTACGCAGATTACACATCACATACTAGACAGTGATAAACACATGTCTGGTCATACATCTCAATACAATATAAGGAAACTGCTCAGAGAAACCAACACAGCAGAACACTATATATAACTATAACGCAGAAGCCTCTTACTCCATTGCTCCTCCATAATTCGTCAAAGCTAACCTGAATCCCTTGGCTACTCGTAAATATTTGAGTACCCAAAAGTTTAAGAAAACAGAAGATAAACTCTGAGTCAGACATGGGTCTGGTGTGAGTAATAGGTTAAGGTTGCTTAAATTTTGAAAAACCTTTGAAAACAAAGGGCATCAAGTAAGACTCCCCACACATAAACATGAGTAAGTTTTTACCTTACGCTAACCAAAACATTTGATAGGAAATCCAGTGATATTATAATAGGTCTAGGGTTTTCAAGTAAATATGAAATAGCCAAAATTGTTACATGATTAAATTCCAGCTATTAGCCACAAAAGTGGGTAATACAATCAAAACCGAGGGCACTTATTGGATTTTGGATTCCATACAATGGTAGGGCTACTGGGGTACTGCCCGTCATAGTGCGTGGCCTAGATCAACGTACCGAGGAGCCACCCTAACTTCCCAGCAACACAAGGCCGGAACCATCCCTTGCTGGACAGTCCCGAACAAGACAACCCCGACAGTTGGAGCTCACAATTTCCCACACAGCCGAAATAAAAGGGACCTCTAGACAGGGGAAAATCTCGTCCTACTTGGGCATGACCCACTTAGCCTTGCTGCACCTCCCCTGTTTTAGCCATTCCCGGTTGATGAGGCTTGAGGCTAAGATTTCCTTTAATCAGAACACATCACTTAGAATGCTCATCGTCCACCTGACGATGTTCTGAAAGCATTCAATCCATATAAGTTCGTTCCGGGTTCGAACGAAATCGAAGGCATTATCTCGTTACACTCATTTTGGAATCACCCATAGAGTTAACGACGATAAACCCTTGCATTCTAAATCTTCATCTTCACTTGAGATTCACGACATACCGTTAATTTGGATCGATGCGATTTTCGAATATCCAAATATGGAAACCCGGCCCCGGTCTCATCGAAATCCAAAACGTGTCTTTTAAGGCCAAGTTGTTTTAAAGTTTAAAACAATTCAATTTAATTATCTATATACACACAGATAGATGACTCACAAATCACAATAGATAATCAACATTATCATCATAAACAGACGATCCACATTATCATTATAAACAGATAATCCATACTATCATCAAAATAGATAATCCATATTATCATCACAATGCAACCAAAGCATTTATACCTCACAACATTACTTATCTCATTTCTGAGATCACAAACCATTCAAGGAAATCAACATTATCCATTCATACATAAGAAATGATTTGCTTAATCATATCATCTATAATTAATCTAAAATGAATTAAATTAATTACTTCCATCATTAATTAATTTAAAGTGAATTAAATTAATTACTTCATCTTTAAAATTTTGTTTACATAACCATTTAATCGATTACAAATCAATTAATCAATCATTCGAATTAATCACTTTAATTAATCACCCTTGATAATTATCCTCAAGTAATTGTCCTTTAATTAGTTTCACAAATTAATTATTCTTAACCCCTTACAGCAATTAACCTTTAATTACTTTATTAATTAATTAACTATAATTAATTATATTAGTCCTTAATTAGTTGCATTAATTACCTTTAAATCACTTATCATTGATTAATCAATCTTAATTAATTATCCCTTAATTACATCATTAATTGTATTAATTAATGATCCCTAATTGCATTTTTAATTAATTACTTTATTTAAATTAATTACAATAAGTAATTAATCTTAATCAAACCACAATTATTAATCACTCCTGATTAATCACATTCAGTAATTAACTAACTTTAATTACTTCATTAACTGAATTAATTATTCCTTAATTAATTTCTTAATTAATCCCTTGATTAATTACAAAGTAATTTAATCCAAATTACTTCAATTCTTAAATCACCTTCAATTAATTACATCCTGTAATTACCAATTAATTACTTCACTAAGTAATTCCAATCCATTAATTACATTAAGTAACTATCATCAAATCATTCAGTGCTTAAAATTATTTAAACTTAATTAATCATTTTAAACTAATCACATTAAACTCAATTAATTACATTAAGTAATTAATTCCTTAATTACCTCCATTAAGTAATTACACTTAAACAATTCACAAATGATTATCTTTAATTAATTAATCTAATTAATTATTAAAATTAACCACATTAATTGATTATTAAGTAATTCCAGTTAATGACTTTTATTAACCATTCTTTAATTACTTCCATTAAGTAATTAACTTAGATTAACCATTGTTAATCACAAATTAATTTATCTTTAATTATCCATTAATTAATCTCTAATTATCTAATTAATTAAGTGTTAACTGTAACGTAATTAATCCTTAATTACTTGATTAATTTACCTTGATTATAACTTAATTGCTTAATTAATAAATTTTTAATCATTAATTAATAATCTTTAATTATCTAATTGGTGATCTTAATTACCAACTATTAACCCTTAATCAATTATTTATTAATCCTTAATCATTAATTAATTAAATTAACTAATTATTCCTTAATTACCTCATTAATTTAATTAATTTCAAATCATTAAATCTTAATTTAACTTTAAGATAAAACATTTCTTAATTATGACTAATTGTCATTAAGAGAAATATTGGAAAAAATCTACTTTTGAATTTACTTTAAAATTTCATTTCAAATACGATATTTAAAATGAATACAATTTAACATAAACAAAGTTTAAAAACCCTTTAAATTACATGGTAAAGAAATGCTTGTCTTATAAAAGAAATTTATAAGAGTTTAATCCAAATTCATTTTAAGTTCAATAATTTAAATTTACACTTTAACATACAAAGTTGTTTAAATCTTTCAAATTTAAAATTTCTTTTATTTAAAAAACTGAAATACATATTTAAATCTTTAATTAAACTTAACTTTAAAACTTACTCACATTTTCAAAACTTCATTTAAAAAAATTCAAACTACTTACTATTTTTAAGTAGTTTAACAATTCAAGTTTAAAACTTTATTATATTTTTTAATTTAAAACTGAGATTAAACTTAACTTGAATTCTAGATTTCAAACTTGTATTTAAAACTTAGTTTAAAACTCTTGCTTTCATTTATAAACTTCAGGTTTTTTTAAAGTTTTAAAACAAACATTACAGGTTACTGTAAAAACCTGTAGCATCTTTTAAACCCGAGCCCAACCCCATTTTGCTTCGAGTCTAAAACCAAACTCCCTCGAGCAAACTAACCCACTACTTCGAGTCCAACAGTCGAATCACTCGAGTTAAACTCGAGCAACCTCCTCTGCTTTCAAAACCTAACCAAAACATCACCAGACAAATCACTTCACCGTACATATGCACGGTGGCTCCGGCCACCATTGATCATCAACGATGATCGCAACACGTCAGAAATCAACTCTGCAACCCACCACGATCATCAAATCGTCTCCAACAGCCAGAAATCACAATCGAGCACCCAATTCCAAAAGTTGGAAAAAACTGAACATCACCAACCCAAAATGTGAAATCGCCTCGTCTTTACAACTCCGACCACCGTAGACTCTGAAACTCCAGCATCGACTTCGACTATGGCCAAGCTACCACTACCCGAAGATTTAAAACACTCGATCAACTACGCAAGCCGTGGTGATCAATACACTAAGCACAGCTAAAACTAGGGTTCTAAAAGGAATACCACTGTTGTAACCTCTCTGATGAATTTTATCACCATCAACAATTTTTCCTAGCATCTACTAACACCCCTCTACCATCTGGAAGAACCCTGTCCCCTCCAAATACATAGATCACCAGAAAACCCCAATTCATCCCAATTCATCTCTTAACTGCACCTTCACCCCAAACCTAAAAACTACGGTTCTTGTTTTAAAAATCATATTTTTGTTTATGTATTCAATTTATAATACTGAATTGATAAATTACAATCTTTGAGTTTTACTTTATTTTAATATGCATGGTTGTTTTGATTTTACAGAAACAAACAGGCTTATATTTTGACTTACATAAATTATTAAACCTTAACCTATGTTAAAACAAACAACATTTGTTTGTAAATCAGATCCTATCAGAACTAGATCAAGAGGTAAGGATTTTAAATAAAATATTTTGAGCCTGGGTACAAAACAGAACAGAATACATATACACAGCATGCATACAAATAATATTCACATCTAACATTCTCTTATATACATGCAATACACATTTATTTCAACCATACCAACATGCAACCAAATTTATTTTTAAATTTTAAAAGTTAATCACCTGATTCAAAATGAACAGAGCTTCCAGATTTTGAAAAAGCTTTTGAACCCTTTTAAACTAAAATGCACCCCATTTTTTAAAATAGTCTTTTGATACTTTGAGCTCTTTTAAAAACTGACATGCTTCTATAAAAGCTTGTGTGCTTGAAAATGAAGTTGCTGCTTCCAGACTTTAGAACAGATTTCAGATTTTCTTTTGTTTGAAATGTATAAGCTACTGATTTGAAAAGGTTACAAGGATTTGTATTGCTTTGATTTGAGTTTGTAAACTGATTTTGGTTTTGAAGGGTTATTTACTGATTTTGGAAAGTGATCCAGGTCTTGAACTTGAAAATGAGTTACAGGGAAGTGATTTTTGGTTTGCATGCAGAGCAAATTTCCAGATTTAGGAAAAAATGCAGATTTATTTCTTTTGATCATGAACTACAGGTTTTTCTTTTGCATTATGATTTGAATAGTAAACTACAGATTTTAGAGGAAGTGATTTTCAGGTTTGAGAATAAAACAGGTTGAAGTTTTTCTCTAATTAGAAAATGAGAAAAAGAAATAAGAATGAAAGATGTATACTTATATAGGCCAATTTTTCTGATTTTGTAAAATAAAAGAAAATCAAATTTAATGAAGCCACTTGTAAATCATTTCAATATTTGTCACATTCCTTGCTTGTTTAAATTACACATGTTATTAGAAGCCTTATGAAAACTACACATGTTCTTTAAGTAATTTAGTATTTATTTTAAATGTAGATAAAAGCTTTTTAACTTAGTTAATTAGTTTTTAAAATACTTAGTTATATATATAGCTAATTTTAGAGAAATAAAACCAAGTATAATTATAAATAAAAACAATACATATATTTATTATTTGAAAATAATATTTTTGATCATTTAAATAAATTTATAAAAGAGGATATAAATTACTTATTATTTAAATGAATAAATGTTTCATTTATTAGTTGTATTTTAAACTTTCATATCTAATTTATAAATCATATTTATTAATCAATATTTTAAAAAGAATGTTAAACAAATCTTATTATTAATCTTATTTAAACTTTAAGCTAAAATCCTTTTTAAATAATTAAACATTTATTTTATGTATTTAAAACCATATAGTTATTTATTAAATAGCTTTAAAAAGATTAATATTAAATTAAATCATAGTTTTCCAAATTATTGAATATGTATATATATTAATATTTGAAATCAAGATTCATTTATTAATTTAAACCAAAGATTGTTTATTTAAAATATATGCATGCAATACTCATTTAAATAGAAATTAATTTATTAACTTTTAAAAGATAAATTCTACCAATTAAATATTTATTAAAGGAAAATTATTAAATCAATTCAAATTTTATTAACAAAAATTATCAAATCAATTTCAATTTTAATACAGATTATTAAATAGATATTGTCAAAAATCCCAGGATATCATACCATGTCCTCCACCGTGGCGTAGTGCTCCCATTTTATTCTATCCATCGCCACGTGGACCTCGTCGGCCATCTTAAGAGCTTCAATCTCGGATTTACAAGAAGACTCGGCCTCATTATTGAGCGCTTGAATGATCCGGCCTTTCTGGCCGAGTTCTTTCTCCAACCTTTCAATCGTGGTTGCCCGGTCGAAGGCCGCCTTCGATGCCTTTTTCGTATTTTTCAACCACTCATGATACTGGAAGAATATATCTGCAACATAATTGTGCACTGTGTTTTCGGCCGACGCAGGATCCTTTTCAAGCGCGGAGGAAAGACGAACCCATCAAAACAAATATCAGGAAAATCCTTTCTCAGCTGAGCGAGCCTAATCGCTCCTTCCCCCATGGGCACGACGAGGGCCTGTGCAGTAGTTGAGGGGTCTGCAACTTCAGTTCTATGTTGAGATTCAGGCCTAGACAATTGGGAAGATGGTTTGTGCCATGGAGCTTCCGAAGGTTGTGAAACATGAACAGGCAGCGGGGTAGGCGCTTTGGGAGACGGCGTACGAGATCGAGACCGACGCCTATACCCCTTATCTCTATTAGACCGCTCCTGACTAGAGTACCCCTAATCATAGTCTTTGTCTCCTTCTCTCCTACGCGATTCGTAGTGTGACCAAGATCGGCGTTTGCTGCGTAGACTACGAAGCATTGAGCCTTGACCGGATATGGTATCTGCAAAGCAAACAGGAATAAAAGTTAGTAATCTTTCATAGTGGACGTTTTACAGTCAGAAATCATGTAGTGCCGTGAAGTGTGATTGTATGTGCAACCCCCCGACCAACCGGATGTGTCAACCATACTTGTGGGCAGAGACTCGCTTAAAACTATGGCGTGTTGGAGTTCATCCAATCCGGCATCATGCTACATCGACACGTCGCCCAAAATTGGAAGATCGACGAGTCCTTTGCAAAGATTTTCCGTTCTTGGGGGAGACACCTTCGAAATTCTAACTCCGGAGGCGGGCCGGGATGTGACTATAGATTTCCATCTTCCCGTTTTGGATTGCTTAAAAACGGCTGCCTTTCCTTTTCTCTTTTCTTCAGAATCCTGGGTCGCATCTGCAGGCCCGGCCAAAGGTTCGTCATCGGTATGGGTTCTTTCGGAATCAACTTCCTCAACTATGACTACTCTGAACTTCATGCACTTAACTCGTTCCCACGGGATAGTCCTTAGTGCACCTTCGAGCCTTATACTTTGCCTGCGCTCAATCAGTCCAAGAATCCTAAGGTTCCTATCCGTCAAGACCAAATCGATATTCCTCTCTTCACTTGGGACCCCTTGGAGAATCCAGACTATCTCCTTGTAATACCCGCCTTCAGGTCGCTGAATTATCGTTGTAAGGAAAAAGAGATATGAGTTTGGTTTCATCTATAACTGTCTTGTCAATTACTCGAGAAGATGGCATACTCACGTCTAAATAGCCATCGACTGGCGAATCCTGGGGGGCATCTGACATAGAACCACTCCGTCTTAAAGTAGCTCAGCCTAGTCCAAGACCCGTAACTACTTGACAATTTCTCACCGCCTCCAGGAACGTAAAGGATGGGCTATCCATCCGACTTTTGAAGTTGAATAAGTATCTGATCTCTGTCAGGAGTGGCAGTCGATAAAGATACTCCATGAATACAATGAACAAGCTGTTTAGCAAAGCGTATCCGTTATGGTGTAGCTGAGATGGAGCGATCCCCAGAAAAGATAGCACCTCTCTTATAACTGATTGAACGGGGGGATTGTCCTAGCTACGCATGCATGGTGATTAAATGCGATATATCCCTCTGGTGGATTGTGCGGTCTGTCATTTGGTCATGGCAGTAGTACGTAATCCATCGACAGACCATGTCTTAGGCATATTCTCCCTAGCATATCTTCAGAGATGTGGGACGAAACAGAATCTGGCAGACTATTGATGAAAGATGCATCAGGTGCCTCGTCCAAGGCTGGACCAATGATTTCGGCCTCAATGTCCGGTATTTCGATTGCTAAAGGAGTTAAACTCTGAAATCCTTGTGGCTATGAGCTTGAAGTTTCCATTGCTAACTAACTCATGAAAAACCATCATTAGGCGCTAACGAGCCCATGCGTCCCCCATGAAGTGTGTGAACGTGTTGTACAGTGCGATGTTGTGCATTACTTGAAAAGATTCTACAGAGTTAGAGGAAGTATGTAAACGACGAAGACTTCAAAGTCCAGTTGGAATTACCATCATCGCTGACCGTCATAACCAGACCATAGGGATGTTGGCAATCGATCCGAATTAAAATTTCTTATCATGTTGTTAAGTTATAGTTCCATCAATGAGCTTCAAAAGGCAGTCAAATGTGTAGTTCTACGGTCAAGTCCGATTATGCAAGGCAGAACCTCGTTGGAGTCGAACGTTGAAATGTGAAAAAGTTCTCTAGATCTATTAAACTCTTGCTTTGGATTGGTCGCCACAGCTCAAATTAGAGACAAGTCAGAGGCCTCCTTTTTGTATCGATTGCGTTCGAAACGATACATTTCACATCGATCGAATTCGAATCGATACGCTTCGTATCAATAAAATTCGTACCGATGTGTTTCGTATCGCCCCGGTTCGAATCAGTACGTCTCATGTCGTTCAAGATCGAATCGATACACTTCGTATCAATTAAGTTGTGCCAACTTCGTATCGATCACAACTCGGGAGCTTCACATCGATCATATCACAACTATAAAAAATGATGGAGTTTGTATCGATTGCTTGCTCAGAACTTCTATCAATCATGCTTCTTAAGGTTTCATATTAAATGCTTCGGATCGATACGAAGTTCGTCCACCCAGGATCAATAAGGACCCCATCACTCCTCAATCAACACAACATCGACTCGAACCCCACATCCGGTCATCGATACGAAGTCAAGCCACGATTTTCCTTTCATCGGTATGAATGAAAGCCGAGCAACCATCAATCGATTGTTCCATCTCCTTAACCCCTTCTTCTCCAACCTACACGAGCGTCTCCATGGCCACTCTCGACCAAACTTTGGCCTAGATCTGGCCTTAGCGCATGCCAAAATTGATAATCGGCAAATATGGTATGGATCTGGAATTCAAACTCCGTCGCATGAATTTGGTCATAGCTGATTAATTACCTAGATTAAAGTTGGAATTCGAAGGATTGAAGGTCTAAATTTGATCGATTTGAAGGTAATATGCAGTTCCTCTTTTCTCGAGTTCATCGATCGATGCGAAAGTAACAAGTAGAGGAGGCAACAGTAAAAAGTGAAAAGTGAAAAATGGCCGAAGTCCAAAGTATTTATATGGATCCTAGGGAGAAAAGGGGGCGATTCACCTCCCAATCAACATGATCGGCCACTATAGGTCAACACTCTGATCGAGTCAAACGGGGAGTTTGAATCCATCAGCCCAAGCTCCTATCGATTCGAAATGGTCAGTAGATCCATCGATATGAAGTACACGATGAAGATAGCTCCGAAGACAATTGAGTTCCATCGATTCGAAGTCTTTATTCGCATTGATGAGTTCACAGTCACGGTGCATCGTTGCGAATTGTTCTGTTCGAATTCATTGGTTCCATCGATACGAACGTCAGTGTCGAATCCATCAAAGCACGTACACATCGATGCAAAGTATCCATATCACATCCACTAAATGCAAAGTCTCTCAATGTGAAAGAAACCTTTCAAACTTCTATATCGATTTAGGAGAGGATCGATATGAAGGAGGATCCAAAAACAAACATCAAGCGTTGTTGCGACTCGAGTTTCACATCGATTCAGGAGAGGATCGATACGGAATTCGATACGAGGAAACTGACAACGACTCGTGAACTTGCAATGTTAGTGAGAGTCAGGTTAACATGTATACGTGCACGACAGACTAATATTCAATTTTCCACATTCACAGGGATTGGAGATCCATCTAACAACGATTACGGCGACAAACATCTAATAGCTATCATGCAACAATCAGTTACAACAACTTAAGATTACAACCTTTAACAAAAAAAGAATAACTGTTCAGAGTGAAGACTGTGGCTTTTCAAAGCACGTCATGTTTCCACAAGACGTACTTTGGGGGCAAATGTTATACCTTTTTTTGGCAAGGCCGAGATATCAAAGAACTAGTTGAAAACCAAGGATCACTCGTCGCGAATATCGAGTATGCACAGGTTCGCTATGGATGTCGACGAATTTTGTCCGCATCAGGCCATAATTGATGAGACACGATGTGACGACCCGAACTCGATATCCGACAAACAACATCAAATTTGTATCGCCGAAGCTTGCAACACCATTAGATGATAAATAACACAGCGGAATAAAAGATGATATCACTGATACAACATGAATACAATATCTGATACATCAATTTGATATAGTGATAACCATCAATATCAAAGAATATACAACACAAAATATAGTGGAACACGATGCAATAAGAGATAAGTCTTCAGTGGATCTAATACTTAAACTCCAATCCAAAACTCCAAAGCTAGAACTCCAAAACTATAAGCTCGATCCACCATCACCGTTGCACAATGATAAGCAAGGTCAGCCCATGCACTCCAAAGACTCCAAAAGTTTATCAAACAGAAAGCTGAAGCTACCAAACAATATCTACTATCTGACTATTTGCAAAACCAAACTCTAGACTGCCTGTGTGGAAAATTATGGGCACCCAGAGTTTAGGAATGGAACAATAAACTCCGAGTGCCCATAATATTCCACACGGGCAGTCTAGAGTTTGGTTTTTCAGATAGTCAGATAGTAGATATCGTTTGGTAGCTTCAGCTCTCTTTTTGATACACTTTTGGAGTCTTTGGAATGCATAGGCTGACCTTGCTTATCTTTGTGCAACGGTGATGGTGGATCGAGCTTGAAGTTTTGGAGTTCTAGCTTTGGAGTTTTGGATTGGAGTTGTAGTATTAGATCCAGTGAAGACTTATCTCTTATTATATCGTGTTCTGCTGTATTTTGTGTTGTATATTCTTTGATATTGATGATTATCATTGTATTAAATTGATGTATCGGATATTGTATTCATGTTATATCAGTGATATTATCTTTTATTCCGCAGTGTTATTTATCATCTAATGGTGTTGCAAGCTCCGGCGATACGAATTTGATGTTGTTTGTCGAACATCGAGTTCGGGTCGTCACACACGACAAGTGAAGCCATGGAAGCCAACACTCCAAATTTCAAGTCAATCTGAGTTCGTATGTTCAAGTTAGGATCGATGCAAGTACGAGGAAATAACCTTGGTTTCCTATCCATCAGTGCACTTTGGTTCGTATCGATATGGTTCGAATCCATCGACTTCACACCGATCGGTCTCGTATCCATCAGACAGTCCCACTTCGCATCGATCAGTTTCTCTTGGTACGTATCAATCAAGTTATCGATATTTGAATCCATTATCTTCGTATCGATCGGCTGATGAAAACTTCACATCCAACAACTACGATAAGTCACTGCTTCGAATCCATGAAGTAACTGCCATGTTCGCATCTATCCACTTTCGTTAGTTTGTACCTATAACGGAGCTATTGTTCAAACCCATCAGGGACTGTTAGTTCGAATCCATCAGGAAACTGCTCTTCGTATCCATCGGATGACCATGCTTGCCACCCATCAAAATGATAACTACTTCGTACCCGTAGGGGCCTTTGTTTGAACTCACTTGTTCGTATCCATCGAGTCAAATGAGCCTGGATTGACGCAATGATTTCCGATACGAACGCGGCGAAACCTCCGGGATGACTCGATCAACATAGCGAGAAAGATGGATCGGTAGAAAGAACGTGCGCCACGTCCACCTGTTAGCGCATACGGTTGTCGATTCGAAGCGAACAATTCATTTAGATTGATTCTAACGAATCGGCTTGTCGAAGAATGTCATTTCGTATCGACCATAACTCAAAATCCACTGATCCAAATGCTATGAAATTTTCGCAGAAGACTACGTGCAAGCTAAAGATTGTTCTCGCCAAGTTTCACCTCCATCAGACGCAATCTTGATCGATACGAATTGAATTCGTATCAATCACAAAACGAGTCGACACTTCTCGGAATCTATTGCGTGGGCCCTCTCACGTGCCAGAACAAGTCTCCCGAAGTTTGAGCGAAATATCAGCCTCCTACGCCTATAAATAGAGCCCTGGAGCCTACAAATAAGGGAACATTTGATTCTCAAGCACCCAGACTCTGCCGGAGCGAGATTTGCATTTTAATCTTGATGTTGGATTCGAATTCCAAGCTGTAATCTACTGTTGTTCGCTGTAATCACGTGTAATCATTGAAAGAGAATAAATAAAGTCTTAAAAACTTCATAGTGGACATAGGCAACACGCCGAACCACTGTAAATTGCTTGTCTGTGCATTTACCTTTCTATTTGTTGGATTTTTTGTTAGATAATCCTCATTTTAAATTTATATTCTTCCTGTTATCTTTTCAAAAACTTCCGAAGAGTGTTGTGCCCATTTTTGATACAAACAGTCATCTTAACCCAAGTTATTCAAGTGATTAAATTTTAAGTACTAGATGTCACTTTTACACAGCAATTCGTCATAGGTAACCATATTATCTTTGTTCAACCCAACAAAACATTTCATTTCACAAAGCACCACAATCACATATCAGGGATAACAAATAATCCAAGGCATTTAAATATCATTCAATCATTCATAAGCAAGATAAATTAGTCATACCATTTCTGATTAATTTAATTAACTACCATTGAATTAAATTAATTACTTTATTACTTATAAATCTTGCTAATCTAATACTAATTAATTATATTCAATTAATTAATCGTCCTTAACTAATCGTTCTTTAATTACATTAAGTGATTTGCCTTTAAATTAATTACACAAATTAATTATTCTCAATCCATCACATTACTTAACCTTTAATTATCACTTTAATTAATTACCTAGATTAAATATCCGAAAATCACATTGATTAATTATTATTTAAATTAATTCACATTCACTAATTAACTAATCCTTAATAATTTTCCTTAATTAATCGATCCTTTAATTAATTACACTAAGTAATTAATTCTTAATTACTTCCCTCAAGTAATTAACCTTTAATTACTTTTATCAAGTAATTTTCCTTATATTAATTGCATCCAGTAATTTATCCATCAATTACTTCACTAAGTAATTACACTTATAAATCTCATTAAGTAATTATACTTAATCAATTAACAAGTGACCATCTTTAACTAATCAACAATTAATTAATCACATTTCATTAAATACAACTAGGTAATTCATCCCTTAATTACCCTACAAACCAATTAATTAATCTTTAATTAATTATTCTTTAATTATTAATTAATAAAAATTAATTATTAATTAATCTCCTTCAATACAAAGTAATCAATCCTTAATTACTTTTAAAATCAATTAATTAATCTTTAATTAACTGATTAATTATCCATTAATTATTGATTGATAACCTTAATTATTAATCAATATCTCTCAATATCAATTAATTAATACAAAATTACTTTAATTAAATTAAGTAATTATACTTATATTTCTTAATCAACTTAATTAATCTCTAGGCATTAAACCTTAATTATCTTAAGTTAAAACTTTATCTTACTAATGCCTTATTACCATTATCATTTAAAACATTTTGTCATTATGATTACCTTTACTTAATTAAATCATTAATTAAGTTTTAGAATAAAATAAGCATTTAATCTTGATAATTTTAAAGTTAACAAATCCTAACTTGCTTAAAATAACTTAAAACATTATCAAGTAGAAGTTTTAAAAACTAATTTCAATTTGTATTTAAAACTTACTTTTACAAAAATCATAAACTTCCATTTTAAATTAATGTTTAAAATCACCTTAAATTTTATAAAATTTAAATTAAATAAAATTTCAAAATCTCTTCATCCATTGTTAAAGAAACAATTGTAAATTGAGTAAGTTTAAATAATAAATTTAAACTGGATTTAAATTTAAATTCCGAAAACCAATTTGATTTTTAATACATTTTTTAAAAAAAAACCGCTCTTTACTAATCTTCAGGTCAAACCCGAAGACAACTTGGGTTAAATCCCGAGTAAACCACCATTTCAGCCCCTTTTTTTTCAAAACTTAGATTTTAATTTAAGTTGTAAAACTTCACAGGCCTAAACACACGTAATCACTCGAGTTCGAACTCGAGTCATAATCCAAAAAACACGATTCTATCTTTGAGCCAATTCCCATTCAAAACATCAGACACCCAAAGTATCACCATGTGCACCTGCATGGTTGATTTCGACGGCGATGACCATCACCGAAGGCTTTGACACACCGACCATCCTCCAAGCATCGGTTACCGATCGTCCAAATACAAACCCAAGCTTCAAAGCAAAATCGAACAGGAGGGTAGAAACTGGAACACACAACATCACCACAAGATGACTCGACCACCTCACTCCGACCACCACAATCATTGTCTCTCCAGCCTCGCAATCTCCTTACATCCCCGAAGCTTTTCTCGTTGATCTGGTGAAGCTCGATCCACCATAGGAGATGCACTGTCCCAAATTACAATCTCTACCAAAACTAGGTTTAGAAACTAAACCACTTCGCCAACTATGCCACGATGATCAGACACTCTCCTCACCATTTTTGCCGAACACCTTGGTCCTTCCTCTATCTTCAGCCAAGGTCCCGATCACCATAGGTTACCCAGCTACCAGAAATTTCTCACAAACCATATTCTGGTTGTCTCAAAAATTCCTACTCAATAAAAATTTAAAAATTGTGAATTTCTTTTAAAAATCCTAATTTCCAATGCAGATTCAAGTTATAATCATGATTCAGCAAATTCAGATGTTTTGGGTTTTGACATATTTTTAGAAAACTACTGTATTTCTAAATTTGCAGACAATTTCCCACTTCCTCTGCTTAATTATATTTTAAATACTTAATATAAGTAAAAGTAAACATATTTGTTTACATTTCACAACCTATATGTGAAAGTTTAAAGAGCACTTGGTTTATGCTTAAAATTTAAACCTGTCATTTGTAAAACAGGGTTATGCAGAGAGTTTCAGACATGCACACACAACACTTCCTATTTATAGTTTCCAAACCAAATCACACACATGCATAAAATTTTCACAGCACATACCATAGTTTAAACAAATTTTAGTTGTTTACTCACCAGATTTTAAAAAGCAGAGACTGGAAGCTTTGAAAACTTGTAGAGCTTTAATCACTTGAAACTTTGCATTGCTACTATGTTGAAGCTTATTTGCTAAGATGATTCAAAACTGAACTGAAGCTGCTATTATTCTTGCTTGAACTTTGATTATTTATTTGTTTCCAGATTTGCTTGCTTATTTGAGAAGGTTATAGGTTTGCATTGAAGATGTTACGGGCTTGGCTATTGTTTTGAAAAGAAAATGTTTATAGGCTTGAAAAGATTACTGATTTTGGTTTTGATATGAGATTTGAGAAATGTTACAGGGTTTGCATTTGATTTGGTTTGAGTTTGAGAATGGGTTTTCAGGTTTTAATTCAAGAGAATCTCATGTTTGATTCAAAAAAAAAATTGGTTTTGGAAAATATTTCAGGTGAAGTTTCTTTGTTACTTAGAAATGAAAATTAGAAAAGAGACGAAAAGAAGAGGTATAAGTTTATATAGTATAAATTATAATTTATCAAAAATTTTAAAGGAAATAAAAATAAAAGAAAGACACTTGTCTATTACCATTGTTAATTAAACAAAACATATATTTACAAGCTTTCATAAATCAACATTTGTAATTATTTTGTTTTTTTATTTATTTTTAAAAGACATTAAAAGCTTTTATATTAATTAATCTAATTAACAAATACATTTGTAAATAATAAATGTTTCCTTAGTTTTATATAAATAAAACCTTTAAAAGAAAATAAAATAAAACCAATTATATTTTAAACAAAAAATCATATAAAATATATTTAAAAATCCAAAACATATTTAAGATATATATATATATCTTTTGAATTCCAAATTTTAAATTTAAATTGAAAATCCAATTTGAAATCAACCCACACAAATATATTTACTTAAACAAACACAGATTCAATATGTTTGAAAATAATAATATTTCTATTTAAAAATCTTCTTATACCATATATATATATATATATATATATATATATATATATATATATAAACAACCATTATTATTTGACTTGTTAAATTTAAGTAATTATAGGAGATTATGAAATATTTATCCAAAGATTTAAAAAAATCCAATTTTATTTATATTTTCAAATTTACTTACATAACCAGATATCTTTCATTATCAGAATTTTTATCTATTCAATTGACAGTTTATTATTTTAATAAATTTAATTCTGATAATTACCGATTAATAGATGTCCAAAATTTTTGGTTATCACATTAAAAATAAATTTTGACAAAAGTTCCGTGTTAGTTTTAAATGATTTTAAAAAGGTTGAAAATTTAGTAGCTAATACTCTAAATTGTAAAACTATGTTATTTCCTTTTGACTACCTTGGCTTTGTGATTGGACCCACCAATCTCAAACATGACGATTGGATTATTATCATCGATAAAATCAAAAATAATATTTCTAACTATAATGGGAGATTTTTACCTAGAGTAGGCAGATTAGTTCTAATTAATTCGGTTTTATCAGCCCTTCTGATTTATTGGATGTCCATGCATCTGTTTCCAGATTGGGTTATTGATAAAATCGATAAAATTAGAAGAGATTTCTTATGGTGTGGGGAAAATTCTAATAATAATATAAAATGTCTAGTAAATTGGGAAAACGTTTGTAAGGCTAAAACGGAAGGTGGTTTAGTGTTATTAATTTGCGTAATATGAATTTGTCCTTGCTACGTAAATGGTTATGGAAGTTTAAGGATATCAATGATAACGCTATTTGGAATGAGATCATTTCTAAATATTACTACAATGGAAATAGCAATTTATATCAAATTGCTTCTCTAACAACTCAAAATATATCTAATTTTTGGAAAAATATTTTAAAATATTTCAAGATTTTTAATTTAGAAACTAATATAATAGTTCATTCTGGCAATTCTACTTCTTTTTGGCATGACAAATGGATTTCGGTCTTACCTCTTAAAGTGGAATTTAAAGAGCCTTATAAATATGTAATTTTAAGTTTGCTTTAATTAATGAAGTTTATTTTCCTAATAATGATCCTCCTTGGAATTTTAGTTTTAATAGAATTTTAGTAGGTTCAACTCCTAGGCAACTTTATTTGCTATATGCAAAATTAAATCTTTATAATATTGATAATGATAATGATATTATTTGTTGGAAACGGGATAAGAGTAAGAAAGGCACCCCAAATTCTTTTTACAGATTTATTAATTTTTCGGGTACAATAAACAACTCATTTAAATTTATTCGGAAATCTAATGCTCCTCCTAAGTCTAAAATTCATGTGGTTAATTCTGCATGGAAAACTAAACACAATAGAATTATGAAAAAGCAAAAACATTTATAATGATAATAAATGTTATTTTTGTAAGCTGCACCTTGAAGATATAAAACATATATACTATGATTGCACGGATTCTTATTACATTCTAAATAATATTCTTAAATTTTTTAATTTTAATATACTTCGAATTATGATTTCTAATGGAATAACATTAGATTTAGGTTCAAAAAGAATATTCGATTTTTACTTGACACTTTTCATTATTATTAGTTGGTATATATGGTTTGATAGAAATCAAAGGATTTTTAATAATAATAGTCATTTTAACAAATTGATTTTTACAATTTTTTATTTTGTTTTAATTGGATTTCTAATCCCAAATATAAATTAGCTAAAAATAATCTTTTTAAAGGGTATCTTAATAAGGTTATTATAATATTAACTTATTGAAACACAACAATTACATATTTAATATTATAATTTTTCAGTCTTTTATGATGATTTAAACGTTAATCATAACTTACTTATGATTGAAGATTCTTAAATATTACTTTCGATTTGTTTTTAATTATTTGTTCTTGTCTTTGGTGGTTTTAGCTTATGAGAATTTTAATTCTATTGTTTTTGTATAGGTTTTTCTCATTTAGGTTTTATTTCCCATCTCATCTATACATATATCTACATATGTATATGTAAGTATGTATGTATATTAATTATACAAATATACATATATATGTATAATTCTTACTTTTTCCTTAGTCATCCTTCAGATATAGGTATGGGCGATAGGATGGAAGGCTCTTTTTACAGGTTTACTTGCAGTTCCACCAAAGATGTAGGACTCATTCATCCCTATTATGGCATTTTATCTTCAGGAGGATCCATTCTTATGTTTGGCACTTCTTCCTTTGTATAGAGTCTCCAGGGCAGATTCTTTATTCAGCATCATATCCAGTTCCACTTCAGAGTAGATGTATCCTCACTCCTTCTGATCTAGATGCATGAAGCTTTCTTCTTTGTTTGTATTGCGTAGTGTGACGACCCAACATCCAAACTCCAGGAAGTCGCATCGCTAAGAAGAAAGAAAGGAATAGAAAAGAGAAAAGAAAGGAAAGAAAGAACAGACAACATCAGAATCTCACAGCGGAATCGAATAAATTATAATATATCACATAATACTTTACATAGTATCATATACATCAGATTTAAACAGCTAATACAACACAAACTAGATAGTTATAAACTTCTGTCTAGCAATTACAATTCAAGTATATCAGAGAAAACAGATACAACTCAAACACAGCGGAACCAATAAAAATATCTACACGCTGAAGCCTCCTGCTCCATTATCTCCTCCAGAACTTGTCAAAGAAATCCTGAAACACTTGACTACTCATACGTAATATGAGTACCCAAGAGTTTAATAAAACGGAAAATAAACACTCAGGTCAGACAGGGGTCTGGTGTGAGTAAACGGGGATAAAAGTTTCTTAACTTTAGAAAATCCTTTGAAAACAAAAGGTATCACGTAAGACTTCTGTAACAACCCGATGTTTTGCCCAATTCATAATCGTCATTAAATGATTAATTTCGTTGGCTAATTGCCTATTGAAGTTTTTAAATTTGAATTAAAATTCTTTTATAAATGGTTAAAAGGAATTGTGGGCTTTGAAAAATCAAATAGTGGCCCATGTTTTAATTTTGGCCGTGAAATTTACAAAGGCAAATTGTCGTTCCTCTTTTATTTTATGTAACCCGTCCCCTTTTCTTATTTTCATTCATTCGAACCCGACCCATTTTATTCTCTTTGAGAAAATGATGGCGGCCTCTCTCGTTCTCCCCCTTTTGAAGCTAGGGCATTGAAATCGAAGACGAATGATGGCGCTCGCTTGTTCGATTCTCTTCTCCGTTCGTCTCCTTTCTTGGGCCTTGGCCGCTTCGAACTAGGTGAGTAATCTTTATTACTCACATCTATGACGACTCAGTATTATGCTTTGCGTATGAATTGGTTTTGTTGTTGATGCTTTCTCTGATTTCTGTCAAATGTGTAATTTCGTGATACTTGGTTAACCCGGCTTTGCTTTTGGGTTGTTTAATATTTCGTGACCATCACGAATTCGATTTTCTTTGTTAACTTCTGTCACTTTGATTTTAAACCTCTTGCTGTGTCTTACTTGAATTTCGCGTGTTTATGACCTGAGCTTTGAGTCCTTTTGTGACTTTGGTATTGACTTTTGCTAAACACTGGAGTATTACCACTACAGATGTTCTTGGACTTGATTTATTACCTTGGCCACTGCCTCGGTCATGTCCCCTGTGAACTTGATGTGGCACGTGTCTTTGGGTTTTACACTTCGATGTTTGACACTGTCAAACTCGGCTCTGACTTGGTAACGTTTTCGATTTTTTTTATTGCTCGGGCTTGTAATTTTCTGGAGCTTCACTGTTGAAATACTTACATGCTTGGAGTCATTGTGTAATTGTCTGCAGCATGTGCATTGCTTGTGGTCTTGCCTCTGTTATACTTTGTATATACTGGCTGTTGTTGGGTTTAGTATTATACTACCTACTGTTTACTGGCATGCCTGCCACTGATCATATGTTGAAGTCATTTATGTGCTTGACTTTGACCATTTATTACATTGAACTTGGTGGTCTTTGTTGCACTGCTTCATGTCATACTTGTTGATGTCTATGTAGTCTGTTACCAGTCAGCACTTCACTGCCTTTATGTCATTCATGTTGCATTGTCTCTATAGTACACTTGAACTTATTTGTGCAATTTGTCACTGCCTGTTTCTATTTGCACATGGTCTTTGAGTTGTAGCCCTTTTCCCTGTTGCATTATGTTGCCACTCTGTTGTGTTGAGCCTGGCCTTAGTTTCTTATTCATCTGATGGAAAATTGGTCCAGATTTGTGTTCCTATGTACATGTTCACATGAGTTTACTTTGTGTTGCATGGTGCTGCATATTTACCACTGTCTTAACTGTATTTGACTCACTGCTTCGAGTCACTTGCTCATTGCTCCATTCATTTTCCATACTGGGTTGTTCATGTGTGTGACATTGAACCATACTGTTACTTGTGACATTCATGTTCTTTACTGTGTACCTGGTCTGCACACATGTGCTTTGATGGTTCAGTGGTGTTTTTTGAAATTCGCAGTAGTCTTCATTGCAGTATTTTCCATTGTTCACCTTGACTTGTTCCTATACACTTTGTTTCAACTTGTTTTGCTGGTGCACTCGTTGCCTGCATCACTTGTTTACTACATTTGCTACTTCCTGAATGTTGCCCATAATTTCTGATGTTGTCACCTTGAATAATCGTGGTACTGCCTCTCAGTGATGTTTGTCACTGCACTGTGCCTTTTTCCTTCTTGCAACTGAACTTGTACTGGGAAAATCCTATGATTTACTTGTACATTTATATGTGTTTGTCTTGAGTTTTGGCCTTTGCTGGTCCATCTTGCAGGTTGGTTCATTGTTTTAATTATTGCCAGTTGCCTTTGGTTTCATTTGTTTCAGCCCTTCCTATAGAGACTGCACTTGTTCATGTCACTGGTTTCACTAATACATCACTTGATTTGTACATTGTCTTTGTTCGCGCTCGAGTCTGATACATTGCATTGATGCATTGTATTCATTTGCATTTGGTCAATTGCATTCAATTGTTGTGCGCTGTGGTGCCGTATTTTTGGTGCTCCCGCCTTCACTCTACTCTTGTAGTTTGTATCACTACCTATTCACAGCGATGTTAACACTGCCGCATTCCCCTGACCTGTTGCAATGTAGCCTTCATGCTAGCCATTGTGCTTTGCATTTGAGTTGAGTCGCCTTTTGTTTCCAGAAGTTTGATTTATCATATCCTGTTGTCTTCATTTAGTTGTACCACTGTCTTGTGCACTTGGTCATTTGAGTTGAGGTGCTTTGCCGTTGTGTTGAGTCCATTACTTGACCGCTGCAGTTTCGATCTTCTGTCATAACTGGATCTGCACTTGGATATTGTGTAGCCACTTGATCAATTTATTGAGCTTGTACACTTTTATTTCACTTGAGTTGAATCCAGTTTTAAAACTCAAATTTGACCTTGTGCTAATTCCTATTTCATCACTGTAGTGGCAAGGCAGTGCACGCAAGCGTGAACTACAGCCACACGGTATTCATTGGGTACATCATAACTGTAGTGGCAAGGCAGTGCACGCAAGCGTGAACTGCAGCCACACGGTATTGGTTTTATTGTTATTTCTTTTGCTTTTGATTTATGGAAATATTTCGTATTCCATATGTTGTAGTGGCGTGGCAGTACACGCGTGCGTGTATTGCAACCCTACCCGAATTAATGTTTTAATTGATATTTCAATGGTTTGAACTGTTTTGTTATTTCAATTCAATATTCTGAATTGTATTCTGATTTGGTTTAATTTGCTGATTTGTTGTTTAACACTGTTACATGTTATATTTATCATTATCCGATTTCTTTATTTAAGGATCGGATAGACGAGATTTATTGTGATTGTTGTCTATTCATTATTTAATTATTATTGCTTCTGTGCACTAATAACTGAGTTTGAATTAGACTGACCCGTGTATTATTTTCTTTTGAATGTAATACTCGGGTCAGACCGAGTATTTACAGGTTGTTGATATCTTACTTTGGGTTGCTGTTAGAGCTATGAAGTCTCTTCATATCTTTTGGAGTTTCCGTTGTTATTTAGTAGTCAGTGTATTTGTATAGGTTGATATGTATTCATGTATATTAATGATATTAATGTACTTGTATATGTAACATCCTGTATCGATAGTTGTAGTTGTATCATATGTACTGTAGCACATGTATTGTAACTGACATCAGTTATATATATATATATGAGATTTTTGTTTATCAGTGTTCCGCGTTTAAATTATCTGTGTTATTATTATATCTATTGTCCTAAACTATTATGAACCATCGTAGTTCGTTTTACACTGGAATTGGATATGTTGATGGGAGTAATCAAATAAGAGATGAAAATTAAAAATATATATCACTCCTATCGAGATAACCAATACTAGTGTAAGGTCTAACTACGGATGGCCGCTCCTATCCAGCCTTATTCTTCGTAAAAACGGACAGTATTTCTTTTAATACTCTTTGTTACTGTGAGCATAGAGGCGGGGCGTTACAACTTCCCACACATAAATATGGAAAAGTTTTTACCTTACGCTAACCAAAACATTTGATAGGAAATCCAGTGATATTATAATAGTGTCTAGGGTTTTCAAAATAAAATACAGAAATAGCTGGAATGCTTACATCTCACGTTCCAACATAGTTCGGCACAATCAAAACCGTACAGGCACTTATTGGATTATGGATTCCATCAATGGCAGGGCTACTGGGGTACCGCCCGTCACAGTACGTGGCCTAGATCACTGTACCGAGGAGCCACCCTAACTCCCCTGCAACACAAAGCCGGAACCGTTCCTTACTGAACAGTTCCGAACAAGACCACCCCGTAGATTGGTCATCACCAACTGCCACATAGCCGAATATAAAGGGACCTCTAGACAGGGATAAATCTTGGTCTCTAGTGGGGGCTACCCACGAAGCTTTGCTGCACCTCCCCTGTTTTAGCCATTCTCGGTTGATGAGGCTTGAGGCTACGATTACTTTTATAGGACATATAAATCTTAGAATGCTCATCGCCCACCTGACGATGTTCTGAAAGCATTCAATCCATACAAGTTCGTTCCGGGTTCGAACGAAACCGAAGGCATTATCTCGTTACACTCGTATTGGAATCACCCTCAGAGTTAACGACGATAACCCTTGCACTCTATATCACCATCTCGAATCTATAAGTACTATTCCATCAAACTCGTTACGGAATCACCCACAGAGTTATACTGACGTATAGCCCTTACACCTCGAGTCTTCACTTGCTCCACTTGGATTAACGACCTAACGTTTAATTGGAATCGATGTGGTTTTCGGATATCCAAATATGGAAACCCGATCCCGGTCTCACCGAAACCAAACGCCATTTTAATGTCTAAGTTGTACTTAAGGGTTTTAAACAAATAACTTATTTCATTATTATCTAATTCACACAGATAGATAAACTACATCTAACAATAGATAATCACATTCATATCATAATAGATAACCTATATCGTCACAAACAGATAATCATCACAATCCAGATAATCCATCACAAACCATCATACTCAAACCAAGCATTCATATCATATAGATACGACTCATCTCATTACTGTGATCACAACCATTCAATCAATAATATCCATAAGCAATGATTTATTAATCATCGATTATAATTAATTTAAAATGAATTAAATTAATTACAACCATCTCTAATTAATTTAAAATAAATTAAATTAATTACTCATTTAAATCCTGGTTAATATTCATTTACTAATTAACCCACTTAATTAATTATCCACTAAGTATTTAACTTGATTAAACATCTTTGATTAATCATTCATTAATTACAATAAGTAACTAGTCTTTAATTAATTTCACGAATTAATTAACCTTAATCATAAGTAATTAACATTTAATTACTCATTTGTTAATTTATTATATTTATCCTTAATTGATTACAATTAATTAATCTCTTAATTAATTATTACTTAATCAAACAATCCTTAATTACATCATTAATTATAATAATTAATGATCTCTAATATATAAATAAATTACTTAATTAAAATTAATTACATTTACAAATTAATCTAATTATTAATCACCTTGATTAATATCCAATTAAGTAATTAACTATCTTTAATTACTCATTAACAAATTAATTATCCAATAATTAATCATTAATTAATTAATTCCTTAATTAATTGCAAAAGTAATTATCCAATTTACTAATTACATTCCAGTAATTATCAGTATTACTTCTCTAAGTAATCATGCTCCATTAATTACATTAAGTAATTTCACTCTTAAAATCATCAAATGATTTATTAAAATTAATTAAACTAAATTAATTAACTTAAATAAATCATAATATTGAAAATAATTACAATAAGTAATTAATTCCTTAATTACTTTAGCAATTAATAATACTTAACAAATTACAATTAATTATATTCAATTAATTAATCTAGTTAATTATCAAAATTAATTACATTAATTAATTACTTAATTATCCTTAGATAATTATCACTAATTATTAAATAACAACATTTCATTAATTATATACTTAAGAAAATTTGAATTAGATTAATTATTAATAAATCATTTCTAATTAATAAATTAATCTAAACCATTATTTAAAATCAAATAATTAAGTAAATCCTTAATTATCTTAAATATTTTTCAAAATAATTTAATTACTAATCAAATAACTCATTTACATTCAAAATAAATTAAAACAATATATTTCTAAATTCAAATTCAAATTCCATTTAAAAATTTAATATTTAAAATGTTTAACTATTTAAACATTAATCTAAATTTAAAATAATTATAAAACCTTACAATAAAATGAATGTTTAAGAACATTACTTAGATATAAAAGAGAAGTTTAGAACAAATTTACTTGATTAAAATAAATCAAGCTTGAGAATAGATTGATTTCTTAACTTCAATTTTAAATTAACACTTCATATTTCAAACATTAAAAGAAATAATTTTCTAAGTTTAAACCTTATTTGAAATCAAATTTCATTTCCAAATTCACTTTTAAAAACATTTGAATACATTCAACATTTTTTTATATTTACAAACTGTTTCAAATTGGTTTTCAAAGTAAACTTGAAAACAGTTTTAACTTGATTTCAAACAAATTTAAATCTTACTTAAAAACTTTTAAATCTGTTCATAATTTAAAATCTTACAAAACTGTTTTGGATTAAAAGTCATGTTTTAAAAGTAAACCTGAAACAGTTTTTAAACTTGATTCAAAACTGAATTTAAAACTTGTTTAAATCATTTAAATCTGATCAAAATTTAAAAACTAACAAAAACTGTTTAAATCAAAAATCTGGTTTAAAGGTAACCTGAAAACTGATTTTAGTCTTGATTTAAAACTTGAATTTAAATCTTTTTTAAATTTAAGATTTTACTTTTTAAAACTTTGAGTTCAAAGCTACATTTGAATTCAGTTTAATCTTACATTTGATTCAATTTACAATCTTTAAAATATGAATTTCATTCAAAATTTTAAAAACTGTAAAATTACATATTTTAAAACCTGCAACCAAATACCCAAGGCCAATCAACAATAACTTCGAGTAAAAACCCTTGATGCTTCGAGTTAAATTCTCGAATTACCCGAGCCATCATTCTTCTGCACATTCCCAAAAGTTCACCAGACCTTTGCATATGCACGGTGCATATGCACCGGCCCTCCGGCCATCACCAGCCCACATGACCTCCTTCAACATGTCGCCGTCCAACTTTAGACATGATTGCGACCACTAGATTACCCACAGAAGCTCGAAACTGAAATCGAGTTAACCAATCACCTGGAAACATCACTGCACTCAAAATACCCAAAACTGTCATCAACTCGCGATCCCATCCCCGACCATCTGGCCACCTACAACCCCGGTCATATCTTCATCTACGCCCCCTCTACAAATTCCCAAAATCCTACTTCATTCGATGCAACCCAGAGATAACAAGAGGCAGCTAAACCAACCACTTCTAATTTAGGGCTTAAACCTGGAAATCAACATTTCCATCACCACCACCTACTGACACTATTTCTGACCATATTCCTCCACTCTCCCATCAATCCTCCCCTTCCTAGCAGAAACACACCACTCCAATATCACTTGATAATCAGGAAGAGACCAAATTCCCAATTCTGAACAATACAGAAATACTAACCCCACAGTGATTTCAAAAATGTGATATTTGTTTTAAAATCCATGTTTTAAACATGCATTCTTGTGATAAACTTGTTTTAATAGTTAAGATTCTTGTTTGAAATAGTTAATGATGTTTGTATCCTGATTTTTATTGGAAAAAAAACTCACTGCTATAATTATTTCAGAGGTAACAGATTTTAGATTTTAACTTATTTTAACTAATTCATGATTTTCCAGAACCTACATTTATACTAATAAACATATTTGATTTACATAATAATTTCCATCTGAGATCTAATCTTGTGGAAATGGATTTTTTTTATCAAAAAGCCTAGATAAGAAAACAGAATTCATGTCTGTAGATGGCTAGCATCACACATATATGCATATTAATGAACACACAGAACATCATCACATTATAATCAAGCAAACATGCTTGTTTCAATCAGTACTCATGCAGAGATACTTTAGGCCTTTTTGCTTTATGAGGTATCTCATTTTAAATCAAAAACATAGCAGATTTCATCAAGACAGTATTGATTTTTATTTAAACAAGCATGTATTAGACTTGAGATTTCCGAAACTTGTTTAGCTTTACTTTTTTTTTCTTCTTTCGATTATAATTTGTAAACATAAATCTATACTAAACTAACAACTTCATTTACATAACAGATCCTAACTGAGAATCAATTCAAGAGGTATTGTTATATTTTTTTCATTTAAAATTTTAGTTTTAGAAACAGAACAGGTGATCAGGTACCTGTAAACACACACATATATATGTTTATATATATATACAGGGAATATTTATCACAATAAAATCATACAAAGCAAACTCATTCCTATAATCCACATGCAATAGATAATTTAAAACAACTTTCAATTGTGAGGTTACTCACTAAAAAAAAAAAAAGACAGAGCCATTTTCTTTTTTTTTTCTACAGCAGTTTTTTTTTTTTCTTTAACAAGTTTGAATTAGAACTTGAGTTTTTCTGTAAAACTTGTTTAGCTTTGATTTTTCTTTTAAAAGAAGAGCTGTTTTTAAAATAGAAATTTACTCACCTTTTAAATGAAGAAGCAGATGACAATTTCACTTGCAAATCACCTTTTTCCTGGAACTGCTAAATTGAATCTGCATGTTGAATCTGGGTTTTGCAAGTTGAATCTGGTCCTACACTTGCTGTTGAAGTTGATTCAGGTGAGTTTGCTGTTGATTGATCTTTAAAACTACAGCTGACCTTATTCTTGGTTGCTTAGATTTGGAGTTGAATTGTACTTTAGCAGATTACAGTTTTGAAGATTGAACAGATTTGATTTTTGCAGAATTGAATTTGCAGATCTAGTTTTGCAGATTTTTGATAGAATTGTATTGGGATTTCTTGATTTACTGAAATTTGGTTCTCAGATTTTCAAATGAGAAAATGGTTTGAACAAACAATAAAAACATTTGTTATATTTCTTATTTAAAATAATAAAATCCAAGAATAAATTAGTTTGCCCCTTGTTATCTTATTATGTTAAATGTTTTACAGGTGTCTCTTTATGTTTTAAGATTTTCACACATATACATTACTAATATAAAAGCAATTCTAAATTTATGAATGTATTTAAATTTATCTAAAACCATTTCTAACTTGTTTCTAGCATGTTTAAAATGTTTTATTAACATTAGTCTATAAATAAATACATATAAACTTCTTTATAAAACTATACATTTACATTTAAGTGCTTGTTTAATTATTTTTAAAATAATATTCTTTATGAAACTAAATTTCAAAAGAAAAGACTTTTAAAAGAAAAGAAAGGTTGAATTCAATTTTATTTCAGAAGGTTTCAAACCAAATGTTATACTTTATCAAGAATGAATTAAATCTTATTTCAAAAGAAAAACAATTTTAAAACAAAACAAAACAAATTTTTATTATAAAACAAAATTTAAACTATATTTATTTTTTATAAAATAAATACTTACTTACATTACTATAAAGATATAAGAAAGATTTTTTTTTAAAACAAACTTTTAAAAAGTTTACACTACTAATTTAAATTAATTTAAATCAAATTAATCAATTTACAATTTATACATTTATATAATAATTAGAAAATATCCTTTATTTAATATAAATTAAAATTAAAACCAAATCCTCTATTTACAATGTATAAACATTTATACATTATAAATAAAATAATTTTAAATCAGTTTAGAAAGATAAATTTATTACTTAAATATTTTTAAATTTTGAAAAGAATACCATTAACAAACTAAATAATTATAAATTTTCAAAAGAGAATTTATGTTTGAATTAAATTATTAAATCAATATTTCACATTTTAAAATAATTATCAATGAAATTATTAAATAATTATTGCCTAAATTTCCGGGACATCACATTCCTCCCCCCTTAAAAGAATTTCGTCCTCGAAATTTAAAAGCAAAGGTAATTTAATAATCCTATACAGATTTTAAATTTAAAAAGAGCAATCATATACTATCAATCAAATACTAGCAACCATAGCAACCAATTCAAACAAACAATTCTAATTACCCAGACAAAATTTTGGATAGGGTTCCCTAGAGTTTCCCAGGTACAAACACCGGGACACTTGCCCTATAGAATATAAACTAGCCACACCACTCAGATCTAGTGCTCCTATATATCTAGATCTACAAATCTAAACAGAAAACTGGACCACAGACAAGTCCAGATCAACTCCCAAATCTCACAGAACTACTGATTCTAAAACCAGAGATAAACCATACACGTACTCCCTCAGAGATACGTGAAAAACAAAACAAATCCCAATCATCCGAACTGGCAATTCAATCCTGTAGATCAAACACTTAATCCTTAAGAGAAGACAGAATGATCCAATCTTCTATCCATAAATCTCTCATATTGATCCTGGGCCGCCCTCAACTTCTAGATCAAACAGATCCACCACACAAACTCTGTTACACAAATATCAGAAGACTCCAAACAAACTACTCTATCTAGAAACAAACAGATACAAAACAATCAAGTCTCCAGATCCAAAATGAATTTCCTGTATAAATCCTCTGATCCAAGACAAAACTCAAATTCCCAAAGAATCGGGTGCTGCTTCTATTCTGGAATAGCTGCCACCATGCTTCCGCTGCACAACTCTGATTTAAGAATGCTGTTGATGAACACAAGTGTAAACTTGATCAACTTATCTCGGAAACACTGTTCATCAAATTCCATAAAATCACAGTGACCTATCCGTTTCGGTCATAACATCACCACAAAAATTCAACCAGAAAACTGGACCCAATAAACCCTACCAACTTAAACAGATATCTCTTAAAAAAAACTCCTACTAATCTAATCCACCGGTAAAACTCCAAGAATCAAGTCGAAACAGAACTCAAACTCTCGATGCGGATGCAAATCTCAACTCCTTCGAAGATATCCAAAAAAAATACCACTTCGAAAACTCAAACATCCACTAGAGATGCTTCAATCCAAACAAAGATCACTCAGAGAACTTCCGAACCATCGCAAGTCAATTTTGCGATTCCACTCAGTTCAAATTCCAAGAAATCGTTCTCACTTCAACAATCAGAACAGCCAAAGCCTTCAAATCAAAGAAGAAACTAGTGGTTTACCTCCAACCACAAACATCACACCTAACTGAGCATCCAGAAGAAATGGTCAAGCTCCACCATCTGCCCGGACTACTAACTGAAGAATCACAGAGATTTTTGAACCATCGATGAACAGGCCACTCACTGCTGCTATTGCTGCCAAAACTTCCTTATCCAAAAGCTCATCGAACCTCAAAGCTACACTAGCCTCTTCACAATAGAGCCTTCCAAATAGACAAATATCTCTCAAGAAACTCACTCCCAAACCAAGCTCAAAACATTCTGCCAAACTGAGTCTCAAACTCAAATATAGACAGAACTCCTTCTTAAGGTTGCCAAAATACCATTGCTGGCTTCAGAACTTCCTACCAATCCAAACTCAAGAAAATCCACACACACGAGTGAAATCCAGCTTACAATCCAAAGTAAACTCCGAATCTTTGAAAAGATTTCCTTCAGAGATCGGTGAAATCCTTCACACCAAACTGCCAAGCTACTCAAGATGCCTACACTGCCCTAGCAGACCACTTCCAACTTCAACCACTCGAACTCCAACCATTGGTAGTTGTGTTACACACACCACTACCCTATCTACCTTTAGAACTTATATTGGAAAACCTGAACAGGTAACCCAATCAAATAGGTAGAAATAAATAATATATATATATATACTCAAAATTACAAATACGCTCTCTCAAGAAGGACACCACTCCAGAGCATAGGTATTTGCTCAACCTCGCTCTGATACCACAATGTAGCGACCCAACTTCCAAACTCCAGGAAGTCGCATCGCTAAGAAGAAAGAAAGGGATAGAAAAGAGAAAAGAAAGGAAAGAAAGAACAGACAACATTAGAGTCTCACAGCGGAATCGAATAAATTATAATATATCACATAATACTTTACATGGTATCATATACATCAGAGTTAAACAGCTAATACAACACAAACTAGACAGTTATAAACTTCTGTCTAGCAATTACAATTCAAGTATATCAGAGAAAACATATACAACTCAAATACAGCAGAACCACTAAAAATATCTACACGCTGAAGCCTCCTGCTCCATTATCTCCTCCAGAACTTGTCAAAGAAATCCTGAAACACTTGATTACTCATACGTAATATGAGTACCCAAGAGTTTAATAAAATAGAAAATAAACACTCAGGTCAGACAGGGGTCCGGTGTGAGTAAACGGGGATAAAAGTTGCTTAACTTTAGAAAATACTTTGAAAACAAAAGGTATCACGTAAGACTTCCCACACATAAACATGGAAAAGTTTTTACCTTACGCTAACCAAAACATTTGATAGGAAATCCAATGATATTATAAGAGTGTCTAGGGTTTTCAAAATAAAATACAGAAATAGCTGGAACGCTTACATCTCACGTTCAGACATAGTTGGGCACAATCAAAACCGTACAGGCACTTATTGGATTATGGATTCCATCAATGGCAGGGCTACTGGGGTACCGCCCGTCAGAGTACGTGGCCTAGATCACCGTATCGAGGAGTCACCCTAACTCCCCTGCAACACAAAGCCGGACCCGTTCCTTACTGAACAGTTCCGAACAAGACCACCCCCAGATTGGTCGTCACCAACTGCCACACAGCCGAATATAAAGGGACCTCTAGACAGGGATAAATCTTGCTCTCTAGTGGGGGCTACCCACGAAGCTTTGCTGCACCTGCCCTGTTTTAGCCATTCCCGGTTGATGAGGCTTGAGGCTACGATTACCTTTATAGGACATATAAATCTTAGAATGCTCATCGCCCACCTGACGATGTTCTGAAAGCATTCAATCCATACAAGTTCGTTCCGGGTTCGAACGAAACCGAAAGGCATTATCTCGTTACACTCGTATTGGAATCACCCTCAGAGTTTACGACGATAACCCTTGCACTCTATATCACCATCTCGAATCTATAAGTACTATTCCGTCAAACTCGTTACGGAATCACCCAAAGAGTTATACTGACGTATAGCCCTTACACCTAGAGTCCTCACTTGCACCACTTGGATTAACGACCTAACGTTTAATTGGAATCGAGTGGTTTTCGGATATCCAAATATGGAAACCCGATCCCGGTCTCACCGAAACCAAACGCCATTTTAATGTCCAAGTTGTACTTAAGGGTTTTAAACAAATAACTTATATCATTATTATCAAATTCACACAGATAGATAAACTACATCTAACAATAGATAATCACATTCATATCATAACAGATAACCTATATCATCACAAACAGATAGCCATCACAATCCAGATAATCCATCACAAACCATCATACTCAAACCAAGCATTCATATCATATAGGTACGACTCATCTCATTACTGAGATCACAACCATTCAATCAATAATATCCATAAGCAATGATTTATTAACCCTCAATTATAATTAATTTAAAATGAATTAAATTAATTACAACCATCTCTAATTAATTTAAAATAAATTAAATTAATTACTCATTTAAATCCTGGTTAATATTCATTTACTAATTAACCCAGTTAATTAATTATCCACTAAGTATTTAACTTGATTAAACATCTTTGATTAATCATTCACTAATTACAATAAGTAATTAGTCTTTAATTAATTCCACAAATTAATTAACCTTAATCATAAGTAATTAACATTTAATTACTCATTTGTTAATTAATTACAATTAATTATATTTATCCTTAATTAATTACAATTAATTAATCTCTTAATTAATTATTACTTAATCAAACAATCCTTAATTACATCATTAATTATAATAATTAATGATCTCTAATATATAAATAAATTACTTAATTAAAATTACTTACATTTATAAATTAATCTAATTATTAATCACCTTGATTAATATCCAATTAAGTAATTAACTATCTTTAATTACTCATTAACAAATTAATTATCCAATAATTAATCTTTAATTAATTAATTCCTTAATTAATTACAAAAGTAATTATCCAATTTACTAATTACATTCCAGTAATTATCAGTATTACTTCTCTAAGTAATCCTGCTCCATTAATTACATTAAGTAATTTCACTCTTAAAATCATCAAATGATTTATTAAAATTAATTAACTTAAATAAATCACAATATTAAAATTAATTACAATAAGTAATTAATTCCTTAATTACTTTAACAATTAATAATACTTAACAAATTACAATTAATTATATTCAATTAATTAATCTAGTTAATTATCAAAATTAATTACATTAGTTAATTACTTAATTATCCTTAGATAATTATCACTTATTATTAATTAACAACATTTCATTAATTATATACTTAAGAAAATTTGAATTAGATTAATTATTAATAAATCATTTCTAATTAATAAATTAATCTTAACCATTATTTAAAATCAAATAATTAAGTAAGTCCTTAATTATCTTAAATATTTTTCAAAATAATTTAATTACTAATCAAATAACTTATTTACATTCAAAATAAATTAAAACAATATATTTCTAAATTTAAATTCAAATTCCATTTAAAAATTTAATATTTAAAATGTTTAACTATTTAAACATTAATCTAAATTTAAAATAATTATAAAACCTTACAATAAAATGAATGTTTAAGAACATTACTTAGATATAAAACAGAAGTTTAGAACAAAATTACTTGATTAAAATAAATCAAGCTTGAGAATAGATTGATTTCTTAACTTCAATTTTAAATTAACACTTCACATTTCAAACATTAAAAGAAATAATTTTCTAAGTTTAAACCTTATTTGAAATCAAATTTCATTTCCAAATTCACTTTTAAAAACATTTGAATATGTTCATCATTTTTTTAATATTTATAAACTGTTTGAAATCAAACTGGTTTTCAAAGTAAACTAGAAAACAGTTTTAACTTGATTTCAAACAAATTTAAATCTTACTTAAAAACTTTTAAATTTGTTCATAATTTAAAATCTTACAAAACTGTTTTGGATTAAAAGTCAGGTTTTAAAAGTAAACTTGAAAAAGGTTTTAAACTTGATTCAAAACTGAATTTAGAACTTGTTTAAATCATTTAAATCTGATCAAAATTTAAAAACTAACAAAAACTGTTTAAATCAAAAATATGGTTTAAAGGTAAACCTGAAAACTGATTTTAGTTTTGATTTAAAACTTGAATTTAAATCTTGTTTAAATTAAGATTTTACTTTTTAAAACTTTGAATTCAATGCTACATTTGAATTCAGTTTAATCTTACATTTGATTCAATTTACAATCTTTAAAATATGAGTTTCATTCAAAATTTTAAAAACTGTAAAATTACAGATTTTAAAACCTGCAACCAAATACCCGAGGCCACTCAACAATAACTTCGAGTAAAAACCCTAGATGCTTCAAGTTAAATTCTCGAATTACCCGAGCCATCATTCTTCTGCACATTCCCAAAAGTTCACCAGACCTTTGCATACGCACGGTGCATATGCACCGGCCCTCCGGCCATCACCAGCCACCATGACCCCCTTCAACATGTCGGCGTCCAACTTTAGACATGATTGCGACCACTAGATTACCCACAGAAGCTTGAAATTGAAATCGAGTTAACCAATCACCTGGAAACATCACTGCACTCAAAATACCCAAAACTGTCATCAACTCGCGATCCCATCCCCGACCATCTGGCCACCTACAACCCCGGCCATCTCTTCATCTACGCCCCCTCTACAAATTCCCAAAACCCTACTTCATTCGATGCAACCCAGAGATAACAAGAGGTAGCTAAACCAACCACTTCTAATTTATGGCTTAAACCTGGAAATCAACATTTCCATCACCACCACCTATTAACACTACTTCTGATCATATTCCTCCACTCTCCCATCAATCCTCCCCCTCCTAGCAGAAACACACCACCCCAATATCACTTGATAATCAGGAAGAAACAAAATTCCCAATTCTGAACAATACAGAAATACTAACCCCACAGTGATTTCAAAAATGTGATATTTGTTTTACAATTCATGTTTTAAACATGCATTCTTGTGATAAACTTGTTTTAATAGTTAAGATTCTTGTTTGAAATAGTTAATGATGTTTGTATCCTGATTTTTATTGAAAAAAAAAAAAACACTGCTATAATTATTTTAGAGGTAACAGATTTTAGATTTTAACTTATTTTAACTAATTTATGATTTTCCAGAACCTACATTTATACTAACAAACATATTTGATTTACATAATAATTTCCATCTGAGATCTAATCTTGTGGAAATGGATTTTTTTTATCAAAAAGCCTAGATAAGAAAACAGAATTCATGTCTGTAGATGGCTAGCATCACACATATATGCATATTAATGAACACACAGAACATCATCACATTATAATCAAGCAAACATGCTTGTTTCAATCAGTACTCATGCACAGATACTTTAGGCCTTTTTGCTTTATGAGGTATCTCATTTTAAATCAAAAACAGAGCAGATTTCATCAAGACAGTATTGATTTTTATTTAAACAAGCATGTATTAGACTTGAGATTTCTGAAACTTGTTTAGCTTTACTTTTTTTTCTTCTTTTGATTATAATTTGTAAACATAAATCTATACTAAACTAACAACTTCATTTACATAACAGATCCTAACTGAGAATCAATTCAAGAGGTATTGGTATTTTTTTTCATTTTAAATTTTAGTTTTATAAACAGAACAGGTGATCAGGTACCTGTAAACACACACATATATATGTTTATATATATATATATACAGGGAATATTTATCACAATAAAATCATACAAAGCAAACTCATTCCTATAATCCACATGCAACAGATAATTTAAAACAACTTTCAATTGTGAGGTTACTCACTAAAAAAAAAAAAAGTAGACGGAGCTATTTTCTTTTTTTTTCTACAGCAGTTTTGATTTTTTTTTCTTTAACAAGTTTGAATTAGAACTTGAGTTTTTCTGTAAAACTTGTTTAGCTTTGATTTTTCTTTTAAAAGAAGAGCTGTTTTTAAAATAGAAATTTACTCACCTTTTAAATGAAGAAGCAGATGACTATTTCACTTGCAAATCACATTTTTCCTGGAACCGCTAAATTGAATCTGCATGTTGAATCTGGGTTTTGCAAGTTGAATGTGGTCCTACTGTAACATCCCGCCTTTTCGCACGATTTAAACCGACACACGTGCCAGTTCAACCATACGGAAGGGCGGATTTGTTATGGGGTAAATAAGAAAAAAGAGAAAGAAATAAAAGAAAACAGAATTTCGCAGCGGAAGGATAAAATATAATAATAAAATGTATAGTTTATAAATCTGTTTACAAAACATTTATATACTACATATCAGAGTTACACATACCAATAACAATGCAGCGGAATTAAATGGTGTAGTGGAATAATATAGTAGATACTAGAAATACAAATCTTCGTCTTCGTCCTCCAGAGCTAAATCCTCAAATCCTGAAACGCTCGGACTGACCCAAGCGAATTGAAAAGACAAAACACTCGAGTCAGAACTAAAAGATCTTATATGAGTTAAATCAACAGGAGTAAATATGAGTGCAGTAACTCAAGAGATGCTCGGGATTTACATCTCCTAAGGATCCGTTAAACTATTTACTATGTAGTATATTGTGCTATTATAATAGTGTCTAATTGTAAAATAAACTTACTTTTTAATAGCGTTGAGGGGTTACCCATATAGCCCTTAACACAGAATATATTCCCATAGTCTATACAGTACCGTAATCTCCCCCGTACTGGGCGTCGTCAGAGGGCACTCCGTAGGTATGGTACAAAACAAAACTCGTAATAAAGGCTCGGTATGGTAGGTGACACGGCACAACTAGGCAATACCAGGGTAGATATACCAATTGCTATCCGGGCTGGTGGAAACGCGTAGCCGCAGTTACCGCCCACCTCGAACAAACTCCCTCAAAATCAAAAATAGAAGTGGCCACTGAATCAATCCAAAGTCAAAGTATAATATCGAAGAGGAGCGTCCGATCAGAGGTATGACCTCATTGGCCCGAGAATCACTCCTGTTTTAGCCACCTTATGCCAACTCACGGGAGTCGGGTCCACGTATTTACCTTACAGGAAACGTCGCCACCACCTACTTCATTCTGGAATCTCCACCGCGTACACGGTTAGTCAAAGTGGTTTCGGTATCGATAGAGAGTATGTCCATATCCGATCCCGGTCTCTTTGCCAACCCATCGTTATTATAACAACGCGGTCATTTAAAAATAGTTTATATTTAAAACCAGAATAAAATTTTCCATTTCAAAACTATGAATACGATATCAATTTAAACCCAAAACAATATGATATCATTTTATCTCAAATATAATTCTTTTCCAAAATCATGCTGGTTTAAAATTTAAAATATTTGGAAACCAAATATTTGAAATATACTTACAAAGCATAATATTTCGAAATTCAAAATTTCAAAACCATAACTTCTAAAACTTGAATGGTTTGGATATTCAACGAATGTAAAATAAATGGTTTAACTTTAAAGTTACTTTGTAAAGAAAAATAATTTTCATGGCTTTTCAATTATATTTCTTTATTTAAAGTTTAAACCATAATTTAAATATCACTTCAAGTTCCAAAAACACCTTCAATTTCTATATATATATATATATCCATTTGGAGTATTAATATTTCAAAACTAAAGTTGGATTTTCTTCTTTCAACAATTAATATTCTATGATTTAGTCTTGAGTATTCATATAAATTCCATAAATAAAACTCCAATTTCTAGCAATTAAATATTTTCTCAAATTTACTTTATACTAGAATTTTCATTTTTAATTCATCTTGGAAAATCCAGATATAAATATCATACCTTAAAATTTCCAAACTTAAGCATATAAGATAAATTTCCAAATTCCATTTTCTCAATTTTTCATTTTTATTCAACATGTTTATACACAACTTAATTTTCAAATTTTTAAATTCATATGTAAATATATCGAAGAATAATATTTTATAAAATATCAAAATCAAATTTTTATATACCGTATCCCATCCAAACCATAGAAATCACTTTAAAATAATTTATATATAGACCACGGTGCCTGTATATAATTTTCTATCCTATGGTCAAGTGATACGGATATTTATCATTTCAATCCGCAATTTAAAAATAAAATTTTGCGGTTGTATATCATTTCAAACCACAATCCCGAATGAAACGAAAAATGCATGATAACTTGCAGTTTATACAATATAATTATAGCATTCATTCATCCAAATATCAATCATCAATCATCAATTGCAATCATCATCCAATTTTAAACAATCATTGATACATAGCATATGAATTATACAGGAATTAATAACAGATTATTAACTAACAGTTTCTATTCCGTAATTAATGACTGTTAACTAGCAGTTTATGTGCAAAAATAAATTCTACCTATCAAATTTTATGCAATAAATAAACTAAATTAACAGTTAAGTTAAATAAATGCGATTTAACAGATATGCTGAATAAAACACGCCAACAGTCATAAATAAATTTCTACTCATATTTAAAATAAATTTAACAAACATAAAAACTTTTAGAAGTTGTGAGTGGGTTAAAACACTCACCTTTTGAATTTAAATCGAATTTAAATCTGATTTAAACCCAAAAATTCGATGGTCTCCGAATTGGTCCAAACTAGTTCCAAACTGTCCGGAATTTAATTACGATCCTAACGAAAAAAGTTTCGCGTGAATCCGAGGTCGTATGAAAAAGTTATGCGATTTAAACGATTTGAAAATCAAAATAAATTATAAAACAAAACAAACCTTAATTAAATACTCGCCGCGCCACTATCGTCTTCCACGTGCTTTGGCTACAGGAGCACGCGAATATGTTTCCAGAACGAACCCAAAACGAAAAACGAACACCACTAGTAGATTGCGTATTCTGAGAACTCCAACATATAATTTTTTTGGAATTTTTAGAGGAGTTTGAATTTTGACTTTTATTTGGATTGAAACTGGATCTAGAAATTGTCTGTTGCCATTGAAGAAGAGAAGAAGTTGAAGAAGAGACTATACAGAGGAATGAAGATGGAGGCTAGGTTTCACCGCCTATTTATAAATAGATCGCAAAAGAATAAGTGTGCACGAATTTTAACGTGCAAACGGAGGTGGTCCCAAAAGATAAATAATATTAATTACACACGTTATGGATTTAGGAAATAAATAAATTCCTTATCATTTACATTTTATTTTAAACGTTTTTACAAATGTAAATCTAGACGTTTCGCTTACGTTTCAAAATATATCCATAATTTTATTAATTTCCAAATTGATCTAAACAAATTTAGATGTAAATTAAAAGCTGGTAAGTCTATCCATTGTAGTGTTAATTTCTCCACTTCCTTATATTTAGAATGGAAACGTTCACTTTATTTCCTCAACATTCTTTTATTTTCCTTAAAATGCTTATTTGTTACTTGCAATTCATAATGTAAACATTCTTATATTCTAAAATGATCAACTTATACAATATTAAACCAATTCTTATATTTCCAAATAATGTACATTCATAATGAAAACATTCTTACATAAATTTTATTAATTGCACTTTGTTTCTTTTTCTTTTTCAATTGAAAGATTTTAATAAATTTATTTTCAATTAATTTTAATCTTCCACTTCAAAACAGACCCTAATTGATGAAATCAATTAAATAAATACGTGAACATTGTAATCCTTATTTATAGTCAAGCAAACATGTTTATAAAATTACAGTTTTCAACAAGCATTAAATTACATACTAAATAAATCTTTTTCTCTATTCAATTATATAATCAAATGTTTATTCCATCTAAAAAATTTATGTAGAAGGATTCCATGTTGGGTTCAAAATCTATTATTTTAATATCCTTGAATTTTAGTTTAATCTCTATAAACGAAATATTTAAACGTTAATTTCATTTATTTTGCAATACTTAATTAAACCAAAATATCGTTTTCTAAACTTAAATCTATGCTCCCATAGATTCATTCAATTTGCACTTATTATGTATTATTTTAACAACTCATTTATAACTTTGAATCTATTCCCCAAATTTGACATTTCTATCGTTATATACATTTGAATTCCATCCTATTTAATATTTTAAATATTACGTCATTATCATTAATGAAATAAATATATTGTTAATTATTGCAATTGATTTTCCGTTACAACTTAATATACTAAATAGGTGGGAAATCTTAAATACTTGTTCTCATTAACGATTTATTTCTACTTGCAAATTAATGCAATTATTACCTATTTCCATCTTTATCTCCAATTAACATAAAATGTTATATTCAAATTCCATAAATTTCAATAGATTCAAATTATCATATCTATGAAGAACATTTACGTTATTATCCATTTATTACCTTAACTTTTTCAATGTAACATTTAATTTATATTTAATGCAATGATTTCCAAATCAATTGAATTGAATTAAATATATATGTGTCACTCATAATAACTTGTGGTCACAACTCTTGATCACCATTAATAAGTTTATTATTTACAATCCAATAATCGCCATTCTATATATATATATACGAATTAACTAATTCAATACTTCCATTTCCTTTTCCCATCCTAAATTTATTACTAAGTGTATTTACTCTATTCCAACAAGTTGGAATTCCATTTTTACTATACAATCATTTCCCTATTCACTTTTATTACTAACCCATCATCATTGCATTTATTGTCTTTTATTGATTTAATCAATTTACCACATATTCCCTTAAACTCATACTAACGAAACATTCAATTCTATTTATCTCATAAACTCCATTTCATAAATCTACCTGCAATTTCTACCTAGAAATAAGGTTACATTTCTGTTGAAAATACATTTACATCTTACGTTACTACATTAATTGTTAGTAACGTTTATATCATCAACCATCACTTATGAATAATTAGCGTTTCCTATTTATTTTGTTACATTCACTTATATTCATTTATGAATAAATTGTTATTCCCTTTAACCTATTAATTACTAACTTTAATTATTGCAATTCATTTATCTAACATAAATTTTGAATCTATTTCCAAATTTTCATATTTCAATTAATTAACACCTTACAATAGTTTACAAATAAAAGGGATTGTACTAATTACATTATTTATTTTCTTGCATTACTTTATTACCTCCGTTTATATTCAATTTCTGTAAATCAATATTTTATTCCATTGACAAGTTCAATACTTGCAACAATTTCCACTATTACTATTAATTGCAATATATAATTTAATTTGCAAATTTTAATTACCTTTGATACATCAAATTTCAATATTTTCTTTCATATAAATAAATAAGATTTTTATTTCTTTCTAAATTTTAAAATAAAATCCTATTAATTTAATTCATTTCAAACATCGAATTTACGCGGGTCGTTACACTCTCCCCCACTCAAAACTTTTCGTCCTCGAAAAGGAAAAGAAGGGAAAAATTAAATACAATACATCTTATCCAAAATATTTAACTTATAAACAATCAAATTTAAAAAATTAATCACTTTAAATAAGATATCCTATTTATAACTATTTAATCCTTTATATTTAAATTATTAAAGTTTGGAAAAACATTTCCAAGATACTGCATTTTCTTATATAATCCAAAGGGTTACAATTTATATAAAGTGAAATATTTAAGCGGTTTCAACCATTAATCAACCAATCAATACAACAACCATCAACTTTACAAACAGCATACATACACAAGACAAAGCAGCCATTTAATCCAACAAACAAATAGTCGTTCGGGTTCAAAACTTGAAATTGTATGGAATGAAAATAACTATCAAGTGCATCTTTTACTCAACAGTCTTAGATGGAATAACGATAGATTATTTATTCATCCAACAACTTCAAATTCTCTTGCCCAACCAACCATAAGTCAAACAATAACAATTCAAACCAACAACCAAATTAACTTATTATACATTTATTTCATGCTTTAGTTGTTTAATTTCTTTTCTTTCATTTATTGAGTGATTCCTTCATTACTTACAATTTTCATTTTTCATTTAGTACAATATTCATTATATTTGCATTCCATTTTATTTACTTAAGTTTATAATCATCTGTTTATAATACTTAAAATTTCCATTTTAACTTAAGTTTATACATTTAATTCTCATTTTGTAACAGCAAATTCATTGAATACCTTTTTTTTTACCTCAAGCTTCACTTATAAGATTTCCCCTTACATTTTCTTACTAACATTGCAACTTTTATTATATGGTAAGTTATATATATGCTTTAAGAATGTAAGTGAAAATTATAAAAGTTTCTTCTCAATTCCTTTAATTAATTAATGGTTCAATAATTATATATATTCGTTTTATAAATTACAATTTCAACTTACTTTTAATTTTAGTAAAATTTCAATTGTAACTTAAGTTTATAACATTAAATTCTCATTTAACAGCAATTCATTGAATACTTCATTATTTCCAAAATTTCTACTTGTATAATACTCTATTCCAATCTTCTTATTTAACATTTCAACTTTTCATATTTGGTAAGTTATTTATGTAAAAAAAAAATGCAAGTGAACTTATACCAGTTTTATCTCATCTTATAACTAAATTTAATGTTCAATAAATCTTTAAATTTTTCCTTATAAGTTAAAATTTTAACTTCCTTTATAGCTTAACGTTAATTCTCTTACCTAAATTAGAGGTTTCAATTCATCAATTACTTACCTTTTATTTCACAAAGTAATATAAACAATTAATTAATGGAAATTTAAGAATTGAATACCGGGCCAAATTTCAAATTATTTTAAAAATAATAGATAAATAATTTCTTACAACTTTTATATCTCTAATTATATTTAAAACAATTAAAATTTTAAATAATTTCAAAATAAATCTGCAGTAGAATTTACCACAGTGGCATTTCCCCTTCGAAACTCGAAAATGAAAGTCGATGATGCGGCCGCCATCACCGAAATTATTTTCCAGCAACAGAGAGGAAAGTACAAAACTTATTTTCTCCAAAATCTTCTTTAAAACAATTCTTCCGGATTATACTGAAATATTTATATCGGAAAATATTTATAATAATATTATTATACTTCAAAATCCTTTGAAAGCAAATTTCAAAATCCCGGACTTAAGTTCTAAAATTTCCAAATTTCATTGATTTTAAATTCAATCTTATTTACCTATTATATATAAATTTTATTCCTAACACCCAATCTATTGCAACAAAATATATATATATATAATATCATTTAAAAATTTGTTTTATATATAGAAAATATAATAGGCAAAATTATATCATTCACCTATATTAAAACAGATATTATGTCGGTCTGTCCTATTAAGTATTTAGAAATCCCTATTGATGACATAGCATCCCATGCATCAACCAGAATTTATAAATACAAAACAGAACAGATTAACACAATATATTAAAATCTTTTTATAACACTAACAAATACGCTCTCTCATATATATACACTCAGCGACTCCCATAGGGTATTACTACCCTATTAACAAAGAGTCAAACCCCACAAAGCCAAGGTTTATCGCTAAAACAAAGCTCTGATACCAACTGTAACATCCCGCCTTTTCGCACGATTTAAACCGACACACGTGCCATTTCAACCATACGGAAGGGCGGATTTGTTATGGGGCAAATAAGAAAAACGAGAAAGAAATAAAAGAAAACAGAATCTCGCAGCGGAAGGATAAAATATAATAATAAAATGTATAGTTTATAAATCTATTTACAAAACATTTATATACTACATATCAGAGTTACACATACCAATAACAATGCAGCGGAATTAAATGGTGTAGTGGAATAATATAGTAGATACTAGAAATACAAATCTTCGTCTTCGTCCTCCAGAGCTAAATCCTCAAATCCTGAAACGCTCGGACTGACCCGAGCGAATTGAAAAGACAAAACACTCGAGTCAGAACTAAAAGATCTTATGTGAGTTAAATCAACAGGAGTAAATATGAGTGCAGTAACTCAAGCGATGCTCGGGATTTACATCTCCTAAGGATCCGTTAAACTATTTACTGTCAGAACTAAAAGATCTTATGTGAGTTAAATCAACAGGAGTAAATATGAGTGCAGTAACTCAAGAGATGCTCGGGATTTACATCTCCTAAGGATCCGTTAAACTATTTACTATGTAGTATATTGCGCTATTATAATAGTGTCTAATTGTAAAATAAACTTACTTTTTAATAGCGTTGAGGGGTTACCCATATAGCCCTTAACACAGAATATATTCCCATAGTCTATACAGTACCATAATCTCCCCCGTACTGGGCGTCGTCAGAGGGCACTCCATAGGTATGGTACAAAACAAAACTCGTAATAAAGGCTCGGTATGGTAGGTGACACGGCACAACTAGGCAATACCAGGGTAGATATACCAATTGCTATCCGGGCTGGTGGAAACGCGTAGCCGCAGTTACCGCCCACCTCGAACAAACTCCCCCAAAATCAAAAATAGAAGTGGCCACTGAATCAATCCAAAGTCAAAGTATAATATCGAAGAGGAGCGTCCAATCAGAGGTATGACCTCATTGGCCCGAGAATCACACCTGTTTTAGCCATCTTATGCCAACTCACGGGAGTCGGGTCCACGTATTTACCTTACAGGAAACGTCGCCACCACCTACTTCATTTTGGAATCTCCACCGCGTAGACGGTTAATCAAAGTGGTTTCGGTATCGACAGAAAGTATGTCCATATCCGATCCCGGTCTCTTTGCCAACCCATCGTTATTATAACACCGCGGTCATTTAAAAATAGTTTATACTTTAAAACCAGAATAAAATTTTCCATTTCAAAACTATGAATACGATATCAATTTAAACCCAAAACAATATGATATCATTTTATCTCAAATATAATTCTTTTCCAAAATCATGCTGGTTTAAAATTTAAAATATCTGGAAACCAAATATTTGAAATATACTTTCAAAGCATAATATTTCGAAATTCAAAATTTTAAAACCATAACTTCTAAAACTTGAATGGTTTGGATATTCAACGAATGTAAAATAAATGGTTTAACTTTAAAGTTACTTTGTAAAGAAAAATAATTTCCATGGCTTTTCAAATATATTTCTTTATTTAAAGTTTAAACCATAATTTAAATATCACTTCAATTTCCAAAAACCCCTTCAATTTCTATATATATATATATATATATATCCATTTGGAGTATTAATATTTCAAAACTAAAGTTGGATTTTCTTCTTTCAACAATTAATATTCTATTATCTAGTCTTGAATATTCATATAAATTCCATAAATAAAACTCCAATTTCTAGCAATTAAATATTTTCTCAAATTTACTTTATACTAGAATTTTCATTTTTAATTCATCTTGGAAAATCCAGTTATAAATATCGTGGCTTAAAATTTCCAAACTTAAGCATATAAGATAAATTTCCAAATTCCATTTTCTCAAATTTTCATTTTTATTCAACAGGTTTATACACAACTTAATTTTCAAATTTTTAACTTCATATGTATATATATCGAAGAATAATATTTTATAAAATATCAAAATCAAATTTTTATAAACCGTATCCCATCTAAACCATAGAAATCACTTTAAAATAATTTATATATAGACCACGGTGCCTGTATATAATTTTCTATCCTATGGTCAAGTGATACGGATATTTATCATTTCAATCCGCAATTTAAAAATAAAATTTTGCGGTTGTATATCATTTCAAACCACAATCCCAAATGAAACGAAAAATGCATGATAACTTGCAGTTTATATAATATAATTATAGCATTCATTCATCCAAATATCAATCATCAATCATCAATTGCAATCATCATCCAGTTTTAAACAATCATTGATACATAGCATATGAATTATACAGGAATTAATAACAGATTATTAACTAACGGTTTCTATTCCGTAATTAATGACTGTTAACTAGCAGTTTATGTGAAAAAATAAATTCTACCTGTCAAATTTTATGCAATAAATATAACTAAATTAACAGTTAAGTTAAATAAATGCGATTTAACAGATATGCTGAATAAAACACGCCAACGGTCACAAATAAATTTCTACTCATATTTAAAATAAATTTAACAAACATAAAAACTTTTAGAAGTTGTGAGTGGGTTAAAACACTCACCTTTTGAATTTAAATCGAATTTAAATCCGATTTAAACCCAAAAATTCGACGGTCTCCAAATTGGTCCAAACTAGTTCCAAACTGTCCGGAATTTAATTATGATCCTAACAAAAAAGTTTTGCGTGAATCTGAGGTCGTATGAAAAAGTTTTGCGATTTAAACGATTTGAAAATCAAAATAAATTATAAAACAAAACAAACCTTAATTAAATACTCGCCACATCACTATCGTCTTCCACGCGCTTTGGCTACATGAGCATGCGAATATGTTTCCAGACCGAACCCAAAACGGAAAACGAACACCACTAGTAGATTGCGTATTCTGAGAACTCCAACATATAACTTTTCTGGAATTTTTAGAGGAGTTTGAATTTTGACTTTTATTTGGATTGAAATTGGATCTAGAAATTGTCTGTTGCCATTGAAGAAGAGAAGAAGTTGAAGAAGAGACTATACAGTGGAATGAAGATGGAGGCTAGGTTTCACCGCCTATTTATAGATAGATCGCAAAAGAATAGGTGTGCACGAATTTTAACGTGCAAACGGAGGTGGTCCCAAAAGATAAATAATATTAATTACACACGTTATGGATTTAGGAAATAAATAAATTCCTTATCATTTACATTTTATTTTAAATGTATTTACAAATGTAAATCTAGACGTTTCGTTTACGTTTCAAAATATATCCACAATTTTATTAATTTCCAAATTGATCTAAAAAAAATTAGATGTAAATTAAAAGCTGATAAGTCTATCCATTGCAGTGTTAATTTCTCCACTTCCTTATATTTAGAATGGAAACGTTCACTTTATTTCCTCAACATTCTTTTATTTTCCTTAAAATGCTTATTTGTTACTTGCTATTCATAATGTAAACATTCTTATATTCTAAAATGATCAACTTATACAATATTAAATCAATTCTTATATTTCCAAATAATGTACATTCATAATGAAAACATTCTTACATAAATTTTATTAATTGCACTTTGTTTCCTTTTCTTTTTCAATTGAAAGATTTTAATAAATTTATTTCCAATTAATTTTAATCTTCCACTTCAAAACAGACCCTAATTGATGAAATCAATTAAATAAATACGTGAACATTGTAATCCTTATTTATAGTCAAGCAAACATGTTTATAAAATTACAGTTTTCAACAAGCATTAAATTACATACTAAATAAATCTTTTTCTCTATTCAATTATATAATCAAATGTTTATTCCATCTAAAAATTTTAAGTAGAAGGATTCCATGTTGGGTTCAAAATCTATTATTTTAATATCCTTGAATTTTAGTTTAATCTCTATAAACGAAATATTTAAACGTTAATTTCATTTATTTTGCAATACTTAATTAAACCAAAATATCGTTTTCTAAACTTAAATCTATGCTCCCATAGATTCATTCAATTTGCACTTATTATGTATTATTTTAACAACTCATTTATAACTTTAAATCTATTCCCCAAATTTCACATTTCTATCGTTATATACATTTGAATTCCATCCTATTTAATATTTTAAATATTACGTCATTATCATTAATGAAATAAATATATTGTTAATTATTGCAATTGATTTTCCGTTACAACTTAATATACTAAATAGGTGGTAAATCTTAAATACTTGTTCTCATTAACGATTTATTTCTACTTACAAATTAATGCAATTATTACCTATTTCCATCTTTATCTCCAATTAACGTAAAATGTTATATTCAAATTCCACAAATTTCAATAGATTCAAATTATCATATCTATGAAGAACATTTACGTTATTATCCATTTATTACCTTAACTTATTCAACGTAACATTTAATTTATATTTAATGCAATGATTTCCAAATCAATTGAATTGAATTAAATATATATGTATCACTCATAATAACTTGTGGCAACAACTCTTGATCACCATTAATAAGTTTATTATTTACAATCCAATAATCGCCATTCTATATATATACGAATTAACTAATTCAATATTTACATTTCGTTTTCCTATCCTAAATTTATTACTAAGTGTATTTACTCTATTCCAACAAGTTGGAATTCCATTTTTACTATACAATCATTTCCCTATTCACTTTTATTACTAACCCATCATCATTGTATTGTCTTTTATTGATTTAATCAATTTATCCCATATTCCCTTAAACTCATACTAACGAAACATTCAATTCTATTTATCTCATAAACTCCATTTCATAAATCTACCTGCAATTTCTACCTAGAAATAAGGTTACATTTCCGTTGAAAATACATTTACATCTTACGTTACTACATTAATAGTTAGTAACGTTTATATCATCAACCATCACTTATGAATAATTAGCGTTTCCTATTTATTTTGTTACATTCACTTATATTCATTTATGAATAAATTGTTATTCCCTTTAACCTATTAATTACTAACTTTAATTATTGCAATTCATTTATCTAACATAAATTTTGAATCTATTTCCAAATTTTCATATTTCAATTAATTAACACCTTACAATAGTTTACAAATAAAGGGGATTGTACTAATTACATTATTTATTTTCTTGCATTACTTTATTACCTCCGTCAATTTCCATAAATCAATATTTTATTCCATCGACAAATTCAATACTTGCAACAATTTCCACTATTACTATTAATTGCAATGTATAATTTAATTTGCAAATTTTAATTACCTTTGATACATCAAATTTCAATATTTTCTTTCATATAAATAAATAATATTTTTATTTCTTTCTAAATTTTAAAATAAAATCCTATTAATTTAATTCATTTCAAACATCGAATTTACGCGGGTCGTTACACCTACACTTGCTGTTGAAGTTGATTCAGGTGAGTTTGCTGTTGATTGATCTTTAAAACTGCAGCTGACCTTATTCTTTTTTGCTTAGATTTGGAGTTGAATTGTACTTTAGCAGATTATAGTTTTGAAGATTGAACAGATTTGATTTTTGCAGAATTGAATTTGCAGATCTGGTTTTGCAGATTTTTGATAGAATTGTATTGGGGTTTCTTGATTTACTGAAATTTCATTCTCAGATTTTCAAATGAGAAAATGGTTTGAACAAACAATAAAAACATTTGTTATATTTCTTATTTAAAAGAATAAAATCCAAGCATAAAGTAGTTTGCCACTTGTTATCTTATTATGTTAAATGTTTTACAAGTGTCTCTTTATGTTTTAAGATTTTCACACATATACATTACTAATATAAAAGCAATTCTTAATTTATGAACGTATTTAAATTCATCTAAAACCATTTCTAACTTGTTTCTAGCATGTTTAAAATGTTTTATTAATATTAGTCTATAAATAAATATATATAAACTTCTTTATAAAACTAAACATTTACATTTAAATGCTTGTTTAATTATTTTTAAAATAATATTCTTTATGAAACTAAATTTCAAAAGAAAAGATTTTTAAAAGAAAAGAAAGGTTGAGTTCAATTTTATTTCAAAAGGTTTCAAACCAAATGTTATACTTTATCAAGAATGAATTAAATCTTATTTCAAAAGAAAAACAATTTTAAAATTAAAAAAAACAAATTTTTATTATAAAACAAAATTTAAACTATATTTATTTTTTATAAAATAAATACTTACTTACATTACTATAAAGATATAAGAAAGATTTTTTTTTAAAACAAACTTTTAAAAAGTTTACAATACTAATTTAAATTAATTTAAATCAAATTAATCAATTTACAATTTATACATTTATATAATAATTAGAAAATATCCTTTATTTAATTAAATTAAAATTAAAACCAAATCCTCTATTTACAATGTATAAACATTTATACATTATAAATAAAATAATTTTAAATCAGTTTAGAAAGATAAATTTATTACTTAAATATTTTTAAATTTTGAAAAGAATACCATTAACAACTAAATAATTATAAATTTTCAAAAGAGAATTTCTGTTTGAATTAAATTATTAAATCAATATTTCACATTTTAAAATAATTATCAATGAAATTATTAAATAATTATTGCCTAAATTTCCGGGACATCACACGTAGAGCTCCCGGTTCAGATGCATGGATTTTTCATTTTCTTTTATTTTTAGGTACTCCTAACACCTTAGTATTGGGTGGTGGTCATGCCGAAACTCGATATTGAGGTGTGATGGGTGGTGGCCTTATCGGAACTCTTCTTAGGGGTACTTGTTTTTTCTTTGAGTCTAGTATTTAGCTCTGCTACCTGCCAAGCATGTTAGCAACACCTTATTATTATATTATATATAATTGCATGTGTGCTCTCCTCTATTCATACAGAATCACAAATTTTTCTCAGAAAAAATAAACCAATTTTCATCTTTTTATCTAAATAAAAACCTTTAAAAATATCATACTTCTTTTTAAAAATTATTAAAAGAAGTAATTGGCAATAATTAATATACTTATTGGATTTTCCCCTAATAAAACCCATTATCCAATCATCATTAACCCAAATAAATAAAATAAATTTCCAAACTTTATTTTTCTTGTTTTATTTTCAAAATTCATTGTTTACTTCAAATAAATTATCAAAATTTTCAATTTTATTTCAATTTCCAATTTTATTTTAATTTACAATATTAAATTGTAACTACCATTATAATTTCATATTAACAAGCAATCTCCAAAACCAGGGTTGTTACAGAGATAATACATTATTCGTAACTTCCAAGTTGGAGAATAATTTCCTATCACCTTGGTTTGGTCACATTCTCTTTCATTTCCATACCTCGAAGTCTAATGTCATCTCGGAGGTTATTTCCAAGTATTGTTTATTATTAGACAATTCATTCTATCTTAAAATTCGACCATATTTCTAAGTCTTTAGAAAATTACAAAATAAATCTTAAAAAAATAATAATTAATTATCAAGAAAACATCTTCAAAAGATTTGGATCGAAAAACTTCTTTTAAACACTTAATTTGAAAATTCGATTTCCCTAATTGTTAGTGAATAGTGATTTTCGGGTCATTTTCCAAAAATGTAATTTTTGTAATGTACAAACACATTTTTATCTTTTTGAACTTCATTATTATATTAATAATTAATTTACAAATTTATTTTATAGTTCTCAAGGATTAAAAGTTGATTAAATTCGACAAATCCACACTTTGGTCAAATATTCGTATTTTCTAGGAAATTTGTTTTGTTTAACTTAAAAACATTTTATAATGAATTCTTAATTTTCATTCTCTGTTTGAAAACTATTATCATTTTGAACTAAAGAAACTTTGTTTCAAGAAAATCCCACTTAAAAAACATTCTCTACGTTGATTTGAAATTATGGGTCACTATTCACGACTTACCGCTACGCGACGAGCTCGTTTTCTACCACTTTGGTAAATGGTTTCGAAACTTATCCAAACACTTTAACCTTTCAAAATCATATAAAAACATTTTAAAATGATTTAAACAAGATTTATCTCCATACACACTTCGCTCTTTCAAACAAGCAAACTGATTCATTTTGTGTTTAAAGACGTGTATTTACGTGACTTTTCAACATAATCAAGTATTTATAAAACATATAAACTTGATTACCACAACTTTGCATCCAAGCAATCATACAATTCTAATATAAAACATTAGAAAACAAACTAATGTATAGTTTTATGCCTTTCAAAGGTTTTGCTTACTAACTTTTTCAAATCTAGTTATTTATTAATTTTCTCTACCTTTAGGCTTACTAACTTCATATGTCTAGCCACCACAAACATATTCCAAAGATTTAAACACAAAAATACATGCTTATACATATCATCAACTTAAACCACAAATTTCTTAACCTTATATAAGAAACAAAAAAGGAATTCTCACCACAAGCTAACCAAACTAAACACGAATGTTCCTAAGTCAAAGCTACGCCGTTTGATGACCTTGCTTGAGCCAAATGACTCTTTCTCCTTCACTAAGTTTCGGCTTAGGTATGTATGTGGAGTTGGTGAACTCTGACGACGACAAAACCAAGCTAGTTGGCACTGGAATGCTTATGGAAGCTTATATTCTTGGTCGGATCTAAGTTTTAACTAGTTTTTTTGAACTTTTTTCTTTTTGATTCATGGCATGGAAGCCAATTATGATGCTTGAGGGCTTGAGAAAGGTAAGAGAGAAAATGAAGAAGAAACCAAGTAAAAATGAAAGAGAGAGAGAGGGAGTATTTATAGGCAAATCTTAGGAAATATCTTAGCTTATGTCGCATGGACACTTTATGTCACTTCAAGCATATCACTTTACATCCATACAACATCACATCTCCGCACTCCTCCTTACGAACCATACCCACTTTCTTTATGTCACACCCAAACCATACCCTCCTACTTTATGTCAAATTAAGGCCATAGCCTTCATTAAATGCTCCACACCCTCCGTTAATGCACCATACCCTCCATCACATCAAGTACATACACCCACACACCCCTACACATGGCCCACACCCTTCCACACACACTCCTCTACATGTTAATTTATGTGGGTGAGATATATTTGAGGTTTTATTAACTTATATGCAGGTCATACAACATTCTGGTGACGTTTGGCGGCTTCCACGCGACGTTTTATGCAACGTTTTACAATGTATTTTTATTCTCTTTATCTGTCACATATTTCATCATACACTCATCTTTATAAAAGTGTAAACAAAGTTTACAAATCATATTTCAAAAATTTTATATCACTTAAACTGCGTGGATTAATTATAAAATCCTTTATATTACCCATTCAAAAGTGCTACGATTTTATGCTGTTAAAAATTGTCGAATGTTAAGGCCAGCGTTATCTTTTCTAAACATGATCATAAATTCTTATGAATCATTAAAAATCTATGCCTATCCTTTTATAATATATAAATTGAATTATTAAATTATTAAATCTCAATTTAATCCAATAAATTAATTACTAATTATTATGATTATGTCATAATTACTTTTTATTTCCAAAAATAAAATAAATTATTTTATTTCATATTCTCACTTATTTAGATAAATAAGTGTAGCTATCCAAAGTTATGCGTGATTATTGAGAAAATCTTGAATTTACAAAAAACTGACTTTTCATCATTTTTGACGAAAAATATACATATCCATATTTTGTCTTATAAATCTTTAAAACAAGTGTTATTAATGTTTGAAATCTATTAATTGAATATTTAACTGAATTAGATATCCCATTTTATTGTTATAAAATTCTAGACCGTTAAAGAATTAGAGTTAGGCGAAAGTATGGGTGGCTTTGGGTTTATCTTATGGAGCCATGTCAATTGAGGTTGTTCGGAGGTGGTGCGATCGTCATTGGTGAGTTACGATAGCTTCCGAGTAGGAAAATGGGCATGCATCAAGAATTTTTAGAGGGGATGGACATAGAGTAGGCGGCATCGGATCCAATTCACGAAGAGATGAGGTCGGCAGTGGTCGGAAGAGCTTGAGTGGTCCGTGATGGCGGTTGAGTTTAGTAGTCGTAGGTGAATAATGGGTCAGAGAAAGAATTTAAAGTGGGGTAGATGATTAAGGAGGTAAATAACATTTATGATTAGTTAAATAATTAAGTTGCATTCTATCAAATGTGTATCGTTTGCATATGAGGTACAATTAATGAGCGGCTTTCGCCTTTGTTACTATAACAAGATTTTCTATGACATGGCATAGCTTCATTGGGGTTTGGACTGTTGACAAATGCTGATAAGGTGAGTGGGAACAATCTTTTGTATTTATGTATGTGTATAAATCCCTGTATTCCTCAATATTGTACTATATGGCTATAATAATACAAAATCATTATTATGTTACATACGTATATACATACATATGTATGTATGTTTAGGTTTGATATGGATCGATTCGACATAGGCTAATTGTTTGTGATCTTAGGTAGATATGGGATACATGATTTGGACATATGTGCTTATTGATACTTGGTTGAATTATTTCTGTAATTATGTGTGTGAGTTATTGTTGATATTGAGAATGATGTATCTTTTACATTGTTTATTGGTTACTTACGTGTATGGATATGTGCAAGATATGTTTTTGTAGGATCCATATAGTTGGAGTGCTTATTATACATACATATATGTATGTATGTATATAGATTATATGACTTATATATATATATGTATATATGTATATATATACACGATTTAAAGCAGTTTATGTATAGATTCGGGTATGTCTGATTTAAGCTAACAGAAGGTGCATGAAGAATATTATATATATATATATATATATATATATATATATTGATATGCAGTCCAAGCATGTCTATATGTAGTTTTTGTATGCCCAACTTAGGACTACTGGAAGGTTCCCATTATATATATATATATATATATATATATATATATATATATATATGTATTGCTAAGTGGTTTAAATGTCTACGTGTAGGGAAGGAAGAGGTATAATTAGTATTACCAGTAGATCGTTGCTCATGTTTATTAGATTTATATAGTTTACATGTATATATCATACTTAGAGATAGCCCCCTCACCAGACTTCGGTTAGACCTTTGTTTCCTTTATTTTTCCTTTTTAACAACTTTTTGTTACTCTCACAAGTAGGCTTAGAGATAGGTATTTGCGATATATTAGTAGGATAGATGGATCTTTGGGAGCATAGAGACCATGATCTGTAGTTATCATTTTATTTTATGTACTTTAGGCATCATTGCATATTAGGCTATGTGCAGTATTTGATGTATCATTAAATACTTAGTTTTTATTGAGACGGTGTATTCTGATTATGTTGTTATATCATTTTATTCTCATACCATGCCATATATAGTATGCGCTCATATTTTTTATGCATATGCTCATGTTAGTATATTGTATATTTATTATTCCACTATGAGATTACATCGATATATCACTAGAGATAGTTTCCCTTAAATTATGGTATGTCACTTACGGTGTTCAAAATCATACGTGGTTATTTAAAATTGATTAAGGATATCATAAATGGCCGGTCGTTACACGTCTCATTTATGGTTTTTAGGAGATGTAAAATATTGTGGGAGCCTTATTTGCAAAATATAATAAACCATTCTAATAAGGATAAGGACATATGCAATATTACAATAGTCTAATAGAATTAATTTGCATAGATAATATTATTAAAAAAATTATATATCGATTAAAATATACTAAATGAACTGAATTATACATTACAAAGAAATATAAATTTTACTTACTAATAGTTAATGTTTTGGCATGTTATTACTTCAATATTCATGCAAGGTCCTAATTGTACAACCAATAAAACTTACGTGTCTTTGTCACATAAGTGTGAATTTACCCAATGCTATGTATTGTATTCTATGAGTTTTGAACTCTAAAACAATATAAAATTATGGTATTTGATCCGTACTCAATCACATACAAAAGTTGTATGGTGAAAAATCATGTCCATAATATATAAAACTTTGATTAAATTGTTTTATTCGAAATGAGAAAGTAAACCATAGTGTGAGATCATCTATTCAATATGGCTTAATATAATGAGAATCTTATTGTATTGTAAATAACACTAGATAAGGTACTACAAACATACCTATGGATTCAACTGAATGCAATGATAATCATGTCAGTTATGATTTGTTTATCTAAGTGCAACTTATTTGATATTCTTAACATGTTAAGGATGTCTGAATGCATTTTTATAAATAATTTGGTGCAATGTTGTAGTAAAGGGTTCCCTTTTGAACGGTTTGACAACTTAAAAGGGAAGGCAAAAGTTTGAGCGTAGATGTAACATTGGCATGGTTGAGATGATGAGAGTGAATGATCACCTCTACTTCATAAAAAGACATCGACAATAGAATTGTATAAAATATTCATAGATGCTTAATAAGGACTAAAAATATGATTTCTCTTCCCAATGTATTTTCTTATAAGATCCAATTCTTGAGCTCAAAATATGTGATTTGAAACTCATAACTATAAATTAATTACAGTCGAATAAAAAAATATCCAATAATATATGATTAAATGGAGCTTCATATTTCAAGCGTTGTTATTGTAACAATGAAAATAATTGGAGCATACCATATGACACCAGTAGTGGGCATATCATGTTTTAAAGGGTTACTCTTATATATACAAAATATTATAATAATAATCGTTTTTAGTTTTGATTAAAAATAGATGCATTAATATGAGTATTACGAATATTTATTATAATACAAACCTGTTTTTAGTATGTCGATGATATTTATTTTCATAATGTTATTGATATGTTAGCTATAAAAGAGTTAACATACTCTTCAGAATGATACAAATAGATGTACGCAGTCTAATGTCCAATGATATCAAAAGCGGATCCACTTAACTTGTCAAATTCATCAATGAATTTTATTAGATATAAACATATGTATTTGAAACTTTAGTTAGATATCTATGGTAAATTCATAAAATATAAAAAAAACAATAGAAATATAACATGAAAAAGCAGTAAAATAATTTTATTTGATTGAATAGGTGAGTGTCTTGGATAAGAGTTCCATGAGTACTTAAAATAGAATATGATTCAATATTAATGCCACTCCTCCTTATCCTTTCATAATGACGTATCAGTAAGGAGTAACAGACTCTATTGGATAAAGTATGATAAATATGAGTGAAGCCGAGTTAATTATTTATACAAGGATATGTACTTAAGGGTAAGCAAATATGTTGAATGTAACTTCATTTAAAGCTTAGATTGTGATTCCATATAAGATATGAACTAGGTGAAACCCTTCAAATAATTTAAAATTCGAGGTTGTCCTATCTATGCTATGAATGTAAGTTTCATGAACTCTAAGCTAATTTATTTTTATGTAAGTATATAGGAGTTTCAGAAAATGTTTTGAAGGCCTTTTCCATCACACGGAGAAACAAATTGTTGTTTCAAGACATTTCTCCTTCTTGTCGAAGGAATTTCTTTCTAGAGAAATTAGTGGTGATGTGACGGACATGGATATGATCCAAAACTCTAACATAGAAATTGGTTATTTAGATGAAATAAATTTAACCAAGCCCAAAATCGAACATAACTCAATAGAATGTCTAAAAGGAAATCTCGCACATTGAAGTGGAACTATGAGTTTCTTATCAATACCAAAGAATATGAATAATTAATAATGACAATCTCCTTGGTTGTCAACATGCTATGAAGAGTGTAACCCTGCCATATGGCTTGATGCCTCCAAAACGGATTCTAAGTACATTGAAAAAAATTTGATTTTGGAAATTATACCCAATAGGATGTGGTCTATCAGCTGCAAGTGAGTCTTCGAGAAGAAGATCAATTTAGTCGGATATGTGTAAAGCAAGTTTAATATGAAATAATCTCATTGATTTCAAATATTGAAATTATTGAAATCAATGGAGCAATTTCACCAGTCAACATTCTTAAGTTCATTCAGATATTATGCACAAATTATCGCTTAATATGACTCTGAGTTTTGACACATTGACATCAAAATAGAAATTTTAAATAATGTTTAGAGGAGATTGTTAGAAAGTCATAACCAAAATGTCTCGAAATCAGTGGGAGTGATAATAAAGCTTGTGAATTTTAAGGTACGATCTTAAACAACCATCCGGAGTTTGAGAAAGTATTTTGACAAAGAAATCGAATAGATTTCGATGAAAATGCAGAGGAAGCGTGTGTCAATAAGAAAGAAAATTGAAGGTACTAAGATATTTCTAATAATATAAGTAAACAACATTCTCCTTTTTGCCGATTACGTACCCACGTTAAAACTAGTTAAGTTTGGTTGCTTAATTCTCGATGAAGGATTTGAAATAGGCACCCTTTATACTTAAGATAAGAGGATGTTAGGATTATTATACATAGAAACTATATTAAAATGCTTAATATGGAGCATATTAGGTAGATCCTTATGGATAAAAAATAAGAATCATCATAGTGTAATGTTATATTTCAGATCAAAATTTTCTTTTGCAATTGGTGCAGTGAGTGAATATTAAATCCTAATTAAATTCATTGAAAGGTAATAAAAGAGTATTCTCGTATTTATGAAAAACTAGAAATTGATTGTGGAAACAATGAACTCCTAATAAAGGTGTGTTTGGACTTGAAATTCATAAGTCACATTCAGTAAAGTAAGGCAATCTTAGATTCGTGTTTACCCATGATAAAGAGCTTTAGTTTGAGAATGTTCTACATAAGGGACTTTGATAGATTCAATTATAAAAGCTAAGTACATTACATTAAATTATGTCGCAATGAATGTAGTATATTTGTGAAAAATTTGTTCAAAAAATAGGGATGGTTGCCACAGTTGAGAATCCAATAACTTATTATGATAGATGCAAGATAGATTACAATGGAACCAAAAGCTTGATAAGCAGTCAAGATATGCTCTCTATAATGAACACTTAATAAAAAAAAGTTTATCAGTTACAAAGAGATATAATCTAAAAATAGACATGAAATAATAATATTACATATCCACTCACTAAGGCCTTTTCATAGTTTTGCCTTCGTAATCTAGTTGAGAGTATGGTTATGAGACACCATAATTAGGCTAAGTGCAAGTGGGAGATCGATGGAGTTAAGGGTGTTCTTAAGGGCAATTATGTAACTTGATTAGCAGATCTTGTCTAAAATAAAGTAAGTGTTTCCTTTATTTGTATTGTATATATTATTATATTTACCAATATTTCAAATACATTATATATATACAACTAGAAAAGATTTAGGAAAAGTATTTAATCGACAGTAGATACATATATTCCTGACTACGAGTACTGAATTCGAATAAAATAAAACCGATCCTTAAATATTCCTAGTCAAGATGTAAGGTGAATGAGATATTGATATATCCGTCGAGATTAGCATAAGAAAGCACTCCATTGATGGATAGCGAATTACTCATGACCGTTACGGACATCAAAAGGGTTATGTATGTGTAATTATTTGGAATAATTATAGAACGACGGACCAATAGTCTTCTACAGGTTAATAGTTGAATAAAAGATCACATATGATGATATATAGTAGTCTTTTGACTTGAGAATATTGTGTACCTTAGGTTTCTAAACTATACATTGGTTAACGTCAATCGCGTGACGACGTGGACTGTATCAAGGCAATAGTTAGGTATATGTCGAACCATTTTAAGTGAAATACTATTCAAGAAAGGATCCATCTCCTTCGAATAAAACTTGGTATCACAATAATTGATCGCCAACATAAAGTCAAAGTCCGTGGAAAAAGCAAATCGGTTAATCGATAATTTTTATCAGGTTGAATTATAGAATTAATTGTTGGACTTGGCCGTAAAATACAGATTACTGTTGGAGTTTTGACCATTAATCGAGCTCTTATTATATAAATGACATGGTAATGACGAATAAAAAACATACACAATATATCATTGCTTAAGTGTGTCGCTTTAAAAGATAACAATTCAAACTTTACCTTGATAATATGTAAGTAACTGAAATCATGTCCACTTCTATACTTTAGAGAAGTCCATGCATGTTTTAATATTTGTATTGTTTAAATATTTCTAAGGGCTAAGTTTACACATGGAAGTCATACAACCATAACTCTCCATTTTCCACTAAAGCTAATTTACTAAAATAATTTATAAATTATTATTATGAAGAAACTGATATAATGACTAAATTAATTGTTTTATTTACTAGTTATTATTAAAAGGTCAAAAATTAGTTATAAAATATATATATTTTATACATTTATTTAATTATTTCTTTGGCTAATATAATAATTTAAATATAATAAATAATATATATGCACATAAATTGTTTTGGTTTCCAAATTCTTTAAAATAAGATTGGCCAAATTATATATAGGAATAAATTTATTAAATGGGTTTAGTAATTAAGCGAGATAATTATCTCACTTATAATGAGTCATATCATGAATAATGGATATAAGTAAGACATATTACACTTCCTACTAGTGTTGCTATAAATATAACTAAGTACCTAATTCTACAGAAATAGAAATTCATTCCCTCCCCTTAAAAGTAAATTACATCTTAGTGGTGACCTTTGCAACTCCACTATTTAGTTAGAAATGAGACTCTCAAAGGAAAAGCTTACAGTTCATGGTGTGTTCGATTAATAAGTTTACTGAGGAAAAATTACAAACTATTTTTAAGCAAGACCAAAAATTTTAAATTGTTTTAAATAATGAATATTCTACTGAGATTAAGTATTACTCTTATTATCAATTTTTTTAATAATTTTGTTTCAAAAATAAATATTTTTATCAAAAAAACAAGGTTTTGTGCACTATTAATGCACAAGGTTGTGTATGTTTAAATGTTGATGTCATTATTCATAATCATCTACATCCTCAACCTGATCAGAGAACACTGAGTCAAATAACTGACCATGAAAAGAAGATCACCTTGATTTTTTCTTCTATGATGGATCAACAAGTTTCGCAGCAATTCGCGGCAGTTCATTCACAAATTATTGTTTTCATCAAAGATACTTTCAACATAGATTAAACGATATTGAGGAACTTCTCTCGTAGAGAGGATGGTCATGGTAGTAGTCACGACTTCATTGGTGTTGCTAAATATACTAGGATGCCTCGCTCGAAAAACAAATAAATTCAATCTTTCTCGATAAAAATAAATTAAAATAGTCAGTCGTCTTTGCAACTTCACCATTTAGACATATGGACTCTCGTAGATGAAGCTGACGGTTCAAGATGTGTTTGACCGAAAGGATTATCAAGGAAAATTTTCCAAATGGATTTTGTTTAAAATCAATTTTCTTTATTTATTTTAATTAAATGTTTTATTTCAAAACAGATTTATTAAATATATATTTTTCATTGACTATTGTTCATGCGTAAGCGTTAATTATAGTTATGCACATTGACGTCAACCAAAGCCATCAGGGTCGATCTACATCATCGACGAACACTGGCAGAGCGTCAACTCAATTGTTGGGAGATAGCGAAAGGCTTGGACCGATCAACATCAATTCTGATCATCTCGGCTAAGTCTCAAATTAGAGTTTTGAGTAATGAAGATAAAGCTCAACTTTTTTAGCATAAAGATTATCAACCTGGTGAGATGAATATAGCCGTGTAGACAGTGGTCATGAAGACGTGAGGTGGAAAAAATTGGATAATACTGATACATGAGGCGACTTCGGTTTTGCAACATGAAATTTGGTAGAAGTTATGGCAAAATTTTAATTGAGTCCATCATAATTTATTAATTTCAATATTAACTTTATAAGCTTTAATCTCTATAACTTTCACATACAATCTCCATTTCACGGACAACTTGTTCCATGGGGTTTTAATACATTACACTGCAAATTAGATATTAATATATTAACTTGTGCCAATGGGTTTAATAATTTTTTGACATATTAATACTATATAATCACAGATCACATACTTACATATGAAATTGAAAATTAGATATTTATATGTTAATTTATTAATAAGATATTTATAAAATAATACTATTAGAAATAGGGAGAAAATTATTTATGTGTGCATATGCATATAGATAAATACAAAAGGCATTGTTTATTATTTAAGGAATTCCTTATACAATTCAAAATAAACTATAAATTATTTATCTGTATATAATTTTGTATATATGTATAATACATATAATTTATTAAGAATGACATTGAAATTATTATTATTCAAAATTTATAAAATTATTTTGTTGAATGTTGTATTAGAATAAATGTTATTTAAATTAATAATATATAGGTATATATGTTGTAAATATTATCACTTTAAATAAATTTTAACACGAGCTAAAACAAAAATAGTCTAATAAATATCTCACCAGAATAGATGTTACTCATGTATTAATATAATATATCATATGTAACACCCCACCTCTATACCCATCATACTCAAGAGTATTACTAAATAACACTATCGAGCAATAAGGAGAATGAGGCGATGTGGGTGAAGCACACGTGAATATTTCCGTGGACTAACACTGATTACGAGTCATAATGTAAAAACTGCTCATCTCAATGTAGATAGTCTAAGACAAAACAATAAACACATTTTTGCCCAAGGATAGAACAATACACTACACAATATAAAATAAGTCACATAAAACATAGAGTCATCAACGCGGTGATGAAAATATAATTCATCGTATAAGTCTAAGTGGGATACCAAAAATCCCACTAAATCTCAATTATATATATGATAAATCCAATACATCTAATCCAACATCATGTATAAACACGAGTCCAAATACATAATATACAATACGTATAGTAATGCAGCCTCTAATTATGCCCTCACATCAGCCCTGAACATTAAATGCCTCGAGCTGACCCGAGTATTATACAAATAATAAATGGATCAGACTATGCCTTGATTCAATGGTGAAAATATAAATGATATCTTAAGGAATAATATACACAACATAATAAGAGATTGGTCCAAAGTAATAATAAAACATTTACGACACATCAAGCAACATCCATAACCTATCGAACATCAAAACATCCATCAAACGTCAAACAACTATCATATACACCACTTGACATACATCAAACGTCTATCGCACACATCGCACACATCTACACATCACACATAGCATACATCAGACATCCATTTATTCATATTTATTTAGCAATATAGATTTATTTATTATATTCTTATTCTATTTTTCATTTTAATTTTTATTCCTACAACTGTTATTAAATGTGCTATTTTTATTGCTATTGCCAGAAGCTGAGTCTAACCTAAGCCTCATAGCTTCTCAAGTGCAAAGGAAGACCCTACTTGTGATATTTTTGCAAGCATCCTTACTAGTCTTTTGGTGCACCATAAATGCACGTGACCTCCTTTCCACCTCGCCACCTCGCACCTCGCTCCTATCGTCAATCACCTCACCTCGCTTTGTATTTTTCCAATTGGCTCGTGCAGCATACTACAACCATGCGACGAGAAGGCCTTGTCACCGCAACCGCATCGAGGAGTGACCCCATGGTCGATCAAGCAAGGATGAGACTAGAAAAACTTCTGGCTATCACATCCGCATAAGGGAATTCGTACACCTCGTTCCACTCAAAAGCGGGGATAATCATATTCCCCTTTAAAGAAAATTAAGGAATAATATAATTTACCTCACACGTCAAATCAGAAATTCAAACAATATCGACTAATATGAATTACTCAATGAATTACTCGACGTATATAATATAGAATTTATAATATAGAATAATCCACCAGCATCCAAAAATCAAATATTCGGTCCTCAATGAATTACTCGATGTTATACTTGTGTTGAGTAAGTAAATACACCCCACATGGACATACCATAGCACCCTCAATCAGTCAACATTAAATAACTTTCCACTTTGCTTATTAAATCACTCCTGCTTAAAACACTTTTATATTCATTATTCATCAATTTTATTATTTTATAAATCAACATGATAGGTATTTTACTTTATCTCATTCGTAACACACAAATCCAAAATCATCCATTCACATCAATATATTATTCAATTAGTGATTAACGGCATGAAAGATTTTGTCTAAACCCATTTTACTTTTATTTTCCTCCTCTTTTTATAAAAACTCTTCAATTTAATTTAAACATAAAATATCTTCTTTATTTAATTTCGTCACTTTTTATAGTAATAAATTAAATTATATTATCTAATTTCAAATCCATTTTTCAAAATCTTATTTGGCTTTAAAGAAACCTTTATTCAAACCCATCAACAAATTTAAAACCTCAAAAATACGTTCAATTCAATTATCCAATTTAATAATTTGAAAATTCTATAAAGAAAATTATATCTTCCAAATACCTTCCGAAATCTAAATCTAAAAATACATTCTTAAATCAAAATATTTGAAAACCTAAATATACAACTTTGAAATCATTATTTAAAATCCTTATTTATTTTCAAACACTTCTTTTAAAGTTATAATCCATCAAAAACAATATTTTTTACTTTTATAAATTCACTTATAAAATCCCCATAGATGAAAATTACCATTCAATATTTAAAATAATTTGCATTAAACTCTCAATGACTCCAAGAATTATTATTTTATAAATTTCTCATTTATTAAATTCAAATTTCTTGTTTCTTTAAAAATATAGATATCAAACATCATTTTATAAGTATTATAAGTATCCTCTAAATCTCTATATAATCATCAATAAATTAATGAAGATATAAATCTTCAAAATTCTTTTATATTATAAAATCCCAAAATTCATCATTTTTCCAAAATAATCTCTATTTACAATATCCTCATAATTATTCAACTTATAAATTTTTTTACAAAACAATTCTTCTTTCGAATTTTCTATTAATTCAATAATCTCAATATTAAAAATAAAACATCTTTCTAGAATTCGTTGTTTACCACCAAAATAATTTACTTGTTTCAAATTTACACCCTTTACTTCATTTTCCCCTATTTCAATTTATTTTAAATGTTATGTTAAACTAATATCGTAATCAAAATTAACTAATATACACAATAAATCTCAACCTAAAACACACAACACTCATCCAATCACTATCATCCAATAATTATCAATTTCATGCAATCCAAACAACGTCAAACATCGATCATCAGCAATAAATCAACTTCACCTAATAAATCAATTATCCATTTAACCAAGAAAATCAAAAAAATAAATGGGGAATATGCATCAATTAATTGAAATAGACATAGATGCGAGTAGATAACACACCAAAAGGATGCTTTAGTTTTTGAATCAGCGACAAATCGGTCTTCGTTGTTGCTAAATAACATTTTAACGACTAAACTTCCATCACCTTCACAATTCCTAGCAACCGCTACTCCTAAAACATCGAGGTTAGGTCATGCTCCTTTGCCTAAAATTACTCAGCCACACGACGCCTAAACATCCTTAATCATACGAGCTCACATGCCTCTTCAGATCGCAATAGAATTTATTAATTTAATTCAACTTATTACAACAAAACCTCTTATTAAATTGAAGTTAATTAACAAAAATTATTTTTAAAATATTTATCATCATAAATAAAATTCAATCACTTATTTTAATAAAAATTTATCAATTTACATGGCTCTGAAAGTAGGCTGTTATAGATTACCCCCTTAAGAAAATTGTGTCCTTGCATTTTCTTATATGAAAGTCATCATACACAACTCATACCCGGAACTTCATCGTAATCAACACTTTTTTAACAAACTCAACTATTCGATTCTCAATGCAGCTCAACATTCTAACAAATCAATCGTATGTTTTAATCTTAAACAGATTCAAATATCGACTCTTTATTCTCTGCATAAATAATTTTTTGTAAAAATATTGCGAGTGTCGAATTTTTAAAATATTTCGATAGAGTCTCCTTTCTATAGAGTGCATTTAGAAAATTCAAAACATAATATAGTTACAAAACATACATCACCAGTGAGGTATCCCAAAACGAGGCATCTTGAAACATGGGAAAACAATATAATATCACTTCATATATTCATTTACTGTAAAAAAAACATACCTTTATTTAGCATTTTTAAGCAATTCACCTCATTATTAAGCATTCATAAGTGAGCAAAAGAAGGCTATCATTACATATAAGTCTATTAGTCTCTAGAGCACCTTTTATTAACTCATTATAAACATTAGTCGCCTATAGAAAGAGATAAAATAAGTATGAATTCACTTAACTTTAAAATAACATAGTGTCTAAATATTTAGACACGTCTTGACAAATCTTTCATAGTAAAAAATAAAAAGTTAGATAATGATATTAAAGAGTATATTATTGCATAACATGCTAGTTTTCTAAAACAACTTTTGGGCAAAATACGGATCAAAACTCGAATTATGAGGAATTTTCCAAGCATATGCAGCCAAGATTTGAAGATAATCGTGCAGGCCCAGCTTAGTAATTCACCATTTTAGCTTACAAAACATCAAATTTTGCGAAAATCTAAGAACAAAACGTGTTCCTTATTGTCTAAGCATTAAAAAAAGTAGAAGATCATCGAAAACTGATAAGTATTTGAAAGTTACGGCTGAAAGAATACATCACTTCGGTTCAGGAAATTAATGTTCGACCAGAATTTTGATTAATTGCAAAATAAATTTTAACACTAGCAAACTTCAAATTTTTTTGAAAAACTTCAAATAAAAGTACTTATATAAGTTCTAAGATTTCTGGAATGGGAAAACTTATCAAAATCGGACAAACCATTCAAAAGTTATAAGCAAATGAATTCAACTCAGCTTTGGTAAATTTGCATTTGGGACAGTGATGAATATACATTGAAATTTATATTTTTTGCCTCACTTAAAATCAAAAGTTTGAAAAACGATAAATAAAAAAGTTTTAAATTATGCAATTGTCTAACCAACGAAAGAAATCGATAAATTAGGATCAATCCTTTATAAGTTATGATTATATTTATAAGAACTATAATTTCTTCTTTCTTTTCCTTTCTGATAGTTTTTTTTGTTTCAAGACAAACAAATCAATATATTTTTCAAAAATCCAAAAAAATTCATTACATTACATTACATCACAAACATCTTCACAACATGGATCCAAAGCACAAACATCATCCAATATTGCACACATACAATCACAAAACATCAGAACCATACTAATTTCATTTTCAAATATATTTATTAATCTAGCAAAAATTCCACGGTATGGATTGCTAGTGGTTTACTTCGTCAATTGACTAAAATGTTGATCGTGCGACCAATATTATCTCTGCATAAACTTCAATTGTCCACTAAAGCGCAATGGCTAGAATTATCACATCAAATATCTAAACATAGCAAAATAAATTTTATTAGATTTCAAGACAATTCATTGCTTCACTACAATAGTGTGACGATCTACCTTTCTTACACCCATAGATGATAGTAAATACGCCCTTGTTATTCATGTATCGTCATCTAAGTGTCTGAAAGATAGGTCGTGGGGTAAAGAAAATAAAATACAAAGAAAACAATTACATATTTTTCTGACAAACGACAGAGTTACATATACATCATCATAGAATAGTGCATATGGTTACCCTCGAATGTTACATCAAAGTTACAACAAGTACTATTCCCAACAAGGACATCTATATTAGCTACCTAAATTACTAATACATAATGTATAATCACATCGGAAATAAGGATAACTACTAGTACAGTGAAAGCTTCTGCTCCATGCTTCTTCCCAGCGTCCTCCAAATAAACCAGACTACTTGGCTACTTATAAAAATTTGGGTACACAAGAATTTAAGGGAAAGAAATAGAACTCCAGGTTAAACATGGGTCTAATGTGATTAAAGCATAAGTTTGACTTTGTAAAACCTTCAAATTAAGAGTATCTCATAAGACCATGTTGCATACATACACATACGGGTTTTTACCTTATGGTAACCAAAACATTTTTGTATAAATTGTCTCATATTATCATATTGTCTAGGTTTAAAATAAATATGGGCTCATAGCCGAATTGTTACACTATTAAATCCCAGCATTATAGGTATACAATCAAGTCTGAAGGCTCGTATTGAAATAAGAATTCCAACTATGAAAGGGTAAGGGTCTACCCACCGAAATCCATACACCTCTGAATAAAATGTATGGGAGGCTACAACATGTTGCATCTTAGGTGCTCAGGACCGGCCCTACCTCTTACTGGATAGTGCCAAATATGAGCACCATTTGTCGCAATCAACAACCATAAAAGTGATTCCGAAGAAAACATAAAGCGCAGATATCGCTCTAGATTTGACAATGGTCATACCCTAATGGAAGACCTAACCTCATGTCCCTTCTTTAGTCATTTATCGTTTGTGAGGCAGAGGTTACGCTTTTACCTTTCCTCCTAGCGGACCATCTTAGAATGCTAAAATTGCCCTAAAGGCAACTAATCCAATGATAGCATTCGTCAATATAAGTTGTTCCTAGATCGAACAATCATTCAACAATTACTATCTTATATTTTGGAATCACCCTCGGGAAGAAAAACACATCTCAATTGCATATTTCATAATAAGAAATCGCGAACATTAATAGTTTGGATTGATTTGGATAAATCATACTTAACTGAAACTGATGTCTCCAAACTAAGCGATAATTCCCAACTAACTCAATTTCCGTCCCTTTAGAAGTATGTAATCGGTATTCGTGTCCTCACTGGGGAACTCTATTATACACAACATACTTCCTAAGTTAAACAGATCAACTTATAAATAGCGGATAATCTGCTGATTACGGTAATTATACAGCATTTACATATGGATAACCATACACTTAATTTAAATATGATATATTGATAGATTAACCCTCCCATATCTCTCACGTTTTTTATATTTCAACCTTACTCTATCCCACGCTTAGAAATAAATTCTAGATCTCATATATATTGGATCAACTTACTCATCGGGTTTAAGAGCTAACTATGGGATGACTTACTTTCTATAAATATGTCACCACATTAACTTGGGTTTCATATTTGTTTGAGGTTACTTAAGGGTAATTAACATAGACATCCCTTGATTTAAAAAACCTTTTCAAAAGAAAAATAGTTTTAATGAAACCAACATTTAGAAATAAAGCGATTTTAAAGTTAGAAACCTTTATTATAAATTAATTAACGAATTAAACCTTTATTAAATAATAATTAAATTTTAATTAAGCCCTAGTTTAATCTTAATTATGTCCTAATTTAATCTTAATTAAGCCCTAACCTAATTATTAATTAATTAGCAATTAAACTTTTTGTAACCAAATAATTGATTAATAATTAATTTTAAAATAAATATTTAAATAATAATTAACTATTAATTAATAATTAAACTTAAATTAATTAATAATTAACCTTTTATTAATTAAAAAAATTTAAGTGAAAATAATTTAGATTACAAAAAGAGTTCGGTTCCTCGAACTGCACTTATAGCGACTATCGTTATATAACCTTTAATTTTAAAACTTGAAATTTTATTTCCTAAGTCTTTTTAAAACTTTACTCTCGGAAACTTCGCTAAAACATAAAGGTACATTCTTGGAAACTAAAGCAAGTATTAAATTCAAAAATATCTTGAAATTTTAAAATCAAAAATTATAGTTTTTGTGCAAGAGTTTCCATGCCACTTAAGTTAGCAAAGGTGCTAACTTCCTTAACATATGACCATTTAATCAACATCATAGCACGTATAATTACATCACAAATATATCAAAGTATAAAATCATTCCATGACGAACATTTATAAATAAGCGTTACAACTTGCAACTAACTTGACATTTCAATTCTCAAATTCCAAACTATTGTCATCTCGTCCAAACACATAGACATATATACGAGCCAAAACAATTTATATCCAAACAAGATCATACTTTTACAGTAAATCAAGCATACATTTAAGTTTATAAAACTTAGTTAATCATTAGAACTTTACTCATTAAAAGTCTATGAAACTAAGCAAACTTCCACTCCAACTTGAATACAACCCAGAACTCCGCCTTGCCTTTCTAAGAAAGAAAACTTTATGTGCATATGGGTGTAAGATTAGTTTAGCTAGGGCCTTATGGTGTATGGCCAAGGTGGTTTAGGGAGGATGTGGACTTTCTTTGTGGAGGAGAAGTGTTGAAATGAGGAAAGAAAGCTTTAAAAATGGATTTAGAATTTTGATAAGCAATATAAACTAGGTTTTTAAACTTAGGATTTCCTTTTGGAAGCCATTAAGTATTCATGGTAACTTGGAAAGGTTTTTATGAAACAAAAATGGAATGTTAAAATGAGAAGAAATTATGAAAATTTGTATATATACAAAGTACAAGAATTAAATTACCATTTCACGCCTAAGTTTATAACCTCCACTAGATTTTTTCCACATCACTTTTCTTGTCCCTTCCCTCCATTTACGCGTTTTTCTCTTTTCTCCTCTTCATTTTTCCAAGCCAGCATGCATTTATTACCTAAGTACTTTATGTTTCTTTAGAGATGACAACTTATGTCCTTTTATTCACATTTATATTTTTTTTAAACATTTACATAAAAAGTCATATCATATACTATATGTGTTGCTCCACCTTTTGGACAAAGCCGGGATATCAACAAATTTGCTAAAATGGATGGATATCGGGATTGGCGATCGATTGAAAACAAGGCTATGATTGATACCTTAAAAATTAGGCCAATATCCAATCAAGATGAGATCGATTAGGAAGGATAAACAAGGCTCGATGAAGCTACGTTTAAAATTTTAGGTCAAACGGAGTTCGTATGCTCAAGTTATGGATGGATCAATATTCATGGAAAATCAGTTTGAATCGATGCCTTCGTATCGATCGAATTGGATGTGGATGGTGGACTACGGATCAATGCTCGTTTTCATATCGATCAAGATGCGTATGGATATGGACAACAACCTTAGCACTTTTCTTTGGATTGATAGGTTTTTGTATCGATGCAATGTGCATGCATTAGATGGATACGGCATGGCATGTCGGCGCACTTTGTATCGATCAAAGCCTAGATCGATACGAAGGAAGCAAAACTTGGATGGGTACGGGCTTGATGGATAATAAGACATGTGCTTCCCAGAGTGGCATCAGATCGATACGAAGAGAGGATTTGGGATTGATATGAAGGAAGGAGCAGAGGATGGATATGAAAAGCAACAAGCGCTCAGAGGCTATTTCCTATCGATCACATTCGTATCGATCGATACGAAGAAACCAGTCAAGGATGGCGTGCTTAACATGGATCACTATGTGGAACTCAGATCAAACGAAGCGATCAAAAAGGAATGCAATACTAGGATGGATGCGAAACGCATGGATATGGGTATAAATACAAGATATGATGGATATGAAGCTTTCGATCGATATGAAGGTTTCGGCCTACATTGTCAAAGGCAATCTTGGAATCATAACTCTCAAATTACAAGTCCAAATGCTATGGAATTTTCACAGAACCTTTCTTACTCACTCAAGAACGTCCGTGATCGATCTCAGCTCCATTGGTCCATTTTTAGATCGATACGAAGACAACATGGATCGATCGAGGATCGTTCCCAAACAATCCCAGATCAGTCTGTTAGGCCCACGTACGAATGAGAAATGGAATTCTGATTTTCGAAGGAGATATTTCCAGACCTACTCCTACAAATAGCAACTCTATAACAACTAAAAGAGGAATCTTCTTCTTTTCAAGGCAAAACTCAGCCATTTTAGTTACGGATTTCAAAGGCTGGTAAATGTAATCATGGTATAAAATGAATAAAAGATTAATTCAAAGTGGACGTAGGCCGGATATAGACGAACCACTATAAATCTCGTGTCTTCTCTTACTTTCTTTCATTTTAATTTAGTTATTTCTTTATTTTTATTCTCTATATTGTTTGGATTTGAGATCTATGTTTGGATATTGAGGATTTGTGTGTAAATACCGATGCTTTCACTGCTTTTGGGATTTGTGACAAATTTTGGCACAAACACTTTGGGCTTTCACTAAGAAAGCTAACATTCAGGAATTTGATAGCTAGGATTTTGGATCTGAAAGCTTAGGAACTCGGATTCTAGGAAGCAATGGCTAAGTAATCGACAAGGAGACATAGAACAGAGAGGAGTCAGCATAAAGGAAGTCAAGAGGCTTCTTCGGGAGCTAATCAGGCCTGAATCTTCATCACTAGAGACGAGACGAAAACGATGCTGAAATGGAAAGAGGACATGATACAGAACCTACTCTGATAGGTTGGACAAGCTGGATTGAAGGTCAAGGGAACGGAGTTGCAGGGAATGCTGGGAGTGAGGATCATGAAGCTGGAATAGTAGGAATAGAGAAAATACAGAATCAGGAACGAGGCAACAAATCTAACAGGATGTCGGATAGAGCAAAACCATCAGGAGCAGCTCCGACACTTGTGGGCATACCTCGGATCATGTTGGCTCAATTACAGGAAGGATACCAAATGGTGTTGTGCACTTTGGCATCGATAGAGGAATGGATGCTCGTCTAGGAGAGAAGATTTCATGATTCCCTTGTAGACTCGAGGGGCACGTTGGAGATAGCAAGCAGGGGCTACACTTGATGACAATGACAAGTTAACGGACATGATTAGACGGGCTGTTAGAGGAGGACTGGTAAATATAGATTTGGGGGAAGTGAATAGGAGCCCCTTCGCTCCTATGATCAGGCAAGCTAGGAATCTGCCAGATTTCAAACTACCAATACTTGAGAAGTATGATGGGAGAACGGATCTCGACGTTCACTTAAAAAGACACATGAGGCACATGTTAGTACCAGGGGCATCGGAGGAAGTCATGGCGCAGTTCTTCCCTTTTTACTTGATGGATATAGTAGCACTATGGTTCAGACAACTGGAAAATGGTTCTATTGGCACATGGACGGAGTTGATCGAGAGGTTTATTAGGAAATTTTAGGTCCACATCATGAGACCCAAGAATGTAACGACTTTAGCATTGATGAAATAGTGGAAGGGGGAATCACTTAGGGATTTCTTAACTAGATTCAATGCGACAGTGGCTTCGGTGGATCGACCCGTTTAGTCGATGGTTTTCATAGCAGCAGTCCAAGGGATTGTAGATAATTCAAACTTTAAGATATCATTGAAGTGGGAACCAGCAATGGATCTCGGGGAATTCTACCATGAAGCAGAGATATTTCTACGATAGGAAGATGCGAAGGCTGAAAGACGGAGGAGAGAGGTTGTAGTTTATGTAACAAAAGGCGAGGTCCACCAAGGGAGGATTCAGACAAGGACGATAGAGGCAAAAGGAAAATGAATGACAATGAAAAATCGAAAAGGCAATGGAGGGAACCAAAATTCTCTTTTTACACGGATTTGACTGAAACTCTAGAATGGATTAACTTGGAAACTTGACGGCGCATCCTGTATCGAAGGTTAACAAAAAGGAAACCCTTTGAATATGAGCGGGCATCGGGAAAGCTTGCTTATTCCATGAGCAGGATGGGCACAACATGAACGAATATAGGCATTTGAAGGATATTATTGAGGAACTTGTGAGGAATGGTCATTTGCAATAATACACAAGGAATCGAGTTGTGGCAATGGAACAGGAGCGGCCACCGCCCACCTCAAACGAAGATGGCACTGGATCGAGGCATGTCATCAGCTTATTATTAGATGATTGGATTTATGGTATGGAATAAGTAATAAACCTTGAAGTAAGGCAGCTAAGTCACTTACAGATATATGGGATCGGGAATAGTCCCTAGGTATGCTTTGAGATGATAATAAATCGTGATGCTTGGGTTTATGAAACCTTATTTTTACCGCTTTCTACAGACTCTGGTTTCTTTTTTGGTACTCTGGTTATTTAATTTTCTTGGTTGTCTGGACTTTTATTTTATTAATTGAACTTTGTGATGATTGGATTTAGATTAATGTAATAGATAATACAGGTCACATGATTATGGTCTCGACTAGAGAGACGAGGTAGTAACCACGAGTTACGTGTCCCTTCTCTACAGAGCGAAGGAATGGACTCAAACATGGAATAAGTCCTCAACCGGAGAGTGGAGGCCAAAAAATATATAGTCCTTGACCAAAGAATCGAGGTCGAAGAATATAAAGTCCTCGATCGAAGAGTGGAGACCATAGAATATGTAAGTCCTCGACTGAAGTGTCGAGGCCGGAGAATATAAAAGTGCTCGACCGGAGAGTCGAGGCCAAAGAATATAGAAGTCCTCAACCGAAAAGTCGAGGCCAAATAGTATAAGTCCTCGACCGAAGAGTCGAGGCCGAAGAATATAAAAGTCCTCGACTAGAGAGTTGAGGCCGAAGAATATAAGTTCTCAATCGAAGAGTTGAGGCTGGAGAATATAAGTTCTGGACCGCTGAGTCGAGACTAGAATAGGATAAAGCAGCCCAGCGAGGTCTATGGATTTGGATTTTTACTCGAAGAGGTCTCGGCTTTAGATTTGAACCCAACGAGGTCCTGGATTTGGATTACTAGACTCGAAGAGGTCCTTGACCTGGATTTGGATAACAATCCGAAGAGATCATGGATTTGGTTATTGGTTAACGGAAATGGATGGATTAAGACTCAGTTGTCGGCTTTAGATGGATATGGAATTGGCTAAGGATTTGTTTACTTGATTTGGAATCAGATATCGACTCAGAGCAGTCGTGGATTCGGATAAGTATATGGCTATGGCTCTTGGATAGAATGGCTTGGCAATGAATTTGACTATGGATCGGAAGACATAACTATGGATGGAATATGTACTTTGGATGTCGGAATTAAAGCTATTCAAAACACGCTTTCCTATGCAAGGTATGTTTTGGGGGGCTAATGTTACCCCCCTTTTGGACAAGGCCGGGATACAAAAAAATGGCCAAAAAGAATGGATAGCAGGATTGGAGATCAACTGGAAACAAGGCTATGATCGATACCTTCAAAATTAGACCAAGATCCAATCAAGATGAGGTCAATTAGGAAGGATAAACAAGGCTCGATGAGGCTACATTTCAAATTTTTGGTCAAACGGAGTTCGCATGCTCAAGTTATGGATGGATCAATATTTATGGAAAATCAGTTCAAATCAATGCCTTAGTATCGATTGAAATGGATGTGGAGAGTGTACTTCGGATCGATGCTTTCTTAAGTATCGATCGAGATGGGTATGGATATGCACAACAAACTTAGCACTTTGCTTCGGATCGATAGGTTTTCGTAACGGTCCAATGCACATTGATTAGATGTATACAGCAAGGCATGTCGGCACACTTCGTACCGATCAATGCCTGGATCGATACGAAGGAAGCAAAACATGGATGGGTACAGATTTGATGGATACTAAGACATGTGCTTCCCAAAGTGGCATTAGATCAATACAAAGAGATGATTTGGGATCAATACGAAGGAAGGAGCAGAGTATGGATACGAAAAGCAGCAAGCGCTCATAGGCTATTTCCTATCACACTCGTATCAATCGATACGAAGGAAACAGTCAAGGATGGCATGCTTAACATGGATCACTGCATGGAACTCAGATCTACACAAAGCGATCAAGATGGAACGCAATATCTGGATGGATGTGAAAGGCATGGATATGGGGTATGGATAGGAGATATGATGGATACGTAGCTTTTGATCGATACGAAGGTTTCAGCCTACATTGGCAAAGGCAATCTTGGATCGATCATAACTATCAAATTACAAGTCCAAATGCTATGGAATTTACAAAAAAGCTTTCTTACTCACTCAAGAACATCCATGATCGATCTCAGCCCTATTGGGCCATTTTTGGATCGATACGAAGACAACATGAATCTATCTAGGATCGATCCCAGACAATCCTAGATTGATCTGGTGAACCCACCTATGCATGAGAAATGGAATTCTGAGTTTTGCAGGAGATATTTCCAGTTCTACTCCTATAAATAGCAACTCTATGGCAACTAAAAGAGGGATCATCTTCTTTTCTAGGCGAAACTCTGCCATTTTGGTTATTGATTTCAAAGGCTCGTAGCTGTAATCACATCATAAATGAATAAAAGATTAATTCAAAGTGGATGTAGGCGGGAGATAGCCGAACCACTATAAATCTCGTGTCTTCTCTTACTTTCTTTCATTTAATTTGGTTATTTCTTCATTTTTATTCTCTACATTATCTAGATCTGAGATCCTTGTTTAGATATTGAGGATTTGTGTGTAAACACTGGTGCTTTCACTACTTCTGGGGTATGTGACCAATTTTGACACAAACAATATGTTTCTTAAGTTAATACATATTAAAATTCCTAATCCACTTATAAAAGCTTGTACATTTGTTACACAAATGCGCATAACATTTTCTGACAACTTTTCGACACCTAAAAGTAGAAAATTCGAAAAATGATTTTCGTGCACATTTTCTATTTTTCTTTGAACTAATTGCTTTTGTAAACAAATTTTAAAAACTATTTCACCATCATTAGTTATTATTTAATAGGAATTTGTTTGAGTTATAAAATCCATTAATTAATTTTTAAAAATATATTTAAATATCCATAATTAAAGTGATTATATCCTAGGCCATTACACTCTCCCTTTAAAAGAATTTCGTTCCGAAATTAGCAAACAAAGAGATAACTTGTACTAACTTAAAAGGTCGTATGTTATATATCATGAAATCTATACAAAGGTCATATACTAAACATCCCTAATATAATAATGCATACACTATACATACAAATAGTGCTATCCCAACATTAATTCTGGATAGGCTTCCATAATATGATCCACCGTCTCCCTAGTACAATCTCGAGCATCCTCACTCCATTCAGTCTTTACTAACTTCACCACCTTATTGTGCAACGTCTTCTAATCTTGATTTACAATAAGAATGGGATGTCTAATCACCATCAGGTTCCATTCTATCTCCAAATCATCTTGAACCAACAATTCTACAATCAACAAAGGGTGATGACCAAATTTCCTCAAATAGGATAAATGGAAACCATTATGGACCTCCGGCAACCTTTACAATAATTCAACCTTGTAGGCAAGTAATCCAATCCTTTCAATAATCTTAAAAGGTACAACATGCCCGGATGTCAACTTCCTAGCCCTTTTGAATCGAACAACTCCTTTGATTGGGGCAATCTTCACAAATATGGAGTTTACGATTTCAAAATCCAAATCTCTTCTTCTTTTATTGGCATGCATAACTCTTTTGTTGATCCTGGTCTTCCTTCATCCTTCTCTTTATCACTACAACCTTTTAAGTAGCTTCTCGAATCATATCTGGTCTAAGTACTAGCCGATTTCCAGTCTTAACCTAATATGCTGGTGACTTGCACGACGACAGAGAGCTTCGTAGGGTGCTGTGTCGATGCTTGCCTAATAGCTATTATTGTAGGATAATTCTATTAAATGGAGATGATCTTCCCACGATCCTCCAAAATCCATAATACATGACCTCAGACGATCTTTTAGAATCTAGTTCACTCTTTCCGTTTGTTCATTCGTTTGAGGGTGATATGTTGTGCTCAAGCTTAGCTTTGTTCCTAAAGCTACTTGCAACACCTTTGAAAACTAACTAGTGAAGATAGAAGCTCGATCACTTACAATACTCACTAGGACTCCATGCAATCGAACAATCTCCTTCATATATATTTGCGCCAAAGAAGCTGCAGTTCTTATCGTCTTTACTAGGATAAAATGAGTGCTCTTCTTTAGCCGATCCACGATAACCCACATATCTTCATTTCCTTTTCTGGTTCTGGGTAAACCATCGATAAAATGCATTGCTATCTTCTTCCATTTCCAATTTGGGATTTCCAAGGGTTGAAGTAATCCAGCCATATTTTGGTGATCGCCTTTATGTGTTGACTGTTCAAACAACTATTGACAAAGATTGGGGCATCCCTCTTCATTTTGAGCCACCAAAATACTCATTTCATATCCCTATGCATCTTAGAAACACCCGGACAGATACTTAATTTGGATCAACGATATTGATAAAACTTCTTGTCTAAGGTCATCGATATTAGGGATGCAGATCCTTCCATTGATGCATAATATACCATATTTATCTAACTCAAAACTTGAAGAATGCCCTCCTTTAACATTCTGGATGTTCTTCATTAAATGCTCGTCCTCCTTTTGCTTAATAGAAATCCTTTCTAAAGGAGTTGGTTTAACTTCCAAGAGTACTAAAACTTCATTCCTACTAAGTTCATCTACCATAGCATTTGCATTTCCTGGCATATATAGAATATCCAAGTCGTAGGCTGTTGGGAACTCCAACCACCACTATTGCCTTAAGTTTAGATCCTTCTAAGTGAAAAGGTACTTCAGGGACTTATGATCATGAAGAGTTCGAACTTTCACCTATTTAAAAAAGGAAATTACTAACTAAGATCCCTAAAGATTAGAAATAAATAAAGAAATAAAAGAAGAAATCTTACCAAACAAGTAATGCCTTAACATCTTTAAAGCAAATACTACGGCTAACATCTCTAAGTCATGCGTTGCATAATTCTTCTCGTGAGGCTTTAATTGTCTACTTGCATAGGCTATAACCTTCCCATGTTGCATCAACACTGTGCCTAAGTCAACTTTACATGCATCGGTATAAACAGTTAACCTTTCTCCTCCATTAATAATAGCCAAAACAGGGGCATTGGTCAACCTTTCTTTTAACTTGAGGAATGCATCCTCACACTTCAAAGTCCACTTGAATTTAACATCCTTTTTCATCAACTTGGTTAGTTAAGCGGCGATCTTGGAGTGATCCTTTATGGACTTCCTATAATAACCCACTACCCCTAAAAAGCTTCTCACTTCCATAGGAGTTTAGGGTCTCTTGAAATCTTACAAAACAGCTACCATAGCCGAATCAACCGAGACGCCATCACCCGATGCAATATGTCCCAGGTATCTCACTTCTGATTGCCAAAAGTGGCACTTAGAAAATTTTCTTTAAAAATGTTTTTCTTTAATGCTTCCAACACCAATTCCAAATGTCGTTTGTGCTCTTCCTTGTCTATTAGTACATAAGAATGTCGTCGATTGTAATTAACACGAACTTATTCAACACATCCCTAAAAACTCGGTTCATAAAATCAACAAAAAATACAGGTGCATTGGTTAGCTCAAAACGCATAACCAATCACTCATAGAAAAAAAATCTAGCTCTCTAAAAGCAGTGAAGGGTATACTATCCTCCACTACCCTTAAATGATGGAAACCTGTCGCATGGTCCATTTGGGAAAATACTCTAGCCCCATGAAATTGATCAAACATATCGTATATCCGAGGTAAGGGATACTTGTTCCAGATGGTCTGCTTGTTTAATTCCCTATAATCTACACACGATCTTAACGAACCATCAGACCTAGCTACCAAAACTACAACCGATCCCCAACTTGAATGGCTCTGTCTAATCAATCCCCTTCTTAACAAATCATTGGTATGACTAACTAGCTCCTGCTTATCTATTATGGCCATTTTACAGAGGTTTAATAGCATGTCTGGCACTGGGAACTAAGCCAATATGAAATTCAATCTTTCGATGGGGAGGTAAACTATAAATTGGCTCAAACATATTTAGGAAATCTTTAACAACTTCTATTGATCCTAACTCTTCCTGGGATGAATCCAAGGAATAAAGAAAACTACTCATATGTTTGTTAGATTTCCTACAAACTATATTTTCCAATACATCTCCAGAACTAGTTTTCAGTACTATTCTCCTCTTAACATAATCCAGTATAGCTCCATATCTCGATAACCAATCCATACCAAGAATAATAGTAAACCTATTGAAATCCAAGAAAAATAGTCATAAAATAAAAGATGTTTTTAGAAATCAATTTCTACTCTTTCACAAACCAAGCATAGATTAGTTATACCACCTATGGGGTTGGACACCCAAATAGGGTTTCCATAAATTTTGGAATAATTTGTAACCTATCTACCAATTCTTTCAAGATAAAACTATTCGAGGCTTCGATATCAAACAAAACATGAACTAAAATACCATTAATGAGCATAGTACCTTCCATGCCTCCCTTCCCCTTACATCTTTTGAAGTTGAAGGCACATTCTTAATAGCATAGACTTTAATATGCTGACCTTATTTAAATAGTGGGCAGTCCTTAACTATGTGTCCAAGCTGGTGGCAATTGTAGGAAAGCATCTTTTGGACCATTGGAGAGATAGCCTTCGCTCGTTGACTATGTGTTGAAATATGCCCCTTATTCTTACAATTGTAACGAACAACAAATTTATATTTGTTTACCGAATCTCCTTCTAGTGGTTTTCCTTACCCTGTTTCTTTTTCCAATTTGCATTAAATTTCCTTTTATTTGGGTTAATGGTACCATCATTCGGTGATGCTGCTGTTGGTTTTTTCCTCAAAAGCACTTCATATCTTAATGCCGTGTCCGCCAAATCTACAATTGATTCCTTCACATAAGAGTTCATCTATTCATGTAACTCTTCTCTCATAACTAATATGAACGTCTCATTCTTCTTTAGTGCAGTATCAATAAGTCCAGGACCTAAATGAGATAGCTCATTAAATTTAGGTCTCCTTGCTTGACATCCATGAAACTTCTACATAATTGAGTTTTTCCCGCAACTGACATGAATTGGTCTCCGAATACTTCTTTGAATCTAGCCCATGATAACTCATCTTTTGGACCATTTGCGGTGATAGAATCCCACCATGCAGCTGCACCCTCTTGCAATTGCCATGACGTCAAGAATCATTTCTGATCATTAGAAATGTCTAAACCTTTTGAAATCTTCTCACAAGACCATAGCCAATCTTGTACTTCAATGATGGATTTGATGCCCTTGAAAGGTTTTCCTCCTAGGTTGTGCAGTCCTTGCGTAGATTTTACGAAGTTTACTCAAGGCTGCACTGGAGCTACTGCCTCAACAATAATTCTACCCCTTATAACATTCATGGTTCTTCCATTTGTGATTGTTGAGCTATTGTTTCCCCTTCTTCGTCCCCCTTCTCCTACTCATATTTACTACCTGAATAAAGTAAGGTATCTTTAAAATACATAGACGAGATTATCTTAGGAAAAAAAGCATAAAACCAAACATATAAATGCGGATCAGAACTACATGGAAACGCACTCTCAAAGACTGAACTCATTCTAGGGTACTATTAACCTTATCTATAATGAGTTGACCCTAACCAAGGCCTAGGTGTTTGGTCAACCTAAGCTCTGATACCAAGTGTGACAATCTGCCTTTCTTACACCCAAAGACAACACATAGTACATCCTCGGTATTCATGTGTCGATCATTGTAGTGTTCGAAAGACAGGTCATAGGGTAAAGAAAATAAAAGACAAAAAAGTTACATATTTTTCTCACAAATGACAGAGTTACATATACATCCTCACAGAATTATACATATGGTTACCCCAAAATGTAACATCAAAGTTACAACAAACACTATCCCAACAAGTATAGCTATATAAGCCTAACTAATTTACTAATACAAAATGTACAGTCACATTGGAAATAAGCATAACTACTAGATACAGGGAAAGATTTCTCTCCATACCGCTTCCTAAAATGCTCGGAGGAAACCTGACTACTCGGTGACTCATAAAATTTGAGTACCTAAGAATTTAAGGTAAAGAAATAAAACTATTGGTTAGACATGGGTCTGGTTTGAGCAAAGCATAAGTTTAACTTTGTAAAACCTTCGTATCAAGGGTATCTCGTAAGACTACGCCACACATAAATACGGAAGGGATTTTACCTTACGTTAACCAAAATGTTTCTATATAAAATCCTCTGATATTATCGTAATGTTTAGGTTTAAAATAAGTATGGAATCATAGCCGAAATTTTTACATTATTAAATTCCAACATAATAGATATACAACTAAGACTGAAGGCTCGTATTGGAAAATGGATTCCAATTATGAAAGGGTAAGGGTCTACCTATCGAATCCATACATCACAAGATAAAATATATGGGAAGTTACAACATGTTGCACCTTAGCCACTCAGGATTGACCCTACACCTTACTAGATAGCGTCGTATATGGTCACCCTTTGGTTGTGATCAACAACCATAAAAGGGATCCCGAAACATACATAAAACGTATATATCACTTTAGATTTGGCGATGATCATACCCTAGTGGAAGTGACCCACATAGCCTTACTACATGTTCCTGCTTTAGTCATTTACCGATTGTGAGGCTTGAGGTTACGCTTTTACCTTTTCTTCTAGTGGACCATCTGGGAATGCTAACTTGCTCTCCAGGAACCTAATGTAATGATAGCATTCATCCATATAAGTTGTTCTGGGATTGAACAAACATTCAACAATTACTGTCTTCCATCTTGGAATGCTAACTTGCTCTCCAGGCACCCAATGTAATGATAGCATTCATCCATATAAGTTGTTCGGGGATTGAACAAACATTCAACAATTACTGTCTTCCATCTTGGAATCACCCTCAGGAAGAATAGTACATCTTCATTGCAAACTTCATAATAATCTATCATGAGCATTATTAGTTTAGAGTGATTCGAATAAATCTTACTTATTCGAACCCGATGTCTCCAAATTAAGCAATGAAAATAACCAGTGTGGCTAACACGGTTAGCTATTATTAAGGATCGTGTAATATGGAATATAATTAAATCTAAATACGGAAATAGATGATAATAGCAAAGTAAATAAAAAATAAGTAAAATAAAACAAGCACAACAAGAATTTTTATACTGGTTTGAACTTCCCGTTCTACGTCCAGTCTCAGACTCCTTCTGGAATTTTAACTACAACAACCATCACTTAACCCGGAAGAACAGGTTTACACTGCCTAAGCAATCGAAGAGGACTTCACCCGCCTAAGCAACCGAATATGACTTCAATACAAATAACAAAGGTACCTGACTGTAGTGTGTTCTTAAATAACACTGTTAAGTCAATTGAGTACAGTCTTCCTATAATCTTCTCCTTAATGATATATAGTGATGTGCTTTGAGAACTGTGGAAGATAAAGTGATCAAAGATCAAAGTATATAAGTGATTTGAGTGCAATTTGAAAGTCTGAGAATAGATGAGAATTCAAGAGTGCAAAAAGTAAATTCGGTAATTTTTTTGTTGAATTCTGTAATCAACTTTAAATTAAAAGTTATATTGAAAAGAACGGATGCAACTGTCGATTTAAAAGAATGTTTCTCTTGTGAGGAGAAGTGTCTTTTCAAGAAAATAGCAGTTGGGGATATTTAGACGTATGAATAAAAAAAATCAGACTTCTGAATTCGATTGAAACGCAAACAGCAAAGAAATAGTTCATTTCTGACCTTATTCAGACGTCTGATTATTTTTGGTCATACGTTTGAATATTGTGAAAACAATATTTTTATTTTAGCACTCAGACGTCTGAATGTAAGGTTTCAGACATCTGAGTTTGCTCTTTTGTGATTATATGAGCATGTGTGTGCATGTGTGTATATATATTGTTTTAAGGAGAGATTTTAACAAAATTTCCAAGTGAAGTACAGACTCTATACACACAATATACAACTATAAACATCTGTTAATGAATCTGCAATAAATCTCCTACAAAGATGGTTAGTATACACATAACATTTTATATAGGTTGTGTAATCAAAATTGAGATTCTAACATTCTCCCCCTTTTTGATGATGACAACTATATAAAATTAATAAACTAGTAAAGTATTATTGCTCCCCTGTCAATATGCACAATTTAAATTTCTCCCCCTTTGTCATCGACAAAAAGAAAGAATATGAATGATAATAGATAATTCATTCCATTAAGGCAAAAAAAGTAGATAATAATACATAAAGAGATACTGTTTTTGAAATTTCTCATACAACTAGACAATAATGTTGATAAGAAAAACATAAGAAAATTTCTAAAAATTAGACTAAGATAACTAAAATTGGCTTGAAAGAGATGGATCATTATGAGTAGAACTGAGCTTGAGGAAGACCATTTAAATGGAGATGGATTGTAGGCATGAGTGGATGAAGAACCGAAACAAGAAATTCGATCCCATATTTTATTGAAAAAGCCTTTGATGGAGTTGAATTTTCTTTCCGTCTTCTTCTCAAGTGCCTTTATGTCCCGATGAATTTTTGATTGATTTCGGAAGAGAGTGATGATTGCTTGTCTTAAAGAAGTATCCGGGCCAATTTCTTGGATGGTGTCATCGTCCTCCTCTTCTTCTTCATGTTGAGTATGAGAAGAAGAAGCAATACTAGCGTCTCGAGGTTGAGGAACACCTTGTTGAATATTTTGTGACCATTGTTGGAAGAAAATAATTTGTTGAGAAGGAGGCCATATAGGAAGACCCATCAACCCTAAAGTTTTAGCGCCTAACTCACTAATACTTGTAAAATCAGAGTCAAGCATTGGTACACCGATATTTAGGAGAATGCGCATAATATAGGCACCATAATGAATGGTTCTATACTTCCTTCTGATTGTGATGTCTTGGAATTCATCCAAAGTAAATTTCCCCCAATTCACTTGTTGATTGGAGTAGATAGAATAAAGTGCTTGGAAGTTTTCTTTATACACTTTTTTATAGCTACCCGTCCTTGGTTGGAGAGAGCGAATAAAAGCACGGTGAATTAGCCTAGCTCGTGGCCTTAAAAAGGTAGATTTTAAATTGCCCATATTTATAAGTTGATCGGATAAAAATTGATGTGAAACTTCATCCCGATGTTCCATATCAACTACTATTTCATTAATATCAATTCCTTGATAAGGGCAATTTAAAATATGATCTAGTCGTTGTAAAGGTAAGAAGATTCTTACGCCACAAACTAACGACCAAACACAATCTTGATGGTTTTAAGGATTTTGATGATCCAAATTTAAGCTAGCAAGAAAAAGTTTGATCATAAGAAGATTAATCTTAACATTGTTAGGAGTATACCCAATAAAGCCGTCGAAGTGAAATTGCTCCGCTAACTCTCTAATATGATAAGCTACGAAATCCAGAAATTTCATGAATGCTCCTTCGAAGATGTTGGAGTTCTTCATAGAATTAAATCAAGAAACAGCAACATCGTTCCATAGCCATTGCCGGATTTGGTCTTCGGATGGTCCGGATGCTGATTCTCTAGTTCTCTTTGATCTTGGTGCCATTGAAGACTTGAAGAAAAGTTAAAAGCTTTGAGGAAGATAAAAATGGAGGCTAGGGTTTTGAAGTAAGAAGGAAAGAAGTGAAAAAGGTATCGTATAAAGGGTGAAAAGGCAGGGGTAAAAAGGTAAAAAAAAATATGAGAGGTGTAAAAAATTTGCTCAGAAGAGATTCAGACGTCTAAGTCACTTGATTCAGACGTCTGAATTGAGCTGAATTGCAACCTGTAAGGAGTTAGTTAAAAAATGGTCTAATTCAGACATTTGTTATTTTTGATTCAGACGTCTGAATCTGGGGTAAAAAAAATTTGTTATGAATATTCAAATGTCTATTTATACTTATTCAGACGTCTGAATTTTGTACAGATGCACATACAGTCCCTTTTTGAGAACAAAAACAACATATATATATTATTGAATAATTTTTAAATATTACATATTTTAGAATAAATAGAAATAAATAAATATATTATATAAACTACAAAAGATATTTAAATAGATTTTGAAGAAGTGGATGGAGTTTGATATGATTCTTCTTCAACTTTGGTGTTCTCTGCAAATGGTCGAAGTGGAGACCATCTGTTACCACGTTCCCAAGAATTTGGATTTGTCGGTGGATGTCGTTGTGATGGTTCCCAAGGATTGTGATGACTTGGAGAACGAGCTGAATACGGTTGATGAACAGTATCTTTTGACGAAGAACCACAGAACTTTAACGATACTTGTTCCAGAAAGCTAAGTCGTTTGGCATTATCTTTTTTCTCATAGTACAATTCACGTTGTAAGTCTAGTGTTTCTTTCTGATAGTGATGAATATCATCAATTTTTTCTTTTGTGGACGGTGATCCAAAAAAGAGAGACCGTCTTGTTCTTTTAGATGTGGAGGAGTATATCCAGTATGAGTTGAGAGGGACAATCGGAACCGGTTCTATATTGGAGTAGGAGTTGGTAGATTGTTCGATTCCGAGGAAGGAGAGGTTTAAGATAGCTTAGATGACTCAGAGTTATTATTGGATGACTTGATTAAACAGAAATTTTTGAAGAAAAAGAGAGTTGAATAAATTCTTGGTGAAAAGAATTAAAAATGCAGATAATATATAGGTAGAAACTAGTTAAATTTAGAGGAGATAATGTATGGTTAAAAGAAAAATGGCCATAGGAAAAAGAGGATAGAATGGACGGTACATAAGAGTTCAATAAAAACCTCATATTTCAAAAAACAATAGATAGTGAAGTGGTAGTGTAGAGGGCTAGTAAGTATGAGGTCTTGAGTTCGAGTGCTAGACGACACCCTTTTTTTGAAAGAAACTATGAATAAAATACATACATACATACATACATATATATATATATATATATATATATATATATTAAAAAACTCGAACTTGTAAATCTTTAAAAGAGAAGATTCCGAGTTCTCGTTTTAAATTGATGAAAGTATTTTCATTTAGTGGTTTAGTAAAGATATCTGCCAATTGTTTGTCAGAGGATACAAATTCTAGATTTATTAAATCTTTTTCAATATTATCACGAAGAAAATGATGACGAATGTCAATATGTTTTGTTCGTGAATGATTTATAGGATTTTTAGATAAATTTATAGTGCTATAATTATCACAATAGATAGTTGATTTACTTAAATTAAAACCAAAATCTTGTAATGTTTGTTGCATATAGATGACTTGAGCCCATGCCAAAGCTGCAGAAATATACTCTACTTCACATGTCGATAATGAAACACAATTTTGTTTCTTACTAAACCAAGATACAAGAGATCGTCCAATGAAGTGATAAGTCCCACTTGTACTTTTTCTATCTGTTCACTACCTCCAAAATCAGCATCACTATATGACACTAATTCAATAGGACATTCCTTTGGATAGAATAATCCAAAGTCCTTGGTTTTATTAAGATATCGTAGTATGAGTTTCACTGCTCATGAGTGTGATTCTTTGGGATCTGCTTGAAATCATGCACATAAGTAAACACTCATCATTATGTCAGGTCTACTAGATGTTAAATATAGTAACGGTCCAATCATACTTCGATATAATTTTTGGTCAATACTTTTACCACTTTTATCTTTATCAAGATTTACGGTTGTACTCATAGGAGTTGGTTTGGTAGAAGTATTTTCCATACCAAAGCCTTTAATTAGATTGTTATGATATTTTTCTTGATTTATAGAAGTACCATTTTCTAATTGTTTTATTTGTAAGCCAAGAAAATAATTTAACAGACCCATATGTGACATTTCAAATTCTCTAGTCATTAAATTAGAAAAATCTTTACATAATTTTTCATTTGTAGATCCAAAAATAATATCATCAACATATATTTGAACAATTAAAATATCCTACTTATTTCTTTTAATAAAAAGAGTTTGATCAACCTTTCCAATTTCAAAACTATAATCTATTAAATATCTTTTAAGACGATCGTACCAAGCACGGGGTGCTTGTTTCAAACCGTATAAGGCCTTATTAAGTTTATAGACATGGTCAGGAAATTATTCGTGTATGAATATGGGAGGTTGTTTAACATAGACTTCTTATAAAACCATTTAATAAAGCACTTTTAACATCCATTTGATATAATTTAAAGTTATGAAAACATGCATATGCTATATAAGATTCGTATTGCTTCTAGTCTGGCGACTGGAGAAAACGTTTCTTCATAGTCGATTCATTCTTCTTGATTATATCTTGAACAACTAATCGAGCTTTATTTCTAGTGATATTTCCTTATTTGTCTGCTTTATTTTTGAAGACCCATTTTGTACCAATAACTGATTAATCACTAGGCCGTGGAACTAAATCCCAAATGTCATTTCTTTCGAATTGGTTTAGCTCTTCTTGCATAGTGATTAACAGCGGTAGATGCTTCTTTAATATTTTTAGGTTCAATATTAGAGAGGAAAGCTACATGACCCATTTGATTTAATTGACTTCTTGTTCTAACAGATGAATTAAGTTCTCCAATTACATTATCAGAAGGATGATCCCTTAATAATCTAGGTGGAGATCTTGTTTCATTGTTATTGTTATCCATGTTTTCATTATTTTCAAAATTTGAAATTTCTGTGTTTGTGATATTATCAGGGAATTCTTCATCATCTCTTATACTTGGGATTTGTTTAAAATTTCATCGAAAGATACATGAAGTGTTTCTTCGATGATATTTGTTCTTTTATTATATATTTGATAAGCTTTGCTTCGATCCGAATATCCTAAAAAGATTCCTTCATCGGATTTTGGATCGAATTTACCAAGCCGATCTTCTGCGTTTAAAACAAAACATTTTGAATCGAAAACTTTAAAATAAGAAATATTAGGTTTTCATCCATTAAAAAGTTCATAAGGAGTATTCTTAGTTAATGGTCGAATAGAAACACGATTCAAAACATAACAGGCTGTTGCAACTGCTTCAGCCCAGAAATGTTTTGGTAACGTACTTCCATTTAACAAAGTCCTAGCACATTCTTGTAAGGTTCTATTTTTACATTATACAACTCCATTTTGTTGTGGAGTTCTAGGAAAGAAAAATTATGGAATATTCCCTTTTTCTTGCAAAAATGTTCATAGGCTTCGTTTTTGAATTCACCTCCATGATCACTTCTTATTTTTTGATTTTCATACCTTTAAAATTTTGAATTCTTTTGACAAAAGTTTTGAAATTATCAAAGGTATCACTTTTATTTTTCCTAAAAATAGTCCATATATATCTAGAAAAATCATCAACAATTACAAACACATATCTACTATGATTAATGGATTGTACTTGTGTTGGTCCAAATAAATCCATATGTTGTAATTCAAGTGGTTGTAAAGTTGAAATAACCTTTTTAGATTTAAAAGATGACTTAGTTAACTTTCTTAACTGACATGCATCACAAATATGATCAATTTTAAAATTCATTTTTGGTAGACCTTTTACTAAATCATTTTTAGAAAGCTTGTTAATAGTTTTGAAGTTAATATCACAGAATCGTTTATGCCATAACCATGGATCATTTTCTTTGGCTATTAAGCACATATCTAAATTATGATTTATTTTCATATTCAGAACACAGATATTTCTGTCTCTATTTCCTTTAAAATTAAGATTTTGATCAAAAATACTACATTTGTTTTCAGAAAAAGTGATTTTGAATCCTTTGTCACACAATTGCTCTGATACCAATTGAAAATAATCAGTGTGGCTAACACGGTTAGCTGTTACTTAGGATCGTGTAATATGGAATATAATTAAATCTAAATGCCGAAATAGATGATGATAGCAAAGTAAATAAAAAATAAGTAAAATAAAACAAGCACGCTAGGAATTTCTATACTGGTTCGAACTTCCCATTCTACGTCCAGTCCCAGACTCCTTCTGGAATTTCAACTACAACAACCCTCACTTAACTCGGAGGAACAGGTTTACACTGTCTGAGCAATCGAACAGGACTTCACCCACCTAAGCAACCGAATAGGACTTCAATACAAATATAAAAGTTATCTGACTGTAGTGTGTTCTTAAATAACACTGATAAGTCAATTGAGTACAATCTTCCTATAATCTTCTCCTTAATGATATATAGTGATGTGCTTTGAGAATTGTGGAAGATAAAGTGATCAAAGATCAAAGTATTTAAGTGATTTGAGTGTAATTTGAAAGTTTGAGAATAGATGAGAATTCAAGAGTGTTAAAAGTAAATTCGGTAATTTGTTTGTTGAACTCTGTAATCTATTTATAGTATATAAAGAGTTGCATCTTTAAATGAAAAGTTATATTGAGAACGGATGCAACTGTTGATTTAAAAGAATGTTTCTCTTGGTGAAGAAAAGTGTCTTTTTAAGAAAAAAGCAGTTGGGGATATTCAGACGTCTGAATAAAAAAATTCAGACTTCTGAATTCAATTGAAACGCAAATAGCAAAGAAATAGTTCATTTCTGACCTTATTCAGACATCTAAATATTTTTGGTCAGACGTCTGAATATTGTGAAAACAATATTTTTATTTTAGCACTCAAACGTCTGAATGTAAGGTTTCAGACATCTGAGTTTGCTCTTTTGTGCATATACGAGCATGTGTGAACATGTGTGTGCATATGTGTGTGTGTATATATCGTTTTAAGGAGAGATTTTAACAAAATTTCTAAGTGAAGTACAGACTCTAGACACACAATATACAACTTTAAACATCTGTAGATGAATCTGCAATAAATCTCCTGCAAAGATGGTTAGTATACGCATAACATTTTATATAGGTTGTTATAATCAAAATTGAGATTCTAACAAGCAATAATTCTTGGCTAACTCAATTTCGATTCTTTTGGAAGTATTTAATCAGTATTTGAGTCCTAACCAGGGAACTCTAATATACACAACATATTACCTAAGTTAAAACAGGTCAAGTTATAAATAATAGTCAATCCACTACTTAGGGTAATTATATAGAGTTCACATATGGATAACCATATACTTAATTTAAACATGACACGTTGATAGGAATTACCCCTCCCATATCTCTCACGTTTTCAATATTTCGACCATACTCAATCCCTCGCCAAGAAATAAATTATAGATATCATAGATAGAGGATCAGACTCATCGACTTTTAGTGCTAAATATGAGATGACTTACTTCCCATAAATATGACACCACATTAACTTAAGTTTCATATTTGTTTGAGGTTACTTAAGGGCGATTGACACAGAAATCCCTTGATTTAAAACACCTTTCCAAAAGAAATATAGTTTTAACAAAATCAATATTTAGAAATAAAGCGATTTTAATTCTGAAACCCTTATTAATAAATTATACCTTTACTAAATAATTATTAAGTACTAATTTAATTTTAATTAAGTCCTAAATTAATCTTAATTAAGACTTAACCTAATTATTAATTAATTAATTATTAAACCTTTTATAACTAAATAATTAATTAATAATTAATTTTTAAATTAACAACTAAATAATAATTAACCATTAATTAATAATTAACTAATTATCCTTTTATTAATTAACTAATTATAACTAACTTACTTGATTAAGACTTAAGTACTATTTACCTTTGTTAACTAATGATTAAGTATTAATTACTTTACTTAATTTATTAATTAAACAATCATTAAACATATAATTAGTTAATTAATTAAATACTTTTTATTACTTAGTATATGTTTGAAAACCATTCTCAAAAAGATTTTAAAGCGAAAACAAATTTAGATTCCAAAAAGAGTTCGATTCCTTGAACTGCACTTATAACAACTATCGCTATATGACTCATAATTTTAAAACTTTAAATTTTATTTCCTATGTCTTTCCAAACTTTAACTCTTGGAAAACTTTACTAAAGCATGAAGGTGCATTCTTGAAAACTAAAGAAAGTTTTAAATTCAGAAATATCTTGAAATTTTAAAACGAAATGTTATTGTTTTTATGCAAGAGATTCCATATCACTTAAGTTAGCAAGGTGCTAACTTCCTTAGCAAACAATCATTTATTTAACATCATAGCATACGTAATTACATCACAACCATATTACAACATAAAATCATGTCATGACTATAATATATCTGCCATCTCATCCAAACACATAAACATATATACAAGCCAACGTAATTCATATCCAAACAAAATCATAGTTTAACAATTAATCAAAAATTTAGGTTTATAAAACTTAGTGAAGTGTTAGATCTTTACTCATCAAAAGTCGATAAAACTATGCTAACTTCCACTCTAACTTGTATACAACCTAGAACTTTGTTTGCATTTCTAAAAATGATAACTTTATGGGCTTATAGGCACAAAGGTGGTTTGGCTAGGGGCTTATGGCGACGATCAAGATGGTTTAGGGTGGGTACAGACTTGCTTTGTGGAGGAGAGGTGTAACAACCCCTATATAGAGGCTAGAAACTAAGCGCTACAGATGGTGCAGTAATTCATAGTATTAAATTCTGATGACCAAATACGGTAATGTTAGTGGTATCCAAATATCATAAGCACGTGAATATGAAACAAAAACATAGATTTCAAAAATGAATTTTCACATTACATTTCACAAAACATGTTTCATATTCCATTACATAATCCCATCATTTTCCCAGGTTCAGATAAAATACAATTATTAAAAAACACGCTAAGAGCGACACATGATGATGCCCCATTGGTTGACCAGAGTAATATATAGTCATAAATGACTAAATGCGCATAGCGGAATCAAGAAAAATAAAACAGAAACTCCTAAGTAGTTATCGATGAGCCTTTTGCTCGTCTCCGGAAGCTTTATTTGCCAACCTACAAAAAACCTAAAAATCCACAATGCTCAGCCTACTCAAGTAAATTTTGAGCATCCGAAAGTTTAAGGGGAAAACATAAACTTCGAATCGGACATAAAGCCTGGTGTGAATAATACTATACATCTCAGTTATTTGATATTTAGTGAGACCAAGCCGCTTGGCAGGATGGGTATGCCCTCACTAATATCCTTTTCAAACATGTCTTTCGCAAATCACAATCTTGATCAAAAACTAGTTAATACTATAAAACATTATCATAAAAACGTACATGTCAGGTAACAAATGGACTATCTGTCCAAATACTATAGTTTTATTGGTTGACTACTAACCATAGGCCGACTCGGGCCTACCTGACAATATAAACCAGTGATCTAACACCTATTAGACGCTCCTCTTTTCGACAGTCTATTCCTAACTTATCTTCTCCCTGGTCACCTGATCCTAATGGTTTTATGGGCTCACCAATAACCTATCTCTGTACAAATATATTCCCTTCTGTATGTAACATCCTTTTAGCCTCACCTGTGATAAAGCCCTACACTCTGGAATTTTGGACCGAATTAGCTAGGGCTAATAGCCAATATATAGGGCGCGACCCCATACCAGTCCCATCTGGTATTCTAATATTTGAGTCATTTTACTTAGGGTAATATTCCCTTAAATTTTCCTTGCAAACCTTTTCATTTTAAATTGATTTAAAACTTTTAAATCAAACTTAAACAAAGAAAATATATACTCCATGCTTTACTCAAAATCGGCTTGACATGTTATATATATACTTTACTCAAACCTTTGTTGATGAAAACATTTAAACCTTTGAAAGTACCCCTTTCAAACCCATTGAAAGTACCCCTTTCGAAACCAAGTAAAACCCTTCTTTATAACCTAGGCTGAAAAGCTAAAATATACATTTTGAAACGATTCAATCTTCCTGTAAAAAACATTGAAAAACTATTCCTTTGAAAGCATTAAAACCTTAGACATCTTAACTTTAAAACACTTAAACATTGCCTTTCAAAAATATTGGAAAACCTTTCGAAACCTTCCCTTTCAAACCTTTCGAAACCTTCCTTTTAAACTTTTGAAATCATTGGGGAATCACCCCTTCAAACTTTCGTTAAAACCTTTCGAAAGCATTATAACATCAAACCTCTTGAAAGCATTTTGGTTCAAGTAAAACATGTGAACCTACCTTTCGAAACCATTTAAAAACCATCTTCTTAGAAACCATTTGGGTTCTACCTTCAACAGAGCACAAGGGTCATAAAATATTTAAGTCCAAAGCACTCTTTCGAACGCATTGCCTATGTAAAGAAGCGATAGTATCGAAACCAACCTTCCAATAGCATTAGAGAAGCGGCTATGTTTTAAAAGAAAAGTATTCCCTTCGAAACCATTGTTTCAAAAGATAAGAAAAGCGACAGCTAGGGTTTTCGACCCCGTTTGAAAGCATTTACTTAAAACAAAGGCGTAATCCGTTGAAAACCTTTCCTTAAATCAATTTGACCCACTGGAAAGCCAACCAAGTCGAATGCATTATTTTTGAAAGCAAAGTAGGTGTGTTTTTATTTAAAAGCAAAAGGTGCTTTAACCCCTTCGGAACCTATGATTTCGACCCAATAGCCTATATCCAATCCAATGTGCACCAATTCTTTGATGCCATGCGTATTGGTTTCGATGGTGATGGAGGTGGATCTACTAGGTCGGAACCCCTGGTGCCGAAAGCAGTGAAACATGCTAAAAGCATGTAAAAGCTGATTTTAACTTTAAAAAGAAATTCTTTTCAAATAACCTGCCTTGTTTCTCAAAATATTATTGGTTGCTAATTTATTTTCTAAAAGAACTACTGAAATTTCAGAATTAAACAATTTACAAAATTTACCAAATACCCCTTCTCCTTTTATAAATATATAAAATATTTATGTCCCATACCTTAAATAATTTTATATATCTATTAAAACACTTAGGAAAATTCTACAAAAATTCCAAAAAAACCATTTTTAATATTTTTTCCAACGTATATTAGTTTCGGACCCAAAATATAAATAATTTAGCCATAAATTATTTTGAACCCAAATAATCATTTTCCCCACTAGAAAATTAATATATACTCCACATGAATTTAGAAAATTATGACAATTGAAACCATCCATGAAATATCGTTACGGATCTAAATATAAAATCACAAGGCATTTGGATGTTATTAAATAGGGTTTTCATATTAAAACATATCACAAAACCTATATGAATAAGTATAAATCATCAACCGGCATATGTAAACAATTAATCATTCAAAAACATGGTATAACCTTGCAAGATAAATCCGATTTAACCTAAAATCGAAAAAATATATGAGATGTAGTCATTATTCACCTTAGCTTTGAGATTAAGGAGTTTGAGATCTAAATAGCCGTAAATTATCTTCCTCTTCCTTACTAATGGTGGCCGACCTCTACTTTAATTTGATATTTCAAATGAATATTTGAATGAATTCCTAAGGGTTTAGGGTGTAAGAATATTCTTGTTTCAACTTTGCCCTCGCATATTACCCTTATCTATTTTAATTCATGTTTACTTATTTTAATTTATTCATTAACATGCCATGGCTAACCCTGTTGATCACAAATCTCAGTCCCCTATTCATCACATAATTTTATTTTATTTAGCTAATTAAATGTCATAAATAACATTACTAAAAATATGGGGTGTTACATGAGGTGTTGAAATGAGGAAAGTAAGCTTTAAACAAGGATTTAGAAGTTTGAAAAGTAATATAAACTAGGTTTTTAAACTTAGGAATTCCTTTTGGAATCCATTAAGTATTCATGAATACTTGGAAAGGTTTTTATGAAATGGAAATGGAATAATAAAATGAGAGAAAATTATGAAAATTTGTATATATACAAAGTACAAGAATTAAATTACCTATTTTACCCTAAGTACATAATATCCACTTGATTTTTGGCACATCACTTTTCTTGTCCTCTCCCTCCATGTACATGTTTTTCCCTTGTCTCCTCTTCTATTGTCCAAGCCGATGCATTTATCGCCTAAGTACTTCATGTTTCTAAAGAGATGACAACTTATGTCCTTTTATTTATGTTTGCATTTTGTTTTTAAAATTCTACATAAAAAGTCATATCATATACTATATGTTTCTTAGGTTAATATATATTAAAAATCCTAACTCATTTATAAAAGTGTATATATGTGTTACACAAATCTGCACAATGTTTTTCGATAAATTTTCGACACTTAAAAGTCGAAAATTCGTAAAACAATTTCTGGGCGCATTTTCTATTTTTCTTTGAACTGATTATTTTTATATATAAATTTTAAAAACTATTTCACCACCATTATTTATAATTTTAAAAAAAGTATTTGAGTTATGAAATCCATTAATTAATTATTGAAAATAAATTTAGATATCCATAATTAAATTGATCAAATCCTGGGTCATTACAAATAATACTCCCCTCATACACACACATACCTATGTATACTTAAGTCACAAAAATTCATAAACTTAAAAATGTTATAATTTTTTTTATATCTTATCTTTTTTGGAAATCATCTCAAAAGAATATTTCTTTTTTATCAATATATATATATATATATATATATATATATATATATATATATTCTTTTCAAAACTCAACTCAAATATTTCTTTGGAATACTGATTTCTTTGCAAGACATTTTTAAAAATCATTAATCGCATTTTTCCTTAGGTTATATATTTCTTTCAAAATAATAACTCTTCGTCTACTAAAACATTTTGCTTGTTTTAAAATATTTTCTAAATCCCTCTAATCTCTTCGAAATAATCAACAACTTAACATAGCTTTCTTCAAAATATTATTTCAAATATTGGTTTGTAATATAACTTAAAACACATTCCTCTCTTCAAACTAATTTATTACTCTTCAAAATCTTGTGTCCATAAGTCTTGTTCTAGCATTTAAGAATCCTTATCGATATTAGTGGCCAGGCACATCGATCAGAATTCTTTTACTCTCAACGGACAAATTAACACGAAATCAGCTTCAAAAATTTCTTTAAATATTTACTTATAATTATACCTTAAACAACATATTCTTTTTCAAAAATTTCCTCCACACCATATACGTTCACTCTACAACCAAAGAGATTTTTAATTAATAGATATAAATAATTTATGGAAGTTCGATTAAAAATATTCTACTTGTAACATTCTAAACATCGCTAATCGTCTATCATAATAGTAAACAAGTAAGCTTTCTTCTTCATGTTTATTTAATCACATTTTAATTTTATATAAAAATATACAATCTTATTTTATACGAAAATAATTCTCCTTGTCACTTACGGTAGCTTCGCAACCAAAGACACCGCTGGGTTCAAATCATCCAAACTCATACGGGATACTAATATGAGTGGTAGTTTCTATCAAATACCACACTTAAGACAAATCCATAAATGAATCATCATCAATAATGTAACTACTCAAAGACATCCAAACATCAATCATCAAATAAGAACAACCAAACAATAAAAACACTTAGTGGAAAGCAATCTAAATAATTCTATTGTACCACTCAGACACTACTTGATCTTTTTACTCATCTCATTCCATCGCAATTTAAAGTCATGAAGAATTCAATTCGAGATCCGAATTAGGGTCTTACAGCTTCTGTGACGCCCCACCCCAAGACCCACATTAACAAAGAGAATTACTGGGTAATTCTGTCTGCTAGTGAGGAGAATATGGCTAGTTAGGACCGACCAACTATAGTCTTGTCTTATACATCGACCGCATACGTCGATAAATGCTCTATATTTTTTTCTATTTCAAGTGGATCGACCTAACCAATAAATGCTTAATACAAAACTATAGGGGCTAATGGATCTATTAGAAAAAAATAAAATAAAACAATGCATATCATATCGTAGAACAGTATTCATCTTATATTTAAATACATATACACAAATGCATCCCAGTATGATACAAACTGATACAAAAAAGTGGTACAGAGACCACAATACATCTAATCGAATACATTTCAGTCAAGCGGAAAGAAATATAAACTACACAAAAGTGCAAGGTTAATATCCAAGTAGATGCATCAAAGCTAAGTCCCGTAACTGATAGTTGATCTAAAACAACTGGTTTAACCCAAGTACAAAATACACGGGTCAGTCTAGCTAAAACAATCAGTTAATGAGGGTAGACGATAATATGAAGCATAAGATACAAGGTGATAATTCTTTTCAAATGAGAAGGGGCAATAGAAAGATTAACCTATTACTTAAGTGAAATAATGTCACTTAAGTATACAAAGACCTCAACAGAGGTAAATTCAATAATAATACTCAAACAATACAAACATTCATCTCATATCATCAGTGACATCCCAAAATGTCTACTTGGTTTCTATGAACAATATCTCCTCAAAAGGAGAAACATCAATACAAACTCTCGCCAAAATGGAAAAAGTAAAACATTCTCAAATAGGATGATCCAAAATTCAAATATAGAAGAATCTTAAAATTCAATTATACGTCATCTCATCGGTATAAATGTATATAAATCTCAACTCACCAAAATGGCAAAATCCGGAATATCATCCAAACTCATAACTCAAGGAACTTGATAAGAGTTCAAAACATCATAAATGAAATCATCATCTATATAACATCTCATATAGCACTAGGCTAGCGATGTAATAAAACATCTTAAAAAGGTGTAATCATAATAAAATAGAAAACTCAGAAAACCCGGATTGGCCAAATCCTTGATTGCAATGCCGAAGCAATGCTGCATGTGCTAAACTCAGACGGCCGAAGCCTCAGACAAGGTCGCTAACACCTCTCAAAGCAGTTCGTCCTCATGACAAGGTCGCTGACACCTCTCCAAGCTGTTTTATCAGCCCTAACAAGGTCGCTAACACCTCCCAAAGCAGCTCGTTCTTATGACAAGGTCGCTAACACATCTCAAAGCAGTTCTGTTTGGTAAACATCGTGAATGTGCTACAAACTCACGGATATGAACCCAAAAAGTATAAATGTGTGTCCCATTCCACACGTTCGCACTTAGCGGTTTACTAGCCGCTAGTCGATGCCATACTAGGAACATTGTAACGACCCAATATTTTCAACCATTCACATCCGCACATGTCGGACTTGAATTGTTTGAAATACCGTATTGTAAATAAAATTTGGAAAATCTCAGAATATACAGTAAATAAGTAATCACAGAATCACAGACACAGAATCACAATACTGGCAGCGGAATAAAAATAACTTAGTGGTTCATGAAGCCACTATCATATAGTCTCAAAATAAGTATAAATTACATAGTTTTTAAAACCACATATAGTTTGAATCAACCACAGAAAAATCCAAATTTGTTTGTCTCCAAAACTAAGATAAAGAACTGAAAGGAACTTTGACAGCAGCTTGAAAAGATGATCTGCAGAAGCCCTAGCTCTGGGGATAAAGTCCGAACTGAAACTCAGGCTGACCCGAGCATAAGAAATAAACATAAACACTCAAGTCAGGACATACATACTTATACAGTGTAAGCTAATTTAAGTGAACTGTAATATAAAGGCAAGTTACTTAAAGGATGCTTGGGACCGCCCATCCTCTAAGGATCCGTTAAACTATTTACTATGTAGTAATATTTTGCTATTATAATAGTGTCTATTAGTAAAATAAACTTACTTTTAAATAGCGTTAAGGGGTTACCCATATAACCCTTAACACATAATATATTCCCATAGTCTATACAGTACCGTAATCTCCCCCAAACTGGGCGTCGTCAAAGGGCACTCCATAAGTATGGTATAAAACCAAAATCGTATAAGGCGCGCTAGGGTAGGTGACACGGCACAACTAGGCAATGCCAGGGTAGATATTCCAATTACGCTTCCTGTAACGACCCTAGATTTTAATTTAATTTAAATTGATAATTAAATGAAATTTTGAATAAAAATTTGTAAAATTAATTATAAATAGATACGAGTTTCCCCGAGTTCAAATATATTCTATATAAATCATTTAAATTTTTAAGTATTGTATATACATGTATATATGTGAATATATATATATATATATATGTATTTGGGTATATATGAGTCAATTTGAAATTATAAAATCTTGTGTGTATATATATGTATATTTTGATTTGAATTTAAATCTTAGATGAATGGCTTAATAAATATTTGGGTTATAAAATAAATTAAGAAATATATATATATATATATATAGTAACTCATAAATAAATATTAAAGTAAAATTTATAATAAATAATTAAACTAAAAATAGAAGTAAAATAAATATTTGAGTTATAAATAAAGATAAATAAAAGTTAAGTATCGAACCAAACAAACAAAATAACAAACAAATACATAAGTATTAGCAATAAATGTTTCAAATAAATTTATGGTTAGAAATAAATGTTAAAGTTAAATTAGAATTCAATACATAAGTAAAATGAACTACAAGCGAAGTATAAAATATAAATCTAAGAAAAAATGACAGTAAACAAAACAAAACAAAAGACAAAAAAAAAAGAAAAAAAATATATAATAACAAATCAAATACAAGAGCTTGTAAATTAAATCAAGCAAGTTAAAATATATCTTAGTAAACAAAATAATAAAGTAACTAGATACAAAGTAACATATGAAACAAGTCAATATAACAAAACAAATACATAAGTATGCAAAGAAAAAAATAAAATGAAATAAGATCAAATGAAAGTATTCAAACAAAAGAAATAACATACAAAGTAGAAACCACATATTTATAAAATTATGTAAAATATAAAACAAAAGAAAGAAACAAAATAAAATATATTGGTACATATATAAGTTAAAGTTTATAACCAATAACAAAACAAATATATAAGTATGCAATTCAAATATAATGCAAGGAAGAAACAAAGTAAAGTGATTAAAGCATAACAACACAACATTTATAGAAATTTATTTTTTTTTCATTATAAAATAGAAGACAAAACAAAATAATATCATGTAGCCTATGAGTCGAAATGCAAACAAATGGGAATATAGATGTGCAGGCCCAAAAGAACAAAGAAAATAATAATAAATACTAGTGTGAAACCAAAACAAGAAAGAGAAACAAAGAAAAGCAAATGAAGCTATGCATGTAGACTGAGGAATAGAGCACTAAGCAATTAATGCCCTTACCTTAGTACACAATATAATACATCTCAGCCCATAATGTAAGCATAGCTGCCATTAATAAAAATAAAAATAAATGAACCTGTTGTACTAACTACAGCCTGCATACTTCTCTTTATATACATCCACTTCTTCATTTCATCAGTTTAGTCCATCATAAACAAAATAAAGTGGCATCATTTCAAAACTCAAACAAACTACAACCAGAAAAAAAAAAAAACTGAAATGAGAAACAACTTGAACAAAACAAAGTTTTAAAGGAAGAAGAAAAACAACTGCAGTTTTCAAATGGGAATTCTCTGCTTTGTCATCTTCTCAAAACTGTGAGCAAAACATTCTTGTATTTAAATCTGAATCAGCTATGGTATCTTTATGATATCTGCCTGAAGTTGCTCGTATAAATGTTAATATGCATGAATGTTTGTGTGTATATATCTTTGAATACATGCCTGAATGGTGTACTACTGCTTCTTCTCTGTTTTATGATACAGGGTGGAAACTAATAAGGAAATTTCAATTTCACTACATATGATCATTTTTAGATTTCGAGTTTAAAACCAAACTAGTTTGTTTTCACCTGAATGAATGTTTAAAAATGGTTTCAAGCTTTATGGTGATGTACAGTATTTAAAAATTTTGATTTTTACAGGAGAACTCGAACTTATGATAATTTCGAATATGATGAATCATTGATTCAGGTATAAATCGTGAATTGTTGTTCGAAAACATGATTTTTAAAACAAAAATTTTGATTTTTCATTGAGTTTATCAACAGCAGTTTGTAGATAACAAAAAAATGAACCTTATCAGATTTCCAGCGATCAAAAGATAAATTGATGTTGGGATTTTGTATGAAGCAAGCCTAGAAATCAATGAAGTCAGGAAAAATTGTTAAACAATTTTTTTATTGAAGGAGATGTTGGGTCGAACCAACTTTAGGGTGTTCGAACTGTTTTTAGTTGAGTCTGGAAATGAGATCACGGCAGTGTCTCTGGTGGATCGAGTTCCACCAGACTATGGGAAACGAAGCAGGCGATTACGGCGGAGGTTCCAGTGGAGTTGCAAAGTTTCTGGCGTCGTGACGTGGCGGCGCGAGGCAGTTTGGTTGATCGAGATGGGTTTCTGGTGCTCGAAATTGTTCAATTTCGTTTCCCAGGTCGATTCGAGGATTTAGGTGGTTAGGTTGTTTGAGTAGGTCATCAATGACCTGTAGACGGCGGCGATGGTGATCAAGACGCCGGAGAACTCATGTGCATGTGCACGGTAGGTCACGAGTGTCAGTATTTGGTTTGTTCTGGTTTTGGGGAAGAAGCAACGCGACTCGAAGTCGTACACGAGAAAATCAAGCTCGAGCTCGAAGTTGAACTCGAGTTGTTTTGGCATGATACCGGGTCAGTTTTTGAAATTTTAAAACAAAAAAAATTTGAAAATTTAGAAGGCTCGGGTAAGTTTGGGGAAAAACTCGAAGTTGTCTTCGGGTAGAATGGGGTTTGACTCGAAGCAGGGCCCGGGTAGGTATAAAAACAGTTTTTGAAATTTTAAAACAAAATTCAAGTTTTAAACATTTTTAACTCATTCTTTTAAATAATTGGTTTATTTAAGTATGGGATTGGTTTAAGGTTTAAAAGTAAATTATTTCAATTTAAATTAAGTTTTTAATAAAAGATTTAATTAAAAAGGGTTAATTTATTAAAGATTTAATTGAATAAATTAATGTGATAAATTAAAAGATTAATTAATTAAAGGTTAATTAAGTACTGATAAAAAAAAATTAATTAATTTGTTAAGAGCTAATTTATTAATGATGAATAATTAAAGGATAATTATTTAATTAAATATTAATAAATGATAAAGATTGATTTAATCAAGTGAATAATCAATATTTAATACAAAGCATAATGTGATTGACCCAAAAATGATAATTAATTTGAGATTAATTAATTAAAGGTTAAGTTTAATTTAATGAAATTGATTAAGGAATGATAATTAATCAAGGAAAAAATTAATTAGAGTAATTAATTAAAGATAATTAATTAAATGGTGAATTAGATAATTAAAGATTAATTGTTTAATAATTAAAGGTTGATAATAAAAGGTTAATTAATTTATTTTTAATGGATAATTAGTAAAAGATTAAAGAATAATTAATCAAAATGATTTGTAAATTATCAATGTTATTTAACCAGGACTTATAATTCATAAGAAATTAATTTGATTTAAATTAATCAGATAATTAACTGATTTTACTTACGAATATTTGGATTCTATTGGATGACTTGATTGTTTGATATCCCTAATATATGATGCTTTGTGATACATCCTGATTTATGTGGTGATCTGTAATTTACTATCTGTGACATATTTATCTGTGATCTGTATATAACCGATAAGCGTTACAGCTTATATCGCTTATCAATTATATTCCTGTATTCTGATCTGTAATAATTGTATGCTGTTGCACTACTGTGTATAACCCTGGACCACACCATACACACACAATTATGGATTTCACGAGGAAATCGATTAAGTCACAGATTTTTGAAATAGTTTAAATTGAATATTTGAATTCATATGTTTTGGAATTGGAATTGGAATAGAAGTGAAAAGCTTTTGGAATGAAGTTTCAAGTTAAAATTTATTTTAATTTACTTGATTAAGATTTGAAATTTAAATAATTCAATTTGAATTTGAATTCGATATTTGGAATTGAATTCTGTAATTTGAAATTAGGGATTAATGATATTATACTAGTCATTATGAGTTAAACCATTTTTTAAAGTATTATTTTTGGGAATTTGAATTTAACTCAAGGATTTCAACTCGTATAAATGAATCAGATTTCCAAAATGAAAACTGTTGTTTTCAAATGATAAACACTTTTAGATAAGAACTGAGATTCCAGTTAATTAGGGGGATTTCAAGATTGAATAGAGAAATGATTTTCCTAAGTTTTGAATGAATTCTTTTTGAAAGCTATGAATTAAATCTGTTTATTTTTAACAGATTTAAATTGATGATTTGTTTAAATCAAATTGAAATGAAAATTGATTTGGAAAATCTGTGAATGAATCTTTTGTTTAAAAGATTAAAATGTGAAAATTATTTAAACCGTTAATGGTTGTGAAAATGAATCTTTTTGTTTAAAAGATTTGAAATGGTAATTGGTTAAGCCATTAGAAGAAAGTTTTGGGTTTTAAGTTGTGACTTAATTGAAATCCCAATACCCATATATTTCTTGTAAATATTGCGCTCACTATTCGGTTTAGCCGGGAGAGGACCTTTGTGTCATATATCCCATTCCGAATATGTGATATGTCGTTATGGATAGCATTTGAAGACCGGTGGTGAAGACCGGATATTTTCGAAAACGTAAGGACAACTCGTCGAATGTCTTTGCATCGAATGGTCCCCGGTATAGAGACTCCATATGTGATGGGGAGTCCGAACGTGATTAGTGAATATCCGGATTGCAAGGACTTCTTTGTAAGTGCCTTCAGTTCTGTTCGAACCCAGAACAGACTTGTATGGATTGTATGTCTGACATTACAAATTGAGATATAAAGCCGATTTCTTTCAAATATATTTCTGTTGGTGGCGGAGAATTTATTCTCTTAGCTTAACACCCTTCTCTGAGACGTACGAGCTCAGAGGTTATATAGTTGAAGTTATCAGCGATATATTCCCAATTTGGTAATGTGACATGCTGAGTGTTGCTGTGAAATGATCATTGTGTTGATTATTGTGATAGGATCGTTTATTTGATCGTCTATCTTAGTGATCATTGTGTTGATCATTTGTTGACCCAAAGCATGGCTTTTGTATAAAGTATGTTTTTGTGGACGTGACTTCGTCGAGCCTCACACCACGGAAATGGTCAAAACAGGAAAGATGCGGCAAGGTTATGAGGGGTAGCACCCTTTAGGGTATGTACATTTCCTTCTGGATAGAGGTGGTATCATGGTATGGAGCCCAGATATTTAACCTATGTGGTTACTGCGAATTTATTACTTTGTGGTTGTTGGCTATCGGGATCCCGTGAGAAAGGTCGTTTACAATCGGGGAATGGCGTGCTCGTGTCAGTAGTTACCCAGTTAGGGGTAACCCGGCCTTGTGTTGGCAGAGTTCCGGTTTGGTTCTCGGGGATGTCTTTCCAAAGGCATTCTCATGTGGCAATGGGAAGTTCCTTGGCCTGACCATTTGTTGGAAATCCAATGAAACAATACGAAACTTGTACGGTTTTAGTTGTATAACCTGCTATGGAATGTGGCGGTAACCTGCTATTGAACATAGTTAGCTATAGTAGGCATACGATAATGGTCGTATGTTGGCTAAGATTTATATTCTACTTTCGAAATGAATTTCTTCTACACTATGCACTAGTAATAATATCAAATGTTATTTTAAATGCGTATCAAGCATCTTTGACTATCATAAGGAGAAATCTCCTCCGATTCTGCGTTTGCATGTGTGTGTGTGCGGGAGGCCTTATGGTAGTCTCATTTTCAAAAGCATTGCGAATTGACTTTAAAATCTTTTGTTGATTGTTTAAAAGATAAACTGTTTTTGTTGCTCACACCAGTCCCACGACTGATCCGGAGTTTATTGTTTCTTTCCTAAACTCTGGGTGCTCATTATTTTCTACACGAGCAGTCTAGAGTTGGGTTTTACAGATAGTTAGATATAGTGGATTATCTGAAGTTGGTTCAGTCTTTGGACCACACCAGTCTTGTTGAGCGTGGTGATATGTTATGGGGGGTTCGAGCTATTGCTGGATTGATTCTTGGAAATGGAGCTGCAGTTATTTCTGGAGTTCTTCCTTGAAGACTATCTTAGAGTTATTTGTTTCACTGCTAGATCTTATCTATTTTTCTTTCCGCTGTTATTTTAATGTATCATATCTCTGATGTATATTGATATCTATTGGATCATCTGTTGTATCAGATATTGTATCAAAGCTGTATATCAATGTATTATTCTTTTATTCCGCTGTGTTGTTTACTTAATGATTGTTATAAGCTCCGGCGAATCGGATTTGAACGGTTGAATCTATGACATTCGAATACGATTTGAAGTATGGATGTCGATTTTTGAGCGGGCAAAATTCGAGTCGTTACACTTCCGGGTCGGTGGTAACGCGTAGCCGCTACTACTGCCCACCTCGAACAACACCCCCATATCGAAGAAATCAAAGTGGCCACCAATAAACCAAAGTCAGAGTAGAATATCGAAGGGATGTGTCCGATCAAAGGTGTTACCCTAGTTAACCCGTCGATCGCTCCTGTTTTAGCCACCTTATGCCAACTCCTGGGAGTTGGGTCCACGTATTTACCGTATAGGAAATGCCGCCACCAACCTACTTCATTCTGGAATCCCCACCGCGTACACGGTTGTCAAAGTGGTTTTTGGTATCGACAGAGAGTATGCCCATATCCGATCCCGGTCTCTGTGCCAACCAATCGTTATTATTACCCGTGGTTATAAAATTCAAAAATAGTTTATATTTAAATCAAAATACTTCATTTTAACTTTAAAAAGTGAAATTATTATATTTTCAAATCAAATATTCATAAATCTCATTTCAGCCAACGGCAACACTTAACAAGTGCTACTGTAGCCCTTTTTTTATTCGGGTTTAGTTTTAAATTTCGCAACCACAGCACTTACCAAGTACTGCAGTAGCCTTTAATTAATTTTAGCCTTTAGTTCATTTTCATCAACTACGGCACTTACAAAGTGCGGTAATATCCCTTACAACAGTATTTAAGTAAATTAATTTTTTGACTTTAATATAAATTTATCAATAATTAAACTTAAATTTAACCAATTTAACTTATAAAATCATATTTTCACTTTTAAAATAGTCATTTAAATATCTCAAAATTTATGATTTATATAAGGTAAATTTCACAAATAAATATCAACTTCTTAAGGCTTCATTTATTAAAGTCAAATCAAATTGTCTATTTTTCGCATTCAAAATTTACTTAATAATTAAATTTGATTTATAATTCCAAAATATAACTATTTTTCAGTTTATTCCTTAACTTACCCATTTTCTGAAACTAAACTCCACTTCCCCTAAGTTTAGTTATATTCCAAATTTTATTTTATGTATTTATTTTATTAGCCATTTAATTTATAAAAAAATTTAAATAACACCTTATTTATCCATTTAAATTCAATTACATCAAATTTATTATACTTTATTTACTTAACTTGAATTTCATTACTTTAAAAATCAATTTCCAAAACAAATTTATATTCCACATTCCAACTTACCCACTTATTTATTTATATACATATATAACTTGTATAAATCACTAAAAATAATTTTAATTCAATTTAAATCAAAATAATACTATACCAATTTAAATTACTTAAATTTTTCCAGAAATATATATATATATATATATATAACCACGTGTCTATATAATGTTTACTACCTAGGTCAAATGGTACGGATAATATATCATTTCAATCCGTAATTTACAAAGAAAAATCCGGGTTCTATCATTTCAAACCCGCAATCCCAAGTTAAATAAATAATTAAATAAATGAATATCGTTCAGGCCTATCATTTCAGCCCGTAACGATTTAATTCTACAGGGAACTTGCAGTGATAAACAGTAAATAAATAAATAGTATAACAACTTAAATATAATAGTATAAAATATGACTGATGATGTGTCAAACTAATAACAGGGTTTTTAACATCATAAATTTATATTGCAGGCAAGAAAAGTAAATATAAATATTCTACAATTACACTTGTTATTAATTTACTATAAGTACGTTTGTCAAGTGAGAATACTCAACTCTATGCTGCTGAAGATTAGATTCAGAACTACGATAACCACATCGAAACAGCGTAGAAAGCACGATCAAATATTGAAAGATGAGACAAACAGATTTCGATCTTGAAACAAGTTAAATAAATAAAACTGAGTACGCAAATTCCACTTACGGAAAAAGCAAATTTTTTAAATAAAACAAAATTGGAACGAGCTAAAATAAAATGAAAATTGACTCAAATTGCTCGATCACTCCACTGCACGACTTGACCCATTTAAAACAAAAGCTTAGCCTGCCCATTTATTTTTTCCAAATCAAAATTTACAAAATAAATTTATACTCTATTTTTTATACCCTTTTACAAAATATTATGACATGTTAATAAAAAGGTGGCAAATCTTATGTGCGCAACATGCAATTCATGGTAATGATACATAAAGTTGGCGCATGCAATATTTGTTTATTATATTTTTTTCTTCTTTTTCTTTTTTTCTTCTTTTTTCTTTTTCTTTTTTTCTTCTTTTTTCTTTTCTTTTTTTTCCTTTTCATTTTTCTCTGTTAGGAAACAAGTAAAATATCAAAATCTCCAAATCTAAACAACTTTATACTGTTCTTACATATAACATATATCCTCATACGTAATGTTTATAAATTTTAAAACACAGGTGACCAAAAAAAAACGCGTACGTTCTGGAAATACTTCTTCCCTGAACACTCGCGTAAACAAAGCAGTGGAATTATCTGAAAATTTTTAGGCTGGGCTAACCTTAGGTGGCGTATGCCTTTTATATTATTTTTTTCTTCAAACTGAAGTGTGCCTATACTCAAACAAGATGCAGTTAATCCTTAATTACATGATTAATTAACCTTGATTATAACTTATTGATTAATAAATAAATCATTAATTAATAAACTTTATTTATCTAATAAATGATCTTTAAATTCAAATTGATTAACCCTTAATCAATTATTTATTAATCACTAATCATTAATTAAATTAACTAACTACTCCTTAATTACCTCATTAATTTAATTAATTTCAAATCATTAAATCTTAATTTAAATTTAAGATAAAAACATTTCTTAATTATGACTAAATTGTTATTAACAAAAATATTGGAAAACAATTTACTTTTGAATTTACTTTAAAAATTTCATTTCAAAAATGAGATATAAAATGAATACAATTTAACTTGAACAAAGTTTAAACAATTTAAAAACCCTTTTAAATTACATGGTAAAGAAATGTTTGTCTTATAAAAGGATAACAATATACAGGTGGCGATAAAATAAATATTCAAGTCCTAGGCTAAAACTGCATCAGAGATGCTCGGCAATGCACGACTAGATCAGAGAGAAGGGGAAGGAAGTTAGGCGTTTGTCAAGCGGCGGAGCAGTTTGAACAGAACAATGAAAAAAACAAAAGAAGGAAATAAAGTTGTAGCCATTACCTGATGCTACTGATTCTCACGCACGCAAGGAAGAAGAGGAGAAACCAAATGCGGCGAATGATGGAATTTTTCGTGGACTCGATTTATATATATAACATAGGGTGCGCAAATCAAGGGAGGAAAATATTTTTTTACTGGTAAACAGTCGTACGTGTTAAATTAAGGAAGAAAATGCGCTGATTTGATTGGAGCAATATTTGCAGTGGACATAAATTTTAATTAGTGGAGATTGCGTAAATTAAGGGGAAAGAAACGGTAAGGAGCATGAAATTTTGAACGTGTATAATTTAAAACATGGAAACTTGCGGTGGTTGAGGTAAGAAATAAAGTTTTGGGCAAGAAGAATATAAATATTTTAAAAAGGGCCATGAGTTGATTGGGCACAGATTTATTCCTTGTTATACACGGCCACTTGGTTCTATTCCTATTATAAGCAATAGGTAGGAAATCTGTTGTGTGATGGAATTATGCCATGGGTTTCGTAATTAAGGAAAACATAAAATGGAAAGCAATCAATTTGCTTCAAAATGGAAATGGACAATTGACCAAAAGAATAATTTGTGCGAACGTGTAAATATTAAAGAGAATATTTTGCGTTGATTTTTAGGTAACCATGGCAAGAATAAAATGTGAATGGTTATGGAATTTGAACAATTTGCGAACGTGCTTAATAATGAGAGGAAACTAGCATTGATATCGGAGGAAACGACACTAATATTGGATTTGAGTGTTACTTTATTCAAAGATTTTATACTAAATAAAAATAGTTGCAGCAAAAAGGGAAGTGGGATATCTTTAAAAAGGTAAATGTCTAGTCACGGTCAAAGGAAAAATTGAAACGGATATGCTTCTTTCCTACTCGAAAATGCACGTTTACTGATTTATTTAACCATTTTCAGTTAAGGTGTATATTTCTGGAATGTGCACTATAGACGCAATAACCAATTCAAAAATTACGCTCATCTTTATAACAAAAGTAATGCTTAAATTTTTATACGTTTTAAGAATATTTAATATAAATACGTATCATTTATGTCAACAAAATTTTATCAAAACGGATATAAACATACAACTTAAAGGTGTAATTAAATAGATTATTTACCCCATAAATTTTTTATTACTTAATTGACCTTTGATTTATTTACCATTTATTAAGAACTAATGTATATGCGTAAAATTATATTTCTTTCACCCAATATAAATTACTTATATTAAAGGTATATAACCAAATTTTGAAAAGGACAAAAGTAAAGTTATAACATGCTCTTATAAATATATTAAAAGAATTAGAAATCAGAGTTTAAAAGATTAAAATTTTAGAATTTATAAAAAATCCAATTAGAGTTAACTTTTAACTAAAGGCAAAATTTTAGAAATTGATGCAGCGGATTAATCAAAATAAACTTCAATCGGTGAAAATAGCAATCGGTGGATTGAAAATACTGCAATGCCCAAATCCGTTGATCCAAAGATGCCGGATTCTAGTTATCTTCATCTCGTTGATTGCGCACGATACCGAGAAACAAAGATCTGCAATTCTTCAAGTGTTGATCAAGCGCACTTGATTCCGCGAATTGGCTTCAGCAAACGAAGATCCGAGCGCACTCGAATGTCGTAAGTGGAGATAGGAGATTACACTCAACTACCGATTAGAAGAAAGCACAAAGCAATCAAATGGAAATTTTTATTCAATATTAACTAACTATTACAGATGACGCAACACGGCTATTTATAGCCTTTACAACGCAACACAAACAGACCAAAACATCACCAGACTTTTAGGTCGGCAACCGACTTACGACCCAACTTAGGTCGGCAGCGACCTAACGACCCACGATTCAACGCTTCTTATTACAACACATGCCAACATTACAATACTTAGGCCGTATACGACCTAACAACCCAGACACACGACCTATACAAATCACATGACCTAAAATAAAACGACTCAACACACAGTACCGTGTTCCGACCTACTTAAGTCGTTACGCGACCTACGACACCCGACCGACTTAACCTAGGTCGTTGACGACTCAAAATCTGGAGTGGTATAACGACTTAAGATCAACAGGCTCTGCACTACTATTCGCGACCTAAGTAGGTCGTAGGTCGTATGCGACTTGTCTTAGGTCGTGAGCTCCCTTCTTCTGCATACTCATTAAGCCGTAGTCGACCTAACCCTTCTCTTAGGTCGTAGCTGACTTAAGTCTTCAATACAACATTGCGGCAGATCGTTAGGCCCTTGGTTTTTAACTCGTGTCGCCTGATGGTTATCTCCCGTAGTTATAGGTCGTAGGCGACCTAACGAAACCGAACGACTTAAAGCTTGGTTAAGTCGTGGCTCCTTGTCTTGTGATTCTTTAGGTCGCAGATGACTCAAAATCCCTTCTTCAGGTCGTGGCCGATCTATAGCTATTCCGTTAGCTCGTGGACGACCAAAAATGGTAATGTTAGATCGTAGCCGACCTAAGCCTTGATCCTTAGGTCGCGGCCGACCTAAATCTGATAAATTCGTAGATCGTCCTGCTTCGTCCTGGGCCTGGCCTGCATCATCCTCCCCGGGTTGAGAAAAATTCGTCCTCGAATTTGTAATCTCTTCTCCATCAGCTCGTTCACTCCCATAATAAGGTACCAGATGTTTAACATTAAACACATCAGATGTACACACATCCTCTGGCAGCTTCACCCTGTAAGCATTTTCATTGATCTGTTGCACAATTTCCACAGGACCAATTTTTCTGGCTTTCAACTTATTATAAGCACCCCCTAGAAAACGATCCTTCGTTAACACAGCGTAAACCAAATCTCCTTCCTTAAATTCAACAGTTCGTCGTTTCAAATCTGCAAACTTCTTATATTTCTCATTCGACTTCTCCAATCGTTCCTAAACGATTTTATGACATTCAGTTAACTCATCAACAAAATCAACGGCCCGTTTAACCGTCCCCTTCGGTAGTGGTACTACCGCCAAATCCAACGGTCCCCTTGGCAAACTTGAATATACAATCTGAAATGGACTGTAACCTGTGCTTCTATTAACCGCATGATTATGTGCAAACTCTGCTTGGCATAACTTCATGTCCCAACTCTTCAGATTGTCCTTCACAAGACATCGCAATAAATTTCCCAACGATCGGTTAACAACTTCGGTCTGTCCATCCGTTTGCGGATGATAAGCGCTGCTAAAGTTCAACTTCGTTCCCACAATCTTCCATAAACTTAACCAAAAATGGCTTAAAAATCTAGTATCCCGATCAGAAACAATAGATTCTGGTAAACCATGCAATCGATACACCTCCTTAAAGAATAATTGTGCCACTCGAACTGCATCCGCTGTCTTCTTGCATGCAATAAAATGTGCCATCTTCGAAAATCTGTCAACCACCACATAGATAGAATAATTGCCACGCTGCGTTCTCGGCAATCCTAACACAAAGTCCATACTCACATCTACCCATGGTTTAGCTGGTACAGGTAATGGCATATACAACCCCGCATTCGTAGCTGTTCCCTTCGAAACTTGACAAATATGACATCTCTCCACAAACCTCTCTACCTCTTTTCTCATTGATGGCCAAAAATAAGATTGAGAAATTAACTGCAAAGTACGATCTCTACCCACATGGCCTTCTTCATGTAGCTCTTTGATAATCTTCATTCTCAAACTGCTTTCCGGAATACATAATCGATTTCCTTTAAACAGAAAACCATCAACCAATACAAATTCATCAGCACTTCCTTCCTTGACCTTTTCAACAAATTTCATAAAATACGGATCTTCTTCAATCACTTCTGGCAACAATTCAAACCCGGTCACCTCAACTTTCATTGTTGTTAATAAATGACTCCTCCTACTCAAAGCATCTGCTACTCGATTTGTCACCCATGACTTGTGTTTGACAACAGAAGTAAATTGTTGCAAATAGGCAATCCACGATGCATGCCTTGCTGAAATCTTATCCTGCCCTTGTAAGTGCTTCAACGCTTCATGATCAGTGTAAAGAACAAATTCTTTCTGAAATAGATAGTGTCTCCAGTGCTTAACGGCTTGTACAACAGCATAAAATTCCACATCATAAGTGCTATACCTCATCTTTGCTCCTGATAACTTCTCACTGAAATAAGCAACTGGCCTTCCATTCCGACTTAAAACTCCTCCAACACCAACTTTTGATGCATCAGTATGTAGCTCAAACACTAACTGAAAATCTGGTAAAACTAGAATTGGTGCTGCCGTCAACAATTCCTTGATCCTTCCAAAAGCAATACCCGCTTCCTCTGTCCAAGAAAACTGTTTCCCCTTCATGCAATCAGTAACTGGAGCCATCACGCTACTGAAGTGTGTAATAAATCTTCGGTAGAATGATGCTAGCCCATGAAAACTTCGCACTTATGTAATTGTCCTCGGCTGTGGCCAATTTCTGACTGCTTCAACTTTATTCTGGTCCACTTGTATACCTTCTCCTTACACAACATACCCCAGAAATAAAGCACTCCTCGCCATAAACACACATTTATTTGTAGCAGCATAAAATTGTTCCTCACGAAGAATAATCAACACTTCCCTCAAATGTAGAACAAGCTCCTCCGTACTCCTGCTATATATCAGAATATCATCAAAATACACCACCACGAACTTCCCAATGAATGGTCTAAAGATTTGATTCATCACCCTCATGAATGTACTCGGCGCATTCGATAGACCAAATGGCATAACCAACCATTCATATAACCCTTCCTTTGTCTTGAAAGCTGTCTTCCATTCTTCTCCTGCTCTAATTCGAATTTGATGATAACCGCTCTTCAAATCAATCTTCGAAAAGATAGTTGCCCCACTCAACTGATCCAGCAAGTCATCCAACCTCGGCATTGGAAATCTATATCTCACGGTAATCTTGTTTAATGCTCGATTATCAGTTCACATCCTCCACATCCTGTCCTTCTTTGGTACTAACAAAGCTGGCACCGCACATGGACTCAAACTTTCCTGCACACGTCCCTGCTCAAGCAACTCTTCCACTTGCCTCCTCAATTCTTCACGTTCCTTCGGACTCATCCGATAATGTGGTCTATGCGGTAATACTGCTCCCGGAACAAGATCGATTTGATGTTGAATGTCTCTCAGTGGCGGTAACTCCTTAGGCAACTCCTCTGAAAATACATCCTCAAATTCTTTCAAAACCGGCTTCACTTCTTCTGGAATTTCAACCTCTTCACTGCTTGCACGCCCAATCAACAAGAATACTTCAGGCTCCTCTTCAACTTCCTTAACAAACTCCTTCAAAGTCAACAGAGTTTTCAATTCCTCAATCTCCTCCAGCTTGCTCTCCTTCTGTTGTTGCTTCTTGGGAACCAAAGTGATTTTAGTACCCTCGAACATGAAACTGTAGCTATTGGCACGACCGTCATGTTGTACTGCTCTATCAAACTGCCATGGTCTGCCCAATAACAGATGACAAACATCCATGTCCACTACATCACACCAGATTTCGTCTTTGTATTTCTTCCCAATAGAAAATTTAACATAAGCTCTTCTTCCAACTTTCACCTCACCACCCTTCCTTAACCAGGCTAACTTGTACAGTTTAGGATGCTTCTCGGTTTTCAATTCCAACTTCTTCACAGCCTCTATAGAGATAATATTATCACAACTCCCAGCATCAATAACAAATTTGCAAACTCTCCCAAGGATAGTACAAGTAGACTGAAATATATTATTCCTCAACCAACTATCTTCCTCCTCTTGCTTCGGTGTCAAACAACTTCTCCTCATCATCAGTGAATATCCTTCATCTCCCGACAACAAGTCTTCCTCCTCAACCGGTAATGAATTAGAACACTCAGCCTCTTCATCCTCTTCTTCAACCTCAGCTATCATAGTTCTCTTCTTCGGCTTTGGACATTCGTTGCTTTTATGACCCATCTCCTGACAATTGTAACATTTGAAACTGCTGCTAACCTTCGCCTTCTCAGCCTCCTTTACCACTGGTTTACTGATAGGTTTAGAAACATTAGAACTTCCACTGGCACCCTTCACTAGATTATTGGAATTAGTAAACACACCACCTCCACGCCTTTCCTGCTTCTCCCAAGCCAACGCCTTTTGGTGTGCTTCCGCCACAGATCTTGGATCGAACATATTAACCATATCCTGGATCTGCATTCGTAACCCTCCAACAAATCTTGCTGTTAGCTGCTCTTCCGTTTCCATTATATCGTTCCTGGCAATGAGTTGGTAAAATTCATCTGCATAGTCATTGACTGCCTTCGTCCCCTGCCTTAGATTCTGCAATCTCTGGTACATAAGTGATTGATAGTTGTATGGTAAAAATGTAGCTCTCATCATTTTCTTCATCTTATCCCATGTATCAACCTTTGACTTCCCCATCCGTTCTCTCGTAAGTTTAGTTTGCTGCCACCACGCTAATGCTCTCCCCCTCAGCCTTGTAGCAACTAACTTCACCCTTCGATTCTCCGGAACCTCCTTGAAATCAAAGATTTCCTCCACATTTGACAACCAATCTAAGAACTCTTCAGCTACCATCCCACCTTTAAACTCCGGAATCTCCATCTTCATTCCCGATTTCCAACATCGATCATCATCAATAACCCGATACTGACGTTGTCCCTGATCTCTATCTCTGAAATGCACACTTCCTCTCTCACCGTCAAACTCCTCCTCAAAGTCTGATGTATATCGTTGTCGTTCTCGTCCTCTAACATCTCTACCCCCACTTCTACTACCAACATCCCTTCTATCATGATCATCAACATTCCTCCTACTTCGATTGTCAACACTTCTACGCTCTTGACTTTCTCTCCTCTCCCGTTCTGAATGTGATGAAACTCTACTACCCCCACGGTTTGATTCAGGTGAAACTCTTCTTCTATTTTGACTCATGTCGATCATCAACTTTTCCAACCTTCCAATGCCTTCATCAATCTTCTCATGCATTCGTTGCTCCATTTGATCGGCTTCTTCTCTTCTATACAATGCTTCAATATTTTGATGGCGGTTAGCTCTCCTTGGTGGCATGATTGAATCAAAACAAACACTTCAACAAATCTTCAAAAAATCTTCAAATTTCAACAAAACAACAAGTCACGGCTCTACACTAGCTCGCAAGACCCCTTAGCTCGGTTCAACACTAACTCGGCTCAACTCCTTAGCTCGGCAACAAATCCCAAACGGTCTAACTTGGTCTCGGCTTCCAAACTTAGCTCGAAACAAAGCCTCACTACTTAACTTGCTCGCACGCTTCCTTGGCTCAGCTCGGCTTGAACTTCACACTTCAACACAAAACAAGGCACGGCCTATGCTTCTATCTCGGGTCAAACACTTTTGCACACTTCGATCCAAAAGGCTATGGATCAAATGTTCCAAACTTGTTGCAACTTTAATAAGAACACAACGAACACAACTTCAACTCCAAATCTTGGCTCCAAGAATCAACTTAGCTATGATTGGCTAAGTATGGCTCTGATACCAAAAACTCATGCAGCGGATTAATCAAAATAAACTTCAATCGATGAAAATAGCAATCGGTGGATTGAAAATACTGCAATGCCCAAATCCGTTGATCCAAAGATGCCGGATTCTAGCTATCTTCGTCTCGTTGATCGCGCACGATACCGAGAAACAAAGATCTGCAATTCTTCAAGCGTTGATCAAGCACACTTGATTCCGCGAATTGGCTTCAGCAAATGAAGATCCGAGCGCACTCGAATGTCGTAAGTGGAGATAGGAGATTACACTCAACTACCGATTAGAAGAAAGCACAAAGCAATCAAATGGAAATTTTTATCCAATATTAACTAACTATTACAGATGACGCAACACAGCTATTTATAGCCTTTACAACGCAACACAAATAGACCAAAACATCACCAGACTTTTAGGTCGGCAACCGACTTACGACCCAACTTAGGTCGGCAGCGACCTAACGACCCACGACTCAACGCTCCTTATTACAACACATGCCAACATTACAATACTTAGGTCGTATACGACCTAACAACCCAGACACACGACCGATACAAATCACATGACCTAAAATAAAACGACTCAACACACAGTACCGTGTTCCGACCTACTTAAGTCGTTATGCGACCTACGACACCCGGCCGACTTAACCTAGGTCGTTGACGACTCAAAATCTGGAGTGGTATAACGACTTAAGATCAACAGGCTCGGCACTACTATACGCAACCTAACTAGGTCGTAGGTCGTATGCGACTTGTCTTAGGTCGTGAGCTCCCTTCTTCTGCATACTCATTAAGTCGTAGTCGACCTAACCCTTCTCTTAGGTCGTAGCCGACTTAAGTCTTCAATACAACATTGCGGCAGATCGTTAGGCCCTTGGTTTTTAACTCGTGTCGCCTGATGGTTATCTCCCGTAGTTATAGGTCGTAGGCGACCTAACGAAACCGAACGAATTAAAGCTTGGTTAAGTCGTGGCTCCTTGTCTTGTGATTCTTTAGGTCGCAAATGACTCAAAATCCCTTCTTTAGGTCGCGGCCGACCTATAGCTATTCCGTTAGCTCGTGGACGACCAAAAATGGTAATGTTAGATCGTAGCCGACCTAAGCCTTGATCCTTAGGTCGCGGCGGCCTAAATCTGATAAATTCGTAGATCGTCCTGCTTCGTCCTGGGCCTGGCCTGCAATGATTTGATAAATTTAAAATTTAAATTTTTATATAATAAATCCCAAAGTTCTAAAAATAAATGAAAAATACTTGTTAAATCTGGGTTGTTACACTCTCCCCCACTTAGAACTTTTCGTCCTCGAAAAGGAAGAAGGTAGGGTAATAGGAACAACCTGAAAGAAAACTAAATTGAAACTCAAAATAGAATTATTAATTTAAACCATACAAATTCAATTTTAAATTAATAATTGATTTCATCTATTTAATTGTACTCAAGTTAAATTTTACTATTACAAATTTCATTACTTCATCTTCCAATTATCTTAAAATAAAAATTCCTAAAATCATAAGTTTGAAAATCATTTGTTATACTCAAAAATGTGTTCAGTAAATTAATTTCTTCTTTATTCCTAGCTATAATTAAATTTATTTCTCTCAATATATTTTTCTCATCTATGTTAAATATGTTTACACTTATTACAACTGTTTAAATTTATTCTTAGTTCATTTAACATCATTTTATGTTGAAAATTATTCCATTACCCTTTTATAATTGAAATTATTCTTCAAGATAAAATTTAAGAATTAAATTTCTAATTCCCTTCAAACCATTTAGAGATAAATAAATATATGTACATAACATGTCAAATCAAATTTAAATCATATATCTATATATTATAAATCAAGTCATATTTTAGAGATTCAAATCAATTAAATTCTCAAGGTAACACTATAGCCAGACTACAGAATGGTCTCTTCACTTCGAAACTCGAAAATGAATATCGATGATGTTGCAGTTGTTATCCCGCTTTTTGGCAAAGCCGTGATACCAAAAGATCGATCGAAAACGAAAGACAGCTAATTTCAAAGATTGGCTACACATTGCTTCGCTATGGATATCGATGAATTTTTTCCGAGCCCGGATCAGGCTACAACTGATAGGACATGACAAGAAAGAACATAAAAGCTAGTGTTTCAGATTTCAGGTTAATCGGAGTTCGTATGAACGAGATATGATCGATGCAAGTTAGCCAAAATACACTGTTCGTATCCATCAGATTGTTGAGGAGATGTCCATTTCGAATCCATCGGATTCGTAACCATCAATGTTTTCTTTGTTCGAATCCATCAGGTTCTACATACTTCGAATCGATCGAGTTCGAATTGATCAGTAACATGATATCGGTCTGTTCGAATCGATCGGTTTCGAATCGATCAAATGGGCATCGCCTCAGCATGTTTGTATCCATCCTACATCACTGTTTCGTATCCATCAGTAGGCCGCACTTCGTATCGATACTTGTATCCATCACCACACCTCGTTCCGTATCCATCGGCTTCGTATCGATCGGAATGGCCAGGGTTTCGCATCGATGGACTTCGTATCGAACGAACTTCGTCTGGAGTGTCTTAATCAAATCCATCAGTATGCAGTTTACTTCGTAACGATCACCTAACATCAGCTTCGCATCTATCAAAGACTTTCGGCTTCGTCTCCATCACGATACCACGTTCGAATCCATGTGCTGAGACTTGTTCGTATCCATCAGGTCAACGAGCCTGGGTGACGTGTCATCCCTCGATACGAACAAGGAAAAATTTATGGAATCGATATGGTCAACTCGGAGTAAAAACCGGATCGAGGCGAAGCATGCATGCCACATCATCACGAGACCACGTGAGGTGATCGAGTCGAAGAGATCGTTTTGAATTGATAGATTCGAAATAAACAGCCAACCGAAACATGCCAATTCATATCGATCATATCTCCCAAACCGCTAAACCAAATGCAACGAAATTTTCACAGAAGCATTCATACAAGGTAAAGATTGTTCCTGTCAAGTTTCGGCTCGATTGGATCATTTTTTGATGGATACGAAATCACTTCGTATCGATCTCAGATCGAGTCAAAACTTGGTGGGGTCGGTTGCGTGGGCCCACTAACATGCTAGAAAAAGTCTCCCGAAGTTTGAGCGAGAACTGAGCCTCCTACGCCTATAAGTAGTACCCCGAAGCCTTCAGAAATGGGGATCTTTTGGGCCATTGAACGTCCAGACTCTGCCGGATTCAATTCTACTCTTCATTATTGCTGTTGTAATCAAACTTCAGAGCTGTTATCAACTGTTAACCACTGTAATTGATTGAAATCATCAAGTGAACCAATAAAGACATAAGCTACAGAGTGGACGTAGGCAAGATCGCCGAACCACTATAAAAATTGTGTTGTTTACCGCATTTCTGTGAATTTTCTGAGTGGTTTTCATACATATTTGTTATCTGTGATCTATGACTGCGAATTGGTGCTTTCAACGACTATCGGGTGTTTGTGACCAATTTTGGCGCAAACAGCAAGCATCATCGAAATTATTTCCTAGCGACAAAGAGAAGAGCACTGATTTTTAAACCTTTAAAATTCTTTGGAAACAAATTTTTATTCGAAAATAATTTAAATAATATATCCTTTTAAAACTTTAAACACCAGGTTTGAAACCATCGGGAATTCAAGTTCTAGTTTTAAATTCATTTCTGTTTCCAAATTAATTTATAACCATTGTTTATAGTTCAATTATTTATATGAGACAAAACCCATGGTTTTCAAAACCATAAATAAAATCAAAGATTATTATCTCTTGACAACTTGTTAAACTAATTATAAAAATTTTGACTATTAATTTTTTATTTATTTTTTCAAATATAGGAATAAATTTTCCAAAACAAGGATAAAGATTCATATTTGATGGACTCAAATCAAAGAGAATTTTGATTTAAAGATAAGTTGGAATCATAAGATCCGATGATTAAATAACAGAATAAGGAACTGGATAAGTTTATATAAATCGAGGGCAACCTTAACCTGGTCAACCGTGACTTAAAGAATAAGATCGATGTGGATTTTTCTGGGGTAAGTCTACATTCGATCTGAAGAGATAGACTTCGGAATAACCAAAGATACTAGCATCTAAACCTAGGATAAATATAAATCTCTGGTGAATCAATGCTAATTGTAAAGGAGTTTCACCCCTTTATTAGAATATTAGCGAGACCGCCAATTCACTATAAAGAACATCCGAAGTAGAGTTACGGGATACTCCAGAATTGAAAGAAGATGCATAGTGAGGGACACGAATGAACTTTGGAACCTCATGGAACGTTCCAAAATTCGAAAAGGAAGAGATTCAAGCTCGAATGAAAGTGATTCTGTAAATCAATACCATACATTCTAAGTTTTGCTTAGAGCCAAAGCTCTGATACCAAATGTAACGACCCGATATTTTCAACCATTCACATCCGCACATGTCGGACTTGAATTGTTCGAAATACCGCGTTGTAAACAAAATTTGGCAAATCTCAGAATATATAGTAAATAAGTAATCACAGAATCACAGACACAGAATCAGAATACTGGCAGTGGAATAAAAATAACTTAGTGGTTCATGAAGCCACTATCACATAGTCTCAAAATAAGTATAAATTACGTAGTTTTTAAAACCACATATAGTTTGAATCAACCACAGAAAAATCCAAATTTATTTGTCTCCAAAACTAAGATAAAGAACTGAAAGGAACTTTGACAGCAGCTTCAAAAGATGATCTGCAGAAGCCCTAGCTTCGAGGATAAAGTGCGAAATGAAACTCAGGCTGACCCGAGCGTAAGAAATAAACACAAACACTTGAGTCAAGACATACATACTTATACAGTGTAAGCTAATTCAAGTGAACTGTAATATAAAGGCAAGTAACTTAAAGGATGCTGGGACCGCCCATCCTCTAAGGATCCGTTAAACTATTTACTATGTAGTAATATTTTGCTACTATAATAGTGTCTATTAGTAAAATAAACTTACTTTTAAATAGCATTAAGGGGTTACCCATATAGCCCTTAACACATAATATATTCCCATAGTTTATACAGTACTGTAATCTCCCCCGTACTGGGCGTCGTCAGAGGGTACTCCATAGGTATGGTACAAAACCAAAATCGTATAAGGCGCGCTAGGGTAGGTGACCCGGCACAACTAGGCAATGCCAGGGTAGATATACAAATTACGCTTCCGGGTCGGTGGCAACGCGTAACTGCTACTACCGCCCACCTCGAACAACATCACCATATCAAAGAAATCAAAGTGGCCACCGAATAAACCAAAGTCAGAGTAGAATATCCAAGGGATGTGTCCGATCAAAGGTGCTACCTCAAATAACCCGTCGAACGCTCCTGTTTTAGCCACCTTATGCCAACTCATGGGAGTTGGGTCCACGTATTTACCTTATAGGAAACGCCGCCACCAACCTACTTCATTCTGGAATCTCCACCGCGTACACGGTTGTCAAAGTGGTTTTCGGTATCGATAGAGAGTATGCCCATATCTGATCCCGGTCTCTTTGCCAACCAATCATTATTATTACCCGTGGTTATAAATTTCAAAAATAGTTTATATTTAAATCAAAATACTTCATTTTAACTTTCAAAAGTGAGATTATTATATTTTCAAATCAAATATTCATAAATCTCATTTTAGCCAACGGCAACACTTAACAAGTGCTATTGTAGCACCTTTTTTTTATTCAGGTTTAGTTTTAAATTTTGCAACCACGGCACTTACCAAGTACTGCAGTAGCCTTTAATTAATTTTAGCATTTAGTTCATTTTCATCAACTACGGCACTTACAAAGTGCGGCAATATCCCTTACAACAGTATTTAAGTAAATTAAATTTTTGACTTTAATATAAATTTATCAATAATTAAACTTAAATTTAACCAATTTAACCTATAAAATCATATTTCTACTTTTAAAATAGTCATTTAAATTTCTCAAAATTTATGATTTATATAAGGTAAATTTCACAAATAAATATCAACTTCTTAAGGCTTCACTTATTAAAGTCAAATCAAATTGTCTATTCTTCGCATTCAAAATTTACTTAATAATTAAATTCGATTTATAATTCCAAAATATAACTATTTTTCAATTTATTCCTTAATTTACCTTTGATTTATAATTCCAAAATATAACTATTTTTTAGTTTATTCCTTAACTTACCCATTTTCTTAAACTAAACTCCACTTCTCATAAGTTTAGTTATATTCAAAATTTTATTTTATGTGTTTATTTTATTAGCCATTTAATTTGTAAAAAATTTAAATAACACCTTATTTATCCATTTAAATTCAATTACATCAAATTTATTATCTTTATTTACTTAACTTGAATTTCATTACTTTACAAAATCAATTTCCAAAACAAATTTATATTCCACATTCCAACTTACCCACTTATTTATTTATATATATATAACTTGTATAAATCACTAAAAATCATTTTAATTCAATTTAAATCAAAATAATACTATACCAATTTAAATTACTTAAATTTTTCCAGAAATATATATATATATATATATATAACCACGTGTCTATATAATGTTTACTACCTAGGTCAAATGGTACGGATAATATATCATTTCAATCCGTAATTTACAAAGAAAAATCCGGGTTCTATCATTTCAAACCCGCAATCCCAAGTTAAATAAATAATTAAATAAATGAATATCGTTCAGGCCTATCATTTCAGCCCGTAACGATTTAATTCTACAGGGAACTTGCAGTGATAAACAATTAATAAATAAATAGTATAACAGCTTAAATATAACAGTATAAAATATGACTGACGATGTGTCAAATTAATAACAGGATTTTTAACATCATAAATTTATATTACAGGCAAGAAAATTAAATATAAATATTCTACAATTACACTTGTTATTAATTTACCGATCGATAAGTACGTTTGTCTGTTGAGAATACTCACCTTTATGTTGCTGAAGATTAGATTCAAAACTACGGTAACCACACCAAAACAGCGTAGAAAGCACGATCAAATATTGGAAGATGAGACAAACAGATTTCGATCTTGAAACGAGATAAATAAATAAAACTGAGTATGCGAATTCCAATTACGGACATAGCAAATTTTTTAAATAAAAAAAACTGAAACAAGCTAAAATAAAATGAAAATTGACTCAAATTGCTCGACCACTCCACCGCATGACTTGACCCATTTAAAACAAAAGCTCAGCCTTCCCATTTATTTTTTCCAAATCAAAATTTACAAAATAAATTTATACTCTATTTTTTTACCCTTTTTACAAAATATTATGGCGTGTTAATAAAAAGGTGGCAAATCTTATGTGGGCAACATGCAATTAACGGCAATGATACATAAAGGTGGCGCATGCAATATTTATTTATTATATTTTTTTCTTCTTTTTACCTTTTTTCTTCTTTTTTCTTTTCTTTTTTTCCTTTTCTTTTTTCTCTGTTAGGAAACAAGTAAAATATCAAAATCTCCAAATTAAAACAACTTTATATTGTTCTTTCATATAACATATATCCTTATACGTAATGTTTCTAAATTTTAAAACACAGGTGACCAACCAAAAAAAAATGCGTACGGTCTAGAAATACTTCTTCCCTGAACACTCGCGTAAACAAAGGAGTGGAATTATCTGAAAATTTTTAGGCTAGGCTAACCTTAGGTGGCGTATGCCTTTTATATTATTATTTTTTCTTCAAACTGAAGTGCGCCTATACTCAAACAAGATGCAGTTAATCCTTAATTACATGGTTAATTAACCTTGATTATAACTTATTGCTTAATTAATAAATCATTAATTAATAATCTTTAATTATCTAATCAATGATCTTTAATTTCAAATTGATTAACCCTTAATCAATTATTTATTAATCCCTAATCATTAATTAATTAAATTAACTAATTATTCCTTAATTACCTCATTAATTTAATTAATTTCAAATCATTAAATCTTAATTTAGCTTTAAGATAAAAACATTTCTTAATTATGACTAAATTGTTATTAACAAAAATATTTGAAAACAATTTACTTTTGAATTTACTTTAAAATTTTCATTTCAAAAATGAGATGTAAAATGATACAATTTAGCTTAAACAAAGTTTAAACAATTTAAAAACCATTTAAATTACATGGTAAAGAAATGTTTGTCTTATAAAAGGATAACAATATAAAGGTGGCGATAAAATAAATATTCAAGTGCTAGGCTAAAACTGCATCAAAGATGCTGGGCAACGCACGACCAGATCGGAGAGGAGGGGAAGGAAGTTAGGCGTTTGTCAAGCGGTGGAGCAGTTTGAACAGAACAATGGAAAAAAAACAAAAGAAGGAAATAAAGTTGTAGCCATTACCTGATGCTACTGATTCTCACGCATGCAAGGAAGAACAGGAGAAACCAAATGCAAAGAATGATGGAATTTTTCGTGGACTCGATTTATATATATAACATAGGGTGCGCAAATCAAGGGAGGAAAATATTTTTTTATTGGTAAACATTCGTACGTGTTAAATTAAGAAAGAAAATGAGTTGATTTGATTGGAGCAATATTTGCAGTGGACATAAATTTTAATTAGTGGAGATTGCGTGAATTAAGGGTAAAGAAACGGTAAGGAGCATGAAATTTTGAACGTATATAATTTAAAAGATGGAAACTTGCGGTGATTGAGGTAAGAAATAAAGTTTTGGGAAAGAAGAATATAAATATTTTAAAACGGGCCATGAGTTGATTGGGCACAGATTTATTCCTTGTTATACACGGCCACTTGGTTCTGTTCCTATTATAAGCAATAGGTAGGAAATCTGTTGTGTGATGGAATTATGCCATGGGTTTCGTAATTAAGGAGAACATAAAACGGAAAGCAATCAATTTTCTTCAAAACGGAAATGGAAAATTGACAAAAGAATAATTTGTGCGAGCGTGTAAATATTAAAGAGAATACCTTGCTTTGATTTTTTGGTAACCATGGCAAGAATAAAATGTGAATGGTTATGGAATTTGAACAATTTGTGAACGTGCTTAATAATGTGAAGAAACTAACGTTGATATCGGAGGAAACGACAATAATATTAGATTTGAACGCTACTTTATTCAAAGATTTTATACTAAATAAAAATAGTTGCAACAAAAAGGGAAGTGGGATATCTTTAAAAAGGTAAATGTCCCGTCACGATCAAAGGAAAATTTGAAACGGATATGCTTCTCTCCTACTCGAAAATGCACATTTAGTGATTTATTTAACCATTTTCAGTTAAGGTATATATTTTTGGAATGCGCACTATAGACGCAATAACCAACTCAAAAATTACGCTCAATATTTATAACAAAAATAATGCTTAAATTTTTATACGTTTTAAGAATATTTAATATAAATACGTATCATTTATGTCAACCAAATTTTATCAAAATAGATATAAACATACAACTTAAAGGTGTAATTAAATAGATTATTTACCCCATAAATTTTTTATTACTTAATTGACCTTTGATTTATTTACCATTTAATGTATATGCGTAAAATTATATTTCTTTCACCCAATATAAATTACTTATATTAAAGGTATATAACCAAATTTTGAAAAGGACAAAAGTGAAGTTATAACATGCTGTTACAAATATATTAAAAGAATTAGAAATTAGAGTTTAAAAGATTAAAATTTTAGAATTTATAAAAAATCCAATTAGAGTTAGCCTTTAACTAAAGGCGAAATTTTAGAAATCTTATCTTTTATTTAAAAATTTAGGCAATGATTTGATAAATTTAAAATTTAAATTTTTATATAATAAATCCCAAAGTTCTAAAAATATAATTAAAAATACTTGTTAAATTTGGGCTGTTACAAACATCATAAAAGTTAGAAATTCATATCTCGCCTCATCTCGTTGGCGAGATATAAATAGACACCATACTCGTCTCATCTCATCAACAAGTATTAAACGACATCATAACTTGTTCATCTCATCGACAAGTGAAAACCTCGTGATGGTTCCTCATAAACCATAAATCTCAAAATATGAAATTATATACTCAAGACTTGCCTTATATCATTGGCAAGTAAATAAAACATCGTGGTTCTCATTGACCATACTCCTACATAGGAGATCTACACCAATGCCAAATATTGGCCATATTAAATAATTCCAATGAGTAGGAATTATAAAACTCAAAATACGTCATAAAATGGCAAAACATCTCAGAATCAATAATCTCAAATAGCTTCAATCGTACAAGTCCGGAATGAACTGAAATAGTAAATGCATATGTCCCATACCACATGTTTTACTAAATTTTTTATTTCTCCTTCTCATACATTCAAATAGTGAAAAAGTGTGTGTGTTTTATATTTAAAATAGTTTACTAGAGAAAACAAGCTTTTAAAACTTTTTTCCGAAAAGATTAGTAAAATTAATATTTGAAATTCCTTTATTATAGGAAATAAATAGATTTTATATTAGAAAATAATTTTAAAATAATATATAATAATAATTTTAAATGTCCATTTATTTCAAAAACCATTTCAAAATGGTTTAGTGAACACCATGCTCGAAAACAATGAAAAACAAGAAAGATAACTCAAGATCGATAACTTGAATTCAATATGAATTCAATTCAAATTTAATCCAAAATCAACTCAAATTCTATTTAAATTTGAATTTCAAATTCTCCAGATATAGCTAGCCTATTGATAGGCATCATAGCTCTCAAATCATCTTAAAACAACATCAAAATCAAATAGAAATGAGAACAAACATAAGCTAATACAATTCTCTGGTCAATGATTGTTATTACTATCGTTTTGCTCTAGGGACAGCAACAAACAAACACGGTTTTGACCAAGCTAACTTCGAAATTTCAGAAAACTCAAAAGATGAAACTTTTATCAAAAACCTAAGCTTTTTGAAACATCTAAAATTATTGAATTTAGATAAGAAACGAGAAAGATATGGCCAAAACTAATTCTAGATCTGAAGTTCACTACAATTGTCATTTTAGTTTCGGGACAGCGATACTTGAATGAACTTTCGGCCATGTAAACATCAAAATTTAACAAAACCCAAAACATGAAAGTTGTAGCAGATAATCTAAGTTTTCAGGAATACAATGAATTGTTAAATTTGGATATCAAGCGAAAATGATATGCTCAAATTACCAACAACACTAAGCACAAAAAGTCACGGTTTTACAGTGAAAGGGCAGTGAGTTTGAATTGGATATTTCGACCCTTTGTGCTTAAAATTTTTGAAAGTGTTTAGCATGAAAGTTATCACTCTTTTTACGCTTTCATGAGCTTTAAAGAAAATCAAATTCTAATTTAAAATGAAAGAGATATTCCCAATTTACTTACAGCGATTCATGAATAAACATGCAACAAACAAAATTGAGATTTCTTATCTTGAAATCTCGATCAAAGCTAGAAAAGGTGAGTTTTAAGCTCACCTAATGATTTAGCAAAGTTTTTATGTGCAAGTAATGATCCTTTGAGAAGAATTGAGGCTCTGACAACCTGTAAAAGCTAAAATTGAAGCATGCACAACAAAAGAAAATTGTTACAAACAATTCTCTTCTCAAAATCAAAGTTTGATGAAATAGTTTGAGATATTGGTTGTGGTTACCTATCATAATCTTTTATTTGCAAGAATTATCTTTAAATTCTGTAAATTAGAAGCGAATTTAGCAAACTAGCGAGTGGAGGTCATTATTCTTCTATTGTATGTTTTGGAGAGGAAGAAGCATCTAAGAGGAAGAAAGTACGTACACATTTTTTTCTTTCTCTCAAATGATTCCAGGAATGGATATTTGGATTAGAACCCAATATTCAATAGCCCAATATCAATATTTAGTGAAAATTGTACTACGTATTCAATGTTTTCACCCTTTATTCTCAATATATTCACATATTTACATAAAGTGCAACCAAATAATTTTTTTACAACAATTGTTTATGTAAACTAGAATGTTTTTCACAACATAACAAAAGTTATTTTAGCTATAAAAATTAATTTCTATCATTAATATCATATTTCTACTTAAATACACCAATTTACACTTTTTATTACATAAAACGCCATTTTTATCATTAAAATTTATACAAAAATTATTTTCTTGCCAAAACAGATAAATTGAACCTTGTAAACTTCATTTTTACATCCAAAGGTTATTTTTAAACTAAATTTAACATTTTTATTTATAATAAATGTATTTTAAAATTGAACACTTCTTTTAAAATTCATTAAAAGAATTATTTAGTAATAATCACAAGAATTATTGCATTTCACATATTAAAATCATATTTCACTCATATCCATCTCAACAACCAAGATAAAGTTTTAAAAACTTTATTTTCTCATTTTATATTTAAAATCCATTGTTTATTCCAAATAAACAAATTTTAAATCTCCAATTTATTTTATTTCACGGTATTAAATTATAACCACCGTTATAATTTAATATTACAGGTAATCACCAAAAACTAGGTTTGTTACAGACTCCCCCTATAAAAATTGCGTCCTCGCAATTTCTAGAGAAGAGCTGTATTCAACACAAATTACTTCATCAAGAAAAGGAAGATAGACAAGCTCAAGTTTAAAAATTCTCTTATCCTCAAAAAAAGGTAGAAAACCAAGATAAGACTTACTCGATTAATTTTATGGTTTCCAGAGTGCTAATATGAAATTAGTGAATTATTGAATTTTCCGAGCAGTGCACAAGATTTCGAAGGCGTCTCATCTTCAAATGAGAACACATCAAGATGCTACACAAATGATCAATCAAATGAGATTGATTTCTCATAAGCTCCTCGAGTAAAGTCAGGATTTAACACAACTCCAACCTGAATTCTAACCAGCAATATGATTATTGATATGATTTTCCATATGACACTATAGAAGGAATCACACTGATACAAGATAAACACAAAAGAGACAAGAGACACGATTGAACAACCAAAAGGTGGTTTCTCCAAAGGCCACCAAACTCAAACGACCGTGTAAATGCATGTCCTTAGAAAATAACACGAGAATCAGATAAACACCAGGAACTAAAATATATTTATATACTCTCAATCAAAAATTCTAAGAGTTTCAAATTTTCAATATGTTTATAATTATAACCACAATTTTGAACACTTGAAAAAAAATTCAAAACATCATGCTTAGATTTTAAATTTAAATTCAATTCTCTTCATTAGAGTAAATAAAGTTTAAGTTGTTCGTTCTCTATTTCTTCCATAGGCATTATCTAGCTTGTAACATGTATATTTTTGAATTTGTTACTCAAATTTTCCAAGTGTTAGAAATTTTTCAACAACAAAAAATCGACGGAGTCTCCTTTGTTCAAAGGGTCGTATACAATATTATAAATACGATTTATATAATATATATCATCCGTTAGGTCGGAAACACAATATATATCATCATTTAACACTTTAAAATTAATTCAAAAAACATACCTTCCTTTTTAGCATTTTTAAAAAGAGTTTGCAAAAACTTATATATATTGTTTTTGCTCATAGTATAGTCCAATAATCCTCTTTTCACCTATACTTAACTCAAATAGATGATATTAGTTCATGTTCATAAATAAGAAGTGCTATACTTAACTATTAAGGGGAAATAAATCAATTGCATTTCGTGTCTACTATTAATAAGACATGTTTTGACCCTACAAACAACAAAATATGAATAACTTTATAAAATGAAAGTTGTTCTACTCAGTCTACACTTTTCAACAATAAAAAGATCATCAAAATCGGATTTACGATTTGAAAGTTATATTAAATTTACTTTCAGCTTAATCTTAGAGAATTTTGTGAGTAGAACTGCCTATCCACTTTCAAACCCATTTTAGACCCATTAAAATTCAAAATCTTTAAAAGTGGTAAAAAGAAACTTTATAGCTTACTGAGAGCTCTTTCATTGGAAAAAATATTGATTTTATTTGGAGTGTTAAATCTTTAGTTATCGCTGTTTAGTACAACACTTTTTTAAATGAAATTTCATCTTTTAAAATCAATTTGAAATTTGAAATTCTCCCAAACCATTTTAATTTCAAACTACAATTTCAAACAAACTTTTTGCTAAATCATTTATTAAATGATCTTCTTTTTCCATGGAAAGAAAAGACATGTAAAATTATGATCAACTTTATGTAATCATCACAAAAAAATTTATTAAGTGGAAATATTTTCATACATTCCAAAGTCTAGCTTTAAAAACAAATAATTATGAAAACTCATTTGGAAGAGATAACTAATTTTTTCTATTATCAAGAGATTATTATTGATTATCCATCAAAATAAATTTTTATAGTCATCATTAATAACTTGCACTAAAATATTCAATTAATATTTTAATTTTCAAACCAAAGTATTCTTTTACCTTAAATACATCATTTTATTAATCAAAGCATCAAATGATATTTTCTTCTAATTAATACATCCCCTTAATTATAATTATTCACTTTACTTACCCAAATTACCATATTAAATTTCATAAATTTCAAATAATTTAAAGGTATTGCCTCGCCGTTGATTTATAGTAAATTACCATATTGATTGGCTGAAGAGCTGATCGAATGATCAAAATTGCCTTACCACTCATCCAACACTCTTTATGGTTTAATGGCCTTATTAGACATTTAATAAAAATTAATGCTCCAAAATATTATTATTTGCAAACTTTACTTATTAAAACTCAATTTACTACGTCTGACTGTCTCATCACAGTGTTTAGGAAATCCCTATCGGTAACGTTGACCAAACGCATCGACCAGAATTCTTAAAGCACTAGACGGACCATCCGACACAAAAAATTCATTTTCTTTAAAAAGAAATACCTTATATATAATACTTAAAATATTCTTTATTTTTCCCAAAAACATAATCCAATATCTCTTAGAAATATATCTTCAATTTTTTTTTTTGAAAAATTTGACAACACAACTTATTATTATTCTCAAAATCAAGAACACAAGAAGAACTCATGAGATATTCCTAGAATACTCGAACCTCAAGATTGATGGAATACACAAGAGTGTCTATTATTTCGAACGGTATAACAAACCACTCATAAAACTAATAACGAGTGCGAAATGTGGTAAGAGTAACGCTATCCTCCATGACTCGTAGCTCATGGAAAATCGATGTAAGGTCAAGCCGAGGAATGACCCTAGCACCACTTAGTGGATTAAAAGGAGATCAATGAGATATAAGAGTAACTTTAAGATATCTTCTCGAATGAGAAGAAGAAAACTAACAACATATCATTACTTTGAGTGAAGTAATTTCATAAGTGTGTCTAAATTGAGTATCTAAAGAGGATTATCTCAAAGAGGAGTGAGAATGGAAATAACAAATAAATTCAATGAATCACCTCATTTCCCTTGTAGAAATCCTCATCGAAGGATAACCGAAAGGCTAAGAACTAGGAATGAAGTCAATACAATATTTCATTGCCCGAGTGGGTGTCATACCCGAAGCAGACTCGCAAACATCAGTAGAGTCACAATGGCGGGAATTCGAGATATATCCTCAATACCTCGAAACTCAAGAGTGAATACAGATACTTCAGAATCATCATTAATGTTTCTAAGAGAAAGAAATATCAAACCATCTAAAATTAGGATACCTAAATATAGGATCCTTTGGATCACAGAATGCGACTTGCAAATACCCAAGCTACCTCATCTTAAATCATTCCAAATCCTAGATAGAAAAAAGCATGCTAATTCGCATGAAAAGATAAGCTACAAGGAAAAATCACAAAATCCTTAAACATCATACCAAATATTACATATCCCCTCAATAGGATTCGCAATCCTCAAAGAAATCACAAGATAAGAACATCAAAGATCATCAACAAACTTCGTCGATACGGATGGGAGTCAAGCACCCGTATTGAAGAGGACTCGAATAAAACAATCATGATTAGGATTACTCCTAAGATAAGATGTCATCAATTAAAATTGGGAATATTACGGAATAAAATATATTCCTAGACATATCCCAAATTATCTACTCCAAAAGACACGATAAGGTTAAAGGACGCGATGATTAAGGGATTCGTAACACTTGTATTACATTTAGATGTAGCGTAATATATGTTTCTATGCCGTGTTTATCATTCTTGTTTTGAACTCAGCTCTGATACCAAGTTGTGGCACCCTACCCTGAGACCCACATTAACAAAGAGAATTACTGGGTAATTCTATCTGCTAATGCGGAGAATAGGGCCGGTTAGGAGCGACCATCTATAATATTGTCTTAAACATCTACTGCATACGTCGATAAATGCTCTATTTTTTTTCTATTTCAAGTGGATCGACATATCCAATAAATGCTTAATACAAAACTATAGGTGGCTAATGATCTATTAGAACAAAATACAATAACAAAATGCATATCACATCACAGAATAGTAATCATCATATATATAAATACATATACACAAATACATCCCAGTATGATACAAACTAATACACAAAAGTGGTACAGAGACCACACTATATACATCTAATCAAATACATATCAGAGTCAAGCGGAAAGAAATATAAACTACACAAAAGTGCTAGGCTGACTATGAGACTCGGAATTTTAAAGCAATATCAATTTAATAATCTGAAATAAAAATTAAATTGATTCGATAATCTTTGTGGTAAGATTTGAATTAATTTAATAATCCAATAAAATAAATATTTAATTGATAGATTTTATCTTTTTAAATCTAGTAATTGTTTTATATTTACAATGTATATACAATATTTATATATTGTAAATAGATATTGTTTTAAATTTAATAAATAGATAAATTCTGTTTTCTATAAAAATATATATCTTTAGTAAAAATTGGGAATTTTGATTTTATTTAAAAGTTAAACTTTTAAAAGGTTGTTTAATAAATAAATATGGTTTTAAATTGATAAGATAAAAATTTAATTTGTTCAAATTGATTTATTTGATAATAAGCTTTTTATAAAAGTATACAATAAGTGACAATATGATTTTAAATACATAAGGTAAATTATTTAAATGGTTTAAAATATGTTTTAAATCAAGTTTAAATTTAAAATAAAAAAATAACAGTAAGGGTTATTTTGGATATAATTGGATAAAATAAATAATTTATTGATAAAGAAAACAATTTCTTTTATAAGTTATTTATATTATCAATTTTGTTATTTTTAAAATATAATAATACATTGTTTCTAACAAGTAGATTTTTAATAAAAATAATTGCGTTTCAAAAATTTAATTGTGTAGTTATATTTGTATATAAACTTGATTTCAAGATTTAATTTGAATTTGAATTCAAAGCTTTTAAAATTTAAAGTATAAATATTTTTAATTTGTTTTGATTTTTAATTTGTTTTGATTTTCAAATATTAGTATAAACCTTTATTTTATAAATTAAATTGGATTTATTCATTTTAAAATTTATCTACATATAAATAAATACATATTAACTAATTAATTAAATATGTATTTACATTTATCTTGTATTAACATTTAATAAAATACAAATTAACCTAATTATAACTAATTAACTTTAAAAAGAGACATTTGTTAATCAATAAAAACTACAACTTGACAAATGTTAGAATTAGAGACATGTGGCATTTTTAAAATTTGCCTTTTCTTTTTATTTTTATTTCAGTTTTAATAAACAAATTCTCTTTCATTTTATTTCTTTTCTAAATCTAAATGCAAAGAAAAAAAACACACACACTTCCTCAAAAATTAAAAACCCGAAAGCATCTTCAAGATCCTATAAATCAGAAACATACAAAATCAAATGCATGAAATCAAAGCAAGAAATCCTGCATTTCTTATTCAAGCAAACCTGCATATTTTCAAGTATGAAAGCAAATTCCTGTAAATCAGTAAATCAAGCAAATCTGTTTTGAAAGCACCTACATTTCCTAGAATCTGGAGTTTCAAAGCTGCATGCAGTTTTAAATCAAGTCTCAAGCATCAGCAACTTAAATCTTCGAAGCACTCAAGTTTTAATCAAAAACAAAGGAAGCTACTGCATATTCCAGTTTTCAAAGGTCAAACAACTTTCAAACAATGGAGGTTCTGTCTTCTAATCTAAAAAAAAGGTGAGTAACTTTTAAACTTAAAAATGAATTTTGGTTGCATAAGTATGGAATGTGTATATAAGTGGATCTGATATGATTATTTATAGTATGCATGTTTGGTAACCTGTGACTACTCTGTTTTTAAAAACCCAGATTTGCTTGTTTTTAATTTGAATTCAATATTATCTGGAACTAAGTATTGTTAGGATTTGATTTACAAAACAAGATGTTTGAATTAGTATAAATTAAAGTTTAAAAACTTGATATAGTTAAATTAAAATTTGATATCCCTGTAAAACAAAGAACATCAGTGAATATTAAATAAAGTGAAAATTCAAACTTTGAGATTTGTTGTTCCAGTATTATGAATTGAATAAATAAACCAAATCGTGATTTTTAAGCATGTGGAAAGGGTGTAGTTCTGTGATGAACTGAAAATGGGAGTTTAAGATTTTCTGGTAATTTATTGATTTTGGAAGGTCGAGTTTCTTCCAATGGGTAGAGGAGTGTTCGGTGGAGCTTGGAAAAATATTGGATGGTGTTGCAATTCATCATGGTGGCTGCAGTGATGAGTTCTTGTCCAGAACCCTAGTTTTAACTAGGTAGTTTTATTTGGACGGCACAGGCTGAAGAGTTAATCGAGTTCAACTGGCTTTTGGGTAGTGGATGCTTGGCTATAGATGAAGTAGAGGCCGGAGTTATAAACTTTCTGATGGTCGGAATTATTCGAGCGTGGGGATGACAGGTTTGGAGATGATGAAGCTCGTGTATTTCCAGGTTGGGGGTTGAAGTCTCGCATTCGATTTTGAACTGTGGAATGATGAATTGATGGTCGTGTTGGGTCGAGGGTTTGGTCGCCGAGGTGTGGATGTGGATGGAGATGGCCGGAGGCATGGTGCAGGTGCACCGTGCACTATTGGCTTTCTAATGAACACTGGTTGATGTAGTGTTGTTTTACTCGAGTTTTTACCCGTGATTTTGGTGGTTGGCTCGAAGGAGTGGGCCTGCAGACACGAAGCAAGTTTGGCACTTACTCGGGTTAATGTATGGAACAGGTTTTGATTTTGAAACCTGTTGGTTCTATTTTAAAATTTTAAAATAATCTTTAAACCCTGGATTTAAATGAAAGTAAGGTTCAAATCTTGTTTTCAAATTTGAATTTAAGTTTAAGTTTAAAAATAGATTTAAGTTTGAATTTGAATTTAGTTTGGGAAAAATGAGTTTTTAAATTCAAATTGACTTAATAATATTAAAGTGTTTAAGAAAGATTAAAGTTTGAAATGGAGTTTGAAATGTAGTAGAGGATTTAATCAAAATCAAATCAGAATTTTAAAATTTAATTCAAATTTGATTTGAATCTTAAGTTTTGGAATCAAGTTTATAAATTTAAATATTGTAAATAGGTTAAAGTTAAAGTATACTTTAAATGATTAGAGATTAAAAAGGAATTTAATTTAAATCATTAAATTTCTTTTATAGGTATTCTTTAACATGTGGATTTCAAAGTTTTAATTTGGTTAAAGTTAAAATAAATTTCATTTTAAAAACTTGAATTTTAAAATGAAATTTGAAATTGAATTTGAAATTAATATTTTCATATGTATTTCATGAATGATAATTTAACTATAGATGAGAAAGGTTTTATCTTAATGTAAAATTAGAATTTAGTGATTTATAATTTCATTTAATTTTAAGGTAATTAAATGAATAATTTATTTATTAATGGAATCGATCATTAATTAAGGTAATTAAGGGTTAAAATTATTAATTTAAAGTTTTAAGTTAATAAATTAATTAAGGGTAATTAATCGATAATTAACGATCATTAATTTAAATTTAATTAATGATTAGTAATTAATTAATCGAGAAATTATGAATTAATTAAGTTACAGTTAACACTTAATTAGCTAAATAATTAAATATTAATTAATTGAATGTTAAAGATTAATTAATTTGAAAATGATAATGATTAATGAAAGTTAATTACTTAAGAGAAGTAATTAAAGTATGGTTAATGGTTAATGATGGTCATTAACTTAAGATTAATTAATAATTAATTAATGTGATTAATTTAAATAATTAATTAGATTAATTAATTTAGTGGTAATCAATTATGGAAATTATTTAATTATTAAATGGAAGTAATTAAGAAATTAATTACTTAATGTAATCAATGGTGTTTATTGTAAGTGGTTTAAATTAATTAATTAAGTTTAATTAATTGCAAACACTGGATTTGATAATAATTACTTGATGTAATTAATAAAGTCAAATTACTCGGTGAAGTAATTAAAGGTAATTACTGGATGTAATTAGTGGAAGATGTTTTAATTATGGAAGTAAATTTGGATTAAAAAACTTTGTATAATTAATCAAGGGATTAATTAAAGAAATTAATTAAGGAATAATAAATTTTATGAAGTAATTAAGGTAGTTAATTGCTGAATGTGATTAATCAAAGGTGATTAATAATTATGGTTTAATTGAGATTAATTACCGAAAGTAATTAAATTTAAATAAGATAATTTATTAAATGTAATTAAGGATTAATTAATTATGTAATTAAGATTAATTAATTAAAATTAATTAATCAATAATAAGTGATTAAGTGTAATTAATTAATTGTAATTAATTAAGGTTTAATGTAATTAATTATAGTTAATTAATTAATGAAGTAATTAAAGGTTAATTACTGTATTTGGTTTAGAGTAATTAATTTTGTGAAATTAATTAAAGTATAATTAACCAAGGGTGATTAATTAAGTTGTTTAACCAGAGGATAATTAATTAACGTGTGATTAATTATTGAATATGTAAGCAAGATTTATATTGAGGTAAGTAATTAATTTAATTCACTTTAAATTAATTAGAGATGATGTAATTAATTTAATTCATTTTAAATTAATTATAGATGGTGCGATTATAGATCATTGCTTATATATGAATGGATGATATTGGTTGCTTTGAATGGTTGAAATCTCAGAAGTTAGATAAGTAATGTTGAGTGATATGGATGCATTGGTTGCATTGTGATGTTGATTTGGATTATCTTTGATAATGATAATGTGGACTATCTGCTATGATGATAATGATGTTTATCTATGGTGAATCTGTGAATTATCTATCTATAATGAAATTGAATTTTTTTAAACTCTAAAACAACTTGGACCTAAAAGACACGCTTTGGATTTCGATGAGTCCGGGATCGGGTTTCCATATTTGGATATCCGAAAACCACATCGATCCAAATTAACGATAGGTCATGAATCTTATGTGAAGAGTGAAGACTCGAGGTGTAAGGATTGTTCGTCAATATAACTCTAAGGGTGATTCCGAGATGAGTTTGACGGAGATAGTCCTTTCAGATTCGAGATGAAGAATCAAAGTGCAAGGGTTATCGTAGTTAAATCTAAGGGTGATTCCATAATGAGTGTAACGAAGTAATGCCTTCGGTTTCGTTCGAACCCGAAACGGACTTGTATGGATTGAATGCTTTTAGAACATCGTCAGGTGCACGATGAGCATTCTAAGTGATGTGTCCTATAAAGGTAATCGTAGCCTCAAGCCTCATCAACCGGGAATGCTAAAACAGGGGAGGTGCAGCAAGGCTAAGTGGGTCATACCCAAGTAGGACGAGATTTTCCCCTGTCTAGAGGTCTCTTTTTATTTCGGCTTAGTGGGCGGTTGGATATGCGCACCAACTGTGGGGTTGTCTTGTTCGGGACCGTCCAGTAAGGGATGGTTCCGGCCTTGTGTTGCAGGGGAGCGGGAGTACTCCTCGATACGGTGATCTAGGCCACGTACTGTGGCGGGCGGTACCCCAGTAGCCCTGCCATTGTATGGAATCCAAAATCCAATAAGTGCCAACGGTTTTGATTGTATTACCCACTTTTGTGGCTAGTAGCTGGAATTTAATAAATGTAACAATTTCGGCTATTCCATATTTACTTGAAAACCCTAGACCTATTATAATATCACTGGATTTCTATCAAATGTTTTGGTTAGCGTAAGGTAAAAACCTTTCCATGTTTATGTGTGGGAAGTCTTACGTGATACCTTTCTTTTCAAAAGGTTTTTAAAATTAGGCAACCTTAACCTGTTACTCACACCAGACCCATTTTTGACCCGAAGTTTATCTTCTGTTTTCTTAAACTCTTGGGTACTCAAATTTTATGAGTAGCTAAGCGATTCAGGTTAGCTTTGACGAATTGTGGAGGAGAAATGGAGCAGGAGGCTTCTGCATTGTAGATATATAGATTCCGTTGTGTGTTCTCTGTGTTGTATTGAGTTGTAATAAGAAGACAGGTGTTTATAACTGTCTAGTATGTGTTGTATTATCTGTGTACTATGATAGTTGTTAGATACTATGTAATGCTTTATGTTATTAATATAATTTATTCGTTCCGCTGTTTAGATTCTAGTGTGTTGTTTCTTCTTTCTTCTCTTTCTTTCTCTTTTCTATCCCTTTCTTTCTTATTAATAATGCATCATTCTGTGGAGACGGATGGTGGGTCGTTACAGTGGTATCAGAGCATTAGGTTGAGTGAATACCTAGGCTCTGGAGAGATTTCTTTCTTGAGAGAGCGTATTTGTAATTTTTATATATATTTATCTATTTCTACCTATCTATTGGGTTACCTGTTCGGGTTTTTCCAATATAAGTTATAAAGGTAGATAAGGTAGTGATGTGTGTGTAACACGACGACTACTATTGGTAGGAGTTTGATGTTTGAGGTTGTAAGTGTATCTATCGAGACTGTAGACCTAATATCGTCTCGAGTAAGCTTTGCTGTGTGAAAATTTCATAGATATCTGAAGGAAACCTGTTAAGGTTCGGAGTCCATCTTGATGTTGGATGAGTTGAATATTGGATCTGTTAGTTGGGCAGAAGTGAGTAATGGTATCTTGATACCTCAAGAAGTGTAGCTGCGTGATGAGATGAAGTGAATATGGATGTGTCCGAATATATCTTCATTGGAACAAGTTTAGGGTAGTGTGTCTGCTTCGATGTTGTGGCTGAGTTCAGCAGGATGTTGTGGTTAGCTTTGAAGTCCGAGTTTCTCAAAGCGCTTTGGATTAGGAAGTTTGGCATCGGTGTCAGCAATGCAGCTCGGAGTGTTCTGTGTACAGATAGGGAGGTCTTAGCTGAGTTGTTTTTCTAGAGGTGGAGTTCAGAAGCGGCAGAGTGGATCTGTTTCTTCAATGGATTGGGTAGGCCAGCGTAAGCTGTTCTATTGGGTAAAGAGAGAACAGTTTTCTTTGGAAATTTATCTGGGTTGACCGCAAAAGTGACTTGCGATAGTTGAGTGTTCTCTTGGATTGTCAGAGGTTTGTCCACATCTGAAGATTGAGTTTTCTTATCGACTAGTATTCGAGGAGTGGAACTGGTGATTCAGTTTAGTCGAAGGAGGGTTCCTAGAGATAGAGTTTGATGAAGCAACTCAGATTTTTTTTGAAGAACTTCTGAGTTTCTTTTATGGATCTATTGAACTATATTTCTGGAAAGTGATGTCCAGTTTGTGCTTGTGTTCTTCATCAGCATTTTCTTATCTACTTCGGATCAAAGTTGTGCAGCGGAAGTAGTTTGGAAATGTTTCTGGTTGTCTTTTCCAGATAAGGAGAAGTAACTTCAGTCTTCTGCTGGTAATGGAGTAGAGTTGTGTATTTGGTTTTGGTTGATCTGAGGAGATCATTGGGTTAGGTTGTTTTTGGTGTAGTTTATTTCTAGAGGCATCAGCAAGGGTGAAGCTGATCAGTTAGGATGTTGGCAGCCCAGGATCGTCCGAAGACTTTTTATGGATAGGAGACGGAGAAATTTGGAATTCAAAGTTGGAGACTTCGTTGTTGTTGGAGTTTTCTCCGATCAAAGGAGCTATAAGATGGGGTAAGGCTGGAAAGCTAGCTCCGAGATATTTTGGATCTCTAAGTTCTTTTGAAGATAAGCGTTTGGTTTTTAGGATTGAATTGCCAGTTTGGATAACTAGGATTCGATATGTTTCACGTATCTCTGAGGGAGTACGTGTATGGTCTATCTCTAGTTTTGGAACCAGCTGTTCAGGAGGTTTGGTTGTTGAGTCAGACTTGTCTACAGTCTGATATGCTGTCTAGTTTTGTAGATGTAGACGAATAGGAGCTCTGTAGCTTAATAGTATTGATTGTTTGGAATCTATAGAGCGAGTATCCCGATATTTATACCGGGAAAACTCGTGGAAACTCTATCCAGAATTTTATCTGGATAGATAGATTTGATTGATTGGGTGAATTGATTGCTATAATTGTTAGCATATGTTTGATATATGCTTGTGTTTTAAAATTAAAATCTTTAAATAGATTTTTAAATCTTTGTTTTAAATTTCGAGGACGAAATTCTTTTAAGGGGAAGGAATGTGATGACCCGGAATTTTAAAGCAATATCAATTTAATAATATGAAATAAAAATTAAATTTATTTTATAATCTTTGTGGTAAGATTTGAATTAATTTAATAATCCAATAAAATAAATATTTAATTGATAGATTTTATCTTTTTAAATCTAGAATATGCATATATTGTAAATAGATATTGTTTTAAATTAATAAATAAATAAATTCTGTTTTCTATAAAAATATATATCTCTAGTAAAAATTGGGAATTTTGATTTTATTTAAAAGTTAAACTTTTAAAAGGTTATTTAATAAATAAATATGGTTTTAACTTGATAAGATAAAATTTTAATTTGTTTAAATTGATTTATTTGATAATAAGCTTTTTTTTAAAGTATATAATAAGTGATAATACGATTTAAATACATAAGGTAAATTACTTAAATGGTTCAAAATATGTTTTAACTCAAGTTTAAATTTAAAATAAAAAATAACAATAAGGCTTATTTTGGATATAATTGGATAAAATAAATAATTTATTGATAAAGAAAACAATTTCTTTTATAAGTTATTTATAGTTATCAATTTTGTTATTTTTAAAATATAATAATACATTGTTTTTAACGGGTAAATAGGCACAAGGAAAAAGTTGCAAAAAAATTTAGTCTCAAGGACAACAAGTTTGTTTTTTAGGCTGAAGGACACTTTTTAGTGTAAACTGAAAACGATAGTTACAACTATCATTCTGTAAATTACACTAAAAAGTGTCCTTTAGCCTAAAAAACAAACTTCTTGTCCCTGAAACTAAATTTTTCTCTAAATTTTTCCTTGAGCCTAAAAACCCCTTGTTTTTAACAAATGGATTTTTAATAAAAATAATTGTGTTTCAAAAATTTAATTGTGTAGTTATATTTGTATATAAACTTGATTTCAAGATTTAATTTGAATTTGAATTCAAAGCTTTTAAAATTTAAAGTTTAAATATTTTTAATTTGTTTTGATTTTTAAATATTAGTATAAACCTTTTTTTATAAATTAAATTTGATTTATTCATTTTAAAATATATTTACATATAAATAAATACATATTAACTAATTAATTAAACATGGATTTACATTTATCATGTATTAACATTTAATAAAATACAAATTAACCTAATTATAACTAATTAACTTTAAAAAGAGACATGTGTTAATTAATAAACACTACAACTTGACAAATGTTAGAATTAGAGACATGTGGCATTTTTAAAATTTGCTTTTTCTTTTTATTTTTATTTCAGTTTTTACAAAAAAATTCTCTTTCATTTTATTTCTTCTCTAAATCTAAATGCAAAGAAAAAAAAACACACACACTTCCTCAAAAATTAAAAACCTGAAAGCATCTTCAAGATCCTGTAAATCAGAAACATACAAAATCAAATGCATGAAATCAAAGCACGAAATCCTACATTTCTTATTCAAGCAAACCTGCATATTTTCAAGTATGAAAGCAAATTCCTGTAAATCAGTAAATCAAGCAAATCTGTTTCGAAAGCACCTACATTTCCTAGAATCTGGAGATTCAAAGCTGCATATAGTTTTAAATCAAGTCTCAAGCATTAGTAACTAAAATCTTCAAAGAACTCAAGTTTTAACCAAAAACAAATGAAGCAACTACATATTCCAGTTTTCAAAGGTTAAACAACTTTCAAACAATGGAGGCTCTGTCTTCTGATCTAAAAAAAAGGTGAGTAACTTTTAAACTTAAAAATAAATTTTGGTTGCATAAGTATGGAATGTGTATATAAGTGGATCTGATATGATTATTTGTAGTATGCATGTTTGGTAACCTGTGACTACTCTGTTTTTAAAACCCAGATTTGCTTGTTTTTAATTTGAATTCAATATTATCTGGAACTAAGTATTGTTAGGATTTGATTTACAAAACAAGATGTTTGAATTAGTATAAATTAAGGTTTAAAAATTTGATATAGTTAAATTAAAATTTGATATCCCTATAAAACAAAGAACATCAGTGAATATTAAATAAAGTGAAAATTCAAACTGTGAGATTTGTATTTTCAGTATTATGAATTGAATAAATAAACCAAATCATGATTTTTAACACTATAATCAAGATTTTTAAGCATGCGGAAATGGTGTAGCTCTATGATGAACTGAAAATGGGAATTTAATATTTTCTGGTAATTTATTGATTTTGGAAGGTCGAGTTTCTTCCAATGGGTAGAGGAGTGTTCAGTGGAGCTTGAAAAAATATTGGATGGCGTGGCAATTCATCGTGGTGGCTGCAGTGATGAGTTCTTGTCCAGAACCCTTGTTTCAACTAGGTAGTTTGATTTGGACGGCACAGGCTGAAGAGTTGATCGAGTTCAACTGGCTTTTGGGTAGTGGAAGCTTGGCTATAGATGAAGTGGAGGCCGGAGTTATAAACTTTTTGGTGGTCGGAATTATTTGAGTGTGGGGATGATAGGTTTGGAGATGATGAAGCTCGTGTATTTTCAGGTTGGGGGTTGAAGTCTCGCATTCGATTTTGAACTGTGGAATGATGAATTGATGGTCATGTTGGGTCGGGGGTTTGGTCGCCGAGGTGTGGAGGCCACCGGAGGTGGATGGAGATGGCCGGAGGCACGGTGCAGGTGCACCGTGCACTATTGGGTTTCTGATGAACACTGGTTGATGCAGTGTTGTTTTACTCGAGTTTTTACCCGTGATTTTGGTGGTTGGCTCGAAGGAGTGCGCCTGCTGACTCGAAGCAAGTTTGGTACTTGCTCGGGTTAATGTATGAACAGGTTTTGATTTTGAAACCTATAGGTTCTGTTTTAAAATTTTAAAATAATATTTAAACCCTGGATTTAAATGAAATTAAGGTTTAAATCTTGTTTCAAATCTGAATTTAAGTTTAAATTTAAAAATAGATTTAAGTTTGAATTTGAATCTAGTTTGGGAAAAATGAGTTTTTAAATTCAAATCGACTTAATAATATTAAAGTGTTTAAGAAAGATTAAAGTAATTTAAGAATTTGAATTTAAATGGAGTTTGAAATGTAGTAGAGGATTTAATCAAAATCAAATCAGAGTTATAAAATTAAATTCAAATTTGATTTGAATCTTAAGTTTTGGAATCAAGTTTATAAATTTAAATATTGTAAATAGGTTAAATGTTAAAGTATATTTTAAATGATTAGAGATTAAAAAGGAATTTAATTTAAATCTCTAAATTTCTTTTATAAGTATTCTTTAACATGTGGATTTCAAAGTTTTAATTTGGTTAAAGATAAATTAAATTTCATTTTAAAAACTTGAATTTTAAAATGAAATTTGAAATTGAATTTGAAATTAATATTTTCAAATGTATTTTATGAATGATAATTTAAGTATAGATAAGAAAGGTTTTATCTTAAAGTAAAATTAGAATTTAATGATTTATAATTTCATTTAATTTTTAAGGTAATTAAATGAGTAATTTATTTATTAATGGAATGGATCATTAATTAAGGTAATTAAAGGTTTAAATTATTAATTTAAAGTTTTAAGTTAATAAATTAATTAAGGGTAATTAATCCATAATTAAGGATCATTAATTAAAATTTAATTAATGATTAGTAATTAATTAATCAAGAAATTGTGAATTAATTAAATTACAATTAACACTTAATTAGCTAAATAAGTAAAGATTAACTAATTGAATGTTAAAGATTAATTAATTTGAAAATGATAATGATTAATGAAAGTTAATTACTTAAGAGAATTAATTAAAGTATGGTTAATGTTTAATGATGGTCATCAACTTAAGATTAATTATTAATTAATGTGATTAATTTAAATAATTAATTAGTTTAATTAATTTAATGATAATCAATTGTGGAAATTATTCAATTATTAAATGGAAGTAATTAAGAAATTAATTACTTAATGTAATTAATGTAGTTTATCGTAATTGGTTTAAATTAATTAATTAAGTTTATTTAAGTTTAACACTGGATTTGATAATAATTACTTGATGTAATTAATAAAGTAAAATTACTCAGTGAAGTAATTAAAGATAATTACTGGATGTAATTAGTGGAAGATGATTTAATTGTGGAAGTAAATTTGGATTAAACTACTTTGTATAATTAATCAAGGGATTAATTGAAGAAATTAATTGAGAAATAATAAATTTGATGAAGTAATTAAGGTAGTTAATTACTGAATGTGATTAATCAAAGGTGATTAATAATTATGGTTTAACTAAGATTAATTACTGAAAGTAGTTAATTTTAAATAAGATGATTAATTAAATGTAATTAAGGATCAATCAATTAATTAATTAATTAATGATGTAATTAAGATTGATTAATTAAAATTAATTAATCAATAATAAGTGATTAAGTGTAATTAATTAATTATAATTAATTAAGGTTTAATGTAATTAATTATAGTTAGTTAATTAATGAAGTAATTAAAAGTTAATTACTGTATTTGGTTTAGAGTAATTAATTTTGTGAAATTAATTAAAGTATAATTAATCAAGGTGATTAATTAAGTTGTTTAATCAGAGGATAATTACTTAACGTGTAATTAATTATTGAATATGTAAGCAAGATTTATATTGAGGTACGTAATTAATTTAATTCACTTTAAATTAACTAGAGATGATGTGATTAATTTAATTCATTTTAAATTACTTATAGATGGTGTGATTATATATCATTGCTTATATATGAATGGATGATATTGGTTGCTTTGAATGGTTGAAATCTCAGAAATGAGATAAGTAATGTTTAGTGGTATGGATGTATTGGTTGCATTGTGATGTTGATTTGGATTATCTTTGATAATGATAATGTGGACTATCTGCTATGATGATAATGATGTTTATCTATGGTGAATCTATGAATTATCTATCTATAATGAAATTGAATTGTTTTAAACTCTAAAACAACTTGGACCTAAAAGAGACGCTTTGGATTTCGATGAGACCGGGATCGTGTTTCCATATTTGAATATCCGAAAACCACATCGATCCAAATTAACGATAGGTCGTGAATCTTATGTGAAGAGTGAAGACTTGAGGTGTAAGGACTGTTTGTTAAGATAACTCTGAGGGTGATTTCGAGATGAGTTTGACGGAGATAGTCCTTTCAGATTCGAGATGAAGGTTCAGAGTGCAAGGATTATCGCCATTAACTCTGAGGGTGATTCCATAATGAGTGTAACGAGGTAATGCCTTCAATTTCGTTCGAACCCGGAACGAACTTGTATGAATTGAATGCTTTCAGAACATCGTCAGGTGGACGATGAGCATTCTAAGTGATGTGTCCTATAAAGGTAATCGTAGCCTAAAGCCTCATCAACCAGGAATGGCTAAAATAGGGGAGGTGCAGCAAGGCTAAGTGGGTCATTCCCAAGTAGGACGAGATTTTCCTCTGTCTAGAGGTCCCTTTTTATTTCGGCTTAGTGGGAGTTGGATATGCGCACCAACTACGGGGTTGTCTTGTTCGGGACTGTCCAGTAAGGGATGGTTCCGGCCTTGTGTTGCAGGGGAGCGGGCGTGCTCCTCGGTACGGTGATCTAGGCCACGTACTGTGACGGGCGGTACCCCAGTATCCTTGCCATTGTACGGAATCCAAAATCCAATAAGTGCCAACGGTTTTGATTGTATTACCCACTTTTGTGGCTAGTAGCTGGAATTTAATAAATGTAACAATTTCGGCTATTTCATATTTAGTTGGAAACCCTAGACCTATTATAATATGATTGGATTTCCTACCAAATGTTTTGGTTAGCATAAGGTAAAAACTTTACCACGTTTATGTATGGGAAGTCTTACGTGATACCTTTCTTTTCAAAAGGTTTTTAAAATTAAGCAACCTTAACCTGTTACTCACACCAGACTCATGTCTGACCCGGAGTTTATCTTCTATTTTCTTAAACTGTTGCGTACTCAAATTTATACGAGTAGCCAAGGGATTCAGGTTAGCTTTGACGAATTGTGGAGGAGCAATGGAGTAGGAGGCTTCTGCGTTGTAGATATATAGATTCCGCTGTGTGTTCTCTGTGTTGTCTTTGGGTTGTATTGAGTTGTAATAACTAGACAGGTGTTTATAACTGTCTAGTATGTGTTGTATTATTTGTGTACTCTGATAGTTGTTGTATACTATGTAATACTTTATGTTATTAATATAATTTACTCGTTCCGCTGTTTAGATTCTGATGTGTTGTTTCTTCTTTCTTCTCTTTCTTCCTCTTTTCTATCCCTTTCTTTCTTATTAATGATGCATCATTCTGTAGAGACGGATGGTTGGTTGTTACACCGACATTCAAGCATATGCATCAAAGCTAAGTCCCGTAACTTATAGCTAACCTAATACAACTCGGTCTGACCCAAGTACAAAATACACGGGTTAGTCTAGCTACAACAAATAATTAATGAGGTTATACGATAATATGAAGCATAAGATACAAGATGATAATTCTTTTTAAATGAGAAGAGGCAGCAAAAAGAATACAACCCATGACTTAGGTGAACTAATGTCACTTAAGTATACAAAGACCTCAAAAGAGGTAAATTCAATAATAATACTCAATTAGCATAAACATTCGCCTCATATCATCGGTGACATCCTAAAATGTCTACATGGTTTCCATGAACCATATCTCCTCAAAAGGAGAAACATCAATAAAAACTCTCGCCAAAATGGAAAACATAAAACATTCTCAAATAGGATGGCCCAAAACTCAAATATAGAAGAATCTCCATATTCAATTATACCTCGTCTCATCGGTATAAATGTATACAGATTTCAATCTCAACTCGCAAAAATGGCAAAACCCAGAATATCCTATAAAATCATGAAACCATCCAAACTCATAACTCAAGGAACTCGATAAGAGTTCAAAACATCATAAATGAAATCACCATATATATAAATTCTCATATAGCATTAGGCTTACGATGTAATAACACATCTTAAAATGGTGAAATCACAATAAAACATAAAACAGAAAACTCAAAAAACCCGAATTGGCCAAATCGCGGATTACAATGCCGAAGCAATACTGCACGTGCTAAACTCAGACGGCCGAAGCCTCAAACAAGGTCGCTAACACCTCCCAAAGCAGTTCGTCCTCATGTTAAGGTCGCTGACACCTCTCCATGCCGTTTTGTCAGCCCTAACAAAGTCGCTAACACCTCTTTAAGCAGTTCTGTTCGGTAAACATCGTGAATGTGTTATAAATTCAAGGATAGGAACCCAAAAAGTGTTAACATGTGTCTCATACCACACGTTCGCACTTAGCAGTTTACTCGCCACTGGTCGATGCAATACTAGGAACATCATAAAATTCGAAAAATCATATCTTGCCTCGTCTCATTGGCAAGTGATAAAGAGACACCATGCTCATCTCATCTCATCAACAAGTATTAATTGGTGTCGTAACTTGTCTCATCTCATCGATAAGTGAAAACATCATGATGGTTCCTCATAAACCATAAATCTCAAAATATGAAATCATATACTCAAGACTTGCCTTGTATCATTAGCAAGTAAATAAAACATCGTGATGGTTCTCATCGACCATACTCCTACATAGGAGATCTCAAACCATAATACTTGCCAAATAGTGGTCATCTTAAATAATTCCAATAAATATGAATTATAAAGCTCAAAATACGCCATAAATTTAAGAACTAAATGCCGGGTTCATTTCAAGTCATTTTGAAATAATATACAAATACTCAAAGTTTTTATATATCCAATCATATTTAGAAATTTAAATTTAAGATTTTTTTATCAAAACAAATGTGTAGCAAAACAAAAACAGGGGTCTTTCCACATTGAAACTCAAATGAAAGCCGATGATGTGGCCGTCATCATTGAAATTATTTTCCAACGGCAAAAGAGGGGAGCTCAGAACTTATTTCCTTTTAAAATTCTTCTAAAACATTTCTTTCAAATAGATATATCTATCAAAGTACTTCCAAATAGTACAAATATATCTTCCCAAAATCTTTTGAAAACTAATTTCAAAACCACAAAATGTAAGTTCTCAAATTTCCAATTTATATTCACATTATTTGTCAATTCTATTTTGCAACCAATATTTATAAAATTCTACTTCCTAACAACAAACTTATCCATTACAACTATATCCATTTATAAAAAAATTAATCTTTTATATACAAAATTTAATATTAGAAAAAATTATTTCATTTACCTATATTTCAAAAACAATATTGTGTCGGTCTGCCCTATTAAGTATTTAGAAATCCATATCGATGCCATATCGTCCTATGTACCGATCAGAATTTGTAAATACTAAACATAACAAATTAAAAAAATATAAAACATTTTATAACACTAACAAGCACACTCTCTCATATATTTACACTCAGACGGACTCATTCTAGGGTAATACTACCTTTCTCTAACGAGTCAGACTCCGAACAAGCTAGAGTTATCTCTAAACCAAAGCTTTGATACCACTTGTAACGACCCACCATTTTGGACGATTTAAATCGACAATAAACCATACACGTCTACTCAAACCATTCAAAAGGAAGGATTGTTAATGGGGTAAATAATAAAATAAGAGAAAAGAATGGTAAAACAAAACACAGAATCTCACGGCAGAATAAAAAAAATATAATAATCAAATAAAAAGTTCATGAAGCTGTTTTCCAAATAATATATCAAAGTTATACATATGGTAAGAATAAATAAATAATGTAGCAGAACAACATGATGCCGCGAAATAAATATAATAAATAGTAATAATTTACTAAATCTTCATCTTTGTCCTCCAGAAATAAAGTCCTCAACACTGAAAAGCTTAGGCTAACCCAAGCGTAATGAAAAGACAAAACATTCGAATCAGAACTAAAAATCTTATGTAAGTTAAATCAACAGTAAATAAATATAAGTGTAACGGCTTTAGAAATGTTTATGGGATTTTTATATCTCCTATCTAGTGTCTAACGTACGTGCAATAACTTAATAAATGTTTAGGATTCCATCTCCTAAGGATCCATTAAACTATCTACATACATAGTACAATACGCTATTATAATATGTTTATAGTGAAGTAAAGTATTAAAATAGTGTTAAGGCGTTACCCATATCCCATTTAACACATTTTATATAAATGTCGTAGTTTATACAGTACAATAAACCCTACCGTAAACTGGTGGGCTATCAGGGAGCACTCCATAGGTACAACACAAAACAAACTAGTAGTAGGCGCGACATGGCATATGACATGGCACGTGAGGCAATTCCAGGGTAGGATTCTACCGTTTGCACTCCCAGACTGGTGGTAACGCATAGCAACTACTACGGCCCACCTCGGAACACACTTCCATAATCGAATTGAGGGTGGCCACCAAATCAATCACAAATCAATAAATATGGTATCGAAGAAATATGCCCAATAGAGGGAGCGACCCCACTTGGTCCGGTATAGCTTCTATTTTAGTCATATCAAGCTGGCTCGAGTGGGTCATGGTTGCGTTCATACCTCATACAGTAGCGTTCGCCAAACCATCCTACTTCATTCTGGATTCTTCACCATGTGCACAGTTGTTAAAGTGGTTTTCGGTATTGAAAGAGAGTATGACAATACTGATCTCGATCTCTTTAACAACCAAATGTTTATTTCACACTGTTTGGTTCTTTTACATTTCCAAAACCAATTCATAATTAATATCAAAACATCATATTTACTTCAAAATCATATCACTTTAAAAATCATATTCACTTTCGAAATCATTATACACTTTGTTCATTTCCAAATTCATAACTACAAAATAGTTTAAATCATCATATCAAAATATTCACATTTAAATCGACTAAATCTAAATCCTAACAGTACCAACCTTAACAATTTGAATATTGAAAGTAGTACATTAAAAATAGTTTATATTTTAAAAATAGGTTATAAATTAAAATAGTTTATATGTTAGAAATAGTTTATATATTAAAATAGGTTATATAAATGTATTAGAAATAGTTTATATAGTTTCAAATAGTTTTAAAATAGTTTAAAATGGTTTTAATAGTTTAAATTAGTTTAGGGATTTTAAAACAGTTAAAAATAATTTAATATAATATGGTTTGATTATTGAAAATGATTTATATAGTAAATAGTTTGAAAATCTAAATAATCTAAAATTTAAAATAATAGATTTTTAAAAAGATTATATTAAAAAAATTAATTTGAAAATTATATCAAATTAAAATATTTCTTCCATCTCAACAAAGGTGGTTATCCAGATTTCAAATCAACAAAACTCAATTTTAATCTTTCAATTCAAATTTCATTAAAATCATTTTAATCTATATCAATTTCAAATCCATGTTTGAACTATGAATTTAACCTACTTCAAATTCAATAAATTACAAAGTTTAAATATTCAAATGTGTACAATAACTAAATTTTTGATAAATTTCATTTATATTTCAAAATTCGACTTTAAAATCTCAATTTAAATTCTGCAAACAATTCATTTAAACCAATTTCAGTTTCAATATTTTAAAGCGTGGTTTCGAAAACAATTCAGTTCATATAAATTAAATTTATTTCAAAGTATCATTTAGTAAGATTCAAAAATAAGGGCTTAAAATCATTTAATTTAATCATTCTGGTGTTTATATATAACTTTTTACCCTTTAAGTAATATGGATATATATCATTTCAACCCTTAATAAATTTTAAATTTGTGGGTATATATCATTTCAACCCGTAATCGTGAATAAATTCAAAATTCATAAAATCGCTCGAGTTTATCATTTCGACCCATAATGATTTTTTTCCCAAATCTATAAGTTCATTCGGGTATGTATCATTTCAACCCATAGTGATTTTTCCTAACAGCAAACTAAGGGAACTTGCAGTGTGATAACAACATATAAAATAAATATATCATCCAATTATCCAAATACCAACAATTAAACATCCATCACAATCATCATTCAAATCAGCCGATAAATCACAACAAATAAACTGGTCATAATTAACTGAGATTTAACTGGCAATTAACTTTCAATATTAATTTAAATGGCAATTAAATTCAATATCAATTCAAATTAACCTCGAATGACAACTTAAAGTACCAAATAGCAATCAATCAATTTCTTATCACATCATAAATTAAATTTAATGAACATTAGATAGTTTAGCATTCATGAGTAGGTTAAAACATTCACATTTGTTTTTTAGTCGATTTAAAATCTAATTAAGGCCCAAAAGTTGAACAGTCTCAGAATATAGCCAAACCGGTTCATTACTATCTGGAATTTCGATATGATCGCAACGAAGAAAACCGCGCATGAATTCGATCTTGTATGAGAAAGTTATGCTAGTTAGAAGACTATAAATTTAAATTTTAAATAAAGTCAAGGGCAGAATAGTAATTTCGTACCTCTCATTGTTGACCCTAACCCACGCAACATCTCTGGAATGCACGAAGCCCTACTTCTAGCCCCTCCAACAATGGCCAAACGTCGTCGCCATGCCCTCATATACCACGATCAAGCAATGCCAACGCAATGCCCTCCTCCGAACGCCCAACACCTGGCCTCTCGACTACTACCTCCACTAGAATTTCTTCCGGCCGAGACCCCCAATCACATCCTAAAATGCCTAGATCAAGTGATTTCGATCATTAATAACATGAAACAACCTTATGGATCGAAAGCCTCGGTCGACCTCTACGCAGCAGCACCTCGCAGTCGAACCATCATCGAAGATCCATCGTTGAACGAGAAACCCTAATATGGACGGTCGAAACAAAATCACCAATTTCTGACCAAACCACGACAATCGAAAAATGAATTGCTGCAGAAGATTGCACTCGTTGAGAGCTTTCCAGTGATATATAATTCGATATAGTTTGAGGAGTTTAAATTTTTCGATTTGATTTTTGAGTTGAAATTGAATTTGGGAATTAGATTTCTGCAATTGAGAATGAAGGAAGGAGCAGATGGAAAAGTAGTACATACGATACGAAAAGGCTGCTACAGTTTCAGAAAAATCTATTTATATGGAAAAAAATAGATGATAATGAATGGACAAATCGAATTGGGTCGAATTGATAACGATGACCCGAAAAGCATGTTTCGCTTCCAAAATGAAATTAGGTCATTCCATATATCAAAATAGATGTTTTCGATATTTTTAAACTCAATGAAACAATTTTCAAACGCTAATTCCATTGTACACATAAGATATCTTTTAAAATCAGATTATATTCATTTAAATTATATTAATTCATTTCTACATGTTTCGAGCTTGCACGATCAAATGATAAGTCTAATCGCTATGAAACCTAAAATCCTACAATAACTCATGTTACAGATCTGATGAAACTAGTTTCGTCAGAATCCAAAATAGTGGCCAAAATGGCTAATTATCCCGTTAATTAAATAATTATTATTAAATTGATTAAATCACTTTTAAATTCTAAGTTAGCAGTTAACAATTTTCATCATTTCTGATTAAACAGAAATTAACAATCTTTTACAATATAGTTTCCATATTGAATTCAATATTTAAACATTACATAAATTTTAACGTTAAAATACAATAGGAATAAAACCTGCTTTATTATGATTTAAATTCCAATAAATTCTTTTATTTTGATTTCGCTCTTGTGATTTAATCAACTATTACCTTATGAATATAATGAACATTAGTTTACATTTCTTTACATTTATTATTTACCGTTATCATCTTTTACAATATTAATTATAAATTTTAAATTTCATTAATTCCATTGATTACTAATTTAATTCAACGGATTAAATAACAAAATAATAATCAAAACAACTGTGACATTTAAGTAATATAATCACATTTAAATTTTGATTGCTCACCACACGATTATAACTACTTACCACATCACTGCAGATTGATCTTACTTTAAAATTATTTACAACGGTAATAATAGCTTCTCTTCTCTAAGCGATTTCTTTCTCTCGCGATTGTTTCTGCTCATCTCCTCTCGCGACTCTCTCTCAACTTCAGCTCTCATTATTGCCGTCCCTCGGCTTCGTCAGATCTGTGGTTACTTGGGTGATACGATGTCGTTCTCGTATGTTGACGAGTTCGTACTCTCTGGCAATTTCTTGCGCGATTGTCCACCGTATGTCGCTATTGCCTCGGCCTTATTGGCGGAGGTGGCTGCTCCTATTTCGGTTACTTTTTCTAGTGCAAGCTCGGTGGACATTAGGGTTTACTCGTTGATTCAATTTGGGGCTTTGTGTCGATCATGATTCTTGATGGTTGAGAATTGTTTTATGGAAATTTCTCCAATTTTCATCGATGAATTGGTGACGCGTCCGCCTCCATACGGCCGATGGTCGTTGGATGATGATTATTTGCTTTCTTCTGCTTGTGTTGGCTATTCGGGGACTGGCCAGAGACGGGATTTCAACACTCATTTCGAGCCTTCTCTGAGTTTCTCGGAGGCTTGCGACTTTTTGCCTTGTGGGGAGGAGGGGGTGACGGTGGGTGCGGTGTTTTGCAATTTTGGGTGTGTGGTTAGTGAGCAGATTGATGGGGATTTCATCGCCTCATCAAGTTCTGAACTAGCTGCTGCCTTGGCTTCGTTTCAGCATATTTCTGTTGGTTTAGTGCCGTTTTCAGATGGTTCTGTGGTGTGCGATGGGGGGTACATGGATGTCACCATGGCCGATGGGGATTTCACCGCCGCATGTAGCCCTGAGCTCGGTGATCCCTTGCCTCGGTTGCAGCATGTTGTTGTTTTCTTTGGGCCTGATGTTTTGGCCGACGTCTCCGATGAATTGCTACGGGTATTTTCAACGTATGCTGGGTTGTTCGTTTCTCTTGCTGAGGTTGAGCTGGCTGGTTGGCTAGTGGGATCTTGGTGGGATCTTGGTGGCCAGTTAGTCAGTTGTTTGGCTAGTGGGATCTTGGTGGTCGGTTCTTTCGGCTTTATCCTTGAGAGAGCTCCCTAGGTAAGTTGTGGGTTGAGCTGGCAGGTGAGTTCATCTTCTCTGCTTTCTGCTTTGTTCCTTGTTGGAGAATCTGCTGTTGTTGTTTGTTCATGGGCTGATGGTGTTTCTTTACTGATTATGAGCCATGACACGCTTAGGTGTGTGCTCCCTGGCATGGTTGCTCAGTCCGGGACTGGTGACATGACAGGTCATGTAGGCAGTGAGCGCTTCGTTTGGAGCGGTCAGTGCAGGCCTTTTTGTTGGTATTTGATTTACTGCCATTGCGAGGCCGATTCTGTGTCGTATATGGCTATCATGGGTCTTCATTCGATGGCTGATCTTCTGTGGCCTTTACGGAGAACGCACTTAGCCAGGATCGAGTGGCTCGGGCGATATTCTTGGTCTGATCGCATAGTGGTCTCAGATTCAGATCACTATGCGGAAAGCCAGGAATTTTGCCGGCTTTCCTCGATTCCCTATGTTGATCTCTCTGTTAGGACCATCGTGCGAACCACACCTGTCGCGCGGGGCTGTATCATCAGTGACAGTCTGGCTTGGGTTAGGTTCCTACAGCACCGTGGTTTGCGTATTATCAGCAGCCCTACATATTTCCGAATTCTCCCGTCTGTCGGGGTGTCTTCAGCCTCATCGTCTGGTTGCTGCTCTTTTTTTTGCTCCTTGCCATCGTCCTCTTGTTCCTTATCCATTACTATTCCGATGCTTAGCGAAGCGGAAATTGCGATCATTAATGATCGTCTCTCTCGCCTAACTAAGAACTCAGCTCCATCCAGATCTTCTCTTAGGCTTTCGGGTTCGATGGAGCCGGCTCAGGTCTCTGCTGAGACCATCTCTCGGGTATCGGCTTCCCGTGTTCATAGAACTTCTCGTCGCCGTACGAGAGGTCCCCACACCACTCCTTGTACTATCCGTACTCGCTCTATAGCGGCGACTGAGCAGACAGATCGGTCTGCTTTTTCATCGTTGTATCTTATTTGAGTTGGGTATGTTCTGTTTTCCCTGGCTTGTCTTATTTTCCTCTGCTTTCAGGCTTTCATGTCGAATTTTCTTTTCTAGAACGTTCGTGGTATTGGCAATGAGGCTTCTTGCGCTAGATTGAAGCGCATTGTCCGCAAACATTCTGTTTGCTTGGTAGCTCTGTTAGAACCTTTTGTAGGGTCTGGAGAGATTACCAGGGTTGTCTTGTCGCTTGGGTTTGGAGGTGCTGTGTCCAATGTATCGGGAAAGATTTGGATTCTTTGGTCCAAATGTTGTGTTGTCCACCCTTTGTTTGACTCGGACCAGCTTATCTATGTGGTTTCCTCTGCTCCTCTTTTTCCTCATCCTTTTCATTTTTCGGCGGTGTACGCCAAGTGCGATAGGATGGAGAGATTATCCATGTGGGATGATATTCTTCATCTAGCTGAGATGGGTTTTTCGTGCTTTGTTGTGGGTGGTGATTTCAATGTTGTCGCTAGTCAGGCTGAGAAACTTGGGGGAGGGGGCCATTAACCGCTCATCGGTTTCTGATTTCAATTCGTTCATTGTGAGCTCAGGATTCTCCGAAATTCCTTTTGTGGGATCGGCTTATGCCTGGTCTAATAACTAGGAGGGTCCGAACCGGATTCTATCTCGGTTGGACAGAATTTTTGGGTCCCCTGATTGGCTCAATCTACCTTTTTCTTTCTCTACCTCGCATCTTCATCGAGCCTGCTCTGATCATGCCCCGTTAGTATTGCGATGCTTTCCTAGATCTCTCTCGGGGCCTACATCTTTCTGCTTCCTCCGTATGTGGTGTTCCCATCACTCATTTCATCAGGTTGTAGAGGAGTCGTTGTCCTCTCCTATATCAACTTCTCCCCTGGGGGCTTTTTCCCAAAAGCTGAAACGTCTAAAGGCTAGCCTTAAGTCCTGGAATACCCTGGTTTTCAGGAACATTTTCGACCGTGTTGGAGCGGCTGAGGAGTCTCTTATTCTTGCCGAATCTTTGTTCGACGAGAACCCTTCGGCCGAAAACAGGGAGAATTGGGTTTCGGCCCAATTGGCTTTCTCTTCGGAGCTTCGTATCGAACACTCTTATTTTCGCCAAAAGGCGAGGGTAAAATGGGTGGTCGAAGGGGATTCGAACTCTAATTTTTTCCATTCTTCCATTCGTAAGAAAACCAACCTTCTTTCCATTCGACAAATTTTGAGACCGGATCTTTCTTTGGCGTCCTCTCCGGCTGAAGTTAAGGAGATCATATTGTCTCATTTTCAATCTTTTCTGGGTTCCCCCTCTGTGGCGGATCAGGATCTGGATATTATCTCTTTCATTCCCAGATTGATCCCTTCTGAGGGGACCGACGTTTTGGCTGCTCCGCCAACTCCGGAGGAAATCCGTGCTTGCGTCTTTGCCCTTATCAAGGACAGTGCTTGCGGTCCGGATGGTTTCAACGGTTCTTTCTATCGGAGTGTGTGGCCTATCATTCAGTCGGATTTTTGTTTAGCTGTCCAGCAATTCTTTGCCGGCGGTCTTCTCCCCATTAGTTGGTCTTCCAACAACTTGGTCTTAATACCGAAGTGTGATTACCCTCGGTCATGCGTGGAATTTCGTCCCATCAGCTTGTGTAATTTCTCCAACAAAGTTATTTCTAAGGTGTTGGCCACTCGTTTGGCTCCGTTCCTTGATCGTATCATCTCCTCCTCTCAGGCAGGTTTTGTGAAGGGTCGTCTAATCACTGATAACGTCCTGTTATCTCAGGAACTGATTTCCCAGATTGACAGGAAGGTTAGAGGTTCTAATGTTGTTTTCAAACTTGATATGGAGAAGGCTTATGATCGTATGTCGTGGTTTTTCATCATTAGAGTTCTGCGTGCATTTGGGCTACCAGAAACCCTTATCGATTTGGTTTGGAGACTTATCTCTAACAGTTGGTTTTCCGTCCTCATTAACGGATCGGCCAATGGATTCTTCAGGGCAGGTAGGGGTCTCCGTCAGGGTGATCCTCTATCGCCTTCTCTTTTCGTGATAGCGGCTGAAGCTTTCATACGAGAGATCCACACCTTAATGATTTTTGGCCAGGTTCACCGATTTGGTCTTCCGAGTAGGTGCCCGCTCGTTTCCTCCTTATCCTTTGCGGATGACATAGTCATTTTCTCCAACGGTAACCGGCCGTCTGTTTGTCGCCTGATTCACTTTATCCATCAGTACGAGCGATGTTCAGGCCAGCTCGTTAACTCGTCGAAGAGTTGCTTCGTTCATGCGAAGGATATGGATCCTTCCAGGGTTTCCTGGGTCCATTCGTTCACAGGATTCAGGGCGGCTTCCCTTCCGCTTCCATACTTGGGTATTGTTCTCTACAGGGGCCGGAAACTTAACGCCCTATTCGATCCTCTGACGGATAAAGTTAGGGGAAAGATCATTCGTTGGAATGCTTCGATTCTATCTCAAACAGGAAGATTGGTTCTTATCAAGTCGGTGTTAGGCTCGCTGGGTACTCATGTCTTCGCAGCGATTACCCCTACCGCCTCTTTCTTCAGGTCTTTCCGATCTTTGGCTTCTTCATTCTTCTGGGGGTTAAAGGTTGACAATCACCGTCATCACTGGGTCTCATGGGACGTGGTGTGTCGCCCCAAGAACGAGGGCGGGCTTGGATTGCGAAATCCTAAGGATATTTGTGCGGCTTTTGCTTCACTACACCAAATACTGTGATTTTCCACTAACCATCCGCTCATTTAGCAATGGTTAATAACCGTTGCCATTTAGCAACGGTTAGTAACCATCTTGGTTAAATTAGCAACGGGTTTTAATCGTTGCTAATTGGGAACAGTTATTAATCGTAGCTTCTTTGGAGACAAATGGGCGCGGTGAATTTCATCCTTTCGCGCCATACTTTTTTGGCGCGCTTCGTTACAATTAACAACGGTTTTGAACCGTGGTTAAGTAGCAACGGTTATTAACCGTTGTAAATCTTTTAGCTAGGGCCGGCCCAGGGGCAAGCCCATGGGATGGGGCAACCGACTGAACCGGGCAGCACCAAAAATCTGTTTTACTTCAAAGTTACAGCTCAATAGCAATCTCCATGTCGGCGATGCTCGAACCCAAAAATTAGGGTTTCAAAAATCAACGCTTTCTAAATAATCATCGCTGCATACTCGGCTATTCCATCAGCCATCGTCGCGTCTTGCTTGCCTCCTACGCGATATTTTCTACTGCTGATTTGAAGTCCTGCTACAGTCTCTATACTGCCACTGCTAATTAAGTATGCGAATTTCTTTTGCTTAATTTGTCGTGTTTCGATTTTGTTTTGCTAAAAAGGTAAATAAATTTCATTAAGGTAAAAAAGATTAATTTATTTACTTTATTTTATAGCCATCAGCCATCGTCGGCTCTTGCTTGCCCCCTACGCGATATTTTCTACTGCTGATTTGAAGTCCTGCTACAGTCTCTATACTGCCACTGCTAATTAAGTATGCGAATTTCTTGTTTTGAGTTGTCTAATTTTCAAAAATTGAGTCGCCCTTTTACTGCTTTCGATTTCATTAACCTTGAAAACATCTGAAGCTAATAACTTATTAGTATTTAGTTACAAACAACTAGTTTTCTGTAAACAATCGTTTAGGAATTGAAATTTGAAAGCTGAAGCTAACAAACTAATAATTATTTAGGAACTGATATTTACATTGATGTACTTTTTCCTGCAGTGTGTGTATGTCTACCCGCAAACATTTAGGCAGAACCCAATATGATTTGCCTGTACACTTAACGAGATACACTAGTTTGTAAACTTGATACATTTCGTTCAAAATTAAATACACTGTTTTGTAAACTATTTGATACTATAAGTAGTGCAGCCCACTTAATGTGGCAACTTTTGTATAAAAAGTTGGTACTTTGTTATGTTATAGTTTAATATGTGATTTTACAAATTGCAATGTATTGTACTGTACTGCACTGCATGCTAGTTAGACATAGCTGCTTATAGTGACTGCTAGGGTATAAGTTGATGCAATGAATTTTGTTTTACTAAATATGAGACCATATTTAGTAAGTGGATAAAATTGTTGTTAATGGCGCAAGCCAAGTATCAGGAGAGGGGTAATGCATAGACATTACTCTGGTGCTACAAAATGACGCCGTTGTAATGACAAATTTTTTGGAAACAGTTTGACGCTAATGTTAAATTTCAAGTGAAATCAGAAGAATAGACATCTGTTTAGTTAATATCAGAGTTGAACTTGGTGGAAAGCCATAAGATATTGTTACCCATGATTTCTTATTATCTTTTGTTATTTTCTTTCAGTATGTCTTTTAGTATAGACAAACAATGGATGAATCAATCTAATCGAAGAAATACAGAATATGTGGAAGGTGTGAGAAATTTCGTTAAATTTGTTGCTGAAAACGGTGGCAATAAGGAAAAGTATTCGTGCCCTTGCACACGATGCAAAAATGAAGATACATTCAAATTAAATGACATTCATTTTCATTTGCTTAGATATGGTATTGTTCAATCATATACCATGTGGTGTTTTCACGGGGAAAGAATACCGGAGAAGCCAAAACAACAACCGGTTAGTCATGCCACAAATACTGATGAGTCCGAACATATTAGGATGGAGGATTTGATCGATGATGCAGATAGATTCCATCACTTTCAACCTACAAGTCAGTTGCATGATAGTGCTAATATTGGTGAGGAGTTTACGGATAAATCATTTTTTGATAATGCAACTGCAACAGAGCCATTGTATCCTTCTTGTCCAAAAGATATTACAAAGTTGTATGCCATTGTCAAACTGAATAGCCTGAAGACCCAATACGGCTTTTTAGACAATGGTGTGACTGCCCTACTCGAATTCATAAAGGAGTTACTCCCCAAAGGTAACACGCTACCGTCAAAGTACCCCGACGTGAAGAAGATCATTAAGCAAGTTGGGATGAATTACATAACTTATGATGCATGCATTAATGACTGCATCTTGCACTGGAAAGATAATGCGAACAAAGTTTCATGTACAAATTGCAACGCACCAAGATATAAGACATCATTCGACGAAGAGAGAAAAGCTACCACAGTACCTCGAAAGACCTTAAGACATTTTCCTTTAATTTCTAGATTGAGAAGACTACATACTGTACCATGGATAGCAGAAGCGATGACCTGGCATGGTCGTGCCAAGTCCGGTACAACCGTAATGCGTCATCCGCGTGATACTTCTCAATGGAAAACTATAGATTCTTTTGATCCTTCGTTTGCTACTGAACCACGAAATATCACGCTTGGAATAGCAACAGATGGTTTCTGTCCGAATGCTTCTTTAACTAACCCTTACAGCTGTTGGCCAGTAATTGTAGTACCATATAACCTTCCTCCGTCTTTGTGCATGAAAAGAGAGTTCTCAATGTTAACACTGTTGATTTCTGGGCCAAAACAACCGGGGAAGGATATTGATGTTTATTTAGAACATTTGATAGACGAGTTAAAGTAGTTATGGGAAGGAGTCGTTACATTTGATTCATTTAAGAAATCTGAGTTCATAATGAGAGCTAGAGTGTTGTGGGCAATCCATGATCATCCCGCTCTTGGGACTTTATCGGGATGTACAACTCACGGCTACTTTGCATGTCCTATTTGTGGAGAAGAAACTACATCTATTTATCTCCCTGAAAGTAAGGAGATTTGTTACATGGGACATCGTAGATTTCTTCCGTTCGGACACAAGTTTCGATACGATAAGACAAATTTCAACAACGAGCAAGAACTTAAGCGTCCTCCAAAACCACTGACTGGTTATCAAGTTGAAAAAAAGGTAGCGAATATAAAAATGAAAGTTGGTAAAAACATACTGGAAATTGGTCGAAAACGGAAAAAGACAATCGATGAAGAAGTTCCTGCATGGTATAGGAGGTCGAAATTCTTTGATTTGCCATATTGGAAAACAAATTTGACCCGACATAATATTGATGTTATGCATACGGAGATGAATGTCACGAAACATTTGATCAACACAATTATGAACCATAAAGACATGTCAAAAGATGGGATCAATGCACGGAAGGATTTGAAAATCATGGGTATAAAACAAAAGTTGTGGGTGATAGAAGATCCTGAAACAAGTAAAGTAACCATACCAAATGGGACTTTCACTTTGAGAAAAGAAGAAAAGATAAGGTTTTGCACCGTTTTGAAAAATTTGAAAGTGCCAAGCAAATTCTCTTCGAACTTCCATAATAATGTGAGCATCAACCCTCCTGAACTAAAAAATATGAAGTCACATGATTACCATGTCATAATGGAAAATTTACTTCCAGTATTGCTTCAGCATTGTTTTCCGCAACATAAGGATCTACGGAATGCTATTGCACGGACTCCCCTCCACAACAAGATCAAACGCATTATATGACTTAATAAAATTGCTCCAAGCGATTACTGGTAAGCTGCTGTACATCTGATATAGTAAACAACGTCCCTTTCTGATTTGTCTGATCCCACCAGTTTCTCATCACATTACGATTATTGTCAGTCGGACTGACAAAAATCGTAATGTGGTGAGAAGTTGGTGGGATCAGACAAATCAATAAGGGGACGTTGGTTTATATATCAGATGTACAGCAGCTTAATAGTGATCGCTTGGAGCAAATTTTATTTAGACATATAAGGCGTTTGATCTTGTTGTGGAGGGAAGTCCGTGCAATAATCTGGCCGACAGCAATCGGGCATCACAGGGATGGGCCGGAAGGGGAAGAAATGTACGTCATAATGTTCTTGGGATTATTTTAGGAGTTTAAACTTTGCAGGACATAATGTCACAAGATGCCACACCACCGTCAAATAATACAACTTTACAATCATCCACTTTAAAACGGGAGAAAGTTGATATGGACAACTACGGTTCTCCAGTTGGAAAAAATGGTTCAAAGTTCGCTACGAAGATTGGTAAACTAGTAAGAAATCATGTGCCAATCTCATATCCAAGTTGGAAAAAAAGTTCCGCCAAATTACAAGGAAGACGTGTGGAATCAATTGGAGGTATCTTTACATTAATCATTTTTTTTAAATTTTGTTAATATGAATATGGTGTACATATTGATATTTTTATAAATTAGTAAACGAATTAACGAATATTAGTTAGTTAGATTTATCTAATTAGTTTAAATTTAATTCGCAAAATTAAATGATACATATAGGGTGAGAAGTAAAATATTAGAAGAAAAGTGAGGTAAATTTTGTGAATAATTATGATAATTTTAAATGTAGGTATTTGAAGTTAAAGTAGAATTTACAATGAAATGTATGATAAATTTATTGAAATGTAAAAATCCATATACTTTGAAACGTAAACTGCATGAACTTTGATGGTTTAAATTCATTTATAATGCTTTCAATACATAAATAAAAAATGGTTTACATGCATTTTTTGTTATGCAGAAATATTATGAGCTCGATCCTCTATCAAAGGACCTTATTATGAAAAAAATGTCCGAGGCTTTTAGGAGACACAAGAATGATTTGCGCAAGAATCATTATGACCATTTCATCACTGACGAAGATAGAATGAGAAATTGTCCACCGAAAATTGCTCAAGATGATTGGGATGAGTTCATAAGAAACGAATCAAAACCCGAGGCGAAAGAAAAAAGGAAGCGAGGCAAACAAAATAGATCGATGCTCGAATATGCTCATCATTCGGGACGTCAGAGTCACGCTATGATTACACAAGAAATGGTATGTGTCATTGAATTGGTGCATCACATTGCATATACCATTAGTTCCAAATATAATTTTAGGTCTTTGTATGCAGGTCGATTCAAGTAGTCCGGGAACAGAAGTATCACGTCTTCAAGTATGGGAGAAAACGCATAAGAAAAAAGATGGCAGCACGTCAGATGCGACATCTTCCTACTTTGTAAGTTAAACAAATAACAACGCCTCTAAATTAAATTTTCATTATTCACATATATATATATATATATATATATGTATTTACTTTTTAGGAAAAAATTGAAAAAGTAAAGGAAACGACGAGTGGTGGTGATGAAGCCGTCTTTATATCAGTGTTTGGTAAAGATGTAAAGGGCAGGAGCCGAAGTATTGGGACCAATATAGCTCCTAGCCAAGTTAAGAGTGCTGCCATTCCATGCAAACGGCTCAAACAGGCCCAAGGAGTATATGAGCAGCGACTGCAAAATGTGGAGCAAAAATTGATGAAGCTGGACAATATGGATGATAAACTGGAGCGTCTTCTCAGCATAGCCCAAGATAATCGTCGAGTAGGCAGTGAAATCGCATCTTCTCAGTTTGCCACTCCGAACAATCCGTTAATCGACCAAAGATGTGAAATCCTGAACTTCGACGACGAAGTAATTGCAACAGGTACTATTTTATTAAAATTTGAAGAAAATAATATGTTGCAAAGTCAGTGAATGCTTAACTTCGTGAACGGGAGAGTGCGCTGCATTTTCTTGCATTTTACATTTTTCATTTAACATAGCTGAACAATAGTGAGGCTGTTAGTCAAGAAATAAAACAAGTTTGTATAATTACATGCTTTATAAGTGTGTTTTACTTTGATTTTTGTGTGGAAATTGTTGCATGCTTGATATATATTGCATGTATAATTTCTAAAGGCAAATGGTTCCAAGATTTAAAACTTTTATTCTTGTGTGTGTTCTGTAAATGTGATTCCATATATTCACTCCAGAAATGCTTATATAACAGGCACTATATGCCGAGATTCCACAGCATTAGTAATTCATGGAAAACCAGTACCACCCACCTATGAAAAAGTGTTGTTGGACAAAATTTTATTGCCGGATGAGCTAACCGCCAAAATATGTCGACAATTTACCGAGACCTTTGGGGATGTTGGAGTCGAAGGTTATGTGAGCCATCAAAAGGGTTTGATACGATATCTTTAGTCGAAGGTATTGATATTTCTGACTTGTTCTTTGCATATATTGCTGATTTTCTTTTGTTTGCTGTATATGAAATTTGCATATGAAAATGCATGTGTATTTTGTCTTGGTCTGTCTTGTTTACAATTTGAACTGTTGTCATCAATTTGAAAGACAACAGTTTTGATTGCTTCTTCATCTAACTGTGCAGTTACCACACCGTGCCATCAACAATACATCTTACCGCTTGCCACTTTCATTGACAGCCACTTCAAACTCTCCTCTGTCAAACTTCTACAGCGATCATACATCGACTCACTGTCCTCAACCACCTAATTTCATCGCTCTGCCCCATCCCAAACACCAACACACCATATCACAGTCACATCTCTGCACTCCTCTAGCCTCGACAAACTTCATCATCAAACTTCACTCGAAACTAAGCTCTGCAGTTCAACAGCAACCTGCCAGTGCTTCTACCACACTACCCGCAAACTACTTCACCATACTACCATAACTCCAAACTCCTCATCCTGTCACCAAAACTGCTAACAACTGCCAACATATCCCCTCCCCCTGCACACAGTTCAACATGAAATTCCTGCCTCAACACAAGCCTGTCACCAAAATACAATACAAACTTCATACTTTCCTCCCACTTCACTCTAACTGAAACCATTCCACTCCCTGAAACCATTCCTCCATCAACCACCATGCAAAACTGTCCACTTCCTATCTCTGACCATCTCTGCATAAACTTCATACCATTCACTACCTCTACTGTCATCTAATTCACACCATCAACACCCTCTTCAAAATCATACAAACAGACATCTGCCACACACCACATCCATTGTCAACCACGGTTCTCGGCCATTCAAACCACCTTCCTCCTCATCAAAATTTCCACCTGACCATTAACAATAACCATACTTCACTGCTCATCAAACCACTCGTTCACCACCATTCATTACAACTCCATTACAACTCCGTTGCATCACTAGTCTTCACAGTTTCATACTTGTCTTCACCATTCTTCTACAGACCACCACAAAACTACAACATCACTGATACTTTCTCCTTCCACTGCCTTCTACATTTTAACACCTCATATCCACTTCAGTTTTATGCGCTCATATCATCTTCTATCCACTTCTGTCAAACTACATACCCAATGCCTTCTTGCACTGTTGCACACTGCAGTTCAACACCAATATATCATCTTCTAACCTACTTTTCTGCTCACAATGCATTCAACAAGATAGCCACTACAAACACATCAGCATATCAAACATCCCCCTACTCTCCACTGCCTTTGACCTCTGACCTTTGACCTCCCTGCCTGATCATTCACTGATCATACACTGATCATTCATCTTCAATCACTCTTCCATCCACCCACTATCCATCACATACAAACACTACTGCCTTCATATTGCAAACTGCTGCTACCAGCAGCAAACACCCAAATCCGCATATAGATAACAGTAAATTTTGGCTAATTGTCACATATATATGAATTTTAGGTAGTTTCAAAGATTTCAAAGTAAAAACAAAGGATTTATCACTATGCATGTTTACATCTCTGATCATGTGCACGTTATCGATATCACACAACAAGGCATCAACACCCTCATCAGAAATATTAACATTACTACAACCAGTACCAATACTTACATCAATATTCAAACAACTTTCCAAGACTCTACAATCCATCAAAGTTTCCTGCACATTTATTTGTATCACTACATCACAATATACAAAATGGAGTAACTGAACAAGATTCCAAACCCTTATTTCCTCGACTGATACATTCAGAACCTTTGTATTTACTGCCATATCTTCAATCCTATCCCATAAAACATGTATAGCCTCCTCGCCATGTAAAGTGATTACCAGTACACAATCGTATACACGGTCATGCATGTTGCCTGTACACAGTCGTACACACAGTCATGCATACATAAATACAAGCATGCACGCACCTTTCACAATTTACATTCAAGACTTATCACATGCAAAATAGATATATCAAGTTTTAAGAATTTATAAGGGTGGTTTGCTCACCTGGATAGTTTGACAGAGATGAAAGAGAACCTGAAAAAGATTTCAAAATCTGGAAATTGAGGCTTGATCAAATTTGCTTTATCCTAACCGTTGTTTGCTTTGAATTGCTTTGCATTATTTGATTTTCTCTTTGCTTGGGTTCTACTTTGTTTTAATTTGTTTCAGACTTTTTGAATCAGGTAGATGCTGTTTGTTTTTGAACTGGAATATTCTTTCCAGATTTATGAAGTTGAACTGCCTCTGAATTAAATCTTCGAGTTGCGCATGAACCAGGTTGAACATTGAAGTCTGAAAACTGGAATGCTTTGCCCTTTTGATTTTATTTTCTTCTCAGGTGAAAGACTTTTTAGATTGCAAAACAATGTAGTGTAATTAATTAAATCTTTGTACTGTAGTGATAATAAACAATGCAGTGTACTAAGTATGATATTCCGGCACGGCAACATTCTGTTTGCAAAACAATGAGCGTAATTATAAGTTTGATAATTTTATATGTATGGTATATGTGCAATATGTTTATAGTGCTTGTGTACCAATATTTTGATATTCTGGCATATTTTGATATATATTGATATTCTGGTATGTATACTGAGATATGCGTGTAACGCAGTAGTGAGTTACGGAGCAGGAGCAAACATTATGTGCAACGGGTGTTAACCGTTGCTTTATGTGTGACGTTGGTCATAAAGCAACGGTTTTTAACCTTTGTTTACTTGGCAGAACGCAACGGTTTATGTCCGTTGATATTTTGCCCATTAAGCAACGGTTTGTAACCGTTGATCTTAATGTACAGTAAGCAACGGTTTACACCCGTTGCCTATTGAAAATAAAACAACGGTTAAAACCCGTTGCTTTATGACCAACGTTTGTCTCTGTTTGCAACGGTTTTTAACCGTTGTCTTTGTTCAAGTTTGCAACGGTTACTACCCGTTGCCTTTCCTTCATTTGTAACGGTTTTTACCCGTTGCCTTTTGGACATAAAGCAACGGTTTTTTCCCGTCGCGTAATTCAACCACTCCTCTTTTGAAGATGGTTTTTACCCGTTGCTTTTTTCCTTAACAACGGGTTTTACCCGTTGTTAATAGCTTATAATGGTGTAGTGCTTGCAAGCTGTGGTACAGGTTTGGGACTAATGATTCCCTTTGGGCGAAGTTCCTCCGAGCCAAGTACCATAGTCTGGCCTCCACAGGCTTTTCCGGATCTCCTTCCTTCGCTAGTGAAACTTGGAAGCACATGTAATCGGTCAAACCTTTCTCTGACTCTCACGGCGGCGAATCCGGTTGGGATGGTGGTTCGTTCTCCATCTTGAAAGCTTAGAGTTCGGCTCGTCTGTCATCCCCCGTTCTCCCTATATTCTCCTTCATATGGGACGCCAGAATCCCTCCTAAAGTGTCTCTGTTCATGTGGCGAACCCTTCATAAGGGATTGCCAGTTGATGAGAACATTCAGCGGATTGGTATTCCTTTTGTTTCCCGTTGCAGGTGTTGTGGCAACGGGAATTCGGAATCTTTGGATCATTTAATCTTTACCGGTTTCTCAGCCAGGTCCTGTTGGAATTATTTCGGTAATCTTTTAGGTATCAAAGGTAGCAACAACTCGTCGGAGGATTTACAGTTGACCTGGTGGAACGGAATCAAAGGTAAATCTCTTCGTTCTGTCGTTTTTCGTTTAATTCCTTGTCTGATCTGCTGGCACCTATGGTGTGCGCGGAATAAGGCAATTTTTGAGGAAACTCCCATGAATCCCGTCTCCGTTATTCGACGGGATAGGAATGATGTTTTTCTAGCTTTTCGAGGCAGACCTTTCAAGGGATCGATTAGCTCTCGTTATGGCCATCTAGTGGCTCTGTTTTCTATTTTCTATTCTCAGCCTCCCAATAGGGTGGGAGTTGGTTGATGAACGTCCTTAAGCCAGGTGGTTCTGGCTTACCTGACTCTGTAATTCCCCCCTCCCTATTTTTTCCTCTGATTTAGTGGCTTCTGGTTGCAGGCTCTGGTTTTATAGCTTTGATATGGGGTCTGTTATTTCTTCTATAATGCTTGGATTTGGATGGTCGCTATTCTGGTTCTTGTTTTCGCCGTTCTCTTTTTCGGCTGCCTTCGCTGGATCTCATCCTTTTGTATTGCTTCCTCCTCTGGGAGGAACCTTCGGCAACTATTTTCGCTTATTCTGATTGTGTTGTGGTTATTAGCGGCTTCTTCGCCGTGTTTTGTCTTTTCGCCTACTGTCGGCTGATTTATTCGTTTTTTCCTGTCTTATTTTGTTTTTTTCCCGTTTCGGCTTGCTTCGCCAGGTTTTGGGTTTCTTTTAATGTTGGTTACCTATTAGGCTTGTTGACAGCTAGTGTTGTTTATTTATATAATTCTTGTTTCGAAAAAAAAAATACTTACCACATCACTGATTTCATATTATACATTAACCAATTTTCAATGAATTACATATAATTTCTTTTTTAATACAATACTGAATTTATTGCTTATTTACGATTATAACCAATTTAACTTTACAATTATTTCAATTAATTGAAATTTCATTAAAATAATTGTCAATAACCTTCAAACAACATATTATATCATTATCTAATTATTTTTCTCACAAATAAATCATATATTTTAATTTCTTCCAATATTAAATTGCAAATCTTAATTAATTTAATATTTAATTATCGAAAATTACGGGTCGTTACATTTTGATAGTGCTATTAATTAATTTGCCACATTCCTTATTTGTAATAGTATTGTTATAAACTGGAACTCCTAGGTATTTAATAGGAAGAACTCCTACTACCCTAATTCTTCTATAAATCTTTCTTTGAATCTACAAAACTTGTTACAGTAAACTTTTGTTTCCAACTCGTTGACTTTCAACCCTGCCCACATTTCTAATCGAACAAATATCCATTTGATGTAAGTAATTACTAGAGAATCCACTTTAGAAGCGATAATCAAGTCATCAGCATAGACGACATGTGTAACCGTTGGAAGTATACTGTAAACATGTCATATTTTACAATCATGATAAGCAATTTCCATCTGAAGGGAAAACCATTCCATGGCCACAGAAAATAGATAAGGGGATAAAGGGTCCACTTGCCTTAACCCTCTGGTACTATGGATATATCCTTTTGGGCTTCCATTAATAAGTACATAGAAGGTTGGTGAGTTAATACGGTGTGCTATCAAATTTAATAATTTTTCTGGGATACCCATTTCTTTCAACATATGCAACACAAACCCTCTACTAACTTTGTCGTAAGCATTTTCAGGATCCACTTTCAAACATATATTATTAGCGTCTTTTTTATTAAATTCTCTAACCAGTTCATGAGCCATCAAACAATTTTCAATAATGAATCTCCCTTTAAAAAGTGCACTTTGGCATTGTGAAATTTACACTAGCAGAACCTTGTTTAGCCACATGCAAATAATCTTACTTAAGACTTTATGTGTGACATTGCAATAAGCAATAGGCCTATAATCTTCAATCTTAGCTGGTTTATGAACTTTTGGAATTAAAGAAATGAAGTTGTGATTTATCTCTTGTATGAACTCACCAGTATCAAAAGCTTCTTAATATGCTACTAACACAGTGTCTTTTAGGTCTTCCCAATACAATTTAAAGAATTTTGCACTCATGCCATCGGTCCCCGGACTTGATTCATCATGTATGGAGAAGACAGCTTTCTCCAATTCCCTTTACTGCACTTTGGAAGTCAGCATTTGCCCACCTTCTGGAAAGATCCTTTCTCTAGTATGAGTCCGAGGTATATTTTGGTTGTAATCTCCATTGTATAGCTCAGTAAAATAGGAAATGGCTTTTTCTTCCAATTCTTGTATTTGTTCCACCAATTCTCCTTGATCATTCAAACAGATGGTTAAGTTGTTATGGTTTTTCCTTTGAGACATTTTAGTATAAAAGAATTGTTGTATTCATCTTCTTGTGTGAGCCCCTTTTCATTAGCTTTTTGTTTCAAATCTGAAGCTTACTTGCATAAATCTTCCTTCAAATGTTTTGAAGGGTGAAAGAATCTTCATTGAGGCTTTCATGTTGGGAGTCAATATCCAATTTGTATTGTACTTCCTCCAGTTCTTCTTGGATTTTTTGAATAGCATTGGTTGGTTCAGGCCTGCTTTTATTCCAATTTTAAGTCTGCTTTTCATTGATTTCAACGGCATTACATATTTGTATATATGATTTCCCATAGGCATCTGCACTTCTAAAAAATTGACTGTTTCATTATATCCTTCATAGAGAGACCAATAATTAGCATATTCGAAAGGCTTACTCTTTTGAACTTGTTCTTCGTTATTAAATTGAATGAGGAGATGACTATGATCACTTGTAGATCTAGACAGAACCGATACTTTTTATATTTTTAATTTGATTGAATAATTCTACATTACCTAGCATTCTACCATTTTTCTTTGTACAATTTTCTTAGCTACACCGCTTTTCCATATGAAGTTCAGGCCTGCATGGAATGCTTTAATCAATCCACTGTCTAGCATGCGGTCATTGAATTCTGCAATTTGGCATAACGTGAATCTCCTTTTCTTTTCATCTATTCTTAGTACCGCATTAAAATCCCCTGCTAGGACCTAAGGTGTTTGAATCAGTTTGGAGTTGCCGACAAGTTGTTTCTATAAGTTAGTTATAGTGGAAGCCCAGTTACTAGCATAAACAAATGTAAAACAAATTTCCAATCCCTCAAAGTTTTTACAGACTAAAGTATTTTGTTGTTCATCATAATTAAATAAGTTCACAGACCACACATCCTTATTCCAAAGCACCATAATTCTTCCTTTAAGATTATTGGAAACATTGTGGAAGTCTCCCATTGATCCCCCCATTGTGTTACGAACATTTCAACACCTTTATTAAATTTATTTTCTAGCACTGCTAAAATAGAGGGCTTATATTTTGCCCTCAAGTTATAGAGGTCTAATTTCCATACATTAGAATTTAGACCTTTACCATTCCAACATATTACCGACATGATTTAGTAGCTCTGCTCCTGGTAATAGAAGCTAAAACTACTTTAGCCATGTTTCTAGCCACCTTCCTTCTCCCTTCTCAAATTGTTTAATATATTCTTCATTTGCCATTGTGTATTTCCTAATGTCTTCTTCATCACTTTCTTTTTCGGAGCTTTCAATTTCTATATTTAATTTTTGTATACCTTTCATACTATCAGGCAGTTTCTCCTCTCAGCAACAGGAACAGGCTCTTTTTCCTCCTCAACAAAATCATAATCCTTACCCTCATCATGGATAGAACTCTTGCCTTCATCGGGAACAAACTTCTTTCCCTCAACTGACTCATGTCTCTCTGAATCCTAGATTTGCTCATCGGACCACTTCTAGTTTTAATCTAGACATTGGTACTTTGGAGTCTGGCTTAGGATCTCTACTCCACGAATCTTAGGTGATGGTTAATGGAAATGTGTGTTAATGTGGGTTGGTTCTACAGCATTTTGTAATCGCTGTAGTATTTTTTGAGGGGGACACAGCAGTAGGGATATGTATATTGATGTTACTGGTAGTAGCCATGTTACTCCTTGTTTGTGCATCGCTAGTAGATGTTGTGTTGCTCTTGTTTGGTCTCTCCATCCATATCCTTTTTGGTTGTTCTTTTACTGTGCTGCATTGTTATGTGTTGTAACCAAAACATTTACATTCACCACATCTTGGTGGAACAAATTCATATTCCATGTCTTATACATACACATTACCGTTCTTATCTATAGCTTTCACAATTTGGAGTAGGTCAGAAGATGCCTCCAAATCCACCAAAACCCTAGCGTGGTTAATCCTTTTAACCAATCTGGTGTTTTCATCAATCTCCAATGGTTTCACAAATAGACTAGCGAGCTTATTAATACACCTCATATTCCATAGTGCTAGACTAGATTGTTCAATTTAACCTGGTCTGGGTAAATAGTAAGCATAGCACTTTCCAAAGTAAAATCAGTCTCCCGTTTCCTTATGAATATTAGCTTGCTATCCATGAATCATGGCCCTCCTTTTCGAATCCTTTTATAGTCCTCTTCCTTTTTGAACTTTATGACATAGAAACTATTTTTTCTAGGATAGACATCCCAAGATCCTTTTGGATTCCACATATGCTTAACATAAGAATTCAAATAGACAAAGTAGGTCTTTTACCAGCCATGTATAAATATATGAATCTTTCATGTCTCATTAGATTCTGTATAATCATCATCATCAATGAACTGATATGATCGCCTCCTTTGGTGATCGGTTGGAAAAAAAAATCAACTTTTCCTTTGATTTCTACCCGTTTGCCTGAGCATCTACCCAAGATCTAGGGTTTTTTTCCAATCTTAGTTTTGCTGAAGTCTTATTTATTTTTAGGGCTTCAGCAAATAATTGTTTCCCTTTCCTCCTAACCTTCTTCTATCCACCACCATCATCTTCCTCCTTGTCGCCTAGGGTTTCGAAATGCTTATTGTTGTCAATTTTGAGTATTTTATTAATGTGTGTGCGTGTATATTGTACATATATAAGTTTCGATTTATGTATGTAGCATTCCTAACTTGAATATTAGATTGCGCTTAGCTTTGTTGAAATTTTTGATATGTTAAACCCAAATTTTTTTATGATACTAATATTTATCAGCTTTTACGTACGGGTATGTATATGAGTATACGTATCAATTCTAATACATACATATATAGTAGTTCTAATTTGAATATAAAACCTTGTCCAATAATAAAAGAAATTATGATAACTTAAAAAAATTCATTTATTATATTGACTATCTTATACATATAAATATATCTAGGGTTGTACATACATATACTTACAGACATACATACATACATATATACATATACATACATACAAACATACATATATACACATATGTGTGTGTGTGTGTGTGTGTCTGTGTGTGTGTTTCGATGCATGTATATAGAAATACTGGTTTGAATATAAAATTATATTCAGCTTTAAAATGATTTTAATATGCTAAATCAAATTTTCATTTATCATACAGATATTTCTCAACCTTAGTACAAGCTTATTTTTTTATGTATTATGTCTATGTGTGTGTAAATATGTTGATATAAAATGTACAATTATCTTCTTGTCATATTGAGTGAATGTGGTTTAAAGTAAGCATTTCCATCATTCTTGAATTATTAAAAGGGTATTTGGTTGCTTTTATTAAGTGCAAGACCTTATTTATAAATTTATTATGTCATGGTCTAAACAATAAATAGATTATAGATTTGGGTTGTTCGATCAAATGTGTTATTTACGTGTTATCTAAGGATGAGTTATTATCATGTTTATTTGATTATTATTTTAACACCCTCTATGTACTCAATATTGACAAATTATGAGCTTTAAGACCATGTTAAGGAGAATATGACATAGAGAGTAGTTCGACAAATAGGTCTTGAAACTGGATCAAATGTATGTCACCATATAATAACTTCTAATTTATTTATGTAATAGTTATTATACCTTAATTATTTGTAATGACATGTGTATGTACCTACATTATACATCCAAACAACCTCATATTTAGACATGTCACCTGATACTTTCGGATGTAGATAATGTCATATCCACATCCGTATTCAAAATCATTTTCTAATATTGGATATTTATTTTATTTTCCAGTGATCAATAATCGAAAAACATAAATAAATTTAGTTTAACATGTATTTTTTCAGTCCATTGACTATAAAATTATGAAAGGATAAATAAATATGATAATAAAAAGATGTTTTGAGCAGTTAATATGTATTATATATGCATATAATTTAAACTATTAACTTAATAGAACAATAGTACATATCTTTATACCAACAAGGTTGGTGCAGTTGCAGTGTTGGTCCTAACCTATTGGGTTGCCCATAAAAAGATGAAAAGAATGAAATGTGTATAAAAATCTAACTTTTAAGGAGGAAAGTATTGAACTTGGGTTCTTGTAAAATAATGTTCAGCAACCAACAAGTGTAGTAGAGCTTGTAACAAATAAATTTCAAATATATAAAAGTTTAAATTGTTGTCCCTTTTAATTTTGTTACCCTAGGCAACGGCCATGCTTGCCTTGCATTAAGGCCGGCTCTATACAGTTGGTTGATGACTGCAAGACAAAGGTCACTACTTTGAACCTCAAAATTGATAACCTTGTAACAAATGCCTAAAGTGTATTTAGGTTTTTTCATATTACAATGTTTTTTTGATTTTATAACTTCTTAGGCTCCAAGTAATGTGGCTATAAATAGCTAGTTATAAATTGTATTATCGTCATCGAGTTGCAACAGATTATCCATATATTCAATAAATCTATTCTTCAATTATCCTCAACATGGCATCGAAGCGGGATTTCCCTGGCTACTTTTGTTTTTGCTTCTCTCTCCACCTGGTGCCACCTTAAGTTCGTCTTACTCCTCTCACAAGCTCTATCTTCATCATCTAAAACCATATCATGAAATATGTATCAAAACCAAAACCCACCATCAAACCCACTACCTCCTTTTCTAACCAATTTCTTGTCTTGGTCTTCTTCCTCCTCCTCCATAGAAAAACCATTTCCAGCAACTAATGCATCACATCTCCTCCTCGAACGTCACAAATCGACAAGCCACTACCTAAAGTTTATGTCCCGCATCCGATCTACATATTTCTAGAAAGTGGGCCCTTTTGTTTATATCGATTCTTATTTTATTAAATTCTCTTTGGGTTAAAGAAGGAAAAAAATAGTTATTAAATGTTAGGAAAAAAGTTTAAAGGATTTTTTTTTAATTTTATATCAATTATTGAGTTATGGCTAGCAAAGGTGATTCACTTCAACATATAAGTGTAAAAGACAAAATTACTCGTATTGCGACTACGTACTGAAAAAAAATTTAAAGGGAAAAGGCTATGAAATTATCTTATTGGAAGTTGCAAGTAGCTTAATAATAAAATACTAATGAAATCAATGTTTGGGAAGTAAATAGTGAAAAAATCATTACGTGGATTAATGATTCGGTTGAGATTGTCATAGCTACATAGTTAGGTAAGTATGAGATGAAAAACGAGACTTGGTATCATTTGGAAAGGTTGTTCACAAAATCAAACTGTGCAAAATAGTATCGGTTTGAAAACAATACACCAGCTCTTTAGCAAAAATAATATGAATATTCAAGTAATTTATTCAGCTATAATGGATCTTGGGGATCTATTGGCTCTTACATAAGCCAATGAATTGAAGGCATTTAAAGCACATATCGCATGTGAAGAACACCAATGATTGATCCAATTTTAGTGCCACTTCACGGTGATTTTAAAGCGCTCATAGGTTGAATTTTGCATCGCTCTTTACTCCCATCAGTTGATTTGGTTGCAGGTGAACTATTAGCTGAGGAAATACGTCTTCAAAGAAAGAAAGTGTTGCTCCGACAAATACTTCGTTAGCAATATCTACAAAGTTAATACGTAACAAAAATAATAATCCCCTTTTGCCACTAATACACAAAAACTGATTACCATTGTTTCGAAAAGAAGTTGTCCTTATAATTGTTAGATTAATTAACACTATTCCATCCTCCCTTATTTAAGGTATTTCACCATTTGAAAAATTATATTGATGCACATCTAGTTATTCTTTTTTTAAAGTGTTGGTTGTACTTGCTTCATTCTCCTTCCTCATGTAGAATGTCACAAGTTATTTTCTCGGTCTATCATTTGTGTTTTTCATTACCATTGTGAAGGCAAAAAGGGATATATATATATACACACACACAAATATATACATATATATACACATCTCTCTGTGTGTGTCTCAATCCAACAACTTAAAAACTTTATTTGTCTTAGAATGTTATTTTTCTTGAGTGTATACCATTTTACTCTATTCCATCTAATACTCATAGTTTAACTAAACCAGATCTTGTTTATATTGATCCTTTTTATGAGGATAACAGTAATACCTATAGCCCTATATAGACTGCAACATTTGAAGCTTCTTTATTATCCACAGTCCCTCAACTTTCAACTGAGCATGTAGATCTACCTCTTTGTCATTCCATATGCAATCCTAAGTCTACATAATTACCAGACTTTGCTAATTCTTATTATTCATCATCTTTTTCTTCATTCTTAACCTCCATAAATAAACTGTCCATGCCATTTTTATAAAGAGGTAGAGCGAAAGGCTATGGACAATGAGCTTTCTGTCTTGCAAAAGACGGGTACTTAGGACTTGATTTCTCTACCACGTGACATGAGTGACTAATGGATTGATTGAAAGATATAAGGTAGACTGGTTGCAAAAAGGTTACTCTCAACTATATAGCATGGATTATAAGGAGATTTTTGCTCCTATTGCAAAAATGACTACTATTCGTACTGCCACTACTATGGCTTCCGTCCGGCAATGGTTTTTTTACAACTTGATGTTAAAAATACCATCTTAAATAGAGATCTTCAAGAAGAAGTTTATATGGAGCCTCCTCCAGATGTAAACCATGAATTTGGATATGTCTGCAAGCTTAAGAAAGCATTATATGGACTCAAGCAAGCACATTGTGCTTGATTTAAGAAATTTTCTATTATGATTTAAACTCTTGGCTTCGTCTCTAGTGTCCATGATACTACTCTTTTTTGTTAAAAGCACTATTGTGGGACGATCATACTATTATTATATGTTGATGGTATGATTATTACGGAGATGAAGTAGATGACATTTCTACCTTAAAAAAGGAGTTAGCTTGAAAAGTTAAAATAAATGATTTAGGTTAAAGTATCCATTAGAACTAAGGTAGCATATTTAATAAAATGTTATCTTCATTGTCGGTCAAAATATGTATTGGATATTTTTGAGAAAGTTAGAGTTAATGATAATAAGGTGGTTGACACTTCTATTGAAGTTAACGCAAAATACACTCCTTGGGATGGTGTACCATTGTTAGATCCTACTTTATACCACACCATTGTTGAAAGCTGGGTTTATCTTAACATTTCTCATCCAGGTATATCATATGTTATTCAAGATGTTAGTCAGTTTGTAGCATACCCATTTATAATACATTAGGCATCTCTCCTTTGTATTTTACGGCATCTTCAAGGCACTATTTCCTATAGCCTTATATTTCCTTCCACGTCCTCCTTATAATTATATACCTACTATGAAGTTGATTATTGCAGCAATCCTATAGATCGTAAGTCGATTATTGACTTTTATATATTTCTAAGAGAGTCTATTATATTGTGGAAGGTAAAAAGCGATTTGTTGTTTTTTATTCTTCAACTAAAGCAGAGTATCATGCTATGAGGATCTCCCACTAAAGAGACTGTTTGGCTGCATATTTTACTCATAGATATGGGGGTGCTACTTTATGATCCTACTCATATACATTATGAAAATAAGAGTGTTGTTCAGATTTCTGGCAACTTACTTTTTCATGAACTGACCATGCATATTTAGATTGGTTACACGTCACTTTCTATGTAATTAATATCAGATAATATCATTTATACATCGTTGATATATTTCAATTTGTACCTAAGTCGATATTTTTTTTATTTTTTTTCGATATATCACTCGATATTTTCCAATATGTCGCTCTGATATTTAGTGTAAAATACCCAATATATTCTAAGAATATCGTTCATTGTTATATGTGTTGGAAAAAAATAGTTACAAATATACATATATACATACAAACATACATACACATATATATATATATATATCTTCACATTCTTAATATTTGACCTTGTATATGATGATCGACAATATGTAGCCTATATTAGAAATCGAATGCACTAGCTTTTTAGATTTAACCATAACTTTTATTCTTCTTCATTAGTCTTTCAATAAAGAAAACTCTACTTTTTCCATTATTTAATATTTTATATCCCTTGAAGACTTTACCATAAAAAACAAGACCATGAAAGTGCTACTTCTCTTTTAAGTTATTTTATGGTGCACCATTTCTAATTGATAAGTTATAGTTTATGAAAATTCATTTGATAAGGTATTATCATGCACCAAGAACTAAAAATTGAACAGCAGTAAAGTTATATATTTGGCATATCATTATGGAATAAGCTAAAGTGGTAATTGGTATCAAATCAACATCGCTTATTCGATAAATTAAGTAAAAATGAAAAGAAGAACCTATAATCACATAAAAACTGGGAAAGTAATATAGATGATTAAATGAATAAAGAAACAATGAATATAGTATAAAAATGAAGAAAATAATAAGGATGCATTATACGAATTTCATGGTTTTTATGAGCTTATATTATGATTTGTATTTAATAGAATATCCCAAAAACCAGATTGCAATCTATAAACTATATGCAATCAGTCTTTGGTATTAATTTGGCATGTTAAATCCAAATATTTGAAAACCTAACATAATTATAACATAGTATAATATTGTTTATAGCATGTTTTATGCATGTTCGATAGTTTATCGATATTATTCAATATTATCATGATATTTTAAAATATCACATATCGGTACTTGACTGGTATGTACCTGATACCGATATTAACTTCTTATGTCACATGTCATCATCTCAAGAAAGGCGTTATTACTCTACCTTTCATTTCCTCTTCCACACAGATATCAGAACTCTTTACTAAGTCACACTCAGTTTCTCATTTTCGATTTTTACTTTGCAAGCTTCGATGTTAATGGCCGCCACATCATGAGTTTGAGGAGAGATATTAGGAGATCATTATTATATGTTTAAGGAATAAATCAAAAATATTTATATCTAAGATTTACATGTTACAACATTTTTTCTATTCTATAATTACTTAAGCTCTAAGTAATGTGGCTAAAATAACTAGTTACGAATTATGTTGTCATCATTAAGTTATAATGAATTATTCACATATTCAACAAATGTATTATTCAATTGCCCTCAATAAATATCCCTAGAGTTTATAAGCAAAGTTTGATTCTCCAGCTAGCTCAAAAGAAAATACGTATATTTCATTGTGCTAAACTGAACATGATATATATTATATTTTTAACAAAAACCGAATGAATAATTTTCGAATGCGAATGCTTTCATATCCGCATTCAAATCACTTTTTGAATACCGGATATTTATCCGCATTTTTAATACGGTTGTGGATTGGTCTTGGATTTTTGAGTTATCCACTGACCTGCTTAGTCATATATAGTTGGAAGCTATATGTTTTAACTGCAGTATGGTAAATATAATAAGAGGCAGTCTATCCACGCTCGCCCAAGAGCGACTGCAGTTTCACTTTGCTGACACCGGATAGTTGGCATATATTATGTTCTGATTGGATGGATACAACTTTTCCATTTTGTTATAAATTGGAGGTGGGTCCCATTTTAAAGTTGAGGTCCAAACAGGGTAGTCTGTAATATCCCTCCACTATACCCATACTATCCAAGAGTATTACAGGGTAACACTATTAGATAATATGGTAAAGGAGGCTGTATAGGGTACACACATGAATATTACATTGGGCTAACACTAGTATGTATCTCACAAAAAAACTAAAAACTAAAACATCCATTCGTACATAGTATCGACATAAAGCAATGAACACATGTACCTCCGGGATAGAATAATACACAGTATATACAAATGAACACCAAGTCATAAAGCATAACTGAAAATATAATGCATTACAAAATATAAGGTCTATCTCACTAGGACAATATATACAATTCAATTTCACAATCTAAGAACTCATAGCCATCTCAATACAAACAAATACAAGGAGATGTCTAAATAAAATATATACAGACAACTCGAATAGGATATAATATGTATTTTATCTCCTCTAAAGCCCAATCATCCAATAGCTAATTTCCCTATAACTGAAAAGTCTCGGACTAACTCGGGTATTATACAAATAATAAACGGGTCAGACTGTATCTAAATCCTATGTGGATACATAACAATAAGCATGGTATAACAAGCAAAGCACAAACGTGAAATAATGTAACATCTTTCATAACTTCATAAGAATATACTAAGAATATACCATGCCTTATATCTCAAAATCCGCCAAGAAATACATATAAGAATCATGACAACTGTAAGTTTGGTGATAACTATAGAACACATTAAAATCTCAAAATAATATGGATAAGCGCACAACATATCCATAATAACCACAACAAAGGAATGTTTCCCATGTCAAACCAAATCCCAAGGTCAACAACCAAAACAAATGTCTAGACTTGCAGCCCTAATGGAAGTGCAAGCTTCCGACTGTTCAGCACTAAAAATATAAATTAAGAAGTCACAATCCTAAATAAACAATCAAAGCATCAAATCTCAAATTACAGCCATAATGGAAGTATGGAACCCAATAGAATGAAATCCAAGCAAAATGCAAATAATCAATATCCAGGAGTACTAACTCAACTTTCAGTCCTAATGGAAGTATGGACTTCTGATGGTTAGTCCTAGGAGATAGCTAGAAACACAAGTCCCAAATAAAACACACTTCAACCAAATATTGAAAGCGATATCCAAATAATTATCTCGACCTACAATCCTAATGGAGGAGATAACTTTCGACTGTTAGGCCCTCAAAGATCCAAAAATATAAACTCAAATTAATATCAAAGCCAACCAAAAAATGAATATACAAAGTCATATATCTTAATCCCCAATCCTTAGAGAGACGGAACTCTCAACTGAATGGTCTTAAGAGATAAAAAACAAATCAAACAAAAGGAAGATATCTCAATCATATGCTATTATTAGAGAATGACAAACAAGCTCACAGCTTATTTGTAATGTCATAAATAAACATAAAGCAGCTGTCTTGGGTTAATCTAACACAAATGACAGACTAACAAGCAGCTAGTCTCTAATGTCAATGATTATCGTCTCCAATGAGGTGTTAATATCAAATATCTCAAACAAAAATAGATCTACCTAAGTCATCCACATGGAAGATAGACGTACCACGACACTGCTTCAGGAAACACTAATGGCTGCAGCCCGTTTCCTATAGTACCTAAGTTACTCCTAAAACCATGACACACTTATCCATCGCGTGTCATAAACAAGTTGTCGGGCTATGCCAAGCTTTATCCACGATTCTTACTTACCCTCGGTAACAGGTTGTTGGACCTTAAGTGATATTGGGACAATGGCTCTAATGAGAGAAATACTCTCAACCTACAAACTCAGTAAGGTGACATCATGGATGCGGGATGCGAATCCGTAATCAAGCTCGCTAGGATGGATAACTAGCCTATCCGGTGGGCCTAATCCACTGCTCTCTATAGTGGCGTGAACCCTATGATGTAGATTCCCAACAAATTATCATGACTATATAAGTCCTAATGTAAGTAATAACTCGTACTCTCGTTTCTAGGAGCCTTGATGAGAGTGACAACTACTACCCTCGACTATATGAGTCCTGATGATAGCATATCAAAATAACAAATCCTCGACTACAAGTCTTAAGAGTAAATAATAATATAACTCGGCTAGTTAGTCCTAAGAGAATAAATCCATAAGTCCCAACATATCTCCAACCTGTAGCCCTTAGAGAGTAATAGAACTCTCAACTAAGCTCGAAGGAGTCACCTCTAACGATAACATAAATTCCTAACCATCTCCTGAATACAAGTGACATCTACCCACTGGTAATGGTACAAGTATTACTTGAGTGTCCCATACCACTTAGTCTTACTCGAATGTTTACTAGAAGCTAGTAAAGTACACTCATCAAATCAACATTTATTCTATAATAAGAGTCGACAAAGTAACCAAAAAAATAATACTGAATGCCCATCCCAAACGGTATTACTAATTTCTTTATTCAACATCCTCACTATATAGAATTAAACCATAACAAACAATAGTATAAATCCTAACAAATTAAATCATATATGAAAGGAGATTATAACTCAAAACTCTTAACTCCATTTGAATATTTTTCTATTTAATTTAATGTTAAAATAGCTCATATACTTTTAAAAGAAAATCCCCTTTCGAAAATATCATTAAAATTTCCATATTCAATTTCACTTAAAAATCTCTTTTTTCATTTTAAAACAACATTATTTCCAAAACACTTCCCAATAATCATTTCATTTCACAAACACTTCTATTTTTTTATAAATATGTAATCATTTCATTTCACAAACACTTCTATTTTTTTATAAATATGCTTTAAATAATTTTTAAAATATCAAAAATAATTTTTCGAAGCTTTTAAAAATATTTTAAATAAAAAAATCAATAGATCGCATAAAATATAAATTAGGGAGGAAAATGCTCCAAAATCATCGATATAGATTTTATTGTTTGACCTGAATCGAATTCCGGTCATTTATAAATGTAAACGCAACAAATAAAAATTTATGACCATCTCAATCAACGGTTCGAATGAGAGAAATTACTCTCAAATGAATGGCCCTAAGAGATATAAAATATATGAAATGCAAATGGACAACATCTCCATTGCCTTCTAAATAATCCAACATACAAAAAACCCAATATCAATTTCAAATCAAATCACTATCATGCAATCAAGAAAATATCCCAAATAAATAATTCATCCAAACAGTGCAATCAATAGTTGCAATTTAATCAACCAAGTAATTCAATTAATAATCTCAGTCCAAATAAGCAATGCAGTCAATATACATGATATTTATTTTTCAAGCAATAGGAAATATATCTAGTAGTGAACTTAGAAACTCGCTGAAACTCCTAGTGAAGTCTATATCACCGTCCCTGAGTTACGCATCAACCACCTTTGGTGACTGCAGCCGATGTGCCAACACAGCACCAATCATCATCGATCCAAATCTCCAGCTGCCACCAGCCCAAAAAAGTATATGCCTGCAACCTTGTTGTGGTGCTCCACATTTGTAACTACCTTGCTGAAATTGCCAGCATTCGTTCGACAACCAACGGTCACAACTATTGCATCAAGCTCCATTGTCAGCCACTCCACAATGTCATAATGCTCCAACTAGCACGCCAGCCATCGTCGATCACGCGCTCTCCCTAGAATGTCACTGTGGTATCAAACCTATCACCAATCACATTGCGACCTCCCTTTTTCTCCCTCGTTCGATGCCAAAGTCAATCGATGCCTGCACTAATTGTGGTTGCTCCTCCCCTTAACGTCGATTGTCATTACCCTCAATTCATGCACAGTGTGTTTATATATATATATATATATATATATATATATATATATATATATATATATAAGAATCAATTTTTGAATTAGGTGAATTATAGAAGAGGGTTTGGGCATGGATGAAATATCATAAAGGGAATCATTGATGTTTAGAAGTTGAACAAGAAAAAAGGACAAGGCATTTTATTTACTAAATAAGCTTAGGCTTTGAATTTTAGTTCAATCTATTTTCTTTTCCTTCCATTCAAATTTAAATTTTGATCGTTGACATTTATTTATAAATATATTTCAATTCTTTTTAAATTGATTCACACTTTCCTTTCTAAATTATATTTCAATAATTGACCAATTTTAACTAATTTTAAAATGTACCCGAAATGAATTTATTGGTTTAATTTAATTTACCTGCAATAAAATCTTTTATTAATAGCCTTCATTTAAATAAATGTTCATTTTCAAAAATAATAGTAATCAGATATCAAATTCAAAATTTCTATTTTAAATAAATTAATTTATTTTACGGCATAAAAAGAAGGTTTGTTGCAGATTTCCCTCTTAAGTAATGTAATAACCTGAATTTTGGTCTTCTTCATTGATTAACAAACTGGATTAATTAATATAATATTGAATTTTAGATTGAACGATTGAATCTGATCAGGTAAATATTTATATTTGTAATTGTGTTGTATATATATACATAGATTTTAAATAAAATTATGGATTACAAATTGAATTTGTGTTGCTTAATACATACATATTTACACATATAAAAGATCTAAACATGTATAATATTTTAAACATAAAAATTTTTACCTTAAAATTTAATTAGTGCATGAATATAAGACAAGTGTAACAAATCTAAATAAACATTAAAATAAATGTAATAAAACATTTAAAAACATGATTATATTTAATAAGAAATTGATTTAGGATAAATTTAAATACATTTATAAAATAAGAAATTTATTTTTAATATTAAAATAAACATGTGTTAAGTTTTTAACCCATAGAGAAGACACTTGTAATTAATCTACAAACTAAAGTAACAAGTGGCAATGTTAAATTATTATTTTTTTAAATTAAATATTATAGAGAAGAAAAACTCAACAATTCATTTTTATTGAAACCCTTTTCTTCAAATGAAAACCGAAATCAGGTTTACAGGAATTAAAAACTAAATTCGATAAAAATAAAGAACTCAGGTTTTCATTTTCTACTCACTATCAAAACTTGGAAAACATAAACTTGAGAGAAGGAATGAAAGAAACAAGTATTTCCTGTAAGATCAAGGGAAAAACTCAAAACAAAGTGCAAAGACAAAGTTGAAGATGGGACCAAAGCTTCAAACAAACAAATCAAATCAGGCTACTGCATGCAAACTTGGGAACAAATGCAAGTTTATAAATCAAGCAACTCAGGTTTAAAAACAGAAGCATTTTTCCAAAATGGCTCGGTCTTCTGTTTAAGGTGAGTGATCTAACCTAGTTTGCTCTATTTTATAGAAATGCCTGTAAGTAGATTTTAAATCAGAAAATTTAAGTAAGATAAATTTCTGCATGAAAAAATTTTGAGTTGATGAATGTATTGCATGTATAAATATATAAATGAAATCTTGGTATTTTATTGTTTTAAATCTGTGCATGTTCAATCTGCTTGACCTTCTCTGTATTTACAAGTTACAGAGTAATTTTAAACAAAAATTTCAAAATTTAATTAACAAATCACTGTTAAGCCTGAATTTTCAAATGCAGTGGGATTATTTAAACTTGAATAAAGGTTTAAATTTTATTCAAAAAGAATTTATTTGAAAATCTTTTGAATCAGGAAGTTAAAGTGAATTTTTTTAGAATCATGATAAAATCAAATATTGAAATTAGTTGATTAAATTTTACATCTTAAATCAACTTGGTAAAACATGAATTTTAAAGTAAAAATCAGGATTTTTAAGTTAGTTTTGAGGCAGAATTTGGATGTTGACCCGATGACTGTATTGGGCAATTATTGAGTGACTGGATCGATTCTAGGGATCGAGCTTTGGGTTGAGGTTGTAATGGAGATCGATGTACCTAAGAAAATAGTGGAAGTGGGAATCATTCACGAGGAATTCGTAATTGGGGGAACTAGGGTTCTACTCAGTGTTTTTGTCGAGTTTGTAAATAAGGGCAGAGCGTCTTCTATGATGGGTCGAGTTTCATCAAACTAAGGGATTTTCTTCCGGAATGGATAATGATTGCGAGGCCGGGATAGCAATGAGTCCGGTGGTCAGAGGGAGAGGATCGGGGCAATTTCAGGTGACGTTGAGAGTTCCAGTTTGATATAAACTGCTCATTTTCGTTTTGAGGAGTATAAGGGCGAATCGATGTTTTGAATCGATTGTAGAGTCGACATGCGACTTGCCATAGGCGGTGAGGTACGTCGGAGCAGTGGTAAACGGCCGTGCATGTGCGCGGCGATGGCCTCGTGTGTCGGAGGGATGGGATGTGAGCAACTCGAAGTAACGCTCGTGCTAGGGAAGGAATGACTCGGGTTTATGCTCGTGTCTGAAAGAGAAATACATTGTAATTAATAAGGACTTGCTCGTGAGGAACTGGGGAAGGAGTGGGATTTGTTGGAGTGAGGTTCGGGCTATTCTTGTTTTTGCTCGAAGCTGAAGATCATTGAACTCGAAGTAGTTGGGATATGGGCTCGGGTAAGAATGGTTGTTTCAGGGTTATACATAAACCTGTCAGTACTAGGTTTGAGTGTTTTCAAATAGGAAGGATACTCAAGTTACTTGAGTTTATTTTAGTATTGTTCGAGCTAGATTAGGTTAGACTTGAACAGATTGTAGCTAGTATTAGTTTTGATTCATGGTTAGAAAACGTGTTTTATTTTCAAATTAAAACCGAATTTTTAAAGTATAAAGCAAAAATTTAAATAAAGTTTTAAATCTAAAATTTCAAATTATGGATTCAAGTTAATTTGAATCTTAAGCTGGAAACGAGTGAAGTTTTAAATTCAAATTTGTTTAAAATACTTTAAAGGGGTTTATTGTTTTAAAAAAAATGTTTTAATGAAATTTGTATTTAAATTAGGAATTGAAATACAAAGAAATGTTTTAAACAAAGTTTAAATTTGATTTGAATCTGGATTTGAATCTTTGTTTCAAATAGATTTAGGTTTTTATAAATTTAAGTGTTTAACAAATTTGAATGATTAAGTAAAAATATAAAGGGTTTGAATTTAAAAGGAATTTGTTTAAACTTTTGTAAAAGTTTCTTTTATAAGAAAAGTATTATTTAAATTTAAAGGTTTTTAATTGATTTTAAATTGTTTACTGAAGTTAGATTATAATTTAATGATTCGTATGCATTTAATTAATAGGGTAATTAATCGGATAATTAATTTGATTAACAAATTAATGAAATAGATATTACTTAAGGTAATTAAGGTTTTTAAACTTAAGAGTTTAAGATTAATTAGCTTGTAATTTAAGAGTCATTAATTGATAAGATTAGTTCTTAATTAATGATTAATAATTAATTAATCAAGTAATAAAGGATTAATTAAGTTATTGTTAATTAATTAATCAAGTAATTTATTCATTAACTATTAACAAGAGGTTATTACTTAATATAAAGGAATTATTATGAATAATTACTTAATGAAGTAATTAAAGGATTAATTACTCAGCATAACTTAGATGATGTGGTTAATTTTAGTTAATTCAGTTTAATTAATTAAAAGTAATAAATTGATGTTGAGTTAAGTATAATTACTTAAGGTAATTAATGAGGTATAATTACATAGTAAAGTAAATTAGTGGATAATTACCAGATGTAATTAATTAAAGGATAATTACTTGATGGAAGAAAATTAAGTAATGATTACTCAGTGTAATTGAAGGATTAATTTATCAAAATTTATCAAGGAGTTGGTTTAATTGATGAAGTAATAAAGGAAAGTTATTTTCTGATTGTGATTAATCAAGATTGATTAATAAATGTAATTAAGTTAAAAGTTAATTATTATATGAAATTTAAGAATAATTAACTAGTGAAAGTAATTAGGGGATCATTAATTAATGTAATTAAGGGAAGTAATCAATCTTGCTTATTAATGATTAAATGATAACGGGTGCTTTTGATTTGGTTGATATCTCTGATATGAATTGCTTTGCGATATGATTTGTTGAATGGACGATGACCATGTGATTATCAATCAATTATGAATTGTTGTGTAAAGGTGTTATTCGATAGTTTAAGTTGAATTGTAATTAATTGGACAACTTGGGTTTAAATGACATAGGATTCGAAGAGACCGAAGTCGGGTATTAGTTAATACCCGAAACCACTTCGATTCTTATAAATTTGATATGTGAAACTAATAGGCTGAAGTGGAATGACTTAAGTAAATTGGACCATTTAAATCTAAGTTTTGGCACTTAGAAATTGATGTGTGAAATGGTTGATGTCTATGACAGCTTGTGAAGTTGTAAATTGATATAAGTTACCCCGGGTTTATATAAGTTGCATGCTTTTGTATTCTTTGTTAGATGGGTTTACTCACGCTGGTTTCCAGCCTGACCCAGGTGTTACTTTGATGTAATGCTCGGGTCAGACCGAGTATTACAGATTTTTAAGTAAGGACGTTCTGAAGCTCAGGAGGCGAGCTGGATGGCAGAGACGTATGGAGAGTTTCACTATGATATTGTATATATCTAAGACATGTTAAATGTATCTATCCAGTGTTGAATAAAATTGTTGTAACTCTGATATTGATGTAAATTGATAGATACAGTTTTCTTTTGTATAACTATTATTGATATTATATTTTATCCGCTGTGAATGTGAGTTTGTGTGTTTCTTTTTTGTTCTTCTTCTATCTCTTTCTTCTTTTCTCTAACTATTTGGAAACTTCGGGATCGAAATTTCCGGGTCGTTACAAGCAAATTACGTCCTTGCAATTTATTGCAGGGAAACGTCATACACAACTCATACCGTGATTTTCATTATATTCAACAAATTTCTACAAACATACACAATCCTCTATGTATTTTTTACACTTTAATTCATTTTTATTGTATGTTAAGAATTTAAATAGATTTATTTAATGCTTTCTATTTTTTGCATATAATATAATCATAAGAAAAAAATTCAACTTTCGAAATTTCTGGAAATTTCAACGAGTGTCCTTTGTACATAAAGTGTTTCAAACTATTACAATATGATAAAATAGATATACATCGACTCAAACATGGTCGAAAACAATTTACATATCAGAATATTACCACATGGCACAAATTCCACATTATACATCTCTCTTTTAAGTAAAACGCACCTTATTTTGCATTCTGAAGTGAGTTCGCTTAATTCATATACAATTATGCGCCAAAATTAATCCAAAGTTTTCGTGTACCTATGCTTAACTCAAATCATAACATAAATTTCACTTATATATAATGTTTAATAAGATGATGTACATTTGACTAATTGTACATAAGTAAGCTAACATTGTAACAATATTTTAATGGTTAAAATGATTGAATTAGGTAATGGCCTTTAAAAATAAGTTGTTATATAGTGAATTAACTCACTAAAATATATATCGAATCACATAAATACGAAATACAACTTGAATTAGGGGAAATTTATTAAATGTATACCAATCTAATTCAAAATAAGTGCACAGGCCTACTTAACAGATTCATGTTTTTAACCGTGAAAAAATTTCGCAAAACACTAAATAAAAGTCGTAGCATATGTTTTAAGCTTTTTAGAATGGGAAAAATCATCAAAACTGTTCAAAAGTTATGCCCAAATGAACACAACGTATATTAATAAGAAAATACATTCAAGCTAGATTTTCAATTCATTTTCAACCATATTTAAACACTAGCAAATGCCAAAATTTCAAAAAGTAATGAACATAAAAAATGTTCCATACTAAAATATATTTCAGCTGGAAAAAGAGTCATTGAAATCGGATAAACCATTTAAAAGTTACAGATAATAGAATTAAGTGCAAATCAATAGCCTAAGAATTTTGATGTACATGGCAATTAAAAAATTGAAAGCGCACAAGCTCACAAATTTGCATACTCACTCAGAGTACAATTTTTTTTAATCAACTTAACAATGCATTATAAGGCTATATCTTATATGCTTCGGAATGTTGGGTTTTCATTTTCACTTTTTTTAAAGCATTTAGCTCACACTTCATGCAATTAGTTTACCAAAATGGTAATTGATCAGGTAATAAATAATAACAGCATGACCAATGACTGAGTGTAGATGGACTTTATATTTTCCTTTAACTACAGTTAATTTTAACCGAAGATAAACAACCAATATAGTTTAATTTTAGTTTTTTCTCTAATTAATCCTTTGTATAAATTAACCATATGAATTAATGAAGTAGAACATATATCATTCCACTTTTATGTAGTGTATCCTTCCATCATGAACATACTTACTGTACGTCCCCTTTCTTAGCAAATTACATTATAGAATTTTTTTTTATTATTTTTAAATTCTTATTAGCAGATGCGAAACTAAATATATTCATTATACTTTCTATTCAATTAACACCGTTTTTTCAATCATTGTGTTATTTTCCAAAATATTATTTTCTTTTCAAAATATATTATTCCTTTCAAACTGTAGTGTCAAAATGTCGCATCCCAATATTAGAATCCTATTGATAACATTGGCCAGGCACATCGATCAAAATTCTTAAAACACTCGACGGACAAATTAACACCAAAGATTAACTGCTAAAATAGTTTCCAATCACTTTATAAAATCAAATTCATATTATTATTATTTTCAAATCATTTTCTTGTTTGAATAAAATATTTATTTTAAAAAATCCATGTAATTCATCAATCGTTAACGACAATGAAAATTTATCACATAGCATTCATCTATAGAATCAAACAAGCAATAACACAATAATACGCAAATTCCAAACAAGCAAACAAAGATCTTGAATGAAATATATGTATCTGATTTCGCTGCGAAACTCCGGTCACTATTGGATTCTCCAACTCAACTCGCCGCCTGACAATTTTGGATTGTAAAGTATTTAAAATGGGAGAACTAGGATTAGGGTCATTTACAGCTTCCCTAACCAAGCTACTACACTCACATTTAAGCCACATAGAGGTTTATTAACCATCATCGACACTACTCGTCGGACTAACAACTCCTTTACTATCTCATTCAATAATTTTCTTTTCACTTAGAAACAAATATACATAAGAGGTAGAGATAGAGAATATATATAGTAGGAAAAATAATAAATACATTCTAGATAATTACCCCAGTAGACATCGTATACTCCTAGCATCCCTTTATTACAGGGTAACTACCACACACCCAAAGGGGGAAAATAGGGAATCTAAAGTCACTTTAAGGCCAAGATTCGTGTCATGCATATACTATATTGTTCTGAACTTGTTTTGATACAAATTGCAACACCCCACCTATATACCCATACTATCTAAGAATATTACAGGGTAATATTGTCAGATAATACGGAGAATAAGGCCGTATGGGGTAAAAAATCTCAAAACTACAACATCCATATGTATACAATATTGGCATAAATCAATGAACGTGTGTACCTCCATGATTGAAAAATATACAATACATACAAATGAACATCGGGGTATAGATCATATCTGAAAATATAATACACTAGAAAATTTAAGGTCTATCTCACTAGGACAGTATATACAAGTCAAGTCACAATGTGAGAACTCATAGCCATCTCAATACAAACAAATACAAGAAGACGTCTAAATATAATATAGATAGACAGCTCGAACACGATAAAATATGTGTCTTTTCTCCTTAAAAGCCTAGTCATCCAATAGCTGATGTCCACTTACCTGAAAAACCTTGAACTGATCTGAGTATTATATAAATAATAAATAGTTCAGACTGTATCAAAATTCAATGTGGGTATATAACAATAAGTATGGTATAATAAGCAAAGCCCAAACACGACACAATGTAACATCTTTCATAACTTCATAATAATATACCAAGAATATATGTGCCTTATATCTCAAAATCACCTAAGAAATATGTATAAGAATCACGACAAATATAAATATGGTGATAACTATAAAACACATCGAAATCTAATAATAATGTGGATAAGTGCACAACATATCCATAATAGCCATAAAAAAGGAATGTAGCCCCCATTAAACAAAATCCAAAGGTCAATGGCGAAAACATCTGTCTAGACTTGTAGTCCTAATGGAAGTGTAAGCTTTCGACTATTCAGCCATAAAAATATAAATTAAGATGGCGTTATCCCAAATATACAATAAAAGCATTAAACCTAAACTTACAGCCCTAATGAATGTAATAACTCCTGACTGCTAAGTCATAAAAATAAATTAGAAAATATGGAACGCAAGAGAATGAAATCCAGACAAAATACAAAAAATCAATATCCAAGAATACTAATTTTGACTTTTAGTCCTAATGGAAGTATAGACTTCCAATGGTTAGTCCTAGGAAATAGCTAGAAACACAATTCCCAAATAAAACACAACTAAACCAAATATCAAAAGCAATATCCAAATAATTATCTCGACCAATAGTCCTAATAGAAGAGACAACTTTCGACTGTCAGGCCCTCAAAGATACCCAGAAATATAAACTCAAATTAATAACAAAGCCAATCAAAAACTCAATATAAAAAATCATATATCTCTACCCCAGTCCTTAGAGGGGGTAAATCTCGACTGGATTGTCCTAGGAGATAGGAAAAACAAATCAGACAAAAAGAAGATCACCCGGCCATATGCTCTTATGAGAGAATGACAGACAAGCTTACGGCCTGTCTCTAATGTCATAAATAGACAACAGACAGCTGTCTCAGGTTAGGCAAACTCAAATGATAGACTAATATGCAACTAGTCTATAATGTCAATGATCATCGTCTCTAAAACGGTGTTAATAACAAATATCACAAATAAAAATGGATCTACCTAAGTCATCTAGATGGAAGACTGACGTACCGTAGCACTGCACTAGGAAACACTAATGACCACAGCCCGTTTCCTATACTCACTAAGTTACTCCTAGAATCGTGACACTCGTATCCATCGCATGTCATAAATACGCTATCGGGCTATGCCGAGCTTTGGCCATGATTCTACTTACCCTTGGTAATAAACTGTTGGAGCTTAAGTGACATTGGAGCAATGTCTCTAACGAGAGAAATACTTTCAACCTACAAACTCAACAAGATGACATCACGGATCCAGGACTCAAGCCTATAATCAGGTCTACTAGGATGGATAAATACTCTATCTGGTAGGTCTAATTTACGCACTCTCCATTGTAGCATAAACCCTATGACGTAGATTCCCAAAAAATAATCTCGGCTATATAAGTCCTAACGAGAGTAATAACTAGTACTCTCGACTGCAGGAGTCCTGATGAGAGTGATAACTACTGTTCTCGACTGTATGAATCCTGATGAGTGCATATCAACATAATAAATCCTCGACTACAAGTCCTAATAGTAAATATAAATATAGCTCGGCTAGCAAGTCCTACGAGGACAAACCTATAAATCCCAACATATCTCCAACTTATAGCCCTTAGAGGGTAATAGAACTCTCGACCAAGCTCCAAGGAGTCACCAAAATCCTAACGCATCTCCTAAATATAAGTGACATCTACTCACTAATAGTAATTGAAAAAGTATTGCTTGAGTGTCCTATACCACTCAGTCTTACTCGAACGTTTACTAAAAGGTAGTAAAGTACACTCATTAAATCAACGTTTATTCTATAATATGAGTTGATGGAATAACCAGAAAAATAATACAAACTGCCCCATCCTAAATGGTATCACTAATCCATTTATTCAACATCCTTATTATATAGAATTAAATCATAAAAACATTAGTATAAATCTTGAAAAATTAAATCATATACATAAGGAGATTATAACTCAAAACTCTTAACTCCATTTAACTATTTCTCTATTTAGATTAACTTCAAAATAGCTCGTATACTTTTTAAAAAACATCCCCTTTCGAAAATAAAATCCCTGATTTTGAAAATATAAATTCCATACGTTAATTTCACTTGAAAATCTCTATTTTCATTTTAAAACAACATTATTTCCAAAACAGTTTCATTTTATAACCGCTTTTATTTATTTATAAATATACCTTAAATAAGTTTTAAAATGTTAAAAATAATTTTCTGAAGCTTTCAAAAATATTTTAAAATGAAAAAAATCAGTAAATCGTCTAAAATATTAATTATGTAGCAAAATACTCCTAAATATTTAATATAGATTTTATCATTTGACCCGAATCAAATTATATTGAATTTCGGTCATTTACAAATGTACATACAACTAATAAAACTTTATGATCTATCTGACCAATAGTTCTAATGAGAAGAATAACTCCCAATAGAACAGCTTTAAGAGATGTAAAATTTACGAACCAAAATGCAAACGAAAAACATCTCCTTTGCCTTTTGAACAATCCAACATACAAAAAAACCAATATTAAATCCAAATCAAATTCACTATCACGTGATCAAACATCCCAAAAAAATGATTCATCCAAACAATTTAATCAATAATTGCGATCTAATCGACTAAGTAATTCAATCAGTAATCTCAATCCATACCAATAATGCAATCAATAAGCATGATATTTATTTTTCAAGCAATAGGAAATAGATTTAATTGTGAGTTTAGAAACTCACTGAAACTCCTAGCAAAGTCCATAACGCCATCGTTGAGTTACTATCAACCACCTTCAATGACTGTAGCCGATGCCCCCAACACAGCACCAATCCATCCAAATCTATAGTTGCCATCAGTCTGTGTAGTTAATGCCCCCCCATTACCCCGCTATATCTCATAGCGGATTTCTACCGCTACAATTTTTCCAAATAGCCCCAAATATAGCCTTTCCGCTTTAAGCCTTGCTAATCTGCTATATCCCATTATTCCCATTATATTTCGCTACTTCCTCTATATCTTCTTAAAAGAAACGAATTGAAAACTATAATTTATACATATAAACTTATGAAACTAATTTATTTAATTGAATTTTTAATATATTTTCAGAAATGAAAATACTAAAATATTATACTAAATTCAATTATGTTATATAACAGATTTACGTTTATTTACAGTATATTCGCATATGTTTTTATTTAAAATTATTTATTTCTTAATTATGATTCAATTGAATGTTAATTTTTTCATTTAATAACCATTTATATATTTGCAAAAACATTAAGTACGAGTTTTATATGCTATTTTGGAGTCATCTGCTATATCCCACTATATCCTCGCTACATCCACGCTATGACTTTTTGCACCTCTACCGCATTGAATCCGTGGAGCGCTTTAACTACACACTACTAGCTAAAAAAGTCAATGCTACAGCCTTGTTGTGGTGCCCCATATTCGTAACTTCCTCACTATAATTGCCAACGTCCATTCGACAATCGTTGACCATAGCCATTGGATCGGGCTCCATCATCAGCCACCCTACAATGTCACTACGCTCCAACTAGCACGACAACCATCGTTAATCATGTGTTGTCCCCATAGCGTCGCTCATGATGTCAAACCTATCACCAATCACATCTTGACCTCCCTTTTTCTCCATAGTTCACTGCCAAGGTCGATCGATGCCTGCACCCCATCGCAGCGGCTCCTCCCCCTAACATTGTTATCGATGCTATGAATTCGTGCACGATATTTATGTGTGTGTGTATGTATGTATATGTATACGAGAATCGATTTTGAATCAGGTGAATTCTTGAAGGGTTAGGGCACGTATGGAATATCATAAAGGGCGTGGCTGATGTTAGAAGTTGAACAAGGAAAAAGGGTAAGACATTTTAATTAATAAATAGGCTTAGGCCTTGAATCTCAATTCAATCTTTTTTCCTTCCATTCAAATTAAAATTTTGATCATTGAAATTTATTTATAAATATATTTTAGTTCATTTTAAATTGATTTACACTTCCCTTTCTAAATTATATTTCAATAATTGAACAATATTATCTAATTTCAAAATATTATCCAAAAGGAATTTATTGGTTTAATTTAATTAATCTACACAAAAATCTTTCATTAATAGCCTTCATTTAAATAGATATTCATTTTAAAAAATAATAGTTATCAAATATCGAGTTCAAATATTTTTATTTTAAGTAAATTAATTTATTTTATGGCGTAAACAGCAGGTTTGTTACATAGTCGCTTGATATGAAATGATGCTACCAACATCCATATAGCAATGCGTGTCTAAATTTTTATTGAAGTAGTGAAGTGGGGATGATCAAATCTTCCATCCCCTTATTCTCTGTCCTCTTATGCTAAAAAAATCTCACATATTCATCACAATAAAATGATGAGTTAGAGGAATCCACAATATTTGATGAATGATTGAAAATAGAAAATAAATGGCTGAGATCAATGCACATATAAGAACAGGCAAGACGAGGACAGAGGAATATAACCCATGGTGTAGGTGCCTAATGTCCTTTTATTTTTAGTTTCTTCATTATTTAGCCTCTTAAGTACAAACCATGTTGTTCCTCCAAACCACTTACTAGGTTCGGCCCCAGTCTTATACAGGATTAGTATTACTATTATTATTTAATTTAAAGCGTTGGCTTATAACTAATGCAAATGAAGTTCGATCCAAGATCTCTAAATAATAAATTCAGAGAAATAATAGTATTCCTTAAATAACATTAGAGGTGGGCATAAACCACACTGAGATACAAAAACGCACGACACCGAACCACTAAAATGATTGTATTTTCTAAGCAAACTAAATATCTAAAACTAGACCAATCTGATTTAATACAATGCGGCTACGGTTTAGTGATTGAACCAACCACATCAAACCGGATCAGACCGCTTGTAGGATTCAAATATTTTGATGGTTTTTTTTAATTTATTCTACTTAAAATTACTACAATATTAAGTGTACGAGTGTTTGAACTTATACGATTAGGTAATGAACCATTTTAGTATCAGATACGTATAAAGACATATGCCACACACATTATTTAGGAACGAATGTGTCTTTTATTTGAATACGTTAGAGTTTTTCACTAATGTTCTTATGTTGGTATTTATTTTAAAGTGAACTATTAAAAATATTGAGAAGGGTGTATAAATGTCCCCCTTAATGAATAGTCCCACATTGTGGGGAACTATAGAATGACCCTATTTAAATATAGGATTCTGAAGAGAATGAATGGGCCCTTTAGGCACCAAATGATTTTGCTTGTGTTTGTTAGAACCTTGTATTTTGATATTTTGATCATGACACTATATAAGTATATATTATATGAACTAACTAAATTTGTAGGAGAATAAATTATTCTACACAATGATAGATCGAAGACAAAGATTTCAAATAGAAGTTTCAAAGTTTATAATTGGTTTGTCTATAGTCTAGTTAGTAGTTTATGAGTGTTAAATTCTCTCCTAAGTAGTATATACACACACATATGTTTTAAAATCATATTCAAAAATAGATACATACACTAAGTTTTGATTATAAAAAGTTTATACTCGCATTTCTTTCAAAAAGAAGTTTATTGGGAAGAAATCAATAGTTTCGGTCGGCTGAACGAGGGTGTGCAGTCGATTGAAACATGCACACATGCACAAATTATTTTGAAGGTTTGGTCGACTTAACAATTCCCCTTCAGTCGACTGAACCAGATGTCTTTTAAAAATAAATTTAAATTTTGAAATATTTTAAATTTTCAGTTGACTGAATTTCTTTCATCGATCGATTGAATATTCATAATGGCTTTTTCTAAATGGATACCTTCTTTTAACGAATAGAAACAACTTTTAATCCAACAGTTGTTTTCGTATCTTTTGGCCGAAACTTTTCACGAATGATTACATCTTTTTAACTCTATATATAGACTTGAATTCAGTTGTTTTCAATAGCATAATTCTCTGATTCTATTCTATATTCTTGCTACCTAATTTCTGCTATTTGCTTTCACAAACGCTTTAAAATCACTTGCACATTCAAGCACAAATTTATTTATGATTAAAATTACTTTCAATCTTCACGTACTACACTATATATCACAAAGGAGAAGATTATAGGAAGGGTGAACTTTAAATACTCATCTGTGCCATCTACAGAGCATAATCAGTCAAGAAATCTTATTGTATTACTGAAGTCTTGTTTGGTTTCTCAGACGGTAGAATTCCTACTTGATTTTCTTGGCGGTAGAAGTCCTGTTCGGTTGCTCAGGCGGTGTAATACCTACTTTTTTGGGTTAAGTGAGGGTTGATAGCTAAATTTCAGAAGTAGTCAGGGACTGGACGTAGAACGGGAGTTCGAACCAGTATAAAAATCCCATATGTCATTTACTTGTTTATTTACTCTTTATATTCATATTCTGCACTAGTAGTTAACTTAGATTATATTCCATGTTAAATTTTCTTCTCCAAATCAATTCAAACTAAATAGCTCAAGAACAAAACGACCTCGCTAATCAACCGTCGGACCATCACAAAACCAAATTAGATCTTGGCTTCATGATGAAACTGTCGTCACTCGATTCTAAACCCTACATAGCTCTAGAATATTCGATGGTTCATTTGTCAACTACCCGAATTTCAATGCCTATGGGATCCAAGAAATGGTGGAAGCAAGTGGTCTTGAGAGCTTTCTTAGCTTTGGTGCCAACAATATCATGATTTACCCTCTTCTAAGTAAGTTTTCTTTGCCAATATGAACTTGGATCACCAAGATCCAAGGAATAAGGACGATTGCATTTGGACTCTTGTTTACGGCATCTGGATCAACCTTCCTCTCCAACGACTTGGCTATATTCTTCAATGTCCGTTAAGGTGTTGACGTCAATGATGTTGAATTCGATATGGACAATCGGGATGAGGTCTCTCATCGATTCCTTTCCAATAATATGACCAATCTCAAATCCATCACCTTACGATCAAAGGCGTGGATCTTTCATCATGCTCTTATCTGCTCCATCCAACCTCGTACAGGAAGCTACAAGAAGGTCTACAAGCGTGACTTCCAAGTGCTTTATGAAATATACTCTTCCCAAAACATCGATTGGGCCAAGGCCATTCTTGATGAATTCCTCACTTTCAACCATAAAAGGAGCTTCAAGACTATCTTCTATGGAGCTTACATTATGTGGATTCTCCAAAACTTCGGTATCCCTATCCTCGATGCTGATTTCACTACTACCGGTAATCTTAACACTAAGACGTTAAGTCTTATAGGCTTGCAAAAAACCCCACCTCCTCAAGATATAATTAGCTTCCAATAATGGGTGGTTAATCAGGCTCAAGGGTTCCATAACCCCAGTTGAATCACACTGGCTCCTCCTTCTCCCAACCTTCTCGCCAAGTAGAGGAAGAAGAATACGATGACATTGTAGAACTCCATAGTGAATTTCCACCCAATGAAGGTATTATCACCCTCTCGAGGAATCAAAGCAAGCTTAACCCACATTTGGTCAAGGTTGAGAAATCCATCGTCAAGACCAACAACAAGCTCAACTCAATAAAGGGCTTCTTAAATAAAATTTGAGAAAAAGTCGGTTGTATCGGCTCTACTGCCACAAGTGTAGCCGAAAATCCTCCTGCTCCCTTCTCTTGGACAACATCCACGGAGGAAGAAGAGGAAGAGGAAGAATCTAGTAGTGAGGAAGTTTAGTCTATTTATTTTTTTCTTATGTATATTTTTTGATGTTGTATCCACGAACAAGTATTGTTTATTTTTCTTATTTTAGTGTTAAATCAATGTTGATAACTACAATGCTGTTTTATTTTTCATTTGTTCTAATCCGTGGTATCTATATTGCCTATTGAATCTATGATTGATTAGGAATATAGTTTGGTTAAATTCATGATTTCTGTATTGTCATATATTTACATGAAATAACTCATATTTACTATGCTATCATTATTTAATAATATTCATATTCATATATACCCTAGTGGTTATGCAACTAGTTTTGCTTTTTTTCAATGATAAAGGGGGAGAATTATGAAGATAAGCAGGTTGTTCATTGATTCAAGGGGAGTTTTAATTACTTTTTATAAATTTTATAAACTTTTGAACTTACATAATTGTCATCATCAAAATGAGGGAGAATGTTAGAACCTTATATTTTAATATTTTGATCATGATAACTATATAAATATATATTATATAAACTAACCAAATTTGCAGGAGAAGAAACTATTCTACTTGGCGAAAGATCGAAGACCAAAGATTTCAAATAGAAGTTTCAATGTTTATAATTGGTTTGTCTATAGTCTAGTTAGTAATTAATGGTTGTTAAAATCTCTCCTAAGTGGTATATGCAAACCACATGTTTTTAAATCATATTCAAAAACAGATACACACACACACACAGAGTTTTGATTAAAAAAGTTATACTCACACTGCTTTCAAAAAGTAGTTTATTGGGCAGAAATCAACAGTTTCAGTCGACTGAACGAGGGTATGCAGTCGATTGAGACATTCACACATGCATAAATTACTTTGAATGTTTAGTTGACTTAACACCCCTATTCAGTCGACTGAACCAGGTGTATTTTCAAAATAAATTTAAACTTCAAAATATTTTGAATTTTCAGTTGACTTAATTTCTTTCCTCAGTCGACTGAATATTCTAACGACTATTTTCTGAACGATCACCTTCTTTTAACGAACAGAGACACTTTTAATCCAACTGTTGTTTCCGTTTCTTTTGGTCGAAACTTTTCACGAATGATCACATCTTTTTAACTCTATATATACACTTGAATTTAGTTGATTTCAATAACATAATTCTCTAATTCTATTCTATATTCTTGCTATCTAATTTCTGCCATTTTCTTTCATAAAAGCTTTCAAATCACTTGCACATTCAAGCGCAAACTTATTTGTGATCAAATTACTTCCAATCTTCACGTACTACGCTATATACCACAAAGGAGCAGATTATAGGAAGGGTGTAATCTAAAGACTCATATGTTCCATCTACAGAGCATAATCAGTCAAGAAATATTACTGTATTGTTGAAGTCCTGTTCGTTTGCTCTGGCGGTAGAAGTCCTATTCGGTTGTCTAGGCGGTAGAAGTTCTATTTGGTTGCTCAGACGGCGTAATACCTATTCTTTCGGGTTAAGTGAAGGTTGATAGTTAAATTCCAGAATGAGTCTAGGACTGGATGTAGAATGGGAGTTCAAACCAGTATAAAAATCCTTGGTGTCATTTACTTTTCTATTTATTCATATTCCACACTAGCAGTTAACTTAGATTATATTCCATATAATGATCCATAGTAGCACTATCGATGTTGAGGAGAAAGACCATGCTGACCAACACACAAACATGTGTGCGCCGATCAACCGACTCAACATGACCCGATGGGGTTGGGTTGGGCTTGGCTAATGAGCTGCGTTACTTTTATTTTTTGGCAGTATATATTTTATTTTATTTTTGAACGGTTTTGACTTAGTCATAAGACCCAATAAACCCAGATACTACATTCTCTCAATACTCAACCTCGTTTTTCCTTTCAGATATTTTCTATATAAATCAAGCTATCTTCTCAGAAATACTATCAGTTTTCTATATGAGTTTTTCCCTTCTTCTTTTGCCAAACCATCTTCAGATTCGAGCAATACTTTTGGCTGCTATTGACTCATCAGTTTTTATGTAAGAGGCTGTCAATATTTTATTTATAGCGATGTTTTATCCTGGAGGCACCGCTGCACTACCGATTGCCTTGCACGATTTTGACATAGCGGCAAAACTTCTTAAAAAGAATGATCTATTTCACGACTCAACCGCTAAGTCGCTGCAATCTAGATCAAGGTACGATAATTTTATGTTATGGCTTCAATCATTGATGATTCTATTGGCCATGACGTGAATAAACCATTCAAATTTGAGGGGCTTCATTTCAAACGATAGAAACAAAAAATGCAAATTTTCCTGACCGTCAAGAAGGTGGCGCATGTATTGATGACAGGAAAACCAATGGTGTCGGTAAAAGCAACGGATGTCTGGAAAAAGACTTTGCAGGACTAGATGGACCATGACTACCTCTACAAAAATTATGTTCTTAATCGCTTAAGCGACGATCTGTTGACTACTACAACTCAAACAAGTCAGCGAAGGAGAAATGGGATGTGCTGCAAAAGAAATACAATACTAAGGAAGTTGGAGCAAAAAATATGCCATCAGCCGCTATTTAAAGTTTTCGATGACGGATGATAAATTGGTGGAGGCACAGTCGAATGAGCTTCAAAAAATTGAGCATGTGATCATTTCAGAAGGTATGAATTTAGATGAATGGTTTTAGGTTGTTCTATTAATTGATAAATTAACCCCACTTGAAAAGATTTTAAAAATGTTCTCAAGCATAAGACTTAAGGGTTTTTCTTAAAAAGTTTGATCACTCGTCTTCGTATTGAGGAGAAGGCCAGAAAACAGGACTAGAAAGAAGAGGTGTTTGTTGTTTCTAACAGCATCACTTAGAAATCCACAAACGCAAGTCTAAAACCAAATACAAAATTTTATAAAAATCAGTATTGTAAACTGAATCAAAACCAAAATAATTAGCCTTAGAAAAAACAGCAAAATGCCCCTAAAGAATTATACTGGATAGTTGTTCTTATGTTACAACTATCGCAAACCAGACCATATGGCACATAAGGATCGGAACAGGCCAAATGTTGCACCATAGGCTAACCTAATTGAAGAAGCTTTAGTGGTGATTACTGAGATCAACCTAGTCGGTGGATTAGAAGGGTGGTAGGTAGACATTGGTGTCTTTCCCTATGTCTGATATGATCATGGAATGTTTAAAACGTATAATACTGTTAATGACATAAAAATGATGCTGGAGATTCTCACAACACTACTGTTGTTAGAATTAGGACTGTGTAGTTGAAATTTACTTCTGGAGGAACTTATTGCTAAAAGACGTGATGCATACTCCAAAGATAAGGAAAAAATTAGTATCTGGTTTCTTATTAAATAAAGCTAGTTTGCTCAAACTATAAGGTCTGATCTATACACCATCGCTAAGAATGGTGTTTTTGTTGGTAAAAGTTATGATGTAGATGGAATGGTTAGGTTAAATATTGATTCGAATAAAGTTAGTAGTTCTGCTTATATGCTATGTGATTTCAATATTTGGCTTGTTATACTTTGTCATGTTAATAAGTGACTTATTCATAACATGAACAATCCAGGATTAATCCCTAAATTATCTATAAGTGATTGAAAAAAAAGTGAATATTTTAGTCAAGCTAAAATTACTAAGAACCCACATAATTCTATGTTTAGATAGTCTGAAACTTTAGATTTAATACACTCTGATATGTGTAAACTTGATGGCACTCTAACCAAGGATGAAAAATGCTACTTTATTACTTATATTGATGATTGCTCTGATTTCACTAAAGTCTGTCTCATGAAAATTAATAATAATGCACTTGATATGTTTAAGTTATTTGTCGCTAAAATTGAAAACTAATTTAATAAGAAAATTAAAAGATTTCAAAGTGATAGAGGAATATAACATGAATCTAGCCTATTCATCGAATTTTATAATTTGCATGGCATAGTTCATGAGAGAATTGTAAAATATTCACCTGAAATGAATGGTAAAACTGAAAGAAAAATAGGACTCATAGTGAACTAGTCTTAGCTGTTTTATTAAATTCGGGTGCAACATCACATTGATGGGGAAATTTTGTTAACTGTTTGTTATGTATTAAATAGAATTCCTAAATCTGAGAGAAAATTTTCAGTTTTTGAGATTTTTAAAAATCATAAACCAACTTGTCTTATTTTAAAACTTAGGGCTGCTTAGCATGTATTCGTATGCCAGTCCCTAAAAAAAAATTAAATTAGCAAGTCGAGCATATGGTTATTCCATTAACAACAAAGCATATAGATTTTTCGATTTGAATGCTTGAGTTATTATTGAGTCAAATGATGCTGATTTCTTTGAAAACAAATTTCCTAAACTAAGAAATAGTGGGGGAACATCTACTACTAATATTCCAATAACTGGGAAAAATAAACATAATGCATAAATTGAATATGATCCTAAAGGAAGTAAAAGAGTTAGGACAGCTAAAGATTTTGGTCCAGAATATTTTGCTCATGCACTAGAATGGGATCCTCTTAATCTTAAAGAAGCATTATCTTCTTTAGATTCAGACCTCTATCAAGAAGCTACAAATGATAAAATGGAATCTTTTGAATCTAATAAAATATGGCATTTAGTTGATTTACCTCCAAGTTGTATAACTAACCTGATGGCACAACTGATAAACATAACGCTCGTCTTGTAGCCAAAAGATTTAGACAAAGAGAAAATATTGACTTTTTGATACTTTTTCATCTGTAACTAGAATAACATCTACTCGAGTATTGATTCCTCTTGCCTCAATTTATGATTTACTAATTCACCAAATGGATGTAAAAACTGCTTTTTTGAATGATGAATTAGAAGAATAGATTTACATGGACCAACCTGAAAGATTTTTTATACCTAGTCAAGAGCATAAAGTTTGTAAATTAAATAAATCTCTATATGGTCTTAAATAGGCACCTAAACAGTGGCATAAAAAATTGATAATTTAGTTAATTCACATGGTTTTAAATTAGATGAAAGTGACAAGTGTATTTATTATAGATCCAAGAATAACATTTGCACTATCATATGTTTATATATGGATGATTTGCTCATATTTGATTCAAATATTCATATTGTGAATCATGTTTAAGTCCATATTATGTGCTAATTTTGATATGAAAGATCTTGGTAAAGCGGGTGTAACTCTAAGAATTATGATTACTAAGCCTGAAAAGGGAATTTCTTTAGATCAGTCTTATTATATTGAGAAGATGTTATATTTCTTTGAATGTAAACCTACTAGTACATCGTATGATCCTATTGTCAAACTGTTTAAGAACACCGATGAAAGTGTAAGACGGTCTTAATATGCAAGCATCATTTTTAGCCTTTGGTGTGCCACTAGTTGTACTAGACCGGACATAGCCTATGTCGTGGGATTACCGTGCAGATTTATAAGCAAACTGGCATAGAGCATTGGCATGCCATTGAAAGGGTCATGAGATACCTTAAAAGAACTACAAATCTTGGATTACACTATCAAAAGTTTCCCGCTATCCTTGAAGGATATATCGATGCAAATGAGAATACTTTATCAGACGATTTCAAAGCAACCAGTGGATATATTTTTAGTATTGAAGGAGCAATTATTTTTTGAAAATCTAAGAAACAGACTATTTTGGCTCGATCCACTATGGAGTCATAAATGATAGCACTAGTTAATGCTAGTGAAAAACTAGATTATTTAAGAAATCTGCTAGTTGAGATCCCTTTATGGAAAAAATCGATACCAGCTGTGTTGATCCATTGCAATAGTACGATGACTATTGCAAAAGTTGAGAACCTTTATTACAATGTTAAGAGAGGGAAAATTTATCGTAAGCACAGTAGTGTAAGAGAGTATATCTCTTCAGGATCTGTCAGAGTGCCTCATGTACGCACTGATGAGTATCTGACGGATACTTTGACGAAAGGATTGGCCAAAGAAAAAGTTTTTCTACATCTAAAGAATGAAGCTATTTCCCTTAGAATGAGTAGTCATTCATAATAGTAACCCAATCTAATAACTGGAGATCCCAAGAACTAGGTTCAATGGATAATAACAAGTTATCTATTGACATTGACTGAACATGCTGGTTTTTATTAGATAAAAGCATGTAGTCCTGAAGCGTAAAAGGATGAGTTTAACCCTTAATGAAATCTATATTCTATATGAAGTGGAATGCCTAGTTACAAGAGTACACTTGATAGATTCACCTACGTGAATGTGAAAATGTGGCCGTTTCGTATGAAATTTTGGATAAAATTCCTAGAATGTTCACTAAATTGAGATAGACGTGCATAATCTTCAAAGCATGGGCTATAGACTGCACCCTAGAAAGGTTGTGTATGGTTTGATGTTAGAGACAGAGTTCATGACTACAAGTCACTTTAGTATAATCTTGATCTTACTCACCATACAAAGTTCAAATCGAAAGATACCTTTGTTTATGCGCCATCTTATAAAATCGAAATTGCTCGAGAAAATTATTTTTAAAAATTTAAGTGGGGGATTGGTAGAATTTTTTTTAAAGTAAATTATTAGAAATATTGAGAAGAGTATATAAATGTCCCTCTTAGTGAATAGTCCCACGTTGTGGGGAACTGTAGAGAGATTCTATTAAAATATAGGATTCTCAAGAGAAAGAATGGACCCTGGCAGCCAATATTTTCTCTTGTGTTGAGTAGGGAGACCATGCTGACCACCATACACATACATATGCCGATCGACTGACCCGACCCGACCCGGACCTAGCTTGGTTTATTTTGGCTAGTGTGGTGTATGACTCGTATTTTTTGGTGGTATATATTTCTTTTAAACGGTTTTGGCTTGGTAATAAGACTCAGTAAACTCAGATCCTATATTTTATCATGACTCGCCCCTGTTTTCTCAGACATTTTCTATATGAACCGAGCTATCTTCTCAGAAAAAATTATCTGCTTTCTATACGAGTTTTTCCTTCTTCTTCTGCCTAAACCATCCTCAGTTTCAAGCAATACTTTTGAGTGCTATTGACTCTGTGCAAGAGGCTCTTTGTGTGTGTATGACCGTTCTATCTTGAAGGCGGCGCTGCACTACTGACTGTCTTGCATGATTTTGGCGTAGCCACGAAATGTTTAAAAAAGAGCGACATAGTCTGTGACTCAGCCGCAAAGACACTGCAAATCCAGATCAAGATACAACATCTTACTATTTATTCAATAATTATTTTCAAACAAATGTAACATGCGTTCGAATCGAATCGAAATCGGACTGTATTATCATTAAACCGGATCGAAACTAGACCATATTAAAAAACTATATTACAGTTATTGATTTTCACTAACAATGTGATGAGATGCGAAAACAGATTGAACTCTATACTGGACTGAACCGGCCCACACCCACCCCTAAAGATCATCAATTAACACGAAGTTTTAATACCATTGCCGAGAACATTTGGATATAAAAGCTCAAATGGACTACTAAAAAAGATATGGGAGAGGAATGAAAAGGATGAATGTGATGTTTTTAAGTGGAAATGTTATCCAACCAATAATCTGTGAGCAAATGTTGTGCAGTATTAAATTTAATTTTCTTGTGTATGTTCATTTGTGCATCGTTATGTCTTGTTATATATCATCATCGAAAAATATAGCATGTAGTGATGTACATGATTCAAGATTTTACAGTCTTTTCACGGAGATTTTCATCTGTTGACATGTATATTTTGCATGCTGTGCAGTGCAGTTTAAATCAGCATTATTAAATATATATCAGATCACTGTTGTATAAATATTCTTTCCTTGTTTTCTTCGTCTACTGAGTCATAATGACGCGTTTTTATGAGGCTTTTTAGCATGCCGTACAGATCCAGCTAATACAATGTTTGGGTTCTTGAAATTTTACATATGGGACTGCTGTCAAACGGCCCTACCTTAAATTTTATTGTCGAAATCGATATTATGAAGCTGCCATGAAAGTTGCAAAGAATCCTATGTGCTCCTTGTTTGAATGCAAACTTATCAAACTTATTCTTTTAAGCTTGTGCTTTTAGGTTTTCATTATGTTCGATCAAGGTTGATAAATGTTCTGACGGACCATTTATTAATAGCTATATCTGCATTCCAAAATGGATTTTTTGTAAATATTTCCACTGTTTTGTATAGGCACAATATGTTTATTAACATGCCTTTAGTAAAGAAGTAAGACTAGAAATTATGGTTCACTAACAAAATATAGCCAGTTTTCTGTTAACACAAGTATAGTACAAATTCTTATATCAAAGAATAGATCAGTTAATTTAAAGTCAGTGTTGAATATGTATCATTTGAATGAGCATATTCTATAAATTAGGTGTTTGCACTAGTTGCATTTCGCATTAACCTGTTTTGTGATTGGTTATGAATTGGAAATAAAGCTGTCTACTTACTCCAATGCAAAATAATTCAAGCAAAGTGTGTTAACTAATTTAAGGAATTGCTATACGTTGACATTCGTTATATTTCAGGTTTCGGGTCAACAAATTAGTTATGAGTGAGCAGTCAATGTTTTATTTACGCTTAATATGTTTCTATAATATGCTTCATTTCAGGTTTTAAGATCCACGCTAGTATATATCTGGTTAATTTGATAAAATAATTTGTTTCACTCCTTCCCAAATATGTTTTTGATATAACCTGCTTTATTTACAGTTAATCAAAGTTAGAGTACCTTAATTCAATTCCATTATCTGTTGATTTCTACATTTTTTATACAGTTAACACTTCATTACAAGTTCATAAGCTGTAAGGTGTACTTAATGTACGTCTTTTGAATGCTATTGCTCAGAATTCATAACTACCCTTAACTATATTTTTAAATAATTAACCTACATTTATTATCAAATGTTATGTTATAGAATTAAAGTTATACGCTTGAATTGGATTCAATAATCTAGCTCTTACTAAATGCAAAACAAGGATCGAATATTAGGTTGGATGTTGACTGTTGTGATAGTGTGAATAGATTTGATGGCTGACCCTTCTTTTCTTTTTTCACTTTCCATCCAGATAATTTTAATAACATATGACTGGCTTGCTTAACACTACATATATCACAGCCTCAAAGTAAGCAAGACAGCAAACTCCAGCTTAACAATGTATTTTTCTTCCATGCACCATCCTTTTACTTTCCTTTAATTTGAACAGACAATCTCCTATTTCATCATTATTATAATGATTATTAATCTGACCTTATACACTATAAATATCATCATTCTCACTTACACTGAAGAGAACAAAAAGAGCTACTTAAAAAGCAATAATGGTGATGAAGAGCAACAGCAGCGAGAAGAAGAAGCAATACAAAGGAGTGAGAATGAGGAGTTGGGGTTCATATGTTTCGGAAATTAGAGCTCCAAATGCGAAAACAAGAATATGGTTAGGTTCATATTCAACTCCAGAAGCAGCAGCACGTGCATATGATGCTGCTTTGTTATGCCTCAAAGGCAAATCGGCTTCACTCAATTTTCCACATTTAGCTCACAACCATTTTGCTGATCCTTCCACTTCAGTGTTGTCGCCTAAAGCGATCCAGAGACTCGCTACTGCTGCTGCGAATAATGATAACAATAAAAATAATGCTGATACTGAGCCACTGGGTTCAACTTCTTTTGTTTCTGAATTATTCGGTAGCAGTATCGAGGGTGTTGGTAGTAGTGATGATATGGCATTTGACTTCGGAGCCTTTCAGTCTCCCAAGTTTATGGATTTTATGATGAATGATTTGAGTTTTTTCGCAGTGGATAATGTGCAGGAATTGGATGAGGTTGATGATATCAATCTTTGGAATTTTTGCTGAGAACGATCGAAGTATTGATAGTTGCTGTAATACTAATGTGAAAAACTAATAGAGGAAGATAATTCATTGCATTTTGTTCAGTTTTATTTTTAGCATAAAGTGAAAACAATGTCTTAGGCTGTATACCACTTGCAGCCATTGGCTGGTTAATGATTTTTTTTAAAAAAAAAATTTGATCAGCGAACTCCTTTCCTTATTTTCTTGTATGTTTTCCCTATTTTCTGCATTAAAAAAAAAGGAAAATAAAATTATTATTGACATTTCCACTACAGAGTTTCCTACAGTTGGTTATATGCCGTAGGAAATGCTTAGACATACTCCCAGCTAGGGCTATTGTCATAACTCAAAATCCTCAAATCTGACCACTTGACCTACCTGAATCCAAGCTCCCACCCTAACAGAAGGCAAATCAATACAAGTTGGACCAGAGGTATCAGAAGCAGCTCAGTTTGACCCTAGCCAAGCTTGGAAACTATCTCCGCTACTGCCTACCCCTAAACAAAATTTCTATGTTTTTTCTACTTCGATCGTAGGATGACTTAGGTAAATTAAGGTCATTCCCTTTTTTTTTTTGTACAAGTATAGGAACTCTCCTATGCCTTAACTCGCATTTTATGTTTTCCTACGCTTTCCCTTCGAATTTGTAGGGACGATGAAGGTAAATTTTTAGCAATGTTAGAAAGAATTAAGCATGGAGTATGCCTAGTTATATTTGTTAACCAAATGGATAATTCGTGTTACATTTTTTCTATTTCTCAGATAGAAAATATGTATAAATTTTATAATGTATATTATATACATATGTAATTAATGAAAAACGGCTGGTTTTACGATTGTTCCAAACAACCACAAGTACGTAACTCTTTGATGACCTCAATGATCATGAGTCGCGGAGAGCATTATATACACTAATCTCAGCATATGTGTCGATATCATTTTCTCTATGCCTTGTGAGTATGAACGTTGAAGAAGTTGTGTTCTGTTTTATCGATTCAACACTCATGATCATAAACATTTCATAATTGCAATCGATAAAACACTAATCCTAGAGAATTTTCTACTCAGGTATGTTTAATGCTTATTAACTCATTATTCATATCACGGTATAAAAAATACATATAATCAAAAACAAAATCAAGAACATACATAATTTCAAACAAGATTGTTTATAGAACTAAGATTATATAAAACATTACATAATTACCCTTAAATCACACTCCTTAATTCGATCGATGATAACAAACTTAAAAATATCTAATGCATAATGAACATAATGAAATTTTGTAACACTTGGTCTTTTTCCTTCCAGTATTCGATGTACCTAATCCAACAATGGCAAGATACATTTAGATTGCCTATTTGAATATATGTCCACCTGCATGGGAGGGAAAAACAACATTAAAGTTGTTAAGCATGTGGTGGCCGGTTTAGGTAGCTACACATTTCTTATTTACGTGATTGTACATGGTTTCAAATCTTATGGAATTATTCTTAAGATGTGATTGACACTACAACAAAAAGATCATATTACAACTGTATTTTTACAACTGTCACAAATGACATTTGTAATAAAGGTTTTTTACAATTCATTTTTTTCCAAAATTTGTAATAAACTTATTTTCAACAACTCTTTTGGTTTGCCAATTCTGATAGATGCCTATTGCTACCATTACTTTTTGTCAGTTGTAATAGATACATATTTAGCAAATCTTTTTTTTTGCCAGTTGTTATAGATGCGTATTACAACCTTTTTCATTTTGCCAGTTGTAAAAGATATCAATTTTTAGCAACTTCTCTTGTTCCCCAGTTGTAATAGATGCTTATTATAACCTTTTTCGTTTACCCATTGTAATAATACATTAATAATTATAATTAAATAATATTAAATAATATTTGAATAATTAATTAAAAAATTAATAATTAATATTATATAATAATAATTAATAAATAATTTGAAAATATGAAATAATTAATATTAATAACTACTATACAATAATTGATAATTAGTATAATAATTAATAAATAATAACTAATAATTACTATTAAATAATTAATAAAAAATAATTATTTTTTAGTAATGTAATCGATAAATAAGAATTAATTTTTAATAATGAATAACTAATATTAATAATTAAGAAGTAATAATTAATACTAATAATTAAGAAGTATTATTTAATATTTGGTGATTAATCTTGATAATCCAAAAAAAAAATACTTTTTTAATAATTAAGTAATGTTTTGATAAATAGTACTTAACTAATAATTATTAAATATTACTGTATATGAATTACTAACTACTATTAAATAGTAATAATTAATAAATAATTTAAAATATGAAATAATTCCAATTAATAATAAATTAGTAATTAATAATTAATAATTAATTAATAACTATTTAATAGTTGATAAATTAGAAATTAATAAATAATCAGTAAATAATAAATATTTAATTAATAATTTATAATTTATAAATAATAATTACTCTTAAATAATAGTAACTAATAATTAATAATTAATAACTTTTTATAACAAATACTAATTAATAATTTATAAATAATTACTATTAAATAATAGTAACTAACAATTAATAGATAATAAATTTTTTATATAAATAATAATTAATTAAAAAATATTCAAAAGTTAAAATTCAACATTAAATAATAATTAAAACTTAAAATTTAATATTTAATAATAATAATAAACAATTAATTAAAATAATAATAATTTATAATAAAAAATATATTAAATAAGTAATACTTAAATAATAATAATTAAATATTAATATATAATAATTAATAAATAGTATTAAATAATAAAAATTAATAATAAATTTGAAATTGAAATAATTCCTATTAATAATTAAGCATGGAGTATGCCTAGTTATATTTGTTAACCAAATGGATAATTCATGTTAAATTTTTTATATTTCTCAGATAGAAAATATGTATAAATTTTATAATGTATATTATATACATATGTAATTAATGAAAAACGGCTGGTTTACGATTGTTCCAAACAACCACAAGTACGTAACTCTTTGATGACCCCAATGATCATGAATCGCAGAGAGCATTATATACACTAGTCTCAACATATGTGTCGATATCATTTTCTCTATGCCTTTGGAGTAGAACATTGAAGAAGTTATGTTCTGTTTTATCGATTCAACACTCATGATCATAAACATTTCATATTTGCAATCGATAAAACACTAATCCTAGAGAATTTTCTACTCAGGTATGTTTAATGCTTATTAACTCATTATTCATATCACGGTATAACAAATACATATAATCAAAAACAAAATCAAGAACATATATAATTTCAAACAAGATTGTTTATAGAACTAGGATTATATAAAATATTACATAATCACCGTTAAGTCACACTCCTTAATTCGATCGATGATAACAAACTTAAAAATATCTAATGCATAATGAATATAATGAAATTTTGTAACACTTGGTCTTTTTCCTCCAGCATTCGATGTACCTAATCTAATAATGGCAAGATACATTTAGATTGCCTATTTGTATATATGTCCACCTGCATGGGAGGGAAAAACAACATTAAAGTTGTTAAGCATGTGGTGGTCGGTTTAGGTAGCTACACATTTCTTATTTACGTGATTGTACTTGGTTTCAAATCTTATGGAGTTATTCTTAAGATGTGATTGACATTACAATAAAAAGACCATATTACAACTGTATTTTTACAGCTATCACAAATGACATTTGTAATAAAGGTTTTTTTTCAGAAATATGTAATAAACTTATTTTCAACAACTCTTTTGGTTTTCCAATTCTAATAGATGCCTATTACAACCATTGCCTTTTGTCAGTTGTAATAGATACATATTTAGCAAATCTTCTTTTTTTGCCATTTGTAATAGATGCGTATTACAACCTTTTTCATTTGCCAGTTGTAAAATATATTAATTTTTAGCAACTTTTCTTGTTCCCCAGTTGTAATAGATGCTTATTATAACCTTTTTCGTTTACTCATTGTAATAATACATTAATAATTATAATTAAATAATATAAATGAATATTTGAATAATTAATAAAAAATTAATAATTAATATTATATAATAATAATTAATAAATAATTTGAAAATATGAAATAATTAATATTAATAACTACTATACAATAATTGATAATTAGTATAATAATTAATAAATAATAACTAATAATTACTACTAAATAATTAATAATTAATAAAAAATAATTGTTTTTTAGTAATGTAATTGATAAGTAAGAATTAATTTTTAATAATGAATAACTAATATTAATAATTAAGAAGTAACAATTAATAGTAATAATTAAGAAGTAGTATTTAATATTTGGTGATTAACTCTTGATAATTCATAAAAAAATTAATAATACTTTTTTAATAATTAAGTAATGTTTTGATAAATAATACTTAAATAATAATAATTAAATATTACTGTATATGAATTAATAACTACTATTAAATAATAATAATTAATAAATAATTTAAAATATAAAATAATTCCGATTAATAATTAATAATAAATTAGTAATTAATAATTAATAATTAATTAATAACTATTTAATAGTAAAAAATTAGAAATTAATAAATAATCAGTAAATAATAATATTTAATTAATAATTAATAACTTATAAATAATAATTACTCTTAAATAATAGTAACTAATAAATAATAAATAATAATTTTTTATAACAAATATTAATTAATAATTTATAGATAATTACTCTTAAATAATTGTAACTAATAGTTAATAGACAATAATTTTTTTATATAAATAATAATTAATTAAACAATAATCAAAAGTTAAAATTCAATATTAAATAATAATTAAAACTTAAAAATTAATATTTAATAATAATAATAATTAACAATTAATTAAAATAATAAAAATTTATAATAAAAAATATATTAAATGAGTAATACTTAAATAATAATAATTAAATATTAATATATAATAATTGATAAATATTATTAAATAATAAAAATTAATAATAAATTTGAAATATTAAATAATTCCTATTAATAATTAGCAATTAATAATTAATTAGTAACTAATAAATCAATAATTAATAACCAAAAAATAAATATTAAATAATAAATAATAATTTATAATTTATAAATAATTCACTATTAAATGCTAGTAAATATTAATTATATTTTGTAATAAATAATAATTAATCAAATAATAATAATTAAAAGTTAATGTTTAATTTTAAATAATCGTTGTATTTAATTTAAATAAATAAATTGAAAATCCGATTCATTATAAATCAATTTTTTTACTAAAATTAAGTATAAAAAAAATCATGCTAAGGGAAATAATTTAAGTAGTAAATATTTATTTTCATACACGTATTAAATTTTTTGCTTGCACAAAATAATAAATGACAATCATTTTATCTACTAAATATATGAAAAATTAACTACAATCTTAATTAAAATTCGACAGATAATTATTAGATGTGGATGTAACCATATCCCTATTTGTGTCTTTTTTCGACTATCAAATAATTTTTCAATTCTTTAGGTATTCATTAATAGCCTTACATTGAATCTAATTTACATAGAATGTTATATGTTGAAGGCATAAAGATTTTCTTGGCTCAAAACTAAATTTCTCATCGGCTCCAAACCAAATTATTAGGCCCCAAATCTCAATTCTGACATGTAATCACCGCTCCCTCTCTCCTCTCCACCGATAACTTCAATCTCCACTAATCTCCAAACGTTCTTCCTCCAAACCGAAATCCGATAAGAAGCCTGCTAACATCTCTTCTCTTTGACACCGCCCCTTCACCTTTTGCTAGATAATACCTAAAAGTTTCCTTTTCATTTATCACACATCAACTAATGACTGAAATCTCTGATACCTTTGATAACATTAATGCAAGTAATAAAAGCTGCAAAGAGGATAACGACGGAGAAGAAATCCAGTGTGTGTCGGAATCTCCAGAGGCGAAGTGGATCCAGGAAACACTTCTATTCGACCCTTTAGAAGATGCAACCGAACTCGATAGCACAGATCTGGCTTCTGTCATGAAAATTTTAGAAGAGGAGATGCGGCTTTTTGTTTAGGATTCGGAGATGAATCCTTTATCAGGTCCGGAGCTAACTCCAACTCGATTTGGTCGGATCTCGACTACTTGCTTAAAGCTTTGGATGACGACCTCAGCATCCCTACCGTGGATAAAGATGTGTCATCAGGTAATCTTGTTGTCGCTGCCATCGGCATCCCTCCTGCGGATGGAGATGCACTTGTTCTCATTAATCACTTCAAGGTGCCCCATTTTTCATTCTTTGTACTACATTTCATAGTTTGTTGTTTGCTCTTTATATCTTAGTTGTGAACTAAAGTGAAAATCATGCATTTTGACATGAACATCAGGTGAAATGAATACCAAATTGTAGTTTTTTGTGGAATACTAAATAAAATCTTTGATTTTTTGCTCACTTAAGAAGTCGGGCGTGATTTACCACCGAAATGTGCTTTCTATGAGCAACAAGATAATATTTGTGTTAGAATTCCTATTGAATGAAAATATACATAAGCCCTACATTGCCAGAATTGCAAAGCTATTTTAGTGTATTAATAGCTTTGCAATGAAAGGGTTGGGGCCTATAGACAACCAAATGTATGCTTCGTTATGAGGAGGAAGATCGTGCATCACCACGCGCGCGCCGCCGCCGGCCGTCCGAACCGGGCCGGGACAGGCTTGGGTCTAATATGATCCTGTTTAAACTGGACCGGGCTTTCTTACAGTTGCAGGCTATACGAACAGATGTGAATCTGTTCATAAAGCGGACGCGGTTTGACTGAGGGGTTGCAACTTCTGAAGCGGACGCGGGTTTTTGTCGAACAGACAGAAACAGGTGCGAACCGTTAGACGCTAGCGGGTGTGACCCGACTGAAGAAGCGCAGGCGAACAGAAGCAGTGCGACACGAACGGATGCGAGGAGCAGGCGGGTGCGACCTGTTAACGAACAGTAGCCTTCAAAAGGCAATGGGTGTGACCCGTTAAGCAGACGCGACTGTTTGAAGGGATGTAGACGAAATAATAAACAAGAGAGAATCCTGATCACATTCTCAATCCAATTTCAATTCTAATTTCTTCTGCTCCTTCTTTTCTGCTTCTCTATACAATTTGTTCTCTTTACATCCGATGTTCAACGTAATTAGTTAGTAGTGGTTATATAACGCAGCAGTGTCCATAAGATTGATGATAGAATGCCTATTAATGAGTTGCAAGCATAATAGTTGTTGCTTTCTCTTATCTAATCACAAATTTGTTTGATACTTGCTTTGTTTTTATTCCACTGTTTGAGGTTGCATTGACTTCCTTAAGCTTAGAGAGAAAACTAAACATAGGATCATCATTAGTTTCAGTATTAATGCGTCTGATAGAGTAGGCCATACATTATTATACATAATGGATCTTTAAGTGACTATGAGTGAATCTAAAAGTGAATTGCTCGACATGAGGGCGTGATCACTAGTAGAATGATTTAATAAATTTATCCATGCCTGATCGATAAAACTGCCGAAAGATTTTTCTATGTATACTGAAATTAATACCACCTTGTGGTGTGAAATTAGTCCCTGTTTCGTTCAAATCTTTTAGTCCACTATCACGAATGTATATTTGAAAGCTACAGTCAGCTACTAAGTGATTACACTCTGATATCCCGTCTTCGTTATATAATACACAACTGAAATCCCCACACACTATAATATGTTGTCTTCGTTATTTATACCACCATAGTGATTGCCAAACATTGAGTATCGGTTGATTTAATACTTACTCAGAATGGGATTTGAATGTTTACCTACTAACGGAAAGATTTCCTTCCTCACCTTGTGATGCAGCAAACCTAAGGCTCTTGTTAATATTTGAGTTCAATGTACTCCCTGCCAAATGACAGTTTTGATCGATTTTGAGAAGATTTAGTTACCCACTCTTGAATCTCATGTGAAATCTTTGTCTACTCAAGTTCATCAAGTTATGTGTGAGCTATTCGCTTGCCTGCTAAGGTCAGATCAGATACCATAAAGAAAACAATGCATATGTTTATTTATATCCAAATAATTAAACACATTCAGAAGTTAGTTGCTGGGGCAAGATCTATAATATACAAAGTTTGTAATGTACTTTTTATGTTTAAATTCTCCAGATTATCCAGACAGATTTCAAATTGCTTATCAGTATAGAAGAAGAAACAATAGCTGCGGCTGCTGCTGACGCAATTATGCACACTTGTAAAAGCTGCACTAGACGTAGCGAAGCATGCAGCACAAATGAAAGGAAGTGATTTTTTTGTCAGGGCTATGTTATTAGCTATGAAATCTTCGTTGTTATCAGCTCTTTTTTGAGCTTAGTAGCCAAGAGTCTGATTATTCGTTGCTCTATGTGTTTCACCTTTTGTGAGTGTTGTGTGGTTTTTTACAAAAAAAACTTAAGTGTTAAATACTCTGTTCATAATATAGGTCGTAAGTGGTGATCAAGGCTTTTAATATGCATCACATGTGTTCATTAATGATTTGAGGTTGATTTATTAGGATGCTACATTACACACACAATTTGTAAATTATACATGTTTCTTGCTGCACTTGCAAAATGTGTTTAGAAATTAATTTTTTATTTATTTTGCATTCTTTTTACCACAACTGTAAAACACAGTTGTAAAAAAGTTTTTCTACAATTACCAATCACAGTTGTAAAAATATATTTTACTACTGTCAATCGCAGTTGCAAAACAAATTTTACAACTGCCACCGGCGGTTGTAAAAATTCTTTTAAAACGACATAAATAGTCGTAAAAGACTTTTCCGCAATAGTGACAAGCATTTGTAGAAAATTATTTTACAGCTGCTGAAGATCGTTATAAAAAAATATGGCTCTATTACAACTCTAGATATTAAAAAGGACACCTATCCATTGTAATAGATCTATTGCAATTGTCTTGGACAGTTGTAGTACGGTTATCTCAGCATCGAGAGCATCATTTGATTATTTTATGCAAAACATACTACGAGAAGATAGGTTGATTAAGAGGAGGTTTTAGTTCCTTTGTCGAGAACATGAGTTAATGATAGGAAGTTTCTTATATGCAATCAAAGCATTGAGCATGGTCTAGATTGAATGCTTATTGTTGGACCTGGACGATGTGTCTGCGAGCTTGCAATCTTACCATGGAAACATGAAATAGAGTTTAAGATTAAAGGAATTGTCACAGTCCGAAGTGGATGAAATGAATAGATTTAAAAAAATATTCCCTATTTTAATCATAATGCGTCCATGAAGCCTAATAGTTTATAGTAGATCCAATCTAGTAATTAAATAAAATCATTTTTTATTTAAATCTATACTATAGTTATTAATTAGTATAAATGTTTACTTGGACATATCATATACAGGAAATTTTCCTCAAGGACAAATTTTAAGGCTTTTTTTGGATGTAGGACAGCCCACTAATAATTTTCTCTTAAGGACAAATTATCGACATTTTTTTCCAGCCCACTTTCGCGCGCTTATTCTTCTTCTTCCTTTCGATTAAATTTTTTCTGTCGCGATCCGATATCTCTCTCGCAACCAAAATATTGATGGACCTTGTTTGTTCATTTGAATATCGTTCTTCTGAAATTTCAAGTTCATCGATCAAATTTTTCTCACGCGCATTTGTCGATCACATTCTTTTCATATTTTTACCGTGATCTTGTTTTTCTTCAAATTGTATTAACTAGGGATTCTTATATTATTCTATTTTTTGTTCTTAATCCAATAGAGTTAAAAAAAATTATTTGCGATTTTTGATTGTGTTCGTTTTCACAAATTACATGCAGTGTTATTTTTCCGATTACTTGTTCATTCTTCTATAACATCTTTTGAAAGTAGCAGCAGGTTATTTTTTTATTTGTTTCTTTTATGCAATGTTGTATTCTAATATGCGTTACATTAAATTTATCTATCATTATCTTGTATTATTGTTGGGATGATTGGAAAGGTATCATTGATTGAGTTGTATGTAAAGTTGTGATAGAGTGGAAAAGTATCATATCTTAGGTTCGGTTTTCTGGTATCATTTTTATATTTTCTTAGTATAATTTTTTTTGATTATCAGTAACTAGGTATCATTTTTTTATATGGTAGGTATCAGTTTTCTGAAATGTAAAAACTAATGTTCAAATTTTAACATGTTTTTACTAATTTTTTTGCGGTGGTGATAACAGTCTTCTTTGTCTGTTTGTGTTGAATAATAACACTTATAGCATTCGATTGTCTATCGATTTCTCTTTGTATGATTTGAAGAATGAGATATGTCGATGTTGGTCTCAATTAACTCCTTATCTTTAGATTTCTTATGTACTCGAGGACAAAATTATTATGGTTGATACTGATTCTGATACTCAGAGTATAATTTGTTTTCAGTTATGCAAGAAAAATTATTTCTTTGGTTTTACTGTTAAGGTTAAGAGTTTTGAATTAGAATATGTTGATGGTGCTTCTATTTCAAGTTCATCTACTATTCGTGCGTCTTCAACTTCTACTGTATCTGGCTGCTCAAATGTTGTTGTTAATGGTAAAAGTTATTTAAAAGATATGTTGATGAGATGTTCGACATTATGCATTTCCGATTTTGCTGGTTTTTGTTTTGGAGGTGCTAAACATTTTAGAGAATTTCTGATGACATATCAAATTAAAAATGGGTATGAATTAGTATTTGTAAAGAATTGTGCTACAAGAGTTACTGTAATTTTCTCTTTATATAATGATGGTTGTCTTTTCAAAGTCCATGGTTCTTATGATTATGGAGAATTGAAGAAGTTTTTTATGAGAAATATGGTTACTGATCATTCTTGTGGGGCTGGGCTTAGAAATATGAATAATCCACATATATCCAGTTCATTTATTAAATCGTTGATTATTGACGAGATCTAAGATTGTCCTAGTAAAAATCCTGAAGATATTATAGTTGATTTTAGAAGAGAATACAATTTTCAATTGTCTTACGGTTATGCTTATCATGGAAAACAACTTGCATTAATGGAGTAGCATGGTAATGATGCTTTTTCTTATAATGATTTGAGTTGGTATTTGGAAGCAGTGAAGAAGTCTAATCCAGATAGTTATGTTGATATAGACGTTGATCCTAGTAGTAATGAATTTGAGAGGGTGGTTATTGCTTTTGGCGCTTGTTTACTTGGTTTCAAGTATTGTCATCCTATGGTGTTCTTAAATGCTGCTCACTTGAAGGGACGTCCTGGTGTGTTGATGAGCGCTACCGCAAAAAATGGTGATCAAGGTATGTCTTTGTTTTCAGTTTTGACTTATTTGTATTGAAATCATAGTAGTTAGCATTGATATTAATTTGTTATCATAATTTGTATTATGTTGGTATCAGATTTAAGATACGTAGTTTATAATTAGCAAGTTTCTAGTATTAGAACTTGCATTGTGTTGAACTGTAAAATTGTATTTGGTATCATAATTCCATACTTCTTAGTAGGAGATTAGTATCAGTTTGTGTATACTGTTAGTATCAGTTTCAAGTATGTTAATATATGGTATCATATATAGTTATGTAGTATTGAAATTTCATTTGTATTATAATATATGTCAATGTTCATTACTTTGCTGTGTTACAATGAAGATTAATGTGCATACTATTCTAGCTACCAGTATTTTTATAGTAGTCGTATCAGGTTTTCAGTATCAGTTTTTTTCCTGTTAGTATCAATTTCATGAATAGATTTAGACTTATGGTCATAATTAGTGTTAGTTTTTTTCACTAATTATTTTTGCATTTGTAGGTTTCTTCCCTTTATCTACGAGTATAGTTTCTATAGAAAATGTGGATAATTGGACATGGTTTTTAAACCACTTAAAACAAATGCTTCAAGAAGATCGTACTTTGGTTTTTATGTCAGATCATCACCAAGGTTTGCTTTTAGGTGTTCGTGATGTTTTTCCTTCAGCTTATCATAGTTATTGCTATTTGCATATGAAACAAAATTTTCTTCCAATGGTAAAAGCCAAAAATGCAAATGTGTCTATTGTTGATCTATTCAAAATGTGTTCTGGAGCTTCTAATCTATATGAATTTGAAGGAGCACATTCTAAGTTTCTTCAAATTGGAGGTGTTGCTGGGGTGAATTTTTTTAAAGGATAAGCCATTTGATAAGTGGGTGGATTTATTTTTTCCAGGGAAACGTTATGGTGAATATAGTTTGAATGTTGCAGAAAGTTTTAATAGTTGGATTTTAGTTGAACGAGCATTGCCTATTACTTCGTGTTTAGATGGTATTCGTGTTAAGATTATGGAACAAATGGCTACAAGAAGAGAAAATGTCGTTTGTGGAGAACAAGTCTTTGCCCTTCTATGGAATTACGTTTAGGTGAATTGATTGAAGAAGGTTTTGGATGGGATTTATATAAATCTTCTGATTTTGCTTATGAAGCGAAATCTTCAAACTCTCATTGTGTTGATTTGAAGGAACGAGTTTGTAGTTGCAACTAATGGAATATTACGGGATTTCTTTATGCTCATGCTATAAAGTGTATGAACAAGTCTAAGTTGTCTGTATATGATTTTGTCGAGAATTATTTCAGTGTTCATGCTTATCAATGTTCTTATCCAATGCTACAAATCCTATTCCAAATTATGATAGGCCAATTGTTGATGGTAGCATTCAAGATGTTATCAAGCCACCAAAGGAGAAACGCGGCGCAGGTAGACCATCAGTCAAGCGTAAAGGAGGATTTTCATATTTTCAAAACAAGCAAAACAGATGTGGCGAGTGCAAGTAGTTTGGTCATAATAAACGGAATTGTCGAGCTTCGAAGAGGATATGATTTGATTTTTCATTTTGAATTTGTTCAGACTAATAAGTGGATGTGTGACTTGTTTTGGTGGTTTATTGTAATTGAACCTTTTGTTATTAATTTGTATTCAGTATAGCATATTACCAAATTGATTCTAATTTCAAGTATTTAGTATAAGTGATAGTGCCACTTTTAGTATCAGTTATATTTTTAACAGTATCAGTTCCGGTATTTGTTTTCACAATTTTTGCTTTCAGTATCAGATTTTATAGTATTAGTTTTTACAGTAACAGATTTTATAAGTTTTTACAAGTATCAGTTTTTACAAGCTTTGGTATCAGTTTTTACAATTACAGTATCAGTTAGCTTGGTTGGAGATAATGTTTATTTGATTGGATATAAACGACTTTAGTATCAGTTTAGGTTTGTTTTTAGTATCAGTTTCGTGTATTATAATACATGCTAGAATTGACACCAGTATAATACATAATTAGAACGATATCTAGTGTTAGCAAAAACTAACACCAATGGTAACTGTTGTTTCTTACAATATGTTGAGTATCATTTTTAGCAAGACCGATTCTTTTAGTCATAAGAACTGATACTCAATTACTGTTTTGTATTAAAATATGATATGAAATTTGAAATATCATTATACAACTGATAGTTGTATCATAAAAGTGATTATATTATATGGGGATTCATAGCTGCATGATAGAACTTACACTATACAATCTTGTTATAATATAAAAAACAGGAAAAGAAAAGAACACCAACCACAACATATCATTCCAGGAGATCAGTATTGTCTTCACAAGTAAGAGGAGCTCTGTTTTAAGAATAGAACATCATTACTTCATAAGTACCAAATTGGAACAGAACATACTTCACAAGTACAAGTTTCAATAGAATTACAATACTTTACAAGTATCAAATTTAATTATGAAACAACACAATGTGAATTCAATTTTTTCTTTTCTTTCTTTTTCTAAGCACAACCCAGAAAGGCAATTCTCTCACGGTTATAAGCGTGCAAAAACTAATTTGTTACGGTTATAACCGTAAAAATAGGCATCGTGGGCAAATTCAGTCACACTTTTGCTCATGGTTATAACCGTGATAAAAATAGTAATTTCTCACGCTTACAACCGTGACAGGACAGTATTTACTCACGGTTATAATCATGATAAAATGGTTATTATTAACGCTTATAACCGTGTGAAATTTAGATAGTATCACACTTATAACCGTGGTAGAACAATAGTTTCTAACATTTATAACCATTACCAAAAAGGAAACTCTAACACTTATAACCGTGACAAATGCAAATTATATCACAGTTATAACCATTACGAAGGGTTATTTTCTAACACTTATGACCGTGATAACTAAAACATATCAAACAAACTATATAGCACCAATATTTTATTACAGCTACAAACAATCTATACAAAAAATATATAGTATTAATATTAAGAAAACATACGATCAATAATTAGAACAACACCAAACATTTATGTTTCATACAAACACCACAAAGGATACTTCATAGAAACACCACAAAGAACCAATAAGATATTAAATTGCTTTTTACAGAATGAAATATTTTTGTAGTTTCCAGGTATATGGACTCTATATGAGTTACTACTAACCATGGACATGATGAATTTTCCAGTAAGGAGGCAAATAGCAGGTAGAGTACAATAAGCAAGGAGAGGAAAGGAAGCAAAAGGCATATTGTAGTGTTGATGTAGGCAATACGTTCTAGCCATTTCAAGTGTCCATGTTTATAGCCGTACCGCATTGGGCTGTGTCGACTAAAGAATATCTCTACTGAACCCAATGCCCATCTGAGAACCTGTTTCATCCTATCGGACAAATTGATTGGAGTTGATCCGTTGAAAGTTGGTCTCTTTGGCATGCAATATATTGACCTCCATCCTCGGCAATACATCTTAAATCCTGTTGACATGTCTTCTCTGATCGACCTATAGATCCATCCCAACTACGAATTTTGAAAGAAAAATCCTTTAATGTTAAAAATTCTTTTTTTTTCTTTTTTCCAAAAGATTAGGCAGTTGTAAAAGTTATTATGTAATTCCTCTAAACCCCATTCAGTTTTATTTTCGTAGCCACAACTTATTATGTGCATAGCCTCTTTAAGCAGAGTAGCAGGGCTTGACGAAGAAGGCACTCCTCCCTGTTCCATTAAAGTGGAGGTGACAAATGCTGCAGATTGTCCAAACCTTTTCCCAAAATTCATTTTAGACATTAGTTTCTCCTGGTCATCCTCAAATCCTAATTAACAAAGATGATCTGGTGTTGATTTGAATTCGAATATAGAATAACATGGGGGTAGAAATCAAAATTTTACCTGCATTTGATACTTGGTTCTCCCTTAAATTAGCTAGCTCGAGCTTCTTTTTCCGTCCAAAGCATGGGCAGCAGTCACATGTCACCATCTTTGGGTGTTTTGGACCTATTGGCGAGTAGTAGCCATAGAGAGCATACCTTCTGGATACACAACCAGTCCCCACATATACTGGGCCTTGAATTCCGTCTAGACCCTTCATGTTTATCTGCAAAATAAATGCAAATCATACAGTTAAGATTTCCCATGTTGTGTTACAAAGAAATGTAAAATTCAGACGTTAGGCTTATGCCAAAGAAGATGGTGTTTCGATTTGCATATCGATCATTTGTATCAATGCCATCGAATCTTTGCGGGAACTGCACCTAACACACATTTTTTCCAATTTGTGGATCCATTTGAAAGCACATTGCTTTTATGTAGTGATCAAAGTCCAAGTTCAACATGAATGGAGCATTAGTGAGCACTACAGAAACCTGTACCTACAACACTAATATTCAATTATACTGTTAAAATCATGAACATGAAAATTGATTGTTTCTTCCTCCATTTACCAAAGCATTCATTGCACCGGCTTTCTTGTGATGTTGGAATCCAGGTCTCTTTTAACGAGAGCGATTCTGCTGTTTCCTAGCAAATTCTACTATTTTCGAGAGCGATTCAAATGTAAGTATGGAAGCACCATCATTCGATATTATAAATAACAATAACTTACCATTATATTATAAATACAACTCAAGAGCCTTGGAGAAGAAGCCGAGTTCATCTTGTAATACGGGACACGAGCATGTTCCGTGCTTTTGTAATATCCCAGAATTTTTAACAATAACAATTTAATAATCTGTAGTTAGAATTAAATTGATATTGATATTTTGATAATAATTATTCAAATAAATTTAATAATCTTATTCAATAAATATTTAAATTGGTTATTTTATCTTTTAAAAATATAAATTGATTTCTATTTACAATATAAATATTTGGTTTATATTTTAAATAGACGGGTATTGTTTTAATTTTAATTAGTATTGAGTTTTTAAAACTATTTCATAAATAAAATTATATGATTTTAAATTTGATAAGAAAAATATTAAAGTGTTTAAATTAAATTGGATCGATTTTTAAATTTAGAATAAATTTAACAAAATGATTTCATGACTTAATAAAATGGATATTTTATTGTTAAAAATATAATTTCTTGAAAAATGATTTTTATTTAATAAAAAGAGATCTATAAAAGCAATATTAATATTGTATTGCAATTGTAAATAAATTTTGAATAAGATTTGTAGTTTTTATTTCAAATTGAATTTATATTTATAACTTGATTTGAAATAATTGAATTCGAATTTAGTTTGAATTTAAATTCAAAAGTTTAAAATTTTAATTGTTTTAATTTTTAATATGTATAAGTTTCATTTGTAAACATGGTTTGTTTTCATTTATAAATTTATACACATATTCAAAATTTAAATTAACAAATTGAAACTAAGCTAATACATGCATTAACTTGTAAATAAATACCAATTACCTTTAAAGGAAATACATGTGTTAGATTCATATGCATTTATTTAACATGTGTTTAAAAATTAGCATTCTTTTGACAAGTGTTAAAATTTTAGTTTTTCTTTTCTTTTCTTTCATTAAAATCTGAAAATACATTTGGTTAAGCTTGCATCTTTATTTTATTCATATTACATTTTCATTTCCTAAATCAAATGAAGATCAAAATTCATTTTCGTATTAACAATCCACAAATCTGCATTTAAAATCAAAGTAAAAACCTGCATACTCCACCCCTCATCAAAAATCAAATCTAAACATCCACAAATCCAAAAATCTGTATATTACTCAAACATAAAATCTGCACTTCCTCACATTTCAGGAAAAAAAATCAATCTGCAAAAATTCAAATCAATGAACCTGCATTTTTTTCTGCACTCTGTTTAAACTGAAAATGTTAGCATGCATTTAAGGAATGAGTAATTCGACTAGCATCTGCCTACATGTGAAGATTTAGCAACTTAATCTACATCTACATGCAAGTAACTAGGAAGGTGTCATGAGCATTTAATCAGGATTGCAACTCAGATATTAAAACAGAGGGGTAAATCCTGCACCTATCTTCTGCAAAAATTCAAAGGATCAACTAAGGTCTGCATTTTTTTTAAATGGTGAGTAACTTTTTAAAATTTAAATTTAAAAAAAAATTGGTTGCATGCTTGTATACTGATATTAAAAAAAAAGTATTGCTTGTGTTTTTTTTAGTAAATGTCTGAGGTGAATATGTATTTGTGTGCAAGCTGTTAATTTTTGCTCTGTTTGTTTGGTTTTCCAGGCTCATAATTTCTGTATAAAATCCTTATCTTTTAACTAGTTTTAGATAGGATATAATTTATAAATCAAAGCTGTTTGATTTATCTTAGGTTAAGGTTTAAAAATATAAGTAAGCTAAAATAGAAGTCGGTTCGTCTCTGTAAAACATAAATCATCTGTGCATGTTTGATAATATCAAAACTCAAAACTTTTAAATTGTAAATCCAGTATTATAAACTGAATACATATACAAAATTATGATTTTTAAAAATGAAATTACAATTTTTAGAGTTAGAATCAGAGAGCAGTTCCATTTGCACTGTGTTTTACTTTTTGGGTTAGCACCGATGATCTATGTGTTCGATAGAGTTGAATTTGCTTCTGGAGGTGATGGAGTTATCAGGGGTGTTAAAGAAATTACTTGATTGCATTGTAATTTGTTTTTGAGGTTGAGATTGGAATTTGAAGTTTAGAACCCTAATTTTTCTGGGTTTGATAAAATCAAACATCTCGGTAATTATAGTTGATCGAGTTCAACTATGACTTGGGAAATGGAAGATGGTTGGTCATCGAGTTCTTCGCCGGAGTTGTAGAAGCAACGGTGGTCGGGGGTGATTGGTTGAAGCATTGACAGGTTTGGGTCGTGGAGGGGCTCTGATGTTTCCAGGTTTGATAAAGTGCTCGTTTTTGATTTGAGAAAGTATTATGGTTTTGGAGGGTTGCGATCTCGTCAGTGGATGATTGCTGATTGGTAGGGGCGTTGGAGAATAGCCGGTGATGGCCGAAGTCACGGTGCACGTGCACCGTGCAGTTGAAGTCCGGGGGAGTTGTTTAGTTGTTTGGTACTGGAGTGACTCGAGTAAAGTTTAGGTTAGACTCGAAGTAAATGGGTAGATTTCTCGAGGAAGATGGGTGTTTACTCGAAGCATGCAGGGATGCGTCTCGGGTTATGCAACTGTATTCAGGTTTTACAGGAACCTGTAAATAACAGTTTTTAAAAATTATAAAAACCGAAGAATTAAAATGTAAAGAAAGTTTTAAACTTAGTTTTAAATCTAAATTTGGAAATTTTAAATTCAAGTTGATTTTAAAACTCAGATTTAAATAATAAAAATAAAAAAAAATAATATAAGTTTCAAACTTGAATTATTAACTACTTTAAATAGAAAGAAGATTGAATGTTTTAAAAACTGAAAGTTTATGAAATATGAGTAAGATTTGAAATTTAATTTAAATCTGGAAAATTTAAAATCCAATATGAACTTCAGTTTTGAAATTTAAAGAAGATTTAAATTTGAAGATTTAAACTAAATATAAATTGAAGTTATTGAAATCTTAAAATGAATTTAGATTTAAAATTAATTTCTAAGACAAACACTTGTTTGTCTTGCAAATTTTAAAAAGTTTTAAAATTATTTAGACTTTGATTTAAGTTTAAATTTATTCATTTTAAATCTTGTATTTGAAATGAAATTTATAAGTAAGTTCAAAAGTACTTTGTTTTAAATAAAATTTGTTTTTAAACATAATTTAGAAATGTTTTATCTTAAATTAATTAAGATAAATGGTTTGGAAATTTATTTAATTAATAATGTAAGCAAGGAGTAATTAATTAATTTAATTACTTAATTGATTAGGGATAAATAAATAATTGATTAAGGGCTAATCAATTGGTAATTAAGATCATTAATTAGATTTTTAATTAATGGTTAAAGAATTATTAATTAAAGTAATTAAGCTTTAATCAAGGTTAATTAATTTAATAATTAACTTTAATTAATGAATGATTAAAGGTAATTGAAATTGTAATTAATTAAAGTTAATTACTTAATGAATAATTAAAGAATGGTTAATGAAGGTCATTAACCAGGATTATTTAACAATTAATTAATATGATTAATTTTTATAATTAATTAGATTAATTAATTTAATAATAATCATTTATGAATGGTTTGAGTATAATTACTTAATAAATTAATTAAGAAATTAATTACTTAATGTAATTAATTTAGTTCAATATGATGGTTTAATTTAATTAATCACGTTCAATTAATCTTAAACACTTGAGTTTTATAAATAATTACTTTAATATTAAAGTTTTGGAAATTACTTAGTTAAGTAATTAATTAATAATTACATGATTGTAATTAAGTGGAAATGTTTAAGTATGAGATAATTTAGATTAATTATTCAGTAATTAACCAAATAATTAATTAAGAAATTAATTTAAGGATAATTAATTTGGTTTAATATAGCAATTAAGTTAATTACTTAGGGTAATTAATTTAAGGAGTAATTAAGGATCATTAATTATTTTAATTAATGATGTAATTAAAGTTGATTAATTATGATTAATTAATCAATAATAGGTAATTAAAGGTAATTAATTACTTAATTAATTAGGAATTAATGTAATTAATTATGATTAATTAATTAATTGAAGTAATTAAAGGTTAATTACTGTTTTGTTTGAGGATAATTAATTTGTGAAATTAATTAAGGATAATTGCTGGAATGTAATTAAGTATAATTAATCAAGAGTGATTAATTAAGGTAATTTATTTTGAATGATTGATTAATTGTTTGTAATCAATTAAATAATTGAGTAAGCGAGATATATTGGTGAAGTAATTAATTTAGTTTATTTTAAATTAATTAAAGATGAAGTAATTAATTTAATTCATTTTAAATTAATTAGAGATTGGTGATAGTTAATTTAATTCATTTTAAATTAATTGTGATAAGTAAATCTTTGCTTATGAATAAATGGATGACATTGATTGTCTTGGATGCTTTATGATCTCAGTAATTAGATAAATGGTATTGTATGGTATGGATGTTTGATTGTATTGTGATGATAACATAGGTTATCTATTGAGATGGTGATATATGAAATATCTATTTGATATGGATAATATGGGTTGTCTGTTATTGATAATGATTGATTATCAGTTATGATTTATAAGTTATCTATCTGTGGGTATATAGATACTGTAATTGAATTGTTTTAAAACTTTAAAACAACTTGGCCTTAAAAGACACGCTTTGGTTTGATGAGACCGGGATCGAGTTTCCATATTTAGATATCCGAAAACCACATCGATTCCAAATAACGTTAGGTCGTGTATCAAAATGGAGCTTTGTGAAGACTCGAGGTGTAAGGACTATGAGTCAGTATAACTCTGTAGGTGATTTCGTAATGAGTTGATGGAATTAGTTCTTATAGATTCGAGATGGTGAATCAGAGTGCAAGGGTTATTGTCGTTAACTCTGAGGGTGATTCCAAAATGAGTGTAACGAGATAATGCCTTCGGTTTCATTCGAACCCGGAACGAACTTGTATGGATTGAATGCTTTCAGAACATCGTCAGGTGGACGATGAGCATGCTAAGTGAAATGTCCTATAAAGGTAATCGTAGCCTCAAGCCTCATCAACCGGGAATGGCTAAAACAGGAGAGGTGCAGCAAGGCTTCGTGGGTCGCGCCCACTGGAGAGCAAGATTGATACCTGTCTAGAAGTCCCTTTATATTCGGCTGTGTCGGTGGTTGCTAGCTACAACCATGGGGTTGTCTTGTTCGGAACTATTCAGTAAGGAATGGGTCCGGCTTTGTGTTGAAGGGGGTCGGGAGTGATCCTCGGTACGTTGATCTAGGCCACGTACTGTGACGGGCGGTACCCCAGTAGCCCTGCCATTGTATGGAATCAAAAATCCTATAAGTGCCGTACGTATTAGTTGTGCCCAACTATGTTGGAACGTGAGATGTAAGCATTCCATCTATTGCTGTATTTTACTTGAAAACCCTAGACACTATTATAATATCATCGGATTTCCTATCAAATGTTTTGGTTAGCGTAAGGTAAAAACTTTTCCATGTTTATGTGTGGGAAGTCTTACGTGATACCTTTTCTTTTCAAAGGTTTTTTTAAAGTAAAGCAACTTTAACCTGTTACTCACACCAGACCCATGTCTGACCCGGAGTTTATTTTTGTTTTTCATAAATTCTTGGGTACTCAAATTTTTATGAGTAGTCAAGGGATTCAGGTTAGGATTTTAGGTTGGCTTTGACGAATTCAGGAGGAGCAAATGGAGCAGGAGGCTATTGCGTATAGCTATAGAGTATTCCGCTGTGTGATCTCTGAGTTATTGTCTTTGAGTTGTATAACTAGACAGATGTTTATGACTGTCTAGTATGTGTTGTATATCTTTGTACTCTGATATTTGTTGTAAACTATGTAAAGTATTATGTTATTAATATAATTTATTCGTTCCGCTGTGTAGATTCTGATGTGTTGTTCCTTTCTTCTCTTCTTTCTATTCTCTTTTCTATCTCTTTCTTTCTTAAAGATGATGCGATTTTCCGGAGTGGAAAGTCGGGTCGTCTCAGCTTGGTATCAGAGCATTAGGCTGAGTGAATACCTAGGCTCTGAAGTGTGTCTTTCTTAGGGAGCATTAGGTTGAGTGAATACCTAGGCTCTGTAGTGGTGTCTTTCTTGAGAGAGAGTATCTGTAATTTTATATATATATATATATTTATTTCTACCTATCTGTTGGGTTACCTGTTCTGGTTTTCCAATATAAGTTATAAAGGTAGATGGGGTAGTAGTGTGTGTAACACGACTATCATTAGTTGGTGTTTGAATGTTTGAGGTTGGAGGTGTTTTGTTGAGACTGTAGACCTGATACCATCTCAAGTGAGTTCTGTAGTGATGAAGGACTTCTTTGATCTCTGAAGGAAACCTGTTAAGGTTCAGAGTTTATTTCTGAAGTTGGATGAGTAGTGTTTGGATCTGTTGGTTGGCAGAAGTGAGTAATGGTATTTTGAATACCTCAGGAAGTAGTAGCCGCGTGATGAGATGCAGTGACTATGGATGTTCCCGAAGATGTTTTCTTTGGAACAAATTATGGAAGTGAGACTGCTTCAGTGTTGTGGCTGTGTTCAGCTGGAGCTTCTGTTTGCTTTGAGGTTTGAGTTTCTCGAAGAGCTTTGTTTTGGAATTCTTTGGCATCTGTGGCAGCAGTGCAGTTTGGAGTATTCTCGGTGTTGGAAAGAGATCTTCTGGCTTAGTAGTTTTTCTGGAATGGAGTTTAGAAGTAGTTTAGTGGATTACCTGTTTCTTCGATAGGTTGGCTGATTAGGTGTAAGCTGTTCTGTTTGGTTAAGGGAGAACAGTTTTCCTTGGATTTGGTTTGGGTGGTTCGCAAAAGTGACTTGCGATTGTTCGAGTGTTCTCTTGGGTTATCTGAATTTTTTTGGATGTCTTCAGGAAGTTAGAGTTTTGTCCGCATCTGGAGATTGAGTTTTCTTATCAGCTGGAATTCCAAGAGTAGTACCGGTGGTTCAGCTTTATAGAAGAATGGAATTCCAAGAGTAGTTCCAAGAGTTGAGTTGGTGTAGCAGCTCAGAGTTTTGGGGAAATTTCTGAGTTTCTTATGGATTTGTTGAACCATATCTCTGAGGTGTGTTGTCCTGTTTGTGCTTGCGTTCGTCTTCAGCATTCTCTTCTACTTCAGATCAGAGTTGAGCAGCGGAAGCAATTTGGAAGTGTGTCTGCTTTTTTTTCCCGGACAGAAGGAGTTGTTATCTTCTGATGTTGAGGAGTTGAGTTTGAGTTCTTGATCTTGGTTGATCTTGAGGTGATCTTTTTGTTGAAGTTGTTGGTCTAGTCTGTTTCTAGAAGCATCAGCGAAGGTTGAGCTGAGCAGTAAGGTTGTGGACAACCCAGGATTGTTCGAAGAGATTTTGTGGATAAGAGTCGGAAGGAATTTGGACTCTGAAGTCGGAGATTTAATTTTGGCTAAGTTTTCTTCGATCATAAGTGAGCTACAAGTTTGGGTAAGTCTAAGAAGCTAGCTCTGAAGTGCTTTGGATCTTTTCTGTGATCTTGGAGAATAAGTGATTGATCTACAGGATTGAATTGCCAGTTTGGATAACTGGGATTCGATGAGTTTCAATCTCTGAGGGAGTACGTGTATGGTCTATCTCTGGTTTTAGAACCAGCAGTTCTGGGGTTTTGGTTGTTGAGTCAGACTCGTTTGTAGTCTGATATCTTATCTAGTGTTATAGATATAGTTGTATAGAAGTTTTGTAGCTTCATAGTATTGATTGTTTGGATTCCCTGGAGCGAGTATCCCGGTATATATATATATATATATATATATATATATATATATATATATATATATATACTTGGGGAAACTCGATAAAATTCTATTCAGAATTTGTCTGCATAATTAAATTTGTTTGATTGATTGCTTTGGTTGTTAGCATATGTTTGATATATGCTTGTGTTTTTAAATTTTAAATTTAATGAGATTATTAAATTACCTTTGTTTTAAATTTTGAGGACGAAATTCTTTTAAGGGGAAAGGATTGTAATATCCCGGAATTTTTAACAATATCAATTTAATAATCTGTAGTTAGAATTAAATTGATATTGATATTCTATTAATAATTATTCAAATAAATTTAATAATCTTCTTCAATAAATATTTAAATTGGTTATTTTATCTTTTAAAAATATAAATTGATTTCTATTTACAATATAAATATTTGGTTTATATTTTAAATAGATGGGTATTGTTTTAATTTTAATTAGTATTGTGTTTTTAAAACTATTTCATAAATAAAAATGTATGATTTAAATTTGATAAGAAAAATATTAAAGTGTTTAAATTAAATTGGATTGAGTTTTAAATTTAGAATAAATTTAACAAAATGATTTCATGACTTAATAAAATGGATATTTTATTGTTAAAAATATAATTTCTTGAAAAATGATTTTTATTTAATAAAAAGAGATCTATAAAAGCAATATTAATATTGTATTGTCTTTATAAATAAATTTTGAATAAGATTTGTATTTTTTATTTCAAATTGAATTTATATTTATAACTTGATTTGAAATAATTGAATTTGAATTTAGTTTGAATTTAAATTCAAAAGTTTAAAATTTTAATTGTTTTAATTTTTAATATGTATAAGTTTCATTTGTAAACATGGTTTGTTTTCATTTATAAACTTATACACACATTCAAAATTTAAATTAACAAATTGAAACTAAGCTAATACATGCATTAACTTGTAAATAAATACCAATTACCTTTAAAGGAAATACATGTGTTAGATTCATATGCATTTATTTAACATGTGTTTAAAAATTAGCATTCTTTTGACAAGTGTTAAAATTTTAGTTTTTCTTTTCTTTTCTTTCATTAAAATCTGAAAATACATTTGGTTAAGCTTGCATCTTTATTTCATTCATATTACATTTTCATTTCCTAAATCAAATGAAGATCAAAATTCATTTTCATATTAACAATCCACAAGTCTGCATTTACAATCAAAGTAAAAAACCTGCATACTCCACCCCTCATCAAAAATCAAATCTAAATATCCTCAAATCCAAAAATCTGCATATTACTCAAACATAAAATCTGCATTTCCTCACTTTTCAAAAAAAAAAACAATCTGCAAAAATTCAAATCAAAAAACCTTCATTTTTTTTCTGCACTCTGTTTAAACTGGAAATGTTAGCATGCATTTAAGGAATGAGTAATTACACCTAGCATCTGCCTACATGTGAAGATTTAGCAACTTAATCTACATCTACATGCAAGTAACTAGGAAGGTATCATGAGCATTTAATCAGGATTGCAACTCAGATATTAAAACAGAGGGGTAAAGCCTGCACCTGTCTTCTGCAAAAATTCAAAGGATCAACTGAGGTCTGCATTTTTTTTAAATGGTGAGTAACTTTTTAAAATTTAAATTTAAAAAAAAATTGGTTGCATGCTTGTATACTGATATTAAAAAAAAAGTATTGCTTGTGTTTTTTTTAGTAAATGTCTGAGGTGAATATGTATTTGTGTGCAAGATGTTAATTTTTGCTTTGTTTGTTTGGTTTTCCAGGCTCATAATTTCTGTATAAAATCCTTATCTTTTAACTAGTTTCAGATAGGATATAATTTATAAATCAAAGCTGTTTGATTTATCTTAGGTTAAGATTTAAAAATATAAGTAAGCTAAAATAGAAGTCGGTTTGTCTCTATAAAACATAAATCATCTGTGCATGTTTGATAATATCAAAACTCAAAACTTTTAAATTGTAAATCCAGTGTTATAAACTGAATACATATACAAAATTATGATTTTTAAAAATGAAATTACAATTTTTAGAGTTAGAATTAGAGAGCAGTTCCATTTGCACTGTGTTTTACTTTTTGGGTTAGCACCGATGATCTATGTGTTCGATAGAGTTGAATTTGCTTCTGGAGGTGATGGAGTTATCAGGGGTGTTGAAGAAATTACTTGATTGTGTTGCAATTTGTTTTTGAGGTTGAGATTGGAATTTGAAGTTTAGAACCCTAATTTTTGTGGGTTTGATAAAATCGAACATCTCGGCAATTATATTTCATCGAGTTCAACTATGACTTGGGAAATGGAAGATGGTTGGTCGTCGAGTTCTTCGCCGGAGTTGTAGAAGCAACGGTAGTCGGGGTTGATTGGTTGAAGCATTGACAGATTTGGGTCGTGAAAGGGCTCTGATGTTTCCAGGTTTGAAAAAGTGCTCGTTTTTGATTTGAGAAAGTATAGTGGTTTTGGGGGGTTGCGATCTCGTCAGTGGATGATTGCTGATTGGTAGGGGCGTTGGAGAATAGCCGGTGATGGCCGAAGTCACGGTGCACGTGCACCGTGCAGTTGAAGTCCGGGGGAGTTGTTGAGTTGTTTGGTACTGGAGTGACTCGAGTAAAGTTTAGGTTAGAATAGAAGTAAATGGGTAGATTTCTCGAGGAAGATGGGTGTTTACTCGAAGCATGCAGGGATGTGTCTCGGGTTATGCAACTGTATTCAGGTTTTACAGGAACCTGTAAATAACAGTTTTTAAAAATTATAAAAACAGAAGATTTAAAATGTAAAGAAAGTTTTAAACTTAGTTTTAAATCTAAATTTGGAAATTTTAAATTCAAGTTGATTTTAAAACTCAGATTTAAATAATAAAAATAAAATAAAATAATATAAGTTTCAAACTTGAATTATTAACTACTTTAAATAGAAAGAAGACTGAATGTTTTAAAAACTGAAAGTTTATGAAATATGAGTAAGATTTGAAATTTAATTTAAATCTGGAAAATTGAAAATCCAATATGAACTTCAGTTTTGAAATTTAAAGAAGATTTAAATTTGAAGATTTAAACTAAATATAAATTGAAGTTATTGAAATCTTAAAATGAATTTAGATTTAAAATTAATTTCTAAGACAAACACTTGTTTGTCTTGCAAATTTTAAAAAGTTTTAAAATTGTTTAGACTTTGATTTAAGTTTAAATTTATTCATTTTAAATCTTGTATTTGAAATGAAATTTATAAGTAAGTTCAAAAGTACTTTGTTTTAAATAAAATTTGTTTTTAAACATAATTTAGAAATGTTTTATCTTAAATTAATGAAGATAAATGGTTTGGAAATTTATTTAATTAATAATGTAAGTAAGGGTAATTAATTAATTTAATTACTTAATTGATTAGGGATAAATAAATAATTGATTAAGGGCTAATCAATTGGTAATTAAGATCATTAATTAGATTTTTAATTAATGATTAAAGAATTATTAACTAAAGTAATTAAGCTTTAATCAAGGTTAATTAATTTAATAATTAACTTTAATTAATGAATGATTAAAGGTAATTGAAACTGTAATTAATTTAAGTTAATTACTTAATGAATAATTAAAGAATGGTTAATGAAGGTCATTAACCAGGATTATTTAACAATTAATTAATATGATTAATTTTTATAATTAATTAGATTAATTAATTTAATAATAATCATTTATGAATGGTTTGAGTATAATTACTTAATAAAGTAATTATGAAATTAATTGCTTAATGTAATTAATTTAGTTTAATATTTAATTTAATTAATCAAGTTCAATTAATCTTAAACACTTGAGTTTTATAAATAATTACTTTATGTAATTAAAGTTTTGGAAATTACTTGGTTAAGTAATTAATTAATAATTACATGATTGTAATTAAGTGGAGATGTTTAAGTATGAGATAATTTGGATTAATTATTTAGTAATTAATCAAATAATTAATTAAGAAATTAATTTAAGGATAATTAATTTGGTTTAATATAGTAATTAAGTTAATTACTTAGGGTAATTAATTTAAGGAGTAATTAAGGATCATTAATTATTTTAATTAATGATGTAATTAAAGTTGATTAATTATGATTAATTAATCAATAATAGGTAATTAAAGGTAATTAATTACTTTATTAATTAGGAATTAATGTAATTAATTACGATTAATTAATTAATTGAAGTAATTAAAGGTTAATTACTGTTTTGTTTGACGATAATTAATTTGTGAAATTAATTAAAGATAATTGCTGGAATGTAATTAAGTATAATTAATCAAGAGTGATTAATTAAGGTAATTTATTTTGAATGATTGATTAATTGTTTGTAATAAATTAAATAATTGAGTAAGCAATATATATTGGTGAACTAATTAATTAATTTATTTTAAATTAATTAAAGATGAAGTAATTAATTTAATTCATTTTAAATTAATTAGAGATTGGTGATAGTTTATCTAATTCATTTTAAATTAATTGTGATAAGTAAATCTTTGCTTATGAATAAATGGATGACATTGATTGTCCTGGATGCTTTGTGATCTCAGTAATGAGATAAATGGTATTGTATGGTATGGATGTTTGATTGTATTGTGATGATAACATAGGTTATCTATTGAGATAGTGATATATGAAATATCTATTTGATATGGATAATATGGGTTGTCTGTTATTGATAATGATTGATTATCAGTTATGATTTATAAGTTATCTATTTGTGGGTATATAGATACTGTAATTGAATTGTTTTAAAACTTTAAAACAACTTGGCCTTAAAAGACATGCTTTGGTTTTCGAGGAGACCGAGATCGGGTTTCCATATTTGGATATCCGAAAACCACATCGATTCCAAATAACGTTAGGTCGTGTATCAAAATGGAGCTTTGTGAAGACTCGAGGTGTAAGGACTATGAGTTAGTATAACTCTGTGGGTGATTCCGTAATGAGTTGATGGAATTAGTTCTTATAGATTCGAGATGGTGAATCAGAGTGCAAGGGTTATTGTCGTTAACTCTGAGTGTGATTCCAAAATGAGTATAACGAGAAAATGCCTTCGGTTTCTTTCGAACCCGGAATGAACTTGTATGGATTGAATGCTTTCAGAACATCGTCAGGTGGACGATGAGCATTCTAAGTGAAATGACCTATAAAGGTAATCGTAGCCTCAAGCCTCATCAACCGGGAATGGCTAAAACAGGGGAGGTGCAACAAGGCTTCGTGGGTCGTGCCCACTGGAGAGCAAGATTGATCCCTGTCTAGAAGTCCCTTTATATTCGGCTGTGTGGGTGGTTGCTAGCTACAACCACGGGGTTGTCTTGTTCGAAACTATTCAGTAAGGAATGGGTCCGGCTTTGTGTTGCAGGGGGTCGGGAGTGATCCTCGGTACGTTGATCTAGGCCACGTACTGTGACGGGCGGTACCCCAGTAGCCCTGCCATTGTATGGAATCCAAAATCCAATAAGTGCCATACGTATTAGTTGTGCCCAACTATGTTGGAACGTGAGATGTAAGCATTCCAGCTATTTCTATATTTTACTTGAAAACCCTAGACACTATTATAATATCATCGAATTTCCTATCAAATGTTTTGGTTAGCGTAAGGTAAAAACTTTTCCATGTTTATGTGTGGGAAGTCTTACGTGATACCTTTTCTTTTCAAAGGTTTTTTAAAAGTTAAGCAACTTTAACCTGTTACTCACACCAGACCCATGTCTGACCCGGAGTTTATTTTTGTTTTTCATAAACTCTTGGGTACTCAAATTTTTATGAGTAGTCAAGGGATTCAGGTTAGGATTTTATGTTTGCTTTGACGAATTCAGGAGGAGCAAATGGAGCAGGAGGCTTCTGCGTATAGCTATAGAGTGTTCCGCCGTGTGATCTTTGAGTTGTTGTCTTTGAGTTGTATAACTAGACAGATGTTTATAACTGTCTAGTATGTGTTGTATATCTGTGTACTCTGATATTTGTTGTAAACTATGTAAAGTATTATGTTATTAATATAGTTTATTCGTTCCGCTGTGTAGGTTCTGATGTGTTGTTCCTTTCTTCTCTTCTTTCTATTCTCTTTTCTATCCCTTTCTTTCTTAAAGATGATGTGATTTTCCGGAGTGGAAAGTCGGGTCGTCTCAGCTTTCTTGCATGGCCATAAAAAAAAGATTCATCAAGCGCTTGAATGAACTCTAGCTATTCTTGTAAATACAAAGAAAATTATATGTTCTGGTAGACGAAAAATAATAGTGATATCTTCTTTGGATGTCAAAATCACGATTAGTAGTAATCGAATTTTGTCCTACATCTACATGCAGCGGTACATCCTTGGTAGCTGTTCTGACTAGAGCTGTATGTGGTATGACAACCATCTTCATACCGCAACAGTATCCTTAGTGAACCCTTAAAAAACGATTTTGTACCCACTATTATGCTAAAATTGTATGTTTTCACAAATTTTCAATGGTAAAAACTAATAATTAGAGAACTAAAACTTCAGAAAGAGTCCATATTAAAGACTCAAAATAGCAAAACAAATGATGAATAGTGGCAAATCAAATAATGAGAAAGCTGCAAGCAGTTTTCTCTATAAAACCATTATCAGGAAATGATTATATAGGGACAACAAGTATATTTTCAAGTACACACATAAATTCACACTGTACAATACACAAATTCATATATAATATTCATTTAGATCTTACAATTAAATAATCTATCTCGAAACAAGGTATTTTGTACTAGAACATAATAAGAACTAATAAAATACTAAAGCAACTGAGTACAATGTTTTTGAAAACTCATGCTAAATGGAAATAGTGTAATAATTGACAAATTTACTTTATTTCATCAAAGGACATAGTAAAAACCTATAAGTAATCAACTTGGATGGCATTTTCATTTATTGATGTATTATAGCTTTCGGTTGGAAACATGAAAATGCAAATAGGTATTGGGATTGAAGCATTAATTTACTTTCAATATTGATATATCAAGTTAGTTCCAACTAATTAGTGATATAAATAATATTTAAATTGGCAAGACAGATAATAATGGCAGACAATGTAAAATTTTAATATTTAGTACAATAGAAAAGAGCATCAAGTTCTTCTATCAATTGGACGATGTCTCCAAATTTAATGAAACAAAGTAGATGCAATAAACTGACTAAAATTACATGTTGAATAATCCATTGACATTTAATTCGTTGCTCGCATTTAACAGCCTAGCTCATTAATGCGCTAAACATAGATTTAATCATCATGCAATATTTTTCACGATTAAATATATCAGTTTTCTTCTTTGTTTCGGTTTTGTTTATATGCAATATTTCACCGACCATGAAGAAGCTCTAGTTATGCGGTACGTTGACAAACATACATAAAACAAACATAGCACCATTACACAGTGGACATGCACACAGTATCTAAATGCATCAGGAGATGATATATTAACACAGGTGATTCCTATGTTATGCTATGTAATCAACAAATTAATACAAATAGGCATAGCATTGAGATAAGGCACTCACCTGCATTAGCAGATCACCCTTTTTCTTTTTTCCTCTCACTCACTCTCCTTCCTCAAACGAAAACATGTGCATGATCACTCGGTGATACAGAGCTACTAACCATAAAATCACCTCCCATTTTCACTAGCGAGTCTCTTTTCATCAACCTGACTCCCCTACCTCATCACCAACACGACTGACCCTACCATTCAAAAAGCGACGCACGCTACTCAACTACAGACTGGCTATTAATTTGAATGAACTCAGAGTAAAGTAAATTGTAGTAGCATGTTGCTTGATATGCATCACTGGTCCAACATGTGAAAAGCCTTGTGTGATTGTCTTATATAAATCTAGAGTTACCTATATAATTGTTCAGGATAGGGTTACAAAATTATTTTTAACAATAACTAACAGGATAGGGTTATAGGATATAATCACTAGACAGTAGTTTCTCATTAACAATACAATAACTAATAGGGTTAAAACCAACAAGATACACAGCAAAGCAGAATGAAATACTCACTATATACTCAACAACAAAATAGTAACTAGAAAGATGTCATATTTATCAATAGAACCAAGTTACGTGGAGAATCTACTTGGAGATGCAAACATGAACTCACATTATTATGCTCAAACAAACTCGTGGAGACACATATCATATGCAAATAGTTTAAACCTGTATAGGTTTAGCTTTATCAAAACACCAATTAGAACTGACATAATGTCACAACAACGTTTAATAATAGCTAAGTGTCAATGTTATAAAGCCAAACTTATGAAAGTGTATATATATTTCACAATAATAGGAACAACAAAAAAACTTGAAATATAAAAATATGCAACCCCTTGCAACCCCATACGTGCCCTTGAATGCACACAACTGGGACAGAGGGAGATGTATTCTCACATGAAGATATGCCAATACATAAAAAAATATTTATATCATACGCATAATTTTGTATATATGTACATGCTTCTCTCTTGCATTGTTTGTCCTGTTTCGCTTTTGTATCCTTTGTCATGTTTCTTTGGAATACCAGTTTTTAAATAATTCACTTCTTAATCATTTTATTATAACAAGTAATTTTTTTGTGAAAATCAATCAAATGAAAAGTTATACATGACCAGTTGACTAAGTGTTCAAATGAGTAGAGAACAATGTCCTTATTAACAGAGTAGAATTTATAGGACATGATATCTTCTCATTTGATTCTTAAGTTACCATATTATTCATATGTACATTGATACTAACAGTAGCAGCAACAAACAATATTCACACATACATAGTTAGATTGTATTTTCAAACATCAATCTCAGTTCATGCTTATATATATATTAATGTTTACTCAATCATCCTATATATAGCAAAATATACTATCACTTATTGTAGAAAATTTCCCAAATATTTTTATATAAAATTAGTAATTATATCTTGTCTTGTATATAATAAAAATCTATCTTCTAATAATACAAAATAAAGCATTTAATTTTTTACTATATATTTTTGATATACACACACAAACATGTTTGTGTGGGTACACATATAGGTATATGTATATGTTCCAGAACAACTAATATTACACAGTCTGACTTTTCAATACTATTGACTTTTATGAAATAAACTTGAATTGATTTTAACACAGCATTACTTTCATAGTACCAATATCAATTTCCTATTTATAGAAAGTCATTAGGTATTTGCTACACTTGATTAGAGGAAGACAAAAATAACATAAGATAGATACCTTACAGTAGTAATATGTATGTATCTAATTTCAATATAGCCAATCTTTTGTCATTTATATTTCAATATTATTTTCTAATTGAATTAGCTGAAAACTATTGACCAAACCAACAGAAAAATAGATCAAATTAAACTAAAACCAAATCAATTATAGATCGAATTACAGTGGAAAAAAGATCAATTGACCTAAAAACTAACAACGAATTTGAATTAAATCGACATTAATCAAATTGTTTTCGTTTATAACATATTCCCATATTACTAGTGTAACGACCCGACTTCCTACGCCCAGGAAGACGTATCATTTTAAAAAAAGAAAAGGGTGAGAAAATAGAAAAGAGAGAGAAGAAAGAACAACAACATCTGAATCTCACAGCGGAACGAATAAATTATATTAATCACATAAGTATTTACAAAATATATAACATTAATCAGAATGATACATATAGTACATCATATACTAGACAGTATAAACACCTGTCTAGTTAATACAACACAACACAATACGATACAACTCAATCAATAAGACTCAGAGATACCAACACAACGAAACTATATATATATCTACAACGCTGAAGCCTCCTGCTCCATTGCTCCTCCAGAATTCGTCAAAGCTAACCTGAATCCCTTGGCTACCCGTAAAAATTTGCGTACCCGAGAGTTTATGAAAACAAAAATAAACTCCGGGTCAGACATGGGTCTTGTGTGAGTAACAGGTTAAAGTTGTTTAATTTTGAAAATCCTTTGAAAGAAAAGTATCACGTAAGACTTCCCACACATAAACATGGAAAAGTTTTTACCTTACGCTAACCAAAACATTTGATAGGAAATTCTGTGATATTATAATAGGTATAGGGTTTTCAAGTAAATAGAAAATAGCCGAAATTGTTACATTCATTAAATTCCAGCTACTAGCCACAAAAGTGGGTAATACAATCAAAACCGTTGGCACTTATTGGATTGTGGATTCCATACAATGGCAGGGCTACTGGGGTACCGCCCGTCACAGTACGTGGCCTAGATCAACGTACCGAGGATCACTCCCGACCCCCTGCAACACAAGGCCGGAACCATTCCTTACCGAACAGTCCCGAACAAGATAACCCCGCAGTTGGATGCAGACCAACTGCCCACACAGCCGAATAAAAAGGGACATCTAGACAGGGGAATATCCTTGTCCTGCTTGGGCATGACCCACCTAACCTTGCTGCACCTCCCCTGTTTTAGCCATTCCCGGTTGATGAGGCTTGAGGTTACGATTACCTTTATAGAACATATCTCTTAGAATGCTCATCGCCCACCTGACGATGTGTTGAAAGCATTCAATCCATACAAGTTCGTTCCGGGTTCGAACGAAACCGAAGGCATCATCTCGTTACACTCGTTTTGGAATCACCCTCAGAGTTAACGACGATAACCCTTGCATTCCGAATCTTCATCTTCACTTCAGATTCATGACCTATCGTTAATTTGGAATCGATGTGGTTTTCGGATGTTCCAAATAAGGACAACCGATCCCGGTCTCATCGAAATCCAAAACGTGTCTTTTAAGGCCAAGTTGTCTATTTAGTCTTAACAGTCCAATTCAATATTATCAATATGCACAGATAGATAATTCACATCTCATAATAGATAATCACATCATCATAAACAATTAATTAATATCATCATCCAAACAGATAATTAAATATTATCATACTTAAACCATACATCTATATCACAGAGATATTACTCATCTCATATCTGAGATCACAATCAATCAATGAAATATCAATATCATCCATAAGCAATGATTTATGAATCACAATCTATAATTAATTTAAAATGAATTAAATTAACTACTTCCATCTCTAATTAATTTAAAATAAATTAAATTAATTACTCATTCCATAAATCCTGCTCTCACAACCATTAATTAATTATAAGTCAAATTATTTAATCATTCTCTAATTACAAGAAGTAATTTAGTCTTTAATTTATTTCTCAAATGAATTATTCTAAATCATTCATAGCAAATTACTTCCCATTAGTTATTCCTTAATTAAACAATTTTTAATTACATCATTAATTATATTAATTAATGATCTTCGAATTATATAAAATTGCTTTATTTAAATTAATTACATTAAGTGCTAAATCTCTATTTAAACACAATTATTAATCACCCTTGATTAATGACAATCCTTAATTACTTATTAATCATTCCATGATTAGTTATTTCCATAAATTAATCCTTTGATTAATTACAAAAGAAATTTCCCAAATCACTTCACTTACAAATTATCTTGTATTAATTTCATCAAGTAATGATCATCTAATTACTTTCCTAAGTAATTATACTCCATTAATTTCACTATGTAATCACACATACCAAATCATCAAATGATTTCTAAAATTAATTAAAATTAATTTACTTAATTTAAATCTTATCATTAATTGCTTATATATTCCAATTAATCATCTTTGATTTAAATATCTTTTGTTGCATTCCAGTGGTTTTCCTTAATTTATTTACAGAAATTAAACTTGAATAAATCCATTAATTAATTTCATTTATATAGATTTATTATCGTTTAATTATCTTGTTGATTTATTATCCCAAATAAGTCAATCTCTAATCCCATCATTAATTATATTAATTAATGATTTCTAATTACATTTTCATTTGTTATTAATTATATTAAGAATACAAATCTTCAAATCACAAATATTAACCCTCTTGATTAATAACATACAGTAATTAGTCGTTCTTAATTAATTACATCCCAATAACAAGCTTAAGTAATCCCTTGATTAATTTCAAGTAATTATACTCCAATTACTTCCATTTCCCATCATCCAATGATTTCATCAATTACTTCACTAAGTAATTTACTTCCAAAATATCAGTTAATTAAACTAAATTAATTAACTCAAATTAAATCAATTTACACAATCAATAAGTAATTAATTTCTAATTACTTTCCAAATAAATAATTACACTTACAATGATTATTATTGGATTAATTAATCCAATTAATTTATTAAAAATCAATTACATTAATTAATTATAAAATAATCTAGTTAATGATCTTCATTAACACTTATTTAATTATTTTCTTCTATTTATCATTGTTAATTATAAGTTTGATTAACCATTAAAATCTAATCTATGGTTCTTAATCACATATTAGTTACTTAATTCATTATTCAACTTTGATTAATACTAATTTAAATATTATCAATCATTAATTATTCTTACTTAATTAACTTAAAGGTTAATGCATATAAATTCTAAGTCTTCATCACTTAAAGTAAACTGTCTTATTATTGATTAAATTTTCATTTCCAATATGTTTAAACTTTTATTTTAAATTACTTTCTAAATAAATCCCAATTTATCCTTAATAAAGTTTTTAACACTAATTTATTTTAAAACCCCTTTAAACTTACATATTTAATAGCATTAAAACTTATTTGAATCAATTTAAATTATAAAACTCTATTTTAGTTCCAAATCTAGAATTTCATATCTAAGTCCTGATTTCAATTTTTGAGTTAACTTGTTTAAATCTTTTCTTAACAGTTTAAATTTCATTTGAACTCAACTCTAGTTTAAAAATACTTTAATTATTAACCACTCTTGAGTTATTAAAATAATTTAAATTATGAAAACTTTATTATTTCCATCTACATTTCAAAACTAACTTAAATTCACTATTTAAACTTGATTTAAAACAACGCTTGACTTTGATTAAATTTTTAAAACCTGATTTCAAAACTGTAAAAAAAAACAGCTACAGGTTTTAAAACCTGAAATACTACAGCCCGAGCCCCCTCTGGTTTACTTTGGGTAAGCCCACGAAGTTCCCCGAGAAAATCAACGAACTGCTCCGAGTTAATTCCCAGGCGCGTGCGAAAATGAATATAGAAAAACAACACCAGACACTTCCCAATTCAACATCACCTGGTACTGATGATGTCGCGTGCACGTGCACCACTCCATGGTGATGCTCCGATCACCGAGACTGCCTCCGATAGGTTGACAGTGAACTACACCTTCACTTTCCATCATCAAAACGATGAAAAAAACAACACAGCAGAATCGAGCATTCGAGCTCGACACAAGAACTAGAACGCTACCTGGAAAAGCTTCGAACTCGCCACAGCAACCACCGGATCTAGTGAAACTCCTGCCGTAGCCTCGCCCACCTCCCCTTTACCTTCCCTCCAAACCGTGTGACACTCGGTCCATTAACGGTGATGAACAAGCAAAAGAAACCCGGTACCTTAAAACTAGTTTACCAGCATTAGAACATCTCCCGCCGCCACCACATGGCTTAGATCAACCACCGAACATTTTTCCCAGACCCCAATCTCCAGTTCCAATCTCGCCCTTCCCGATCAACACGATAGTCCACGGCCACTCAAAATTCCCAAAATGGACGAACTCGAACTGCACCTTACCCCCTCCACTAAAAATCACCATATTCACTTTAAAAAACATAATTTGTTTCAACGATTCGATCCATGTACCTGAATTTATGATTCAAGATGTTCTAATTTTTGCTATTATTGAGATGCTTAGTTCTTTTTTTCTTTTTCGGTTTCCAGAGTCATATATGTATTACTTTGATTTAAGTAAAATCCTAAACTAATGTTTGAAATGAAACCTACAGATTTCATTTAAATCCTAAGGCTAAACAAAGATTTATTTAAAGAATTTGAATTTAAATGAACAAAACTGGAAACAGAGAAAGTACAAAAGTTCAAATACCTGCACACATCATACTTCAGGAATTCAAAAATATATACACGCAACCATACTTTTCAATACAATATTCATCACTGCAATAACATTCAAACTAATTTATACTTTAAATTCCTTTTAAAAGTGGAGTTACTCACCATATATGTGAAAGAACAGAGGCTAGTTTGATAATGAAACAACCTACAGTTAAAGTGTTGAATTCCTGTAAACTTCCTTTTTGCTTTCTGAATTTTGTTTGAGCTTGAGAATATAAGGTTTTGTTTATTTTTTTTCTCTCTTTTACTTTTGCAGTTCAAATGAGCTAAAGGATAAGAAATGATGTAAACAAATATTTATAACTTTGAATACATAATGTCTTCTGGAACAGGCTTCAGCTTGGCATAATATCTTGCTATATATATATATTTTTATATGTACTAAAACCTGAGATGCTTTGAGCATTTCGGCTAGAAGATTTTTTTGTTTCAGATATAAAGGTGGCTAATAAATGTTTATGTATTTGAATTAGTATACACTAATTAATGTTGGCTGACACATACATTTACAAAGATATTTGCAGGCTTTGTTTGTACTGAATGTATTCATATGGGTTTACACTATAATACTTTGCTGACCTAAACATTTTGTACAAGAGTTTTTGTTTTATTTTTTTCGGCCTGTACATATTCAACTTGAAGATTCTTTGTTACTGTCATTTGCTTTCCATATTACATTCGAACTGATATGAAGATAAGTTGATATATACTTGCATCTACAGGTTAAAATATCATGATGTTTGTACAACAAAACAAAGATATTTTATTTGTTGGAGGCTGAGGTGAAAACATTTAATGTATATGTCCTTATGCTTGTATGTGTTCAAAGACATATCTTATATTTGCCTTGCATACTTATTTGATTTTGTTTTTTTCAGCCTGCACATATTTTTTTGATTTTCTTTGTATAATCACATAATGACCTTGATGCTTTAAACATATATATATATATATACATATATACTGTAGTCCATTCTTATGATAGTTTACAAATTTGAAAATTCTTTTGTTTCTAGTTTTATTGTTGTCTTATTATATTTTGAAATGTATGTGAATGTTATTTCTTTTGTTTTGCTGTTTGAAAACTAAATGAACCTTATAGTTGTTATGTTATTATAATTTAACCAAGGCAATTACTTTATATTTTCCTAATTTATCTTGTTGTCTTGTATTTTATATGTACATTTTTATTTTATTTATATTATAAAAACACATTTATCACTTTGAAATGGTAGATAAAATAAATTATCTTTTTATTATAAACTACATATGTCATAATATATATTAAAGTATCGTTTGACAAAATTATATTAAAACTCATATATACTTTTAAATCCATATTTTAATCAAGTTATACTAAAAAGAAAACAAAACAAATCTTTTTATTAATAAATTTAAATTTAAACTTAAGTTAAAATAAGTTTCAAACTATTTAAGCATTTATCTTATGTATTTAAAATCACATATTTATTTATTTAATTAGCTTTGAAAAGTTTATATTAAATAAATCATAATTTCCAATTCACTAAAATGTATATTAGAATTTGAAACACAATTTATTAGTTAAACTTTAAAACAAATCTCATCTATTTACAATGTATACAAATATATACATTTATAAATAGAAAACAATTCAATTAATTTTTAACAGATAAAATTTACCAGTTAAATATTTATTAAAAGAAAAGTATCAATTCAGATTTAATTAACAAAGATATATCAAATCAATTTAATTTTTAATGCAGATTATTAAATTGATATTGCTCGAAAATTCCGGGTTGTCACATTCTTCCCCCCTTAAAAGAATTTCGTCCCCGAAATTTAAAAGCAAAAGTAATTTAATAATATATTTAAGATTTTAATTAATTTTAAACCATAAGCATATATCAATCACATGCTCACAATCATCACAACCAATCTACTAAATCAACAAAGCTAACTATCCATACAAAATTTTGGATAGAGCTCCCTAGAGTTTCCCAGTATAATACCGGAATACTCAATCTATAGAATCCAAACAGTCTATACTACTAATCTACAGAGCTCCTTCAAATCAGAGAAAATTCATCCAAAATGAAATCTCCGACTCTGAAATCCAAATTCCTCGTCTCTTATCCACCAAATACTTCTGACAATCCAGAGCTGCCTTCAACTTACTGATCAGCTCAACCTTTGCTGATAACTCCTAAAACAATTTGAATCCAAAAAAAAACAATCCAGTAGAATGATCTTCTCAAAATTAAACAAAACCAAGAACTCAACCTTTACTATCCTCAGTAGAAAACAACTTCTCTTTTCCAAAAAAAGAAAAACAGATGCACTTCTAACTGCTTCCACTGCACAACTCTGATCTGGGGTATATGAAATGCTAATGATACACATAAGCACAAACCGGACAATACATCATAAAAATATGATTCACAGATCCACACTAAAACTCAGAAGTTCCTCCAAAACTTGAGCTGCTTTACCAATTCCTCTCTCTAGAAACCATTCTATTACTAAACTGAACCATCGGCACTACTTCTGAAATCCAGTCGATACCAAACTCAATTCCTCAGATGCTAAGGCAAACCACTGACTTCTTCAAAGATATTCAAAAACTTTCTGCCATCCCAGAGAATATTTAACTATCGCAAGTCTCTTTTGCGATCAACCCAGGCTACTATCCAAAGTAAACTGTACTCTCTTTACCAATTTGAACATCTTAAGCTTATCTAGCCAATCCATTGAAGAAATGGATCCACAAAACTGCCTCTGAACTTCACCTCTGAAGAACTGCTGACAGATGACCTCCTCGCGTGCCGGCAGAACAATCGGAGCTGCAACACTGCTACTGATGCCCAAAAATTTCTTCATCCTAAACTCCTCGAAAAACTCGGGCCTCAAAGCCAAACACAACATTCACCTAAACTCACCCCCAAAACTAATGCAAACACACTTCCTTATCCAAAGATCTTTGAGAACTTCTTCGGAAACAAACCATCGCTACTGCATCTCAACACACAACCACTACTTCTTGAGGTTCCAAAATAATATTTCTGTCTTCTACTCAACTGACAAAAAACCAAATTCTACTCATCCATACCTGTACAACAAAAATGAACTCCAAATCTTAATAGTTTTCCTCCAGATATTTGGTGAAATCCTTACATCACAAATTTACTCGAGACGGTATTAGGTCTACAGTCTCATCAGATATACTTCTAACCACAGGTAGTCGTGTTACACACACCACTACCCAATCTACCCTTATAATTATATTGGAAAACCCGAACATGTAATCAAAAAATAGTTAGAAATGAATATATATATGTATATATATATCAAAATTACAAATACGCTCTCTCAGGAAAGAAATCACTCAAGAGCCTAGGTATTCACTCAACCTAGCGCTCTGATACCACTGTAACGACCCGACTTCCTACGCCCAGGAAGACGTATCGTTTTAAAGAAAGAAAAGGGTGAGAAAATAGAAAAGATAGAGAAGAAAGAGCAACAACATCTGAATCTCACAGCGGAACAAATAAATTATATTAATCACATAAGTATTTAAATAATATATAACATTAATCAGAATGATACATATAGTACATCATATACTAGACAGTATAAACACCTGTCTAGTTAATACAACACAACACAATACGATACAACTCAATCAATAAGACTCAGAGATACCAACACAGCGGAACTATATATATATCTACAACGCTGAAGCCTCTTGCTCCATTGCTCCTCCAGAATTCGTCAAAGCTAACCTGAATCCCTTGGCTACCCATAAAAATTTGGGTGCCCGAGAGTTTATGAAAACAAAAATAAACTCCGGGTCAGACATGGGTCTTGTGTGAGTAACAGGTTAAAGTTGTTTAATTTTGAAAATCCTTTGAAAGAAAAGTATCACGTAAGACTTCCCACACATAAACATGGAAAAGTTTTTACCTTACGCTAACCAAAACATTTGATAGGAAATTCTGTGATATTATAATAGGTATAGGGTTTTCAAGTAAATAGAAAATAGCCGAAATTGTTACATTCATTAAATTCCAGCTACTAGCCACAAAAGTGGGTAATACAATCAAAACCGTTGGCACTTATTGGATTGTGGATTCCATACAATGGCAGGGCTACTGGGGTACCGCCCGTCACAGTACGTGGCCTAGATCAACGTACCGAGGATCACTCCCGACCCCCTGCAACACAAGGCCGGAACCATTCCTTACTGAAAAGTCCCGAACAAGATAACCCCGCAGTTGGATGCAGACCAACTGCCCACACAGCCGAATAAAAAGGGACATCTAGACAGGGGAATATCCTTGTCCTGCTTGGGCATGACCCACCTAACCTTGCTGCACCTCCCCTGTTTTAGCCATTCCCGGTTGATGAGGCTTGAGGTTACGATTACCTTTATAGAACATATCTCTTAGAATGCTCATCGCCCACCTGACGATGTGTTGAAAGCATTCAATCCATACAAGTTCGTTCCGGGTTCGAACGAAACCGAAGGCATCATCTCGTTACACTCGTTTTGGAATCACCCTCAGAGTTAACGACGATAACCCTTGCATTCCGAATCTTCATCTTCACTTCAGATTCATGACCTATCGTTAATTTGGAATCAATGTGGTTTTCGGATGTTCCAAATAAGGAAAACCGATCCCGGTCTCATCGAAATCCAAAACGTGTCTTTTAAGGCCAAGTTGTCTATTTAGTCTTAACAGTCCAATTCAATATTATCAATATGCACAGATAGATAATTCACATCTCATAATAGATAATCACATCATCATAAACAATTAATTAATATCATCATCCAAACAGATAATTAAATATTATCATACTTAAACCATACATCTATATCACAGAGATATTACTCATCTCATATCTGAGATCACAATCAATCAATGAAATATCAATATCATCCATAAGCAATGATTTATGAATCACAATCTATAATTAATTTAAAATGAATTAAATTAACTACTTCCATCTCTAATTAATTTAAAATAAATTAAATTAATTACTCATTCCATAAATCCTGCTCTCACAACCATTAATTAATTATAAGTCAAATTATTTAATCATTCTCTAATTACAAGAAGTAATTTAGTCTTTAATTTATTTCTCAAATGAATTATTCTAAATCATTCATAGCAAATTACTTCCCATTAGTTATTCCTTAATTAAACAATTTTTAATTACATCATTAATTATATTAATTAATGATCTTCGAATTATATAAAATTGCTTTATTTAAATTAATTACATTAAGTGCTAAATCTCTATTTAAACACAATTATTAATCACCCTTGATTAATGACAATCCTTAATTACTTATTAATCATTCCATGATTAGTTATTTCCATAAATTAATCCTTTGATTAATTACAAAAGAAATTTCCCAAATCACTTCACTTACAAATTATCTTGTATTAATTTCATCAAGTAATGATCATCTAATTACTTTCCTAAGTAATTATACTCCATTAATTTCACTATGTAATCACACATACCAAATCATCAAATGATTTCTAAAATTAATTAAAATTAATTTACTTAATTTAAATCTTATCATTAATTGCTTATATATTCCAATTAATCATCTTTGATTTAAATATCTTTTGTTGCATTCCAGTGGTTTTCCTTAATTTATTTGCAGAAATTAAACTTGAATAAATCCATTAATTAATTTCATTTATATAGATTTATTATCGTTTAATTATCTTGTTGATTTATTATCCCAAATAAGTCAATCTCTAATCCCATCATTAATTATATTAATTAATGATTTCTAATTACATTTTCATTTGTTATTAATTATATTAAGAATACAAATCTTCAAATCACAAATATTAACCCTCTTGATTAATAACATACAGTAATTAGTCGTTCTTAATTAATTACATCCCAATAACAAGCTTAAGTAATCCCTTGATTAATTTCAAGTAATTATACTCCAATTACTTCCATTTCCCATCATCCAATGATTTCATCAATTACTTCACTAAGTAATTTACTTCCAAAATATCAGTTAATTAAACTAAATTAATTAACTCAAATTAAATCAATTTACACAATCAATAAGTAATTAATTTCTAATTACTTTCCAAATAAATAATTACACTTACAATGATTATTATTGGATTAATTAATCCAATTAATTTATTAAAAATCAATTACATTAATTAATTATAAAATAATCTAGTTAATGATCTTCATTAACACTTATTTAATTATTTTCTTCTATTTATCATTGTTAATTATAAGTTTGATTAACCATTAAAATCTAATCTATGGTTCTTAATCATATATTAGTTACTTAATTCATTATTCAACTTTGATTAATACTAATAAATAATATCAATCATTAATTATTCTTACTTAATTAACTTAAAGGTTAATGCATATAAATTCTAAGTCTTCATCACTTAAAGTAAACTGTCTTATTATTGATTGAATTTTCATTTCCAATATGTTTAAACTTTTATTTTAAATTACTTTCTAAATAAATCCCAATTTATCCTTAATAAAGTTTTTAACACTAATTTATTTTAAAACCCCTTTAAACTTACATATTTAATAGCATTAAAACATATTTGAATCAATTTAAATTATAAAACTTTATTTTAGTTCCAAATCTAGAATTTCATATCTAAGTCCTGATTTCAATTTTTGAGTTGACTTGTTTAAATCTTTTCTTAACAGTTTAAATTTCATTTGAACTCAACTCTAGTTTAAAAATACTTTAATTATTAACCACCCTTGAGTTACTAAAATAATTTAAATTATGAAAACTTTATTATTTCCAACTACATTTCAAAACTAACTTAAATTCACTATTTAAACTTGATTTAAAACAAGGCTTGACTTTGATTAAATTTTTAAACCCAAATTTCAAAACTGTAAAAAAAAAACAGGTATATGCTTTAAAACCTGAAATACTACAGCCCGAGCCCCCTCTGGTTTACTTCGAGTAAGCCCACGAAGTTCCACGAGAAAATCAACGAACTGCTCCGAGTTAATTCCCAGGCACGCGCGAAAATGTATAGAGAAAAACAACACCAGACTCTTCCCAATTCAACATCACCTGGTACTGATGATGTCGCGTGCACGTGCACCACTCCATGGTGATGCTCTGATCACCGAGACTGGCTCCGATAGGTCGACAGTGACCATACCTTCACTTTCCATCATCAAAACGATGAAAAAACAACACAGCAGAATCGAGCATTCGAGCTCGACACAAGAACCAGAACGCAACCTGGAAAAGCTTCGAACTCGCCACAGCAAGCATCGAATCTAGTGAAACTCCTGCCGTAGCCTCGTTCACCTCCCATTCACCTTCCCTGCAAACCGTGTGACACTCGGTCCATCAACGGTGATGAACAAGCAAAAGAAACCCGGTACCTTAAAACTAGGTTACCAGCGTTAGAACATCTCCCGCCGCCACCACATGGCTTAGATCAACCACCGAACATTTTTCCCAGACCCCACGATCACCCCCGCATCTCCAGTTCTAATCTCGCCCTTCCCGATCAACACGATAGTCCACAGCCACTCAAAATGCCCAAAATGGACGAACTCGAACTGCACCTCACCCTCTCCACTAAAAATCACCATATTCACTTTAAAAATCATAATTTGGTTCAACGATTCGATCCATGTACCTGAATTTATGAATCAAGATGTTCGAATATTTGCTATTATTGAGATGCTCAGTTCTTTTTTTTCTTTTTGGGTTTCCTGAGTCATATATTTATTACTTTGATTTAAGTAAAATCCTGAACTAATGTTTGAAATGAAACTTACAGATTTCATTTAAATCCTAAGGCTAAACAAAGATTTATTTAATGAATTTGAATTTAAATGAACAAAACTGGAAACAGAGAAAGTACAAAAGTTCAAATACCTGCACACATCATACTTCAGGAATTCAAAAATATAAACACGCAACCATACTTTTCAATACAATATTCATCACTGCAATAACATTCAAACTAATTTATACTTTAAATTCCTTTTAAAAGTGGAGTTACTCACCAGATATGTGAAAGAACAGAGGCTAGTTTGATAATGAAACAACCTGCAGTTAAAGTGTTGAATTCCTGTAAACTTCCTTTTTGCTTTCTGAATTTTGTTTGAGCTTGAGAATATAAGGTTTTGTTTATTTTTTTCTCTTTTACTTTTGCAGTTCAAATGAGCTAAAGGATAAGAAGTGATGTAAACAAATATTTATAACTTTGAATACATAATGTCTTCTGGAACAAGCTTCAGCTTGGCATAATATCTTGCTATATTTTTTTTTATATGTACTAAAACCTGAGATGCTTTGAGTATTTCGGCTAGAAGATTTTTTTTGTTTCAGATATAAAGGTGGCTAATAAATGTTTATGTATTTGAATTAGTATACACTAATTAGTGTTGGCTGACACATACATTCACAAAGATATTTGCAGGCTTTGTTTGTACTGAATGTATTCATATGGGTTCACACTATAATACTTTGCTGACCTAAACATTTTGTACAAGAGTTTTTGTTTTATTTGTTTCGGCCTGTACATATTTAACTTGAAGATTCTTTGTTACTGTCATTTGCTTTCCATATTACATTCGAACTGATATGAAGATAAGTTGATATATACTTGCATCTACAGGTTAAAATATCATGATGTTTGTACAACAAAACAAAGATATTTTATTTGTTGGAGGCTGAGGTGAAAACATTTAATGTATATGTCCTTATGCTTGTATGTGTTCAAAGACATATCTTATATTTGCCTTGCATACTTATTTGATTTTGTTTTTTTCAGCCTGCACATAATTTTTTGATTTTCTTTGTATAATCACATAATGACCTTGATGCTTTAAACATATATATATATATATATATACATATACTGCAGTCCATTCTTATGATAGTTTACAAATTTGAAAATACTTTTGTTTCTAGTTTTATTGTTGTCTTATTATATTTTGAAATGTATGTGAATGTTATTTCTTTTGTTTTGCTGTTTGAAAACTAAATGAACCTTATAGTTGTTATGTTATTATAATTTAACCAAGGTAATTACTTTATATTTTCCCAATTTATCTTGTAGTCTTGTATTTTATATGTACATTTTTATTTTATTTATATTATAAAAACACATTTATCACTTTGAAATGGTAGATAAAATAAATTATCTTTTTATTATAAACTACATATGTCATAATATATATTAAAGTATCGTTTGACAAAATTATATTAAAACTCATATATACTTTTAAATCCATATTTTAATCAAGTTATACTAAAAAGAAAACAAAACAAATCTTTTTATTAATAAATTTAAATTTAAACTTAAGTTAAAATAAGTTTCAAACTATTTAAGCATTTATCTTATGTATTTAAAATCACATATTTATTTATTTAATTAGCTTTGAAAAGTTCATATTAAATAAATCATAATTTCCAATTCACTAAAATGTATATTAGAATTTGAAACACAATTTATTAGTTAAACTTTAAAACAAATCTCATCTATTTACAATGTATACAAATATATACATTTATAAATAGAAAACAATTCAATTAATTTTTAACAGATAAAATTTACCAATGAAATATTTATTAAAAGAAAAGTATCAATTCAGGTTTAATTAACAAAGATATATCAAATCAATTTAATTTTTGATACAGATTATTAAATTGACATTGCTCGAAAATTCCGGGTTGTCACAACTAGTTGAATAAAAGGTTTAGTTCCCATATTCGCTATTAGTTTGGGTTCCAAAAACCTAAAAAAAATCAAATCAAATCGAATAGTAGGTATTTTTAAACATATGGGAATAATAGGTACTAAAACCTAAACTCCATTTGTTTACAGTTAGATTATATTACAGAAAACCTAAAAATTGAAACTAAATTTCAATATGTTAGAAGCGTTAGTTTTGTAAAATTAAAAACCATTGTAAAACAACAATAACTAAATTGTAAACCGAAAATCTAAACAATCTTAAGTACTACTTTGAATTTGAGGAAGAAGGAAAGTTACCTGAATTTTCAAAACCCTAGGTGGTGCTGGAGCATAGAAGGAAACGAAAGAAGAGGATAAGAATGAAAGTGTAATTGACAGTCGTAGAAATAATAAAACGTTTAATTACAATATGTTCCTATGTACTTTGAATTATTTACAGAATTACCTAATTTTGTCACGATTGTAAGGGTTATAAAGGCTTGTAACAAATATATCCATTAGTAATTACTAACGGTAATAAGCACTACAAAATGCAAAGGAAAACGTTTACAAAATTCCTCTTTTGGTGTAGTGAAGCTTGACATGTATTTAGATAGACTCCAGCAATGTTCATTATCGGTCAATATTGCATGTACAATCTTTGCTCTTGTAGATAATATTTCCTTCTTTTCAAGTTTTATTGGTATTCTGCTTTTGTTCAGTGAAATGATGAATATCATTACAAATATTCCACAGTCAAGCCTGTTGAAACCAAAATGTAATGTTAGTATTGGTTTGCATAAGTTGTATTATCAGGTTTATAATTAATAAAAAACATTTAATTTCAGGGATAATGGTACAAGTATATAGAATGCTTTGAATAAAATATTTATCAGTTTTATTAGCACACTTAGTATAAATTTATGTATGAAATTTTGTGTTTTTAGTTATTACTTTAAGATATATTTGCTAAATGTTTTGTTTTATTTTTTATTATGTAGTTATCTATTTTGCTTTTGTAGGTGTCAGTTTTTTTCTGTGGGTATTAGTTTCTTTTATTTAGATATCAGTTTTGTCTCTGTAGGTATCAATTTCTTTTATGTAGGTATCAATTTTCTTCCTATAGTAACTGTTTATTTCTGAACTAATTTTTTTGAAATTAAGAGATAAAAGTTTTCAATATTTTTTTATGAATCGAATTCAATTAAATATAAAAGGCATGCAACGAGGAAAAGAATTATGTATGAAATGTTATAATGCAAAAACACAGATAGTTTGAATAATGAGCAACTTTCAATTGATTATGATTAGTAGTTTCAATTGTATTGTTCATTTTGTTGTCAGAATATATCATTTTAACCAAAAAACTTACGTGTCTTCTGATTGTTGTGCACACTTTATTTGATGTATATCATCTGGTTTCACCTCCATGTCAATTATGTTATTGCTTTTCCAGATTTCTTTGAGCATTTCTTCTATTTTTTGTCTCTAGTAAAGACAAAATGTTAAAAAATTAGGTCATATTCACCTTTTTTATGTGTAGTAAGTAATATTTTTAAAAGAAAGAGAAATCTCATACCAATTTTATAGCTTCTTTTAAACTGGAATTGTTTCTTTCATTTGATCTTCTAGGGCCTTTAGAATCGTCAGGGCACCATGTATTGTTGGGTATATTAAAGTCACTAATGTCCAATGGTTTTCACAATGCAATGGAAAATGTATACTTTCAGCAAATTTGTCTTTTACAATGGATTCTAGCATAAGACTTTTTTTCACACCCATTATATGACACACAATTCCTTTCTGTTTAATATGAAAATAAGTAATGATTTAATAAATGAAGCAATTATTATTTACTTGGATATTAATGTTTTATTTACCGTCATTGTAGTAGTGAAAGCATAATTGTGTTCTTTCAGTCCACATCTTGAAATATACCAATCTATAATCTATATTATAATCAGGAAAGTATAAGTTTTTTTATTTGTGAATCGATATTAAATAGTAAGTAGTATTACTAATGTTAATAATGGCTGTGTATGTTGATAAGTATAAAAAATAATGCATCAAGTCGACTTAAGCATGATGTGGACTTAGGTATCATTTTTGCTTTTGTTTTGGAATCATTTTTGATGTAAAGAAGAAAAAAAATCTATGTACCTGCCCATCTGTCTCGTTTCCTTCTAGCACACAATTTAGTGCATTTTTTCTTATGACACAACCTCCTCTGATTGTGTCCTTATCTTCCCATGCCACTGCACTATTTTAACAAAAACAATTTGTATATGTTAGGTAGACTTAATTTCATATTTAATATTGATATACATATTTGTACACTTACTTTTTGATGATGTTGTTAATGAAAAGAAAGTTTTGATCATGTTTTGTTGCTCAACGTTGAGATAGATCAAACATTTGCAATGTGAAAGGCCTATCTTTGAAAGTGTAGGCTCCATCACTGCTAGTGGCTTTGGACAGCTTTCTTTTGCACTTTTGTTTTCAACATCTTCAATTTTTTCGGGTTTTGGTTTATTTGCAACTTTTTTTTGTTTCACCCATATTCAAAGCTGTCACGTTTTTTATTTCACTCTTGTTCTTGCCTTCAATCTTTGAATATAGGAAGCTGTACTTTTTGGTTTTGCTTTGATTTTTTTGTCACTTTTTGTTTCCCTTTTCTACCGGCTGGTTGCACAGGTTTTTCTACATCTTTTTTTCAGTATTTTCACTTTCAAACTCTTGTGTGTCATAAAGTTTGAAAGATGGAGGGGTAAAGTCAAGCACTGAAATGTTGTATGGTACATTTTAGTTTTTTACATTTACATCCTCTTTAAGATGTTGAGTATCTTCTGTTTTATCTTTCTGCATTTTCCTTTCTTTTTCCAACTCTTCTTTTTGATGCACTTCAGTTGGAGTCTGTTTTTTTCTTCATGTTCAATTTGCATTTATTCTTTTTTTCGGTTTTTTATCCAATTCATTCTACTTCGATGGGCATATGTTTCTCCATTTCTTCTTTTTTATCTGCTAATTTCTTTATACTCTCTTCAGCAATTGTTTCTATATCTTCTTCATTTCTTTTTGTTTCCATTTCTACAATAGTATCTGCATTTAGTTCAGTTTGTAAACTGTCGCTTTGTACATTGAAACTTTCATTTTTCTTTTCTTTGTTTTCTTCACTGTCATTCGAATCAGTTTCAAACTACTTGGTGTTGTCTTCAGCCTGCAAATATTTCTCTGCATTTTCTTTCAACTTCAACTTAATTTCTCTCAACTCTTCTTTCAAACTCAAAACTTCTTGCTCTACTTTAATTATTCTTCTTTTTTCTACTTCCAATGCTTTTTTTTTGTTTTCTTTGCTTCTTCTTCTAAATCATTTATATGCATTTGGAAGATCCTGACACTTATGTCTTCCTCAAACAAATGTGCACTTTCTTTGGTTTCTTCAAGCTTTTTTTTTTCCATGCTTTTGTTTTCGAATTTTGGGCAAATTTTGTTTGTTTGAAGTAGACATTCTTCATATGGGCTGAGATTTGTAATTTTTTTCACCTATAAATTTGGTATTGGAAAATTTGTTTCAGTTTTAAAATATGATATCAATTTACAATGGCAAAAGAATTTTTATTGTAACAAAAAAGAGGAAATACTACGCAATAAAACAAATAGATAATGTCTTAATTTCTGATACTTTTAACATCATCTTTAGTCATGTCAACTAATGTATCAGTTTTTGAATTCTAGTATCAGTTTCTTTTAATAGTATCAGTTCCAATGATGTAAAACTATGGTATCAATTATTGCATTGTAGCATCAGTTTGTTATACTTCTAGAAGTTCCAATCATGAAATCATATGGTATCAATTTTGGCATTCTAGTATCACTTTTTGATACTTTTACAATTAGTTTCAAGTATGTAACCATATGGTATTAGTGTTTGCACTTTAGTATCAATTTCTGATACTATTAGTATCTGTCTCAAGAAAATAAATATATGGCATCAATTTTTGCATTCTAGTTTCTTTTTCTTATATTATTAGTATGTAATGATATGATATCAGTTTTTGCTCAATATAGTATCAGCTTTAAGTTATAGAAAAAAGGATATACAATTAAACTTTATTCTATATAAGAGTTAGAGCATATTGATTAACAAAAAATCAAATGGAATTTTAAATTACATCACCCTCTTTCACCGTATCTGTAACAGCCCGCAAATCCGTACCCATTGAGTCAACACTATTCTACCTAAATCAACTCAAGTTGTACAAAAATAAGAACCATTTGGGTTAAAGAAGAAGAGGTAGAAGAAGAGAATAGAAAACAACAACAAAAACAACAGAATCTAACCATCACAGCGGAATAAAATATAATAGATAATGCATAATCTTTACTCAAAACAAATATATCTGTTTATATACTACATCATCAGATACATCAATTACAGTTCAACAACAACAACACACAAACAGATATACAGCTAATCAACACAGCGGAATATATATATAAAACAAGTACGGAAGTACGTGTCGTTATGCAGCTCATCTCTTGAGTTCCACATCATCATATCTTGTATCCTATAATACTCGGCCTGACCCGAGCATTACAGTTAAATAACACCCGTGTCAGTCTAGAATACCAGCGTGAGAAAATCACACTCAATTGATTATTAAAGTTTCAAAAATCCTTTGAAAACAAAAGCATCTCTTAAGACCACGCCACAAATAAACATGTCGGGTTTTATCTTACGATAGCTAAAACAATTTTTATAGAAATCCTCTCATATTATAATAGGGTCTATATACAAATACATATAAAATAGCCGAAATTGTTACATCTATTAAATTCCAGCTACTAGCCACAGAGTGGGTAATACAAACAAAACTCGTACAAGGCTCGTAGGGAGAATGGATTTCCAACTAATGACTAGGCACTGGGGCACCTGTCACAGTACGTGGCCTAGATCACAGTACCGAGAAGTACGCCTTCTCCCCTGCAACACAAGACCGGAACTACCCCTTACTGGATAATCCCGAGTGAGATCACCCTGCGGTTTGGATCAGCAACTGCCCACTAAGCCGAAATAAAAGGGACATCTAGGCAGGGATGACCTCACCCTGCTTGGGCGCTACCCACCTAGCCTTGCTGCATAACCCCTGATTTTCAGTCATTCCCATTTGATGAGGCTTGAGGCTAAGCGTTACCTTTTTAGAACATATCCCTTAGAATGCCCATCGTCCACATGACGATGTCTCGAAGAATTCATCCATACAAGTTCGTCCCGGGTTCGAACGGAACCGAAGGCACTATTCCTACTACATCCATTTGGAAATATCCTCAGGATTAGTAGCGACTAGCCCTTGCACTTCACTGCTCCATCTTCGAATCCAAACTCATTTCCATGAAACGTACAAACCAGATCGAAGTGGTTTCGAGAAATAAATCTCGATCCCGGTCTCTTCGAAACGATCAACGCATTTGGCCAATATTGATAGTCGGTGATTTAACTATCAATTTATGTTCACAAACAACCATCAAACAATAAATAATTTCCCAAATTATTTATTAGCCTCAAAAATATCTTCATAAGATATACTTCTATTTTTCAACCCTTTGAAAATAGTTTCAAATCATCTTTCTTTTAGAATAAACTTACCCAAATATTTTCTATCTCCACTGAAATCACCAAGCAAAAACTAGGTTTTTAAAATAATTTAAAACACTTTACTTTGAAATATACTTTAAAACATTTAAGTTAAATCACTTCAATGATTTGTTAAAAATACATACTATATGAATATTTGAAAATAAAGTTACTTAATAAAGTATAAAACTAGATTTTCACTTTTAAAAACAAAATACTAAGTCGCTCTTTAAATAATTACTACCATAATAGATTAAAATGAAAGACTTACTTTAGAATTTAAATATTTAGAAATAATATATTTTCCAAAACTTGCTTTTTAAGACAACTTCAAAACTTTTAGCTTATATTTAAAAATTTACTTTGAAAACATACTTGGTTAGTCATGGAGAAATTCCAATCTCAATTACTTAAATCAATTTTCCAAATTGATTTCCAATTTAATCCATTTGAAATAAATATATTTACTTTCTTAATTCATTTCAAAGTTCGTTAATTATGGACTTTATTATTATTATTATTTTTCATTTGATTTTAAATCTTTTTAACTGAAATATACCAATTTCAGCTTTTTCCAATTTCTTCTTTATTCTTTCCAATAATTTAAATCTTAAATTTTGAATAAATGTTTTGTTCTCTTAAATAATAACACTGTAGTTTAAAATTCATTAACTTCCTGTTTATTCAAAATTTCCTTTCTATACTCTAGATTTATTTATTAGAATTTTAAAGTCACTTTATTTCTTTTCCAATTCATTTTTAAATTTATTCAATTTTCTATAATTATTTTACTTACAAATTCACTTCTTTTATTTTCTTTCCAAAATCCAATTTATATATTTTTGGAAATTCATTATACCCAATTATATCCAATCGAGCCATAGCATTCAATATTCCAATATAATTCATCATAGAGTATCAAATAATCACAATAGAGGGTATTAAATAATTTAAATAAATGTTGAGGGATCCAGTTGGATCCCTCCAACCTGTTTTCCCTGCATCCACAGACGTTAGCACAATATAAAATACAATTCCAAAATATACTATACTATAGCACATCATTCAATTCAACCATTCAAACAATTATTTAAATTTAATCATTTAAATTTAACTGAGTGAGATTAACTCACCTTTATTTTATTAGCATCCATTTCCCATCCAGCTTGCTTTCTTCTTAAATTTTTGACCTTGTATAAATATTATGATTTATTAATACTTGAATTAACATAACAATTTATTTTTCTTAAGTAAATCTAATTAACCAAAAATTTTATTTAAACTAATTTGTTTCTTTTAATAAATAAATTTCACGTTCCAAAAATAAATTAAATAAGTTAATCTTCTAAATATTATTTAAAATAGCCTAGTAAATAAAAATGTTTACACGTATATTATATTTTTTCCTAATCCCGTGGTCATTGATATATATATATATATATATATATAACTATCTAAATATTACCAGAATATCTATTTAAAGTTTTACAGCAGCATTAAAATGTATAAATATTCATTTCATTTTACACCAATAGCCCAAAATCGCGAATGCCCAAACTGCCGAAACCCTAGCTTGCCAACAACCTCGACGTCAGCCCACTCGAGCTCGCAAACTTCCATCGCTCTCCGTGACACAACCCTCCATGTGCGCGAGTTCGCGAGTCTCCCCCCAGCACCGCCACCCGTCTCGATCGTTACCTTCACACTCGAACCTGATACGAACCATCTCGACATCGCTCGAACATCCCTTGATAGATTGAACTCCCTCTTCTGCCGAGCTCGAGAGGCAAATCGAATTCGACCTTGAATCCATATGTTACGTGGTTTCATTTAATTACAAAGGGGATTCGATTCTGAATGTTGAAAGAGGGAGACATGCGATTACGAGGAAGAGGGCTGGTCCGCCATTATTTCGATTTGGTTAGAGGATTAGAGAAATAGAAATCGCTATTTTCTTTATTCGAATCGGTCCGCCATTTTGTTTTTTTTTCAAAACCAAGAAAATATCTTCTTTTTATTTTATTTACTAAATGTAGAAGCTTCTTAAAGAAGGTAACGCAATTTTTCTTCTCTCTTTATTTATTTATTTTCTATACGTGATGCTAGCTACGGAATTCAATGCAAACTTCAACGCGTTTATATATTGTATGGTCACACAACAACTCCAAACACTACGAAAATTGAAATTAGAAAATAATACACTATTACGGATCCAATGGAACAGGTTTAGTCAAATTCCGAGACTGTACCTCGTAAAGCTATTTTTAAATTCAATTTAAATGATATAAATTTCAAAACTTAACAAACCATTTTTAAATTTGATTTCATCACTTCTATTCTCTTCAGTATTATCAATATAAATTTTACAAGCCTTCAAATTATTTAAACAGGCTTAGAAATTCCAAATTCAACATTTACCCAACTTCAAATTATTCAATTTAATAATTTAATCACCGAATAAATAGTTATATTTGAAATTCAAGTTAATAATTAACTTTTAAATATTTAAAATCAATTAAATATTTCGTTTTCAAATGCTTGAAAATTTCGGGTTGTCACATTCCTTCCCCTTTAAAAGAATTTCATCCCCGAAATTTCTAATTAGGAAGAATGATCCAATACCCGTTTACTTTTCCTCAAAACCAAACAATTCAACATCAAACTAACTATCCTTTCATAAAAGACCCATTATCTTTCTTATTAACTTCCCAAACTTTTCCGCAGTTCCCAAACAACTTTATTTATACAATCATTCAAATTATAATTCAAAACTAAATTTTGATTTATCAAAATTTTCTCAAAAATTTTCTAACTCCCTAAATTTCATAAATTTTTTGCCAGCGTCTCCTTTGCGCGGCTATCTTGGTACAACTACAAAATGGCCCTACGGCCTCCCAAATCCAAAAAGAAAACAAAAAACCAAGTGGCTCGATCCAAAAACCCAATCAAATTTCATAAAAATTTAAACACATACCTTTTTGTCGAGCATTTCAGATTTATCTTCCAAAATAAAAATCAATTTTCTTTTCCCTTTATAAAAACTGCATATCTTACTTAGCACTAATTTCCATTCACAACATTCCCAAAAACATTTTATCGACTTTCTCACAAAATGACAATATCTATTCATTCAAATATTGACTTAGATTATATTAGTAGGATCAATTTTTCATTTAAGAATTCACCATTCCCTCTTAAGTTAGTATAAGCATTTTATATGCTTCTTATATTTATTCCCACTTTACCACTTTAGTTTATATCCAATTCTATTCAAATTGATTCTTTCATTTCCATATGAATTCAATTTATCTTTAACTCTGAATATTTGAAATTTTATTTTCCATTTATAACTAATTTATGTTATTATTTTAAATTAGTCTCATTTACTAATTTATTTCAATTTCCAGTTTGAAATCGTTTTGTCGTTATCAAAATTTTCTAACTCCCAAAATTTTCGAATTTTTTTGGCAGAGTCTCCTTCGTACGGAGGAGCTTTTGCAATTTGACAAGAGATATAAATATGTATACATCGACCCACATGGTCGGAAAAACCAAAAACAGTTCATATTTCCTATTTTTATTGCGTAGGCGTACCTTATTAAGCATTTTTAAGTAAACAGATTATTTATTTAGCAGTTAGCGTGCCCAAAATCTAGCCACACGGCTTCCCAGTACCTGTACTTACTCAATTTAAACATGTAAGTGCCAAATATATGAAGTTTAACAATATTTCACTTATTTGCAATAGTTAAACATATGAATTCTAAAAGAAATTCACATCAAACATTTTTCCGTAAGCAACTTATACAATTCTCATACTAATTCCACTGTTCCAATTAATTTATAACCATTTTCATTCAATTTAATGGTTTTCAATCCATTCGTATACAACTTCATCAATTTGAATGGTTTAAAACTCAATCACTTACATTTAATTTATTTTTATGCAAACCGAACTCACATTTAATTCAATTGCTCTCAAAATCTATTTATTTTGCTCCTATCAATTCATAGAATTTTAATTACTTCTACATCCAATGACAATTTATTCTATGCAATTTGATGAGATCTATGTGAATAAATAAGTATTTACGTTTTTAACCAATTTAAATGGATTTCTACTCAATTTATACTTAATTCTATTCCATTTTTAAATTTATTCACAACCATATATTCTCACTTTCATTGCATTTAAATTTGAATCCATTCACATGCATTTCATTTTATTAACCAAACTAGTTCCATTCAAAACCACTTGATCTAGCTCGACACATTCAATTAAATTTTATTCCTTTCCATTCATTTACATTTCATTCCATATTTGTTTATTCTAAACTATTTTATTTAGCTCGAAGACAATCTAAGCTATTTCACTCAATAACCATTTCAATTTTATTCACGATCTATTCATATGTGATTCATTTCTTATCCGCATTCATTTAAAACCATTCTATTAAACTTGAAACATTCTATTTTTCTTATTGTCTCAAGTTACTTCAATTCCTTAACAATTTAAATGGTTTACAATTATTTATTTAAGAATTTTCATTCCATTAAATATTATCTGTAACTCACCGAATTTTATTTCGTTTAAAATTTATTTCCAGTTAATTTAAATCCAATCCAATACCATTAAACTTAGTTTAAGTTGAATTCAATTCAACTCTCCTCCATTCCATTAACTTAAGTTAATTTACTTTAATTTATTCAAATTTTTATACTTAAGCTTATTTTCATTTTACAAGTAAATTCTTTTCTCTTCTATTCAACTTAATTCAATCTCAGTTAAATCTCATTTTAAATCTGCAATTTCATTTGATTGGTTATTATAAAGTTTAACTTTGCAGATTCACTCAGTCAATTTATTACAAGGCCATTTCCATTTATTTCCACTTATTTGGATTTTATTTGCAATTCAAGCCATTACTATTTTAATCTATTTCATTTTCCTTTACTCAACACATTTCCAGTTATATTTAATTTGTTAACACTTCAAGTTAAATTTTTAATTTAAAACTCAAGTTCTGAATCCACTATCCATTTTCAATTTACCACCCAATTTCATGAACTCACAATTCAATTACATTCTCAATTCATTTAATTAATTGCAAGGCCACTTTCAGTTATATTTCTTCACTAATGATTCAAGTCGAATTTGATTTGTATCTTGAGTTTTATTTTCCAACTTCATCATAAACTCACAATTCAGCTTTTATTTAACTACATTAGGTTTCCATTACATATTTCATTAATTAATTCAGTATCTAACCAGTTCTTCCCCTATTTAAAATCCAAAACTTGATTTTAAATCTCAAAATCTCAGCATTTAATTTTCTTAAGTTCAAATTTATTTTATAATTCAAGTTTGGATTTTTTTTCCAATTCATCAAACAATATTTATTTTGGGTTTTCTATTTCACTTTCAATTTTTATAAGTCACAACTTATTATTTTACAAATTTCCATTCATTCTAGGCTTGAATATATTCTTCTTTTTATTTTCAACTCAAGCCTTACGCTTATTTATAACCCAATCATATTTTATTCCATGCGTTTTAATTCTTTTACAAGTTATTCTAATTTATTTATTTCAATCCAATCCTTATCCAATTTATTTTCCATTTGTTCAGGTAAGAATTTAATTCCATTTAATATCATCCATAACTCAACTGATTTTTTTCCAATCTAATTCTATTTTAACTTAGATTTATTTAACTCAATTTGATTTCAACTTAATTCGAATACAACTGGATATTATTTTCAGCCTATTCAATTAATTTCAATCTAGTTAAATTTTTATTTCCCAATCCAAGTTAATTTCATTTTTAACTTGTCACTTTAAATTTAAATTTCCAACATTCAAAGCTTATATTTCCTTTCTTATTTAAAAATCATCTCAATTTATAAGCTTACAACCTATTCCATCAGAAATTTCAAACACCGGCTTTTGGTTTCAAATTATTTTGAAGTCTCCAACATCTCAAATCACATTTCTCAAAAATTTTAACCAATCTTGATTTTATTCCCAACAATTTCCTTTGAGATTTTCAAAAACAACTAGCTTTTCTAAACAAATCAATTTTTTTTGGCAGCAATCCGTCACTTAGAAATTCAAAAATGAATACTGATGACGCGGCTGTCATCATCAGAATTATTTTCCAATAATCCAAGTGATTTCAATGCTATATCACATTCAAAATACATTTAAAACACATTTCCTTTCAGAAGTACATCCAAAACAATAATGCTATTATTTTTCTTCAAAATACTTCCAAATCTCCGGGGTTTTAAAGTTTCAAATTCTATTTTAATTCAAATTTTAACTATAATGTGTTTGTATAGTTTATGCTTACACAAATTCCCATTTAATTATATTTCAATTTATAATTTACATTTATAATTCATATTTATAAATTTCATTTTATAATGAATTTATTCTTTTAAACTTTGGTTATGTTTTCAATTTCTAGTTAAATTTTTACACAACGATGATAATAATTTAATATTATCATTTCTAACATCCAAGCAACCATATATTAGCTAAAATAGTTTACAAAAACTTTCTTATGTCAAAATATATTTTTGGGTAAAATTATTTCATTTACCCACATTTAAAACAATACCGTATCGATTATTCTATTCGAGTGTTTAGAAATCCATTCGATACAGTTGTACAGACTGTGTCGACGAAGGTTCATATGCCATTCAATAAACCAATTAACACAATATTAAAAAAATTTGTATTCACTAACAAATACACGCTCAAATTTATTAATACGCTCAAACTCATTCTAGAGTACTATGGACTCTAATTGAAATGAATAGTTCCCACCAGAGCCAAAGTTATCACCAACCTATGCTCTGATACCACTGTAACAGTCTAGGCTTTTCAACCATCGACAGCGGCCAAAACTGGTAGGCTGTTCAACCATCCCAGCCCCACCGTGGCTTACAGTGATACCTCGGGTTTGCTTTTACGGCCAGCCTCTCGACTCGCAACCAGCCCCCTCGGGGACATGTAGGGGTAGGAGTCTCCCGTTCGCCACCAAACGCGAAGCGAGAACACCCTATCATGCTGTAATATAGCAAACTCGATCCCGGTCTCTTCGAAACGATCAACACATTTGGTCAATATTGATAGTCGGTGATTTTACTATCAATTTATATTAACAAACATCCATCAAACAATAAATAATTTCCCAAATTATTTATTAGCCTCAAAAATATCTTCAAAAGACATATTTCTATTTTTCAACCCTTTGAAAATAGTTTCAAATCATCTTTCTTTTTAGAATAAACTTTCCCACATATTTTCTATCTCCACTGAAATCACCAAGCACAAAACTAGGTTTTCAAAATAATTTAAAACACTTTACTTTGAAATATACTTTAAAACATTTAAGTTAAATTACTTCAATGATTTGTTAAAAATACATACTATATGAATATTTGAAAATAAAGTTACTTAATAAAATATAAAACTAGATTTTCACTTTTAAAAACAAAATACTAAGTCGTTCTTTAAATAATTACTACCATAATAGATTAAAAGGAAAGACTTACTTTAGAATCTAAATATTTAGAAATAATATATTTTCCAAAACTTGCTTTTTAAGACAACTTCAAAACTTTTAGCTTATACTTAAAAATTTACTTTGAAAACGTACTTGGTTATTCACGGAGAATTTCCAATCTCAGTTACTTAAATCAATTTTCCAAACTGATTTCTAATTTAATCCATTTGAAATAAATATCATTACTTTCTTAATTCATTTCAAAGTTCGTTAATTATGGACTTTATTATTATTATTATTTTCCGTTTGATTTTAAATCTTTTTAACTGAAATATACCAATTTCAGCTTTTTCCAATTTCTTCTTTATTCTTTTCAATAATTTAAATCTTAAATTTTGAATAAATGTTTTGTTCTCTTAAATAATAACACTGTAGTTTAAAATTCTTTAACTTCCTGTTTATTCAAAATTTCCTTTCTATACTCTAGATTTATTTATTAGAATTTTAAAGTCACTTTATTTCTTTTCCAATTCATTTTTAAATTTATTCAATTTTCTATAATTATTTTACTAACAAATTCACTTCTTTTATTTTCTTTCCAAAATCTAATTTATATATTTTTGGAAATTCATTATACCCAATTATATCCAATCGAGCCATAGCATTCAATATTCCAATATAATTCATCATAGAATATCAAATAATCACAATATAGGGTATTAAATAATTTAAATAAAGCTTGAGGGATCCAGTTGGATCCCTCCAACCTGTTTTCCCTGCATCCACAGACGTTAGCGCAATATAAAGTACAAATTCCAAAATATACTATACTATAGCATATCATTTAATTCAACCATTTAAACAATTATTTAAATTTAATCATTGAAATTTAAATTTAACTGAGTGAGATTAACTCACCTTTATTTTATTAGCATCATTTCCCATCCAACTTGCTTTCTTCTCAAATTTTTGACCTTCTATAAATATTATGATTTATTAATACTTGAATTAATCGAACAATTTATTTTTCTTAAATAAATTTAATTAACCCAAAATTTTATTTAAACTAATTTGTTTCTTTTAATAAATAAATTTCACGTTCCAAAAATAAATTAAATAAGTTGATCTCCCAAATATTATTTAAAATAGCCTAGTAAATAAAAATGTTTACACGTATACTATATTTTTTCCTAATCCCGTGGTCATTGATATATATATATATACATAACTATCTATATGTTACCAGAGTATCTATTTAATGTTTTACAGCAGCATTAAAATGTATAAATATTCATTTCATTTTCTATATATATTTTTCAAATCTGTGAAAAAAAAACAAACATAAAGTTTAAAATCGAAAAAAAAAGCTACACCTTACTGCCTCGACAAGCACCAATAGCCCAAAATCGCGAATGCCCTAACTGCCGAAACTTTAGCTCGCCAACAACCTCGACGTCATCCCACTCGAGCTCGTAAACTTCCATCGCTCGCCGTGACACAACCCTCCACGTGCATAAGTTTGCGAGTTTCCCCCCAGCACCGCCGCCCATCTCGATCGTTACCTTCACACTCGAACCTGATAGAACCATCGCGACATCGCTCGAACATCCCTTGATAGATCGAACTCCCTCTTCTGCCGAGCTCGAGAGCCAAATCGAATTCGACCATGAATCCATATGTTACGTGATTTCATTTAATTGCCGAGGGGATTCGATTCTGAATGTTGAAAGAGGGAGACATGCGATTACGAGGAAGAGGGTTGGTCCGCCATTATTTCGATTTGGTTAGAGGATTAGAGAAATAGAAATCGCTATTTTCTTTATTCGAATCGGTCCGCCATTTTCTTTTTTTTCAGAACCAAGAAAATATCTTCTTTTTATTTTATTTACTAAACGTAGAGGCTTCTTAAAGAAGGTAGCGTGATTTTTCTTCTCTTTTTTTTATTTTCTATACGTGATGCTAGCTACGGAATCCAATGCAAACTTCAACGCGTTTACATATCATACGGTCATACAACAACTCCAAACACTATGAAAATTGAAATCCGAAAATAACACACTATTACGGATCCAATGGAACTAGTTTCGTCAAATTCGAGACTGTGCCTTGGAAAGCTATTTTTAAATTCAATTTAAACGATATAAATTTCAAAACTTAACAAACCATTTTTAAATTTGATTTCATCACTTCTGTTCTCTTCAGTATTATCAATATAAATTTTATTAGCCTTCAAATTATTTAAACAGGCTTAGGAATTCCAAATTCAACATTTTACCCAACTTCAAATTATTCAATTTAATAATTTAATCACCGAATAAATAGTGATATTTGAAATTCAAGTTAATAATTAACTTTTAAATATTTAAAACCAATTAAATATTTCGTTTTCAAATGCTTAAAAATTCTGGGTCGTCATAGTATCAAAAACTTTTTTGATTGCTTTGTCTTTTAGTTTTCCCACTTTGCAAATCTGGGTAAAGCTATAGTAAACGGTTGTCTTTGTTGAATGAGATGCAATTTCTCACAAACGCAATACTGTTAACATAAAAATAATTGATTAGATATTTTTGTTAAAAAAAATCAATAATAATTTTGATTAATTTATCTTACCAATGGAAGCATGGAGCATTTCGACATGTTTCTTGGCTTATGGATGAACTTCTTGACAAATTTACTGAAATTATTTTCTATCGTTAGTGGCCAAGTAACAGATTACATTGTCTCTACATTATAAAGTATGGTAGAATTCCCCAACTTAACTTTTGTTAGTTATTTGGGAAGAAGAATGTTAATAGTATTTCCATTACTATTTAGAGTGGCAAGTCTTCTTCGTACTCCTTTTTCTTCTTTGCCACTTCTTGCTTTATTCTTTTTTCCAAAACATTCCTTGTTATGTAACTGAAATTTCCAAAGATTCTCTTTGCAAATTCTCTGCACTGCATTGGAATTGTTCTGTTTGTCATTTTCTGAGTTGGCTCAATGTTAATTCCTTTTAATGGTAGGCCAAAAATCAAACTTATATCTGTTGCTGTAACTTTCATTCTTTCTTTAGCAAATAAGAATGTGCCTTCCTCAATTGAGTAGCATTGGTATAAAGCATCCAAATTGTGTTGATGCTTTTTACATTCTTTCATTAGAATTTTCTCTTCACAAAAAACTCTAAAGAAATTATATAAAGGAGTGCTCTTCAATATGTCCATCTGCTTTTTGGATAGAGCATTTTTTTGTTTTATCATTTTCACTGTTTTGAAAACTGCTTGCAATCCACATCTATAAGTAGTTTCATGCTTTTTGTCTTCGAGTTTTGAAACTTTCTCCTGCACTGTTTGTGATCTGCCATTAGTCCATTTTGGATATGGATTAACAAAATCTTCATCATCCTATTATTTTAAAATAAAGACAATAAGTAATTTGTGACACAAATTATGTTGAAACGTAAAAATAGGTTGGGTATTAGCTGCAGTGAAATATCTTCAGTCAAATGTACAACGATTTCAAGTTTGCAGTAACTAGGTATCAATTTGCAGTAACTTGGTATCAGTTTGTACTAAGTAGGTATCAGTTTTCTGTTAGTAGGTTCAGTTTTTTTTTTTCAAGTAGGTATCAGTTTTTCGTAAGTATGCATTAATTTTTTGTAACTAGGTATCAATTTGTTGTAAGTATCAGATTTCAACTAAATGGTACTGACTATTATTTTACCAAACAATTTGCACTACATGATACCGAGTATTATTTGCTTTAAGTAGGCATCAGTTTGTTGTAATTATTGGTCTTTTCTTTTACCAAATGATTTACAGGTATTCTTTTTGCAATATCTATTATATTACAAAGTTATAATGTTTCTAATTTTACTGAATTGAGTTGCTTTTCTTTTGATTCTTCATCTGCAACTTTTTTGCCTTCTTATTTCTGAGATTTTTCCTGTTGAACATTTTTGATAATATTAGAATACATTTAACAATATGAAATAGTTAGTTTTAGTTTCATATTTTTCAGTTTCAGTTACTTCAGTTTCTGTTTGATTTTTCTTTTGAATCATTTTTTCATTTCTTCCTTTTGTTCTTTGTTCTCTTTTTTGCCTATTTTCTTCGACTGATATCTCTACAACTATTTGTTGCTGCATATTCTCTTCTTTGTTCTGTGCAAAAAAATTCACTGTTGCTACAATAAAAATATACTAAATTTGTTATACTTAGTTTTATAGTATCGGTTACCTTTGCTGTTATACTTTCTGTTGTTTCTGTTTTGCTTTCAATTCCTGTATTATTTCCATGTCTTCTTTTTGTTCTTTTTTCTCTATTATGTTTTTCCTCTTCTACTGGTGTAGGTTTTTTAAGTTTTAACTTGCTGCTTCTTCATTTTACTGTCTTTGGTATCATTTCCTCTAGAGGTAGGTTTCCCTCATGTATCATTGCATTTTATCTTTGAATATCTACTGTTGGAAGTGATTCGACATTTTGGTTTTCACTTTATTGCTCCGCTTCCGATGTAGCTAGGGTTTCTTCGACGGTCGACTGTTTTGCTTGTTGTTCGTCGGCCGTCGATTGTTGCGGCTGTGTTGGAGATGTAGATTTGTTTCTGGTTTGCGGTGCTAATTTTTTTGAGAAAAGTTTCAACAAATTCTGAATGAAAGCAAGGAGAAGGAGACAAATGGAATTTTTTGTTTTGTTTTAATTTGTATCTGGGCTTTGCGATTTGTCTTACGGTAAATTTTTTTACGCGTGTCCTTTTGTGTAATTGTTTACTTAATTTGTCCCTTAATTTTTTTCCCTATCGTATATACATTCAATAATACGACAATATAGCATAATTAAATATAAACATGTCTGTGTATACACACAGATATCATGATTTATTCAATTGTATATATACATATGTCATATTTACATATGCATATGAAAATTTCATAGGAGTATCGGGAATATAAATGCCTACTTATAAATATATGGGTGCCTGTGTGTATGCGTGTGTATATATATAGTTTAGAAATACCTATGCGTATGTTTTATTTATATTGCAACATACGCACATCTTTGTGTTTGTAAACGAATCATAAAATTAGATATTTTCAAGTAGGAGATTACGTGTTGAAAAAGAAAGATGGAAATAATATTTTTCATTAAATCCAGATCTAATCAAATCAGGATTAAAAGAGACTTGAATTGGTGGTTTTTAGGTTTCCTCTTTAACAAACATTAACCAATAATAGGTTCAACATCTATTTGGAAATGTTTCAATGCTTAATCATAATATAATATCTTGGCTTTAAAAAATTGTAGCCATGAAAACTTATATTCAATATTAAAACAAGATTATCATAAACTATTGTCACAGTTAATACTTGCTTCAAGAACATGATTAATTTTTTTTAAACTTTCCACACACACACACACACACACACACACACACATATATATAGACGTACAAGTATGAAAAAATGAAATATAAGATTTAAATTTCAAATATATGTAATTTAATAAATAATAAGATGTTAAATATATTAGTGAAAAATAAAATTTACTTAACTAAAGATTCAACTTGATATTGATTCAGAATTTTGGACAACATGAAAAAAAAGCATGTGAACATGTACATGATAGAGTAAGGAATATGCCATTGAGGTAATTATATAATTTGTTACATATATCTAGCTCGATAATTATTAAGTCTAAAAATGGTACATCACTCCAAAACGAGGTAAAATAGAGAGATGGAGAAAAAATAAAATAAGAAGCACAATAAATTTTTATAGTGTTTCGGGCTAATCTGAGGCCTATGTCCACTTTAATCTTATTACTTTGATATTTTGGTCACAAGTTCAAAGATTTTATTGATCTAATAACCTAGAACAACAAACAAATAACTTCCTTTATGACAAGGTCATGTAGAGAAATAGAGTGAAGAAGATGAAGTTGCAAAAGTCCCTTTTGAGTTGTCATATGCTTGCTATTTATGTAGAAATCGTCCAACGGAATTGCCAGATCTCAAAATACCTAGTCTAACTTCAGATCCAAAAATGTATGAAGGGAGGCAAGATCCCTTGGTCAATAAAATCATCTCACTATCGATCAGAAGTGATTGGTACCGATCTAATTTTAAATGGCTAGTTGTGTCATCTTACTCAACTTGGTCCTCTATCTTTGATCCATATAGTTCCAAGCATTTTTGTCCTAGAAATCAGGTTGTCGCGTAGAGGTTCTGACATCTTCGGTACTTGTCCTTTTCTTTAAATTTTTCCTGGGTTTTCCACCTACTTCTTTAGAAATAGTCCCTGGGATGATCTCTTTAACTAGGAATCCATAAGCTGTAGCTCTAGAGCTCCATAAGATGCACAAAAATTGCTTAGTACCAATCTAAAAGAGGTCGGTATCGATCTGATTTCTTAGCTCCTATTGTACTCTCAACTTTCGAAACCACTTTTGTACATACCTCCACGTCTATACCCATACTATCCAAGAGTACTAGAAAGTAATACTATTGAATAATACAGATAATAAGGCGATATAGGGTACACACATGAATGTTCTCTTCGTCTAACACAAGTATGCATTTAAACATTGAATAAATAACTCACATATATGTACACTGTATCAGGCATAAAGCAATAAACATATGTGCCTCCAGTATAGAACAATACAGAATATATAGTAAATAACATAGATCAAAGAGTCAATTATAGCGATAACATATAATATACAATACACGGTATATGTCCAATACACATTACAATGATATACACATAAGAGACTATACAATGCAGGATACAATCTATAATACAAAATATCTAACCTCCTATATGCCTAATACACAATTTAGTCTCACTGTCCCTGTACTTGAAATGTCTCGGACTGAACCAAATATTATATTATATAAATAATAAACGGGTCAGACTATATCTAAATCCAAGGTCAATAAATATAAAGAACTCTATAATACTAGGTGTAGATATAATAATGTTACCTTAAACTATCCCAAATATCATGTAATGTAGAACACCAAAAATCCTAGTATAAAAATGTCATCATCCATATAAATCAAATTGGTAGAAAACGAGGAAATCATAACAATGGGTGGATCCTCCATACAAATCATCATCAATATCTAGAAATCTTCAATAAGGGAGATCTCACCAAGTATAGTCAAGGATTGAATAAAGTAATGCCCAAATATATCTCTCAATCTCACATATAATAATATCATCATCAAATCGCCGAAATCAATAAGAAAGATTTGAGTCAACTTATAACAATACCCAAACATAATCAATAATAAGTAGGTCATCCGCTTGAAGAGAATATGCAGTCTACTTGAGAGAGATACGGGGTTGACCACACTCTGAACCCTCTTGTATGTATAATCACATCTCATCATAGTATATGTCAATCTACCACCCACATACATATGTCGGAAGCAAAAGGGAGATTGACAGCATGTCTGCTTGCTTCAAAAGTCACCCATGGTCTGTATGGCATGAGTGTTACAGTCACCGGTTACCATTACCTCTCCCCTCTCAGTATTATGATAATGATCCACCATAGGCTCAACTAAGCGTAGCCTCTTCGGCCATAACTACCGATATATGCCCCTATGGTAGCTGGCTGCTGACCTATGTGACACAGGGATATACACTCTACAGCTGCTCATAAATAAATAATACAACGGTGTCACAGATCCAGAGCGTGACCACCGCGATTAGGTTGCCAGGGTAGATACTAGCCAATTTGGTTCACTCTTAAAATATAAAGAGAGCTGAATAATATATAAATGGACACACAGTATATATAATCTAAGGCTACATCTAGCCTCTACATATGCTCATCGCAGCAAGTCATATAACATATCCCTGTACGAGTGTCATCCATGAGCAAAGAATAACCGAATAAATAATATCATCTCATACCACCATGCATTACTAGTCCGTTTATTCAATGCTCACACACACTCGCTCCTTCAATATTCTATATAATGAGTTCAAAGAATAACCGAAGAATTATTGTCTAATGTCCCATCCCAAACGGTATTATAACTTTGTTTATTCAGATTTCTCATCGCACAGAATTAAAACAAAATATTAATAAAATGAATTCATATAGTAGGATGTCATATCCGTATCATATCAAAACTACCAAAATCAACACTAATGTTGAATCATACATAACATCCAGTTCAATATAAAAGAAATCTAAAATCGTAAAAGTGTAATGAAATAAATTATCAAATATATATTGAGCAATAAATCAATATTTGCTAATAAATCATTCATAACAACCAAAACTAATATGGAAGAAATAAGTAATCATAAAATTAAATAAAGCTTCATCAGACAAATAAATGGAACAAACCATTTATTTTCAAAGTTATATAAACTTTTAAATAAATATTTAAAACCAATTATCGCTTTCCTTTCAATTAATTAATAAATTTAATAGAACTTGTCTTCAATAAATAATATTTCAAAACTAATAGATCCGTGTAAAACATTTACGTATTTAACTAATTTTACCTCATTTATATAAGTACCAAAATACGAATCATGAAGATGACTGTATTTATAAAAATGGAATAAAACTTCTTAAATCGATTTTTAATTTTTGAAACCGATAAAAATATTTAAAATATATTATATGTGGAATAGTTCCTTTACTTTATTTATATAATTTCCAAAAAGGTTTTAATGCCAAAAATTCATTTCCAAAATAATTTGTTTGTTTAAATATTCAATTTTTAATTCAGTTTTCTCTTTCCCAATCAATTTCGAGTGTAGTGTTCGACTAATATCATCATCTACCAACCAATATTACACAATAAAACTCAACTAAAGAGCACTTCATTCATTTAGTTATTGTTATTCAATTACAATCAATCGAGTCCAAACAATCCATATCCAAATATTCTTCTGGTAATAACTAATTAAAGAATGCAAGGGAGTTTCTATGCTAGATATAGTTGTGAGTAAACAAAATTTACTCACTGAAATAGTTCATGATGAATTAATTTGTTCGACCACCTCTCGACATGGTTGCATACCACCATCACCTACTGCTCATCACCATCGCAACTCACGAACACACAACCAGCTGTTGAATCCTCTTCGTCTACGTCTGCTCCTCCAATTCGTTGCCCTCATACTTCAAACACAAGCTTCCCAGTTCCATTTGCACACACCCATGTCGAGTGCCAAATGCCATACACCAAGTCAAAACTTCCACCATTCGTTGCTCCTCAAATCCCATTCGCATGGTACCCCAGAACACGAAGCCGCTCGCATCTATCCATGTTGCCGCACTTCTAGGCCTTCGCCTCTAGGTCCGCATCGTGTTCGTACACGTTTAATTAATTTTTTTCTTCCAATGAATGAACGAATTGAGAACTTTTGGATCTTTGGGTTAAATTCATTTGAAGAATGAATTTGGAACTTCGGCTAAAGCAGCATTTTCTGGTTATGGAGTATGGGATTTGTTTGGGAGTGGAGAATAACATAGTTTTTAAATGGGCCAAGGTCTTAATTTGGTCTTTAATTATGTGACGACCAGCCCTTCTACTACCAGAAAGACGCATCATCATTAAGAAAGAAAAGGGATAGAAATAGAAAAGAATAGAAAAGAAAGAACAAAAACATCAGAATCTCACAGCGGAACGGAACAAAATATAATATATCACATATCTATTACATAGATTTCATATATCAGAGTTATACAATATCAATACACATGACAATCATACATACATTTGTCACTGTATACATCAGAGATACAGTATACATCAACTAACACTGCGGAACTAGATAGATATCCACATACGTCTGGAAATGTCTGCTCTAAGCTCCTCCAGAATCAAAATCCAAACCTATCACTTGGCTACTCGTAAAAATTTGAGTACCTAAGAGTTTATGAAAACAAAATATAAACTCCGGGTCAGACATGGGTCTGGTATGAGTAAAAGGTTTAAATTGTTTAATTTTGAAAACCTTTTAAAACAAAGGTATCACGTAAGACTCCCCACAAATAAATACGGGTAAGTTTTTACCTTACGCTAACCAAAACATTATATAGGAAATCCAGTGATATTATAATAGTGTCTAGGGTTTTCAAGTAAAATACAGAAATAGCTGAAATGCTTACATCTCACATTCCAACGTAGTTGGGTACAATCAAAACGTACGGCGCTTATTGGAAATTGGATCCCATACAATGGCAGGGCTACTGAGGTACCGCCCGTCACAGTACGTGGTCTAGATCACTGTACCGAGGATCCACCCTAACTCCCCTGCAACATAAGGCCGGAACCATTCCTTACTGAACAGTCCCGAACAAGATAACCCCGCAGTTGGTGCACATATCCAACCGCCCACACAGCCGAAATAAAGGGACATCTAGACAGGGGTATATCGCGTCCTTCTTGGGCATGACCCACCTAACCTTGCTGCACCTTCCCTGTTTTAGCCATTCCCGGTTGATGAGGCTTGAAGCTGCGATTACCTTTCAGGACATATTTCTTAGAATGCTCATCGTCCGACTGACGATGTGTTGAAAGCATTCAATCCGTACAAGTTCGTTCCGGGTTCGAACGAAACCGAAGGCATTATCTCGTCACACTCATTTTGGAATCACCCTCAGAGTCAATGACGATAACCCTTGCATTTTGAAAACACCATCTCGATCTTCACTTGAGAATTCACGACCTATCGTTTAATTTTGGATCGATGTGGTTTTTGGAATATCAATTGGATACTCGATCCCGGTCTCATCGAAATCCAAACGCCATTTTAAAGGCCAAGTTGTCTAATTAACTTAAATAGTTTAATAATTTAAATTCAACAATTGAATTAACATAACATTTATCACAGATGAATCATATCCAAAT